>OX336388.2:162960565-164280478 GCA_946902985.2 Meconema thalassinum | reverse complement strand
TTGCTCTTCTGATGACATCCCTTTTAGTAACTCGATCAGTCCAAGGTATTTTAGGCATTCGTCTATGAATCCACATTTCCAAACCTCCATACTATACATGACATATATTCGAGCCAATCTTTGTTGGAGCTTCAGATCTGTCATTGTTGCAGCACGAGGACTTTTCCTATATACTGTACACTGCGTGCCGTTTCAAGGCGACTTCTGATTTCAACGTCAGTGATGATACTCCCGTGATATTTAAAATGGTGAACACGCTCGACTGGAAGATCTCTGATGTTCAAAGCATGAGTTTGACGACTAAAACCATACATTTTCTCCTATTTACGTTGATTTGAAGTCCAAATTCTTCAGATGTTGTGCTGATGTTGGTTAGTAATTGTTGAAGGCCTCCAAAGTTATCACAAAAGATCAATGTGTCATCAGCATATCGTATTGTATTGAGGACAACACCATTCACTCGGACTTCTACATGGGTTTTTCTAAGGCTTTATTGAAAATCCTATCTTAGTATAAGTTGAACAACATGGGTTATAGTATGCAACCTTGACGAACTCCTCTTCGAATATTGATATTGTTGTTGCATGTGCCACTTTGATTTTAGAAGTCTGGTTCCAGTATAAATTTACGATGATCCGAATGACTTTACTGTCAAGTTGTATTTCTTGGAGAATTTCCATTAGCTTATCGTGTTTGACTTTATCAAATGACTTTTCATAATCAATGAAACAAGCAAAGACATCCTTCCTTTGGTCACGACCTTTTTGAAGCAGTATATCCGTGCAAGACAAAGCTTCTTTTCTACCAAAGGCATTTCAAAACCACATTTGAGACTCGTCGAGATCAAATTCACACTTGAGCCTGATAGTGGCGTGGATAATCCTTCAGCACATGACTCATGAGGCTGATTAAACGATAGTCACTGCATATCTGTGGTCGTGGACGTGAGTCATTCCTGTGGTATGTTAACAGTATCGTATATTGAGTTGAATAGCTTTGTAAGATGATCAATAGTTTGGTACCTAACTGATAAACTTAAGTATGTCTACGTGAACTTCATCACGGCCTGGAATTTTCTTCCCCTTGGCAATCTTGATTGAGTACTGTACCTGAGCCTATGAAAACATCGCGAATTGCATTCATTCCCCTCGGTCATCATTAGAAAGATCTTGAATATAATCTTCCCAAGCATTGAGTACTTCTCTTTCCTCTATAATAGGGTGGTTCAATGAGTCCAGTAGCGTAGATGGCTGGTGTTATGTGTAGGGACATTTATAATATTAGTTAGTAAGTTGGCAGTTGAGAGTCAGTTGTTATTGTCATTGTCAGTGGGGTTATATCATTCATCTGGTATTCCAATAAAAGGTACGTAATAGTGAAAGTGTTTAAATTAAATAGTTGATGTGAATAACTATAAAATAAGAAAACGTCCCGACAAAGTGGTGACCCTTCCGACGTGATTTGTGAAAGAAAGAGTAAGTACCATGAATGCCGATTAAGGAAATATTGCCGCCTCCAGTAAAACCGAAGTTGACAATATTAGTGTGAAATTGCCGCCATTTTGGTTAGAAAAGCCCGACATTTGGTTTTGTCAAGCTGAAGCACAATTTCATATCGCTGGCATAAAAACTGAAATGACAAAATTTCATTATTTATTAGCGCAGTTAGAACCACGTTTTGTTGAAAATATCTGGGATTTAGTTACTAGTTCCGAGCGTAATAAATATTCCTTGGCTAAAGAAAGGCTCTTAGCCGTGTTCAAGGAGAGTGAAGAGCGCCAGATAAAACGACTAGTCAGTGAACTTGAGTTAGGTGACCAAAAACCAAGTCAGCTGTTATTGAAAATGAAAACAATGTTTCTGATAAGATTCTTAAAACTTTATGGTTAGATAAACTCCCAGGCCATATTCAAAGTATTTTGACTATTTCTGACAAAGGTGTGGATAAAATGGCTCTCATGGCAGATCGAATGATGGAGATGCGCTCAGTAAATGAGGTTCAGACATTATCTGCACAGAAGACTATCACTGCTGTAGTTCCTACCTTTCAATTACAAGAATTAACTGCGCGCATCGAAGAATTAGAACATCAGCTGAGGGTACAAAAGAATAAAAACCATCAACGTACTCGTAGTAGAAGTCGTAGTCGATCAAGATATAACAACAGAGGGAAGTACTGTTACTACCATTTTCGTTTCGGTGCTGACTGTAGGCCTGAAAAATGTGTTCAACCTTGTGCATGGCAGAAACAGGGAAACGAAAAGGGGCAGACAGACTAGCGGCTGAATGTTCTGCCACCGATATTAGCATAGGTCGCCAGTATCGCCTTTTTGTCAAGGATTATAATTCAGGGCAGATGTTATTGGTAGATAGTGGAGCAGACGTCTCTGTCCTACCAGCAACAAAACATTATAAAACAAAATTGTCTGAATATAAATTGTATGCAGCAAATGGCTCTCAGATCCCAACCTATGGCTCAAAATTACTGAATGTGGATCTAGGATTAAAACGTAGTTTCGAATGGCCATTTATAGTAGCAGGAACTTCAAAGGGCATATTAGGCGCTGATTTTCTTCATCATTTCCACCTTCTGATTGATCTCAAGAACAAAAGACTCATTGATAACAACGCGCAGTTGAAAGTAAAGGGGAATATAGCAAGTATTGAAGCAACTGAGACAGTTAATTCTTTTCATATAAGCTGCAAATTTTCTGAAATTTTAAAGAAATTTCCTGAGTTAACAAAACCATGTGTTGCGCCAAAAGATATCAAGCATGATGTTAAACATTACATCACAACGGCTAGCGGACCTCCTGTTTTCTGCAAACCTCGTTGGTTAGACCCCAAGAAACTGTACATCGCTAAACAAGAATTTCAGTACATGTTAAATCACAATATTATTCGACCATCTAAATCACAATGGGCCAGTCCTCTACACATGGTTACGAAACCAGATGCCCATTGGCGTGTTTGTGGAGATTATCGCCGTCTGAACGACTGCACCCTCCCAGACCGTTATCCAATTCCACGAATAGATGATGTCACCCTCATCCTCCATGGCAAGAAAATATTTTCTTAAGTTGATTTAATGAAGGCGTATTATCAAGTGCCACTCGCAGAAGAAGATAAGCATAAATCAGCTATTATAACCCAGTTCGGATTGTTTGAATTCAACTTCATGTCATTTGGATTACGTAATGCACCCAGCACTTTTCAAAGATTCATCAACGAAGTACTGAGAGGATTAGATTTCTGTTTCGCATACTTAGATGACATCCTGATTGCATCAGATTCCGAAGAAGAACACTTGCGCCATCTAACCATCCTTTTCGAACGTTTCGATAAGTATGGTCTCAGAATTAATCTCGGAAAATCTCTGTTTGGCACCCAGGAAATTAGTTTTTTGGGATACGCCATTACACCTGAAGGCACCAAACCGGACTTAGAGAGAGTGTCAGCTATTATTAATGTACCTCGTCCAGAGAATGTAAAACAACTGCGAGCATTCCTTGGCACACTCAATTTTTATCGTCGCCATCTAGAACATGCAGCACAACATCAAGCTCTTCTAAATGAATATCTGAAAGGGAGTAAGAAAAATGATAAAAGGAAAATTGATTGGACTCCAGAGGCAGCAGCACATTTTGAGAAATGTAAAGAAGATCTAGCTCAAGCTGCACTGCTGACTTTTCCATGTGTGGAGCATGAACTTTCATTATTTGTAGATGCATCAGACTTCGCTGCAGGAGCAGCCCTACAACAGAAACAGGATGGAACGTGGAAGCCTATTGGGTTCTTTTCAAGGAAGTTTTCCCTTCCTCAGAGGAACTACTCAACCTATGACCGGGAGCTTCTCAGTATCTATCTAGCGATAAAATATTTCAAATACCTACTTGAAGGAAGAATATTTACTTGCATATTAAGGCTTTCACGGCCCGGATTATTACATAAATAATTCATGCTTTTGGGCTAATGCCTCCTTTTTCAATGGAAATAAATTCCATTGAAAAAGGAGGCAAGGTTTCTCCTAAACGTATGGTTTAAATTAAAAATACACACGGCATTAGCCCAAAAGCATGAATTATTTATGTAAGAATATTTACTGTTTACACAGACCATGCCCCTTTAACCTTTGCATTCAAACAAAAAAATGAAAGAGCTTCGCCATTGCAACTCCGCTATCTCCAGTACATTTCTCAATTTACAACTGATCTGCGTCATGTATCTGGAAAGGAAAATGTGGTAGCTGATCATCTATCCAGACTGGAAGAATTAACGACATTAGACTACGATGGGATGGCTGTTTCACAAGAATCAGATGAAGAACTTCCAGACCTCAAGTCAAGCAGCATAACCTCAATGCAATTCAAGCAGTTTACTACCCCTGGTGGATTAAAACTCTGGTGTGACGTGTCAACTGAAAATATTCGTCCATATGTACCAAAACAATTTAGAACCCCAGTATTTGAGCATTATCACAACATGGCTCATCCAGGTGTAAGGTCTTCAGTGAAGCTCATATCTTGCAAGTTTGTCTGGCCAAACTTAAAAAAGGATGTGCAACAATGGACTAGGGCATGTACAGCTTGCCAGAAGAATAAAATTTCTAGGCATACTAAAGCACCTATTGGAAAATTCCCTGTTGTTGATGAACGTTTCCGGATGGTACATATTGATCTTATTGGTCCTCTCCCGCCTTCTGATGGATTCACTTACTGTTTGACTTGTATAGATAGTATTTAAACACAAATTGTGCTAAATGATCCGGCATAACTCAACAAAATGACAGTGTTTCGCCCCGGTGTGCTTTGCTCGTGACGTGGATACACATGTATCAAATACGTCTTGCAATGGCCTTCCCAGTGTGTACTGGGCAGTGTCTTGGTGAGGTGTGCTTTAACCAACTGAAGAGCCCAATCGCACACCGGGGCAAAACACTGTCATTTTGTTGAGTTATGCCGGATCATTTAGCACAATTTGTGTTTAAATATATAATGGCTCAAAGGACAATACATATTTTTCTTTTGAAAATATATATTGTATAGATAGGTTCACCAGTTGGACGGAAGTTGTCCCCTCCGGAATATTGAAGCCGAAACCGTAGCAACAGCATTTTTCAATTCCTGGATTACCAGATTCGGAACGCCGCAACAGATAGTAACCGATCAGGGAAGACAATTCCAGTCATGTATGTTCCGAGCTTTGACAAAGATTTGCGGTTGTAAACTGACAAGAACGACTGCATACCACCCACATGCAAATGGGAAAATCGAATGGTTTCATCGTACGCTGAAGAGTTCCATTCGAAGCCATGGTACAGCTAAATGGAGTGATGTGCTGCCAATGATTCTGCTTGGTCTTCGTTGCTCCTTCAAGAATGAAAGCAATTCGATAGTGGCGGAGATGGTCTATGGCACTATGTTAAAGTTGCCTGGAGATTTTTTGAGGAACCTCATACCACAGTGGACACTGACCTTCCAACATTCGTCACTGAACTGAGGAAACGGATGAATTGCTTGAAGCCAGCATAATGCTCCTACAAGACCAAAGAAAATACTTTCGTTCACAAAGATCTCAAAAGTTCAAATTATGTGTTTATCAGAATCGATAGGGTAAAGAGTGGACTCACACAACCATATGAAGGGCCTTATGAAGTAGTTCAACGTTCACCAAAATTTTTCAATTTGAGGATTAAGGACAAACTGATCAACGTTTCTATCGATCGACTCAAACCAGCTTACTTCATTGCTGATAGCAGTACACATGAAGACCCACAAATATCAGATCAGCTGCCATTTAAGAATAATACGAACTGTCCCCAAGTGCCTCGCAAAACCACAAAATCAGGACGTGTTGTGAGATTTCCAGCAAAATTTGCAAACATTATTGAGTAATACCCTAGGAATATTTTGTGGAAGTACGTAGGTACAGTAAAAAAGAAAAATAACTTTATTGAGTGGGGGAGTGATGTAGGGACATTTATAATATTAGTTAGTAAGTTGTAGTTAGTAAGTTGGCAGTTGAGAGTCAGTTGTTATTGTCATTGTCAGTTGCGTTAGATCATTCATCTGGTATTCCAATAAAAGGTACGTAATAGTGAAAGTGCTTAATTTAAATAGTTGATGTGAATAAATATAAAATAAGAAAACGTCCCGACATTATGCATAGTATCCAGCAACATCCTTCACGCTCTTGAACATGTTGAAATGATCATGACTTTTCTCTAGGTCTTCCACTTCCTCACATTTTTCTTTCATCCACCGTTACTTAGCTATCCTTATTTCCTGTCGAATGAGCCCCTCCATCGCTCACACCAAATGAGGAGGTGACACGCAAAGACGAACTTGTCCACCTAATACAATTTTTCACAATCAACAAAAAACGTATTTCAGCCATAGATGATAATGAAAATAACTTATTGAAATGCAAACAATTTCATTTTGATGCAAAAAGGGCAATTCATGACTGCAAATAAATCTACAATGAAAATATTTGTTTAAAAAGACATTTAATTATGGACTTGTCTTCTTTTGCATGAACCATTTGGACAAGTTTGGCTTTGAATGATTTTCAAAAGGAAGGTGTTTTAATTTTTCATAATTGCTTACATTTTATTCATTAATGGTTGCCATAAGATACCAAAATAAAGTACCTTAATTGACATAAAATTTACGCGGTTTATTTTCACCTTCAATATTCCGAGGTAGTTTTCCTTGAACATTTTCATTGACATCATTCGTGCTACCCTCCCCTCTTGTACTGCTTTTTCTGGAACTCTGCAACATACCGTTTCCTTTTATCCTTTTCACGTCGCGAATCATACTTCTTCCTCTTTCTCCCCCAGGGGCTCACGTCTAGTGGGACGTGGGTTGGCGACTACGGGACCCCAGCTGAGTCCAGCATTGCTTCCACTTACTTGTGCCGGGCTACTCTTCGCCTTCTCTCCTGTCGACCTCCCTTGGTCAACTCTCTTTCTTCTCCGACCCTGACGGCATTAGGATATCCGAGGCCTAGGGAATCTTTCACTTTCCCGCCTTAATTGGCCCTTGTCTCATCTTTCCTGATACCCTCATTCTTCGAGGGGTTAGTCTTCTTTTTCTTTTATGTTATCTCCTGCCTTCTGCACAAGGCCCTCAAGGAGGCAGAGTGTATGTAGCCCCACCACTTCTGGTGCACCCTGGATATTGCTACAACCTCAAGCGCTCACGGCTGGTGAGTTTGGGAGTTGGCGACCCCGAGGTATTCCTGATCTGGGTCCGTTTTGCCCGCTTTTTCCTCTGACCTTGGAGTGGACCTCTCCTCTTTCCCCCTTTCCTATCTGCCTTTCATGGCTCTCCTTCCTTCCAAGTCCCTCAATCCTCATTCTTCAAGGGTTGAGGGCATTTCTTTTCTTCCTGTCCTTTATTTGCCTTATCCTTTATTTGTTTACAATTTCTTCTTCTAGTATGTAAGTTAGGTTAGGTTAGTATTAGTTCTAGTTTTTCATTCTCATCTCATCCTTCACCCTCACCCAAACCATTAGGGGCCGATAACATAGATGTTAGGCCCCTTAAAACAACAATTATCATCATCATTTTCGTCTTTCTGCTACCCGTGTTTGCAGTCTTCACACGAACACATTCTTCATCCATTCTGCTACAACACTGACATAATAATTTTAATAGCAATAGGATTATTAAGCCGGAGCACAGAAGCACGGAGCTCATGCTAATGTCAGCTGCTCTGCGCGGGAACGTCTGGTCTCGCGCGGAATGGAAATCACGTGACATGAATCAGCACTTCCTACTGGCCGCATGGACTAGTTTGTCTTTGCAGGAAATGTAGATGTGGACAAGTTCGTGTTTGCTCTGAACCATGCAATTTCACAGGCTTGTATCATGGGACATATTCAAGTTTGCTTAAATGGCGCGATCTATTTACATTCCGTTCATCTTGTACGTCCCGTTCCATATTGTGTCTCATTTTTTTTTTCAATTGTGGACATATTCGTCTTTGCGTGTCACCTCCTCAAATATGAAATCAGTTTTCTTGTGGGTGCATCAATTTTCACACAATTTCATTGTTTAGGGATGCTGTGCAGGCTACTCTTGAGCATGTGGACAGTAAACTAATAGGGGTGAGGTCTAGTCCTAATTACAGAAATGTTCCCTAAAATATTGTACTGTACACTACAGTCAGTGGCGGCTCCAGCGGGTAGGCCGGGTAGGCCAGGGCCTATCCACATTTTCCAAAGAAACAAAAAATCCGGGTATTAATTGTAAAAAATTTATAAATAGCCTACTATATAATAATTACTTTGGTTTATTTCAAATTTAATATAAAACAAGTAAACAGTAGTTAGATACCCTAAACTACAAAGTTAAAGATATAAATCAATAAATTGTACCTACCCTTAAGGAATATAGTGTATTTACTTAGGAATATTTGTTATAGTTTGTAGTTGCAAGTGATTGTGCGCGGAGTAGTGGCGACACTGCCTGTTGTACGGACAGTCAGCTGTACGCTAGCGCTAGAGGCTTGGCGGGAGTTTTTCTTTGTTTACGTTTATGCGGATCGAACTGGCAGTGGCAGACGATAGTCCTCATTTCAGTGTTACGCTAACGCCATTACGCCACTTGGTTTAGTTCTGTTTGTTTGGTGGTTTTTAGTGTTGCTATGGAAAAGTTTTTGGTGAAGTTGAAGCCGACTTTGAAGAAACCTAATGAACCTTCAAAAGAATGTGTTGACGGTGAGTCTTCTCGTAGAAGTTCCGATGAAGAAGAAGTTCAAGCAGTTAAAAAACTAAAAACTGACGATCCTTCTACGAATGTTCAGCCGAAACGACTACTTGATCTTAGGGCAAGTGCCAGTGATTGGCCGAAGCAACCGCAGCTACATTTTCCTAGATGGAATATAGGAGGAAAACAGCGGTCCTTCCATACCAACTGGTATAGTAAGTATTCTTGGTTAGAATACTCAGTAGGAAATGACGCTGTATTTTGTTTCTTTTGCCGACACTTCTCTGTCACAGGCAGAGAAGTACTTACTACTTCGGGATATAATGACTGGAAAAATTTCAGTAAAATGTCAGAAAAACACGAGAAATCTAGCTGTCACAAACTTTGCCTAACAAAGTACAAAGGATGGCTGGATACACAAAAAACTGGTGCCGTTACTATCAAAATTAAAGAGCATATGGCGCAAACAATAGAAAAGAATAGAGATACATAAATGACCCTCGTGAGAAGTGTGATATTTAGTGCACGCCAAGACATTGCTCTGAGAGGACACAGGAAGGGTGAAAACGGAAATTGCAGTGACAGTAATGAACCAGATGAAGCAAAGGAGGGGGCCGAGAAGTTTTCGGATGTAAATCGTGGGAACTTTCAAGAATTAATAAACGTATTGTGTTTAGAAAATGACCGGTTTAATTTGAATCTAAAAACCATGCCTGGAAACGCAAAGTATACATCTAAAGATGTACAAAATGACATTTTAGACACCGCTGCGAATTTGATTACTCGCAGTATAGTTGAGGAAATAAAATCTAGTAACGTATACAGCATTATAGTGGATGAAGCTCGAGATGAAGGACACACAGAACAAATGAGTATCTGCTGTCGTTACGTCCATCAATGTAAGATAAAATAAAGATTTTTGGGTTTTGTTCAATTGAAAGAGCTAACCGCTGGATCTTTAGCTAGCAAAATAAAACAGTTTTTGGAATCAATTGGACTTGAAATAAGGAACTGTGTAAGTCAGTCATATGACGGTGCTTCCGTTATGTCGGGAAGGTTTAACGGGCTGCAGTCCCTTATTAGACAGATGACTGAAAATCCTTGCCCTTACGTACATTGCCATGCACATCGATTAAATTTAGTCTTGGTTGACGTCGCTAAATATGTACAAATAGTTAGGGAAATTATGGGCCTTATGGAAGCAATATATGCTTTTCAATCGTGTTCTACGCTTCGCCATGAAATGTTCATATTTACTCAAGATACTAAAACTGGGAATAAAGTCATCACAGTGCCTCAACATAGTGACACTAGATGGGTGGCAAAGTATAAGGGGGTAAATTTCATTAAGAACCAGTTTGGCACTGTAATAAATGCTTTGCAGAAGTGCACTGAAAGTTCAAAACCAAGAGAAGCAGCTGAGGCAAAAGGTCTTCTGATGCAATTTAGATCTTTTGAGAATGTCTTCATTCTAGTTAGTCTTGAGGGTATTTTACAAGTTGTAAATATCCTATCAAAGCAACTACAGTCTCCAACCCTGGATCTAAGAAAGTGTCTTAAGCTCGTAAAAGCAACAATGGATAGCTTAGGCCAGTTTCGATCAGAGGAAAAGTTTGAAGAATTCTTTGAAGAAACGAAACAGATTTGCGAAAACAATGACATTTATTGTTCAACCGACACTGGGCGAGGCCGCCGTAAACAAATGACAACAACAAGTCTTGATGACTATTTTGTTCTAGAAACCTCTGGAAAGGGAAGGCCGAAGTGTGTAGAGAGTGATGAAAGTGAGCATAAGGCAAAACTAAGAGGGGTGTATTTTGATGTACTTGACAATAAACTATGTGAAATGAAAAAAGGTTTATTGACAATGATGTTCAAATGGCTTGTATCTTGGCATGTGATCCAAAATCAGAAGAGTTTTTGAATCCTGAAGTTTTGTGTAATTTTGCAGAACTTCACGGCAAGGATAGGGACTTTACCTCTACCCTAAAAGTACAGTGTGGTTTAGATAAATTAATGTTTGGCAACTCCAATAGTAGCATTGATGTGTTGAAGGACTTAACCGATTTCCCATCGTTTGAAGAATGACAACACATTATGACCATTATATTGACGATGCCCGTCTCCACAGCGTCTGCTGAAAGGACTTTTTCTACAATGAGAAGAATCAAATCTAATTTGCGGGCCACAATGAATGGGAAGGGACTCGACAGTTTGGGAATAATATCCATCGAAAGAGAAGCAAGCTGCGAACTTCTAAACCATCCTCATCCCGTCGTTGATGAATTTGCTTCTCAGAAGGGTAGAAGATTGCAGTTTTCCATTAAATGAACTGTGCATTTGAGATGTGTTTGTGTGCATATTATTGGATTGGTTTGAGTTGTATTTTGAGTTTTCTACTGAAAGTTAAAATTAGTTTTGTGAAATTTATAGGTAATAACGTGTATTTTGTTGAAATTCAAAAAGTGTTATGAGTTTTTATTTTGAAGGTTAATCCATTATTCCGAATAATATCCCCCTTAGATAGTTAGAATAAGTCATTTTGTGTTTTGAATCAATAAAAGCTAATAGGCATAGTAGGCTCTTGCAAATAAACTATATTACAAGTAGACCATATCTTATGCAACAACTTACTGTAATTGTGATTACAACTTACTGTAATCGGAGCAACTTACTGGAATTGTGATTAGTGATTCTAAGTCTTGTAAAAATTTTTCTTTCCTGACAATTAGAGAGTGTGTACAGCCAATTTCAAAAACGTCAGTTAATATATTATTTTATCACAATCTGGAAAACAATTAAAGGTCTAAATTCTAAGCAAGTTACGAAATATTTTAGGCTTAATTCCATAACTAAAACCATCTAGGCTCTGCATGCTCTAAAACCTTATTTGAGACACCGAAACTACTTTTATTTGGCTATACCACATGTATAGCCCAATAAAAGCAAGAGTAAAATGTACCGTCAAAAAGCCTTAAAAATCACCAATTTGCATCCAATTTTTTAAAAAATTTCCGGGGTAGGACTCCCGGTAACCACAAACTGTGTCTGCCCAAAAATATAATCCTGGAGCCGCCCCTGACTACAGTTATGTGCTGTAACCCATACCCCTTCAAAACATAAAAAATAAAAACATAATTACCTTGGTATAATCTTAATAGTGGGTCGATTAACAAAATGAGGCTAATCAATAAGTAAGTTGCGTGATTAATAGACCTTCTGGCGGGAACAGCTGATGCCTACCTGTAATATTTCCGCAGGCTCTAGAGGGAGACACCTGCCGTGAGACCAGTGCTGCCGCTCTGTGTTAGAGTGAGGAATCACTGTGAAGTCTTGGTTCTGGTCTTGACTGTTGTCCCAACAGCACAATGGAAAGGTTGGGTACGCATGCGCAAAAGGCAGAGTTCATGTTTGCTGGCAATAATCGTAGACATTCTCGTGAGCTGCGATCTGCAGAGCGGAGCGCGCCTCGTTGTGAGCGGAGTTCATATATTTCCTTTTCTTTGGCTGACATGTTTTTAATGAGCTGTATTTAATTTTAGATAATATTATTAAAGTAATTAATTTTCCAATAAATGTATGTGCTGCAGCATTTCAGCACACAAGGTGCAGCCTCCCGGGTACGCAGCATGCTTTAATTAGGAATATAATATACAATGTACATTCTGTATTTGCATTACATATTCAAAGGCTTTAGGCTTTGTTTTCTAAACTTAGCGATGTACAACACTCATCTTAGTTCTTGTATTTTAGCGAGGACACTTCCAAACACTTTTAAGCAATCATAGAGATAGAATTTAACAGTAACTCGCCATGGGCGCTTCACTGAGCAGGCACTGCCTTTGTTGCGTGTTTGTGACCAATACGGTAGTTATTATTGGCTGTGAGTGGAGTGAACGGGAAGGGAGGGGGATGCCATCAATTTACAATAGGTGGCCCTGGTGCGAGTGATGTCTGGCTCAGTACTGCGGCGATGAAAACCTGACCGAATTAGTGAAGCCCGAAATAGTGAGAGTCACTGCATTATCCCTCCAGAACACGCATGGAGTACTGTTATGCGAGAACACGCGCGCGTTAGAAAAGACCGCAATTTACTTTACGAAGCCTTATATTGATAGCATTTATTCTAATGGTATTAATGTTCTTTGTTATTTTTGTTTCATTTTCTTTTTCGTGGAATTAAGGCACACAGCTCTTTATTTAACCCAAGTTCACGTGTAAAATACCAATGTTAGAAATGCTGCGGCTGCGTTTAAAATCATACACACATTTCTTAATACTAAAAACTACAATAAACCTAGAATGGTAGAATATATAAAACTCAGAAATCTAAACGTGTATATGCACAGTAAAGCTGTAGGCTATGCTGAGGAGGGAGTGTCTGGCACAATCCCTGGTTCCAACGCCTTCTTCACTATTAGGCGATACTTCCGTGTCCGAGTCGTGGTCACTCTCTTCAGATTTTTGGCCCCATAAAACTACAATTATCATCATCATCTTCTTCTTCTGAAGATGACAATTCAATCCCATATTCGTTGTCTTCGTGAAAAAGTTTCTTCGTGGCAGCACATTACTCTCTCAATAAAACTACATTCTGTCTTCTTCCTTTTCAACATTATCAAGTAAATAAGTTATCCTTTTCACTTCCTCTGTATTCATTTCATAGCACTGTGATACCAAAATTGCAGCGAGTCACACAACTATACGCACCGCGCGATAACTCAACAGATAGCGAACTGAAAGGTGAATGCTAACTGGACTGTAGCACAAAACACATATCTGCGGTCGAAAGGCCAAAGCTAACATTCTTGTAACGTGCAAAAAATAACTTATTCTGAACCGGAGGATATCAAGTTAGTTATTTAGGTTTTAAGGGGCGGAACTACGACCGTCATCTGCCCCAAACTAACATTCTTGTAACGTGCAAAACATAACTTATTCTGAACCGGAGGATATCAAGTCAGTTATTGAGGTTTTATGGGGCGGAACTGAGAGTTCATCAGCCGTTGGAGGATAACAATATGATGATATTTTGAGGTTAGAAAATCTGGAAAAATAATAAATCTTAACAATAAAAAATACAGAAAAAAAGTAACATTGGTTTATTGAGATACATTTACCTCAGCCAAATACTCTCTGACGTTTATCACACGCTCAGAATAGCAGATATTAACCTATAATAATTTGTATTAGATATTAGCGAGCCGAGAAAAGAAGTGTATACAAGTAGTTCCGTGAAGAACTAAAGCATATTTTCATATAACCTACTTATGTTAATAGCCACTATCAACATACAAAATTTCAGTTTGATTGCTGTAATAGATTCGTAGATATTGAGAACCGACTAAATACTGCGGATGGACGCCATGTTCGATTTTTATATATGTAGGTCTTAGAGTTATGAACTGTTACATGAAGATTGTGGTGTACGTGTAGTATTCAAACTTCAATCGCATCATAAGGATACAAGATGTAAAAACGAGATTTTAAAATTTCGCACAGCTGCCATCTTGTGGTTATAGAAACAATTGAAATACATTAGATGCTAGTGGATTAACATTTGTATTAGGATTTACTGTACCAAGTGTCACTGCACTTGGATGGTTAAATTGCGAGAAACGTTCATGTGAATATTTATAATTCGCGTCGCCGCAATGTTGGATTTGTTATCACCAGGTTATTGAAAGTCCTATAGGTGAACTCATGTTCATAGCCCCTATGAATATAAAAAAAATCAGTTTGATTGCTGTATTTGATTCGTAAATATTGAGATCCGTCTAAATATTTCGGATGGTCGCCATGTTGGATTATTATATGTATAGGCCATAGAGGCATGTACCATTAAAGGAAAATTATTGCGTAGGTTATTCAAACTCTCACTTCGATCGCATGATTACGACACAAGAAATAAAAACTCAATTTTAAAATTCGCAAAGCCGCCATCTTGAGGTTATGTAAAGAATTGGACGAAGTTAGATGTCATTGCAATACAATGTGTATAAACATATACTGTACCAAGTTTCATTGCGTTTGGTTGGTTAAATTGCGAGAAACGTCTATTTTAAAGTCGCAACTTCGCTTGGCCGCCATATTGGTTTTGTAGTTACCAGTTTTTCAAAAGTCACATAGGTGAACTTCTAGTAGTAGTACCCTTTATCAGCGTACAAAATTCCAGGGTGATATCGGTAATAGTTTGGGAGATTTTGAATGCAGGTGAAATATTTCGCACAGCCGCCATGTTGGATTCGTGAGACGTAAAAAAATTGGAAGGGCACAGTCGGGGTTGTCCGAATTAATGCTATGAACGTACCGAGTTTCATTGAAATCGCTCCAGCCGTTTGGAAGTTATTAGGGGGACACACACCCACACACCATCACACACACACATGCACACACAGACACACGGACAAAATGCGATCTCATAAGCCTATATTTTCATAAACGAAAATAGGCTAAAAATACTCGAGCACACATGCATTAATCCCACACAACGGCCTCTAGCGCCACATGCACCAATAACAAAACCATTATTTATGACATCGTATGTTTGTTTCCGGTGAGCCACGTTATCAGAGCACCAACTGGTCACGTGTCTTCCTTAGTCCAGATTGCTAGATAAATGATAACTCCAAATCGCAACGTTCTACTTGAAGTGAATAATTCACGATAAATCTCACTGGACAATTCTGCTAGTGATCTCTAGATAACAGTGTGACGGCATGTATTATTTGAAGTTTCTCAGTCGGTTAACACGTGCGTGTCCAATTTATATTGGGCGGGGAATTACAATTACTTTCTTAGTTGACTGAAATAAATTGCAATCATTATTTACACACTTAATGGCAACACTGATGTCAATCAGCGATCCTAGTGGTGACTGTTTCAATCATTATTTACATACTTAATACTAGGGCATTAGTGGTAACACTGTTGTTAATCAGCGATCCTAGTGGTGACTGCTGTAATCATGTGCTATATTATGATTTACACACTTAATACTAGGGCATTAGTGGTAACACTGTTGTCAATCAGCTATCCTAGTGGTGACTGCTGTAATCATGTGCTATATTATTATTTACACACTTAATACTAGGGCATTAATGGTAACACTGTTGTCAATCAGCGATCCTAGTGGTGACTGCTGTTATCATCTTCCATCTATCTATATATATAAAGCACAAAGTTTGTCTGTCTGTCTGTCTGTCTGTTATGTATACAAATCTACACCGTTTCACCGATCTGAACCAAAATTTGTATACTTACCCTTTGGAACCCTGCGGGTAACCCTGTCAACATTAAATTTCGGACAGACCACCCCATGCCCTGCATTTAGGCCCTTTTGCACAAATATACACCGTTTCACCGATCTGAACCAAAAGTTATATATTTAACCTTTGGAACCCTGCGAGTAACACTGACCACTTAAAATTTCGGACAGACCACCCCATTCCCTGCATTTAGGCCCTTTGGTCCAAATACACACCGTTTCACCAATCTCAACCAAAATTTGTATATTTACCCTTTGGAACCCTGCGAGTAACACTGACCACTTAAAATTTCGGACAGACCACCCCATTCCCTGCATTTAGGCCATTTGGTCCAAATCTACACCGTTTCACCGATCAGAACCAAAATTCGTATTCTTACCCTTTGGTGCCCTGCGAGTAACACTGTCTGCTTGAAATTGCGGACAGACCACTCCATTCCCTGCATTTAGGCCCTTTGGCCCAAATCTACACCGTTTCACCGATCTCAACCAAAATTTGTATATTTACCCTATGAAACACTGCGACTAACACTGTCTGTTTGAAATTTTGGACAGACCACGCCATTCCCTGCATTTAGGCCCTTTTTGCACAAATCTACACCGTTTCCCCGATCTGAACCAAAATGTGTATACTTACCCTTTGGAACCCTGCGAGTAACACTGTCTCCTTGAAATTGCGGAGAGACCACTCCATTCCCTGCATTTAGGCCCTTTGGCCCAAATCTACACCGTTCCACCGATCTCAACCAAAATTTGTATAAATCTGACATGGGACCGCCGGCTTTACTTCCCCTCCGAAGAAAGGCATACTGACGGATTTTTAACGCTTTTAAAATATCCGACGGCTTCGGCCGGGTTTGAACCCGCTATCTTGGGCATAGCAGCTCAGCATGCTACCAAATACGCCACCGAAGCCGCCATATAGTTATTTTTATTACAGTACATTGTGTACATTATACATTGAAGTGTCAATTCAATACCGGTAGTAGTTTCCCTCATCATCCTCATCATAAGGGCAAATGACCTAGATGTTACGCCCATTACACCATTAATCACCACACACAATAAGTCTTCCTCGCCTGTGAATTTTGAAATATGTATTTCTATTACGGTAGTTTGTAAGTTTGACGTGTCAATTCAACAGTAGTTTTTATTATCATCCTTATCAAATGGGCAAATGACCTAGATATTACTCCCTCATTGTCTTTGGGGGCAAATGACTTAGATTTTAAGTCCATTATATTTCTAAGGAGACCTTAAAACATTATCATCATTCCACCGGGCGAAGCCGGGTGCTACTGCTAGTGTGCTATATTATTATTTACACACTTAATACTAGGGCATTAATGGTAACACTGTTGTCAATCAGCGATCCTAGTGGTGACTGCTGTTATCATGTGCTATATTAATATTTACACACTTAATTCTAGGGCATTAATTGTAACACTGTTGTTAATCTGCGATCCTAGTGGTGACTGCTGTAATCAATATTTACACACTTAATACTAGGGCATTATTGGCAACACTGTCATTATCAAAGTTCGTAAGAATAGTCTTAAATAGTTTTTCTGAGCGCGTCACTGACGGCAGTGATCATAGCAGCAAGAGTGGTGACTGTTGTAATCTTGTGCTATATTGTTGAGCAGTCTTCGTTTTATAAATATGTTATATTGAAAGTCTCAAAATAGCTGATATCTCTAAATACATTAACTGTTTCTCACATTCTGTAAGTAATACCGCCCTAAAAAGGTGTTCAATAGATATGAACAAAGGTGCTTCATAAAAATCCAAGTTGCAAGGGGAGAAAGTGCAACTCAGTGCATTGCAAGAATCTTGCGGGAGAAAAGTCCTACCTTATCGAACTATTGCAACATGGGTGAAAGCATCGCCGTCTACAATTCTCAAGCCGTGTCATATGGTTTGGCAACACCGCCCATCTGTCATCTGGGAGGCCTAGCGCAAGCACATGGTAATTGCTAACACTGCGTAAACACGTACATTTTGACGCCAATTATTTCCGAAAATACAGCAGAGCATAACGTCCGCTAAATCTACACACAAATATCACAAATAAAGGATTCATATTATCACTGTCGATTCCCGATGAGGTAATAATAAAACGCTGTACTGTACCTCAACGTCCCAATGTCTGAAGTTTCCTTTCCTTGCTGCTATGCTCACTGCCGTCATTGACGCGCTCAGAAAAAAATATTTAAGACTATTCTTACGACTTGGAGACTGCCTTTGATATTACATTCTTCACTTTTTGACCAGATGCACCCATCATAGTCACAATAGGCCTCCAAGCTTAATGTTGAGTCTGGTCACTTAATTTAATAGTAGATAGCTTTCTAATGAAATCTTCCTAAAGGCACTTGTCAACTGAATACAGTTCATAATGTACTGGAATATAGAGGCCACATGAAGAAATATCCCGAAACTAAATTACTAGGCACAGAAAGTCCACCTCGCTGTAGTGATCAAAACGTATTGACATAACCAGTTATGTCAATAGTGCTGCCATAACTTGATTTGCAGCCAGGATTCCTAGGCTTATGAAATAGTTTAATGAAATATTAGTGAAGAATTTGTTGGTTAAATTCATCAGCAGGTATTGGTTACGCTTGCAACTTAATACGGGAAATACTCACTTGTACAACTTTCAGCAGGTCTGATTTACCACGAGGAATTTCACGGGTGTTGAAATAGTACGAACTTCCTTTAGATGCTGTCATATTAAAATAAACTATATTTATGCATAAAACTCAGCATGTGGTCTTACGTGTTTATAGAACTTAAGGACTCTAATCAGTGTTGCCAATTCTACCAACAGCATGGCTGCAACTGTCGATCTCCATGTAAGGGCTTTATTGGAGAAAGCAGGCGCTGGACATACTGTATGTAGGGATTTCCAAGGAACTTGGTTTTGCAGCATCGTCTGTCCATCACATTTTAAGACAAAAGCTGAAGATGCGCAAAGTTTGTGCCCACTGGGTTCCGCACACTCTAGCCGAAATAGGAAAATGGCAACGAATGGAGACAACAAGAATGGATTTGGTGCGATATGAACACGAAGGTGAGGCCTTTGTTCGTCGCGTTATCACAATGGATGCGAGTTTGGTACGTTCTTGTACACCTGAGCTGAAACGATAATCAAGCGAATCGTGACATACAGAAACACCACGCGGAGCATTGAAACTGATGATCATTGTGTGTTATGATTATCATGGCAAAATCTTGGTACAAACTGTACATCATGGTATAAAAGTAAATGCAGACGACTGCTTGCGTTAATTGGAATATCATTTGCGCGCAGGATAGCGTCGTGAACGACCTCAGGTCTTTGGGAGTCCTATTGTGTTACATCACATGGAAATGCTCGTTGACATGTAGACGCAACAGTGAGGAATTTGTTTACAAGGTGGAACTGGGAAGTACTCGAACGACCACCAAATTTACCAGATAAGAGCCCTTGTGATTACGACTTATTCTCGACGATCAAAGAACCTCTACGAGGCGATCGATTTCTATCAACAGATTGACATCCAGAGAGCTCTAGATCGGTCAGTGAGAGAGATGGTGTTGCAGATGGATTCCGTCGTCTTCCAGGGATTTAGCAAGGTATTGATGACATGGCAGGAGACTATAAATGAAGTTCGTAATGTCAAAATTAACTTAATAATATTCTGTGTGATGATACAGCAGTGTTGCCATTACTTATAACACTTGTCACATAACTGGGCGCTAAATTGGATCTCTAGTTTCGTTCGCCAAGCGAGCATCATCAGATCCCACTCACAGCGGATATGTGCAACAGTATTTACAATGACTAAGCTACATCAGTTGTTAATTAAACTTTGTATTCAGTTGGATTTGTTAACCATTGCATTAGTGTTGAGTTTGTTGTTACAGTAGTACTTGTTGTGTTTTGACTACACACACCTATTAATATTAAAGTACACGAGTGGTGAATGTTGTACACCACGAGAATAATGTCACGAAATCACTTAGCGTAAACATTTTATCTTAGTAAACACATTAAATCAACTGTTCTTCAAGCAGAATAGTTAAGGCTATTTTGTATCGTGATCATCTTCCTCTATAAATCCTTCCTCGAAAGTATCTGCGTCTCATCCAACTTCATAGATTTCCTCTCCAGTAAGTCGCTTCGTATTTTTAGCTCGTACACCAGCCCTAAAAACACAGAGCCGTACAAGACACGGAGATAGTTTCTAATTCTGTTAAAATATGATTTAAGCTAATAACAAGATGTTCAGGAAAGAACATATAGCCTACTTTCTCCTAAAAGTATGGATATAGTTATAACTCTTTGTCTTTATCACCTCCTATTTTCTTCCTGTTCAAAATGCAAATTGAAACACTGGATTTGAGCAGCGGCGTTCAAACCATAGTTTATAATTTATCCCAGTATTTTGCAATGTCATCAGCAATCATTCCTAAGAACGTAGAAATTCAGTATATTAACACCGACTACTAACAATAATTGAAACATCGTTGGCATAAACGTATCACTGGGAGAAACACATTTAATATACCTACTGAACACCTAATTTTTAAAAGCGCCTATTATTGGCAGTGGACTCTATCGGCAACAAGAGGCCATTTTCAATAACGCCGCTGGCATGGGTTCACTAACTGGCCGGAATAGAGCGCAGCTCGCATCTAGTAGGCAGTGGATATCTCCCGCATACTGCAGTTCAACTAGTTGCTGGTAGATGTCACTCCTGAAGATCCATTGGAGAACTTTGTTTTAATTAAACTTTTATATTCCATTGCAAAATGCACAATATAACTCATAACTGTATAATGCCTCAGTACTCAAAAAACAATAAATATAAAAAATCAAGCAAAAAATACAACTCTATCAGGAATAGAAGCCCAGCCGGCCGGATGGGAGACCAACGCTGTAACCACAGACCTAATTATGTCCTTCCAAGTTCAATGTTATCAATCGATTGAGAAACAACGTCTTAGCCAATAATGATTTTGACTAAACGATTTCTTCACTGGAGTATATTTCAAACAAAGTTCATTTGATACAAAGTTCATATTAATTCTATCTGTAGGCTATATTGCATGCAACATACTCAAATTTGTGAAATATAGGTCAGAACGAGAGATCAGCTGCCATCTTGTCTGTAACCGAGACGGCTCAGCTTTTTAAAGCCACTTCTGCACTATAGTATTACAATATAAACTTTTAATTCTGAATGGGCCACGTTCGTTAGAACAGTTTAAACGATTCTCGGTTCGATAATCGGAACTGGTGGGTCCCATGTTATAGATTATAAAGTTTGCATAATTCACACGGCCGCCATCCTGAAATGGTACGGCTGATGACCTTGTATTTTTGGGCATAAGACGCGTCCCATATGAAGGTAGTAGTTAACAAATTTGGTAAAGATCCGACGATTAGATTGGTCGTAATTTATTTTTCAGTTTTGACCATTGGAGTGGCCGCCATTAGGTTTTGGTAAAGATGGCGGTAGTATAAAACATGACACTGAGGTGCCCTTTGCTAGTGCTACCTCTGTACCAAATTTCGTTCAATTCGGATTCACCGTGTTTGAATTGATAGGGGGGGGGGGGGGCGGGGGTGCAGACATGCAGAGTACACACACTCACACACACATAAGCACACGCAAAAAGACTCACACAGTCAGACACACAATTGTTGGCCCTGTGTAGATCTCATAAGTCTACTTTCATTTTTGTGCAAAAATCGAAAGTAGGTTAAAAATAAGACAGAGTGAAATAACTGAATCAATATTATACTCGCGTACTTTGGTCATCCTACCACGCAACAGCCCAATGTTTATTCCGGTGAATTCGCACAAACGAATCCGGAGAAAATGACACTGCGTGTAATCGTTTGGGAATATTTATTTCATTCACACACATGTTTTAGGAAGTGAATAAGAGCATTTTGACAACTTTTAGGAAAATTTTGGAATATTTGGAAGGATTTAAATTTGGGAATATTTCAGTGAATGATAATTTAACCAAGGTAGAGTCTGATCATTCGATGCTGGAATATGACCAAGGCTTCAAGTTAGCAAGCCAAAGACCGTTTTTTTTTGGCCGAGGTGACAATAACAAATTATGCACACGACCCACTGATAAGAGGCTAGAACAGGGAGGCATTTTGATGATAACCCAACAGCCAATCTGATTGGATCACATATTTTTTGTGGGAATCGCTATCATATTATATATTACGCTAAGACTAAGATGTATGTATCACAAAACTCAAGCTCCTAAACCAGAAGGAGTTAGAAGGTGTGGTTTGTACCAAAATCTTCCAAATTGTCTTCATAGTACAGGAAAAATCTTGCATTTCTTGAAAAGTCAACGGAAATAATTTATTTGTTTATAAAGTGCTTTTAAACAAATAAACAAGACGATAGCCCCTGCGAGAAATCTGTCGCCTACAGCCCGCAGAGCACTAAACCGAGCGGGTAGTCTGTACACAAGGGGACGCACACAATCCATTATGCGAGAGTTCTCGCACGGGTCCGCTAGTTATATTAAATTTGCTTAAATAAAGCGAGATTAGCATTTCTACAGATCCAGAAGAGGATACGAAATTTATTTGTCCAAACAGAATTATATATTTATGGACAGGAGAGGAGATATTAGCGAAATTCAGTATAATAGGACTTGACGCGAGGCTAGAATGTGACCTCAGACTGCCACGTGCGCAATTGCCACGAGCGGGGATGGCACTCCTACTCGAAAACTTGAAGAGATCAGACCTATAGCTCAGAGCGTCCCGAGAGAGCTCTATGTTAATTGGAAGCGCGGTCAGGAGATTAAACTGGACCGTGTGGAGACAGCGTAGTTGCCGAGAAAGAGAAGGAGACACCGATGAACGAGTAAAAGCATTATCTAGATATTGAAAGCAGCAACTTTATAATACGACGCATTTCTACAAAGCTTCACATTTCGACAGACAAGTAGCACTGCATTACCAAGATACAAGACTACAACAGCATCCATTTAGAAGCTTATTTTTTAAACATTTACCAAGATGACATTCTCGAGTCAGAGGGGATGTTTTTATTCAACTATTACTAAGACGATTACGATGATCTACTAAACTACGGAAGGAGGCTAATCTACACTATGGAGTGGGATATTCAGAGTGATCCTGGAGACCATGGGTCGATGGCACCATAACTGCACATCCAACTCACAGTATACTGAATTCACCGTCAATTCTACAAATCAAATGTCCACTACCAACTTGGATAGATGTGAACCCGAGACGTTCAAACATACTATTACGATGAAAGAAGAAGAAGTGGCTCGATTGTTTCGGGTTACGAGATTCTAGACTCACAGTCGCGAAGACAGAAGAACAGTTAGCAGCCAAGGGGGAGTCCAGGTGTTTGCAGTTTGGGCAGAGAGAGGGAGCAGAATAGCTGACCGACATGTTCGCGCCAGGGACTCGTTCCAGACAGCCGACCGGCTCGTGTCGAACCAGGCAAGGAACATCACGTAAATCTGACGAGGTATTCTCGACAGCAGCTCATCGGAAAGGTAGAGGATCGACTGTTCCAATATCTATGTAGTTTGTTGTAGTATTTGATAGTATTTCTAGGGTGACCAACCTTTTTTAAGTAGATTGTTTTATTCTTAACTCATATTATTATATTGTCTATTTGAGAGATTTCACTGTAATTTTAAATATACGTCACCGTGTGTCGTTTAGACGTAATTTTACTTGAATTTGAATGTAGATATTTCGTTTTTAGTATTTTTTTGAAAGAACGCTTTAAGATACTCACTTTTAAACGAAACTGTTTTATGGAAGGGAATGCTTCGATCGATACACATGCGTTATAAGCAACAATTTGCGTCAATATTGCTAAATTGCATCGTTATGACGAGAAAGCATTATTGTAAAATGTTAGAACTCTGTTTAATATGTCAAATCATAATTGCTACATTTATTAAATATTATAAACAATTTTATTGGAGAATAACAATTCCAATTGCGGAATGTTAATGTAATATGATGTTAATAAGTCAAAGACAATTGTTATAAAGGATTTAAACAATGAAATAGGATCATATTATTGACAATGGAGGTCAAATGATGCCTATAATTAGCAACAATTATATTGCTTTAATTTGCTATCACGAATCCACAGACCAGGGGATTTATAAATCTACCTGAGGTCTTTTATGTAATGTAACAAGTTTTAATATGAATAATTAATTCATAAATGTATACCAGAATTGGGAAGATATGAAGTAATGTTATTAACAATAAAGACGAGCGGACTACGGTTTAGTAAAGTTAATATGTTATTGTAACGTGGAAATACAGGATGTTGAGAGAGTTTATAAACGAATTGCATTGATGAAAGCTAAGTGGAATATTATACAAGGTGTATTGTTGTGAATACAGAATGTTAATGTTGTTTAAGAGCACAATGGTAATTAATTCAGAGATGAGGTTGTTAGGAGTGAACTATGAACCGTATTACGCAGGTAGCGTCTACGTAGTAGGGTCGCTAATTCTTCTACAAGTTTGTAGCAAGATGTTTTTTTTTTATTAAAGGAATTCCGTGCATTATTACTGTAATTTTTGAGAGGAGAAGAAAGGTGTATGCCAAGTTTGGGAGCGTAGTTGACGCTAATATAAGATGTTTGTTCACCGTTTATGAAAGAAAATAAGTGTATTTCCTTTGGAGCAAAGTATTACTACAGTGTGTTGGAAAAGTAACTGACATTAGGGTTGTATTTGTGTTGTACATGTCAAACAGCGTTATTATAAAATCCACGAAGTCTATTATGGATAACCGAGTAGTTCCGTCTCGCTCTTTAACTTTATTGTAATTTTTATTCATTGCTATGGCAACTATGAACTGTAATTAACTTCACCGTTTGTTACTATAGTTCAACTTAAGATGACAGAAACTCAAATATACTAGAATGATACTATTTGTGAACAAGTGTTAAATAAGAACTCTTTTTAAATACCTGAAGCGCATTGAGAATGACAGATCACGTTTGATCTTGTACATATTTTGAAAACCCGTGCTGGACATGGTAAATTTATCTGTGTAAATATTGTATTATTCTAATAGTTAATATTTTATTCGTTTCAAATTCACGTTTGTAATGGATAAGTGTATATTGTAGGGAAATGTATTGTAATTTTATTTTCATTGAAGAACAGCTGATTTCAGATCAGACTGCTGTAAGTGATCGAGTTACAGTATGACTATTAAGTATAACTATTTAATCATTATTTTTGAATTTTGACGTTCATGCAACGTTAACTTTAGTGAAAATGTATTTAAAAGATAGAAGGACTATCTATTATTATTGATTTAAGCCCACTACGGAGCGCTTATGACTAGTTCTTCGATGCTCTTTTCCGTTCCCAATATCTCTTGAGACCTGCTGATAATTTCTCATTTCTCTCCTGCGAAAGGGGCTTCCGACATTTAGAGACTCTAGGTGGTGGGGTCCAAGATTCTACCATAGCACAAAATTTAGAACGATCTTCTACATCAAGGTCAGCAATTCGAGCCGAATCCAAGTTCATTAGTACTTCATTAAGCCACAGGCTTCCAGTCTTGTAGATTTTAACCAAGGAGAAGATCTTCTTGGTAAGCCTGTTGCTGTTCATTCGTTGTAGGTGCCCATAGAACTTTAGCCTCCTACGTCGCATACTGGTATTGGCTGATTCTAACTGTCGATACAGGTCAGAATTAGATTTCAAACGGTAGGTTCCATCTGGGAGCAATCTCGGGCCATGGATTTTCCTGAGAATATGTCTGTCGGCTTTCTCCAGGTCATCCATGGTGCCTTTTCTGTTCATCAAGAGGATCTCTGTGGCATACAGAAACTGTGGTCTGACGGCAGTTCTGTAGTGACAGATCTTAGCATTCCTCGAAATGCATTTCTTGTTGTACAAATTGTGGGATAGTTGGTATGCTGCGTTGAGTTAGGTACGCCTTGCTAAGATGGAGGTGCCATCTCTACCATTGGGGTGGACCCCTTCACCAAGATAACGAAAGCGATTGACTCTTCCAATCGTTCCATGTATGGTCGTCAAAGGGGTGTTTCCGGAGTGCCGATTCTCAAAGTACTTGGTCTTATCGTAAGATATCTGTCATCCAGATTTCACCGCTATCTCGTGCAGGGCTTGGACAGCTATGCCAGCATCCTTAGAGTTGTTGGCCAAGATTGCAATGTCATCTGCGAAGGCAAGGCACCTGATCTCGATTCTTCGGGTTCCAGCTCCAATGGCCACTGGTTTGTTTCCTAGATTCCTCAATGTGCATTCCCAGGTCTTGATGAATTTATCAAGCACCAGATTAAACAGAATGGGTGAGAGACCATCACCTTGTCGTACTCCGGTTTTGATCTTTAAACTCCGAGATAGTTCTCCTCTGAACTTCACCTTAGAGGTTGTATCCGTGAGAGTCTGTTTGATGAGGGTGCGTGTGTTATAATCCACACCTCGTTCTTGGAGTATTGAGAACAGTGTCTGGCGGTCGATGGAATCATAAGCTTTTGCGAAGTCGACGAAAACCACAGTAATGTTCTTACTCCTAACTTGTTTTAGTTGGAGAATGGTTTTCAGATTGAAGATCTGCTCGGTACAGGACCTTCCACGCCGAAATCCTCCTTGATATACACCAATTGTTTGGTCACATTGACTTTCTACATTGTCCAGTAAAATCCTGGAGAGCACTTTGTATGCTATTGACAGCAGAGATATCCCCCGGTAGTTGTTTGCATTACTGTGATCGCCTTTCTTATGTAAAGGATGTATGACAGCTGATTTCCAGTCGTCAGGGATCCTGCCAGTCTCCCAACATTCGATTAAGATCAGGTGTAGGGCCTCTGCGATCGTATTTCCACCTGCTTTCAGGGCTTCTGCAATGATTCCATCTTCCCCGGGTGCCTTGTGGTTCTTAAGATGGTTGATGGCATTAGCAACTTGCTGCAAAGTTGGTGGGTTACATGCCAGGTGTATCTCTGGAGGATATTCAACAGGCAATCTGTCCGTGGACTCTTCGCAATTAAGCAATTGTTCAAAGTAGTTTGCCAAAAGATCCACGTTCTCGCGGTTGCTGGTGACCAGCTCCCCGGCTGTATCCTTGAAGTGAAGGCATTGTGGTCTATACCCAGAGAGTTCCTCTTTGAAGGCCAGATAAAAGTTTCTGGTGTTATACATTTTAAATACTTCATCCAACTTTTCCAGTCTTGACCTATCGTAAGATCTCTTCACACGCCTTATGGTCTTGCTCGACAGTTTCCGCACCACTGTGAAATTCTCCCAATCTTCTTGTCGTTTCGTCGAGTTCCACTTCATCCAAGCAGCAGCACGCTCATCAACTGCAAGGTCACATTCAGAATTCCACCATCTATGGCGTCGCTTCCTTCGAGATTGTCCGAGTTTATTGGTCGCTTCGCATATAGTGGACCTCAGGTGGTTCCAGTTTTTCATTTCATTTTGCATGATGTCAGATTTAAAGCGTTCTCTATTCTCCATAAGGAATCGAGGATCAATCCGTGGTGGAATTATGGTAGGAGGTATCTTTCGTTTAGGTAATAATCTGGTCTTAATTTGTGTGAAGAAATGGTCAGAGTCAACATTCCAACCTTTTCGAACTCTGACATTCATGATCTCTTTCCTACTCTTTACACTGATTTCAACGTGATCGATTTGAAATGATCCCATAGCAGTGATCGGTGACTGCCAGGTGGTCTGGTCTCTTGCCTTTCTAGGAAAAACTGTGGACATGATATTTAATTGGTACAACCTACACAGTTCAATTAAGCGTTTGCCGTTGGTATTGGTTCGTCTATGTGCTGTATATGGCCCCAGTATGTCTTGGTACTGTCGTTCTTTCCCCAGTTAAGCATTGAAGTCACCTACCAGGAACTTGACGTGGTGATCGGGGATCTTACTGATCTCGTCTTCTAGCAACTGCCAGAAACTTTGGACCTTTACAGGGTTCTTTTTGCTGTCATCATTAACTGGAGCGTGTGCATTTACAATAGAGTATCCCTTGTTGCCGCATCTGAGAGATAATATGGAGATACGTTCGCTAGCTGATGTGAATCCGATGACAGAATCCATCACATCACGTCTTATTAAAAAGGCTGTTCCAAAAACGCTAGAGCCTTGTTTATTCTTAGACGCCGGCTTCCCCTTAATTACTCTATAACCTTCTGACTCAAAAGCCACATCATCAGTAAATCTGGTTTCTTGGACTGCTGTTATTGAAATTTTGCGTTTATTCAGGATATCGGTCAATTGCTTGAGTTTTCCGGTCTTACAAAGAGTTTGAATATTGATAGTTCCATTGTGTGTGATCGTTTTGGGTCTCAATCGGTTGACAGTATTGGGGAACTCCGACTTTCCCCGCACGATGAGGTCAGGCTCCCCTGAGCCGAAGGCCTGAATGCGCCACCATTGGTGACGGGAGATTGGATACTCCCTGGGGTAGTGAAATCTGCGTCGTTGTTTATCATCGTATGTGAACAATTAAAGAGATTTACTAGGGGTGAAGACTAAACGCCTTCAAGGTTGGCCACTCCGAATCTTATTCAGGAGCGTTAATTACAATGGGGTCGCCACTCCCAAAGGCATTTTAGAGCTACTGCCAGCAAGTATTCAGGCCGCTCCTTACATGGAGAACAGACGCCCTTTCAGCCGCCCCTAACATGGGAAACAGACGCTGCTGATGCTTATTGCACTCACATTATTCCCTGAGTACTGGGCTGCCTCGTCCGCAATCTCCACCGTACCGAAGTCCATCTTCTCCGCTGTAGATTCCGTTGAGGTCTTCACTCGTAACCCTGAGCTGGGACCATTACCAGATGGTACACACCGGGCCAGTATGCTCTGGGACTCACGTAGGCAGGGGCGCCAATCCCTGGGCAGGGCTACCTCCGAAGAGGGTCCCAACCTGCTACCTTAAAGGACTATCTACCAATTCTAAATATTTTTATTTACAATTTTAATTGATTTTATTAATGTTAGGGATTTTTAACATGTTGGTAAATATTAATTAAATAAATCCAGGCACTAGTTTTTTTTTTGCCTGCACACTTTTACAGAAACTGATCATATTTTCATTTCGCAATCGACGTGCGATAATACTGCCAGTTAGTTACTAGAACTCACTTAGTCTCAACTTAACCGTTCACGCTCGAGATCCGAGATCTCGCCCTACCATCATGTTATGGATATTTATTTGTTATTAAATGTGTAACTAATTAGTAGTGTTGTTGCATGGCCGGTATGCATCGAGAGTTTCCTAGTTATTCGCCTAGTAGGGAATTGTTGATGTATCTGGCTGGGTATCGACGTCCCTACAATCCTTTTCCATCTTAGCGGATATGGGTGATGACTATGCGAGATTCGGGCGCAGTACCCTCAGGCGTTTCTTGATTTTTTGAAAATTCTTCACACTGGAAGTAGTTATAAGGGCTTAATTGAACTCTTAGTGATAGAAAAGGCAAACTGCCAATCGACAGGGTTCAAAATACCTAAATACACATTCGATGATTAAGAAAAGGATTGTAGTTTCTAGGAATAAATAAAGAATGTATCCTAGCTCATTTCCCTAGAGCTTGATGGTGCGTATAAGGAATAGTGTTCATAGATGACATTAACCACCTACTATAACAAGAGTTTGTAGCAAATTATTATTATTATTATTATCATTTTACTTTTTATATTGTTTTAACGATTTTACCCCCTAGGTTGGCGTTTCCCATTGACTCAGCGAGACAACTCACCACTACCGCCTCTATGGGCAGGGTCCTAGAGCTGGGAATATCTGGTCGGAGTGGATACAAATGGGGAGGTTGATCAGCACCTCAGCCAGGCGGCCTCACCTGCAAAGCGAACAGGGGCCTCATGAGGGATGGGAAGGGAGGGGAAGTTTAGGATGGATAGGCAAGGAAGCGGTGGCCGTGACCTTACGGTAGATACCATCCCGCCCGGCATTTGCCCGAAGACGAAGTGGGAAACCACGGGAAACCACTTCGAGGATGGCTGATGTGAGAACCGAACCCCCTCCACTCATTACGCCACCCGAGGCTGAGTAGACCCCGTTCCAGTCCTCATACCGCTTTTCAAAATTCGTGGCAGAGCCGGGAATTGAACCCGGCAGCTAACCATGCTGACCTCTACGCTACGGAGGCGACGTATATAAGATTATTATAAGGCGCTAATAGTTCAAATTTTCAGATAAATTACAACAAAGGTTCTTGTAGATGTGATATTTCTGAAAGGCAAATATTATGTCTGTCGCCTTGAACTATGGTGCTGGATAAAATTTCAACTAGTAAATATAATCAAAAATTTTAAATTTAAACAATAAAATAAAACATTAATATACAAATCAAAATTAAAACATTAATATACAAATTAAGATAGAATTATGATTGTAAAATTAAAAATAATAAAGACATTTTTTAACATTTATTTAAATTAAATTAATTATATTGAATAATAACTAAAATCAAAATTAAAATTATAATAAATAAAACCATAAAAATTAGAGCTGAAATGACAATTGAAAATAAGAATAAGAAAGGGTTAAAGGATGTAGCTTCTCTGGAGCGTGGTTCATTAACACTCCTCGCATCTCGCAAATCTGTTTAGTGTTCTATCTAACCTCGCAAGCGGTGGGAATTTCAATCAACTTTGAAATTATAATCAAGCACTGTAAAGCGTAAACAACCGACAGCGATCCCAAAATGTCTTTGACTCAGAGCAACTACCGCGCATCCGCCGAACTGCGATTGCAGTGATGCCGGGTCAACGTGTAAAAACAGAACTCAATTTCTGGACGTGCCTAGTAAAAGTATTATTCCTTTCCATTCCACTCATTTCGTTGTGAATGTCAGAGCTAAAGAAACGTTGAAACGAACTGCGGGGAAAGTCTCTTGAGCAGCTTCGTTAATAGAAAGGCAATAATATTCTGATGTATCGCCATTCTACACTTTAGGTTCCCTCGCCATAGAGGTCAATGACCATGATTCTTCAGATTGCGATCAGCTTATAAAAACCCACCGTGGGCACAGTCTGATCTATTCATTTATCTGATTTAGGTTGGTTTAGCACATCAGACATTTGAGGGAGCTAGTCTCAAACCCTGCAATCTCCAACATTTTCGTGAATTGAGTTATTGGTACCGAGTTAAATTTCGCATTGAATACTACTTATGTAACCTACGCTGTTCCTGCAATCAAGGCAAAATCTGTGTTATTTTCTTAATAAGAAACCGTGTCAATTTCAAATCTAGCAATCTGCGATGAGAGCTGCAATATGGCGGCCACCCAGCATGCTCCACTCTCGTTTGTTGACATCACTGTGGCAAGCGAGCTGTGAGTGTTGCTTGATTTGGACTTTGTTGTCAGTTGAATGAACTAAGAATTAATTAAGAATGGACATCAGTATTAAAGTAATATCCATAAAACCTTCATTTTTCCTTGTATTTTCCCGTCAAAGTGTGCAATCTCCTCGGCCTATTACATCAAACTCGGCAATCTCCATATTTTAAGTGCATATTACATCATATCAACAGGGCTTACTTCAAACGTATGTCAGAAAATGTACTCTTATTGGTCCAAAAAGTGTTAGAAACTGATGTGCACCTTCAAAATGCAGGGGAAATTAGTCCAACAGTTTATGGCCTCTGCTGCAAAATCATCAAAGATGGAGATTCCTGGGTTTGAATCTAGCCCCCTCATTTGTCCTTCGTTGTTTTCATCTCCAATGCCATTTATTATCGCAGCAGAGTGAAAGAGTGCATCACAAAACATCAAACTGCTAGGGATTTAATAAAACATTAAGAACATTTATGAATTAGGTCTGTTGGCTTATAAAATAGTATCTTTATCCTGCTGAAAGGTCTTTCTCTTGCTCTTTATGCCTACTACGAGAGAAGCTATTATTTACATTAGTTATCTGAGCATCTACCGCGTGTGACGTGGTCACTTGGTGGGATGGAGACAGAAGTGAAACTCTGTACACAACGTCACAATGACACAATATACTCTGACCAAATGACCGGCTGTGTGTCGCTGTAACCAAGTAGTGAGAACGAGCATTTGGAGGGGAACATGTGAGAATGACAGTGGATTTACTGGCACGTCCCCTTCAGGAGAATATACTAGTATCCCGGCACTTCTTAAACGGGCCATGAAATATTATTTCTATCAGAAAATAGGCTACTTACAGCAAGGATGCACCAAGTATACAGTAACAACAAAGGCTGCGTGAGTTCACTTAGATGTTACAATGCTTAGAGCCTGCTGGATTTCAACCAAGTATTTGTAAATGTATAGCATTTTCTTGTTAATTATTGTTTGATTTCTTTTCTTTCACTGCTGTGTTTTGTTTACTGTAGCACAGTGCTCTGAGGAGTGCATTCGCAAGTATCGCAGGCCTTATTCCCCTTGCTGTAGTCCAATACGAGTCGTTTGTAATAAAATAAAGTTTGTGCCCTTGACGATACAAATTTAGATACGTAAATAATATAATATAAATAAAATAAAATAGAAGATAATTAAATAAATTAATACTTGAATGAACGAATGAATCAGTGAATAAACAAATGAATGAATAAATACATAAATGAGAGAATAAATAATTACATAAATATCTAAATAAATAAATAAATAAAAATTAAATAAGTACTTAAATTAATTAATAAAGTATTAAATAAATACTAGCTGTACCCGGCATGATTTGCAATGCCAATCAAAGAAAGTGTTGGCGTTGTACCTTTGTTTGTTGAAGTGCTTTAGGATTCCCAATGTTTATTTATTTTCCGCTAACCACCTCTAAACTATTGTAAAATTCATGTACTATCTCAAAAAAAAATCTTGGGAGCGTGCTCAACAACTCACCAAAGTTTCATAGCAATGAAATGAATGGTATATGAACGCATACGGGACTTTGTTGAAACGATTCGAGCGCCGTCACCCATTTGTTGAATATACTCGTACGCTACCTATTGTAAAATGGATTTACTAAGTCGAAAACATTCCCTGGTGTGTACACAACAACTCATGAACGTTTTATCACAATCGGATGAATGGTATATAAACGCATACGGGACTTGGTTGAAACGATTCACGCGCTGTCGCTCATTAGTTGAATCTACTCGTGCGCTACCAATTGTAAAATGCATTTACTAAATCAGAAATCTTTGCGGGAGTGGAAACAACATTTCTCTCAATTTCATTGCAATCGCAGGAATGGTATATGAACGCATACGATTTTCTTTTAACGATACCCGCGCCGTTACTCAGTTGTTGAATCTACTCGTGCGCTACCTACTGTAAAAAGGATTTACTAAGTCAGAAACCTTTCCTGGAATGAGCACAACAATTCAACCAAAGATTCATAGCAATCGGATGAATGGTATTTGAACGTTATGGGACTTTGTTTAAGCGATTCGCGTGGCGTTGATCATTTGTTGAATCTACTTGTGCGATACCTATTGTAAAGAGCATGTACTAAGCCTGACGTGTACACAACATCTCACCCAAGTTTCATCGCTATCGGACGAATGGTATATGAACGCATACAGGACTTTGTAGAAACGCTTCGCACGTCTTCGGTCATTTGTTGAATCTACTTGTGCGCTACCTATTGTAAAATTGACTTACAAAGCCAGAAACTTTCCCATGAGTGTACACAACAACTCACCCAAGTTTAGTCGCTATCGGACGAATGGTATATGAACGCATACGGGACTTTTTTGAAACACTTCGCGCGTCGTCGCTCATTTGTTATTATTATTATTATTTATTTGGATTTATTTTGCTTCTAACAGGCATATGCCTAATAAAAAGAAACACATGAATAAAAAGAAGCGCTACCTATCGTTAAGTGGATTTACTAACCCAGAAACCTTGCCTAAAGTGTACACAACATCTCACCCAAATTAATTGCTATCAGACTAATAGTATATGAACGCATACGGGACTTTGCTGACACACTTCACGTGTCGTTGCCCATTTGTTGAAACTACTCATGTGCTACCTATTATAACATGGATTTATTAAGCCAGATGACTTGCCTGTTGTGAACACCACCTCTCACCTAAGTTTCATCGCTATCGGACGAATGGTATGTGAACGCATACCGGAATTTGTTGAAACGCTTCGCCCGTCGTCGCTTATTTGTTGAATCTACTCGTTCGCTACCTATTATAACATGGATTTACTAAGCCAGAAACCTTGCCTGTAGTGTACACAACCTGTCACCCAAGTTTCATCGCTATCGCATGAATGGTATGTGAACGCGTACAGGACTATTTTGAAACACTTCGTCCGTCGTCGCTCATTTGTTGAATCTACTCGTGCGCTACCTATTGTTAAGTGGATTTACTAAGCCAGAAACCTTACCTGAAGTTTACAGAACATCTCACCCAAGTTTCATCGCTATGAGTTGAATGGTATATGAACTCATGTGGGACTTTCTTGAAATAAAACGCACGCCATTTTGTCGAAGCTACTCGCGCGTCATCTATTGTAAATTAGTTTTACTACGCCTAGAACTTTTCCCGGACTGTGCACAACAACTCACAAAAATTTGATCGCAATCAGATGAATTGTATATGAACGCATCGTCATTACGCATTTGTTTAAACTACTCGCACGCTATCTATTTTGAAATGGATTAACTATGCCTATAAACCTCCCGGAAGTGTGTACAACAACTCACCAAAATTTGATCGCAATCGGATGAATGGTTTATGAACGCATAAAAGACGAACAGACAGACATTCCTTTATATATATATATATATATATACAAGCTGACCCGGCAGACGTTGTCCTGCCAATCAAAGAAAGTGTTGTAACTTTGTTTCTTGAAGTGCTTTTGGATACACAATATTTTTTTCAATTTCTGATAACTGCCTCTAAACTATCGCGAATTGAATTAACTAATTTAGAAACATTCGTTGGAGCGTCCACATCAACTCTCCAAAGTTTCATCGCAAACGGATGAATGGCATTTAACGCATAGAGGATTAGGTTTAAATGATTCGTGCACTGTCACTCATTTGTTGAATCTACTCGTGGTCTACCAACTGTGAAATGGATTTACTAAGTTAGAAAGCTTCACGTAATCGGACGAATGTTATTTGAACGCATACGGGACCTTATTGAAACGCTTGGAGCGTCATCGCTCATTTGTTGAATCTACTCGTGCGAAACCTCCTGTTAAGTGGATTTACTAAGTTAGAAACCCTCACGTAAGTGTACACAACATCTCACCCAAGTTTCATTGCAATCGGATGAATGGTATATGAACCCATACGGGACTTTGATTAAAAGTTCGCGCGTCGTTGCTCATTTGTTGAATCTACTCGTGAGCTACCAATTGTAAAATGGATTTACTAAGTTATAAATCCTCACGTAAGTGTACACAACATCTCACCCAAGTTTCATCGCTATTGGACGAATGGTATTTGAACGCATACGGGACTTTGTTGAAACGCTTCGCACGTCGCCGCTCATTTGTTGAATCTACTCGTGCGCAACCTCCTGTGAAATGGATTACTAAGTTAGAAGCCTTCACTTTAGTGTACACAACAACTCATTAAAGTTTCATCTCAATCTATGAATGGAATATAAACTTATAGGGATTTTGTTGAAACGCTTCGCGCGTCGTCACTCATTTGTTGAATCTAGTCGTGCGCTACCTAATGTGAAATTGATTTACAAAGCCAGAAGCCATCCCTGGAGTGTACACAACATCTCACCCAAGTTTCATCGCTATCGGATGAATTGTATTTGAACGCATACGGGAACTTTTTGAAACGTTTCGCGCGTCGTCGCTCATTTGTTGAATATATTCGTGCGCTATCTATTGTAGAATGGATTTACTAAGCCAAACACCTTCCCTGGAGCTCACTCAACATATCACCCAAGTTTCATGGCAATCGGATGAATGGTATATGAACGCATACGGGACTTTGAAACGCTCTGACGTGCAGAGACAAACAGTAGAATTCGATATCACTGCCACCTTTGGTATAAAACACAACTTTTCGCCACGGGCGGAGTGTATGTAATGGCGGTAGTTGCACAGGTTGCGACCAGGTGGCTCTAACGTGCAGAGACAAACCGTCCAAAGACGTCAGCTTTCACGAAGGCCAAGGCTACTGGTTTCCATGACGACTGTTTTTGACTGTATATTGAGGTTCTAAAATTGTGTGTAAATTGTGGTTCTAAAATTGTGTTTATTCCACCTACCGGGTCAGATTGTGAATCTAAACCATACATGGACCCACCCTAATATACATACCAAATTCCATCAAAATCGGTTCAGTCGTTTAGGAGGAGTTCAGTTACATACACACGTGTCCAAGAATTATATATATAAAGATATATATAAGATTTGTGGATGTATTTAACACTCCGAACACTTGAGCATATTTAACATTAATATGAGCTTGCAAGTAAAGTAAAAGAACTGGATTGTAGGGAACAATAAATCGACTATCCATCTCAATGTCAATGCCTCGAATTGTTTTTATAATAATCCATCCATTATTTCTTCTCCTATACGACGGATAACCATTGGCATTATCTTTGGTCTCTTCATGAAAATGTTTAGGGAAATCTTTCTCACATACGCCATCTTTCATACAGACTGAAGAAGGATTCAAAAATCCGCGAGGACCATGTACCAATATTACGCCTTACCAACTCGTATAGCGCTTCATCCTCGAGATCTGGTATTTTGGTTAACACCACGCTGACAATGTCAGAAATTTCTCGTAACTTACAATCTTCCGTTAATAATAAGAGTATATGGAAGTGCGGGAGACCTTGTTTTTGAAATTCCACTGTATATAGATAATATGCTTTTACCGAAAATTTCCTTAACATTAATCAATCGTAGCAATTCCTTTACTTTGCAGTGGAAAACTGTCACTTCAATATCAGGCCTATAATTTGCCGTTTCCCAGCGATGAATGCTGTTAAGTATTTCTGGCCAGCCCGCATTATAGGTGAACGTAATGAATAAATCTGGCTTTCCAAACTTCCTCACTATCGCCATCGCATCCTGATAATTTTGCAATATTTTCCTTGGGTTACCTGTAAAAGAAGATGACAAAACCACAATACGACCGACTCTGAGATTTTCATTTTCTGCTCGTACATGCAAGGTGTCTGCTAAACCGGCATATGTATCAACTCGTAACTTCGTTTGTTGATGACATATATTTTAACCGGTAGTAGTCCACGAATAAATATCCATTTTGAAAACTTGAGCAGCGACAACTAACTCAACATGACCTCCATGAACACCATTCATAGACATATACATTTTGTAATCATCGCTCGTATTGATAGCAGTTTCGTACATATCACTGGCATTTGTAGACTTAGAAAAAGCTTTTGATAACGTTGATTGGACTAAATTGTTTGACATTTTGAAATCGATTGGAATAAAGCACAGGGATAGGAGGGTGATATACAATCTATACAGAAACCAGACAGCAGTCATTCGAGCTGAATGACATGAGAGAGAAGCTGGTATTCAGAAAGGTGTAAGGCAAGGCTGCAACTTATCACCCATACTTTTCAATCTTTACATTGAACAAGCAATGAAGGAAATTAGAGAAAAATTTTAAGTGGGAGTGAAGATTCAAGGAGAAATAATTTCAACTCTGCGATTTGCTGATGACATCGTCATCTTGGCAGACAAGCCTGAGGATTTGAATGAGTTTTTGAATGGTATGGACTCCGTCTTACGAAAAGAATTCATGATGAAAATTAATAAATGTAAAACAAAAATACTGGAATGCAGCCGAAATAAATCAGAAACCTCTGTGGAGATCCAATTGGCAGGTGAAAAGCTGAAGGAAGTAGGAGACTTCTGTTACTTAGGAAGCAGAATAACCAGTGATGGACGAAGCAAAGAGGATATAAAAAGTAGGTTGGCTCAGGCAAAGAAAGCATTTCTACAAAAAAGGAATCTGCTGACATCGTATATAGATTTAGGTATTAGGAAGTCATTTTTGAAAGCCTTTGTATGGAGCAAGGCGCTCTAAGGAAGTGAAACTTGGACTGTTGGTGCAGCAGAAAAGAGGAGAATTGAAGCAATTGAAATGTGGTGTTACAGGAGAAAGATGAAGATCAGATGGGTAGATACGGTTACAAACAAAGAGGTATTACGACGAGTGGGAGAGGAGAGATGTTTCTGGCGACTGCTAATGAAGAGAAGAAATAGGTTGGTAGGACACATACTAAGACATCCAGGAATAGCAAGCTTAGTTAGGGAAGGAAGGGTCGAGGACAAGAACTGTAGGGGTAGACCAAGGTTAGAATATGTTCAACAGATTGCCTCGGATGTAGGGTGTGGTAGCTATGTAGAGATGAAACGATTAGCTCAGGACAGGGAGGAATGGAGAGCTGCATCAAACCAGTCAAAAGACTGAAGACTCAAACAACAACAACAACAACAACAACAAACAACATATCGCTGTTGCCAACAATAAAGGAAGAATAATTATTCCACCTGTCTGTAATATGTTTTGCAATTCGCTTTCTAACCTGTGTAAATAAACTCTGATTGTTGTACTCACAATATGCCAATGACCTGAACAGACAATTACCGTCATCTTTAATCTTTATAACATTTGTAATTGAGTGTCGCCTCTCATTCATAATATGATTCATTGTATTGATTGAGCACATAACCTGTAAGGACGAATGATGAAACGAAAAGAAGACAGTTTGTAGCTGGTGAGACCAAAGACTATATAACAGAAAGATCGGTTACATAATGCAAAATGGCGGTTCCAACATTTGACTGTAGCGGCATCTTCGTGAAATGAGTAGTCTTTCGTATACAGTATTTGTTGCCATTCAAAGAGATGTTGACATGACATTAGCAAAATGACTGCTGAGTGTGCATGAGCATTTCAGTCTCAATGTAATTCATTCTTTGAGAAGTATTAATTAAATTATGTGAACAGAATCCCCTTTTACTTATTGTATGGATACATGCGACATTAGCGCCCGAGTGTAACAGGTAGAAGTTAACGATATCATGTATGGATACATGCGACATTAGCGCCCAAGTGAAGCAGATATCATGACGTAATTAGGGAACTCTCTGTGAATACCAAGTTAGATTTATTATTGGGGTGGCGTTGAATATCATGATACTGTGTTAGTCGTTGTCGCCTAGCGACAATATGTCCATCAAGTCATTCGATTCTATTTTCCTGAGACCTTGAAGAAAGTAATATTCGCAATTATTTTAATACTCGAATGATATAATCAAGTAAGGTGGGTATCAATCGACGGTGCTTGACGGGCATTACATTTTATGACAACAAACGTCGTCGTAGCACACATACTTCCCGAGATATTTCAGTTTTAGTAAAGGGTGAAATTTTTTGAAAACTATTTTAATATATAAGATATAAATAATGAAAGTGACCTGCTAGAGGAGCTGTCTGTATGTTGAAAATAACGTGACGTGAATTGTAATGAAATGGGCATTGCTTTGACTGTGCTTTGTTATTGGGAGTGAATGAAGAGAGAACATACACCAGTGGATTCAGTGAGCGTTCAGAATACGGTCAATGGCAGCACATATTCAAGCATTGATTTACGAATTGCATATTGTTCGACAACAAATACACCAATCAATGTGCTTTCGTGAACCGATATCCGCCTTGTTGGAGAGCTATTTATTAGGCAGTTATGAAGGAAACAGATCTAGGTCACAGCTTGTTTGAGAACCCAAGGTTGATTTCATTAGGTTGATCTGAAATAAATTAGAACTCTACTTCTGTCACAAATCGCAAAGTGTCACAATATTCTTACCGACTGCGCCGATAACAAGCTGAAAAAGTAGTCTTGTAAAGAACTAAATGGCCTATTTTCATATATCCTACTTAGTTAGTTGCCTCTAACAACATACAACATTTCAGTTTGTTTGCTGTAATAGATTCGTAGATATTGAGAACCGTCTATATTTCGGATGGTTGCTATGTTGGATTTATATATATATGTAGGTCTTAGAGTTACGTATTATTACATGAAGATTATTGTGTAGGTGTAGTATTCAAACTTCAATCGCATGATAAGCACACAAAAAAATAAATGGAGATTTCAAAATTACGCTCATCTGCCATCTTGTGGTTACGAAAACAATTGGAATAAATTAAATGCCAGTGGATTAAAATTTGTATAAAATTTACCGTACCGAGTTTTACTGTGCTCAGATGGTTAAATTGCGAGGAAAGTCTATCTAAATGTTTCAAATTTGCTTGGCCGCCATGTTCGTTTTGTAGTTAACAGGTTTTTGAAAGTCACATAGGTAAACATCTAGTAGTGCCCTTCATCACAGTACAATATTTCAAGGTGATATCAATAATGGGTTCGCAGATAGACTATAGAATGCCGGTGAAATATTTCGCACAGCCGCCATGTTGGATTGGTGAGACGTAATCAAATGTAAAGGGCTCAGTCGAGGTCGGCCAAAATGGTGCTATGACCTCACTGAGTTTCATTGAAATCGCTTCAGCCGTTTAGATTTTATTAGAGGGGGACACACACATACGCACACACACAAACATGGACAAAATGAGATCTCATAAGCCTATTTTTAGCCTACTTTCGATTTTTGCAAAAATGAAAGTAGATTTATGAGATCAACACAGGGCCAAATATTGTGTGTCTGTGAGTGTATTTGTGTGTCCGCCCTATCAATTCAAACGTGATGAAACCGAATTGGACATTAATTTGGTACAGAGGTAGCACTGGCAAAGGGCACCTCAGTGCCAAGTATTAAATCGCCGCCATCTTGACGGAAACGTAATGGCGGCCACCCCAATATTCAAAGATTAAATCACATTACGGCTAAGCTAATCATCTGATCTCTACCTAATTTTGTAAAAACATACCTTTAAGTGGGAAGCATCTTTAGACTACATTACAAGGTCATCAACCCAATAGCATTTTAGATGGCGGCCATGTATGTGTGCAAATCGATCCTCCCTATAAATTCAAACACGGTGAAACCGAATTGAACAAAACTTCGTACAGAGGTAACACTAGCAAAGGGCACCTCATTGTCATGTTTTATATCACCGCCATCTTAACGGAAACGTAATGGCGACCACCCAAATATCCAAAGCTTAAATCAAATTACGACTAATTCAATCATCTGATCTCTACTAAATTTTGCAACAATAACCTTAATGTCGGAAGCGTCTTTTACCCAAACTACAAGATCACCATCCAAATAGTTTCAACATGGTGGATGAATGAATCATGCTAGTATTATAGCCTAACCGTAACTTACGATTCAACAAGGCCTGACCTCAACAATTCAGCTTATCGTACATAGGGATGTTTAATCTGTCCTCAAGGAGGTGACCGGTAGGATATTATAATAGAATATGTGAGCCCCCGTGGCTTAGGCAGCAGTACGCCAGCCTCTCACCGCTGGGTCCGTGGTTCAGTTCCCGGTCACTTCATGTGAGATCTGTGCTGGACAAAACGGAAGCAGACAGGTTTTTCTCCGGGTACTCCGGTTTTCCCTGTCAACATTTCATTCCAACAGCACTCTTCACTATCATTTCATTACATCTGTCATTCATTTAATCATTGCATCAGAGGAGTGCAACAGGCTTCGGCAGCCGGCACAGTTTATATCCCCTCCGCCTGATGGGGACTTCATTCATTCCATCCCTGACCCAGTCGGTTGACTGGAAGCAGGCTGAGGATTTTTCATAATAGAATATGCAACCGTAAAAGTGAGGCTTACCGTGCCATATCGTTGTGAGCCCCTTGCCATCCCGTTGTCAAAATGGCCGCTATTTTTGCTCGTAAATACATATATTTCCGTAAATTCCTAAGTATATATCCTTTTAAAAATGTACTGAACAAAATCATACATATTTAGTATCAAATCGTTTATAGAAACGCCAGAAATCGCTAATGAAATCGTTGATTTCAACAAAAAATATGATACAGTTATACTAAACCAGCTATTTATCAAGTATTATCGTAGCACATCCGTGGCGTAATGGTAGCGAATTGGGCTAAGTCTGGGAGTTCACGGATCAAATCCCTGCAGGTTCAAATTTCTTTACTTCGTCCATTTTGTTGTTGTTGTATTTATTGATTTATATCTACTCACACGTTATAATGTTAAGCATATATAGTGTGTATTTGCAATCGAAAATAGTATATATATTCTTATCACACCGCATATTTAAACACTCGAATACAGCAATTAATGTTCGTTGACCTTGATCCGTGGTAGAGCCTATTGTTGTTATTTTTGTTGTAGATTCATTAAAGGATTTGCTGCTTCATGGTCTTGTAACTCTGTTTACTTGGGTGTGTGTCACTGTGATGTCTGTGGGCTTACTAGTGTGTGTACTCTTATACGAGGAAGGATTTCGGTAGGAAGATGTTGTTGTTGTTGTTGTTTCAATTCAGATGCATGGACAGCATGGTCATTTAGCCCCGTGTACTTAGGTGAGTGTTGAATTTTGTGTGATAACTTGTGCTAAGGTGATGGCTGTATTAGTGTGTATACATAATTCAGGTGAGGATTCAATCAATCAACGTATGATATCCGTATAGAACGTTGTATTTCTAAAAGCTACTACAACCAACAATCAATACTCCTTGAACAGGACAAAGAGTTATATCTAAACCCATGGATTTATGAGAAAGTAGACTATATGATCTTTACTAAAAATAGGCTAAAAATGATTGCTGTTGTAAGGTGCGGAACATGTGCCCCTACTACTTGAAGCAAGGGATTGTCCTAATTACTTTTGGGATCACCGGAACAACCCAGCTCGTTTGGTCGTGTGCCAGGGATTTAAGGTCGGACTTAAAGGAAATGATTGATGCATCATGTGTATATGACTTAGTCAGATAGTGAAATCCGTTATTTAATAAAAATCCTAGGCACTTCATGAAGTTCTTTTATTTTTGTAAACTGATTTTAAACCATTCTTGGAATAGTTCGTGTATGACAACAACGTAAGTCATTTCATGAAGAGTCGAATCAAAACACACCGGATCTACAAGATGTTCCTCGACTGACAATGCAAATTTATTGCTAACACTGTCTAAATCGGTCCGTCACTTCATGAAGAAACGCGTCAGATAGTGCAACTATCCCTTTCTTCATAATATGACGGCTTTTCATGAAGTGCCTTGGATTTTCATAAAATGACGGATTTCACTATATGACTGCGACATATACCCTTGATACCGGCCGCGGTGGTCGAGAGCGCTAACAAGCTATCTCCTGTCTTGCTGGCATTGCGAGAGCGTGGGTTCGATTCCCACCTTGGCCGTCCTGAAAATGGTTTTCGTGGTTTCCTAATTTCACCACCAGGAAAATGCTGGTATGGTTCCTTTCAATAGGTCCACGGCCGATTTCCTTCCCATATCTCTTCCTAGACTGTCCTGAAAAGCAGAGTACTTGGCCATTGGCTGCATTATTAACATCATATACACATGATAGGCATAAGCGATTCATCCATGGGGCAGAGAAGTGTGGCCACTAGTAGTGTGTTTTGGCCGGTTCTAGACCCTCCTACTGCTTTCCTCCTACAAGATGGCGCAATATATCTCGAACGCATGGTCGGATTTTAACGAATGAGGTGTCGTTGAACTCGGGCTGACGCCTTTTTCCTCTAGACAACTTATTTCAACCCCAAAATAAAACCTACCCCTACTAGGGGGTGAAATTGTAATATTTTAGAAAATCCCGCTTTCCATGTAAAACATGTATGCGGTTAAATGCAATGATGAAAATAAAACGTTGTTCCACACAAGAGACATGTGTACGGTGGAAACCCACTATGAATTAACATGCTTGTTTTTTGTTTTTTACGCATTCCCACTCATAGCTTTTTGTAAGAGGGTGGGCTTTTTTAAAGATGGCGGCTGTAGTGTAACCTAACCTAACCTAACCCAACCCACGAGGGGTGATCAAAAAGTATTCCAAGCAGCGCTTGTCGATAGGCAAACCAATAATCAAAGAGGGCATGTCAGGCCTTGAGGCGAGAGCCCCTTTTGATTGATCCCTTTGGACTGGTCCCTGTTGAAGGCCCCTGTTGACGGGTCATGGTTGATGGGTCATTGTTGACGGGTCATTGTTGACAGGTCCTTGTGGATGGGTCCTTGTTGACGGGCCCCTGTTGACGGGTCATTTTTGACGAGTCCTTGTTGGCAGGTCCTTGTGGACGAGTCCTTGTTGATGGGTCTCTTTTGACTACTCGCACGCTACCTATTTTGAAATGGATTAGCTATGCCTATAAACCTCCCGGAAGTGTGTACAAAAACTCACCAAAATTTGATCACTTAGGATAACAGAGGAACTTGAAAACCACGTTTTAAGGCCCTAGAACCATTTATGTCCGTAGTAGTGTAACTGTAAGAATATTTTAATAAGTCTATTGTTGGATTTCAATGCGGGCTGCATCACGCCGCCCCTACCCGTGTTCTGAAGCAGAATTGCAAAAATAGTTACATCTTGCGCTGCTTATAAATTGCAGTCACGGGGAGAAATGAGTGCAAAAAGATTTCTTGGGCCCTTTAAAACAGTTATCATTGTGAAAATATTATGCCTCTGTATAAGTGCGATGGTGCTGGTGCATACATTGAGGTTATCAAATGCAATAATCGTTGGTGCTTTCAAATTTACTTTCATTTATTCCGATCATCCTGTCAAAGTGCTCTGATTAATTTTCTATGGCGCTATGCGACAAATGACGACACAGTTAGTTAGTTATTGTTGTTTTAAGGGGCGGAACTACGAGGTCATCTGCCCCTAACAGCCAATGAGAGGCAGTGTCTTTTATTTCACTTACTCCTCTTTCTAATCATATTTTTTCAATTGGTTTTTAAATTACATGTGTCAGTTCTGTAGTTAGTGTAGTTAGTAAATAGCCGTTTCCCTGTTCATTATTATCATTACGGGAATAAGATCTGGATGTTACGTCCATTATACTGTACTACTTATCACCCACACTACCACCATCACAAAAAGTTATACTGTATATATTTGTTCTGTTAGTTTAAGTATCATGTGCCTGTTCTGTAGTAGTATTCACTATCATCCATAAAACAAATAAATCCACCGGGCGAAGCCGGGCACTACTGCTAGTAAGATATAAGATAGGATATATATAAAAGGAATGTCTGTATGTTCATCTTTTATGCGTTCATAAGCCATTCATCCGATTGGGATCAAATTTTGGTGAGTTGTTGTACACACTTTCGGGGTGTTCATAGGCATAGTTAATACATTTCAAAATAGATAGCGCGCTAATAGCTTAATCAAATGCGTAATGGCGATGCGTTCATATACAATTCATCCGATTGCGATCAAATTTTGGTGATTTGTCGTGTACAGTCCCGGAAATGTTATGGGCGTAGTAAATCCAATTTACAATAGATGGCGTGGGAGAAGCTACAACAAAATTGCGTGCGTTTGTTTCAAGAAAGTCTCACATGTGTTCATATACCATTCATCCCATTGCGATGAAACTTGGGTGAGAAGTTCTGTACACTTCGGGTAAGGTTTCTGGTTTAGTAAATTCAGTAATCCACTCAACAATAGGTAGCGCACGAGTAGATTCAACAAATGAGGGACGACGGGCGAATCGTTTCAACAATGTCCTGTAAGCGTTCACATACCATTCGTCCGATAGCGATGAAGCTTGGATGAGAGGTTGTGTACACTACAGGCAAGGTTTCTGGCTAAGTAACTCCATGTTATAGTAGGTAGTGCACGAGTAGATTCAACAAATGAGCGACGTCGCGAGAAGCGTTTCAACAAAGTCCAGTATGCGTTCATATACTATTCGTCTGATAGCGATGAAACTTGGGTGAGATGTTATGTACAATTTAGGGAATGTTTTTTGCTTAGTAAATCCACTTAACAATAGGTACCGCACGAGTAGATTCAAGAAATGAGCGACGATTGGCGAAGCGTTTCAACAAAGTCCTGTATGCGTTCACATACCATTCGTCCGTTAGCGATGAAACTTAGATGAGAGGTTGTGTACACTACAGGCAAGGTTTCTGGCTTAGTAAATCCATGTTATAATAGGTAGCGAACGAGTAGATTCAACAAATGAGCGACGATGGGCGAAGCGTTTCAACAAATTCCGGTATGCGTTCACATGCCATTCGTCCGATAGCGATGAAACTTGGGTGAGAGGTGGTGTACACAACAGGCAAGGTTTCTGGATTAGTAAATCCATGTTATAATAGGTAGCACATGAGTAGTTTCAACAAATGGGCAACGACACGTGAAGCGTGTCAGCAAAGTCCCGTATGCGTTCATATACTATTCGTCTGATAGCGATGAAACTTGGGTGAGATATTGTGTACACTTCACGGAAGTTTTTCGGCTCAGTAAATCCTCTTTACAATAGTTATTGTACAAGTTGATTAAACAAATGAGCGCCGACGCGTGAAGTGTTTCAATATAGTCCAGTATGCGTTCATATACCATTTGTCCGATAGCGACTAAACTTGAGTGAGTTGTTGAGTACACTCCAGGGAGATTTTCAGGCTTAGTAAATCCATTTTACAATAGGTAGCGCACAAGTAGATTCAACAAATGCGGGAAGACGCGCGAAGTGTTTCAACAAAGTCCCGTATGCTTTCATATACTATTCGTCCAATAGCGATGAAACTTTTGTGAATTGTTGTGCACACTCCAGGAAAGGTTTCTGACTTAGTAAAAAACCTTTTTACAATAGGTAGCGCACGAGTAGATTCAACAAATGAGTAATAGCACGCATTTCGTTTAAAAAAACTCCGTATGCGTTCATATACCATTCATGCGATTGCAATGAAATTTGGTGAAATGTTGTTTCCACTCCCGCGATGATTTCTGTTTAGTAAGTCCATTTTACAATTGGTAGCGCACGAGTAGATTCCACTAATGAGCGACAGCGCGTGAATCGTTTCAACCAAGTCCCATATGCGTTCATATACCATTCATCCGATTGTGATTGAATTTTAGTGAGTTGAGTACAGTCCTGAGAAGGTGTATGCATTTGTAAATCCATTTTACAATGGGTAGCGTACGAGTATATTCAACAAATGGGCGACGGCGCTCGAATCGTTTCCACAAACGTATGCGTTGATATATCATTCATTTCATTGCGATGAAAATTTGTTGAGTTGTTGAGCACGCTCCCATTTTTTTAAATAGTAAATCAATTTTACAAGAGTTTATAGGTGTTTGTCGGAAAAAGAAAAAAATATTGGGAATCCAAAAGCACTTCAACAACGCCAACACTTTCTTTAATTGGTATTGCAACGCATGCCGGGTACAGCTAGTATAAGATAAACAAGATGTTCAGTAAAGAACATATAGCCTACTTTCTCCTAAATGCATGGGTATTGTTATAACCCTTTGTCCTTTTCAAGGAGTATAATTAATTGATGGTTGTTGTAGCTTGTTGAAATACAACGTGCTATAGGGATATTAAACATGAATATGTGGTGCCCTTTGCTAGTGCTACCTCTGTAAAAAAAATCATTCAATTCGGCGGTTTCACCGTGTTTGAATTGATATGGGGAATGGATTTGCACACATACATGGCCGCTATTTGCAAATTATTGGGCAGATGACCTTGTAGTCAGTCATAAGATGCTTTCCACAAAAAGGCATGTTGTTGCAAAATCTGGTAGAGATCAAATTATTAGGATGGTCGTAATTTGATTTAAGCTTTTAACATTTGGGTGGCCGTCATTCCGTTTCCGTCAAGATGGCGGCGATATGAAACATAACACTGAGGTGCCCTTTGCTAGTGCTACCTCTGTACCAAATTTCGTTCAATTCGGTTTCACCGTGTTTGAATTGATAGGGAGAATCGTTTGCACACATACTTGGCCACCATCTCCCTGGGCTGATGATCTTGCAGTTTGGTCAGAATATGCTTCCCACATAAATATATGTTGTTGCAAAATTTGGTAGAGACTAGATTATTTGGTTGGTCGTAGTTACATTTTAGCTTTTAACATTTGGGTGGCCGCGATTACGTTTCCGTCAAGATGGCGGTGATATAAAACATGACACTGAGGTGTCCTTTGCTAGTGCTACCTCTGTACCAAATTTAGTTCCATTCGGTTTCACCGAGTTCGAATTGATAGGGTTAATCGATTTTCACAAAAAGATGGCCGCCATTCTCAAAATATAAGGCTAATGACCTATTAGTTTGGTCACAGGATGCTCCCTCCATAAAGGTATGTTGTTGCAAAATTTGGTAGAGATCGGATGATTAGGTTAATCGTAATTTGATTTAAGCTTTGAACATTTGTGTGGCCGCCATTAAGTTTCCGTCAAGAAGGCGGCGATATAAAACATGACACTGAGGTGCCCTTTGCTAGTGCTACCTCTGTACCAAATTTCGTTCCATTCGGTTTCACCGTGTTCGAATTAATAGGGGGAATCGATTTTGACACAAAGATGGCCGCCATCCGCAGACTATTAGGCTAATGACCTATTAATTTAGTCAAAGGATGCTTCCTCCCTAAAGGTATGTTGTTGCAAAATTTGGTAGAGATCGGATGATTAGGTTAGTCGTAATTTGATTTAAGTTTTGAACATTTGTGTGGCCACCATTACGTTTTCGTCAAGATAGTGGCGATATAAAACATGACACTGAGGTGCCCTTTGCTAGTACTACCCCTGTACCAAATTTCGTTCCATTCGGTTTAACCGTGTTTGAATTAGGGGTAATCGATTTTCACACAAAGATGGCCGCCATCCGCAAACTATTAAGCTGATGACCTATTAGTTTGGTCAACGAATGCTCCCCCCATAAAGGTATGCTGTTGCAAAATTTGGTAGAGATCGGATGATTAGGTTAGTCGTAATTTGATTTAAGCTTTGAACATTTGTGTGTCCGCCATTACGTTTTCGTCAAGATGGCGGCGATATAAAACATGGCACTGAGGTGTCCTTTGCTAGTGCTACCTTTGTACCAAATTTCGTTCAATTCGCGATCATCGAATTGATAGGGGGGACAGACATTCTGAGTACACACACACACACACAGACTCACACACACACACACACACACACACACACACACACACAGACAGACACACTTTTTTTCGCCCTGTGTTGATCTCATAAGTCTACTTTCATTTTTTGCAAAAATCGTAAGTAGGCTAAAAATAGGCTTATGAGATCATCTTTTGTCCGTGTGTGTGCGAGTGTCCCCTTAATACAATCTAAATGGCTGGAGCGATTTCAATGAAACTCAGCTAAATCCATAGCACTATTTTGTCAGACCCCGACTGGGTGCTTCAACTTTTTTTTACGTCTAACCAATCCAACATGGTGGCTGTGCCAAATATTTCACTGACATTTTATATCTCCGAAACTACTACTCACATCACCCTGAAATTTGGTACGGTGATAAGCAGCACTGCTAGAAATTCACCTATGTAACCTGTTGACTAAAGAACGAACATGGCGGCCATGCGAAATTGAAATATTTAAAAAGACTATTGCCGCGACTTATATGAGTACAGTGAAACAAGGTACAGCAAATGTTTATACACATTGTAATACACTGACATCAAATTTAATTTTATTGTTTACATAACCTCAAATTGTCGGCTGTGCGAAATTTTAAAATAATGATTTTATTTCTTGTGTCGTAATCATGGGATGTAAGTGAAAGTTTGAATTTTACCCAATTGTAATGGGTGGTTCCCTAATCCTGAAACAAATTAGGCTACACGAGTTTAATATATACACTTGGATGAGCAGTTTCGATCGGCAAGCGATCATCAGATCCTCACTCGGCACAGCATTTTCCTTCTCTATTTAATTCCTTCGCTAGCATTGAGTTGCTGCTTCATGCAGCCCTCCATACCTCCTTGTTCTGAGCTAATCGTTTCATCTCTCCAAACCTACCAAACCTTTTCGAGGTAATCTGTTTAACATATCCTTACCTTGTCCTACCCCTACAGTTCTTATCCTCGACCCTTCCTTCCATAACTAAATTTATTATTCCTGGGTGTCTTAGTGTGTGTCCTACCAACCTATATCTTCTCTTCATTAGCAGTCACCACAAACATCTGCCCTCTCCCACTCGCCTTAATTCCTCTTCATTTGTTACTCTATCTACCCATCATTCTCCTGTAACACCACATTTCAAAGGCTTCAATTTTCCTTGTTTCTGCTGCACTGACAGTCAAAGTTTCACTTCCATAGAGCGCCACGCTCCAGCCAAAGGCTTTCAAAAATGACTTCCTAATACCTAAATCTATACTCGATGTCAACGGATTCCTAATTCCTTTGCTTGTCTGAGCCGACCTACTTTTAGTATCCTCTTTGTTTCGTCCATCGCTAGTAACTTTACTTCCTAAGTAACCGAAGTCCACCTGCCCATTGGATGTCCATAGGGGTTCTGATTTCCTTCACCTGTATTCCAATATTTTTGTTTTACATTCATTAATTTTCATCATGAATTCCTTCCTCAAGACTGAACCCATGCCATTTAAAAACTAATTCAAATCATCGGGTGTCTCGGCCAAGATGACGATATCATCAGCAAATCTCAGAGTTGAAATTATTTCTTCTTGAATCCGTACTCCTACTTTGAATTCATCTCCATTTTCCTTCACTACTTGTTCAATGTATACCTGTAGATTGAAAAGTACGGGTGATAAGTTGCAGCCTTGCCTTACATCTTACTGAATACCAGCTTCTCTCCCATGTCATACGGCTTCAATAACTGCAGTCTGGTGTAATATAATCTAAGGACTTGTGATGTACCAGAGGTGATTGTAGATGAGCAAGGTTTTCCTAAGGAGATGGGAGGAAGCAATATTTAACTTACATCACTGCAGTTGGTTACTGTATATAGATTAGTTATCTTAAGAAGATATTCATTTCCGGCAAACTGGTAGGCCAATAGGAAGAAGTGGAATAATCCAACGACATCCGACCCAGTTATTCTACATTTGCACTTGCCACTATTTGTGCAGTGTTTAGGTCGGGTCCCTACCCTTCATTTGATATTCTATGTGGTGTTGGTATTACTGGTAGTCTAATACACATTGTATTACAGGTCTACCAACGATACGGTTGCCGGCCCACTCTTGATAAGGTCCCTACTCTCCATTTGGACTGCTACTGGTAGTCTATGTGGTGTTGGTATTACTGGTAGTCTAATACACATTGCATTGCAGGGCTACCAACGGTACAGCTGCCGGCCCACTCCTCATGGGGTCCTTACACTTCGGTTGGCTGGACTACTTGGTATTCAGTCTCATGCTGGTCGTGTCAGTGGTAGTTGGGACATGGTTCGGAGTGTGTGGTAAGAAGAACAACACCACCACTGTCGACTACCTCTTGGGAGGCAAGTCCATGAACATCTTCCCTGTCGCGGTATCTCTAGCCGCTAGGTAAGTACATCTCACTACACCTACTTGAAGCAGTGCTACCCCAGCGTAAAAGGTCTGTCCACACTCGTACGTTTTTATGTTCGTCAAAGGCAAGCGCAAGGTGTGAGGCAAGTGACAAACACGGTGCTGCATGCGTCTTCGGAGTTGAACGATGCAGGGGATCGTAGGGCACGCTGCGTTGATAGCCGAACCGCACTGTTCGGGGATTTCGATTTAAGCCAATATTGTGCACGTCATGTCAGCCACCACGGAGGAAACTATACAATTTATCGAGGATTACATAAAACAGCCTGCTCTGTGGGACGTATCCTGGAAGTTGTACACGAATAAACAGTACGAAATGACGTATTGAGTGTTTTGGCTGAAAAGTACAAGTTGGATATTCAGGGGATGAAGAACAAAATAAAATGTTTTAGATCTTACTCCCCAAAAGAGCATCAACGAGTAACGAGGAAAATGACGGGTTCCGGGGTTGATGAAGATTGCGATAATTTCTGATATAGCCTACGATACTTTGCTTGGATACATCCTAGTAAAGTTCCTGAAGAGCATATTATCCGCATGCACTTCTTTTAAGATCCCGTAATCCCGGTTTTTCAAAAAAAATCCTCCATCCACACTAATCGCATCCATCGCGAATGCTGCAAAAAAAACTGACGCATGAATATGGACAGGTATTGCTTGCGTTTCAAGCATGCTTGAGAGGCATGATGTATCTCAATATCATCTCCTTGTAATTTTTTGCACTTTTGCTATCGATGTGTCTTGAAACCATTCTTTCGGAGTGCTGCGTAGGAAGGTCTGGAGAGACTGACACTTCGATGGCAAAAGTGCATTAAGTTAGAAGGAGAACGTGTTGAGAAGGTGGACGTAACAACTGATGTGCAATGTTCTTCATTTGGGTAAAAATAAAAAGAAGTAAAACAATATAGTAAGCGTCCCTTATATTTTGTTGGTGAAGAATTTATGAAACCTCATGTATGCGCTAATGGAAGTCTAGCAATTTATTATTATTTATTTATTTATTTAGAGTATTGCATTTAGTGGCGGGAGTGTCCGAGGACAGAGTTTGTAGCTGCTTCTATGCAGTCACCCATGGGATGAGCTACAAGTACCGTCGCGTGTGGATGAGATTGCCCCAGTAGTCTACCACTAGTATCAACAATAATTAAAAACGTAAAGAGTTACAAAATGTATTTTCTTCGAAAATGTTATTAAATAATTTGGCCAAACCATGTCAGGTAAAATGTTAAGAACTGAATTTGTCACAAATATGTACCGTAGTAGTTTAATTTCTGTGTTGATATTTGACCCACTTTCCCTTAATTTACTGTATCATAAACCCCTAATATTGCTGTGTCTCCCCTACTGATGGGAGGCAAGGGGTACGCCATCTGGTGGTACATGCGCACGCTATGGGTATCGTATGCGGGCAAGTCATGTGCTGCAGCGTTAGTGAGAGGGGAGGAGCGTTCACATTGGTTCTTATTGTAACAGTAACCGTATGGGTGAGTGGTTATCGTGTCCGACTTCAACCCAGGTTCGCTCCTGGCTGTGGTAAGTGATTTTTGTAAGGCAACAAAAATACGGCATGCATGCCATACGTTGTTGGCAATGTTAAAGAACCCATTTGAATTCAGTGGGCCGTGCTCATAATGGCAAAATTGATCTCGGGATTTTCCGCCAACACAAAGTTCCTCCTTTCTCTACTAGAAAGCGCTATAGTGTCAAGGAGCTTAGATATCTAACCTCCTTGACTTTCGTAGCGTTGCAAGGAACAACAAAATTCGACATGCAAGCTGCCCTAAGGGTGTCAAAATAACAAAGCTTGCATCCGGCACCCGAGGCCATACGATATTATTTAGTAAATGTAGTCCACGTTCGAGCTCAGCTACTCTGAGAACTAAACACACTTCCCTCCTGCGTGCTGGGGAGGGGGGCAGATGACCTCGTAGTTCCGCCCCTTAAAACAACAATAACTAACTAACTAACTAACTAACTAACTAACTAACTAACTACTCCTGAGTGCTCTGACACTCTGAAGCACAGCCAATTAGGGGATGTAGTCTATCGCTAGACGCGAGCCAATTGCAGGTCAGTTTACATCCAATCGTTCAACTACCCGTGGTGACATGAGCTCCTATGAAGCGCAATGCTGCTTGACTTATGTGCAGAATGCTCTCTGTCATCGCTGTGTTCCCCGCTTCGCCCTGCGGGTCAGCTGCTACAATAAATAACAAACACTGGCGCAACCAGGCTCAGCGGCAATCAAATCTTAAATGGGTAATATTAGAATGTTTTAATAAAACATGCCTGTAAAGTTATGGCAAGTGGTAAGAACAAAGTTGATCACAATGAGGCGAGAGAGGTCTTATTTTGATTTAGAAAAGCCAGCAAGTTCTTTTAACTTGCTGATCTGACGAGCAACGAAAGGAGCAATAGTGCACCATTTGCATAAATCTATGATAATATTTCTACTATGAAAGCCTGATTGATATTCCCCTTAGAAGCGCTCAAACAAGGTCTTACTTCACGTTGCCCAGCAGCAGTGACCCCATCCACTAGCTTCTTTCTCCTGAGCAGTCTACCAGTTACTAAACAAAAGTCGCTCTGCGTATGTGCACAACACCACACCTGTTTCTCACTCGCTGCTTGTTGACCGCCTGGGGAAAGACACGTTTTCTATTTACGTTATTAATACAGTGAGAGCTCTCCCTATAGAACGGGGCCTCGCAGTTGCCGTGTGACGGGTAAGCACTGCGGCTCGTCACCTATCGAGTAAGGCACTGGTGCTAGCTGCAGCATAGTGCCCAACTAGTTCAACACATTTACACTTTTAACGTATTTACGGTAATAATCATAATTACTTGCATGAATTTCAGAGTATGCATATTAAGGCTTTCACGGCCCGGATTATTATATAAATAATTCATGCTTTTGGGCTAATGCCGTGTGTATTTTTAATTTAAAACCATACGTTTCGGAGAAACCTTGCCTTTTCCATTGAAAAAGGAGGCAAGGTTTCTCCGAAACGTATGGTTTTAAATTAAAAATACACACGGCATTAGCCCAAAAGCATGAATTATTTATATAATTTCAGAGTAGTTGCTGTCCTTCAATTTCTAAACACACGTTGCACTGGCGTAGGAAGTTTTGGTACACTCGCAGTAATTCATCCTGACTGATATTTCGTTCTCGAGAGCCTCCAGGGTACGCGGATTGTTTCCGTATGCCTTTTGTTTGAGTTCTCCCACAAGTGAACATCGCACGGCGCTGAAAGTTACGAATACATTTACTGCAAGACTTCTTCTTGAGAAGATAAGTTTTTACTACGTAAATTCGATGTTTTGTTCAATACCTAACCATGTTCACGGGATACGAGACTACTTCACCACATGACTTAACTTTCTGAACTAAGGTATCTAGCCAGCTAGGAATGTAATCAATGCTCTTACCACATGCGGAGATTCCCAACCCGCTGTTGTGTAACGGTTGATGCTAGTCAATGCAATGTAGATTGAAAATACTTACAAAATGTGGTTGAGATTCAAAATACTCACAAAATTTCATTTAGAGACACGGGGAACCAATTAATAAGAACAGGCCGGGAATCCTAAAGGGAAAAGGAATTATAATGAAAAGAAAAAGAAGGCTGATCCCTAGAAGAGTGAGGGATCAGAATAGATAAGAGAAGGGCCAATGAAGACGGGAAAAGAAGATACTCCCTAGGCCTCGGATACCCTTCTACCGTCGGGGTCAGAAGAAAACAAGAGATTACCATGAGAGGTCGTCAGGAGAGAAGACGGAGAGGAGCCGGGCACAAAGCTGGGGTCCCGTGGTTCGCAACCCACGTCCCACTACATGTGAGCCCCTGGGGGGGGGAACAGAATCTGAAACTATTATAATTGATGGCAAATCTACTATATAAAACTCAGCAATCCTTCTAGGTTTGTGCCGTGTCTTGTGTGGGGTTTCGCCTAGGACACCAAGCTGGCTCATCGGCGGGCTCTTGGTGTCCCCGCCCGGACCCCCACAGGAGTGACGAACTGCGCGCCACCTCCCTTTATATTAGGTGCAACTGCACCTCTTGACTGCGAGAACTAAAAGCTCAAGCAGCCTTAACCTCCCTATGAAAGCTTCCAAAATGATGGTATATTGGCTTTCACGGCCGGTGAATTAAAACTCAGCAATTCTTCTAGGTTTGTGCCGTGTCTTGTGTGGGGTTTCGCCTAGGACACCAAGCTGGCTCATCGGCGGGCTCTTGGTGTCCCCGCCCGGACCCCCACAGGAGTGACGAACTGCGCGCCACCTCCCTTTATATTAGGTGCAACTGCACCTCTTGACTGCGAGAACTAAAAGCTCAAGCAGCCTTAACCTCCCTATGAAGGCTTCCAAAAAGATGGTATATTGGCTTTCACGGCCGGTGAATTAAAACTCAGCAATTCTTCTAGGTTTGTGCCGTGTCTTGTGTGGGGTTTCGCCTAGGACACCAAGCTGGCTCATCGGCGGGCTCTTGGTGTCCCCGCCCGGACCCCCACAGGAGTGACGAACTGCGCGCCACCTCCCTTTATATTAGGTGCAACTTCACCTCTTGACTGCGAGAACTAAAAGCTCAAGCAGCCTTAACCTCCCTATGAAAGCTTCCAAAATGATGGTATATTGGCTTTCACGGCCGGTGAATTAAAACTCAGCAATTCTTCTAGGTTTGTGCCGTGTCTTGTGTGGGGTTTCGCCTAGGACACCAAGCTGGCTCATCGGCGGGCTCTTGGTGTCCCCGCCCGGACCCCCACAGGAGTGACGAACTGCGCGCCACCTCCCTTTATATTAGGTGCAACTGCACCTCTTGACTGCGAGAACTAAAAGCTCAAGCAGCCTTAACCTCCCTATGAAGGCTTCCAAAAAGATGGTATATTGGCTTTCACGGCCGGTGAATTAAAACTCAGCAATTCTTCTAGGTTTGTGCCGTGTCTTGTGTGGGGTTTCGCCTAGGACACCAAGCTGGCTCATCGGCGGGCTCTTGGTGTCCCCGCCCGGACCCCCACAGGAGTGACGAACTGCGCGCCACCTCCCTTTATATTAGGTGCAACTGCACCTCTTGACTGCGAGAACTAAAAGCTCAAGCAGCCTTAACCTCCCTATGAAGGCTTCCAAAAAGATGGTATATTGGCTTTCACGGCCGGTGAATTAAAACTCAGCAATTCTTCTAGGTTTGTGCCGTGTCTTGTGTGGGGTTTCGCCTAGGACACCAAGCTGGCTCATCGGCGGGCTCTTGGTGTCCCCGCCCGGACCCCCACAGGAGTGACGAACTGCGCGCCACCTCCCTTTATATTAGGTGCAACTTCACCTCTTGACTGCGAAAACTAAAAGCTCAAGCAGCCTTAACCTCCCTATGAAGGCTTCCAAAAAGATGGTATATTGGTTTTCACGGCCGGTGAATTAAAACTCAGCAACACGGCACAAACCTAGAAGGGGTGTTAAGGGGGTAGACCTGCATTTCATTGAATAGCAATATCTCCCGATTGGTTTCATTGGGGGATGTGTTACTCGTCATATAAACTCATCATTAAAAATAAGAAGACACATGTCTGAGGGTTTTTCGATGTGGTGTATATTATGAGGTGAAAGGGATGAAAAGTGGGGGTTGAAGGATTCCTAACGGAGCGTGTATCTCTTAAACGACATAGGCGATAAGTTTGGAACTCAGCGGAAAAAAATCAGAAAAAAAGTAAGTAAATAGGTGTTTGACCGTTTTCTCATAAATCTAATTTAAGGGGCCCATGGGGAGGGGTGAAATTCTGGGGGGGAAAAAACATGAAAGAAAGTGTCCTAACTGATTGACTTACTCGCTCACTCATCAAACTCAGGGGGAAGAATTGTTTAAATATAAGTAAATATCTGTTCGACATTTTTTTTTTCATAAATCAAATTTAAGGAGTTCATGGGGAGGGATGAAATTCCGAAAAAAGGAACATTCAATAGCAATATCTCCCGATTGGTTTCATTGGGGGATGTGATACTCGGCATATAAACTCATCATTAAAAATAAGAAGACATGTGTCTGAGGGTTTTTCGATGTTGTGTATTTTATGAGGTGAAAGGGGTAAAAAGTGGTGGTTGAAGGATTCCTAACGGAGCATGTATCTCTTAAACGACATAGGCGAGGAGTTTGGAACTCAGCGGAAAAAATCAGCATAAACAATAAGTAAATAGGTGTTTGACCGTTTTCTCATAAATCCAATTAAAGGGGCCCATGGGATGGGGTGAAATTCTGGGTGAAAAAAATAGGTAATATGTAAAATTATACATGGCCTATGTTGTAGACAATAACACATTACATCTTTTTTGTCTCTTGCTATTTCATCATACGACGAATAATTAGGGAGTTATTAATGATTTTGTACTTTTTGGCCCGAATTTTCTGTCCCAGGAATGACATAAAAATTGATTCGAATGAAATTTCAAAAAATAGCTTTTTAATAATTTTATTATATTTTTCACGTCTTTTAGTGTCCGAAACCAACATGATATTTTGATGATATTTTTCGTCCCATGCATTTTTGGTTTCAGGTGATTTTCCACTAGGACCCATGCTTATGTATCTATATAACTAATGTTATAACGGGATTCCAAATGTTATTGCGGGCGAAGCCGCGGGTAACAGCTAGTCTCGAATAAAAATGATCGAAAACCAAGAAAGGGAAATCCTCAGGAGAATCTTAGGACCAAAGTGTGAAAATGGGTTTTGATCAAGTTGCAGAAAATATCACAGATACCATAAGGAAACGGTGGTAACAGTCCTTTACAGAAAGGATAATAACAGGCTAACCCTTATCAATGAGAAATCAAAACTACTGGCTAAAAGGAATCTGTGAAGACATAAATGAAATTGGCTGTCATAAAGAAACCATTCAAGAAAGAACAACATTCAGAACTTGAATTCACAAACACAAATTTTCCGAGAAGCCCACCCGACAAAATACAGGATGGACAGAAGGGAAGACAGCGAGAGGTTGAAGAGTTATTGGGAAGGGAAGAAGATACGCGCTTCTTAGTTGGGCACAAAGAATATTCCCAATTTGGTATCTAAGTGTGGTTAATATATTGGTTCGTTCTTCCTAGGAGCAATATCTCGCGTTTGAGTTTCAATTGTGCTCCCATCTGAAAGGCACACACAATATACATGTCAATTATCATTTGCAGAGATGTTTCGTTCTTCAAGAGAACATAGTCAAGTTCAGTACTAACATTATATACTAGACAACAATCCCACAATGCTAATCGCGCCCTCCAACACTACTGGCTACTACATACAGTGCGTTAGCTATAAGCCTTCAAGGTTCCAAATTCCACCCTATCCATTTTGGCAAATTTTTCAGGAGACGAATAAAACGTTTCTTGTTCAACTTCAGTTAAATTAATTAATTTATTCATGTTTATTATATCGAGATATATGGCCTTATTCATATACCTGCGATCTGCATACAACTCGTGATATACAAGGAAGATATTATCAAATTAATATTGGATAAGGAGAGTTCTGGAACTGTCATGGTGGATAAGGGCGGATTTTAGAAACGTAACTAAAACTTTATAATGATCACTTTTGTCATAAAGTGATATTATAATGGCAATTGTTTTATTGTTTATGTTCTTTAAAGTCATAAAATATGTTAAAATTTAAGAAATGTTTATCCAGAAAATAAGTAATTTGCGTGTAGAATACTGGCGCGAAATAATTGGGAACAGCGTTGCACCAGTTTCAAAGAATACAGACTTACACTGTGTACATAGAACTTCATAAATATCGTGCTGATACGTTGCACTTCCGGTGCCACACATATAGATAAGACGGATTTTGGAAACATCATCTTAGGATAAGGCGGGTTTATGAACTATTTTCTTCCTGATAAAGATGCTAAGTCATATGAGCCATGTAGATGAGCAAAAAACTAAATTTTCCTAAAAACTGGATAAGGCGGATTTTGGATCCGTGTGCCTCCCCTGTAAACTGTTCGTACTGTAACCCACTGCGCAGATAATTAAGCACATATAAATGGTTTTCAGATTAACCGCCAAATATAATTGGACATCCTGTAAAGTCATGTTCAAAGTTCTTAGTGAATTATTAATTACGCCACACTAGTTTCCATGTTTTAAGTATTGGACCTGTTTGCAGCCACATCTCGGCGACCGGACTGATAGGCGCTCCCGCTGACCTCTACCTGTACGGTATCCACTACATGCTGGTGGTGGTAGCAGTTTTAAGCATGGGCTTCTTCATCAACTACATCTATCTGCCCGTTTTCTACGGCCTGCAGCTCACCTCCACCTACGAGGTATGTATGTCAAGAGTACCTTATTGTTTGCAACTAACGAACAGTGCGACTCCATCACACAAGGATTCAACATTCTCAGTGATTCAGATTTATTAGCAAGTCTGCAACTTTTCAATCTTTACATTGAACAAGCAATGAAGGGGATTGGGGGAAAAATTAAAGTAGGAGTAAAGATTCAAGGGGAAATAATCTTAACTCTGAGATTTTCTGATGACATCGTCATCTTAGCCGACACGCCAAAGGATTTGAATGAGTTTCTAAATGGCATGGATTCTGTCTTGAGGAAGGAATTCATGATGAAAATTAATAAATATAAAAGAAAAATATTGGAATGCAGCCGAAAGAAATCAGAATTCCCTATGGACGTCAAATTGGCAGGTGAAACGCTAAAGGCAGTAGGAGACTTCTGTTAGTTAGGAAGCAAAATAACCAGTGACGGACGAAGCAAAGAGGATATAAAAAGTAGGTTAGCTCAGGCAAGGAAAGCGTTTATACTGAAAAGGAATATGTTGACGTCGAATATATATTTAGCTATCAGAAAGTCATTTTTGAAAGCCTTTGTCTGGAGCATGGCGCTGTATGGAAATGAAACTTGGACCATTGGTGCAGCAGAAAAGGAGAGAATTGCAGCGTTTGAAATGTGGTGTTACAGGAGATGGGTAGATAGGGTAACGAATGAGTAGGTATTAAGACGAGTGGGAGAAGAGAGATGTATTTGGCCACTGCTAATGAAGAGAAGAGATAGATCGATAGCATACATACTATACAGTATTGTTTTACACTTCATTTTTTTCTACCCAAATGAAGTACATTACACATCAGTTGTTACGTCCATCTTCTCAACATAATATCCTTGTAGTTTTATGCACTTATGCCATCAATGTGTCAGTCTCTCCAGACCTTCCTGAAACCATTCTTTCGGAGTTCTCCGTACCCATGTCTTGACAGCTGTGTCCAGTTCTGCAAAATCCTCTAAATGGTGACCATGCAATGGAAGCATTGGGGCAGTCAACCGCCAAAGAAATGCCATCAGTTGGCAAGCAAATGGCGACAGTGTTCTGGGACACAAAGAGCATCATCGTCATTGACTGGCTGGAATTGGGGGCCATGATTAACAGTGTAGCAAATGTGGCAACCCTTAAGCGCTTACGTCGTGCCATTCAAACTAAGCGGCCAGGAGGAAAATGGGCTAAAGGTGTGCTTCTGCGACATGACAATGCCCGCCCCCACACTAGCCGAGAGACAACCGCTGCCATTGATCAACTGGGATTCACGGAGCTGCCAACCACCATACTCTCCCGACTTGGCACCAAGTGATTATCACCTGTTCGGGAGCATGAAGAAACCTCTGGACACAGCTGTCAAGTCACGGGTACGCTGCACTCCGAATGAGTGGTTTCAGGAAGTTCTGAAGAGACTGACACATCGATGGCAAAAGTGCATAGAGTTACAAGAAGATTACATTGAGGAGGTGGACGTAACAACTGATGTGTAGTGTACTTCATTTTTGTAGAAAAAGAAAGTGAAAACAGTATCGTACTAAGACACCCAGGAATAGCAAGCTTAGTTATGGAAGGAAGGTTCGAGGATAAGAACTGTAGTGGTACACAAAGGTTGCAATTTGTTAAACAGATTGCCTCGGATGTAGAGTGTGCTACATATGTAGAGATGAAACAATTAGCTCAGAACAGGGAGGCATGGAGGGTTGCATCAAACCAGCCAAAAGCCTGAAGACTCAAACATACAATAGATCCTATTAGTGTTTCCCTTCCTAGAATAGAAAATTTCTAGGATTAACTATGAACATGTTTAGTCTGAGGAATCGCAGTGAACCCGTCATGACGCACGTCTTGATGTTGAAAGCACTCAATGGTCGGGAGTGACACACTTATTGGGTCACACTCAGCTGTAATGGGCTGGTGGATCGCAATACAACTGCATTCCTGATTGCTCTGATCTTCATGGCTGCTAGTAAATGCTGAAGTAGGCTACCTATCGTAATTGTCCGACCTGGGTGTAGGTTAGTTACATAAGGTACCTACAAATCGTCCAAGTTCACACTCATGGTTGGTTCCTTAGTTTAGGGACTGCGACAACGCGGTCATTTAGCGCCGTTTACTTTGGACGTGTGTAGAATTAGTCTGATAACCGGTGTTAATTGTGATGGCTGTATTAGTGTGTGATATCTGTGATTCAGGTAGAATGACTGCATAAGATCATTTTTTTCAAGTAGTTTCTACTTTTGCTACCAAATGCTACCGTCTAAGACACCTAGCTACGGACGTGGCTACTAGATGTCATCGCGGTCAGCATCTGGTGGCGAACCTTGGAATTAATATAGCGTTATCAAACTAACCTACTAATTTTAGCTTCCACAAGTGTAGTTAGTGGAAGGTTCTTTTTCATGCCATAGATCTATGACATGGGACCGTCGCCTTTGCTTCCTCTCCGAAGGAAGGCATACTGAGGGATATTTAACGCTCTTAAAAAATCCGACTTCAGCCGGGACGATAACCGTTGGCGTTGAAACCCTCCCTCATGTCCTTGGGTTCTGCAATTATGGTGAGGCCCTACGTAACACAAGACATCACTCAGTAAGATCCATCCTTGCGGAGAATCTGAGGGATGTTGGCTTCGTGGTGCATGAAGAAGTTTCAGGGCTAGCCACGCAAGACAGTACCAGGCGCATTGACATCATTGCCTACAAGGAGGACAAATAGAAGGATTTTTGGATCCAACCGCGCGTTTTGAAACCCATGCCGAGCAGCCAGGTGAAGTGAACAAAGAAAAGAAGGATATTTACGATCCTACAGTCCCTTTCTACAAGGAAAAATACCACCTTCAAGAAATAGAAGTTATTGGGTTATTAGTGGGGGCCCGGGGTACAATACCTTCTCTTTTTGCTGCAACGTGTAGAAAACATCGTATCTCAAATGCCACCATTAATACCATAGCAGTAACAGCCCATAAAGGATCCATTAGTATTTTGAGAAATCACCTATATTCGTAAATTATGTGTATTTTAAGACTGAATAGCTATTTTAAGTATTTACTTTTGTTTGCGGTTTGCCCACTCTTCAGTTCTTTCATTCTAATTTATATGTGAGTCATACATTTCATAGTTCATTAGGCGTATTTTGTTAACCTTCTAATGTTTCTTCTTTCACCGCATTATGATTTCTAAGCTTTGTATATTAGCAGCCTTGTAAGTCGAGGAAGCATAGGAAATAAAGTGCAGTTCTACTTCAGACCATGGAAATCAAATTCCGTGTGATCGATCTAATATTCCACGGGGACATCGTGTCTCTAGTTAAGTTCCAAATCACTGGATTCTGTAGATATTTTACTCTTGGAATGAAACAACTTAAAACAATGCACTCAGATGCTCAAGAGTCTATTCACCTTTGTAGTACTACATTTACGTTCTGGTTTTCTTGGGAAACAAAGATTCACCTTGCAAAGAAGTTGACAAATGGTAAGATATTCTAATTATGTCTAAATGCGTCTGGCCTAATTGCTCAAGTCTTTTAGGATGAATGTTAAATGCTCTTCTGTCAGTCAACACGTCTATAGGGCAATTATTAAAATATTTCATTTGTATTTATTTATATTTCATTATTTTATCCGAATTTCAATTTTTAATTTTATTTTGGGTTATCTTTATCATTTTTGTGTTGAAATATTTTTATATTGTTTTATTATCATATTTTATATAATTCCATTTTATTAGCATATTTGTAATTTTATCAGCTTAGGCGGCAGCACGCCGGCCTCTCACCGCTGAGTCCGTGGTTCAAATCCCGGTCACTCCATGTGAGATCTGTGCTGGACAAAACGGAGGCAGACAGGTTTTTCTCCGGGTACTCCGGTTTTCCCTGTCAAAAATTTCATTCCAGCAACACTCTCCACTATCATTTCATTTCATCTGTCATTCATTTAATCATTGCCCCAGAGGAGTGCGTCAGGCCTCGGCAGCCGGCACAGTTCATATCCTCGCCGCTAGATGGGGGCTTCATTCATTCCATTCCTGACCCGGTCGGAGACTGGAAGCAGGCTGAGGATTTTCATTTTTCATTTCAATTGTAATTTTATCAGCTTACTTATATTATTGTATATACTTATTTAATATGCCTATTAACTGGGCTACAAGCATTACAGTACCGAATTTCAAGAACAAAGGAGAACCAGCGGAATGTTCAAACTATCGCCCAGTACGTCTTCTCTCACCTACAATGAAGATCTTTGAGAGGATTCTTGATCGACCCCTACGTGCCATCACCGAAATCAGCTCCAACCAGTGTGGGTTTGTCAAGGGGGCTGGAACCGCTGACGCCATCTTCGCAACACGGTCACTCATGGAGAAGCACCGTGAGAAAAGAAAGCCTCTGCATATTGCCTTTCTTAACCTTGAAAAGTCCTTCGATCGTGTTCCTCATGAGTTGATTTGGTATGCGCTCCGCAACCATGGTGTACCAGAGTCATTTGTAAATGTGGTCAAGATGTTATACACGAACACCAGCAGTAGAGTACGTTGTGCTGTTGGCAACTCGGAAAACTTTCCTTTAAATGTCGGCGTCCTCCAAGGCTCAGCACTATCACCGTCCCTTTTTGTTCTTGTGATGGACACCATCACTCGTGACCTGCAACGGAATGTTCCTTGGACCCTTCTGTATGCAGATGATATAATGGTTGCAGATGACACCCGAGAAAAACTCCAATGTCAAGTTGAAGACTGGAATATCCGCCTCTCCCAGTATGGCCTATGTCTGAATGTGAAAAAGACGGAGTATCTGGAGTTAAACCCAAGCGACGGTACCATTCAAGTCGCTGGACAAAATCTAGTCAAGACAGAATGCTTCAGGTACCTTGGATCTCGTCTTCAGACTGATGGCAACTTCAATGATGAAGTAAGAGCCAGGGTAAACGCAACCTGGTTGCGGTGGAAGGAGGTCTCAAATCGAAGATATATCGGACAGTGGTACGGCCAGTTGCGCTGTATGGCGTTGAATGTCGACCATCGGACAAAATTTCAGAACGTCCCCTGCACGCCATGGAAATGAGAATGCTTCGTTGGACAATGGGCATCTCCCTTATTGACCATGTCAGAAACGACACAATTCGGGAGCAAATGGGTGTCGCCCCAATTGTGGACAAAATGAGAGAGAAACGGCTCCGATGGTGTGGCCATGCCATGCGTGCAGCGCCTGATACTGTTACTAACTCTGTCCTTCATTTTGAGGTTGAAGGCCTACGCCCAAGAGGACGACCGAAGCAGCGTTGGCAAGACACTATAAATGGTGACTTAAAAATTACCGGCCTAAGTCCAGCAGACGCACGAAACTGGACAAAATGGAGGTCAATGACCAAAAAAGCGGATCCTGCACCAGCGGGACAACGCTAGGAAGAAGAAGAAGAAGAAAATAAACTTATTTAATATTAATTGTAATTTTATAAGCTTATTTATATTATTGTATAAACTTATTTAATATTAATTGTAATGTTATAAGTTTAGTATGTTTTACCATTTATTCATTTATTTTCAATTTTAATTTATTTCATATTTTATTATTTTTGTTTTAATTGTTATTGTTAAAAAATATCATCAAGGCTGTCAGTCAAGAAGATAGAAAAATATAATTTTGTTTTATGAAATATTAACACTTCCAATACAAACTTCGTTGACATAAGGCTGAAAGATTCAACCAAATACAGAGGGCTAACATATAAAGGGTTAACTCCACCCTGCAACAAGAAGGTTGTTTATTCTATACAAGCTGTACCCGGCATGCGTTGCAATGCTAATCAAAGAAAGTGTTGGTTTTGTAACCTTGTTCGTTGAAGTGCTATTAGATACACAATATTTCATTCATTTTCCGTTCTGCCTCTAAACTGTTGTAAAATGGATTTACTGTCTCAGAAACATTCGTGGGAGCGTGCTCAACAACTCACCAAAGTTTCATCGCAATCGGATGGATGGCATATGAACGCATAGGGAATTTTGTTTGAACGATTTGTGCGCTGTCACTGATTTGTTGAATCTACTCGTGCGCTACTCACTATGAAATGGATTCAATAAGTTAGAAACCTTCACGTAAGTGTACACAACAATTCATCAGAGATTCATCGCAATCGATAAATCTTATATGAACGCGTACGGAATTTTGTTGAAACGCTTCGCGCGTCGTCGCTCATTTGTTGCATCTACTCGTGCGCTACCTATTGTAAAATGGATTTACTTTGTCTAAAACCTTCCCGGGCGAGCACACAACTCCACATTAAAGTTTCATCGCAATCGGATGAATGGTATATGAAAGCATACGGGACTTTGTGAAAACCATTGGCGCACCATCGCTCATTTGTTGAATCTACTCGTGCGCTACCTATTGTAAAATGCTTGTACCATCCCTGGAGTGTACACACCATCTCGCCCAACTTTTATCGCTATCAGACGAATGGTATAAGAACGCATGTATGACTTTTTTGAAACGCTTCGCACGTCGTCGCTCCGTTGTTGGATCTACTCGTGCTCTACCTACTGTGAAATGGATTCACTGAGTTAGAAACCTTCAAGTAAGTGTACACAACATCTCACCCAAGTTTCATCGCTATCGGATGAATGGTATATGAATGCATACGGGACTTTGTTGAAACACTTCGCGCGTCGTCGCTCATTTGTTGAATCTACTCGTGCTCTACCTATTGTAAAGTGGATTTACTAAGCCAGAAACCTTCCCTGAAGTGCGGACAACATCTCACCCAAGTTTCATCACTATCGGACGAATGGTATATGAACGCATTCGGGACTTTGCTGAAACGCTTCGCTCTTCGTCGCTCATTTGTTGAATCTACTCGTGTGCTACCTTTTGTAAAACAGATTTAATAAGCCAGAAATATACCCTGGAGTGTACACAACATATCACCCAAGTTTCATCGCTATCGGACGAATAGTATATGAACGCATACGGGACTGTGTTGAAACGCTTCGCGCGTCGTCGCTCATTTGTTGAATCTACTCCTGCGCTGCCTATTGTAAAGTGGATTTACTAAGCCAGAACATTCCCTGAAGTGCCCACAATATCTCACCCAAGTTTCATGCAATGGGATAAAATGGCATATGAACGCATGTGGGACTTTGTTGAGACGAATCAAACGCCATTATGTTGATGCTACTCGCGCGCCATCTATTGTAAATTGGATTTACTATGCCTATAACTTTCCCGGGAGTGTGCACAACAACTCACCAAAATTTTATCACAATCGGATGAATTGTATATGAAGGCATCGCCTACAATCATTTGTTTTAACTACTCGCACGCTATCTATTGTAAATTGGTTTAACAACGCTTATAACCCTCCCGGAAGTGTGCACAACAACTCAACAAAATTTGATCGCAAACTGATGAATGGCTTATGAACGCATAAAAGCCGAACAGACATTCATTTTTATATATATTGTACCCTTTTGAACATAGGACTTTCAGGACAGGATTCATTCCTCAGGGGTGCAGCGTCTCTACTTGAAACTAACAACTGTCGTGGCATACACCATTTAGAATATCAATAGGGCTAATCAACACATTATCACACAAAGAATTCAAAATCAGAGAAATATAATTTTATAAACACTCAGGAAACAAAATACAATACGAAAAGAATACGCCCTGGGCCTCCTCCATCTTCTGGGCTAAAGTACACATATCCTAACAGGAAATAAATGTACACTCCTACCAGTGTATCAAATTTGTACGACTCGTGAGCGTTACTTCGCTAAGCATCTCAAAAATAAATCGGCAAACGTCACGTCGTCACGGGCAAGCCTAACTAAGCAAGATAAATCTAACTTCAAAACTCAAACATTAACACAATATCTACACAATTATGATAATCCTAATAATACTTCCATAAACAATGACATAATATAATCAAAGGTTAATACTCATCGGTCTGGCTGCGTGGCTCAGGGATAACGTTCTCGCTTGCTGAGCCCCAGGTTGCAGGTTCGAAACCTGGCGCAGTCAGCTGGCATTTGAGGGTGCGCAAATGCGAGGGAGCCATGTCAGTAGATTTACTGGCACGTTAAAGATCCCCTTCGGGGTAAAATTCCGGCACCCCGGCGTCTCTAAAAGCCAGTGTAGTTAAAAGGGACGTAAAACCAATAACATTATTATAACATTATTAATACTCATCGTGATTCCCGTCAGCTGCCATCCTTCCTCAGCACGGATATTCGCAGCTCCTCTCCATGGATTTACATCTCATTACAACCGCACATCATCACTGAATACACTATTACACTAATTGATTCCTCGTCATGATTACCGCGGGGTTTCACTCGTTTTCCTTTGTAAATTATTACTAACACTTAAGTAAGGTTACCACACACTAGTACCCTAATCAACACAAAACTTACTATATTATACACTCTTTATACACGTTATCAGGGATTGCGCAACATGACCACGCTTATTCCTATCTCACTAATTCTTTCTTCACAGCGACGTGGGTTGGCAAATGCCACGCGGATCTCCCTTTGAATCGCGAGCTCGTAGGTGACGTGCCGGCTCCACTAGGCTTTGGCGCGAGGCTCGATTGCCCCGCTACGTGTTTCTCAACTCTGCGACTGCTAACATTGTCTTTGTAGTTAACGTGGAAGGACTGCTACATAAATCTGAGCTACTGTAGTACCTTTCCATATGTGAATACGTTCATTACTGCAATTTATGTCTCTTCAGATACTGTTCAGCTTGCACTTTGCTAACTGTGGTGCAACCCTCGCCGAGCTTGGCATGCACCCTACTACAGATTGTTCATAACTAATGCAGCGGCTCCTAACGAATGGCTGGCGCGCTGGCCACGATTCCCCACTGCTAACACCCTGGCAGACTAACTGAACGAAACTGCACAAAGACTGGAACGAAACTGGACACGCTCTCACGGGGGTGCGGTAATATATTACCAACATGGCGGCGCTTGACATAAATCCTTCTACACTGTCGGGAGCTCTACTCTCAGAAATTTTACCTTCTTCACAGTATGTGCAAATTATTACTGATAATAGGGCCCAATTAATTACCATACTGTCACCGGCATTCGATCATAACTTTCACAGATATGCAGCTTGCGTCCCCCAAAACTAGTTCTGGTGACATAGATGCTACCCCTTCCAAGGTAGCAAAAATCTCCAACCCAGACAGCTCGGGGAAGGAACTAATTTCTTTGATCTTCAATTTATTAATATCATGATGATCTGTTTATCTTGCCGATTTGCAAAAAATCTCGGGAATATTTCTTACTTAGTGACGTCAAGGGTTTGACCCTGGGTGTTGTCATATCGCCAACATACGGCGTACCGTAGAACGTTCGAGAACAAATTTTTGAGGACAGCTTCCTGAAAATCCTTGAAACGTGCACCTGCTCTAAGTCGATGCGTAGCATAGAAGCGTGTTCTAGACCTTCCTTCGTTGGCAAATTTTGTGCAACACATCGCTGGTACTTCCTGCGAATTACCTGAGCTCGACTTGTAACATTGAGGCGGGCGTTTGCTATGATTCTCTTCTGTAATTTGAAGCTCGTTTAAACGCTGTATTCTTTGCATGACTAAGGACCATGCGAACTTAGCCTAGGGCTTATAGGATAAGGGCGCATCTTCCCCCTTCTTGGGTTTCGAAAAACTATCTACAGGATGTGATGGTTTTTCGTGATTCATTAACATCGTCTTCCTTCTTAACAGCCATTCTGTCATACAACGTCTAAATGCTGAGTACGCTGACCTTCCGATCATTCCCTCTCTTCCTCGATGATATTGACTTGATGACCCATATCTTCTTCCTCTGTCGGGTAATAAACCTTTAGATTTTGAGCATTATAGATTGCTTCCACTCCTGTTTCCATATGTTTGACCCTGTACGCGTTGTTCCCAATCACCTTGGTGTTCTTGTTTGGTCCATGGAACAACTCACAAAATTTTGCATATACTCGTGCCTGGGGATCGGATGTTGCCGGTTTCTTCACGAGCACCAGTTCTTCTAATTCAAGTGGTCGATGAAACCTCTTATTCCTCACTCTTCTTAAACGGCGCTCGGACTGTTTCTTCAAATACGACGCTGTGTCTCTGACCACTAGCTCATGACTTGGTCGTGCATCTACCGGACACGGTACAACATTATTCCATGGGCGATCAGGGTGTCGGTTGAAATTCACGTCCGTGGGAATACGACCCGTGCTTTCATGTATGGTATTATTGATACAAGACTCAATTATTGGTAATACATCCACCCTTTTCCAGTGTTGTTGTGGAAATATTCGAGAGGACTTTGCGATTTCTCTCATAATTCGTTCAGACGGATTTCCTTCTGGATGACGAACAGAGCTTAGGACATGTCGAATATTCAACCTTGCTATTTCCCGGCGCTTGTGAAATAGCTCCCACGGTCCGTAAGGCAAAACTCTATCTCTTCAAACGTGGGAATCACCTTAGCTTTGATTCGGTTCAAAACCTGATGGGTGTTCATCTTCTGAACTGGGCACAAGACCACGTATTTGGAAAATACGTCTATGCTGACCAAGATGTATTTGCATCCTCTTCTGCCTTTAGGCAGTGGACCGTATCCATCCATGGCGATAAGCTCACGAACCTTTTTTGGCAATAGTCGTTTCGGATACTGCTTAATCAAAAACGAGTGGGTTTTACTCCTTGACACTGAGCACATGTATTTAGTATTCTTTGGGTGGTCTCCAGTAGCTTCGGCCACACAAATGTCTCCTGGATTAAGGAACTAGTTTTGTCAATTCCACCATGACCCGAAATTCGATGTGCGTGCCAAACCAACCCTTTCTGCAACAGGGCGGCACCATAATCCTCAATTTGGTATGATCTGCGTCTACGAACTTGTGTAACAAGTCGTTATACCAGCAGTAATTATCAGAAATTTTCTCTGGCTCGATGGATGCGGGAGTTCCGCGTTGCAATTTTCTCTTGAAGTAATTTACGATCATGTTCATCTTAGGGTCCTTCTCTTGTTCAATTTTGATTCCCCTCAGCTTTTCCAAAAATTCTTGATCCCGCCGGGTGAGTTCAATTTGGTTTACCGATTCAAACTGATCCTCTTGATCTAGATTCCGGCTCAAAATGTCCGGTATTAGGTTGAGTCTTCCCGGATAGTGCTCAATGATGTCAAACTGCTGGACATATAGCGACCATCTATTGACCCTTTCTCCTGCCATCGGCGTTTTCAATAGAAAAGCCAGGCTCTTATTGTCAGTTCTGATGAGAATTTTGAATCAGTACACAATTTTCCTCCACTGTTGTAGAGCGAATATGATAGACAACAGCTCTCGCTCAGTGATGGTATAATTCATCTCGTGTGTCCTCAATTTGCGACTTGCCAAAGCTAGATAAGTCCTACTCTGAGGATTTTCCGGGACTTCCTGGTATAACATCGCACCGACTCCAATTTGTGATGCGTCGGATAGTATGACGAACTGACGTGAAAAATCAGGGTAACCCAATTTAATGCTTCCCGCTAATAGTTCCTTGGATTTCCTAAAAGCCGTATCTCATTCATCACTCCATGCCCATCGATTGTTCTTGTGCACCGTGTTTTGGAGTGGAGCCATTATCTCTGTATATACCGGACAGTGATCAGCGAAGAAGTTACATATGCCCAAGAATTGGCGAACATGCTTCACTCTTGTAGGCTTCGGGAAGTTCCGAATTGCTCCCAATTTAGCTGAATTTGGGCTGATCCCCTCGCCATCAATAACATGACCCAAATATAAGACTTCCCTCTGGCAAAAATGAGATTTCTCAATGTTGATTTTGAAATTGGCCTGTTCGAGGTTTGCTAATAACTTCTCCAAGTTTGACAAGTGTTCATACAAATCTTCAGAAGCTAATAAGATGTCGACCACGTATCGGGTGGTTATGCTCTTGACTTCCGGCGTCAGATTACGATCGAGAGCTCTGATCAACGCAGATCCGGCTGTCTTAATGCCAAATGGTAACCTCTGGAACACATATGTTTGCTGGTCAAACAAAAATCCTGTGAGCAGTTGTGATCATTCATCCAACTCCAAATGATGATAACTACTCGTTAAGTCAATGGAACAGAAATAGACCTTGTTCCTGAACTGCTGGATTATCAACTTGATTGGTGGAGCCTGATAATACTCTGGCATCAATCTCTCGTTTATTTCTCGCGCGTCCAAACAGACTCGTACTGTCCTGTTGGGTTTCAGAACTACCCCCAAGGGGTTCACTAAAGCAGTAGCCATCTTGGCGGTTATGCTTCCTTCTTCCATCTTCTTCAGAGTCACGGCAACTTCTTTGACGTATGTTTCAGCAACAGGATATGCTTTTTTCTTGAAAGGTGACCAGTCATTAATCTGTTGACTCTCCTCATTCAATAACATACATCTGTCTAGTTTTGGCAACACCCCACATAAACACATTGCACTGATTCCGCACAGCACATATGAACAAGGGGGAGAAAGGGAAAACCAGTATCGTTAAGATAGCAGCCCATCTCAGTCAACCACACCTGGAGTAACAATGAACACGAAACTGCGCCTAGCTCCAGCAAGGAAGACAACCAGATAAGTAGTAGCCTGCAATATTACAGTTTAACCATAGTTGATTTTTACAACCATATAATCACTCCAAATATACAAACTCCGGATATCTATCACCATTCAGCATTTCACCTAACATCATACAGGGTGTCCCACCTAACTCTGCGACCTCAAATATTATCGAAATGAAACAAGATATGAAAAATCTACTTGCGCATGAATGTAGCCACGTCAGGGGGTCTCACAATGGGAGGATATGCACAATCCAGGAAATTATAACAATATCATTTTCAACGCAAAGTTACCTTTTTTAAATGGAACTTAAATGTTTTTTCTAGCAAAATCGGAAGTAAACATACAATTATTGATAACAGAATTGGTTTCACTTCTCTAAAATAACTAACTTCTGAAATAACTAACGTTGTATAGGATGGCAATCATCATCATCACCACAAAAGGGTCATCTGTCATCTGCATATCCTTTAAACCAAACCCACAATGAAAGCATATTGTTTGTCTCCTTCACCAGTATAAAAGAATCCAGCTTCACTTAGATCTTTTGCAAGGTGTTTCAATATTAATAGCCAAACATTTGTGTATGATTCTAAACGTTTTTCAACAGACAGTACTCTGGATGTGCTAGCGCATTAGTCTTGCGAACCCCCAATTTATTAAAAGCAGATGTTAATTCAACACAGTCTATTGCATATGGACCTCATATATCAACACTATTGTTTGCTGGAAATACATCATTATTGTTATTATCTGTGATTGAACAAAGTAAGTAGCAGAGAATGAACTTGTAGTTCGGTAAAATGGATACACTGGTAAGTTACCCACTTTCTTTCTAGGCATGTAATTACGAGGAGACCATTGCAAATGGTCTCGAAAGGGATCGTCCCCTTCTCCCCAGTGCGAAAGTTCAACACTGCAAAACACAGACCGTACAACATATTCTCGGTTCAAATAATAAAAACCAGCTGCTGCAAATTTATGTGCTGATAGAAAGCGTACAGGCCAAGATTTAAATGTTATCCAACGACCGTTCTCAGATTTTAAGTTTAGCCCACTTGTTCACTTCTTGTATTTGGTATTAAAGCCCTGTGTTATAAAAAACATTTTTATTGTTAGTTATTAACGTTACACAAGAGCACAGAGTGCTTTAAAGCCCAACGTGTGTTTGTTCACCGTCTGTTCACTACCTTAGTGGCGCATTACCACACCTAAAACAAAACAAAATAACCAATCAATCAATCACTCAATAAATACTTGTAAATAAAACTTTAACGTTAATTACCAGTAATAGATCAAAACATCATTCAAAAAATAACTGTATATCGCCACGAACAGTAACCCGTCGACTTAAATTCTTAAGAAAGCTGCAGTCATTCACTTCCCCTTTTAAAAATATTTAATATATTAATGTGATGTCGTTTTGGTTCTCTCATGGTATAAAAAAATGGACTCATAATTTCATCACCGTTAAGGCCATACACCATAAACCAATAGTTCAGATTATCTTGTTCAAAAATGTGGATATTAGTTAAGTCCATGGGAACAACACGCGAGTTGAATTTAAATTTTGTTTAAAAAATGAGACATGGCCTTGTACTTTTACTTTTGGTTGACTTCCATTATGGTCTTGCTCCGGTTGCAAATACACAGCCATTAACCAAGAAAGCAGTCATCGCCCCAGTCATGTACTGGTAATGAATTTTGTCTAGGGGTTTCCACGTTAAACTATTAACAGTGGTAAAATGCAATGTCATTTTAGGTTAGTCTTACTTGAGTTTTTATAGTACACTGTCCGGTAACGGTTCCACTCTAGAGAATTTTAGGTTTTCAGTGACTGTAGAGGTAGGGTAATGCTTTTCTTTCCAACTTTCTAAAAAATAATATAATAAACCACCATAAATACATAAAATCAGGTTAATACATGCATTTCATAAAAATATAATATCAAACAAAATTCAAACAGGTTATTAAAAAAACTCACCTTGACTTGTAATGTCATCCTTTTTCCTTCTATTGGGCTCAAGGATTCAATGGTCTCTATCTCAGACAAATAAATAAAAATGCATTAATTACCTTATCAATTACGGTAATCAATCAATCAATAATTGTCAGTAAATATATATAAATAATCATTAATATCTACTTACCGGAAAGAAAAAGGATTTTATTCCAAAGTTCAGTTCGCAATACAGTATACAGCACCACAGTGTACGCCTGTTCGCTAAAACAGTAAGTGCCTTACTATTTAACTTAGTCATTATCAGTCACTCCCCCACCACTGTGCAAATTACATTCAAGGCCGACACCTGCGTGACATGCTTTAAGTATAAAGTGCTAACGCAGCTTAGCAACAGAGAGAGTCTGCATTTTCTCACCGTTTGACCTTCAACTGTTCTCTTTGTCCCACGCTAGCTCAGTAGTCGTATCATGTTTTATGCACGTCACTACATTCTTTAGAGTAGACTCTTTAGGTCGTGGTAGAGGGGAATGGCAATCAAATCTCATTACAGCGTACTATTTTGTTCTGTCTTCAAGTCACAAACACTCAGGCTCGCTAACGGGCTACCGGCTAAAATAGTTAAATCATACATTTCATTTAACCATTCATTGCTTGTGTTTCATCCTAACTCTGGCGAGCTTTCTTCTTAGCCTTCGTTCTGCTTAGCTACCCAGCATCTACCAAAAAGAAAAATACAATCACACTTAATAATAATAATAATAATAATAGTCCGGTAGTCGTGTCCGTTAACAAATTTCTTTAAAAAAGACTCATCCGCTGTAAAGAAAGTCATTCACCTCTTTTGAAATGAACAATAGCACACCTTTTTAAAATCACAAGTTCAAGAAACATTAGGGAAACAAAGGTCGATAACCTAATAGTTTTAGGTTATTTGAGTCAATAAGTCCATCATAGAAAAGATCAGAAAGAATACCCTTTAAACGAACCTTCGCATGACCCTCTGCCATCAATGGTTCTCAAGATATCAATTGTTTCATTGAACATGGCAACCGTGGCCGGCGACATGTTCGTTTAAACACACGCCACCGGTACTGTTTCTCTCTCTAGAACCACTCTTAAGTAGCATTTTAAAAAGTTTCAAAATAAAAAAAATTCAACAGTTTTCGTTAGGCCCTTTGTCAAAATTTTGAAAAATAAATAATACATTCAAAAGGAGACGTCACCCCGAGTAATTCCATATCTCGCATGTCAATATCGCATTATTAGATTATAAAATTGTAGGTCGGTGACCTCGCTGTTTTGGGTATATTGGGAAAATTCATTGGCCGTGGGAAAGGGTTGACCATCCTGAGTCCTATGACAACTCACGTGTCCATATCCGATTTTATTTTATAAAACTCAGGTCGATGACCTTGCTGTTTTGGGTATTTTGGATAAATTAATTGGCCATGGGAAAGAGTTAACCATCCTGAGTCCTATGACACCTCACGTGTCCATATCCGATTATTATTTTATAAAATCTCAGGTCGATGACCTTGCTATTTTGGGTCTTTTGGGCAAATTCATTGATCATGGAAAAGGGTTTGCCATCTTGAGTCCTAGGACACCTCAATTGACCCTCTCCGATGATTAGTTTATGAAATCTCAGGTCGATGACCTTGCTGTTTTGGATCTCTTGGGTAAATTCATTGGCCATGTGAAAGAGTTAACCATCCTGAGTCCTATCACACCTGACACAAGTCTCTCCGATCATTGGTTAGCAAGATATTCATAAGCCGATGACCCTTTACTTTTCGGTCCTTTGGTTAAATTTTAATAAAACTCATCCATAAATAATTATTTAAAAAGTCCACCCTCTTACAAAAGCCGCAAGTGCGCAAGCGTAGTACTCCTGTAGTACATGCCGAACAAAGTTTAATTCATAATAGTGTAACGTCTTATTGCTGTCATACATGCAAAGCAACGTTTACTAAGAAAATTACTATTTCACCCCCGGTTAGGGGAAGTTCTTATTTTGGGGTGGAAATAGGTTGTCCATAGGAAAGGGGGCGTCACCCCGAGTCCTACGACACCTCATATGTCCAAATCCAACCATGTGTTCACGAGATATGAATTGTTTTATACTACTTGTATTGCGGGTGGCCTATTCATCTTGCCCCTGTGTTTAAACCCCTCGCTATCCCCTACTATCGTTCAACACTGAATCTAACCATCGCCTCTTAGGTCTACCTCTGCTTCTCTTACCCTCTACAGCTGAACTCATTAACCTCTAAGGTAATCTCTCCTGCCCCATTCTCATCACATGTCCCCTCCATCTGAGTTGGCTCATACGAACAGCTTCATATAGCGTGTTCATTTCTAACGTAGCCTTTCTCTCTTCATTACGAGTACCTTCCTGCCATTGCATCCATCTATTTGGCACAGCTACCCTTGTATCAGCTCTCACTTCCATACAGCATGTTCGGTCTAAATCTGAGCGATGTAGGGAGTCTCATTGCTACACTGCCTGCTGTGGATCGCAACTGCGAACTCATTGCATTGACTCTACTTTTACCCCCAAACTCTGGCCATCCTGAGAGAATACAAATGGTCCACCGTCTCAAGTCCTGTTCTTTCCACCTGTCTATCTTCCCTTGCGATTTAACCTTCGCTTTTGGAACGCTCATCTTCCCTACATTACTGTTCAAAATGTTGATGCTTAGTAAGGGAAACATGTTATTGGATCAGGATGTAAGATGTATCTCCTTCTTCAATAAACCTAGGCCGGTATTAAAAGCAGTTTTAAAGGTAGCGGAACATTCTCATTAGTCCGTTTGCGCTTAAAGAGGGCTTTTTAGCTTATGCGTGGATAGTTTTGAAACCAGATCTTTAATTGTTGAAGATTATCCTGAATACAGTAACATACACCACAGGTACAATTGCACGAGGAACACATAGCACTTAGGAAGTCGAGTGCAAAGAGTGACGAAGTGAACTGCTCTCAACTGGACCGTGCAAGACTCAACCAGATAAGTAGCCTGTACAATACAATCTGAATTGACCAGTTAAAACAACCACATATGCACTCTAAACAAGCAAATTCCGGAGGTCAATCACCATTTCCAGTGTCTCAACAAAACATCACATGGACCAAAACTAATAAATAATGACGAGTTTTTTTAGCGTATGGCTTGTAGTGCCGGGAGTGTCCGAGGACATGTTCGGCTCGCCAGAGTTAGTAGCTGCTTGTATTCGGACACCCTTTGGGTGAGCTACAAGTACCCTCGCGTGTGAAGTGTTGTCTAGGGAGGAAAGTGTGATTGGAGGGACTAGGATTCGGAAGGTAGCGGCTGTGGCCTATAGTTAGGAACCAATCCCGGCATTTGCCTGGAAGGAAGATCAGAAACCACAGAAAACCATCTTCAAGGTTGCCGGCGGGGGGATTCGAACGTCCTCGCCTCCCGGATTTGAGCGACTGCCTGCAGCCAAGCTGTAACAACCACGGCTACCTCACCCGGTACGGACGAGTTGCATTATCTCAACTAATACTGCAACTAAATAAGTGTATATTGTAAATATTTTCACCCATACTTTCAGACGTAGGTTTTATAGCCTAAGTGTAATGGAACTGATGATGATCGCTTGACGATCGATACTGGTCATACAAGTGTATTTATTAATGTCATGTATGTTTTCAGGATTAGGGCATAACCCATCTCATTTGGTGTTGACTGACTGAAGAGTATCAAACTTTTGTTTGCTAAGGCAACACTGAAAAATGGCCTCAAACCCCATAATTACTGTTCCAGCTGTAACTAGAGTGCCATATCCTCTCCAGGGACGTAGGCGACACGGAGTTTACGTGTGGTAGGGTGGCAAGTTCCTTTCCACTCCTCCTCCTGCCATAGCATCCGGAAGGTTCCCATTCCGCATCACGACGCTGGGAGACCCCATACCAGACCATACGAAGACTTTCAATTTCTTCGCAGAGCCAAGGATCGAACCGGAAACCTCGGGGGTGACAGCCAACAATGCTAGCCACTACGCCATGAGGTGGCCAAGTCGTAACACGCTGGCTAAAATAAATGAAAGCCTGGTATATTGTCCATGACATCTGATTCATTTCTTTTTGCCAGAGGCAGATGTTCTTTAAAACAAAAATAAACAATAAAACCATATTTTTGCCAGAATGGGAATTGTCTCTCTTTGCGTACAGAGATGGTGAAACTGGGTGCTCGGCTACGCTGACCCCCACAGCACTGGTTACATCCCCACCATCTCTCTACTAATTCTCTCTGTCCTAGGATCATAAAACTTTTAAAGGGGGTGAAGGGGGTAAGCTAAAGACCTATGGTTTAAGCCAAACATACTACTTCCTAAGAAACGTAGTTTTAGAAATATAGCCTACTTTCCAAACTCAACATTTTTGGAAAGAAAACAAAATACAATGTTTTGTTGTATAGATAAAGAGCGTAGAGACCGTTTGTTTAAACCGACATATGACTTCCTAGGATTTCTAGTTATAAAAGAATATGGCCTATATTTCAAATCATTCTTTGGAATATAATGATTTTGACTGAGAGTGGGATAGAGACCATTCGTTTGAACCTGAGAGTTTGATATCAACTGATGCTGACAAACCGAACACTAGTAAAGTTATCTTAGTAATAATAATAATAATAATAATAATAGAAAGTAATTATTTTGAATTGTTAAAATGGGAATTTAAAAAATTTACAAATGTGATTGAGAAATTTAGAAAAAGAGAAATTTTAAAAAACATAATGTGTAAACGGAAAACATGAACATTCAAATAAGAAAAGAGAAATTAAATGAAACACAAATGATGAGAAAAAAATGAAAATGGTACAGTATTGACATTGTTCTGTTTCAGTACTTGCAGATGAGATTCAACGCCAGTGCTCGGCGGATGGCATCGTTTCTCTTCGCTCTGTCTCAGATTCTGTACCTGCCAATCTTTATGTACGTGCCTTCCCTGGCCTTTAGTCAAGGTATGGGTAACATCTATCTCACCTGTAAGGGCTGATAACCTACGTATTCCACCTCATCTGTAAGTACGTGCATTCCCTGGCCTCAGTCAAGGTATGGGTAGTCTATAGCTCACCTGTAGGGGCTGATAACCTAGGTATTCCACCCTTCTGAATGTTCGTGCCTTCCCTGGCCTTTAGTCAAGGTATGGGTAGCATATAGCTCACCTGTAAGGGCTGATAACCTAGGTATTCCACCCCGTCTGTAAGTACGTGCTTTCCCTGGCCTTTAGTCATGGTATGGGTAACCTATATCGCACCTGTAGGGGCTGATATCCTAGGTATTCCAACCCATCTGTATGTACGCACCTTCCCTGGCCTTTACTCAAGGTATGGGTAGCATATAGCTCACCTGTAAGGGCTGATAACCTAGGTATTCCAACCCATCTGTATGTACGCACCTTCCCTGGCCTTTACTCAAGGTATGGGTAACCTATATCTCACCTCTAGGGGCTGATAACCTAGGTATTCCACCCTTCTGAATGTTCGTGCCTTCCCTGGCCTTTAGTCAAGGTATGGGTAGCATATAGCTCACCTGTAAGGGCTGATAACCTAGGTATTCCACCCCGTCTGTATGTACGTGCTTTCCCTGGCTTTTAGTCATGGTATGGGTAACCTATATCTCACCTGTAAGGGCTGATAACCTAGGTATTCCAACCCATCTGTATGTACGCACCTTCCCTGGCCTTTACTCAAGGTATGGGTAACCTATATCTCACCTGTAAGGGCTGATAACCTAGGTATTCCACCCTTCTGAATGTTCGTGCCTTCCCTGGCCTTTAGTCAAGGTATCGGTAGCCTATAGCTTACCTGTAGGGGCTGATAACCTAGGTATTCCACCCTTCTGAATGTTCGTGCCTTCCCTGGCCTTTAGTCAAGGTATGGGTAGCCTATAGCTCACCTATAGGGGCTGATATCCTAGGTATTCCACCCTTCGGAATGTTCGTGCCTTCCCCGGCCTTTAGTCAAGGAATGGGTAGCATATAGCTCACCTGTAGGAGCTGATAACCTAGGTATTCCATCCTTCTGAATGTTCGTGCCTTCCCTGGCCTTTAGTCAAGGTATGGGTAGCCTATAGCTTACCTGTAAGGGCCCATAGCCTAGGAATCCCCCCATTAAGCAACAATAACCAATTTCCGACAACGGCGAGCATCTTACATCGAGATTTTGTCGTTGCCCACAAAGAGTTTCAGACATTTAATCAAAGAGTTGGCTAGGAACTTCGTTCTGCCTTGTGCTTCTATCCGTTGGCTCATCACATCCACTGCCGTCACGATCACATCTTAACCGTATCATATCTCGTATTAGCTGAGAGGTCACTCATGAAGAGACTGGAAAAGACCATGATCGTTAAGTGTTTTTATATCCTAAACAAGTAATTCCGTGAAGAACTATGCTGCCTATTTTCATATACCCCACTTATATTAATTGCCTCTACCAACATTCAAATTTTCAGATTGATTGCTGTAGATATTGGGAATCGTCTAAATATTTCGAGTGTTCACCATGTTGGATTTTTATATGTAGGCCTTAGACTTATTTACTATTACATGAAGATTATTGTGTAGGTGTTTTGTTAATATGAATAAAAACGTGATTTTAAAATTTTGCACAGCCGCCATCTTGAGGTTATGTAAACAATTGAACTAAATTAGAAGTCATTGCATTAAAATGTGTATAAACATTTACTGTGCCGCATTTCACTGAGCTCAGATGGTTAAATCGCGAGAGAAGGCTATTAAAATGTTTCAACTTTGCTTTGCTTGGCCGCCATGTTCGTTTTGTAATTTACAGGTTTTGAAAATTACATAAATAAACTTGTAGTAGTACACTTAATTACAGCGACAGCGTGTAGAATTGATTCTATAAATGCGCCAAAATCAGTAGAGTAATCCTACAGCCATCATCGATAAGCAGCAAACTGCAACATTCAGGGTCCATATGTCACATAGGTATGACAATGTATATAATTATGATAGGGAGATTATTCGTTCAGTCTGTATTAGGCGAGGGTCCTGCCAAATTATATATATAGATGTGCGTTGAAAGAATATATGTCAACTCTTACCAGCTACCAGGTCTAATTTTTTCAAGCGGTTACCCGTGCAGTAAGGTGAGAATGTGGATTGCTGTTATTAAATTGCGCAGGTGCTTAACAACTACGAACCAGGATAATTATTATAAGGGATAGCGAGGCGTGGAAGGTTACAGTAGCGTACATGAAACACAAATCCCCCTGCCGTCCAATCTAAAAACACTTATAGTGGGCGATATATTGAAGATAGAGATATGCCCTCACGGACTTTTTTGTAGAACCTTTCATGCTTAACAATTTTTACACTCATAGTATATTGATATTTTTAACGGTTTGTCCAGCGTAATCATATAAAACATGAATGCCAGTTTTATTTCGACTATTTCACTGAAATCGTTATTGCTGGGCTTCCATTGATCATAAATAAATTCTTTTCTACAGAAACTTTCCTCGGGATATCCTTTACAGAATGGTGAATACCCCATGAAAATCCATCCAGTGGTTCTCGAGATTACCCGTGACATCCAACAATTGGGGACTTTGCTTTATACTAAGTAGAGATGTTCAGAACCGTTATTTAACCAAATTATTTTTAAGGATATCCATTATATTTTATTATCTTACACGAGTACTTATCCATTTGATTTTAAATATTTATTTTTGTAAATGTTTTAGTTAAATTCTCATCGTTCTTATTCATTGTGTTCCAGATTTTTTATTTCAATCAGTATATAAAGTATTTAGTTAATTAACAGTTTTATTAGATTAGTTTCTTATGGTTTTGCTGAAGAGGTCCCATTGTGGACTGAAACATGCAGCCTACTAATTTACTTTATATCTTATTAGTCAATACGGCAATGTCCTATACCGTTAATGGTACATTATACCTGTTCCATTACCTGCCTATTATTGTTATTACCATTTATAGTATTTTGATATTACTTGGATAATGCAAACTTTCATAATTCCAATTCATCGATAAATCCAGAAGTGTCGGTCCCTTCAACTTCATATCGAATCAATAAAAAAAAGTAGTTCCGTGGCAAACTAAGGAGCCTACTTTTTTTAAATGTAAGATTCATGCCAATCTATATACACCTATCTAGAATAATGACGAAATCAAGTTGGTAATACTAACATTTCTAAGTACTGCAGTTTGAAATACACCTGAATTATAGCCTAATAGAGTAACTTACAGCCCAGGTGACTCTGAATATATTCTTAGTTCCATCTCTTAAAGTATAGAATGCACATACAAAATTTGGTTGAAGTGTAATGGATAGTATGGACGTTACATGTTGTTTGATATTGGATTTATCAGTGCGCGTAAATTCGTGTTGGAAACAATGTCATGTATGTGATGCTCAGAATTAATCTGAAATATTACGATCTATTATAGAGCCAATTTTGGATCAAAACTATTTGTTAGTATAGAAGTTACATGTAATTAAAAATTGAAATTATCAGAAAGCTTGGAATCATGTTGGCAGCACTGAGGTATATTAGTTACTCCAAATTAATCTAGAATTTCAGATACTATACGTGTACAAAATTTAGAGCTGATGGTTTGCATACTTTCTGATATATTTATTTGAGGATTAAACGAATAGAGAGAGCATTTTTTAACAGTTGGCAGCCCTGCTGGTTCTTACGAATACTCATAGTCATAACTGTTATGGTGCAGAAAGCACATACGAAATTTGGTTGTAATCCATTTGTTAGTATAGAAGTTATATGCATTTAAAAACTGGACCTATCAGCAGGCTTAGAATCGTGTTCGCAGCATTGATGTATGTACGTTATACCAAACTAAGGTAGAATGTCAGGTACTATACGTGTGCAAAATTTAGAGCTGTTGGCTTAGATACTTTCTAATATATTGCTATTAGGGTTGAAACATAGAGAGAGCAGTTATTAACAGTTGGCAGCCCTGGTGGCTCTTTAGAATACGCATAGTCATATCGTTTGCAGTACACTTTGTACATACGAAATTTGGTTGAAATCCAATCGATAGTATAGAAGGTTTATGCATTTAAAAATTGGACCTATCGGCAGGCTTAGAATCATGTTGGCAACACTGACATGTATCGACTTCTGAAAATTAATCTGGAAAGTTATTATCTATATGTGTGCCAATTTTGGAATTGTGCGCATGCATAACTTCTGAGATATCCAACATAGAGCTCAAATTTTAATTGCGATTTTGCAGCACATGGTAGCACTGACGTCAATTTCAAATATGGCCGTGAGATATTCAGGTATAGATCTTTACTCTTACCAAATTTGGTTTCGATAGCTGCAACCGTTTAGGAGTTGATAGGGGACGGGGGCGAGGGCACACACACAGACGGACAGAAGGACAGACAGACATACATTTTCCAGGTTCGATCTCATCAGTCTACTTTTTCCTCATTTTTGCAAAATGAGAAAAGTAGGCACAAAATGGGAATTAAGTTTACCTTTTTAAAACGAAGTTTTTGTTCACGGGTACTTACTAAATTCTAAGTTAAATATTAGGGCGATAATCCCTGCGGTGATAGTGAGGGTGGCATTTCTCTCACTAAACTTATTTGAACGATGTTCAAACTTGCAAAAACTAAACTCTACAAAACATGCATTTCACTATAATTTAACATGATGAACATACTGCTATTATGTAGTCGAGAGTAATTTGTATCAAGTTTATTTTACACATAACATTTATGTATAAATTTTAATTTAATTATTGAAAGACTGATTATTTCAATCATTTATTGAACTTAAAACCAAGCCAAAAAATATGTAACTTCTCTAATTCGAATGTTTGGATAATTCGATATTTGTTCTTGTTTCGGTCCCTTCGATCCAAGTCCCTCTGCAGTTCCCTTCCTACGCCCACATTGAGAAATGGTCCAACCATCCCATGCCATGAGTCCAACTGCAACTTGGGTAACATTGCGGTGATGGGCTTCATTGTTATTCTTGGCCAGGATAACAGTACATTATGCAACGAGCCTATCATGGCACGAGCGAAACGAGTTCTACAACTTCCATACGAGTGTCTTATTACCATTATAGGCGCGTTGCATACGTCTGTTTATGTTCGACGATAATTATAACTTTATTATATGTTCTAACATAAATATTCATAAATATCTTTCGAGATTATGTCGGTTGACTTCTTCTTCTTGGGAATTGTGTGGGCTCAGCATTTGATCGCTCCCCGATAACAAATCCCAAAGCTTTGAAACATTGTTTATCCTGAAGTAGCACCAACAGGTGGCGCACAGGTACTAGGTTGGATAATTTCGTTATTTTGGTCAAATAACACAAAATAGGCTGTTACAGACACATTAAAATTAAAATGTATCGTATTATCAACTATTTATTCTTCAAATTCGATGCGTATAGAATGTCAACGGAAGTCAAATCAATTGGGTCCCAATTAGAACAGTTATAACATTTGGCGGAAAATTTTCGCATAAGAAATCCATGTACAGAACAGAGAGCTGGATTATAATTTCCGTGGAACTAATGTCACATGCTTGCTTCCCCTGTGACTTTCTGGTGTGTTTATGTCAACAACTGCATTCACTAAAATTGTTGGCGAAATCTTACGAATGTGTAGAAATTGGAGTTGCGGATATTAAGGTGCAGTGCTATTTATTTTGTAATATTGCCCATTTTGTTTATGTATTGTAAGTACAATGGTTGATCCAATATTGGCTACATTGTCAACTTTCAAATCATGTAATTCATGTCCAACATGTTGGATTTTGAGTGCATGTCAGAAGCTATCATCCCTAATCGGTCAATGAATGAAAATGCTGAGCTCTGATTGGGTGGAAAAACTGTATCATAACGAAAAGTAGTACTTTAATGATACAGTTTTCTGACATATAGTATTTACATATCGACATCGTCGAACATAAACCAGCATTACAGGACTCAGCAACCACTGTACATGTAGACTATATTAACCTCTACGCTTTGTCTCATGTCAATCCCTTAATTGAAGATCTAATAGTTTCTTATTAATTTTCTAAATTTAGAACTTGCTGATCTGCTGTAGCAAGGTCATCCGTTAATACTTCTACCCGTTGTAATGACCACCAAAAATCTGGTCTCCTGTTTACTTCTCACGATTTATACTCGCTCCCTAGCTTTGGTCATGAAGAACTTGTTTGCTGATGGAGCGAGTAAGATCTCTGGATAATACCAGTCTTGTTTCCTCCCCATATCTCTTGACTGATATAAGTTATGTTTGTTGTGTCATTCCAGTGTCTGGAATCAGCATTCATTACATCTCACCCGTCGTGTGTTTTGTCTGCATCTTTTACACCATGATGGTAAGTAAACTGATCTAGATGTTATACAATATTCACAAATTTGAGATTTTTTTCTTACCAGATCATGTCTATGGTATTTAAATATGAATCGCATGTTATGTGAGACTTGTTCTAGAAATAAATACCGTTTGTAGATGTTGCCACTGTAGCGCTGGAGTCGCAAGCCATAGATGCTTTTGAGAGCAGGTCATGCCTAATTCAGTTAGTAGTTTGAAGGTTTGCAAATATTGCCACTGTAGTGCTGCAGTCGCGGGCTACGGGCGCTTGTGGAAGCAGGTCATGCCTAATTCAGTTGGTAGTTTGAAGGTTTGCAACTATTGCCGCTGCAGTCTAGAGCCATAGATGCTTGTGAGAGCAGGTCATACCTAATCTAGTTAGTAGTTTGAAGGTTTACAAATATTGCCGCAGTAGCGCTGCAGTCGCGGGCTACATACGATTGTGAGAGCAGCTCATGTTTAGTTGGCGTAGTATTTTGTATTGTTCACGACAGTCAATCGGCCCACCGACGGTGAAGTTCAGTCTAAAAGTTCCAAACGTGAAACCGTTAGACAACTACCGCTATTGTGACGACGTCTAAGCATCTGTGGAAGGATGGCTTTGCTGCCAGGTAAGAACATTCTATGATGATAAGATTCAAGAACTGGGCCACGCTACGGCAAATGCTTCAACAATGGCAAAAACAAATATAATATGCCAAGCACAACTCTTAGTGTTGTTAAAATTTTCTGGTTCTTACTTTCCGAATATTTGTTGAATTTTAGTACATTTGTTCCAGCTATTGCTTTAGTCACAACGGTTACAACACTTTGAACTGAAGAATTAAGCTGACGCGTTGTAGCTTCTCAGTAGTTACAAAGACAAAACTTCAAGAGGGAAAATAAAATTCAGTATCTGTGACACAAGGATCTCTTCTGTATCCTTCTTGATGACCTCCCACAATTGATGATGGCAAAGGTTTTAGCAGAAACTAAGATGGAGGGCAATACAACATTCTGACGACCAGGTAATTCTTCATGTAGGCTCAGGCGTGTTTCAAAGAATGATATCCACATCTGTGGAGGGCGGTGGCAAGAATATCAATGCATGGTGATTTCACACTACCTTATGAAGTATCGCAACATTGAACATTGAACTTACCTTTGTTAGAATATCAATGAAGATGCTATATGCGCTACTGGGTTTAAGAGTCGAATTGTTCACGCCATATCATCATTTATGCTGTCTTGCACCAACAAGTGCGAATAAGTGGCAAGTAATGCCTCTGTAACTGGGTGATCATCCTGCTACATAGGATGTTCCTGGATGGTGACAGTTCTTGCCAGGAATAATACAATACAATACTCTTTATTCCCAGAAACTGCAGATCTTACGTCATGTGAATAAGTGGCAAGTAATGCCTCTGTAACAGGTGATCGTCTTGATACATAGGATGTTCCTGGATGTTGAGAGTTCTTGCCAGGGAAAATACAATACAATAACCTTCATTCCCAGAAACTGCAGATCTTACGTCATGTAAATATGTGGCAAGTAATGCCTCTGTAACAGGTGATCGTCTTGATACATAGGATGTTCCTGGATGTTGACAGTTCTTGCCAGGGAAAATACAATACAATACTCTTTATTCCCAGAAACTGCAGATCTTACGTCATGTGAATAAGTGGCAAGTAATGTCTCTGTAACAGGTGATCGTCTTGATACATAGGATGTTCCTGGATGGTGACAGTTCTTGCCAGGAAGAATACAATACAATACAATACTCTTTATTCCCAGAAACTGCAGATCTTACGTCATGTGAATAAGTGGCAAGTAATGCCTCTGTAACAGGTGATCGTCTTGATACATAGGATGTTCCTGGATGGTGACAGTTCTTGCCAGGAAGAATACAATACAATACAGTACTCTTTATTCCCAGAAACTGCAGATCTTACGTCATGTGAATAAGTGGCAAGTAATGCCTCTGTAACAGGTGATCGTCTTGATACATAGGATGTTCCTGGATGGTGACAGTTCTTGCCAGGGAAAATACAATACAATACAATACTCTTTATTCCCAGAAACTGCAGATCTTACGTCATGTGAATATGTGGCAAGTAATGCCTCTGTAACAGGCGATCGTCTTGATACATAGGATGTTCCTGGATGTTGACAGTTCTTGCCAGGAAAAATACAATACAATACAATACTCTTTATTCCCAGAAACTGCAGATCTTACGTCATGTGAATAAGTGGCAAGTAATGTCTCTGTAACAGGCGATCGTCTTGATACATAAGAAGTTCCTGGATGGTGACAGTTCTTGCCAGGAAGAATACAATACAATACAGTACTCTTTATTCCCAGAAACTGCAGATCTTACGTCATGTGAATAAGTGGCAAGTAATGCCTCTGTAACAGGTGATCGTCTTGATACATAGGATGTTCCTGGATGGTGACAGTTCTTGCCAGGAAGAATACAATACAATACTCTTTATTCCCAGAAACTGCATATCTTACGTCATGTGAATAAGTGGCAAGTAATGCCTCTGTAACAGGCGATCATCTTGATACATAGGATGTTCCTGGATGGTGACAGTTCTTGCCAGGAAGAATACAATACAGTACTCTTTATTCCCAGAAACTGCAGATCTTACGTCATGTGAATAAGTGGCAAGTAATGTCTCTGTAACAGGCGATCGTCTTGAGACATAGGATGTTCCTGGATGGTGACAGTTCTTGCCAGGAAGAATACAATACAATACTCTTTATTCCCAGAAACTGCAGATCTTACGTCATGTGAATATGTGGCAAGTAATGTCTCTGTAACAGGCGATCGTCTTGAGACATAGGATGTTCCTGGATGGTGACAGTTCTTGCCAGGAAGAATACAATACAATACAGTACTCTTTATTCCCAGAAACTGCAGATCTTACGTCATGTGAATAAGTGGCAAGTAATGCCTCTGTAACAGGTGATCGTCTTGATACACAGGATGTTCCTGGATGGTGACAGTTCTTGCCAGGAAGAATACAATACAATACTCTTTATTCCCAGAAACTGCAGATCTTACGTCATGTGAATATGTGGCAAGTAATGCCTCTGTAACAGGTGATCGTCTTGATACATAGGATGTTCCTGGATGGTGACCGTTCTTGCCAGGAAGAATACAATACAATACAATACTCTTTATTCCCAGAAACTGCAGATCTTACGTCATGTGAATAAGTGGCAAGTAATGTCTCTGTAACAGGTGATCGTCTTGATACATAGGATGTTCCTGGATGGTGACAGTTCTTGCCAGGAAGAATACAATACAATACTCTTTATTCCCAGAAACTGCAGATCTTACGTCATGTGAATAAGTGGCAAGTAATGTCTCTGTAACAGGTGATCGTCTTGATACATAGGATGCTCCTGGATGGTGACAGTTCTTGCCAGGAAGAATACAATACAATACAATACTCTTTATTCCCAGAAACTGCAGATCTTACGTCATGTGAATATGTGGCAAGTAATGCCTCTGTAACAGGCGATCGTCTTGATACATAGGATGTTCCTGGATGTTGACAGTTCTTGCCAGGGAAAATACAATACAATACAATACTCTTTATTCCCAGAAACTGCAGATCTTACGTCATGTGAATAAGTGGCAAGTAATGTCTCTGTAACAGGCGATCGTCTTGATACATAGGATGCTCCTGGATGGTGACAGTTCTTGCCAGGAAGAATACAATACAATACTCTTTATTCCCAGAAACTGCAGATCTTACGTCATGTGAATAAGTGGCAAGTAATGTCTCTGTAACAGGCGATCATCTTGATACATAGGATGTTCCTGGATGGTGACAGTTCTTGCCAGGAAGAATACAATACAGTACTCTTTATTCCCAGAAACTGCAGATCTTACGTCATGTGGATAAGTGGCAAGTAATGCCTCTGTAACAGGCGATCGTCTTGATACATAGGAAGTTCCTGGATGGTGACAGTTTTTTGCCAGGAAGAATACAATACAATACAGTACTCTTTATTCCCAGAAACTGCAGATCTTACGTCATGTGAATAAGTGGCAAGTAATGCCTCTGTAACAGGCGATCGTCTTGATACATAGGATGCTCCTGGATGGTGACAGTTCTTGCCAGGAAGAATATAATACAATACTCTTTATTCCTAGAAACTGCAGATCTTACGTCATGTGAATAAGTGGCAAGTAATGCCTCTGTAACAGGCGATCGTCTTGATACATAGGATGCTCCTGGATGGTGACAGTTCTTGCCAGGAAGAATACAATATAATACAGTACTTTTTATTCCCAGAAACTGCAGATCTTACGTCATGTGAATAAGTGGCCAGTAATGCCTCTGTAACAGGTGATCGTCTTGATACACAGGATGTTCCTGGATGGTGACAGTTCTTGCCAGGAAGAATACAATACAATACAGTACTCTTTATTCCCAGAAACTGCAGATCTTACGTCATGTGAATATGTGGCAAGTAATGCCTCTGTAACAGGCGATCGTCTTGATACATAGGATGTTCCTGGATGGTGACAGTTCTTGCCAGGAAGAATACAATACAATACAGTACTCTTTATTCCCAGAAACTGCAGATCTTACGTCATGTGAATAAGTGGCAAGTAATGCCTCTGTAACAGGCGATCGTCTTGATACATAGGATGTTCCTGGATGGTGACAGTTCTTGCCAGGAAGAATACAATACAATACAGTACTCTTTATTCCCAGAAACTGCAGATCTTACGTCATGTGAATATGTGGCAAGTAATGCCTCTGTAACAGGCGATCGTCTTGATACATAGGATGTTCCTGGATGGTGACAGCTCTTGCCAGGAAGAATACAATACAATACTCTTTATTCCCGGAAACTGCAGATCTTACGTCATGTGAATAAGTGGCAAGTAATGCCTCTGTAACAGGCGATCGTCTTGATACATAGGATGCTCCTGGATGGTGACAGTTCTTGCCAGGAAGAATACAATACAATACTCTTTATTCCTAGAACCTGTAGATCGTACGTCATTATATCACACAGCATACGCACTCTTCAATAGGCATATTTCTAACATTAACATTCACTTAAGGAATATAACACTTGCAGAGCTAGGTAGGCCTATACCTTGAGTGACGTTCTGAACCCACCTCTAGTCAAAGATTTCAAGTAGCCTACAGCAGTTTGTTAGTTTATTGAGGTATAAAGCTCCTTTTTTGAAAATATATTTTGCTGCATATTGTTTACTTACCCTCTTTTGAAAATATTCATTCCGCCCTCTGGTTTCATTTTTAGAAGCAGTTGTCACAATCAAAAAAGGCCACAGTCATAGTAGTACACTCTGTCAGTCAGAATATAATGAATAGAGTCTGGTGCCCTTAAGGGCTTCTTACACTCTGGTGTTAGGGGTTTAATTGTTGGCGATCTTTGAATATTTTTCACTATATTGTATCTAAGTGTCCCACTTAATGCATAAAAAGATAATGCTTTATAAGTGGGATCTTTGTCGTTGGGATGATAATGTGTACTTTGACTGGATTGAATTCCTAATGGTGGGCAGGGAGTATGTCTGTAGAGCTGAGATTGTGGATACTGAGCCCGTAAGACGAGTTGTTTGGGTTGCCACTAACCGAAATGTCTTACCAGACAACTCACCGTCTGGACGCATAAGCCGAGAAGGCTTGAATGTACTTCCTATAGGTCATTGCGCACGAAGACGCAGCATCTCGGGGCGATCGGGCAAACACAGCCAAAAAGGTGAATGGAGCCAAGAAGCACACTCTAGAAACACTTAGCTTAAAATGATAACATCCATTCTTATGTAAAACTCGAATAAAATTTATTTAAAAAATGTGCAAACTCCTACCCTAGTCCGGAGGGTTAATCTCGGGCTAATCCCGCAAGCTAAATAAAAAAGGTAAAAGTTGTTGATCCTAAACTGATTGTAAATTGAAATAACCCTCGCGAAAGATCTAGTTACAAAAATGCAAAAGCAGCAAGCTAGGGCAGTGGCACGTAAAGTACACCCTACACAAATAAAGCGGGTTACTTATGAATGTAAATTAACTACAACAAACACCAAAAGAATTTATGATGGTACCACTCCCTTATTTATCTTTAAATAAGTTATATCTAGCTAAATCCTGACAATTACAACAAAAAATACGGTGACTGACTACCGAAACAAACAAATATTTAATAACAAAGCTAAGGGACAAACCAGTATAAAAACATAACTAAGTTCCTTACAAACTATCAGGTACAAGGGGTAAACATACATTTATACACAAATAAATAAATAAGACACAGCTTTCAGAAACCTTCATATTATTTTCCTGCGTACACGCAAGAATACTCTTTGCATCCTTGGGTCATCTAGTGTTTGTTATGTTGGTAAATGCGTGATCCCAAAACACGTCTTATATTACAGAGGTGTCGTGCGCCACTAGCTGAGAACTAATGGTCCGCGACAACTCTGTCGTCAAAAAGTAGTGTTATCAAAAATTACAAGTCATTCCCCGCTCGGAAATGTGACTGATCCTATGAGTTGGCCAGTTCGCATCCAATCGCAAGTCAAAGTTTTACTGTCATTTTAGTTATTCTAGTAATAACAATTAGTTATTATTATTATTATTATTATTATTATTATTATTATTAGAAGCGTGATTATTATCTGTCGTCGATTTAGAGTACTGGCTCATTCCTCAAAGGACACCTAGGCTTAAACTCGTGAACTCTCTCTAAGAGCAACACTAAAGATCATCGGCTCACACCTGGCCGGAATTCACAATAACACTGTCGGGGCTCGCAGCTCACCGTAACAGTCTTCAGGTACTGACCTGGACATCATCACCGGCTCACACCTGGCCGGAATAATTGGTCGCAGATATAACAATCTGTACGACGACGCAACACAAGGCGTCACAACAATAACACAAGCCTCCAAAAACGGTGTCAAAACATTTCATAAAACAGACAAAAGCTTCTACTCATTATGATACACACTCCTGGTGTTCAAACATCTCGCTTCCTAAAGCGGTAACTCTAGTAAATATCGCCCAATGACGTAATAAACATGTGACAGAAATGAACATTCGAATAACCTTGACCCAAAGTAATCAATACATTCCGTCACGTTGAATTGGGGTGTGCGTATGCGCGTCGAGACTAAACAAAAAATACAAGTCGTCTCACCTGAGCGCTGCAGATCTTCATACAGTTCACAAACATTCAGTAGCTTGTCGAAGCACTCACACTCATCTAATCGCGTCTGCGATGTAACACTACATGGGCGTATAATATCTCTCAAATAGAAGTCTTTCTGATATAACGCGGGCTTAAAATTTAACACAATTACAAAATACATTTCTGATAGATAACGTCAACATGTTACAAAGACAAAATAGTGGAGATATTCCACTCTAAAAATGACTCTGGAAATGGATAAAGATATTCCACTCCTATTATTATGTACAATATGCCTTTATCAAAACTTTCCCATGTCTCACAACTTGACACTGAACCTAAAATAATAAACAGTTGACAATCCTACTAACTGATAGGTCGTCTTAAATGAAACAATGGCATTGGGTTCGATGCTGGGTTGGCATCTACAATAATGCTCCCAAATATAGTTCTCCTCAGAACTGTTGTGGCTTCAAAGCTCACATTAAAGCTTAAATAAATCCATTCAAAAAGGTCATGACTTCTGTCCATCATGGAAATGATACGAGGCTCAAATATCACCAAAAAAACAGTGGCGTAAAAGAGAGGTTCGCAAACAGGGGGTCAGGAAAAAAATAACCGATTAATGGTTGTCCATTATTCCAAATTCCTATTCTAGTCCATCTGAAGGACTGACCAAATCAAATCAAAGCGATTTGAGGTCTCTCTAACCAAAATTAGGACAAAAATCCTGCGAACACTTTTACTTGCACCTAACACTCTGGTGACTAACCCATCCACTGAAATAAAACATAATTAAACTAACTACAAGAAATCCCAGCCTGACTGGTGTCACAAGTTCGGTTAATGTCTACATTCTACAATCTATAATCTACCATCACAGATCAACCCGTAAAAAGAAAAGATTTGACTCACTCAGAAGCCACCATAATCGAAGGTTCCAGCAGTATGGTGTAACACAGATTCAGGATGGTTGGCAATCTTCCATGAACCTACTCTGACATCGAGCTTATACCACTTCATACCTCTCCATCGGCTTCTCGTCTCTCGAGTAAAGATCTCCTCCTCATGGTCAACGGTAGGGTTGAGTGTACCATGGATCTCCACATCCAGGTTGGTGTTTGTTGATCCTCCTGCCATGGTTGTAGATTCCTCCTCCTCCTTGTCGAAATATTCCTCACATCATGGTGTCTACTCCATGATACTGGTCATCATGGGCGTTGTAATAATAGCGTACACGTGGTTGACGTTCAAGTACATCGTGAAATTATCACACGTGTTTTCCACTGATTTCAAGTTAAGCACAGTATAACAGTATTGCAAATCACTGGCTTTATGGTGCAGACGTTCAACAAATGGACTTCCACTGTCTGCTTCACTGCATTTAATAGACATGCGTTGTCAGCAATCACTGATTCGAATATACGTTTCCACATCCACAAGTATCGCACTGATCTAGCGAAAAATTCATACGTAAAGTGCGGCGCCATATGTAGTAAAATGAAGCACTTTTACTTTGATGGATGGTTTAGTGATCATGTCTGATCGACTGTATTTTATCACACTCGTGTAACATGCAGCATGGCGTTCACAATGGAAATGTGGTGTTACACAAAAATATCCTACACAATTGTTACAAAAATATCGCACTTGACATGTACATTTCCACAGAATATCACTGGTAACAATTATCACCATTAAATTAATTTCACAATTAATCTCTCACAGATGATTGTGGATTTTATCTCCACCTCGTGGACGTAGCATGTGGTGGTCGTCGCTTGGACGTGAATTGCACTTTTCCACTCACAATTTAAGAAATACTTTTTACAACGTAGCACAGCACACATTCGTGCAAAAGTAATACTTATACATCGACGTAGTCAGATACACAAATTGTTCATCACCTACACGGTGGACTTTGAATATTTCCTCGTCTCACAGGACGGTCTATCCCAGCACGTCTGTTCACGACGGCTGTCAAACAGTAAGAGCCATGAGTGTCGGTCTCTCTGCCTCGTGTAGAGTCAAAAGTTGAGTCGTTGACGGTCCATTTCCTCCCGCCAATCTACGGTGCTTTTACCTTTTACTTATAACAAAAATGCGGTAAACATTGAAATGTTTCCTCGAAGCATAATGGTATGATCTGAGACTTTTAAATGCAAAATAGGTAATACTTGTGCTCAGAATAAAATATTCAGGTGAGTGTCCAGAGTCAAGACAACTCCCATATCTTCCTGTATGTCCCGCGCTGTAACAGGGCGCGTTCTGTTTCACAAACATGACTTGTTCCTCATAAGTTCCAACTAATATCACCGAGCCATGAGCTTCCACGGGCTCAATACTGATGGTATAAACTATCCACCCTCTGAGCAGCGCTTGGTGTTATTTACTCTATGTTTGCCGTCGTAGCCAGTCAGCAGCAGCTTCAACTTGGTAATAATAATAATAATAATAATAATAATAATAATAATAATAATAATAATAATTAAAAGTGGATAAAGTTTTTAGATAGCCGTAATAGAAAAAGATAAAGGCCGCTAATGGGTTGGTTTAATAGTGTGAAGTATAATAGACCCATAATAGGTTTGTTTTTTATAAATAATAATAATAAGAAGAAGCCTCCCTTTAGGTCAGTTTTGGTGTATTTGCTGGTATTGATATTGCTGTTTTTGGTGGAATTATTGTTGTTCCACAGTCATTTTGATTGTGACAACTGCATGTTGATTGACTATTACCAACAAGAGAACTTTATAAATATTCAATACAATGACAATATTCTTCAAATATTACGCTTCTAAATTGCAACCTTGCATGATAATCTGGGTTTCAAGCCATACAAGTACCTTATTACTCGTTTCTGCAATATTCCTATTGGCTGCCCCACCCCATATATCAATATCGTATGATATACTGTATAATCCACTGTATACTGCTAACTGGTAATCGCTGCTTATGTATCTCGGATTTATCTTCATAGATTCCATTTACATGTTCTTCCCATGATCCAATTGAAGGCTCAATCATTTTGCAGAGGCTACCTGTTGAATATTATGAGTTCTTTATGTTACTTGTATTCAGTATTATAAAGCTGGTTTTAGAAGGGTTTACTCAACATTTTCTCATTAAAATACTGAGTGATAAGTTCAATACTATTTTCAGTTCCATGAAGAGTAATTGTCTTATTACAGTCCCAGTTCAAAATTGAGGTATCATCTGTATATGAAATAATCAAACTATGTCTTGACTGTTGTACGTCATTTACATAAAAAATAAAAAGGAGGGGGACAAGGATTGAACCTTGAGATACACCTTTTTGAACTAAACAACGAGTGGATTTGATCTTATAGATATTCTCACCTACCCTAATAGGAATTTCTGTAAATTACCATATATGGTTTAACAGACGAAATACTACTCCCCTTCGCCCATAAGCCTCTAACATATCCAATAATAGTTTATGATCTACTGTATCAAATGCTTTAGCCAGATCTATGAAAAGCCCTACAACACGTTTATTATCATCGAGACAAGCAAGCAGTGTTTCATAAAGTTCTGCAATGGCATTTATAATACATTAATAACCCCTTCTTGAAAGGCACGTGGAAGACCGAGGTATACCTGTGGACTACTGCGAAAGATCACTAAACATGGAGGAGTTCCATAACAATTGGTTGCTTATGCTGATTATTATTATTGTTATTATTATTATTATTATTATTATTATTATTATTATAATTATTATTATGTGCGTATGGACCCTATTGGATCACGCATTACATTTATGATTCGCCTTTCTAACAGACCATATTGCTTTCATTCTTTCACTGTGCGCTTGTTTCCTTTCTTCTGACCACTTAGTCCCCGATCTTCTAGGGACTTCATTCTCTGGCTGTACCACCCATTTATTTATCTTCTGACGGTAGACATTTCTGTCTAGTATTTCTGACGTTTCTATCCGGGCCTTTTCCAGGTCATTTTTAACATCTTGTATCCAAGATACGTTCTTCAGTTTTCCAGAGTATGTCAAAATCTTGTGAGTTAACCTTGAAGATGAGAGTCTGTGAACGTGTCCATAGAATTTCAGTCTTCGTTTCCTGATTTCTGCGGCGAGGTTGGATAGATTTTCCGTGGCTTTGCGTGATTTGAGTCTATACCCTTCTTCACTTTTCTCTGGGCCCAGAATTTTCCTCAAGATCTTTCTTTCCTCCTTCAAGATATTTTCCAGATCACCTTTCTTATTAATTACCAAGGTTTCACTTGCATACAGTACTTCAGGTTTAATCACCGTATTATAGTGTTTGATATTTGTATGTATGGACATGCATTTCTTGTTATAGATGTCACGGGTTCTCCAATACGCTCTTTTGAGTTTTTGTAATCGAACTTTCTGAGCTTCCTTTTCCAATCCTGTTGGTTCTAGGATCTCACCGAGATATTTAAAGTGTGGAACCCGTTTGATGTGCCCGTATTTTGTTTGTAGTTCCTGGATGTCGAACCTAGTGCAAATAAACTTGGTCTTCTCGAATGAGATTTGCAACCCAGTTTTCTCAGCGCATTCCTTGAGGACTTCAATCTGTTTGATCGCTAAAATATCGCTGTCTGCTAGTATCGCTAGGTTGTCTGCGAAAGCTAAACAACTGACCTTGAGGTCATCATTCTTTCGTCCAAGTTGAATGGGTTTCCAGAGCTTCTGGGCATTCAAGTCCTTCTCCCATTCTCGAATGACTTTATCTAGAACAAGGTTGAAGAGCAGTGGTGACAATCCGTCACCCTGTCGCACGCCGGTCTTAATCGCAAAGGGCTCTGATAATTCACCCAGAAATTTTACTTTTGACTTCGTGTCCGTGAGTGTTTCCTTGATGAGTCTTAATGTCTTTGGATCAAGTTCTTCTAAGATGTTAAAGAGAGACTGTCGATCGACCGAGTCGTACACCTTCTTAAAGTCGACGAAACTACAAATGATCGGAGAGCTTCGGGTCGCTCTATATTTCAATATCGTCTTCAAGTTAAAAATTTGTTCAACACAAGAACGCTCAGGTCGGAAACCAGCTTGATATTTACCAATTTTGTGATCAAGCTGTTCTTGTACTCTTTGAAGAAGACACGCGGAGAGAATCTTGTAGGTGACTTGAAGGAGAGAAATCCTTCTGTAGTTATTCACATCCGTTCTGTCACCTTTCTTGTATAACGGATGGATGAGTGCACATTTCCATTCTTCAGGTAGCTTTTCAGTTTTCCAGATATCCATGATGATTAGTGTGAGCACCTCAAGTGTGTTTGGGCCTATGTTCTTTAATAGTTCTGCAACTATGCCATCTTCTCCAGACGTCCTGTTACTTTTGAGTCTGAAAATGTGTCTCTGGATTTCTTCTTTAGTAGGTGGTGGAAATTCAGGGTTTACATGTACGGGAGTCTCTTTGGGCCATCGTGATGTTGGCTCCTCGCAATTGAGTAACTCAGAGAAATACCGAGCCAGTTCATTACAATTATCCCGGTTGGACAACGCGAGGTTTCCGTCTTGCTTTCGGAAACACAAGTTCTGTGGGGTGTATCCTCGGATTCTTCCTGCGAACATCCTGTAGAAATCTCGCGTTTTGTGATCTCGGAAGTCTTGATCAATAGATTCCAATTGGTCCCTCATGTGTTTCCTCTTAGTTTTTCTGATTACTTTTGACACTTCCTTCCTGGTCTGAAGATAGTGTTGTTGAGTCTCGAGTGACTTCTTACTGTTGTATTTCTGAAAAGCTCTCTTTCTCATTTCCAGTGCTTCTTCACATGCAGAATCCCACCACGGGTGTTTCGTATTCTTTTTCAATGGAATAGTCTCTTTAGCTCTCGTAATGATCTTGTCATGGAACTGCTTCCAGGTGCTTGCCTTTTCCTTTTCCCATTCCTCTGTTATGTTACTTTCCTTTATCATTTTCGTGTCAAATTTCTGAAGATGAGATTTCTTGGGGTGGATTCTTTTCGGGGTAAATTTCACTTTGATTCGCACTATATAATGGTCGGAGTCAATATTGGCTCCTCTTCGAACTTGCACAACATGAATTTCTTTCTGTAAAGGATGTGTGATGGCCACATGGTCGATCTGATATTCTCCAAGAGATTGCACAGGTGATCGCCAAGTCTTCTGTTTTCGAGGGTGCTTCCTCAGAGAGGTGGACATTATCTTCAAGTTGTTCTGTTGGCACAGTTCAATGAGTCTCATGCCATTCTTGTTGGTGAATTCATGAGCTGGGTATTTGCCTACAGTCTTTTAGTATTCTTTTTCTTTGCCAATCTGTGCATTGAAATCACCTAGTAATATCCTTGTGTCTTCTCTAGGAACCGTTGCCACGATCTTTTCGATTTTAGACCAGAACTGTTCTACCTTCTGCAAGTCCCTTTTATTTTCAATGTTCGTGGGGGCATGTGCGTTAATTAATGTGTATTTTTTGTTCGCACATTGTATGCGCATAGTCATTACTCTATTACTTATGGGAGTGACTTCTTCTATCGAACAACTATGCTCTTGTGAACTACAAATGCCATACCCAAGAGGGGGGTGCCACCTATTCCTATTCGTTTGTCCGTTTTAATTTTGAAAATACGGTAGTTACCATAGTCTAGTGTGCTCTCATCTGTAAAGCGTGTTTCCTGAAGAGCTAGTATCTGTATCCTTTGTCGATCTAGTTCTGATGTTAAGGTGTGTAGTTTGCCTGGTTTTAGTAATGTGTTGATGTTGAAGGTCCCGATGTATGTGGGTGTCTTTGATGGTAGTTTGCCAGAGAACTCCGACTTTCTCTGTGATCGTGGTTGCCCAGGTCCCCCAGAGTCCGAAAACCTGGTTGCAGTCCATGGACGTGTGGAATGGTTACCACCTGGGGTAATTCTGTAGTTACTCGCACGAATCATAACTGCTTGTAATCAAGGATTAATCCAGTGTTTCCACTGGGAGTTTAGGACCAGGGATTGCTAGTTCCTGGAACATAAGCTATGCAGCCGTACCTACTAGGTAAACAGACGCTGACCACTTTGCCGCTCGATCCAAGTCAGACGCGAAGTGGATTTCAATTTTGGTTCTTCCGCCCTCGCTGCCATTGAGACATAGGTCCTCCTCTGCCATCGAAGCCGTTGGCCATTGTATTATTCACCTCAGTTGATCAGCGGGTGCTTATTTGACTAGGTCTTATTCGCACCTTTCCTGTATATCTACAGGAAATTCCCCATCAGCCATCGGGACGCGCCGTGTCGGGGTTGAGGGCCCCCTTCCCAGTGTCTCACGCAGGGTTATGCTTAGCTCGTACTCAGTTCGGAACTAAACCCCCACGTGAGCTGACTAGGTAATAATGTAGTATGCTGTCTAGTACAAAAGCGTCACATTGCCGGTCGTAAAGATGGCTGACAATAGTGGCCGGTTGTGTGACCTAGGTAACACCGAGACTATACAAAATAGTGCGTATCCTATTATTGTTATTATTATTATTTTTATTATTATTATCATTATTATTTCTACATGTTTGTCGTCCTTAGAACGACAATTTTGGTGACTGGGTTAATGAAAGGAGCCATTTATACTTGCAGATGTGAGGAAGCAGAAGCGCTCTGAAGGAACACAGGATGTTTTAGGATCTTACGCCCCCACATCCCCTCCCCCCACAAATATATTTGTTTACTTGAATCCTGAAGGTGTCTCATCTGCCACCTCGTAAATGTTTGACACTAACGCCATCCGGGCTTCCTACCTCCTGTGCATATTTTCAAAGTGATCACGCTCTACACTTGGAAAATGCCCTACGCTGTACTCGCTGCGAGACTCCTCCTCCAGCGTTAACGCTAGCCATAGATAAGTAACTTTCTTTGGGATGCTTAAAGTGTGCATATCTGTGTCACTGAATATCCGTTTCGTTACAGATAATAAGGTACATGAGGAGTTCTTGCAATGTATTCCCATCTATGATGCCGATAAATAAGATATTGAGGCAATAAGAACACGGAGAGTAAAACATTATTCTTTGTTGGTTGGTTCCTTAGTTTAGGGGCTGATACAACGCGGTCATGTTGCCCCGTGTACTTTGGGTGTGTATAGAATTTGTCTGATAACCGGTATTAATTGTGATGACTGTATAAGTGTGTGTTATCTGTGATTCAGGTAGAAGGACTGAAGACGATGAATTTTTCAAGTAGTTGTTACTTTTGCTACCAAAAGCTACCGTCCACGACATCTAGCAGCGAACTTGGCTACTTGATGACATAGCAGCCATCACCTATCGAAGAACGTTGGAACTAATAAAGCGTTTTCAAACTAACCTACAAACTTTAGTTTCCACACGTGTAGTTAGTGGAAGGTTCTTTTTCATGCCATACATGTATGACATGGGACACCGGGTGAGTTAGCCGTGGTGGTTACGGCATGACTGATGGCAGTCGCTCACATCCGGGAGGCGAGGAGGTTCGAATCCCCCCGCCGACAAACTTGAAGATGGTCTACTGTGGTTTCCCATCTTCCTTCCAGGCAAATGCCGGGGTTGGTCCCTAATTATAGGCCACAGCCGCTACCTTCCAACTCCTCGTCCTTACATTCCAACTTCCCATCTTCCCTCCCCAACGGTACTTGTAGCTCACCCATTGGGTGTCCGTCTCGAAGCAGCTACAAAACTGGCGAGCCGAACATGTCCTCGGACACTCCCGACACTAAAAGCCATACGCTAAAAAAAATAAAAAAATAAATGACATGGGACAGCCGCGCCTGATTTACCTCTCCTCCAAAGGATGGCATACTGAGGGATTTTAAAAGCTCTTAAAAGATTCGATGACATCGGCTGGGTTTGAACCCGCGATCATGGACATAGAAGCTCCCATGCTACCAACTACGCCACCGAAGCCGCAACATTATTTTTATCAAACACATAATCTATATTTGAAGGAGAGACGAATGGACCACTGAATCATTTCAATTTTAGATACTCTTCTCCATATATTAATTCAATTTTGAATATTTTAAATCGTGTATGGAATTTTGCTTATTGTGCTTGAAAATATAACAGAATAGTTTTCTTGCAAACACAATATTTATTTACCTATTGCAATTCATGAATAATATTGGCAATATATTTTGTAATAATCCACAAAACTACTGTGTGAATGAACTCCCACCTCGCTGTAACATCGTGCCAGGATTCCAGAGAGTGGTGTGAATGAACCCCCTCCTCGATGTAAAATCGTGCCAGGGATCCGGAGAGGGGTGTCCACACAAATACTGTGTGAATGAACGCCCACTTCGGTGCAACATCGTGCCAGGGCTCCAGAGAGAGGTGTGCACAAAACTACTGTGTGAATGAACGCCCACTTCGGTGTAACATCGTGCCAGGGTTCCAGAGAGATGTGTGCACACAACTACTGTGTGAATGAACCCCCAACTCGGTGTAACATCGTGCCAGGGTTCCAGAGAGAGGTGTGCACAAAACTACTGTGTGAATGAACCCCCAACTCGGTGTAACATCGTGCCAGGGATCCAGAGAGAGGTGTGCACAAAACTACTGTGTGAATGAACCCCCACCTCGGTGTAACATCGTGCCAGGGATCCAGAGAGAGGTGTGCACAAAACTACTGGGTGAATGAACCCCCAACTCGGTGTAACATCGTGCCAGGGTTCCAGAGAGAGGTGTGCACAAAACTACTGTGTGAATGAACGCCCACCTCGGTGTAACATCGTGCCAGGGATCCAGAGAGAGGTGTGCACAAAACTACTGTGTGAATGAACCCCCACCTCGGTGTAACATCGTGCCAGGGTTCCAGAGAGATGTGTGCACAAAACTACTGTGTGAATGAACGCCCACTTCGGTGTAACATCGTGCCAGGGTTCCAGAAAGAGGTGTGCACACAACTACTGTGTGAATGAACCCTCACATCGGTGTAACATCCTGCCGGGGTTCCAGAGAGATGTGTGCACACAACTACTGTGTGAATGAACTCCCACCTCGGTGAAATATCGTGCCAGGGTTCCAGAGAGAGGTGTGCACACAACAAATGTGTGAATGACTCCCACCTCGGTGTAACATCGTGCCAGGGTTCCAGAGAGAGGTGTGCACACAACTACTGTGTGAATGAACCCCCAACTCGGTGTAACATCGTGCCAGGGTTCCAGAGAGAGGTGTGCACACAACTACTCTGTGACTGAACCCCCACCTCGGTGTAACATCGTGCCACCGTTCCAGAGAGAGGTGTGCACACATTTACTGTGTGAATGAACCCCCACCTCGGTGTAACATCATACCAGGGTTCCAGAGAGGGGTGTGCACACAACTACTGTGTGAATGAACCCCCACCTCGGTGTAACATCGTGCCACCGTTCCAGAGAGAGGTGTGCACACAAGTACTGTGTGAATGAACGCCCACTTCGGTGTAACATCGTGCCAGGGTTCCAGAAAGAGGTGTGCACACAACTACTGTGTGAATGAACCCTCACCTTGGTGTAACATCGTGCCGGGGTTCCAGAGAGATGTGTGCACACAACTACTGTGTGAATGAACCCCCACCTCGGTGTAACATCGTGCCAGGGTTCCAGAGAGAGGTGTGCACACAACAAATGTGTGAATGACTCCAACCTCGGTGTAACATCGTGCCAGGGTTCCAGAGAGATGTGTGCTCACAACAACTGTGTGAATGAACCCCCACCTCGGTGTAACATCGTGCCAGGGTTCCAGAGAGATGTGTGCTCACAACAACTGTGTTAATGAACCCCCAACTCGGTGTAACATCGTGCCGGGGTTCCAGAGAGATGTGTGCACACAACTACTGTGTGAATTAACCCCCACCTCGGTGTAACATCGTGCCAGGGTTCCAGAGAGAGGTGTGCACACAACAAATATGTGAATGACTCCCACCTCGGTGTAACATCGTGCCAGGGTTACAGAGAGATGTGTGCACACAACTACTGTGTGAATGAACCCCCAACTGGGTGTAACATCGTGCCAGGGTTCCAGAGAGAGAGGTGTGCACACAACTACTGTGTGACTGAACCCCCACCTCGGTGTAACATCGTGCCACCGTTCCAGAGAGAGGTGTGCACACATGTACTGTGTGAATGAACCCCCACCTCGGTGTAACATCATACCAGGGTTCCAGAGAGAGGTGTGCACACAACTACTGTGTGAATGAACCCCCACCTCGGTGTTACATCGTGCCAGGGTTCCAGAGAGAGGTGTGTACACAACTACTGTGTGAATGAACCCCCGCCTCGGTGTAACATCGTGCCAGGGTTCCAGAGGGAGGTGTGCACATAACTACTGTGTGAATGAACCCCCACCTCGGTGTAACATCGTGCCAGATGTCCAGTGAGACGTGTGCACACAACTACTGTGTAAATGAACCCCCACCTCGGTGTAACATCATACCAGGGTTCCAGAGGGAGGTGTGCACACAACTACTGTGTGAATGAACCCCCACCTCGGTGTAACATCGTGCCAGGGTTCCAGAGAGAGGTGTGCACATAACTACTGAGTGAATGAACCCCCACCTCGGTGTAACATCGTTCCAGGGTTCCAGAGAGAGGTGTGCACATAACTACTGAGTGAATGAACCCCCACCTCGGTGTAACATCGTTCCAGGGATCCAGAGAGAGGTGTGCACATAACTACTGAGTGAATGAACCCCCACCTCGGTGTAACATCGTGCCAGGGTTCCAGAGAGAGGTGTGCACATAACTACTGAGTGAATGAACCCCCACCTCGGTGTAACACCGTGCCAGGGTTCCAGAGAGAGGTGAGCATACAACTACTGTGTGAATGAACCCCCACCTCGGTGTAACATCGTGCCAGGGTTCCAGAGAGAGGTGTGCACATAACTACTGAGTGAATGAACCCCCACCTCGGTGTAACATCGTGCCAGATGTCCAGTGAGACGTGTGCACACAACTACTGTGTGAATGAACCCCCACCTCGGTGTAACATCGTGCCAGGGTTCCAGAGAGAGGTGTGCACATAACTACTGAGTGAATGAACCCCCACCTCGGTGTAACATCGTGCCAGGGTTCCAGAGAGAGGTGAGCATACAACTACTGTGTGAATGAACCCCCACCTCGGTGTAACATCGTGCCAGGGTTCCAGAGAGAGGTGTGCACATAACTACTGAGTGAATGAACCCCCACCTCGGTGTAACATCGTGCCAGGGTTCCAGAGAGAGGTGAGCATACAACTACTGTGTGAATGAACCCCCACCTCGGTGTAACATCGTGCCAGGGTTCCAGAGAGAGGTGTGCACACAACTACTGTGTGAATGAACCCCCACCTCGGTGTAACATCGTGCCAGAGTCCCAGTGAGACGTGTGCACACATCTACTGTGTGATTGAACCCCCACCACGGTGTAACATTGTGCCAGGGCTCCAGAGAGGGGTGTGCACACAACTTCTGTGTGAATGAACCCCCACCTCGGTGTAACATCGTGCCAGGGTTCCACAGAGAGGTGTGCAAACAACTACTGTGTGAATGAACCCCCACCTCGGTGTAACATCGTTCCAGGGTTCCAGAGAGAGGTGTGCACACAACTACTTTGTGAATGAACCCCCACCTCGGTGTAACACCGTGCCAGGGTTGCAGAAAGAGGTGGGCAGACAACTACTGTGTGAATGAACCCCCACCTTGGTGTAACATCGTGCCACCGTTCCAGAGAGAGGTGTGCACACAACTATTGTGTGAATGAACCCCCACCTCGGTGTAACATCGTGCCAGGGTTCCACAGAGGGGTGCGCACACAACTACTGTGTGAATGAACCCCCACCTCGGTGTAACATCGTGCCAGGGTTCCACAGAGAGGTGTGCACACAACTACTGTGTGAATGAACCCCCACCTCGGTGAAACATCGTTCCAGGGTTCCAGAGAGAGGTGTGCACACAACTACTTTGTGAATGAACCCCCACCTCAGTGTAACACCGTGCCAGGGTTTCAGAGAGAGGTGTGCACACAACTACTGTGTGAATGAACCCCCACCTCGGTGTGACTTCGTGCCAGGGTTCCAGAGAGAGGTGTGCACACAACTGCTGTGTGAATGAACCCCCACCTCGGTGTAACATCGTGCCAGGGTTCCACAGAGAGGTGTGCACTCAACTACTGTGTGAATGAACCCCCACCTAGGTGGTATAACAACGTTCCAGGGTTCCAGAGAGATGTGTGCACACAACTACTGTGTTAATGAACCCCCACCTCGGTGTGACATCGTGCCAGGGTTCCAGAGAGAGGTGTGCACACAACTACTGTGTGGATGAACCCGCCCCTTGGTGTATCATCGTTCCAGGGTTCCAGAGAGAGGTGTGCACACAACTACTGTGTGAATGAACCCCCACCTCGGTGTAACATCGTTCCAGGGTTCCAGAGAGAGGTGTGCACACTACTACTGTGTAAATGAACCCCCACCTTGGTGTAGCATCGTGCCAGGGTTCCAGAGAGAGGTGTGCACACAACTACTGTGTGAATGAACCCCCACCTCGGTGTAACATCGTGCTAGGGTTCCAGAGAGGGGTGTGCACACAACTACTGTGTGAATGAACCCCCACCTCGGTGTAACATCGTGCCAGGGTTCCAGAGAGAGGTGTGCACATAACTACTGAGTGAATGAACCCCCACCTCGGTGTAACATCGTGCCAGGGTTCCAGAGAGAGGTGAGCATACAACTACTGTGTGAATGAACCCCCACCTCGGTGTAACATCGTGCCAGGGTTCCAGTGAGGCGTGTGCACACAACTACTGTGTGATTGAACCCCCACCACGGTGTAACATTGTGCCAGGGCTCCAGAGAGGGGTGTGCACACAACGTCTGTGTGAATGAACCCCCACCTCGGTGTAACATCGTGCCAGGGTTCCACAGAGAGATGCGCTCACAACTAGTGTGTGAATGAACCCCCACCTCGGTGTAACATCGTTCCAGGGTTCCAGAGAGAGGTGTGCACATAACTACTGAGTGAATGAACCCCCACCTCGGTGTAGCATCGTGCCAGGGTTCCAGAGAGAGGTGTGCACAGAACTACTGTGTGAATGAACCCCCACCTCGGTGTAACATCGTGCCAAGGTTCCACAGAGGGGTGCGCACACAACTACTGTGTGAATGAACCCCCACCTCGGTGTAACATCGTGCCAGGGTTCCACAGAGAGGTGTGCACACAACTACTGTGTGAATGAACCCCCACCTCGGTGTAACATCGTTCCAGGGTTCCAGAGAGAGGTGTGCACACAACTACTTTGTGAATGAACCCCCACCTCAGTGTAACACCGTGCCAGGGTTGCAGAAAGAGGTGTGCACACAACTACTGTGTGAATGAACCCCCACCTTGGTGTAACATCGTGCCACCGTTCCAGAGAGAGGTGTGCACACAACTACTGTGTGAATGAACCCCCACCTCGGTGTAACATCGTGCCAGGGTTCCACAAAGAGGTGTGCACACAACTACTGTGTGAATGAACCCCCACCTAGGTGTAACATCGTTCCAGGGTTCCAGAGAGATGTGTGCACACAACTACTGTGTTAATGAACCCCCACCTCGGTGTGACATCGTGCCAGGTTTCCAGAGAGAGGTGTGCACACAACTACTGTGTGGATGAACCCGCCCCTTGGTGTAACATCGTTCCAGGGTTCCAGAGAGAGGTGTGCACACAACTACTGTGTGAATGAACCCCCACCTCGGTGTAACATCGTTCCAGGGTTCCAGAGAGAGGTGTGCACACAACTACTGTGTAAATGAACCCCCACCTTGGTGTAGCATCGTGCCAGGGTTCCAGAGAGAGGTGTGCACATAACTACTGTGTGAATGAACCCCCACCTCGGTGTAACATCGTGCCACCGTTCCAGAGAGAGGTGTGCACACAAGTACTGTGTGAATGAACCCCCACCTCGGTGTAACATCGTGCCACCGTTCCAGAGAGAGGTGAGCACACAACTACTGTGTGAATGAACCCCCACATCGGTGTAACACCGTGCCAGGGTTGCAGAGAGAAATATGCACACAACTACTGTGTGAATGAACCCCCACCTCGGTGTAACATCGTGCTAGGGTTCCAGAGAGGGGTGTGCAAACAACTACTGTGTGAATGAACCCCCACCTCGGTGTAACATCGTGCCAGGGATCCAGAGAGAGGTGTGCACACAACTACTGTGTGAATGAACCCCCACGTCGTTGTTACATCGTGCCAGGTTTCCAGGGAGAGATGTGCACACAACTAATGTGTGAATGAACCCCCACCTCGGTGTAACATCGTACCAGGTTTCCAGAGAGAGATGCGCACACAACTAGTGTGTGAATGAACCCCCACCTCGGTGTAACATCGTGCCAGGGTTCCAGAGAGTGGTGTGCACGCAACTACTGTGTGACTGAACCCCCACCTTGGTGTAACCTCATGCCAGGGTTCCAGAGAGGGGTGTGCACACAACTACTTTGTGAATGAACCCCCACCTCGGTGTAACATCGTGCCAGGGTTCCAGAGAGGGGGTGCACACAACTACTGTGTAAATGAACCCCCGCCTCTGTGTTACATCGTGCCAGGTTTCCAGAGAGAGGTGTGCACACAACTACTGTGTGAATGAACCCCCACCTCGGTGTAACTTCGTGCCAGGGTTCCAGAGAGAGGTGTGTACACAACTACTGTGTGAATGAACCCCCACCTCGGTGTAACATCGTGCCAGGTTTCCAGAGAGAGGAGTGCACACAACTACACAAACAATTGAACTAAATTAGATGCCAGTGCATTACAATGTGTATAAACATTTGCTGTAATACCAATCTTTTTTGCGATAGGATCATTAAATCACGATAAATGTCTATTTAAAACTTTCAATTTCGCTTGGCTGCCATGTTCGTTTTGTAGTTAACCGGGTTTTCAAAGTCTCATATATGAACTTCCAGTAGTGCCCTTCATCTCCGTACAATATTTCAGGCTGTTACCTGTAATAGTTTCAGAGATATAGTATGACGGTGAAATATTTCGCTTAGCCGCCGTCTTGAGGTTATATAAACAATTGAACGAATTTAGATATCGGTGCATTACAAAGTGTAATATCATATACTGTACCAAGTTTCATTGAGTTTGGTTGATTAAACCGCGAGAAACGTCTATTTAAAAGTCGCAAATTTGCTTGGCCGCCATGTTGGTTTTGTAGTTACCAGGTTTTCAAAAGTCACATAGGTGAACTTCTAGTACTTCCCTTTATCACCGTACAAATTTCCAGGATGATATCTGTAATAGTTTCGGAGATATTGAATGCTGGTGAAATATTTCGCACAGTCGGCATGCTGGATTGGTGAGGCATAACATAATTTGAAGGGCACGGTCGGGGTCGTCCGAAATGGTGCTATGAACTTACTGAGTTTCATTGAAATCGCTCCAGCTTTTTATATTTTATTAGGGGGGTGGGACACACACGAATAACACATACGTACACACAGACACACGGACGAAAGGTGATCCCATTAGCCTATTTAAGCCTATTTTCATTTTATGAAAAAATAGGCTGATGAGTTCATCTTTTATCCGTGTGTCTATCTGTGTGTTCGTGTGTGTGTGTGTAATTCGTGTGTGTGATTCGTGTGTGTGTGTTTGTGTGTCCCCCCTAATAACATGTAAAGGGCTGGAGCGATTTCATTGGAAATTGGTAAGATCATAGCACAATTGTGGTCGACCCCGACCGTGCCTTTGAAATTTTATTCTCTTGCACCAATCCAACATGGCGGTTGTGCGAAATATTTCACAAGGATTCAGTATCCTGCAAACTATTATCGTTACCACCCTGAAATTTTGTACGGTGATAAAGGGCTCTACTAGAAATTGGCCTATCAGACGTTCAAAAACCTGGTAACTACAAAACCAACATGGCGGCCAAGCGAATTTGAGACTTTTAAATAGATTTCCTCGCGATTTAACCATCCAAACTTAATGAAACGTGGTACAGCAAATGTTTATTCACATTGTAATGCACTGGCGTCTAATTTAGTTCAATTGTTTACATAACCACAAAATGGCGGATGTGCGAAATATTTCACTGGCATTCTATATCTCCGAAACTATTTCAGATATCACGCTGCAAATTTGTACGGTGATAAAGGGCACTGCTACAATTTTATCTACGTAATTTTCAAAAACCTGTTAAGTACAAAACGAACAAGGCGGCCGAGCGAAGTTGAAACATTTTAATAGACGTATCTCTTGTTTTAACCATCTGAGCGAAGTGAAATGTGGTACAGTAAATGATTATACATATTGTAATGCAATGGCATGTAATTTAGTTCAATTGTTGACATAACCTCAAGATGGCAGCTGTACGAAATTTTAAAACTAAGTTTTTTTCTTGTGTCGTAATCATGCGGTTGAAGTGAAAGTTTGAATAATGAAGCTACGCAATAATTTTCCTTTAATGGTACATAACTCTATGGCCTATACATATAACAATCCAAAATGACGAGCATCCAAAATATTTTGACGGTTCTCAGTATCTACGAATCTTTTACAGCAATCAAACTGATTTTTTAATGTTCATAGAGGCTATGAAGTTCACCTATAGGTCTTTCAGTAACCTGGTGAGCACAAATCCAACATGGTGGTGACGCGAAGTATAAATAATTAAATGGACGTTTATCGCGATTTAACCATCCGAGTGCAGTAAAACCTTGCATATTTAATGCCTATACAAATGTTAATCCACTGGCAACTAATTTATTTCAATGGTTTTCATAACCGCAAGATGGCAACTGTGCGAAATTTTAAAATCTCGTTTTTACTTCTTGTGTCCTAATCATGCGATAGAAGTTTGAATACCACACGTACACAATTATCTTAATGTAATAGTACAAAAATGAAAATTCAACCTGGCGACCATCTGAAATATTTAGACGGTTCTCAATATCTATCACAACAATCAAACTGAAATTTTGTATGTTGATAGAGGCAATTAACATGAGTAGGATGTATGAAAATGGGCTGTATAGTTCTTCACGGAACTACGTGTTTCATGAATGAAAATAGGCTAAATATATAGGCCATATTCATCCTTCCTTCAGTTGGAACACCTTTGCTTCTCATGATGATGTATCTGCTTGGAAAAATTGAATTAAATTTACTGAATTATCACACGCTTATCTAACTGGCAAAATTGCTATATCATGAGCTACTAAGATCACTCATCCGTCCGCCAGCAATCGCAACTTTCCCAATTATACTGTATAGCCTGAGAGCTATCGCCTTGATATCACTTATCGGAGAATAATACTTAATTTGCCCCGCAAACAATTGATCAAAGATGCCAACATTAACACGAATATTATAGAATAGTTCCAAAGTATAACATATTTTCAAATTTCAAACTGTGTAATCCGACACAGAAATGACAAAGTCTCCGTCCTCAGACGCGAAAATTATAAGTTCAAAGTTTCGCATGAGTAGGGGGATGATGGTGCTTCTAACGCACTCTAGAACCCTCCTTGCCCCACTACTAAGCCTCAGCCATGTTAAATAATTAATATCTCTTGAACGCATGGTCGGATGTTGACAAATGAGGTGTCATTGGACTCGAGCTGACGTCCTCTTTCCTATGGATTACTCGTTATATTTTTGAAATTTTTTTGAAAATTTTTGTTTTCGAAAGTAGGTGATAGTTTGAAAACCAAACATGATAGAACGTTGTACCATGGCTCAAGCGAATGGTCTTTATGACCTTTATTTTTTGTAATAAACCTTTTTAATTTTTTGTGTTTTTTGAAAAACCTCGAATTTTGAAAATCCTATATTTTGGAAACTAGCAATTTTACAAAAAAAATGTTTGACGTAAATCAATGGTCCCTACGCCCTCTACCCCCAAAATAAATTTCATGTCTCTAGGATAAAAACCTGACAGTAGTGTGGTGAGGGGAAAGCTGGTCCACTCAGGAAGTTGTGAGCCCCTGCGACCTTGGAAAGGAAGGAGGCATGCTAGGAGGGCGTGCTTGGATTCGTTTGTTTCGTCTCGTTGTGCTCTTTACGGGAATGTAGGTGTCGAAAAGGTGAAAATCTGGAAACATGTTTTTTTGTGGGTAAAACCGTGATACTTTTTGCTATATCCCGCGAACCAATTATGCCAGAGGCATGTCCGACGGGTCAAAGGACTCGGGGTTACGTCCTATTTGCAATGGACCACTCGTTATATTTTAAAAAAAATGGAAACTCGATTTTGGGGTAAACAAGTGCCTTTTGTGATTTTTGCTCTGTCTCGCAAACCCATAACGCTACAGACGTTTACGAGGTGTCCTAGGACACGGGCTAACGCCCCCGTTTTGAATCTATGTTTGAAATGTTGACAAAGAGCCTAACGACACTTTTGTTGAAAAAAAAAATTTCTTTACCTGTTTATAAAGTTCATGAAGCGTGGTGGTTGAGAGTGACGATACTGCTGGGTGTGTGTTTCAACGAACCTGTCGCTGACCACGGTGGCTGTGCTCAATAGATCAATCGCTATATCGACGGGTCGGTTCATGACAGAGCGAGGGTGCGTTTTTTCTTATATTTTACCCCCGAAGATGAGCTTTAACGTGTAAACGGTGATGAGAACTTGGTTCTATGTTGGTCGAAGCGAGTAGAGAAAACAAACTTGCAGAGGAGCAGGAGGTGAATGTCATTTGAGCTTATTGGAATGCGCTGAACTGACTTGACAACAGGTGCAATGGAAAAGGACAAAGACGCTGAGGACACTTGAAGGTGAAATAATCTGACCATCGTGGTGGCAGGGAAGAGCGAAGTGCTTGCATACACGTGTGAGATGACATGTACGCTAAACCAGTTACATCCTGTTTGCTTCGTACGTGACAAAATGCAAGTTCATGTGAAATTTGATCAGGCACAGGAGTTCACTTGGGACGTTAGCTGTCCACGTGCATGATAACTGTTAACAAGTTACATCCTGTTTTGCTTCGTACGTTACAAAATGTAATTTGACGTGTAATATGATCCAACACACGTGTTCACCTTGGACGTTAGCTGTCCACGTGTCCGATAACAGAATGTTCAAAGCGTGGGAATCGCTGAATCAGTAAAAAGTAAGATGCAACTTGTGGGAATAATGTGGTGCGGACAGCAGTGGTGGGAGGTGAAGGGGGTAGAGGGGCAGGGGTAATGTAAGAGAGAACACAGGTGGAAAGAGAAAGAAATATGTGGAGCTGAGAACTGTACACACAGAGCTATAGGTGGTGTACAACATGTGTGAATAAATAATTTAAAAAAGTGCATAGGTTCACACAACATGTAATTTATTGGTCCAAGAATTAAATATAGAGTTGAATCCTAATCATTTGAAATATAGTTTATTTCCTTTTTGTTTCAACACTTTTTCCACAAGATAATGCTTAGGAAATGCTGTTTCCTGAAGTTCATGGAGATAAAATCTACCTTTTATGGGTTGATGGTTGAGGTCCTCGAGTAAATAGGTGACTGGACTGTCCAAGTTGACTTGACGAATTTGAAATAGTTCAGTCCCCCACTGAGGCGTGTAGCCCTTATTGAACGCAGACTTAGATTTGCTCACACGAACAAAATCCCCAATTTTCAGTCGGTGACGTTTAGGATCAGCTGTTTTTATGGGGATAAACAGTTTATCCAATCGCTGAATATTTTTGGTCACGAGGCGTGGCTTGGTCCAAATCGTTCTATGTTTGGTGTCATTGTAACGTGACACTAGCTCTGGTAACATGTCCAACCAGCGATACGTGCCCTGAGCGTTAAACGCTTTCCACATATGGGTTTTCAATGTTCGGTTGAACCGCTCGACCACGCTGGCTTTGAGATTGCTGTAGGTGGTGTAATGGTGAATATCCTTAGATTTGAGAAAACTGGAGAAATCCTTGTTGAAAAATTCTTTCCCCTGGTCGGTTTGTAGCAGCTGAGATTGGCGTTTGGAGTGTTGAATAATATGTTGAAAGGCCTTGGTAACTAGTGGACCAGACTTGCGACGCACAGGTTCAACAAAGGCCATTTTGGAATAGACATCAATGACGGTCAACATATCAGGTACACCCTCGTTAACGCTAGCAAAGGGTATAATTTCAACCAAGTCAGCCTGCCAAAGTTCATCCACACCTCCTGAAATCACCTTTAGTCGTGGATAGTGACGCCTAGCAGGGCGATGCAACTCGTGAGCAATACCCATTTTAATAGATGAGGGCTTAAACAATAATTTTGGCATTTCGAAGTTCTTCCTCAATTTCTTGAATTTCCCAATCGTGACCGGTATGGCCAGCTTGACGTGAAGCATGCAACAACTGTAACCGCTAGACGAGCTTATTGGGATTGTGCCAGTAGGTAACATCCACAAGGGGTTTTAATGGTTTAAATGTCACTCCCGAAACGGACACTTTACGACGAGTACTTTGACTGGTGGGAAACATTTTTGCAATGATGGTTTTATATTTTTTAGATATATTGGCATTCACTTGTTGAGCGGGATCATACTGTCTTTAGTGGGCATGGGTATCCAATAAAATGGATTTATATTTGTCAAGATCCTCTGACGTATAATCATGGGAAGAGGGGGTCCGAGAAAAGAGCAGCTTTAACAGTCCTGGGGTTAATTTATAGTTGATGTTTTTAATGACAGCTTTAGTACGAGCAAATTTAATGGATGAATCGCCAATTTTAAAACTATCATTCTCATAGCGAACACCATACGTGGTATCTGTGTTTCCAATAAATAGATCGGTGAAATAGGGTTCCAATGTAGATCCATAATATTTTATTAATATGGTTTTCAGTTGAGCCTTATGTTGAGGGGTGGCCAAGACTAGTGAAAACGGAGACGTCCTGGAAGGGCAAGGTGTTTTGACCATGGCCAAGGATTTCTTTTTTCTCAAAAACTCTGCATGGGGTGCGGCCTTTTTTTGAGGCGTAAACACTTGTTCCTCCTCATCCTCAACCTCGCTAACAATAGTCAAATCTTCCTGTTCCTGTTCCTGTTCCTCTTCCTCTTCCTCAGGGTCCTCGTGCAGCGTCTGCGTGGCTTGTGAAACGAAGGGTAGCGTTTCAGATGGCTTGAAATAGGGTTTCAACATGGCTTTTAGTGGAGGTGATAAATGTTGCTTAATAAACAAAGCATGATTTGCACGTGATTGTTTCAATTGACGAAACTTTTGGCGAATAGTATTTTTTGCCCTAAAATATGCTTTTTCAATTGACTCTCTGCTAACGCCATGGTGTCTTGACAAATTGCTTGAGAGGGAATGAGACAGGGCCTTAAATAGCAATAAAATGATCAAACCCTAAGCGATACCGTCCATGGTTGAGTTCACTTTGTTTGTCAATTACTAAACAGGCATGACGTTGAGTGTTCCGGCACTTGGCATACAATTCTGTAAACATTTGAAAGGTCATATCCGGATTCACATGTTCATTATAAATGTGACGACTGTTCCTCTCGTCCTGGCGAAATAAAACAATGACATTGGCATTGTCACGAATCAACTGTTTGGACATTTTAGAATACGTTTGTCCAAGATAGAAGCAATCGATATGTTTGAGTCGACCCATGCTGAAATAGCTTTGAATGATGCCTTGATGTTCAGGGGATACACCATCGAAAATCATGAGTGAATCAGGCTTTACCTCATCCGGTGAAATCACATTTTCTTGCATGGAAAATGTGAAATAACCCATATTCTCTTTTAGTTATCCAGACATGACTTGATCCAGAAACACGTAGAGGGGTTGGTATAGAGATTTTGCAAAAATATAAATATTTTGAAAACGCAGACCATTGGGCGCTGTGATGAGCGTTAGCAAATGAGTGGTCTTCCCACAGCCGGAAGGTCCCACAATGATGCAGCGAATGGAAGTTGGAAACAGTGAACCATGGCGTTGTTCACGTGATGTGGGACAGAGATGGGAAACCATGTCCCCAACGGGGAATGACTCTTGCTGCTTAATAATCTCCATTTCAACTAAGGCTTAGCCAGGCTAGCAGGCTGTCTATATACAGGACACCGAGCCTTGTCATAGAAACAGTAGACTGGTACTACAGGTTGACGATGGATGTCTTTGGACGGGCGTTCATGGCCAAAGCGAGGTCTGTCCCCATACATGATCCTAAACAAGAAACAGATCCTGCTAATTAACACTATGTGGATAGGTCTGTAGGGCCACGCACAAAACAGGGAGATTTTGACTTTAAGGGAAAGCGGTTAACCCATGTAAAACATCCTCAAGTGTCTACAGACGTTACTACGAAAAAGTATGTGGATGACAAAGTGTATGAATTTTATGTCAAAGTGCCTCAGCTTACGGTGAATGGTTATAGCGCAAATCACCATCGGATTATTCACTTGGAAGACCCGCAAGACGAAGACGATGTCTGTACCAAGCGTTACGTGACCTATGAAATGGAAAGGCTTTATAAATTTATCCCATCTGTATTTTTAGTGTATCTGAGAAATAAAAAACCTTTGAATGACAGAAACCATTTACCGCTAGTCCATGATCAGCACTTGACCTATGTGCTTGCTTCGGGTTTAAGCCACTATCGATTACACTATGATGGAACCATTCACATGAAATATGCCATACCTGATTAGAACCATTTACAAATACAGATAAATGGTCATAGGATGTTGGTCCATAACCATGAAATGGTCAATGCAGGTGACGAATTATTCTTTCATCTCATGTTGACATGGGATGAAAAGCAAGCGGGAAAACCCATAAACGCTTTCCCACTTTATGTGGAATTGGAATATACATCCAAGAAATAACAATCTGTCGTTAGTTGTGAATTAAACTTTCTTGTGAAAGGTTGTTGGTCATTATCATCATGGTGAAACAAGGGTATGTGGTGAGAAAGACTAAAAAAAAAGAACTTTGTCCTTGGCAAAGCGTGGGCTTAAGACATTCATGGACAAGCCCTTGCGAAATAAACAAATTAAAAATAATGTATTGACCATAAGAAAAGTCCTTCGAGCAGCACAGAGACGTGTTATTCCAAAACGTCAGCGACAGGGTTCAAAACAAGTGCGAGTGATTCCCGTCCCCAAACGAGCGGGATTTTTACCTGCATTATTGGCTGGTTTGGCTGCTCTGGGGTCACTTTTGGGCGGTGCCAGTGCAGTGGCGAAAACCATTAAAGCCGCGCAGCAGGGCAAGCAACAACTCAAAGAAAGTCAGCGACACAATGAAACGATGGAAGTCATTCCAAAGGGGGCTAGAAATGCCAATTTAAAGCCAGCCTTTTATCAACAAGTGGAAAGCTATGCTAAACAACTAAAGCTTTCTCAATTTTGAGGTGTGTTTATGCGAAACCAATTACCCCCACGACCCTGGAAACAGGAATGCGCTGTTGTCAATTTGGATGATCACCGAGGACCAGGAACACATTATGTAGCTTATGTCAAAGAGGGATCCACTGTATGGTACTTTGACAGTTTTGGGAATTTGCTCTCGCTCATGGAACTAGTGACCTATTTTGGAAACAGGATCAAGATATATTATAATGTGAAACGTGAGCAAAGGTGTAACAGCCAACAGTGTGGACGTTTGTGTTTAATTTTTTATATAAGACGCAGCATAAGCTAAAACGCCACCAGTATGTCGGCAGAAAGTAAAATGTTTACACTGCATGGACGTGGACCCGAAGTCAGCCTAGACTTTCACCCGCCTATCGAATTGAGTGGAAAACCCTATGGTTTGGGACTTGTTTCTCTTGAATCGTACAATCGAATATACAACATGCGTGAAAATGTCAACAACAAGTTTTACTATGACGATTCTGGGCTCACCCTGAACTCTGGTGGATACACGATCGATGACATTTATGAACACACTAGCAGAAGTAACCGTTCTTCGAACGGTGTTCGTAGTTAACACCAGACATTATCAATTGAGCTGCTGTGCAATGGTTAGCGGTTTGTCATTCCATCAAGTTTATCAGAACGAAGTTAGTTTATTGGGAATATCACACAAACTGTAAATTTAAGGCCCTTAAAATGTAGTTTTCGGAGACCCTATATAGATTCCCGAATTATCTGTCTCACATTGAGAAGCGCAACATATGCTTTGGTCGTCCTTGTAGGATAATTTTTATATTTCGCATATTTTAGCATATATTGAGAAGTTTTTCTCTATATCCACCCTTCTACTGTATGAAAAGTACGGTGAAGAGTTTTATAAATGATTGGTGTATTGACTCTCATGGTTACCATACCTAATTTTAAGATGCACCAAGCATCCGAACACGAGGTATAGGCGTACATAAAGATACACAGAAAGACAGACAGACAATTCTATTGTCTACAACATATTACCCAGATATCCAAATATGGGTATTACTACCACACAGTATCAAATAAAATCATGCTTATGATGAACCCATATTTCGACAAAAAAAAAGTTAAAATGTGCTCTCAGACTAAATTCACCTAACGTGTACTTCCTGACGTGAAATACAATTGAAAGTCTTGTAGACGAAACGCAATACACGTCACATAAAAACTGACCCTCTACGTGGTGCTAGGTGCCCATACACAGGAAGACCCCTTTCATAAATTATAAAGGCTTGTGGTGCATGAAAATTCAGGTTCTCTAGACTCAAATTGCTCAAATTCCTAAAAGCCGCAAAAATGCTAGTTCAATTCAGGAATTTTTGAAAATAATGTTGCTGTTTGGAGATATAATAGACCTTCTGTACTATATGTCGAACGTGAAAATTGCATGAAAAAATTTTAGGTTACCCCTTCACCCACTTAATTGCATTGATGAATTATACGGTCTACGTTAGTTCCGTTATAACCTTATAGCCATTTGCAAACTTTCACAGAAATACACGAAACGTGATAAGGACCTTTCGGATAAGAAATTAAATTTCAAAGCTCGTATGTGCCATCGAAAGTTTGCTATTTCCTACCGTTCTCTTTTTATTTGATATGGAAATATGAAATTTTGAAACCAAAGGGTCTAATGACGTCACTAAAATAGTCGCCATTTTTTAATAGTGCAAAATTTCGAAATCAAAAGTATCCTATATGTAAACCTGGTAAATCAGCTATATCCATGCCAAATGTCATTTAAATCGGACAAGTGGTTCTTGAGTTATTGAGTAACAGACAGACAGAAAGACAGACACACACCATCTCATTTTTATATATTAGTATGATTTATGTGGTGTTGATCAATGAATATGGTTTAAAGTAATTTCTCGATGGAACGCGCAAGTTTGAACTTATAGGAAATACCAACACTCATCGCTGCAGTATTTTCTCTACCTTCAACATTGACTTTAAAACACACCCCGATTCCATTGGTCCATTACTAGGATTTAAACCACGTGTGTTGGGGCCCAACAAAAAACATGAATCAGACCATGAAGTGAAATTCATTGAGGACCATTATGTGTCGGTGACGTGTAATATTATTAGCCAACTGTACACCAATCAAGAACCATCGCATTAGCTTTATGACATTATTGTGACATCGCCCAAAGGGTATATTATTCGTGAAAACCCTCCAGTGGTGCTTTTTCATTCTGTGGCTGTCGATAGTATTAGTAATATAACATTAAGACTGATCAATAGAGATCAACAACTCATTGATCTAGATTCTACCACACCAGTGACTTACAAGTTGGTGCTAAAGCCACTATGAAGTTTGTGTATAAAGCAACAACACCGTCTAGGAATTGTGTTAGTTGTTTGCCACGTGAATACACGTTAACATATCAAGACAAGCAGATTTTACAGCATTTGGGTTACCACGTCAACCCCCATGATGAATTCAATCCTAGAGGTAGCGAACTGCATCGAGGAGCAACCAGGAGTGGTAAGAATTGATCTCCATTCCTATCAAGCTCAAACACCTGGACTCAATAACAATGATGAAATTCAATTTGTTATCAACAACCAATATATTTACACTCTACCGCATGAAAGTGTCATTCAGATTGAAGGTCGACTCACCAAAGCCGATGGCTCTACATCCACCACATCCAAATTGGCCAACCATGCTTTGGCCTTCCTGTTTTCTGAAGTGCGTTACGTGATTAGCGATATCGTGATGGATAGCACACGAAATGTGGGTATTTCCAGTGTCATGAAACTATACCCCTCTTATAGTGAGGAAGAAGGTAAAACACTTTGCATGGCGGGATTTTTAGGCTTTGCCGAAGACCACCAGCTCATTGTGGTCAACGCAAAGCAAGTGCTTTATCTGGTGAGAGACAGGAGTGATAATAATTCACTCAAGGGAGCCGACAATGCCCCCATAGATTCAAAAATTCAACTACAACGCTTGCTGTGGAAAGTGCCCCATGTGACCCTTGACGATAGCAAAAAACTGGACATACTCAAAATGGTAAAAAGAGATATGCCTCTAGCCATGGAATTTAGAAGCTGGGCACTCCATGAGTACCCGCTATTGCCCAATACCAACACACACAGTTGGTCTGTAAAACAGCTCGCTATACAGAGAGACCTCTCTACCTGATCGTGGGTTTTCATACGAATCGCAAGTATCAACAAACCAAAGATGCCACGCAATATGATCACCTGCAATTGAGAAATGCACGTCTTTTCCTCAACGGAGCTGTGTTTCCCTATGACGGACTGGATTTGGATTTTTCAAAAAATAAGTTTGGCCCCCTGTACGACTTGTTTTCTAAATTTCGATGGTCGTATTATCAAAAAGAGAACGGCCCCATGCTACTCCCCCAAGCGTTTAAGGCAAGAGCACCACTGATTGTCTTTGACTCTTCTTATCTGGAAGAGTCTGTCAAGCCGTCCAATATTGACATTCGACTAGATTTTGAAACGCATGACAATGTACCAGGCAATACGACGGCCTACTCTTTGATTATTCATCACAAACAAGTCAACTATTTTCCACTGTGACGAGTGTACAAATAACAGGTCAACCCACGTCAAGCCGCTCAGTCATGTCTTGCTTTAAAGCCTCAAGAGACGTCACATCCATGAATTTAAACTCTGAGGAACAACTTTTCAAGACTTTTGCAACATGGCCAGTGCCTTTCATAAGCCCTCAAGCTTTGGCGGCCGCTGGATTCTACTATTTAAAAACGAGAGATGAAGTGAAATGTGCCTTTTGTCCCATCATCATAGACCAATGGCAGGAGGGCGATGAACCCATGCAGGAACATCAGCGCTGGTCACCCACCTGCCCCTACCTGTGTAGAATGGAAGTGGGAAATATACCCTGTCATTCAAGCTATCCCTCACTTGTGTCTCTGGGTGATGAAAAAACAAGTTACGATACGTGTGGACCGTATGGTGTCCATGGTGCTTCGGTGAGCAGCTCACCATCAAAAACGCCTAGTTTAGAGACATTGGGACATCATCGGTGTTATGGACGTTACAAACACAAGAGACTATATTGTTGTATCAGTTGGTATCGTCCTTATCCCAAAATGACAAAAGCCTGTAAGACGTGTTATGATAATAAAATGATGTAATTCTTAAATTCTTATTTTTGCATGTACCCCTGTCCTACCCTAACCTCAATTTGAAACTAGCATGGCAGGTAAGTCCATATCATGATCACACTTTAGTGGTCGATCGTCAGTCAGTCGTCAGTAGAACTCGGTCCAGGCAAGCGTCAACATGTTGCGCACACTCATTGTGGATTGCCAAGGGTTTAAAATTGGTGACAACAAATTTATATTTAAACAAGTGGCCATTATGGATTGTGCCACGTTTTGGATATCGCAAGCTACGCATTTGCTATTTAAACCGCCCCATGCTTTTGATTTGTTGTGTGAAAAAGACCGTAAACAAACCGAGTGGATTGAAAATCATAGGCAACTAGACTGGAGTCAAGGAACCATTTCCTATAAATATTTTGACGTGGTCATGAAAGCACACTTGTCCTCGGCCAATGTGGTATTTGTGAAAGGTAATGAAAAACGTCAATTGTTGCAACCATTTTTGGCGTCTTACTGTCAATGTATCGACCTCATGGAGTTGGGCTGCCCCTCCCTGCAAACGCTCATGGATACTTGTTCCTGTGGCAACATTACCCATACAGCCCTATCGCATGTGTGGCTTCTCTTTCATTGGTTAACCACCCATGCCTGCTGGGAGTTGTTGAACAAAATTATACCTCAAGATTTACCTGTGAATGACGCCAGTGAGATTTCTACAAGCGACGTGTAAACATCTACTGCACGTGATACAATGGAGAAAGGCAATGCTACGGACAAAGCCATCGGCAAGTTCTTTGTGTACAAAAAAAAAACTAGACAGTTTTACCAAAGAGGAACTCATGGCACTGCCCAAGTCGTTCATTTATCTGGCAACATGTACCAAAATCATGGACTCAAAACCCTGTGTTGAGTGAATTGCAAACCTGTATGGATTACGATCACCATAAGCAAGTGGCCATGGCAAAAATACCGTCTATGCGTCAGTGTGCGACTTTCCAGCTAGTGAAACTGTATCACGGTCATAAAAGTCCGTGTAAAGACTTTGTTGAATCATTCCACGGGTGTCATGGCGAGAAAAAGCAACAACAACAACAAACACAAACATCGTCCACAGAAGAGGAGGAAGACCAAACCTTTTTACCATCAATGGAAAAGGATATGCCAGAACTGTACTGGCAATGGCGTCATTGACAAAGTGATTCAATACTTACCATTCGAAATCCATCTTCCAGGTTATCGTTTTTGTGGCCCTGGAACTCATCTTGAAAAACGTTTTCAACGTGGTGATGTACCCATTAATCTTTTGGATCAAGCATGCAAAGAACATGACCTTTCTTATCGCCATAGTCATCCTGGTTTAAGACATGTGGCCGATAAATTGTTATTGAAAAAAGCTAAACAACGTTTCACATCCTGTGATGCCTCAGTGGGTGAAAGGATGGCAGCCCTGATTGTTATGTGTGCTATGAAAGGAATGTTGATGATGCATGGACATAAACATTGAGGAATGGAGGAGTGAGGAATTGGGATTTGTTTGTGTTCTATATTTCTTTTGTCAATTCACTATGACTATGAAATAAAAACAAAGGTTTACCAGAGGACGATGTTTTTTATTTATTTATTTTTTGAAATCATGACGTTGTTGGCTGATTTTTCATTTTCACATTTCACACATGATGAATTCACACACTGCTATTTGTCATTTTGCAATTTACAGTTTTTCAAAATGTTCGTTTCAAGTTTTACGTTCTTGATGATATGATTTTTTCCATTTTGCTGAGGACTCTTTTTAAACAATGTCCGTTTGAAGTTTTTGAATTTTCATATTTCACACATAGCCATTTCCAGTTTTTTAAAATGTCCGTTTTATGTTTTGCTTTTTTTGGTGATATGGAAACATAGATTTTCCATTTTGCTGTTTTGACATTTTTCCATTTGGTGTATGTTGAAAGTTGAGATTTGACAATGATGTTGATGCAAGTGCATGACCTTGGCGATGCTGCAGTGAGTTTATGGGACTGTGGAAACGTCAAGGTCTAGGACTACTGCAGGTAAGACTGTTTTTACAAAAATAATGTCTGTTGTCTGCCACATTTCAAAGAAAACACAACTATTGAATACAAAATGAGTATATAAGTGACCAATTTTCCCCCTCCCACCCACACTACCTCACCGTGTTTGCTCTGGTCATACATACACACCAGTTTCACTCTCTCTACTCATACATTCACACCTGTCTTTGGGAACAAACACTACCACTTTATTTATTCCCAAAAGCACATTCTCGACATGCACACTCATCCAAAAAATAACTTTTTAGTTTACCATTTATAATTTACATTACAAAAAATTATTAAATACTACTTATTAAAGTTACTAAAAAATACTATTACTCATTAAATATTTACACAAAAAAAACTACAACTTTGTACAGCTTTAAAAGAATCAAACTATTTACCAGTCAAAATTTTTTAAAAAAATAAGGTTGCATTGAACTTTTTTAAAGAGCAAAAGGCCCAAGTGGGTTGCCACTATTTACAAAATCTACTATTTACAATGGCAGAAACCAATATTTACAAAATACTAAATCTACAAGTTGCATAAAGCTATGTCCCTAAACGATTAAACAGTGAAATCACACCTCCTCCTTCTTGCGATCATAACCCCAGGGCAGGCTGGTGAGCAGGTCATCAGCCCACACACGTTTGTTATCCATGGAGGCGAGGGTGCGTTTTCTCTGTTCCACAAGATACAAATGATGGTCGCTGGATTTTATCCTGCACTGTGTATGAGACATAGCTTTGCCAGTGCGTAAAACCGCTAGATAGTCATTTACACGTAGCGATTTTACCACTGCCCTACCTACACCTTTTGCTCTTTTAGCTTCCTTACTGTCGAGTGTGCGATAAGCATACATTTTCGAGGCCAAACCTACCAATTCCGTCATAATGGAATCACCGCATTCATCTTTTAAAACGCCCATTACCTTCTTGTTTTTTACGGGCAGCTGAAACACGTTGTCAGCGCTATAGTAAGAGGTGTCGAACCAGTCACTATGTTGTCTCATGACGTCATAGGGGTTGCAGTGGCGAATGTGGTAAATGAATGAGTCCGTTTCCATATACAAAAGAGAGACGTCCTCAAAATGGCGTTTGGCAAACTCATAGTGGAATCGATACATAACCGATTTGGAAAAGTCTAAAATGACTTAACACAAGTAAATAGGCTTATCCATGGTCACGCTGGTCTTACTCATTTCAATAGTAGCCAAATCCTCATCGATAATGTTGATCAATTTAAAATTTGGCTTGGCAATGTACCGCCGGGCACCCCACTGCCCCTCCCAGACATTCACCAATTTAATGTCACGGTATTTGCGGACATTCTCCATGGACTTGCCATAGATGCAGTTGTTAATTAATTTAAAAAAATAATTTCAAACTGCTGTGTTGCCATTTGTAGGTGCTCTGTGTTGAGTCGCATGTATGGCTCAAACCATGCTTTTTGAGCAAAAGAAATACCCCTGTGGATTTTCTTCAACACCAAGCGTTGGACGAGGCATTGCACCAACATTTGGATATGTAGCACATACCAATTTTTGTTGTAAAGTGTGCCCATGAGTTTTTCAATTTTCACTTTACTGTCAGGGGGAATCATTTGTTCAAGGCAAAATGGGAAATCGGCATGTTCATCATACAAGGATGAGGGATATTCAATATCCACTTCTAGCACACATTCACGACCTGTTTCTTGGCTAGCCATGTTCACATCAAATTCTGACACTTGTTTGTCTGTCAGTCAAGCAAACTTCCCATAGGGCAAAGGTTGACTCATGGCGTAACCGTACAAATTATTCACGTCATAGTACATTAAGTACGATTCTGGTTTGTCTGGTGAATAATCAGGCATGTAGACATTGTTCGCTTTGGCATGGCGTTGGTTAAGCGACACAAAGCCGCCACGAATGCCCTTTTCAAAAAATAGAACCATGTCTACATCAGTGAGTAAATCCAATTCCACTTGAGTGTATTTCAAAGCGGCATCGAACGAGAGCCCAGGACTCGTATAATAGTGAGCCGGGTCAAGACCGTAAATGTGTTGACACAACTCACGGAATTTTTCAAACACATCGGTGAGCAGCAATACATCCAGTTTTAGGTAATGCAAAGCATATTCACTTAGCGTCTTAATGCCAAACACTCGCCAAACTTGACATGCATGTGCATAGTATTCTTCGGAAACGGTACTGCGTGTTAGTTTCGAGTAAAATCTCTCTTGTGGTGGGAGTTTTCTTTGCTTTAACACGTCCCAGCTGTTGCAGAAATCATACGGGAATATACCTTTCCGAATGCACAATTGAAATTGCTCAGGATCATTAAAATGCATTCTAGTATTTTTTAATTCCTCCTCATTCAAGCCATTCACAAGGCTGTCTAGCGAGGATGACTTAAAGGAATCCAAAAATGGAATGCCAAAGTCGCTCAACCTCCATGTCAGAGCTGTAAAACGCTCATGATTTTGGGGGATAATGGTAAACGAGCCCTTGTTGACATGACCCAATTCACGAATCAAAAACTGAATGTCATAATTCGCCAGATTGTGGAAAAAGACACTGATGAAACGAGGAGCTGGAAAGTTCAAGTTGCATTTACTATGCGCAGCTCCACGAAACTCCACCGTAAAGTGCGAGTGATCACGAACGGTGTCTTCAGCACTGATCAGTGGCTTTTCGCAAATATGGCTTGTCGTGGCATGCTCATACCGCTGCTGCTGTTCTGGAGATAGGCTCATGGGTACTGGGTGGTCCAGTAATTCCTGTACATGGTCGGCCAACTTGACAAGTTCATCCAAAAACCATCTGGCACAATCTGGCCCCTCACGGTATTTGTTAACGGATTGTGTGGGTTCATAGGCACACACCACATTAAATCCTATGGCAAAGGGTTCATGTATTTGAATGGGTGTGGTTGAGCTTATGGTGGGATCTGGTTCACATCCCGCCATGGGTGTAGTGAGAGCTTCAAAATCTGCGTATACCACATAGGGAACAGTGTCACGCTTATGAATGTCCTTAAACTTTAACACAGCCTTGTCCCCTTGTGGCAATATCAATCTCACCGCTTCCTTAGTATAGCGTGGCAAGTTAGACCTGGCCTGTCATGGCGGAGTCTCGTCTAGGAGGGGAAGTAGTGGGATCATTAGACGCAAATGCAATTTCCCCTCTTTGGTGCAACAACTGTTTGGGGCTGCTCGCTGCTCGTCGTGGTTACATTATGCAAGCATAAAGTATCGAATAGGAGCATTCTCAGTGACATAGCATTGGTATTGGTGGTGATGAACTGAGAGCGCGCCCACTTCACACACTCCTGACAGGAAGCTTGTTGCCGTGCTTGTCAGAGTACAGAGCCACTCAGTCTTGCTTCGCATGCCTCGGCAGCATCTGTACCCTGCCAAGGTGTTGGGAATAATGACTACTTGGCAACATCTAACTAGCGCGTGATGAAGTATGTGCTCACTGGTTGACAAAGAATCCAGGCGGGGGGATGACGTAATGCAACTGGACGCACATGCGCATCGGAAGGTTCAGATCTAACTTGTTCCGTTATAACACAATCTACACTATGACGTTCCAAAAGCGTAGGGGTTGTAAAATATTGCAAGCATCGATCACAAATATGTTTTACACCTGCGTGCTTAGACACTTGTCTGCTTAGCAATCTACTCAAGCTTTTAATGAGGCAATAGTGATTCACCTCTCCTACAGATAAATATAAAAGATGAATGTGATGTCGTTTCGGTTCTTTTGTGGCATAAAGAGGACCCACAATCTCATCACCATCAAGGCCATACACCATGAACGAAAAGTCCTGGTTGTCTTGTTCAAACCTATGGATCTCGGTTAAGTCCATAGGGAACGATACTCGAGTTAAATTTAATGTTTGTTTTAATTCATTAATCTTGGCCTTGAACATTCCTGGTCGACAACTGTCACGTTGTGCTGGCTGCAAAAACGCAGCCACAGACCACAGGAAGCAATCATTGTCACGATTCTTTATATTGACCGCAGCCTTTTTCAAAGCTATTGCTGGTGGTGTTTTAATATAGCAAGAACAAGCATTCAATGGGTTGAACTGACAAATGTTGATTTGCAAATGATGAATTTTGTCTAAGGCTAGACCACTCTGTCCTTGTTGCAGTTTATCAAATTTTGATAGCAAGGCATTCACCACGTGGGTTTCATACCACTGTTCCAAATTATGGACTATGAATAGCTCTTGCATTTTACTGCAAATATAAAATGTATCTTTATGCTCTACGTCCTTCTTTTTATATATGAAATCGCACACCAGTTTTGTATTCACCTTTAAAGCCGTATGCAACCTTTGTGCTGTACAAATTTCAATTTTAAAAATTTCAAAACAAGATTCAAAAAATTCTTTGGGAATCAAACTTTTTCTAACATAGGCCACACGACCAGAGCACACACGTGATTTGAAACAATTGTTTAAGGGTTCCCAAGTTAACGTATCCGCAGCAGTAAAAGACATTATTTTGAAAGAACACTCTCACCTGATTTTCAGCTGTAGACTGCTTGACAATGGTCCCAAACACACACGTTCCAGGTTATCAACAGTGGTCAAGCGTTTTCCGACACTCTAAAAAGAAATAAAATAAACCACCATAAGCATATCAATTCCATATAGTTTATGCATGTCATAAACAAAACAAAATCAAACAGGTTATATATATATAAAAACACAAATCTCACCTTGACTTGTAATGCTTTGCTTTATTATTGTCTCGTAAGCTAGTGTGGTAATGGTTTCCTTTTCTAGCTGTCTGTCTTTCTCTCTTTTTCAATCTCTTTCCCACAGCCACACAGCAGTTATGATATACACGTTATCTGCAAACAAATAAATAAACATTTATTTATAATTTAAACAATCAATAAATAATTGCTTGTTAATATATATAAATCAATAAATATATAAGTGAATAAATATATGCCTACCTCACAACAAGGTTAAGTATTTTCCACCAACACCAAAACTGTTAAACAAGACCAAGTGTTTCACGCAACGCAGTTTGTTCAAAGGTAGTCACCTAAGTGAGTGTGGAAATGATAACGACATGCCTTTATATATGTTACCTTGCATGTATAATCTTTTTTTCTCACGCTTTGAACATTCTTTTATCGTGCACGTGGACAGATAACGGCCCAGGTGAACACCTGTGCCAGATCAAATTTCACATGAACTTGCATTTTGTCACGTACGAAGCAAACAGGATATAACTTGTTTAGCGTACATGTCATCTCGCACGTGTATGCATGCATTTCGCTCTTCCCTGCCACCACGATGGTCAGATTATTTCACCTTCAAGTGTCCTCTGCGTCTTTGTCATTTTCTATTGCACCTGTTGTCAAGTCAGATCAGCGCATTCCAATAAGCTCAAATGACATTCACCTCCTGCTCCTCTGCAAGTTTGTTTTCTCTACTCGCTTCGACCAACATAGAACCAAGTTCTCATCACCGTTTACACGTTAAAGATCATCTTCGGGGGTAAAATATCAGAAAAAACGCACCCTCGCTCTGTCATAAACCGACCCGTCGAAATAGCGATTGATCTATTGAGCACAGCCACCGTGGTCAGCGACAGGTTCGATGAAACACACACCCAGCAGTATCGTCACTCTCAACCACCACGCTTCATGAACTTTATAAACAGGAAAATATTTTTTTTTTCAACAAAAGTGTCGTTAGGCCCTTTGTCAAAATTTCAAACTTAGATTCAAAAAGGGGGCGTTAGCCCGAGTCCTAGGACACCTCGTACACGTCTGTAGCGTTATGGGTTTGCGAGATAGAGCAAAAATCACAAAAAACACTTGTTTACCCCAAAATCGAGTTTCCAAATTTTTTTAAAAATATAACGAGTGTTCCATAGCAAAGAGGACGTCACCTCGAGTCCTTGGACCCGTCGTACACGCCTCTGGCATAATTGGTTCGCGAGATATAGCAAAACGTTTAAAATCACGGTTTTACCCCAAAAAAAACATGTTTCCAGATTTTCACCTTTTCGACACCTACATTCCCGTAAAGAGCACAATGAGACGAAACAAACGAATCCAAGCACGCCTTCCTAGCATGCCTCCTTCCTTTCCAAGGTCGCAGGGGCTCACACCTTCCTGAGTGGACCAGCTTTCCCCTCACCACACTACTGTCAGGTTTTTATCCTAGAGACTTGAAATTTATTTTGGGGGTAGAGGGCGTAGGGACCATTGATTTACGTCAAACATTTTGTTTTAGAATTGTTAGTTTTCAAAATATAGGATTTTCAAAATTCGAGGGTTTTCAAAAAAACTTAAAAAATAAAAGAGTTTTATTACAAAAAATAAAGGTCATAAAGACCATTCGTTTGAGCCATGGTACAACGTTCTATCATGTTTGGTTTTCAAACTATCACCTACTTTCGAAAACAAAAATTTTCAAAAAAATTCTAAAATATAACGAGTGGTCCATAGGAAAGAAGACATCAGCTCGAGTCCAATGACACCTCATTTGTCAACATCCGACCATGCGTTCTAGAGATATTAATTATTTAACATGGCTGAGGCTCAGTAGTGGGGCAAGGAGGGTTCTAGAGTGCGTTAAAAGCACCATCATCCCCCTACTCGCATGGGCACGCAAAATAGACCTAGGCAGTGTCCCTCAGAAATGCAAAAGTGGGAATGTTCTCAACAGCTCAAACAGCAATATATATATGAATTGGGCATAATTCCATGAGTTGGGATACTTCAAACATCCAACTTGTGCAGTAATGGGATCAGCAGCATGCAAAACATCTTAAAACACTCGTCGTAAAATGCAGTGCTATATTATGATATTTGGCGATAAAATCGATTGTGGAATTGATCAGAAATTGACTCCCGCCAAATATGCAGTTCGATTGATGTGATGCTTCCTTCCTGCGGCTTCTCGCGTCCTCACTAGCCATTCGCTGGTCATATTCTTAGATCGCCGCGTTTCTCTGCTAGCACCTCCCATAGGCGTTACTGCGACATATCTCTGTTTCAAGTCTTCTCATTATCTGTCTCTTTCTTCGGCTGCCGGACAGTAACATTTCTTCATATGATTCACTGGCTTCCCCAAGCGCTTCTGTATGTTGAACTTATAGGTAGCGGTACGGTATCCTTCCAGTTAGGCTGTCGTAAATACTTCTCCAAACCCGGTCTATTGTCTCAAGGAATGTGGCTGTCGCTTCGCGTCGCCCTTGCTTGTACCTGCTGTTGCGAAATAAGACAGTGTTTCCAGCATAACTCTACCATGTTTCCAACTTAGAAATGAATAAAGTTAGAATCATTAATATGCCTCTCATATTAATGTATCAATATGTTGTAGATTAAAACCGTACTGGGTCCAGTCATATTGCGACCTTCCGCAGTGTAATTTAGGAAATGTAAATGTGCAAGAACACACACTAAATATACATTTTGCCATAACAGTGGATTCTAAAAATAATCTTGTTCCAAATTTCACAAATTAGAAAATTATTGGTGCGGTAGAGAAATAATGGAATGAAAACGTTGGAAATTAGTGTTACGAGGTAATCTTATGATGGGCAAGAAAGGTATTGGTTAGCAATACACACCAAACTATCAGTTATAACCTAAGTATTTCAACTAATCTAGTTTCACATCCACATCTCATCTGTTCCACGCTGTTTTTATAAGGACTCTTTCATGTTTCTCTTAATACATTTTGAAATAAATCTGTTTTTATTTTATTTTAATTTGTGAGCTTTTGGAACAAGAATATTTTTAGATTCCTCCGTTTAGGGAAAATGTATATTAAGTGTGTGTCTTGCTATATTACGCTGAGAAAGGTCACAAAGTGACTGAACCCGGTGCGGTTTAAATGTACAACTTATGGTTATATACATTTTATTATAATATGGCAAGTATCCCGCAGCACTGCCTTCTGTATTCTGACAATCAGGTGCTTCATTTGCAAAGCCTTCAACAACATCTTTGGAACAACTGCCGTGGAAGAGATCACCACTGGTAATATTCTCACGCATTTTAGTCCCCATTGTTTCCGTATTTCTTCAGCCAACGGTGCGTATTTGTTTGTTTTTTCAGCCTGGGTAGTTATCATATTATGGCTAAGTGGGACAGCAACGTCTATCAAGTAGGCCCTTTGGTTTCTTTTTATTGTTATTATTACAGAGGAAACCAATTGAAACCTAACCCTTCGAAAACGCAAGTCTGCGCTTTCCATCTCAAGAACAGACAGGCAAAGTGGAAACTGCATGTAACGTGGGAAGGCATGCTGTTGGATCACTGTGCGAATACCAAATATTTAGGGATTACATTGGATCGTGCACTCGCGTATGAAAGACATTGTCTAAACACCAAAAATAAGGTATCCGCAAGAAACTGCCTCCTTCGTAAATTATCAGGTACCAGCTGGGGGGCTCAAGCTCAAACAATAAGAACCACTGCTGTAGCACTCTGTTACTCTGCAGCAGAATATGCATGTCCTGTGTGGTATAGGTCGTGACATACCAAGGAGGTTGATAATGCATTAAATGAAACGTGTAGACTCATCACTGGCTGCCTGAGACCCACGCCATGTGATAAACTGTATTGTTTAGCAGGCATTGCACTCCCCGATATCAGAAGAGAAGTTGCAGCTAAATGTGAGAGATCTAGGGTTGATGTGTCTCAAGCACATCCATTGTATAGCTTTCAACCCGCCCACTCTCGACTGAAGTCCAGAAAAGCTTCCTTCACACAACTGAGTGCTTAACTGACAAACCTCAGGTTTTGAGGATTACATCTTGGTTGACCAGAAGCCCCCACATTACTCAGTGGATGGCTCCATCTGAAAGGCTCCCAGCAGTACATACAGAGGCTTGGACAACTTGGAAGTCTCTCAACAGATTGCGATCTGGGGTTGGAAGATCCAAGTCCAACATTCATAAATGGCATTTTTGCTGCGACTCGGCCCTTTGCGAATGCGGTGAAGAACAGACTATGGGTCATCTGCTTCAGTGCAGTCTGTGTCCTATACTGTGCACCATGGAGGATCTGGTGAAGGCTACACCAAATGGACGTGATATGTCAAAATATTGGTCATGCATTATTTAGAGCCTTAAATGTTCAATTTTTGTCATTTTTGTTGCCCATTTTGTACATAATTTCTTCTGTAATATTTTTGTTCCAGACATGAATAAAAAAATAAATTATTATTATTATTATTATTATTATTATTATTATTATTATTATTATTATTAGTCCGTTTGCTCTACCAGGCCTTGATCAGCTTAGCAGAGGAGATAACATTACGGCCTAGAGCGGATTGAAGTGCTATGGAAGGAAATGCGTTACTATCCATTGACTCAAACTACTCCTCATGTCCGCAGGGAGGCCTCAAGGCCGTGGTGTGGACAGACTTCCTGCAGGCCTTCGTCATGCTTGGAGCACTCATTGCGGTGCTCATTCTCGGCGTCATCCAGGTGGGAGGATTCGGTGCCATCTTTGAGAGGTTCTATGAGAGTGGTCGCTTGCATGTGTCGTAAGTATCGCATTTACTTTAACAGCACGTTACATCATGTTTGCCTGTAAATAAAACATATATTTAAATAAATAATTCATGTCTTTTGGGCTAATTCCGTGTGTATTTAGATTATAACCATACGTTTCGGAGAAACCTTGCCTCCTTTTTCAATGGAAAATAACAATGTGGCCAAAGAAAGTATATCAATGAGATTACAAAAATTACAAAAAATATAGATAAATTCCTCGGTTCATCACCAGAGAGCAGCTGCCAGAAATTACTGTATGGACCATGGTAGAACGGCGGACAGAGTAGTAAGTAAGGAGAAGGTAACGGGGGTGGGGTGAAAATATAGAGAGTCCTCGAAGAATGAGGATGTCCAAACGAAAAGGGGGGCGGGATGGTGGGAGGGTTAGATGGATATAAGGAATCATAAACAAAAGGGAAGTGTATCTGAACGATACCTAACGTCATGAAAGCAACGGCAAAAAAACAGATGAAACTCCTGCAGTGAAAAACAAAGGAGATCAAATCCAGGCTCTGTAGCCATAGAGGAAAAAAGTACAATTTGAAATAGGTGAAGAACAGAGAGACTGAGAGGAACTATCTTCCTAGATCCTTAATAACTGGTAGCCAAGTGTCACTTAGCTGACATCCAGTGTCTCTGTTAAAATTATTGGGATTTTTACGAATTTCAACTGCCTCCCTTATAATTCTAGACCAGTTGTGCTTAACAAGGGCAAGCGCATGAGCATCCTTGAAACATACATCGTGCCCTGAAGACAGAGCATGTTCAGCTATAGCTGATTTGTCAGGTTGGTTTAGACGGATGTTCCTTTGATGCTCTTTGATGCGAGTTGCAATGGACCGTTTTGTTTGTCCAATGTAGACTTTTCCGCAAGTACAAGGGACTGCATACACCCCAGGTTGTAGTATTGGGGAAAACTTTTAATGCTAAACGTTGACCAATTTTCGTCATAGTGCCGAAAACTGTTTTTATCTTGTGCTTGCGGAGAATCTTAGCAACGCGTCAGTGGTGTTGTGAATATAAGGGAGGTAAGCAGTTCCCCTCACGTCGGAGCTCTGAGAAGGTTATCAATCCCTCCTTCTGGGATGTAGGGACCTATATATAGTGGATTCATTATAGCCATTACCCTTAAACATGGTTTGTAACGCATGTAACTCTTCCTGAAGAGTTGATGCCTCACAGATACGTTCCGCTCTTTTGGCTAGAGTTGTTATAATTCCTTGTTTTTGTGCTGGGTGGTGGTGGGAGTCTGCATATAAATAACGGTTAGTGTGAGTTGGCTTGCGGTAGACGCTGTGCCCCATGGAGCCATCCGCCTTCCTCCTCACAAGAACATCCAAAAATGGTAAGCATCGACCGACTGAAAGCAAGTGCCCAAGGTCGGTAAGAGGAGGAGCGGCACCATCGCAAAGTGCGTTATACATTAGTTAGTTATGGTTTTAAGGGGCGGTACAGTGAGGTCATCTGCCCTACATTGTTGCTGTTTGAAGCTATTTTCAGTGTTGCATTAAGTTTGATGCTTTTCAGTCGGTCAACACGACAATTCCACAATCCTGAAAATAATACGAGTACATGAGATTAATCACTACACTTGGATAACCAGTTTCGATCGTCAAGCGATCATCATCAGGTCCATTACACTTAGCCTCTAAAATGTATGTCTCAAAGTATGGGTGAAAATATTTACAATATGTACACTTTTGTATTTGCACTATTAGTTGAGATAATTCAACTCATCAATATTTGTTAGTTGTGGTCAATGTGATGTTTTGTTAAAATGCTGGAAGTGGTGATTGACCCCCACACTTGCTTGTTTAGAGTGATTATGTGATTGTAGTTAAGAGAGCAGATGGTGACGAAGACAACTGCTCTCACCAGGACAGTGCAAGACTCAAGTGGCCTGCACAATACAACCTGAATTGACCACTTAACTACAATCACATATTCACTCCAAACAAACAAGTTGGAGGTCATCACCACTTCCAGTATCTTAACAAAACATCACATAGACTACAACTAACAAATACTGACGAGTTGCATTATCTCAAGAAATACTGCAACTAAATAAGTGTATATATTGTAAATATTTTCATCCATACTTACAGACATAAATTTTATAGCCTAAGTGTAATGGAACTGATGATGATCGCTTGACGATCGAAACCGGTCATCCAAGTGAATTCATTAATCTTATGTTTTTTTCAGGATTAGGGAATAACCCAGCTCATTTGGGTACAATCATGTTGACTGACTGAAAAGCATCAAACTTTTATTGTTGTATCATTTAGGGTGGAACATCGAGGTCATGATGCTCCGTATACTTGGGTGTTATTGGAATCTGTGTCTTTCTATTGACTGTAGTAACTTAGTGTGTAGCTCAGGCTAGGATTTGGAAGGAAGAGACCATGGCCTCTAATTGGTAACCATCCCAGTATTTTCATGGAGTAGAAGTGGGGGACCTGTGGTGGGATTCGAACCCGCCTTTTCTCTGTTCTGTCTCACGCTCAGACCTGAATGGGAATGGAACCCAAACCTGATGGCTGACGGCCCGGCCACTACCCCACGAGGTGCGCTATAATATTCCCGGACTCCATGAGGTCAGACATTCAGTCTCGTGAGGGCGATTCCCCACTGCAACGCCATCATACCCTCATACTTATCATCACCGCCTCGTTCCAAATCCTTCCAGCAAGCGTGGGAATAAATTCCACGTGAAGAAGAATATCCAAGCTACAATCTCCGGCCAAATACAGTGGCTCCGAATACTTCCGGGGAGCGAAAGGACCGGTCAGGAGCTAGACGGTCGTATGGTTCCTTCGTCTGTGCCTCCAACTTTATGGGGATACCATGGAGGATATCTATGTAAACACAACACTTTGCCAGTCTACCTGCAAATAGAGTCAGACGTGATGCTAATGGAATGGATTACCGAACCTGGGACTTGACTGTTGAGTGTAGACCTAATTAATTAGCGTGCCGTGTAAGATGCAGAGAAGCAGTTGATGATAGGCTACAGGATTAGAGGCGCTCCGCGATACATGAGTTATGTACCCCGCCTAGTTATACACTTGATATTCAAACCCAGCCTGTGTATTCCAATACCTTTAGTTTTTAAATGTTATTGTTATTATTATTATTGGTAAAGACAAGCCATATTCCGTAAATCTGTTTAAAGTGCAAGAAGCACATTTCTAAAGAGGAAACACAGGGAGCTACTGTTAGAACATGAGGACAGATAGCTATTCCCAGAACTACGGACTGCCTCCATTCCCTGACAAATAATTCTTAGAACGGCCAGTCAGAGATTCTCAGAATTCCCCAATTCTAAGGAAGCCAGGACGTCGCCAACATGGCCAACTCCCCAAGAACCATACTTTAATTGGCTATTCTCCTTCCCTTGGCCAAGTTTACCTCCTATTGGCTACTCCCTAACTAAGAGAGTGTCCTTATTGGTTTTTTCACTCGAAGAGTGTTTTAGCTCGGAGAGGATCGACTATGTTTGTCGTTTTCCCCACCAATCTAACTTTAGTATGTAGTGCAGTGCAAGAGCTCACTGGATCTCTTCACAACATTTGAACTGTGTAGTTACTGTGTACGTTTTGATAAGGCAAACAGACAGGTTTCGAGCCTATGTAAATACTTGTATAATACTTGGTGTTGGTTAACCAATAAAATGCATTTTCCAAGTCTTCGTCTTCTTTTGAAATAGTACAACACTCAGACGCGTGGGGAACTTGTGAGGACCTAATTTGTAGTTTCTCATAAACATACATCGATAAGCTACAAACGTAACCGGAGTCCTGACCGGGTTTGAGTAATTTAACTTATCTCATGTACTGTATCTTGAAGAGATTACACATGCAGGGTCAGCTGTTATGAGTGCGTGAGAATTACCTTTCTGGCTGGTCCATTAGGAATATACTGTATGCTAGACACATGCTTGGTTTAATATTACTGCAATTGGTACGAAATGCTAATATTACACATGGTAATTCATGATTTCACTCAATTTCTTGAGTTTAGCGATACGGGCAAGTTTCATTTTGATACATGATGTAGAGTCAGCCAGTACATTAGATATGAAATTCAATTTTAAACCTGTCGTTCTGTATAGAAGGGAAAGCTCATTTTGGGAAGTATGAAGTGTCAACCAATACAGAGGCCCAAATATATAATAGATTCTTTATCGTGACATTTCATAAATGGTTTCTCGGTCATATTCTGGAGCAATATGAACATTTTCGAAGAAGGGACTGCTGAAAGAGAGGCAGGATGATGATGATAATTGTTGTTTTAAGGGGCCTAACATCTAGGTTATCGATCCCTAATGGTTTGGGCGATAGTGAAAATGAAAGATGATCAAATGAAACCTACAATTAAAACAAACTACTGTCTTACAAACTAGAAGTGGAAATGGGAGTCAAAAAGGAGAAGAACGTAAATAAAAGAGAGCAGGAAAGATAATGCCCTCAACCCTCGAAGAATGGGAATTGAAGGAATTGGAAGGAAGGAGAGCCAAAACAGGTTGAGAGGAAATAGTAGAGGGCCCGCCCCAAAGACAATGGAAGAAGGAGGAAAACCAGACCCAGTTCAGGAAGCCCTCGGGTTCGCCAACGCCCGAACTCATCAGACGCGAGCCCTTGAGTTTGTAGCACTATTCAGGGTGCACCAGAAGTGGAGAGACTACACACACTCTGCCTCCTTGAGGTCCTTGAGCAGAAGGCAAGAGATACGATGAAAAGAAAACAAGAGGTCTGACTCCTCGAATAATGGAAGGAAGGAAGCTTGTAGTTTAACGTGACCGTCAATCCCTAGATCATGAGCCACGGGACCTCCTTTTTAAGTGGAATCCGAACCACAGAACATGGCATTTCACTTCGAAAAATCTCACATGCATTGACCGGGAATCGAACCCTGTCCTCCTTGGTGAGAGTCCTCGAAGAATAAGTGATCAGGAAAGATGAGACAAGGGCCAATTAAGGCGACAAAGTGGAAAAACTCCCTAGGCCTCGGATAGCCTAACCTAATACCGTCAGGGTCAGAAAAAACAAGAGTTGGCCAAGGGAGGTCGAGAGGAAAGATAACAGAGAGGAGCCCGGCACAAGTAAGTGGAAGCAATGCCTGACTCAGCTGGGGTCCCGTGGTCGCCAACTCATGTCCCACAAGTTGTGAGCCCCTAGGGGTGAGGCAGGATGAGCATCAGTTGTTATACTGAGGGGGATAAATTAGTTGACATCTAAACTTAAGTTACCATAGCTCAGTGTTGCCATTATGTCACTCCTTGTCTGAACTTGGGCCAACAGGTTCAGCCCGACACCGTTTGTTCGCAACACCTTCTGGACAGTGACTGTGGGGGCGACCTTCAGCAGGCTCAATGAGACAGGGGTGAACCAGGGGACCATGCAGAAGTTCCTCGCCCTGCCAAGCATCGGGAACGCTCGACGGTAGGTAGATTGCATAATCACAAAGAGGAGGGGTTTGATGACGTGCGGGGAGGGGGGCAATAACATATGGAGACGTTTCTTTTGCAGGGTGAATTTCAAGGCTAGGAAGAAAGGTACAGTAAAATCAGGGCTGACCAAAACGGAAATGTAGAGCATTATTTAAGCCTCGGGTCAAAAATACCCATGCGCCAGTCCTCGCGGGTTAATTTGTATTAGCGGCTTGGGACATTTTGGTCATTAGTCCCGCGTACTGATGGGTGTTGAATTGGTCTGATAACCTGTGTCTTCTTGGTGACTGTAGGAGTGTGTATGGGGAAGGTGCCCCAGGACTTAAAATTAGGTACTGAGCCCGTATTCGCTCATTCTGGTGATGATTTTTATGAGAGACATGAAATTTTCATATCTGAGAAACGTAGAACGAGCCCAGGAAGCATGCTCTGGCTTCAGACGCACTTTTGACTTTACTCAGAAGCTCCAAATATGTTTCCTACAATATAAAGGATTGTATCATTAATGTGCAAACTAGAACGTATCATCTACAGTCATTCTGCATAATTTGCCACGATGTGGTGGCATAATAATTATTTAATTGTCATTTGATAAAGGCATAACATCGCAGAGATGCACACAGGAAGTAAGTAGTCGATCCACGACTCAGAAAGCATTGACGCCGAAACCCTATATCCCAGGCAGAGGCATACCCTCTTGTGCGTTTGTCACGTTCGCACGTACTTATTGATTGGTCTGTAAGACCAGGGTATCTGTAGGACCGAAGTGTCCATCTTCATAAAATATCCGAGTGCATCGAGTATTATTTTAGCACCAAGTGTGCTAGTGAAATTTCTAAGTTACCAGTTGCAACCAGAAGTGCTATATTTCGAGTGAAAATTGCGAAACGCAACATTTTACGACCGAGCACATGGTAGATTTTTCCTGCCACATGGCAGAGGTATATTTTCAATAAATGTCCAAAGTGTGGAAAACATCCATGTTATACTGTGAATTATACAGCTAAATTTACAATATTGCAAAGCACATCCGAGCCATGCAAAGGCCGAGATTGTTAGTGCTTAGATTGAAGTGATAATCTACGATTTCAATTTTTCAGATTATAGAATCTATGTTGTACGATACTACACGTATCCTAAAATCAGTGAGCAGACACATGGTAATTTTTGTACAAGTCTACAAAAGTGTAGAAGCAGTTTTGATCTGTAAAGCCATGCTAAATTCTGTGACAAAACATCGTAATTCCACCATCTTCAAGATGCTATTACTGCACCACGTGCTGAGAATCTTCTTCAATTGGACCATGCTGTTCAACATGGCCTAAGCTATTCGATGAAGAGGACATCGATCATCTGACAGCATTGCAGAATGGAAGAACAGGAAAGAATAGTCTTGCTCATTACCAAAGAACCGACGACTTTTCCCAAGTCTGAAGGAAAGGAAGTAGCCCTGATAATTTTCCAGATGGACGAGGTAAACTACGTTACGCTGTGAGGTAAAGGTTATCGGTCATGGTGGAGTAGTTTCTAGCAACCGTACTTGTAGGTAGGTTTTCCTTCTTGTAGACCCCATTTTTGGTGATTTTCCGTGTTCATGAGCTTCCACACCGTTGTTTTCAAAAGCTCATGGTTAGCCACCCTTAATGTGTTTGCACACTGGTGCAATATTGTAAAATGTGAATTTCCAATTCATGGAAACCCAGATTATGACTTAAAATGAGGAGCAGTAATTTTCATTTACAGCTGAAGCTGAATTGCAATGTTATATTTTTGAGCTCCCATTTTGTACATTATTAATACGTCACTGACGGGCGTATCGTTTGGTTGAGGTGGTTTACTTATCTCGCCTGTGATTATTGTAAAGACATTTGAGAGGTATTGTAAGCCACGAGATTCAAGCTGAATCTCATATCATTGTAATAAGTGTAGCCAGCTATAGCTCACTTTGATCCCGATTAGATGATAATCGAATCATTTATAGTTGACACCAGAAGGTAAAGGTGTTTATTCCATTCATAATCATTTACTGTGCTTGAATGCACGAGATTGTACCGATTATTAATCCGCAGTGGCGTGGAATATCTTTCTAAGAATTTAATATGAGAGGAATATCTTCCATTTTATCCTCTTTGCTTTAACCAAGCATTTATATCTCTATAGTATATTTTTGAAGGTCTACAATATCGCATTATGAACTATTATAGTAACATTACTCAAGAGTGTACTAGGGTCACCAATGAACAGTGATATTGTGAAACCTACATGCATTTTGAAACAGTTAAGGACTTTGCCGAGTGCTCACTTGTAGTGAGGAACGCTGGAAACTGTGCCAGAACATATGACAGGTGTTCTGAAGGCCATGAATCCCGTTGCAAATATTACCCATAAAGCAAACGTTGATTTCCAGTGAGAACACGACTCAATGACACATACTTCTTACACGTATTTTGTAAGGTATTTTCCGATCAAGCCTAGCCTGTGTAAGCTAGATGTTTAGGACGGTCAAGTAACAACAGTTATTAATTGTTTTGATACAGGATGACTCCCAAGTCATGAACCCATGTTACATTTTTCGCACATGTTGTAAGCGAATGATAGTTCATTATTCTTATGATATTATATGATGAGAGTTGTCATTAGATGAACCAGACATTTATAATAGGCTGTTTTTCTCACATTGTGTGAATTATTTTATTCGTGTGTTGACTCGAGAAGTTATATGACATTTGTGATGGCCGGCAGATCTAAGTCTTTGACTAGACTGACCTAGGATTTTCTTGTAAGATTAGAGAGCCACATAGATTACTTATGAATGGTAACGGAGTCTTTTATAGCCCGTAATGTTATTTGTGATTGCCGGCAGATCATAGCTTCGAGCTAGTCTGACCGAAGTCTTTCGCTTGTGAGCTTTAGAAGCCACAAGGATTGCTTTAGATTGTTAGTGACGTTGCATGTCACCTGTTTACTTTGTTGTGAGTACCGTTCAGGTAGCTCATCAGTTAGAAGCCTTGTGTCATATGGCCATTCGTCATAAATAATGAACTCTTAATCCGACGATTGTAATGATCATACTCTAAATCATGAGAATTAATTTATATAAATCTACGACGTTAAAATACACGTTAAATAATAACCGTTTGTTAAATCTTGAATTTCTTAACTACAGCTGACCGACGCATAGCGCTTGTGAAGTTATTCCTGAAGGAATTATTTGGAAGTTTTTACTTTTCGACTCACAGAGATCACCGTTTAACCAGTAGTTCGTAACTCCGGGGGGCCGCAGTGACCTCATGGTGAGACACTGTTTTGACAGTGCATTTAGTTGTTTCATTCGTACACTTTAGATGACGAATGCTAACAAACAGTTATCATTCTGTTGTAGGCAGGATAATAATAATAATGTATCTTTGTCTTGTATTATGTATTATGTGTGTAATTCCATTGTACCCTACTGTAACTTCGTATAGCTTTTGTTGTACAGCTATTGTTAATTTACTGATTGTAATCGGATGACTGTTATCCTAACATTGCTTAGTTTTGCCTATACGGACGCGTATCGCCGTGGGTTATTATCAGCCAGGATTAGCTAGAATAGGTAACGTTAACTGTAAATTCGGGAGTCATGATTTGACATTCTTCTGACATATGTTTTCTTTCAAGAACCATCATTATTTTGCTTGTATCTTCAATCAGGGTTGCTTTTCGTACCACGTCCCAAGCTTTGCTTTGCTTTTTCTTATGTAATAAGGACCTGTTGAGAGGTTAATAACATTCAGTTAGGGGATATTTTTGTTGTTTATTAGCTTAGCGGTCTAGCCGATTTCTAACCCTCCGATAGTGGGATAGAGGTTTACATTTTTCAATAAATAATTGCACGAATTTTACTTAAGCCCGGATGTTTCATTTATTAGTTTTGTGTTTTGGGGGTGCATTTCCTTGGGTGTCTTTGACATTACTTATGATGGGAACCCGATCCTTTGTGATATTGAATCTTGTGCCGGCTAGCCCCACAATGAGTGCATCCGATCCTCTTCGGCAATGTGTTTGAAGGATGGTGTTATCTGGGAGGCCACATACGGTTGGTGGTGACCAGATAAACTCCTCTAACGGGCACAGTACTATCCCGGCATTTGCCTGGAGCCAGCGTGGATAAATTCGGGGAAAGTCCAAACTCAGGATAGCTGGGGTTTGAACCTCTGAACTCCGGACTATCCGCAGCACCCATTCGCAGTCGATGAGCTATTTAACGCACCTATATTCATATGTGAAACGTTTTATAGTTCTCACAACAAGTCTTATAGCTTCCTCCGTTTGTCTGTTTCAGCGCTCTTGTGCTCTTCTGTGTTGGGTTGGCCGGACTGAATGTTCTCGCCACCTTTGCCGGGGTCATCATGTACGCTGAATACTACGATTGTGATCCAGTCCGAACCAAGGTACTGCTTCCAGTCAACAAGCTTTTATTTTGGCGATGTTCGGGCTCTAGGCCCTCTCTTGCACACAATGCAACTTACTCCCATATAACCTAGCAAACTTAAATACTAGAATAAAATTTCCGACTGTGTGATATTAACTAAGCTACATACAGTAATAACAATACAACAAAGTTTTACTATAAAATGGCATAACAAGAAGTTCCGTGACGAACTAAAGAGCCACTTTTCTTAAAATTTAAGATTAATGCTAATGATTAATCTATATGGACCTATCTAGAATAATGACGAAATTAACTTCGTAATACCGAAATTTCTAATTAGTTCGAAATATACCTGGTATAATGTAGCCTAATAGAGCACTACAGTTGGCAGCCCTGATGACTGAATATATTCTTAGTTCCATCTCTTAAGTTACAGAATACAAAATGAGGTTGTAGTCCAATGGATAGCATAGACGTTACATGCAGTTAGACATTCGATTTATCAGCGCTTAAATCATGTTGGAACAATGGCATGCATATGTTGGTCAGAAATAATCTGAAATAGTATGATCTCTTGTTCTGCCAACTTTGGATGAAATCCATTTGATAGTATAGAAGTTACATGTATTTTAAAATTGGACCTATCAGCAGACTTAGAATAATATTGGAAGCACTGACATATATTAGTTACTCCAAATGAATCTAGAATGTCAGGTACTATACGTGTGCAAAGTTTAGAGCTGTTGGTTTGTATACTTTCTGATATATTGATATTAGGGTAAAACAATAGAGAAAACATTTAATAACAGTTGGCAGCCATTGTTGCTCATAAGAATACACATAATCATATCTGTTATGGTACACATAGCACATACAAAATTTGGTTGAAATCCAATTGATAGCATAGAAGCAACATGTATTTAAAAATTGGTCCTATCAGCAGGCTATGAATCATGTTGGTAGCACTGACGTATATAAGTTACTCCAGATTAACCAAGTATGTCAGGTACTATACGTGTGCATAGTTTAAAGCTGTTGGCTTGCACACTTTCTGATATATTGGTATTTGGATAAAATAAATAGAGGGATCATTTATTAACAGTTGGCAGCCCTGGTGCCTCTTGATAATACGCCCAGTCATACCTGTTTACATACATATAATACATACGAAATATAGTTTAAATCCAATTGATAGTGTAGAAGTTATATGCATTTAAATATTGGACCTATAAGCAGGCTTAGAATTATTTTGGCAACACTGCCATGTTTGGCCTCCTGGAAATTAAACTGAAATATTATCTATATGTGTGCCAATTTTGGAATAGCTCCCATCCATACCTTCCAAGATATCCAACATGGAGCTCAAATTTCAATTGCGGTTTTCCAGCAGTTGGTAGCACTGACATCATTTTGAAATATGGGCTTGAGATATTCAGGTATAGGCCTTTGCTCATACCAAATTTAGTTTTGATTTCTGCAGCCGTTTAGGAGTTGATAGGGGGGGGGGGGACACAGACAGACACACATTTTCCCGAATCGATTTCATAAGTCTACTTTTTCCTCATTTTTGCAAATTGTGAAAAGTAGGTTAAAAATGATGTATTAACGATGTAATTATAATTAAGTTTATGTAACAAAAACTCAATATATGTTGTACATTAAAACCGCACCGGGTTCAGTCACATTGCGACCTTCCTCAGCGTAATATAGGAACTGGAAATGTGCAAGAACACACACTTAATATACATTTTCCCATAACAGAGGATTCTAAAAATATTCTTCTTCCAAAAACTGACAAATTAAAATGTAAAAAAACAGATCTGTTACAAAATGCGTTAAGAGAAACATGAAACAGTCCTGATAAAAGCAGCGTGGAACAGAAGGGATATGGATGTGAAACTAGATAGGTTATAACTGATAGTTTGGTATATATTTGCGAGGTAGAGTAATAATGAAATGAATAAGTGTTACCGGTGCGAGGTAACGTTATGAATGGGCAAGAAATATATCGGTTATTTAATAGCCAAGAAACTAAAGTACAACATATATTGGCTTATGGTTATATACCGTTTTTAATATAAAGTTTTACTATGGCCATTCACTCACACATTCATACACAATTATTGTTCCAGTTGGCCTACGTATTCAAGAGGAAATCTTTACATGTCTGTTTGAAAGTTGTTAGGGATGTACTATTTCTAACATCACGAGAACAATTATTCCAAATGCTAGTTCCCGACACGAGGAAAGAGTTACTGAAGGCAGACGAATGATGTGGAGGAATTGCAATTATAGATCCACATTGTGTGACGATCGTGAAAGGAAAATGAAAAGGAATTTAGAGACAGTGAGGTGAACTTTCATTGGGAAGTCGATAGACAAGTGTGCATATGTACAGGTTTCTTGTTGTTCTACTTTAAACCAGCAAAGTAGAGCATAAAAAGGAGACACCTGTGAAGAAAATTTTAAGGAGAAAATAAACCTAATGCAGGAATATCTATATACATATATAATACGCTAATGTGTATGTCACAAAACTCAAGCTTCTAAGCCAGAGGGAGTTAGAAGGTGTGGGTTGTACCAAACTCTTCCAAATCGTCTCAATAGTACAGGAAAAATCTTGCATTTCTTGAAAAGTCAACGGAAATATATTTATTTGTTTATAAATTGCTTTTAAACAAATACACACGACGATAGCCCCTGGCAGAACTGTGTCGCGTACAGGCCGCATAGCACTAGAGTCGAGTGGATAGTCTGTACACATGGGGCACGCACAACCCACAATTTGTTTAAAAAGTGCTTTTTAACAAATAAACATATTTATAGCAGCCCGCATAACAGTAAAGCCAGGCGGGTGGTTTATACACATGCGAGAGTTCTCATACGGGTCCGCTAGTATGAATCTACAAGTGTAAAACCACGGGCTTCCATTGTTTTTCGAGCTGAATATCGTGTGCATTTAACTCATGAACTGAATTTTGTCCACTATATGACATTTTCAAGATTGATTACGCAAGTTCACCATGGTAAATAGATTCGATAATGCGGAGTGATATAAATTTGATCGTACAGTATATATAATTCATTTGATTGAACTCTTATCACTTGCAAGGAAGAAATAAGTGTAGCAACAAAACTCTCCTACATCGGTTCTAGACCGACCTTGCTTTATGGAAGTGAGAGCTGCGTAGATTCAGGATATCTGGTTCATAAGCTAGAGGTAACTGATATGAGGGTAGCACGAATGATTGCTGGGACAAATAGATGGGAGCAATGGCAGGAAGGTACTCGTAATGAAGAGGTAAAGGCTAAGTTAGAAATGAACACGCTACATGAAGCTGTTCGTATGAGCCGACTCAGATGGTAGGGTCATGTGTAGAGAATGGAAAAGGTGAGATTACCTAAGAGGTTAATGAGTTCAGCTGTAGAGGGTAAGAGAAGCAGAGGTAGACCTAGGAGGCGATGGTTAGATCCAGTGTTGAACGATTTCAAAGTGAAAGGTGTAAAAGTAGAGGAGGCCGTATGGGATGATGGAGGCAAACAGAGCCTTGTACAGTATCTCTGTAGATATCCCCACAGTGGAGAGCGAAAGGTCGGCCAAGAACTTCTCCGCTGTGCATGTCTTCATTCAACCATCCAGTGAAATTCCCATCAGCTTCAGGTATCTGTCCAGCTGTCTGCTAGCAAGAATGTTATGTTTGTTAGATGTGGAGGACAGTTGAAGATGCACAACAAGGGTGCAAGTACTCACCCAAAATTCAGAAATGCTAAAGTGTCCACATTTTCATAGTCTACTGGAAAAGTTACTAATGCATTAAAATGTGGTCCTCTGTTCAAAACCGCCTCTTTACAACAGTTATTTGTCTCAACCAGAGACAGCCTAGACTACGGTGTAAGAAACAAGAAAAACAGGAAAAATATTTGATACGACCACAGACCGAACCTGCAGTGACAATAGAGGAGTCGTAAGGAGACTTGGAGGAAGGATGCCATTGCGATGAGAGTTATTAATTGTAGGTTTTCATCAAAGACCTTGTTCTCCAAAAGCACTGGCGATCTGTTTCTTTTCCGTACCTCTTCCAAATAATGACTGCATTCGACTCAAACCACCGGTTTTAAGTTTAATGTGAATTTGTTCAACTTCTTCTAGTTTCTGTCTGTTATAACAGATTATTATCGTCACTGAAATACTTTGCATTGGTGACCTCTAGAGTTTCCTTTTACAGGTGCTCATCGCATGTGATTCTCCATCAGTTAGGAGCATACTGAGTGTGCACCATTCAAGCAATATCATACGAGGACGTATTTTAGTGAGAAAATGTCAGTATGGTTTCAGAATCTCAACACTACAGTAGTAAACAAAACATCAAATTCAACAGCCAGCTGGTAGCAAATATTGTTATCGTGCGTGCAGCAACAAAACAGTTAATGCGACTGCTTGCTATATGCTACACATATGGCTCATGAACCCTGTCGTTGCTGCGTTCGAGAGACGCATCTTGTTTTCTACCAACCGTACCTTTCATCTATATTTTATTTTATCAAGTTTTTAGCCTATGACAAATCTCTCTTCTCTTTATAATAAATCATAATAATAATAATAATAATAATAATAATAATAATAATAATAATAATATCGTATGGCCTGGGAGGAGTCCTTACGGCTCTGGGCTAATGGGAGTGAAATGCGTTGTTGCATGTCAGCTGCGACTTAAACATATTGGATTCAGCAAGAGAATCCAACTTAGGCTCTTTCACTCCAACTCCAGCATGTAACCTACAAGAGGTGCCCCCTGTTAAGCCGAGCAACCCAGTGGAAGGTTGGGTAACCAATCCCAGCGGGAAGCTGGGTCGGCGAGCCGATCAGTGCTGGGGACTCCAAGGCTCACAACCTTGGCAGTACATTGGTCAGTGTGCAATATCACTGGCCCCCTATCTACAGTTTTTTCAACTGTGAAAAGCATGGAGGAAACGTCTGCTGAAGCAACTACCCCAGGTGGTAACCAATCCACCGTCGTCTTGCACGACGCATGCAGGCCTTCGGACTCTGGGGAGCCTGCAACGACATGCTTGGAGCTATCGGAGACTCCTACAAACAAGATCAGACACAAACGACGCAACTTCTTCGCAACATTCAACGTGAACTCCCTTATGAAGGTCGGTAAATTGAAACAACTGATTGACACCCTACAACATCATCAAATCCTGATCGCAGCAATTCAGGAAACAAGGTTTGTTGATGCAGAAGCTTTTGACTCCCAGGGGTATAGAATCTTCAAAGGTAAAGTCGGAAAACGTGTAGTAAAATCCATCCCCCACCTTGGCACAGGATTTGTGGTCAGTAAGAAGATTTTAGAGTCCATCACCAACTTCACGTCCCCCAACAGTCGAGTCTCGATCCTTTCGTTTCGGAGCACAAATAAAATCTACACCATGGTGAACGTCCATGCCCCAATTAATCAAGCTAACAGAATCGATCCACAAGGGACGGAAATATTCTGGGAAGAGCTTGAAGATATTCTATCCAAGATTCCCAAGGAACACATCATCGTCCTTCTTGGGGACTTCAATGCTCAGCTCGGTAAGGAAAAGAAATTCAAGAATATTATCGGAGAATACCCGGCCCACAGAAGAACAAACCGCAATGGAGAAAGGTTAGTGGAGTTGTGCAAGGCGTTCAACCTAGTGATGAAGTCAACCTCTTTCAAACGACTTCCTGCAAAACAGAAAACATGGACATCCCCAAATCCCCATCTCGGCGAATTCCAAATTGACCACGTTGCTATTTCTCGTAAATCTCGTAGAGAAATCCAGAATGTAAAAGTCTTAAGAAGCGCGAATCTTGACTCTGATCACTATCTTTCAAAGATAAAATTAAAACTTCTTCCAAGATCCACCAAGAGATTTCAGGGAAGAAAGATCAACAGGTTTGATGTGGAAAAACTGAAAACACAAAGTGAATTCAGTCAGAAACTTGAAACACTTGAGCCACAGAATTGGGAACAACTCAGAGAAGCAATTATTGAAACGGCACAGGAAACCATCCCACTGACAAAGTTGAGGCGGCATCCTTGGTGGACTAATGAATGTGACGATGCCATTTACCAAAGGCGGCTTGCCTGGTTGCGATGGAACAAACAGAAGAATGAAGAAAACAGAGAGAGATTCCTGGTCGAGAGAAAGCAGGCTGATAAAACCATACGCGGGATAAAACGAGCATTCCAAAAAAATCAGTTGGCACAGATAGACCAAGATTTCAAAAAGAACAACACCCAAGATTTCTATAAAACCTTCAAGCAAAATCTCAGTAAATACTCACCACCCAGTCTTCACTTTAGGAATCCCGATGAGAAAGTTGCTTACAATGACAAAGGCAACTGCCAGATCCTGGCGAAATACTTTGAGTCCCTTCTCAATTGTGAGGCTCCAACATCGAAATTTTCAATTCACAGTAATCTGCTCGTCAATCCAGACTCAAGTCCACCAACTAGGGAAGAAATCAAGCAGATCGTTCACTCACTTAAGAACAATAAAGCACCAGGTGAGAATTCAATAGTTGCCGAACTCTGGAAATACGCAGGTGAAAAACCAGTCGACAAGCTAACGGATATCATCCGGGAGATTTGGGAAACAGAGAAACTGCCCAGTGATTGGACATCGGCCCTAATTCATCCCCTGCACAAGAAAGGTGATAAAGCGGACGTAAACAACTATCGTGGCATATCACTCCTCTCGATAACATACAAGATTCTCGCGAAAGCGCTTCAAACGAGAGCGGAAGCATAGCTCGATCTACACCTGGGCGAATACCAAGGTGGATTTCGAAAGGGGCGCTCTTGTGTTGAGCAAATCATGAATCTAAAATCAATTCTATCGTACATGAATCTGAGAAGTAAGAAATTTGTTGTGACTTTTGTTGATTTCAAGAAGGCTTACGACTCGCTGGATCGAAGTACCCTGATCCAGGTTTTAAGAGAATTTGGTTTAGATAATAAGACAAGAGCAATCATTCACCAATCCCTATTGGATACGGCTTCCAAAGTGAAATTCAGGGGAGAGATTTCTGAATCCTTCGCAATACGGACAGGGGTGAGACAGGGAGATGGGCTCTCGCCTCTTTTATTCAACTGTGTTCTTGAGAAAGTTATTCGAGAATGGCGTAAAGAATTGTGTAAGGATGGTATAGAGAATGGGGTCAGACTAGGTTGTAAGAACCAGAACCTGACAATCGACTGTTTAGCTTTCGCAGATGATGTTGCAATTTTCTCTAATTCTCTTGACACAGCCACACAACAAATCAATCAATTACAGGTGCAAGCAGCAAAGGCAGGTCTTCAGATTTCGTTTGAGAAAATGCAGTTTATAACGAACATCAAGTCGGAACCCAGAGAACTTACGGTGAATGGAGGACAAATAAAACAGGTAGAGAAATTCAAATACCTGGGTGAATGGATTGAGCCCAACATTCGTGAAAAGGAAGCCTTCGTGGCACGGATTAACAAAATGGAAATGGCTTACCATTTAACCAAAGACATTTACAAATCACGATCAATGTCCTTCAAGACCAAACTGAGGCACTTCGTTACCGTTATTCGCCCGGAGGCGTTATATGCATCAGAATGCCTGGCGATGAATAAGAAAGGCCTGGCAGAACAACTCGAAGCCAAAGAGAGGAAGATTCTGAGAAAGATCTTGGGCCCGGTCAAGGAACAAGGAGAGTATAGAAGACGACACAACGATGAACTCTATCTACATGTGGAGAAAATAACGGACACCATTCGCAAAAGAAGACTCTCCTTTTATGGCCATTTAACACGAATGAACTCCGGAAGATTGTCCAATCGAATCTGTGCCTACTTTGTGGGAAAGAAAACCAAAGGGATCTGGTTTACAGAGGTGGAAAAAGACCTACAAGAACTGGGGATATCACATGAGGACATCTTGGAACGTGACTCTTTGAAGAAGAAACTTGGGGAGATACGGAGTTTTCAGCCAAAACCTATATTGAAAACAGGCAAGAAGTGGACCGAAGAACGAAGGGAAGCTCACCGAAGAAGAATGCGCGAATACTGGGCCAATGTGAAAGAACGAGGGAAAAGGCAGTTGAAATAACGTGGTCCATAGACGACCGAAACATTAAAAAAAAAATCGTATGGCCTCGGGTGCCAGGTGCAAGCTTTGTTATTTGACACCCAGAGGGTAGCTTGCATGTCGAATTTCGTTGTTCTCTGAAGGTTAGATATCTAAGCTCCTTGAACACTATAGCGCTTTCAAGTAGAGAAATGAGGAACTTTGTGTTGGAAACTCACTAGATTAATTTTGCCATTATGAACACGGCCAACTGAATTCAAATGGGTTCTTTGACATGCCAACATCGTATGACATGCGTGTCGTAATTTTTGTCGCCTTTCAAAAATCACTTACTACGACCAGGAGCGAACATGCTAGCTTGGCATTGGTAGACCGACACGTTGACCACTCACCAACACACGGTTTGTTGGGCCGATATAACGACGGTAGTAAGACACTAGGCTACCATCCCAGTGCCTCAAACCATTATTTAATTTCGTCCGAACCGAGAATCGAGCCCAACTTGCTAACCACTACTCTATGAGGCACTGCCCACCCTTCATATCATGAAAGAAATACAAGTACATTGGCCAACAGTCCACGAGTTACGAGCACCACCCTACCCTGTATTTGGGGTCACGTTCCTTATCTGCTTTGGGGATCTGACTCCTAATCCACTGGAATTACTGCTCTTTTCTCTGCAAACGAAAAGGCGTGGAAATTACAATTTAAGTTGCTTTTATCTTACCTACATAATGTGCTGAGAAACAGCAGATAACAGGGCCTGGTGAAACACGTGTACATAACGGTCTGTCAGGTATCTATCTTCTCACGCTACAAACGTCAAGTCCCCGATCCTATTGCGACTTTCCATACACCGTGATCCATTAGGACCATGTGTAGATTCTTGGTGGGTGAACACGCTACTAACGTCAAGTCCCCGATCCTAGTGAAGCTTTCCATATACCGTGATCCATTAGGTCCATGTGTAGCGCATTGGTGGGTGAACACGCTAAAAACGTCAAGTCCCCGATCCTAGTGAAGCTTTCCATATACCGTGATCCATTAGGTCAATGTGTAGAGACTAGGTGGGTGAACACGCTACAAAACGTCAAGTCCCCGATCCTAGTGAAGCTTTCCATATACCGTGATCCATTAGGACCTTGTGTAGAGACTAGGTGGGTGAACACGGTACAAACGTCAAGTCCCCGATCCTAGTGAAGCATTCCATATACCGTGATCCATAAGGACCTTGTGTAGAGACTATGTGGGTGAACACGGTACAAACGTCAAGTCCCCGATCCTAGTGAAGCTTTCCATATACCGTGATCCATAAGGACCTTGTGTAGAGACTAGGTGGGTGAACACGATACAAACGTCAAGTCCCCGATCCTAGTGAAGCTTTCCATATACCGTGATTCATTAGGACCTTGTGTAGAGACTAGGTGGGTGAACACGGTACAAACGTCCAAGTCCCCGATCCTAGTGAAGCTTTCCATATACCGTGATCCATAAGGACCTTGTGTAGAGACTAGGTGGGTGAACACGATACAAACGTCAAGTCCCCGATCCTAGTGAAGCTTTCCATATACCGTGATCCATTAGGACCGTACGTAGAGACTTGGTGGGTGAACACGCTACAAACGTCCAGTCCCCAAACCTTGTGTAGCTTTCCATATACCGTGATCCATTAGGACCTTGTGTAGAGACTAGGTGGGTGAAAACGGTACAAACATCTGGTCCCCGATCCTAGTGAGACTTTCCATACACCGTGATCCATTAGGACCGTATGTAGAGACTAGCTGGGTGAACACGGTACAAACGTCAAGTCCCCGATCCTAGTGAAGATTTCCATATACCGTGATCCACTAGGACCATGTGTAGCGCATTGGTGGATGAACACGCTACAAACGTCCAAGTTCCCGATCCTAGTGAAGCTTTCCATATATCGTGATCCATTAGGACCGTGTGTAGAGTCTTGGTGGGTGAACACGCTACAAACGTCAAGTCTCCGATCCTAGTGAGGATTTCCATATACCGTGATCCATTAGGACCATGTGTAGCGCATTGGTGGATGAACACGCTACAAACGTCAATTCCCCGATCCTAGTGAATCTTTGCACACATCCGTGATCCATTAGGAGCCTGTGTAGATTCTTGGTGGGTGAACACGCTACAAACGTCAAGTCCCCGATCCTTGTGTAGCTTTCCATCTACCGTGATCCATTAGGACCATGTGTAGAGACTAGGTGGGTGAACACGATACAAACGTCAAGTCCCCGATCCTATTGAGACTTTCCATACACCGTGATCCATTAGGACCATGTGTAGATTCTGGGGTGGTGAACACGCTACTAACGTCAAGTCCCCGATCCTAGTGAAGCTTTCCATATACCGTGATCCATTAGGTCCATGTGTAGCGCATTGGTGGGTGAACACGCTAAAAACGTCAAGTCCCCGATCCTAGTGAAGCTTTCCATATACCATGATCCATTAGGTCAATGTGTAGAGACTAGGTGGGTGAACACGCTACAAACGTCAAGTCCCCGATCCTAGTGAAGCTTTCCATATACCGTGATCCATTAGGACCTTGTGTAGAGACTAGGTGGGTGAACACGGTACAAACGTCAAGTCCCCGATCCTAGTGAAGCATTCCATATACCGTGATCCATAAGGACCTTGTGTAGAGACTATGTGGGTGAACACGGTACAAACGTCAAGTCCCCGATCCTAGTGAAGCTTTCCATATACCGTGATCCATAAGGACCTTGTGTAGAGACTAGGTGGGTGAACACGATACAAACGTCAAGTCCCCGATCCTAGTGAAGCTTTCCATATACCGTGATTCATTAGGACCTTGTGTAGAGACTAGGTGGGTGAACACGGTACAAACGTCCAAGTCCCCGATCCTAGTGAAGCTTTCCATATACCGTGATCCATAAGGACCTTGTGTAGAGACTAGGTGGGTGAACACGATACAAACGTCAAGTCCCCGATCCTAGTGAAGCTTTCCATATACCGTGATCCATTAGGACCGTACGTAGAGACTTGGTGGGTGAACACGCTACAAACGTCCAGTCCCCAAACCTTGTGTAGCTTTCCATATACCGTGATCCATTAGGACCTTGTGTAGAGACTAGGTGGGTGAAAACGGTACAAACACCTGGTCCCCGATCCTAGTGAGACTTTCCATACACCGTGATCCATTAGGACCGTATGTAGAGACTAGCTGGGTGAACACGGTACAAACGTCAAGTCCCCGATCCTAGTGAAGATTTCCATATACCGTGATCCACTAGGACCATGTGTAGCGCATTGGTGGATGAACACGCTACAAACGTCCAAGTTCCCGATCCTAGTGAAGCTTTCCATATATCGTGATCCATTAGGACCGTGTGTAGAGTCTTGGTGGGTGAACACGCTACAAACGTCAAGTCCCCGATCCTAGTGAGGATTTCCATATACCGTGATCCATTAGGACCATGTGTAGCGCATTGGTGGATGAACACGCTACAAACGTCAATTCCCCGATCCTAGTGAATCTTTGCACACATCCGTGATCCATTAGGAGCCTGTGTAGATTCTTGGTGGGTGAACACGCTACAAACGTCAAGTCCCCGATCCTTGTGTAGCTTTCCATCTACCGTGATCCATTAGGACCATGTGTAGAGACTTGGTGGGTGACCACGCTACAAACGTCAAGTCCCCGATCCTAGTGAAGATTTCCATATACCGTGATCCATTAGGACCTTGTGTAGAGACTAGTTGGGTGAACACGCTACTAACGTCAAGTCCCCGATCCTAGTGAAGCTTTCCATATACCGTGATCCATTAGGACCTTGTGTAGATTCTTGATGGGAGAACACGCTACTAACGTCAAGTCCCCGAAGTAGTTTTTTTAGGGGTTCTACAGCCACCGCCACCGCTCCACAGTCAAGATGGTGGCCGTGTGATGTCTCTCGAACGCATGGTCGTATTTTGACAAATGAGGCGTTGTTGAACTCGGGCTGACGCCCCCTTTCCATTGAACAACATATTTCCACCACAAATTAAAACCTACCCCTACTAGGGGGTGAAATTTTAATTTTTTAGAAAATCTCGCTTTTCAAGTGCGACATGTGGGAATTTGAATGTTAATATGAAATTAGACGTTGTTTCACACAAGAGACATGTGTACGGTGGAAAGCCAATACGAATTAACATGCTTGTTTTTGTTTTTACGCATGCCCACTCATGCCTTTTGTAAGAGGGCGGGCTTTATAAAGATGGTCGCTGTAGTGTAATCTAACCTAACCCAACCCACGAGGGATGATCAAAATGTATTTTAAGCGGTGCATCTCGCATGTTGATATTCGATTATTAGTTTATAAAATCTTAGGTCAATGACCTTGCTGTTTTGGATTTTGGGGTAAATTCATTGGTCATGGGAAAGGGTTAACCATTCTAAGTCCTATGACTCCTCACTTGACCCTCTCCAATTATTAGTTTATAAAATCATCGGCCAATGGCCTTGCTGTTTTAGATCTTTTGGGTAAATTCGTTGGTCATGGAAAAGGGTAGGCCCTTTTGACAAAAATAAATAATACATTCAAAAACAGAATGTCACCTAAAGTCCAACGACCTCTCATGCAAGTCCCTAGCTTTATTGGTTCATGAGATATTAAAAAGCTAATGACCTATTAGTTTTGGATCTTATGGTATTTTTTTAAATTACTCTTCTATAAATCATTATTCAAAAAGCCCGCCCGCTTACAAAAAAAACCAAGTGGGCATGCGTAAAAACAAAAAACAAGCAAGTTAATTCATAGTAGCATTCGGCTCTTTACATGCGTTTCATGTGGAAAAACGTTTGATTTCATCATAGCATTAGGGACCATGGGCCAGTCCATAGGGACCAGTCCAAAGGGACCGGTCTAAAGGGATTAGTCTAAAAGGACCTGTCAACAGGCCCCCATCAACAGGGACTTCTCAACAAGGACCCGTCAACAATGACCCGTCAATAATGACCTGTCAAAAATGACCTGTCAACAATGACCTGTCAACAGGGACCCGTCCACAGGGACTCGTCAACAAGGACCCGTCCACAGGGACTCGTCCACAAGGACCTGCCAAAAATGACCCGTCAACATGGACCCATCAAAAAGGACCTGTCAAAAAGGAAAAAGGATCCCCTTCAAAAGGGCCCGTCCAAAGCGGCTAGTCAACAGGGGCCAGTCCAAAGGGACAAATCAACAGGGGTCAAACAAAAGGGGCTCTCAACTCAAGGCCTGACATGCCCTCTTTGATTATTGGTTTGCCTATCGACAAGCGCCGCTTAAAATACTTTTTGATCATCCCTCGAGGGTTGGGTTAGGTTAGGTTAGGTTACACTACAGCCACCATCTTTAAAAAGCCCGCCCTCTTACAAAAGCCATAAGTGGGCATGCGTAAAAACAAAAAACAAGCATGTTAATTCATATTGGCTTTCCACCGTACACATGTCTCTTGTGTGAAACAACGTTTAATTTCATATTAACATTCAAACTCCCACATGTCGCACTTGAAAGGCGAGATTTTCTAAAAAATTAAAATTTCACCCCCTAGTAGGGGTAGGTTTTATTTTGGGGTGGAAATATGTTGTTCAATGGAAAGGGGGCGCCAGCCCGAGTCCAACAACACCTCATTTGTCAAAATCCGACCAAGCGTTCGAGAGATATCGCACCGCCGTCATCTTGGCGGTGGAGCGGTGGCGGTGGCTGTAGAACCCCTAAAAAACCACTACTCCCCGATCCTAGTGAAGCTTTCCATAAACCGTTGTCCATTAGGACCATGTGTAGAGTCTTGGTGGGTGAACACGCTACAAACGTCAAGTCCCCGATCCTAGTGAAGCTTTCCACATACCGAGATCCATTAGGACCTTGTGTAGAGACTAGGTGGGTGAACACGGTACTATCGTCAAGTCCCCGATCCTTGTGTAGCTATCCATATACCGTGATCTATTAGGACCGTGTGTAGAGACTTGGTGGGTGAACACGCTGTGTTAATCTTTTTGATATCATGGTCATGTAGCCCCGTGTACTTTGGTATTACCTTCGTCATCTTGGGTGGGACTAGGAATTGAGTAGCCGTTCACGTGGCCTTAATTCAGGTAACATCTTAGTATTCACCTACTTGGAAGGGTAGCCTACTTTTTTTTTCTTTTGCGGGACGGCTGAGGAAATGATCAATCCCATAGTTGTGAGGCTGATTGAAATGCGTGAAATGCCTTCGGACCAGAATTAATTTACTTGTCACAGGCAAGAATCGAATCCGTAGTGTCTTCGTCACGAGGTGGACTTAAATCATTCCACTTCATGGTATAGCAGCTAACAGTCTTGGCTGTCACCCCCAGAGGAGCGTGTTCGATCTCCGTCTCTGCCAAGAAATGTAATTCTTCTGTGAGGGTACACTCAGCCTTGTGTGGCATCACTGTGAAGAGGTGGGTTCAACTTCCACCTCAGCCATCCTCGAAGTGGTTTTACGTGGTTTTCCTACTTCGTCTTCGGGCAAATGTCGGAATGGTACCTACCGGCAGGCCACGGCTGCCTCCTTCCCTCTTCCTTGTCTCTCCCTCCCATTCTTCCCATCCCGTCTCACCCCTTATGAGGCCCCCAGTTCGCTTTGCAGGTGAGAACGCCTGGGCGAGGCGCTATCCCTTCTCCCCAGTTGTATCTCGCTCCAGGACACTGCCCGCAGAGGCGGTAAATGTGACTCCGTGAGAAAAACTTACCTGGAGGGTAAACTGTCTACGAAAATAAAATCGCAACAAAGGAAAGCATTGGTAGAGATAATTTCCGAGGGCAGGAAATTGTCTAATCTGAGGTTAAATCACTAACCAATGAAAAAAATAATATCGTTTAGCATCGGGAGCAAGGTTTGTTATTTGACGCCCAGAGGGCAGCTTTCATGTCAAATTTTGTAATTCCTTGGAGTGCTATGAAAGTTAAGGAGGTTTGATATATATATACTCCTTGTCACCATAGCGCTTTCTAGTATAGAAGGGAGGAACTTAATGTTGGCGGAAAATCCCGTGATTAACTTTGCCATTATGAACATGGCCTACTGAATTCAAATGGGTTCATTAACATGCCAACAACGTATGACATGCGTGCCGAGATTTTTGTCGCCTTTCAAAAATCACTTACCATGGCCAGGAGCGAACCTGCAAACTTGGTGTTGGTAGTCCGACATGATAACCACTCACCCACCGTGCCACTAACCAAGAAGCCCAATATGGTTAATGTTACTCTTTCCAAGAATTTTCTTTTCCTACAGGCAGCCTATATTTACGATTATCTGAAATGAGTCACTTCAGTTACCTCGATTTTTAAACGACTCACTCTATTTTGACTAAATGTCATAATTGGAAGGAAATGTTGGTGCTGTGCTTCTAACAATAGAGCAATGATCTTACTTGAATTAGCCCTTTGACCACGTTCTTCTTAGATTTTACTTAAATATCTAATAGAGTAGCCATGTGACTTTTAATTCTGCTCTTGGCAGAGTGGCAAATATCTTCCTGTCATGATCGAGTGATCAGCCTTCGCTCCTTCCATTATCGAGTACAGCTTCACATCTCATCTCTAATGTACTTCAGGCTGAGTGTTACACATCAGATCGTTTGTGTAAATGTTCCTTTAAAAGACTCAGTCATTTCGTCTTTCGCCTCCTCATCCGATCTGCATTTAAAGTAGATCCTAATGTAACGTAGTAGACGCCAGTGCAAAACATACGGAGACCTGCGTAAATTGAGAAAAACAAGATGTTCAGTTGTTGTTTGAGTGTTCACTCTTTTGACTGGTTTGATGCAGCTGTCCATGCCTCCCTGTCCTTAGCTAATCGTTTCATCTCTACATAGCTAGCACACCCTACATCCGAGGCAATCTGTTTAACATATTCTAACCTTGGTCTACCCCTACAGTTCTTGTCCTCGACCCTTCCTTCCATTACTAAGCTTGCTATTCCTGGGTGTCTTAGTATGTGTCCTACTAACCTATTTGTTCTCTTCATTAGCAGTCGCCAGAAACATAGCTCCTCTCCCACTTGTCTTAATACCTCTTCGTTTGTAACCCTATCAGTAAAGAACATATAGGCTACTTTCTCCTAAATGTATGACTCTTTGTCCTATTCATTGAGTACAATTCAATTCTGGTTGTTGAAATACAACGTGCTATACGGATATTAAACGTTGAATGATTGAATCCTCACCTGAATTATATACACACTCACACACTAATATAGCCATCACAATAACATAGGTTATCAGACAAAATTCAACACTCACCCAAGTACACGGGACTAAATGACCATGATGTCCATGCATCTCCAATGAAACAACAACAACAACAGCTTCCTACCCATATCCTTCCACGTATAAAAGTACGCACACTAGTAAGCCTACAGACATCGCAGTGACACATGTTATCATACAACTTCTACACACACACAAGTGCATGGGGCTACAAGACCATGATGCCGCAAAACCCCTAAATAATCAACAACAACAATAGACTGTACGAGGATCAAGGACAAGGAATTTTAATCGCTGTAGTCGAGTGTTGAAGTACATGGTGTTATAGGTTTGATTGCAAATACACACATTATGCTTAACATTATAACGTGCGAGTAGTTATAAATCAATATCTACCAAGAAAACGAAGTAAAAATAGTTTAACCTGCTGGGATTTGATCCACAAACCTCCAGACCATGAGTTTATCTCGCTACCAGTACGCAACACATGCCGTAGACTAATTCTTGGTTAACAACTGGTTTAGTATAACTCCACAATATTTGGTCTTGCAATAAACGATGTCATTAGTGTTTTCTGCCGTTTCTATACACCATTTGATACTAAATATGTATTAATTTCTTCAGTGCATTCCTAAAAGGATATAAACTTACGAAGTTACGGAAATATATGGATTTACAAGCGAATAATAGCGGCCATTTGACCCAACGGGTCGGCACGGACAAGCAGGATATGGCACGGTCAGCCTGAACAGTTATTTACTACTGCGGTTACATATTCTATTTTAAAATGCTAATATCCTACCGGTTACCTCTTTGAGGACAGTTTAAACCTCCCTATGCACTATGGCCGTAATTGGTAAGGCCAGGCCTTGTTGAATCGTAAGTTATGGTTTGGCTATAATACTTGCATGATTCATACAACCGCCATCTTGAAACTATTTGGCTGATGACCTTGTAATTTGGGCAAAAGACGCTTCCTACATTAAGGTATATTGTTGCAAAATTTGGTAGAGATCGGACGATCAGGATAGTCGTAATTTGATTTAAGCTCAGAACATTTGTGTAGGTGCCATCTCTTTTTTGTTATGATGGTGGTGGTACACACAATGACAGTGAGTTGTCCCTTGCTAGTGCTACCTCTATACCAAAGATGGTTCGATTTGGTTTCGTTGTGTTTGAATTGATAGGGGGGATCGATTTGGAACACATACACGGCCACCATCTGCAAACTATTGGGCTTGTAGTTTGGGCAAAGACGCTTCTCATATTAGGGTATGTTTTTGCAGAATTTGGTAGAGATCAGATGATTAGGTTAGTCGTAATTTGATTTAAGCTTTGAACATTTGGGTGGCCGCCATTACGTCTCCGTCAAGATGGCGGCGATATATAACATGACACTGAGGTGCCCTTTTCTAGTGCTACCTCTGTACAAAATTTCGTTCAATTCGGTTTCGTTGTGTTTGAATTGATAGGGAAGGGGGTGGTGGGGGGTCAGACAGACCAAATCCCACACACACACACACACATGCAGACAGATATACAATTTTTGGCCCTGTGTAGATCTCATAAGTGTATTTTTTTGCAAAAATCAAAAGTGGGCTAAACATACCCATGATTCCAGCATCTTTATTACCACTGAAGCTAGATGGAACATAAAGCGGATAGCAAAAATAACTGCAGCAGTTTAAGACGCTATTGGCGGTAGTCGTACACACCGCACCGCACCTGGTGGCAATACTCTCACAGGTATGACCAGAAAACGCATGAAATGGGAAACCCATTGGAATGAATTTATCATGGGGGCATATTATCGAATATCTCCCTTGGAACAGATAATACAATCATTGTACCTCAATACACATGGTTCCTTGCTAAGGCCGAACCAGGCTGTGACATAACATGTAACCGAGTTATGCCGTGATAATGATCTGAAAAAATAAACAATTTTAATAATAAAACGTAACAAGTAAACATCTTTGGCTGAAGAGAGCCATGAAATGTAGCGAGAGAGACGTGTTACTAGCATCATTAGAGCGGGAATTCTACCATAATGTGCTCACTGACTTAGCAAACCCCGCAACATACTTGGCAAAAACGAGAACAGTGTTAGAGTTTAATAATAATAATAATAATAATAATAATAATAATAGTATAACAATACAATAATAATATTAATAATAATGATAATAAGTTCTGAAGATTAAAATCCTTAATTCAATAATAATGTGTAGGCTACTTTTTATTCTACACATTGTGGCCTTCCTCAGCGCAAATAATAATATGAATAGAAAAGCAGGACTTTCAGTGCGTGAAATATTTCACTTTAAAAGAAGGTTTTTCTCAAAGCTATTTCTAAAAGCTAAAAAACACATTCACTAAAACAGAACTGTTACAAAAATTTGTTAAATGCGAAAGACATACATCTTGATATAAAACCAGCCTGAAGAAGGACCAGTGATGAGGGTGTTATGTAGACAAAGGGAAGACCACAGTGTGAACGAAACCGGTACAATAAAAAGTACAAATTATTATTGACTTAAGGCTTTTAAACTTCAGGACTTATTATACTTGGTCAATGAGGAACAAGGCTAACATATCACATTATATTAATAATAATGATAGATAATGCATAATACGAACCTGCGTTCAACTAGCGATGTCATCTTCCTCCTATCCTTAGGAATCTTGAATCTATATCGTTCTACTTCTCCATAATTGTAGCGAAGTACGCAACTAGGTAGTCTTCTCGGGGTACGATCCTATGGTCGGATGCACTTTGTCTCATGCAGCGATTTCCTTGCCAGTCAGCCTAGAAGTGGTTTCTCTATAGTCTAATTGAGGCAAATGCTGGGATGGTTTCTAAATTAAAGCCTCAGTGATCTCCTTCTCAACCTTAGTATCACTCGCCATGTGACAATAACACAGGTTAGCAGGACAACTGGCGATGTCCCACTACTTACTGATATGTACGCTATTTCAGGCGATCCAACGTGCTGACCAGTTGCTCCCGTACTTCGTGATGGACACTGCCAGACACATCCCAGGTCTACCAGGACTGTTCATCGCCGGAGTGTTTAGTGCTGCCCTCAGGTCAGTGATTCTAACATTCAGATTATTGAGCCGATATTAACAGGATTTGTAGCTTAATTCAAAGGAAATACAAGCTGTTCAGTAACGAACATTATCCTACTTTGGTTGGTTGGTTCCTCAGTTTAGGGGCTGCGAAAACGCGGTCATGTAGCCCCGTGTGTTTTGGGTGTGTGTAGAATCTGTCTGATAACCGGAGTTAATTGTGATGACTGTATTAGTGTGTGTTATCTGTTTTAATTCAAGTAAGGACTGTAGACATTCAATTTGCAAGTAGTTCCTACTTTTACAACTAAACACCACCGTCAACGGCAAATAGCTCTGATCTTGGTTACTAGATGCCTCCGTAGTCGGCTCCTGGCAACGAACGTTGGAACCTAAGAGCGGTAGTCAAATCAAACCTGTAATTTAGCTTCACTCAATTGTAATTAGTGAAAGGTTCTTTTACATAGCATGAATCTATGACATGGGACCGGCGCCTTTATTTCCTCTCCGAAGGAAGGCATACTGAGGGATTTTCAACGCTCTTAAAGATTCCGAAGACTTCGGGCGGATTTGAACCCGCGATACTGGAAATAGAAGCTCAGCATGCTACCGGCTACGCCACCGAAGCCGCTGAATATCCTACGTTCTCCTAAATTAATGGCTATAGTTATATTTATAACTCATCAAAACGTACAATTGAATGTTCTTGTGATGAACGTTAAGAGTAAGACTTCCCGTTTACTAAGTTTAGTTTTAATTCCTCTTTTGCATCCAGATTAATTGGAACAACAGAATAGTACACCTATCCGCCATATTGAATGTATGGGATCGTTTATCTTGAGCGTTATGCAGAGAAAACCTTTTATGTGAGACTACATTCTGGATTGTTTGAATTAGTCTTGGTATCTTATCTGTTTCACCCCGCGTAAAATGTTTCTTGTTAGTTGCCCAATTCGATCCTGATTTATTGAATTTGGAGTTTCAGTAGTATGCTCAGCCACCATCTTGAGTACATGGCGGGGATGTTCGAGCCCATATAGGTTCTGCAGTACATTAATGGTAATTTGAACATTGTGTCAATAAGATATATTGAGTAATGTGTTTGTATGCCTATCTACGAAGTACGTCCAGAAAGTAAGTTCCGTTTGGTAATAACATTAAATTGTGTACAGATACAGAAAAATTATTTATTGCACACAATTCTACAACCCTTAAACTACTTTTCAACATAACTGCCGAAATGTTGCAGGCATTTATCGTAGCGTGGCACGAGTTTTTGTATACCTTCTTCATAGACGTGTGCCGCCTGTGTCTAGTTGTACGTTCCGCTGCAGCGCAGTTCCGCATTTGCGCGGTAGACGCTCTGTATCAAGGAGAAGAAACGTGCGCCATTTGGAGAGCGCTGTCAGCCACGTACGCGTTGTTGTGCATGTTTACTCGTACAATGTCGGTGTGGATTGAAAATCCCGCCGCTTGTGAAATCAGATCTGTGATTCGTTTTCTGAATGCTAGGAAAGTGAAACCAATTGAAATTTATCGGCAAATTTGCGAAGTGTATGGACAAAATGCGATGAGTGATTCAATAGTGAGAAGATGGGTCCGACAGTTCAATGAAGGACGTTGTGAAGTGCACGATGAAGAACGAAGTGGGCGTCCATCTTTGGTTACAGAAGAACCGGTTCACGCGATTGATGGCAAGATCCGGAAAAAACCGCAGGTTTACAATTAGTGCTCTCGCTATGGAATTTTCCCTAATCTCACGATCACTAATTCATTAAATTGTTACCGAAAAACTGAACTTTCGTAAACTTTGCCGACGTTGGGTACCAAAGATTCTTACGGAGCAACACAAAACAAAACGGATGGGTAGTGCATTTCAGTTTTTGACCCGTTACAATGAAGGCGGTGAAGAATTTCTGACACAGATAGTCACAAGAGATGAAACTTGGATTTCTTACGACACCCCTGAAAGTAAGCGGCAATCAATGGAATGGAGGCACACTTCATCCCCAGCAAAGGTTAAGCCGAAACAAATCTTGACACCTCGGAAAATGATGTGCACAGTGTTCTCGGCCTGGAAAGGCATCTTACTCGTTGATTTCTTACCGCGTGGTCAAACAATCAACGCAGATGCTTACTGCGAGACACTTAGGAAATTGTGCCGCGCAATACAGAATAAGCGCCGAGGGTTGCTGTCAAAAGGTGTTGTTTTTCTTCACGACAACGCACGACCACACACTGCAAATGTGACGAAAAACCTCCTACAAGGATTTGGCTGGGACGTGTTTGACCACCCTCCGTACAGCCCTGACCTCGCTCCTAGCGACTTTCATCTGTTCACACATCTCAAGTCTTTCCTTGGCGGTCAACACTTCAACAATGACGACGAAATGAAAGAAGATGTTTCCAACTGGTTGAAGACACAGGCGGCAAACTTCTATGAAGAAGGTATCCAAAAACTTGTGCCACGCTATGACAAAATGCCTGCAAAAGTTCGGCAGTTATGTGGAAAAGTAGTTTAAGAGGTGTAGAATGCTGTGCAATAAATAATTTTTCTGTATCTGTACACAATTTAATTGTATTACCAAACGGAACTTACTTTCTGGACGTGCCTCGTATATATATAAAGCTCAAAGTTTGTCTATCTGTTTGTCTGTCTGCCTGTCTGTTATGTATACAGAATCTACACCGTTTCACCGATTTGAACCAAAATTTGTATACATACCCTTCGGAACCCGGCGGGTAACCCAGTCCACTTTAAATTTCGGACAGACCAATCCATTCCCTGCATTTAGGCCCTTCTGCAAAAATCTACACCGTTTCACCGATCTGAACCAAATTTTGTATACATGCCCTTTAGAACCCGACGAGTAACACTGTCCACTTCCAATTTCGGACTGACGACTCCATTCCCTGCCTTTAGGCCCTTTGGCAAAAATCTATACCGTTTCACCGATCTGAACCAAAATTTGTATACTTACCCTTTAGAACACGACGAGTAACACTGTCCACTTTAAATTTCGGACAGACCACTCCATTCCATGCATTTTGGCCCTTTGGCAAAAATCTACACCGTTTCACCGATCTGAACCAAAATTTGTATACTTACCCTTTGGAACCCAGCAGGTAACCAACGCTGCCTACTTTAAATTTCGGACAGACCACTTCATTCCCGCCATTTAGGCCCTTTGGAAAAAATCTACACCGTTGCACCTATCTGAAACAATATTTGTTTACTTCCACTTTAGAACCCGACGAGTAACACTGTCCACTTTCAATTTCGGACAGATCACTTCATGCCCTGCATTTAGGCCCTGTGGCGAAAATCTACACCGTTTAACCCATCTGATCCAAATTTTACAAACTTACCCCTTGGAACCCGACGGGTAACACTGTCTGCATGAAATTTTGTACAGACCACACCATTCCCTGTATTTAGGTCCATCTGATCCAAATTTTAGATACTTACCCTTTGAAACTCGACGAGTAACACTGTCTGGTGGAAATTTTGGACAAACCACACCATTCCCTGTATTTAGGCCTTTGGCACAAATCTTCACCATTTCACCGATCTGAACCAAAGTTTGTATACATACACTTTAGAACCCGACGAGTAACACTGGCCTCTTTAAATTTCGGACAGACCACTCCATTCCCTGCATTTAGGCCCATTGTCAAAAATCTACACCGTTTCTCCGATCTGAACCAAATTTGTATTTTTACCCTTTAGAACCCGACGACTAACACTGTCCACTTTAAATTTCGGACAGACCACTCCATCCCCTACATTTAGGCCGTTTGGCAAAAATCTACACCGTTTCACCGATCTGAACCAAAATTCGTATACTTACCCTTTGGAACCTTGCAGGTAGCCAACCCTGTCTACTTTAAATTTCGGACAGATCACTTCATTCCCTCCATTTAGGCCCTTTGGCAAAAATCTACACCGATGCACCGATCTGAACCAATATTTGTATACTTACCCTTTAGAACCCGACGAGTAACAACGTCCACATTCTATTTCGGACAGACCACTCCATTCCCTGCATTAAGGCCCTGTGGCGAATATCAGCACAGTTTAACCCATCTGATCCAAATTTTACAAACTTACCCTTTGGAACCCGACGAGTAACACTGTCTGCTTGAAATTTTGGACAGACCACACTATTCCCTGTATTTAGGCCTTTGGCACAAATCTGCACCGTTTCACAGATCTGAACCAAAATTTGCGTACTTACCCTTTAGAACCCGGCGAGTAACACTGTCCACTTTAAATTTCGGACAGACCACTCCATTCCCTGCATTTAGGCCATTTGGCAAAAATCTATACCGTTTCACCGATCTGAACCAAAATTTGTATACTTACCCTTTAGAACCTGACGAGTAACATTGTCCACTTTAAATTTCGGACTGACGACTCCATTTCCTGCATTTAGGCCCTTTGGCAAAATTCTATACCGTTTCACCGATCTGAACCAACATTTGTATACTTACCTTTTGGAACCCGGCGAGTAACACTGTCCACTTTAAATTTCGGACAGACCACTCCATCCAGCATTTAGGCCCTTTGGCAAAAATTGTACAACGTTTCTCCGATCTGAACAAAAATTTTATACTTACCCTTTAGAACCCGACGAGTAACACTGTCCACATTAAATTTCGGACAGACCACTCCATTCCCTGCAATTAGACCCTTTGGCAAAAATCCATACCGTTTCACCGATCTGAACCAAAATTTGTATACTTACCCCTTGGAACCCTGCAGGTAACCCTGTATACTTTAAATTTCGGGCAGACCACTTCATTCCCTCCATTTAGGCCCTTCGGCAAAAATCTACACCGTTTCTCCGATCTGAACCAGTATGTATATACTTACCCTTTAGAACCCGACGAGTAACACTGTCCACTTTCAATTTCGGACAGACCACTCCATCCAGCATTTAGGCCCTTTGGCAAAAATTGTACACCGTTTCTCCGATCTGAACCAAAATGTTTATACTTACCCTTTAGAACCCGACGAGTAACACTGTCCACATTAAATTTCGGACAGACCACTCCATTCCCTGCATTTAGACCCTTTGGCAAAAATCCATACCGTTTCACCGATATGAACCAAAGTTTGTATACTTACCCTTTGGAACCCTGCAGGTAACCCTGTCTACTTTAAAGTTCGGATAGACCACTTCATTCCCTCCATTTAGACCCTTTGGCAAAAATCTACACCGTTTCTCCGATCTGAACCAATATGTGTATACTTACCCTTTAGAGCCCGACGAGTAACACTGTTCACTTTCAATTTCGGACAGACCACTCCATTCCCTGCATTTAGGCCCTTTGTCAAAAATCTACACCGTTTAACCCATCTGAACCAAATTTTACATACTTACCCTTTGGAACCCGACGAGTAACACTGTCTGCTTGAAATTTTGGACAAACCACACCATTCCCTGTATTTAGGCATTTGGCACAAATCTTTACCGTTTCACCGATCTGAACCAAAGTTTGTATACTTACACTTTAGAAACCGACGAGTAACACCGTCCACTTTAAATTTCAGACAGACCACTCCATTCATTGCCCATACACTCTTCGGCAAAAATCTACACCGTTTCACCGATCTAAACCAAATTGTCCCTACTTACCCTTCTGAACCCAACGAGTAACTCTGACTACTTGAAATTACGGACAGATCACTCCATTCCCTGCATTTAGGCCCATTGGCAAAAATCTACACCGTTTCACCGATCTGAAACAAAATTTGTATATTTACCCTTTAGAACCCGATGCGTAACACCGTTTACTTTAAATTTCGGACAGACCATTCCCTGTATTTAGGTATTTGGTACAAATCGAACCGTTTCACCGATGTGAACCAAATTTTGTATACCTACCCTTTAGAACCCAACGAGTAACGCTGTCCACTTTAAATTTAAGTAGTGTAACTGTAAGAATATGTTAATAAGTCTATTGTTGGCTGGCAATGTGTGCTGCATTACGTCACCCCTACCAGTGTTCTGGTGCAGAATAGCGAAAATAGTTACATTTTGCGCTGTTTATAAATTGTAGTCTCGGGGAGTAATTAGTGCAAAAAGTTTTATTTGGCCCCTTAAAACAGTTTTCATCTTGAAAATATTTTGCCTCCGGATAATTGCGATGGTGTTGGTGCAGTACATTGAGGTTATTAGCTGCAATAAGCTTTGGTGTTTTCGAACTTACTTTCTTCTATTCCGATTCTTATCCTTGAGCGCTATGTGGTGATAAATGATACTGTTGCTACCTCAGGAGCTTGGGACAGCCGAAGTTTTACAAAGTGCTCTGCATATTTTCCTACAGCGCTATGCGACAAAAGACGACACTATTGGCCTCTACTTTTCTAACAGCCAATGAGATATAGGTCCTCTTTCGAATCATATTTTTCAATTGGTTTGTATTGTGCCCATTCGGCATGAAATATGCAAATCACAGTTTGCCAGCAATGCTCAACCGGGAGTATCGGGGTTCATGGTATGTTCTCCCACTCTGTGACCTACACACTTTGGATTAAATAGAGGATACACTTCCAAAAATAAACCAAAAATCAACTCCTACTATAAAAACATTTAATTACTCAAATATGTGGCGCTACAAAAATTAAACAAATAAAATACTGACCCTTTAATCCTACTTATTCAAAATGAACAAGGAATACAAATATTAAAAAAATATTAAATCATCATGAATGGCTTTCCTTAAACCAACAACATTCATTAAGTTTCACTTCCATATAGTGTCCTTTTAAAATTCAATGACATCAAAAGCTAAAATAGGCCCGATACTTTTTATATACACTGGGTTTTTCGTTTACAACACATCACTTACTAGTACATGAGTATACTTCTTAATAAAAATATAAAAATTTACCAAAGTACAGTTACTCATTTACTTAATTTTGGGCTTTCACAACGCTCACAGGTTACCATCTCTCTCTCAAGCCAACAATTCACTACCGTGATTGGGAAACATTTGCGTACTCCGAGCTACAGAAGACTACTTGAACAAGTCAAAAATTAAGATCACTCCCAGAATCTAATTGTCTTCATTAAAACTCGTGAATCATTACATCATATTATCATAACATTAGGGATTTATTATTATTTGTCTTAAAAGACCATTTATCATAAGAAAGCTACGATCTGAACTCTGCAAGCGGTAATCTTTCATCTAAAAGAACTTCGGTTCGGAGACCGGGTCGTTAAAACAAACTCTAAACACTCTTGTGTACTATAACTTCAAACAGACAGCTTTTAAACCTACCACAACACCTCAATGGTAAGGGTCTGGCCTTGGCTACTTAGCGTGATTTATTGCAGGGAGGCAGACTTCACGGTCTCGCCCACACGAGACGAGCTACCCTCAGCTTTTACAAGCTGTTTCTTAAATGCAGTTCTTTGAACAGGCAAGGCTTTCTTACAAATTACTATAACAACATATTGAGGTTCCACAAACCTATTCTCTTTACTTCGGCATTTATTAATTATGAAGTGTCCTCATTGGCGGGTAAGAATAATTCAATACAACAACAAATACTTAGGGGCTTAAACATGGACGAATCTGAGTTCGATCCTTTCAAATGCCTCGGGATCCATATCCCACACTGGAGGACTTATAACATTAGCGACTTATAGCAGGCCCTTTTACCTTATTACCGGCGCTCATAATACAATATAAATAGCACCCTCTTTTACCATATAACACACCCGCGGCCTCGTGATCACATCACTATTTGGAGGACTTACCATAGTTCAATTACCACGACCAACTGCCCCTCATAATTAGTTTTACCGAGTATTCCAACGCATTCCTAGCGTGACAAATTTCTTTAATGCGCTACATGGCGCTTACACGTTACTAAGCCAAGTTGCCTTCAATGAACTGATAAATTCAAAAATCAACATTTGATTATACATTTCCATTCTATATTACTCCTCTCCCTTAACAATAATCGCTTTACCATACGAACATGTGTTCATAACATGTATAAATTCATTTAAAGGAGCTCGGAAGCTACTACTTTCCATATAAGTCATCATAAAATTCATTCATTTATATAATTGTTATTATTATTATTATTACGCTTGCTTTCTCATATTTAAATCATTTATCAATCACACTGATATTTTATTTCATACATTTCCCCAAGGGATTTATTTATTTCACATAATTATTTATACTTTCTCAATTTTTACCGTTAAGATCGCGCTATTATTCTTTTATTTGTTATTCAAACATCCCTATTTTTTTATCATGTGGATTATACGCAAATCTTCCCCAACACATAACATAATGAAATGGTTACTCACATGATTTCACGGTCATCGACCGAATTCTCCAGCGATGTTTCATTTTTGCCCACTCACTGCACTTAAGCCATCTTCATACTCATTTCACGCAATGACACTTCATTAAACACATATAAATTATTTACCTTAATCACTTTAACCATATTGAATACCATTTTTGTATTCATTTTTCTTAACACAAATAAATTCACTAAAATTATTACACTAAAACATATTTTACTGTATTTACACTACACAAATTTTAATCACTTAGGCGTTAATTTTTGCCTTACATACGTGATTTCTTTCTTCCCCGTTTCCAAGGGTTACACTTTTAGACGTCTGCTTCCTAATCTAGCCAAGATAATGAAAGTCTCGATCAATCTACCCCTCCCTGGAACGGTTAATCTTCAGATCCGGTTTCTGACTATCGGCTTCTACACTTTACTAGCACGATGTCGTTTCTTCCTAGACCCTAGTTAACTTGTCTAGATAAAGTCTGTCCTATTTACGGTCTCTCGAATACTGTATCGGCGACCTTATATTTTCTAGCATTAATTGCTATTCCTTCAGTTCGTGGCTTACTGCTTTTACAATACGTTTGTCTCCTTAGACAAAACCTTGAAATACGATTTCGAACTCTTATTTCTCTGCGCTCTAGTCCCTATATTTCCGGCACACTAGGCGTTACTTATTTCCTTCGACCCTGATCGGGTTCTTTTACGTTGATAAACAGTTTGTTTCACTTTCTTAGGTACTTCGAAACACTACGATACTTTATGTCTTTTAACTGAACTGTTATTCGAATACTTATCGCCTGTTCTTTCTTCAAAGTCGCAGCCTAACTTTGACTGTAATAATAGACTTTCACTATGAAGTCTGACGTTTACTGAGATTAATCCTGTACTAGGATTTTTCCACACGGCGATACTAATGACGATATTGCTCAGCCACTCCCGTACGGGGTGCTCGTTGGTGATACAGCGTAAAGACTGCATTTACAATGTACTATTCCTTAGCGATGTGATGTAGCGTCACGTCCTCTAGACGGACTAAAACTGCATTTGATGTGATGCTGCACCTCCGTACGAGGTCTGTTGTAAACTGCATGTACTTTGAAACAGTACCACGCTCTCCGGCGTCTTTGGTAAAGTGAATGATTACTGCGAAACAGTACCATGCGCTCCCGCACCCTTGGTAAACTGAATGAATAGCCTGGCTCTGCCAGGGCTTTTATACAAATTGGCGACAAAAAGATAAAATCCTCGTCTTTTTCGTAACTAACTTTTCAAGTAGTAGTCGCATACTTTTGAAACGTATATCTCTGGAAAGCTCGTTTTCTAAACGTAAACTGACTTCTTTGCACATGAAAATCGATCGTACAATTCCGAGATATTAAATAAAATTTGCTCTTCAGATACGTGGGTGTTGCAGTTTATTTTTAATCCCTACCACCTCTGGTCTCTGGTCTCTGGAACATTTAACGACGTCATGCTTCTATTGCACTTCTTTCCTGGGCAATTATTATAACCTTTTTCCCCACACAAAAATCTCTATTCCAAAATGATTCACAATGATGTATTTCTTTTATTAATTATATGCTCGCAAATAGCTTAAATCTAATTATTCCTCTTCTTGAGCAACTGCGAGGTTGCCATTTTATTGCTGCGTAAGATCAATTTCCGAAATCTCTTCTCTCTTACTCCCAGCGGAAAGTTTTATCGTTCTATTTATAGTCATGATCGCTCCCTATCGGTGCGTCATGCATGATATCATTTCCTGGCGACTCCTGCTCTCTTATTATTGCGCCACATGGTAACAGTTCTCTTGCATAAAATCTTTCTAACTCATTCTAAAGACTGTATTTTTCCTTCCTTCTTTTACCAATAAAATGTGGATTCGACCCTTGAACCAATGGCATATGGGTTTAGTATATTACATGTGGCAGTACTGTAGTTAGTAAATAGCCGTTTCCCTATTCATTATTATCACTATCATTAGAAGGAAGTGACCTGAATCTTTCGTCCATTATACTGTACTACTTATCACACACACTACCACCATCACAAAATGTTTTTTCTGTAAGTTTAAATATCATGTTCCAGTTCAGTAGTAGTATTCATTATCATCCATAAAACAAATAAATCCACCGGGCGAAGCCGGGTACTACTGCTAGTATTATATAATTTCAAGATGATTCAGTGTGATAATATTTTGACTGACGCAAGTGACAGAAGTGACAGTGATGCACACCTCTTGGCAAGATTCCATCAGGCGGCTTCGGTGGCGTAGTTGGTAGCATGCTGCGCTTATATACCCAAGGTCACAGGTTCAAACCCGGCTGAAGTCGTCGGATTATTTAAGAGCGTTAAAAATCCCTCAGTATGTTTTCCTTCGGAGATGAAGTAAAGCTGGCGGTCCCATATCATAGATTTATGGCATGAAAGAGAACCTTCCACTAACTGCACTTGTGTGAAGCTAAAATTTGTAGGTTAGAATTAATAACGCTCTATTAGTTCCAACGTTCTTCACCAGGTGCTGACTGAGATGCCATCTAGTAGCCAAGTCCTTAAGCTAGGTGTCGTGGACGGTAGCATTTGGTAGGAAAAGTAAGAACTACTTGAAATTATTGTCTGTAGTCCTTACTTGAATTATAACAGATATCACACACTAATACAGGCATCGCAATTAACACCGGTGATCAGATAGATTCTACCCACTCGCAAAGTACACGGGGCTACATGACCACGTTGAGCAGGATCTGCTGAAGATCACTTGACGATCGACACGTGTCATCCCCCCCCCCCACACACACACACCTTTGTATATAGAGAATATTAAATTAATGGATAGTTGTCGGAAGTGGAGGGATGTACACGGTATCATATTGTAACCCCACAGCGGCGTGAAATCAGGACATCGTGGTGGCCATGCTATTTTCACACCACGTCCCATTTAAGCGTGAGTGGAGTGGTATAGGAACTTAGTGAGTAGGGGGATGAGGGGGGTTCTAACTCCCCCCACCACTACTCCCAATGCGAGCCGATAACTCCCGAACCCTTGGTCGGAGATTCACGAATGAGGTGTCGTTGGACTCGGGCTGACGGGGGCTTTGCTATGGACCACTCATTTCAACCCCTAAATAAAACCTACCCCTACTAGGGGGTGAAATTTTAATTTTTAGTGAAAGTCTCTTTTCAAATACGACATGTATAAGGTGCGCTGCTAAAATGAACTTAAATGTTGTTGCTCATATCACGCATGCGTTTTTCTGGCTGCCGCTATGGATGAACATTTTTGTTTTTGTTTGTACGCATGCGCACTTGGGATTTTTGTAAGAGGGTGAGCTCTTTGAAAAAAATGATTGATAAGAAGAGGTTTTGGTGGTGAGGAGAGAGCCAGATAGTCGCCTACTTTCCTACGAAGTTTGCCGATATCTCTCAAACGCAAGGTCGGATTTGGACGTGTGACGTGTCAAATCGATTGTCTCGAAGCCCTATACATGTTATTAATAGGTTAAAGTTTTGAGAATGAGGGAAACAGGCTTTTTGGGGGTAAAACCGTGATTTTAGACTTTTTCCGATATCTCACGAATGCATGGTCGGATTTGGTCCTATGACGTGTCAAATGGCTTGTCTCGAAACCCTGTGTATTTTGGTAATAGGTTAAAGTTTTTGAGAATGAGGGAAACAGAATATTTTGGGGTAAAACCGTGATTTTAAACTTTTTGCTATATCTCGCGAACCAATCATGCTAGAGGCATGTACGACGGGTCCAAGGACTCGGGGTGACGTCGTCTCTGCTATGGACCACTCGTTATATTTTTTTTAAAATTTTGGAAACGCGATTTTGGGGTAAACACGTGTTTTTTGTGATTTTTGTCGATATCTCACAAACCAATAACGCTAGAGACGTGTACGAGGTGTCCCAGGACTCGGGATAACGCCCCCTTTCAAATGTGGTAGATATTTTTTTTCAAAAAATAATTCACATGGGTCTAACGCCATACATGTTGAAAAAAGGTTTTCTTTTTCTTTACCTGTTTATAAAGTTTATGAAGCGTGGTGGTTGAGAGAGACGATACTGCTGGGTGTGTGTTTCAACGAACCTGTCGCTAACCACAAGGACCATGCTTAATAGAACAATCGCTATTTCAGCGGGTCGGTGTATGACAGAGCGAGGGTGAGTTTTTCTGATATTTTACCTTTAATGTGTAAACGGTGATGAGAACTTGGTTCTATGTTGGTCGAAGCGAGTAGAGAAAACAAACTTGCAGAGGAGCAGGAGGTGAATGTCATTTGAGCTTATTGGAATGCGCTGATCTGACTTGACAACAAGTGCAATGGAAAAATGACAATGACGCTTGAAGGTGAAATAATCTGACCACCGTGGTGGCAGGGAAGAGCGAAATGCATGTGAACATGTGTGAAACCACATGTACGCTAAACAAGTGACATCCTGTTTTGCTTCGTACGTGACAAAATGCAAGTTGACGTGAAATTTGATCTGCCACAGGTGTTCACCTTGGACGTTAGCTGTCCACGTGCACGATAACAGAATGTTCAAAGCGTGGGAATCGCTGAATCAGTAAAAAGTATGATGCAACTTGTGGGAATGATGTCACAACCAATAGATAGGCAAGAGCAGCGAACAGCAGTGGTGGGAGGTGGAGGGGGGAGAGGGGGAGGGGTCATGTACGAGAGATCATAGGTGGAAAGGGAAAGACAAACATGTATGAACATGCACGAAGCGCGGAGCGCTGTACACACAGAGCTATAGGAGGTGTACAACATGTGTGAATAAATAAAAAGTGCGTTAATATCTCGCTAACTAATAATCAGAGAGTGTCAAGTGAGGTGTCAAAGGACTCAGGATGGTCAACCCTTTTCCATGACCAACGAATTTACCCTAAAGATCTAAGGTCATTAGCTTTTAATATCTCATGAATCAATAAGGCTAGGGACCTGTATGAGAGGTCGTTGGACTTGAGGTGACATTCTGTTTTTGAATATATTATTTATTTATGTCAAAAGGGCCTAACTGCACTTTTGTTGATATCTCGCTAACTAATAATCAGAGAGGTTCAAGTGAGGTGTCATAGGTCTCAGGATGGTCAACCCTTTTCCATGACCAACGAATTTACCCACAAGATTCAAAACAGCAAGGTCATTGACCTAATATTTTATAAACTAATAATCGAATATCAACATGTGAGGTGTCATAGGACTTAGAATGGTCAACCCTTTCCCATGGCCAATGAATTTTCCCAAAATACCCAATACATCAGGGTCATCGACCTGAGATTTTATAAACTAATAATCGGATACGAACACGTGAGATGTTTACCATGTGTGATGAAACATAGCTAGGTAGAGAAAGATTTAGTGTAGGCTACATGTATGGTGACTGACAAGTCATTGAAACTTCTTTTTCAGATCAAACTGCAGTATAGAGAGAGTATATGTTGCAGGTATGGGTTAATAATTGACGAACGGTGTACACAAACTTTGATTTATCTATTCAAGAAGTAAGAGTAGACTATCTTTAATTGATTGGTTAAAGAGGATAGCTAAAAACACAAAAAGAATACTCAGTGGTTACCGGGACAAGATGGTCGCTACACACAACAAGCTTTAAATACTTGAAGCTAATAATCTATACGAACACACTCTCGTGTTCTAAACTAAACTGTGTTGCTGTCAGTGCTCAGACAGTAGGCTGATGACAAAATGCATTGCTAACAGAAATATAATCATTTCCGGTTGTATAATGTTACCAGCTATCCATTTTGTGTTGCAGTGTTAAGCACTTTTAGCTCTTGTACTGGCGGTCTTAACTCGATTTCCAGGTCTGAGGCCTAGAACGAGTCAAACTAAGAAACAAGGGCATGGTGGTGTAGTGGTTAAGCTGTTAGCCTTTTCACCAGAGTTCGATTTCAGGTTAATATGCATGTCATAAACATATTAAACAAAACAAAACAGAGATAACGTTTAAAACTGATTACATTTGTGTCTTTTCAAATTATTACTTTGATTACAAAAACAAAGGTGAACTGGGTTTGACATACAGTTAATGCTGTCTATTACACACTAGACTGTAAGAAAGCCAAATAGCAAAAGGCGTAGGTAGAGCAGTGGTAAAATTGCTATATGTAGAGAACTACCTAGCGGTTTTATGAACTGGCAAAGCTATATCGCATAAACAGTGCAGTATACAATCCAGCAATCAAATTTGTATCTTGTGGAACAGAGAAAATGCACTTTTACCTTGATGGATAGCAAATGAGTGCAGACGAATGACCTATGCATTAACCTACCCTGGGGTTATAACCACGAGGTGGAGGTGTGATTTCACTGTTTAATCATTTAGAGACATGGCTTTTTTGTAACCAGTAGATTTAGTATTTTGTAAATATTCATTTTTGTAATTGTAAATAGTGGAAACATTTTTTGTAATAGTAAATGTTAAATGTATAACTAAAAGTTATTTGGGATAAGTGTGCATGTCAAGGATAAATAGCGTGGTTGTATTTGTTTTTCAAAGACAGGTATGGTTGTGTGAATGTATGACTATAGATAGAATGATAGAGAGAGAGAGAGAGAGAGAAAGCTTGTGTGTGTGTGTGTGTGTGTGTGTGGGTAGCATTGATTGTTCAACCAAAGCAAACACGGCAAGGTAGGATGGTGGGGTAATTAATGTATATAGCAAATGGTAAATAGTATACTGTAGTTTTTTAACACTTGTGTTTTTCAAATGCAGTGGTAGATAGCCGTTATTTTGTAAAACATTCTTACTTGCAGTAGTAATAAGACTCTATGGTTCCGCTAACACATAGATAGACTGTATTATTGCCATGGTCAAGCACTCACATTAAGATCATTTACAAAATCATAAAATGAAAAATAAAAAATCTTGTTTTGGAAATATCGTTTTTCAACATACACAAAATAAATATATAAAAAATTTGTAAACAGCAAAATGGAAAATACATGGTCAAGCACTCACATTAAGATCATTTACAAAACCATAAAATGAAAAATAAAAAATCTTGTTTTGGAAATATCGATTTTTTTCAACATACACAAAATAAATATATAAAAAATTTGTAAACAGCAAAATGGAAAATCCATGTTTCCATATAGACAAAATTTTAAAACCTTAAACGGACATTTGAGAAAATATATGCAAATGGGAAATTGACAAATGTGTAAATATGAAAATGGAAAAATCCATGTTTCCATATCATGAAATTGAAAAACATCAAACTGTCATTTAAAAAAATGCAAATGGAAAATTGACAAATTGCAATGTGTGAAATGTGAAATTGAACAAATGGCTATCATTATTTAAAAAAAAAAGAACATGGTTCTCTATGGTTGAGGTGTGAATCAAACCCTCTCTACTGATTTGGACCACCCGAGACTGAGTAGACTAGTTTTAGTTGTCATACCGCTTTTAAAAGTTTGTGTTAAATGTAGGAATTGATCCCAAGAGCTTGTAGGGGAGATCCAAGGTTATAATATGTTAAACAGATAGCCTTGAATGTAGGGTGTGGTAGCTATATAGAAATGAGACGTTTCGCTCGGGGGAGGGAGGCATGGAGATCTGCTTCAAACCAGTCAAAAGACTGACGACTCAAACAACAACATGTAGAGCTCACCAAAATAATGTTGTGTAACGGTAAATGTTAGTCAACGAACAGTAATGCATTACTAAAACCCATGACACGATAACTAAGAGCTTTTCTAAAATTATTTTAAAATGCCTTTAACCCTATATTAAACACCCAGTTCACAAGACTCATAACTGCAATGTTATGGTCAAACAAAACAAAATCTATATTTCAAAACAAACAAGTGGTTTAGTCAATCTATACTGGAAAAAGTTTTATAAACACTCAAGTCCACAAAAATAATTAAATTAGTAACTGTCAGGTTGACCGAGTGGTTATGGTGTTTGACTTAAGTTCAAATTTTCTGTACAAGAAAGCAAGGGTTCGAATCCCTTACCTGATATAACTATTGCCTCAACATGGCTTGACCACACTGTATTATTGTGTACTCGGTACACAAACCATAGATAGAGTGTATTGTTTAAGGTCACTCTCTTTGCGAACATAGTCAGAGATTGTTGATGGTTAACAATTGCATTAATAGTGGGACATAGGGATAGCAATTAAGAAAAACAGACAATACACATACACTATTTTTATTTATTTAATGTAAGTACTTGTACAATAGTTATATACAAACTACAACTCTCTTTTGTCTATAACTATCTAGTCCTTTTCGATCCACTTGCATATCAAGGGCAGATGACTTTGTAGTTCAGCCCCTTAAAACAACAACAACACTACTTCTTGCATAGTCTGTGATGTTGATGACTCTTGAGGTGTGGAAGATGGATACAACATAACTTTTACAACAGGGGTTAAACGTTGCTCAACAAACAATGCACTATTTTGAGTAGCAACATCTTTCTCTTGTACTAACTTTTTAGCATTCTGATGATTTTTTGTCAACACCATTAGTGTTTTGTCTGGAGCACTACATTGATGATCACTCACACTTAAAACCACACCATTTCTACTTTTCATATTGCCTCGACATTTTGTTGACCTGTGTTTTGAGCATTGCCAGAATATTATTCCTTTTACATTTTGTCGTCTATAGTTATAAGAGTAGCCTTTATGTAGTACACATTGTTTACCTCGGTTAGTTGTAGTAAGTTCCAAAGTAGTAACTAACCTGTTAGTATGATTTGCACACTACAAAGGTTATCTCTGTTCTGGTAATAGAATTATTTAGCGTTGGCTTTTATATTTAATATGTACAGTTTAAAGTGATAGAAAAGTGGTAGAAACGTGGTAGCAAAGTGGTAGACAATTGGTAACATAGTGGTAGAAAAGTGGTAGCAAAGTGGTAGAAAAGTGGCAGAAAAGTAGTAGAAAAGTGGTAGCAAAGTGGTAGAAAAGTGGTAGCAAACTAGAAAAGTGGTAGAAAAGTGGCAGAAAAGTAGTAGAAAAGTGGTAGCAAAGTGGTAGAAAAGTGGTAGCAAACTAGAAAAGTGGTAGCAAAGTGGTAGAAAATATTACATGTATTGTTAAGAAATAGTTTAAGCGGTTACATGGATTCATTACACTATAATTTTAGCATTACGAAGCTCATTTTCTATATCCAAAAGTTCTTCCTCATATTTAGTATGACCAGCCTGTTTACAGGTATGCAAGTACTGAAGCCGCTGGATTAGCTTACTGGGATTGTTCCAGTAAACAAATTTAACAAATGATTTTTTTGGGTGTAAACCATTATCATCATCATCATCATCATTATCATCATAATCATCATCATCATCGTGGTTATCATCATCAATATAATTATCATCAATATAATCATCATCACTATTACTATCTAATCCTTTTTGTTCATCTTGCAATGCAACAACCTTTGGCATAGTTTGTGTTGTCTTTGATAGTGTTAGAGGTTTCTTAGACGTTAACGACTGTCCTAACATGTCTTTTTCAGGAGATAATAAATGCTCTTTAACAAACAAAGCACTATCTTGAGCCACACTATTTTTTTCTTGGTCTTGCTTTTTTACCTTGGTTAGAGTATTTTGTCCATTTAAATGAGTATTATTTTGATATTTACAATGATGATCGATTGAAATAAGTATGTTGGAGCCTTTTGTCTTAATCATTCCTCGACACTTTTTAGATCGTTGTTTCGAACAGCACCAAATAACAGTTCCATTTTTATTAGTTCTTTTTACAATATATGCATATCCTTTATAGTAAGCACATGGCTTACCATAGCTAGTCGTTGATACTTCCATGTCAACTGTTAAGCATAAACTAATCTCTAGTAAAGTTAACTCGATAATAAAAATGATTGTTTGTAGTATGTGCAGTTTAAAGTAAGAGCAAAAGTGAGAGTCAAATGGTAGAAAAGTGTTAGCAAAGTGGTGGAAGAGTGGTAGCAGTTTATAGTAGTCATGATTTTTTTTTACCAGAATGTGATTTGAGTAAATGTAATTTCTAATCCTTAGCAGTGAGTAGTCAGTTAGTCTTGGTTCAGACAAGCGTAAACAGTTCTCCAATGAATCAGAGATCAAGATTTTCATTATGAAACAGTTGTGCAACCAATTAGGTATCGGTACTTGATAGCTTTACACATGAACAAAAATTCTAACATATCTGACATGAATTACATGATTTGAAAGTTGACAAAGAATATTCAATCAACCATTGTAGTTACAATGTCAAACACACAAAGACAAAATCAGCATGAACTTTTAAGTTACAGGAAAATTCTATGAAATAGACTATGCAGGAAATTTGGAAATACACATCAGAAGTTTGCAACACCATCCTTCTAGCCTATATAAATTATCGACATGGAAAGTGTGCACTGCCCCTAACATTAAACCAATTTATCAATAACACAAGTCAACAATCAAAACATTTTGTGTTGAGTCTATCATTTAATGCATATATTCTGTCTACATTCAACAGTAACAAAAAAAAACGCCATTCATAATTAATTAAGTTTGCTTTAATTCTTTATGTAATGATATATACATATTTAAAGTTTTGGCTGACTGTTCAGGGTGAATCGACTTTGAACACATAAGAGAGGGAATATTTTAAGACTTAACCTCAGCTCACCTAACATAACCTAAATTTACCTAACCTAACCTTGTCATATAGGTAATAAACGGGTCAAGCTATGCTTTCGACTACCGAGTTTCAGCTACTTTTCAAGGTTACTCTCCCGAACATTGCCGGAGACTGCTGATTAACACCTATGTTCCCACGGCGGCGGCGCGCAACGACTTACTTGACGCGCTTCCCCCTTTTCATTGATCCCTGTTGATTTGTCCCTTTGGACTGGTCCCTGTTGACTAGCCCCTTTTGGACGGGCCCTTTTTGAATGGAGTCATTTTTGACGGGTCCCTGTGGACAGGTCCTTTTGGCTGATTCCTTTGGACCAGTCCACAGGGACCCGTCAAAAATGACTCCATTCAAAAAGGGCCCGTCCAAAAGGGGCTAGTCAACAGGGACCAGTCCAAAGGGACAAATCAACAGGGATCAATGAAAAGGGGGAAGCGCGTCATGTAAGTCGTTGCGCGCCGCCACCTTGGGAACATAGGGGTTTATCAGCAGTCTCCGGCAATGTTCGGGAGAGTAACCTTGAAAAGTAGCTGAAACTCGGTAGTCGAAAGCATAGCTTGACCCGTTTATTACCTATATGACAAGGTTAGGTTAGGTAAATTTAGGTTATGTTAGGTGAGCTGAGGTTAAGTCTTAAAATATTCCCTCTCTTATGTGTTCAAAGTCGATTCACCCTGAACAGTCAGCCAAAACTTTAAATATGTATATATCATTACATAAAGAATTAAAGCAAACTTAATTAATTATGAATGGCGTTTTTTTTTTTGTTACTGTTCAATGTAGACAGAATATATGCATTAAATGATAGACTCAACACAAAATGTTTTGATTGACTTGTGTTATTGATAAATTGGTTTAATGTTAGGGGCAGTGCACACTTTCCATGTCGATAATTTATATAGGCTAGAAGGATGGTGTTGCAAACTTCTGATGAGTATTTCCAAATTTCCTGCATAGTCTATTTCATAGAATTTTCCTGTAACTTAAAAGTTCATGCTGATTTTGTCTTTGTGTGTTTGACATTGTAACTACAATGGTTGATTGAATATTCTTTGTCAACTTTCAAATCATGTAATTCATGTCAGATATGTTGGAATTTTTGTACATGTGTAAAGCTATCAAGTACCGATACCTAATTGGTTGCACAACTGTTTCATAATGAAAATCTTGATCTCTGATTCATTGGAGAACTGTTTACGCTTGTCTGAACCAAGACTAACTGACTACTCACTGCTAAGGATTAGAAATTACATTTACTCAAATCACATTCTGGTAAAAAAAAATCATGACTACTATAAACTGCTACCACTCTTCCACCACTTTGCTAACACTTTTCTACCATTTGACTCTCACTTTTGCTCTTACTTTAAACTGCACATACTACAAACAATCATTTTTATTATCGAGTTAACTTTACTAGAGATTAGTTTATGCTTAACAGTTGACATGGAAGTATCAACGACTAGCTATGGTAAGCCATGTGCTTACTATAAAGGATATGCATATATTGTAAAAAGAACTAATAAAAATGGAACTGTTATTTGGTGCTGTTCGAAACAACGATCTAAAAAGTGTCGAGGAATGATTAAGACAAAAGGCTCCAACATACTTATTTCAATCGATCATCATTGTAAATATCAAAATAATACTCATTTAAATGGACAAAATACTCTAACCAAGGTAAAAAAGCAAGACCAAGAAAAAAATAGTGTGGCTCAAGATAGTGCTTTGTTTGTTAAAGAGCATTTATTATCTCCTGAAAAAGACATGTTAGGACAGTCGTTAACGTCTAAGAAACCTCTAACACTATCAAAGACAACACAAACTATGCCAAAGGTTGTTGCATTGCAAGATGAACAAAAAGGATTAGATAGTAATAGTGATGATGATTATATTGATGATAATTATATTGATGATGATAACCACGATGATGATGATGATTATGATGATAATGATGATGATGATGATGATAATGGTTTACACCCAAAAAAATCATTTGTTAAATTTGTTTACTGGAACAATCCCAGTAAGCTAATCCAGCGGCTTCAGTACTTGCATACCTGTAAACAGGCTGGTCATACTAAATATGAGGAAGAACTTTTGGATATAGAAAATGAGCTTCGTAATGCTAAAATTATAGTGTAATGAATCCATGTAACCGCTTAAACTATTTCTTAACAATACATGTAATATTTTCTACCACTTTGCTACCACTTTTCTAGTTTGCTACCACTTTTCTACCACTTTGCTACCACTTTTCTACTACTTTTCTGCCACTTTTCTACCACTTTTCTAGTTTGCTACCACTTTTCTACCACTTTGCTACCACTTTTCTACTACTTTTCTGCCACTTTTCTACCACTTTGCTACCACTTTTCTACCACTATGTTACCAATTGTCTACCACTTTGCTACCACGTTTCTACCACTTTTCTATCACTTTAAACTGTACATATTAAATATAAAAGCCAACGCTAAATAATTCTATTACCAGAACAGAGATAACCTTTGTAGTGTGCAAATCATACTAACAGGTTAGTTACTACTTTGGAACTTACTACAACTAACCGAGGTAAACAATGTGTACTACATAAAGGCTACTCTTATAACTATAGACGACAAAATGTAAAAGGAATAATATTCTGGCAATGCTCAAAACACAGGTCAACAAAATGTCGAGGCAATATGAAAAGTAGAAATGGTGTGGTTTTAAGTGTGAGTGATCATCAATGTAGTGCTCCAGACAAAACACTAATGGTGTTGACAAAAAATCATCAGAATGCTAAAAAGTTAGTACAAGAGAAAGATGTTGCTACTCAAAATAGTGCATTGTTTGTTGAGCAACGTTTAACCCCTGTTGTAAAAGTTATGTTGTATCCATCTTCCACACCTCAAGAGTCATCAACATCACAGACTATGCAAGAAGTAGTGTTGTTGTTGTTTTAAGGGGCTGAACTACAAAGTCATCTGCCCTTGATATGCAAGTGGATCGAAAAGGACTAGATAGTTATAGACAAAAGAGAGTTGTAGTTTGTATATAACTATTGTACAAGTACTTACATTAAATAAATAAAAATAGTGTATGTGTATTGTCTGTTTTTCTTAATTGCTATCCCTATGTCCCACTATTAATGCAATTGTTAACCATCAACAATCTCTGACTATGTTCGCAAAGAGAGTGACCTTAAACAATACACTCTATCTATGGTTTGTGTACCGAGTACACAATAATACAGTGTGGTCAAGCCATGTTGAGGCAATAGTTATATCAGGTAAGGGATTCGAACCCTTGCTTTCTTGTACAGAAAATTTGAACTTAAGTCAAACACCATAACCACTCGGTCAACCTGACAGTTACTAATTTAATTATTTTTGTGAACTTGAGTGTTTATAAAACTTTTTCCAGTATAGATTGACTAAACCACTTGTTTGTTTTGAAATATAGATTTTGTTTTGTTTGACCATAACATTGCAGTTATGAGTCTTGTGAACTGGGTGTTTAATATAGGGTTAAAGGCATTTTAAAATAATTTTAGAAAAGCTCTTAGTTATCGTGTCATGGGTTTTAGTAATGCATTACTGTTCGTTGACTAACATTTACCGTTACACAACATTATTTTGGTGAGCTCTACATGTTGTTGTTTGAGTCGTCAGTCTTTTGACTGGTTTGAAGCAGATCTCCATGCCTCCCTCCCCCGAGCGAAACGTCTCATTTCTATATAGCTACCACACCCTACATTCAAGGCTATCTGTTTAACATATTATAACCTTGGATCTCCCCTACAAGCTCTTGGGATCAATTCCTACATTTAACACAAACTTTTTAAAGCGGTATGACAACTAAAACTAGTCTACTCAGTCTCGGGTGGTCCAAATCAGTAGAGAGGGTTTGATTCACACCTCAACCATAGAGAACCATGTTCTTTTTTTTTTAAATAATGATAGCCATTTGTTCAATTTCACATTTCACACATTGCAATTTGTCAATTTTCCATTTGCATTTTTTTAAATGACAGTTTGATGTTTTTCAATTTCATGATATGGAAACATGGATTTTTCCATTTTCATATTTACACATTTGTCAATTTCCCATTTGCATATATTTTCTCAAATGTCCGTTTAAGGTTTTAAAATTTTGTCTATATGGAAACATGGATTTTCCATTTTGCTGTTTACAAATTTTTTATATATTTATTTTGTGTATGTTGAAAAAAATCGATATTTCCAAAACAAGATTTTTTATTTTTCATTTTATGGTTTTGTAAATGATCTTAATGTGAGTGCTTGACCATGTATTTTCCATTTTGCTGTTTACAAATTTTTTATATATTTATTTTGTGTATGTTGAAAAACGATATTTCCAAAACAAGATTTTTTATTTTTCATTTTATGATTTTGTAAATGATCTTAATGTGAGTGCTTGACCATGGCAATAATACAGTCTATCTATGTGTTAGCGGAACCATAGAGTCTTATTACTACTGCAAGTAAGAATGTTTTACAAAATAACGGCTATCTACCACTGCATTTGAAAAACACAAGTGTTAAAAAACTACAGTATACTATTTACCATTTGCTATATACATTAATTACCCCACCATCCTACCTTGCCGTGTTTGCTTTGGTTGAACAATCAATGCTACCCACACACACACACACACACACACAAGCTTTCTCTCTCTCTCTCTCTCTCTCTATCATTCTATCTATAGTCATACATTCACACAACCATACCTGTCTTTGAAAAACAAATACAACCACGCTATTTATCCTTTACATGCACACTTATCCCAAATAACTTTTAGTTATACATTTAACATTTACTATTACAAAAAATGTTTCCACTATTTACAATTACAAAAATGAATATTTACAAAATACTAAATCTACTGGTTACAAAAAAGCCATGTCTCTAAATGATTAAACAGTGAAATCACACCTCCACCTCGTGGTTATAACCCCAGGGTAGGTTAATGCATAGGTCATTCGTCTGCACTCATTTGCTATCCATCAAGGTAAAAGTGCATTTTCTCTGTTCCACAAGATACAAATTTGATTGCTGGATTGTATACTGCACTGTTTATGCGATATAGCTTTGCCAGTTCATAAAACCGCTAGGTAGTTCTCTACATATAGCAATTTTACCACTGCTCTACCTACGCCTTTTGCTAATTGGCTTTCTTACAGTCTAGTGTGTAATAGACAGCATTAACTGTATGTCAAACCCAGTTCACCTTTGTTTTTGTAATCAAAGTAATAATTTGAAAAGACACAAATGTAATCAGTTTTAAACGTTATCTCTGTTTTGTTTTGTTTAATATGTTTATGACATGCATATTAACCTGAAATCGAACTCTGGTGAAAAGGCTAACAGCTTAACCACTACACCACCATGCCCTTGTTTCTTAGTTTGACTCGTTCTAGGCCTCAGACCTGGAAATCGAGTTAAGACCACCAGTACAAGAGCTAAAAGTGCTTAACACTGCAACACAAAATGGATAGCTGGTAACATTATACAACCGGAAATGATTATATTTCTGTTAGCAATGCATTTTGTCATCAGCCTACTGTCTGAGCACTGACAGCAACACAGTTTAGTTTAGAACACGAGAGTGTGTTCGTATAGATTATTAGCTTCAAGTATTTAAAGCTTGTTGTGTGAAGCGACCATCTTGTCCCGGTAACCACTGAGTATTCTTTTTGTGTTTTTAGCTATCCTCTTTAACCAATCAATTAAAGATAGTCTACTCTTACTTCTTGAATAGATAAATCAAAGTTTGTGTACACCGTTCGTCAATTATTAACCCATACCTGCAACATATACTCTCTCTATACTGCAGTTTGATCTGAAAAAGAAGTTTCAATGACTTGTCAGTCACCATACATGTAGCCTACACTAAATCTTTCTCTACCTAGCTATGTTTCATCACACATGGTAAACATCTCACGTGTTCGTATCCGATTATTAGTTTATAAAATCTCAGGTCGATGACCCTGATGTATTGGGTATTTTGGGAAAATTCATTGGCCATGGGAAAGGGTTGACCATTCTAAGTCCTATGACACCTCACATGTTGATATTCGATTATTAGTTTATAAAATATTAGGTCAATGACCTTGCTGTTTTGAATCTTGTGGGTAAATTCGTTGGTCATGGAAAAGGGTTGACCATCCTGAGACCTATGACACCTCACTTGAACCTCTCTGATTATTAGTTAGCGAGATATCAACAAAAGTGCAGTTAGGCCCTTTTGACATAAATAAATAATATATTCAAAAACAGAATGTCACCTCAAGTCCAACGACCTCTCATACAGGTCCCTAGCCTTATTGATTCATGAGATATTAAAAGCTAATGACCTTAGATCTTTAGGGTAAATTCGTTGGTCATGGAAAAGGGTTGACCATCCTGAGTCCTTTGACACCTCACTTGACACTCTCTGATTATTAGTTAGCGAGATATTAACGCACTTTTTATTTATTCACACATGTTGTACACCTCCTATAGCTCTGTGTGTACAGCGCTCCGCGCTTCGTGCATGTTCATACATGTTTGTCTTTCCCTTTCCACCTATGATCTCTCTTACATGACCCCTCCCCCTCTCCCCCCTCCACCTCCCACCACTGCTGTTCGCTGCTCTTGCCTATCTATTGGTTGTGACATCATTCCCACAAGTTGCATCATACTTTTTACTGATTCAGCGATTCCCACGCTTTGAACATTCTGTTATCGTGCACGTGGACAGCTAACGTCCAAGGTGAACACCTGTGGCAGATCAAATTTCACGTCAACTTGCATTTTGTCACGTACGAAGCAAAACAGGATGTCACTTGTTTAGCGTACATGTGGTTTCACACATGTTCACATGCATTTCGCTCTTCCCTGCCACCACGGTGGTCAGATTATTTCACCTTCAAGCGTCATTGTCATTTTTCCATTGCACTTGTTGTCAAGTCAGATCAGCGCATTCCAATAAGCTCAAATGACATTCACCTCCTGCTCCTCTGCAAGTTTGTTTTCTCTACTCGCTTCGACCAACATAGAACCAAGTTCTCATCACCGTTTACACATTAAAGGTAAAATATCAGAAAAACGCACCCTCGCTCTGTCATACACCGACCCGCTGAAATAGCGATTGTTCTATTAAGCATGGTCCTTGTGGTTAGCGACAGGTTCGTTGAAACACACACCCAGCAGTATCGTCTCTCTCAACCACCACGCTTCATAAACTTTATAAACAGGTAAAGAAAAAGAAAACCTTTTTTCAACATGTATGGCGTTAGACCCATGTGAATTATTTTTTGAAAAAAATATCTACCCCATTTGAAAGGGGGCGTTATCCCGAGTCCTAGGACACCTCGTACACGTCTCTAGCGTTATTGGTTTGTGAGATATCGACAAAAATCACAAAAAACACGTGTTTACCCCAAAATCGCGTTTCCAAAATTTTTAAAAAAATATAACGAGTGGTCCATAGCAGAGACGACGTCACCCCGAGTCCTTGGACCCGTCGTACATGCCTCTAGCATGATTGGTTCGCGAGATATAGCAAAAAGTTTAAAATCACGGTTTTACCCCAAAATATTCTGTTTCCCTCATTCTCAAAAACTTTAACCTATTACCAAAATACACAGGGTTTCGAGACAAGCCATTTGACACGTCATAGGACCAAATCCGACCATGCATTCGTGAGATATCGGAAAAAGTCTAAAATCACGGTTTTACCCCCAAAAAGCCTGTTTCCCTCATTCTCAAAACTTTAACCTATTAATAACATGTATAGGGCTTCGAGACAATCGATTTGACACGTCACACGTCCAAATCCGACCGTGCGTTTGAGAGATATCGGCAAACTTCGTAGGAAAGTAGGCGACTATCTGGCTCTCTCCTCACCACCAAAACCTCTTCTTATCAATCATTTTTTTCAAAGAGCTCGCCCTCTTACAAAAATCCCAAGTGCGCATGCGTAAAAACAAAAACAAAAATGTTCATCCATAGCGGCAGCCAGAAAAACGCATGCGTGATATGAGCAACAACATTTAAGTTCATTTTAGCAGCGCACCTTATACATGTCGTATTTGAAAAGAGACTTTCACTAAAAATTAAAATTTCACCCCCTAGTAGGGGTAGGTTTTATTTAGGGGTTGAAATGAGTGGTCCATAGCAAAGCCCCCGTCAGCCCGAGTCCAACGACACCTCATTCGTGAATCTCCGACCAAGGGTTCGGGAGTTATCGGCTCGCATTGGGAGTAGTGGTGGGGGGAGTTAGAACCCCCCTCATCCCCCTACTTTAGTGACCTCGTGGTGGTAATGATGAGGTGCTCCGTCTTGTTGGCAAGTTAAATAAAAATAGACTTCTCTCCATGCGCGGGGACCGGAAGTTTGTTTGCGATACATCACTTTTCCCGTTTTCCCGCCAGGCGAGGAAGGAGAGTGCACGGAGTGAACTCTACCGACTAGTCATATGACATGAGGTTTGACAAACATATGAATGAATTGCGAGCAATAGTTTAGAAATTATTCATTAATACTTTCAGGAAACTAATATAGGTTAACCCTGTATATTCTTGACGAAAGTGGGATGAGTGGTATTGACTTTACTGTAATGCGATACCGCGCACCCATATTGGCAATTCCCATATTCGTACAGTTTTCTGGATCTAGTGACACAATCGCTAATTAGTGTAGAGGCCACATGGAGAATTAATTGAATCTGTCTTCCAAGGTTGAGGTTTTTACATCGCTATGAAAAAGGTGGTGAATATTAAAGTGTCATTCCACCGTCTTAATGAAAATTGTAGCATTCCGTGCATTGCTAATCTTAATTTTGCCTGACTTGGAGGCATCCTTTCATTAGTGGATGACTTATCGTACTGAGAACTACAAAGAAACTATCATAAGCCTGTATTCCTTTGTGCAGGCAATAAAACTTAGGGTCGTTTGTATGAGTGTGTCAGGCAGGCAGGCACCACATTGCCAACGAGGGTGCTGGAGGAAGTATGAACCATGTGGTCGTACATTTCTATTGGCAATAGTTCCTTCAAACTCTGTTTGGACTTAAGGCGACCGGTGCAGTAAACCACCTTCGAATTTTGATATTTTAAATAATTTTCATCCAAGCTATTAATATACTGTATGTACAGCAATGAAATTTTATAAATAGAGCATCCTATATATTTACTATTAAACAAATTTCTCAGAATTGATTTTAGCATTATTAAACTCGCTAATCAATTATTCAAAATGGTGGCTGTTAGCGTGTCGGTGCTCATAGCTGGACCATTTATCAATATATTAGTGCTTTGCTACAAATCTGACCACTTCCAGAATTGTATGTTCAAAATTAGTATTTTTTAATTTCGTGTTACAGGTACATTGCATATTTTGGTCAATTTTTGTGATGTAAATATTTTTCTTTCCCAATAATTGTCAACACTAGGAACATGAGATCGGCCAGTTTTGTAGTCTCTAACACTTAGAACATTAGAGGAAATTATCATTGTAATAGAATGCATAATTTATGAGTTACAAGTATTTTGTTTTAAATACAGTTTTGAGAAAATGAACCGCAAAGTAATGCAGAGCCTATGCAATGTCTAGCATTTTAAACCATAATTCCTAAACTATTGCAGTTATTTAAATAATTCTTTCTCCAAAATGAACTTGAAGTGTGGGGCTGTATAGACAGTTAAATAATACTTTAAAATATCAGAATTTTGAAGGTGGTTTACTGTACCGGTTTCCTTAAGGTCTGGCATTGAACTGATGAACTTCAAAGCGCCGTTAGTAGGCTGTTTATCTCTCCGCATCCTTTATTCCCGTGTTTAAAATATTCCGAAATATACTAAGTTGCTAAAAAGAGAACGACAAAATGCTGTGTCTGCCTGTGATCCCATTTGAATAAATGCAATTACTGCTGAAACTTTCCTTATGAAATGATCAATAAAAACAGGTTTTCTGCACTCGTTTTTATATCAGTACTAGATGCACCTTCTACTAGTGTTGACCACCCGATTATGAGATGGCTGACACTGAATATTGCGTTATGAAACTGGACGATATCTCATCGATATACAGCAAATGGCATTGTGCTTGTAATCGAATTGTTTTATGTGTGGAAACATACATCTATGACCAAAGAAAGTCGAAGGATATTCAACTCTTTCGCTGTGGTAGTCGACTTTAATCGAATAGATCGATAGTGCGCTCGACTTTAGTCGACTTGACGCTTTCCCGCTCTTGTCATACCATGTTTGGTAACATAGCGGGCGTTAATAATGTATCCCTGCTCCTTGGTCGTGAGTAAAAGGGGGCGCGTAATATTCCTAACCTCATCACACCCAAAACTGCTACAACATTTATTATTAAATAATGACACAAAACACATATTTTAAGTTAAAGGACACATCCTCAGTTTGCAGGTCACAATGCTCAGGACTGCTCAGGGAAGCCGAAGCCGAGTCGTTTCGAACCCCACAGTTGATATTTTATAGTTTATCGTTTTCAATTCCAGGAGAACGGTGCTTTATAATAGGCGACGCGACGGCTGTTTCCTTCCAAACTTTTGTCCAGTTTCATTTATAAACATTTATTTTCCCTCCAATTAATCCTTGTGTTGAACTAGAGGTCGAGAAGGACATCAAGTTGTAAAAGCCATTCGCCATATTCGCTACACATCCCCGTCCCTGTCGAAATAGGGTAGAATGCATAAAACCAACTGCTGATAAAATTATTAAAAAGTAAAGGTGCACATTTGTACACCGTGGGTCTGAAGAGGCTCATGTGGCTTGTAGTGGCAGATTCAGATTTGTGGATCAATGGAGACAATGGGAGTAGTGATGACGATAGCTCATTAGTGACGATCGTCAAGTGCCAGGGTTCCGGTATCAGTAATGACGAAGGAATAAACTCATAGAATTTGTTTGACACTGCTAGTCTCATTTAGAGAAAGTAATAGAAGAAGACGTATTAAGACGAGTGGGAGGGGAGAGAAATTTCTGGTGACTGCTAATGAAGAGAAGAGACAGGTTGGTGGGGTACACATACTAAGACACCCAGAAATAGCAAACTTAGTTATGGAAGAAAGGGTAGAGAACAAGAACTGTAAGGGTAGACCAAGGTTAGAATATGATAAACAGATTGACTCAGATGTAGGGTGTGGTAGCTATGTAGAGATGAAACTATTAGCTCTGGACAGGCAGGCATGGAACCAGTCAAAAGACTGCCGACTCCAGCACACAGTTCTCCAGATTGCCCTGGAGAGGGGCAGATGACCTCACAGTAGACAGTGGCACCCTCTGTTCCAGCTCGCTATCCAGTGCCCTCAACTCTCTGGCTGGGACCATATACGAAGACTTTGTCAGCCCCTACCTGACAGGGAACATGTCAGATGAGCGAGTGAACATGATCATGAAGACCATCGTGGTGATCATTGGTGGACTTTGTGTGGGGCTGGTCTTTGTGGTAGAGAGAATGGGTGCTGTTCTGGAAGTAAGTACAACTCACATCATGATACCCAACATCACCCTTAACTTTATCTGGGTATGTGGGGTGCTGAGAACATCCCACAGAATTTGGCTACACTGTAGAGGAACTCAGTACCTTCTTGAATAAGCTTGGAGTTAATTATAACGTCACTTGCATTGTTTAAAGTTGCGTCTATTTTTGCCGAAAATAGCACTTATAGGCTGGGGTGTCGTCAGCAACCCGCATGCTCAGTTACGTTACACATCGTGTCTACTTAGCAAATTGAGCTGACTCTTCTGTGTGGTGTTGGCAGTGTCAGAAATGAATACTTCTTTAGATGAGGTGCAGGAACGGATCAGTTCACATATTTGTGTTTATAAATATTTGTCAGGAAGTAATGAAGAATTGAACTTAACAATTTACATGTAGTACGAAACCAAAATATTAAGACTTTGGTATTGGAAATCAGTAAGGTATTTATTTTTATAACTTTGGTGCCAAATATCTTATGAAAATATTTTAAAGGTAGTAATAAAGATTGAAAATGTTATATTTGGTCTTTATTTAACATTTGTAAAAGAATAGTGCAAGTTTTAGTTGGGACTAGCAGGTACCCGCAGCTTCGCTCGCGATCTAGACAAGGGGGACGATGCATTATTGCTGATAATTGGTATATTCTATTACAGCAATCGCAGCTAAAGGTGGGTCCATTCTAAAACTGAAAATTCTGATACATACAGTATATTGATATGAGCAGCAAAGAGGGAATTTTATAGAGTTGTGAAAGTATGCAGGGTACGATGTTACATTATGTGAACACATTTGGAAATTACGTTTTTGGTTTTGCCTTCTTCTGCTGAGACATAACGATTTTGTTGTCCGGATAATCGCGATCACGCCACATACAGTTGCGCGTGGGAAAAAATGGTTTTGTCTAAATGTACACCCGCTGCTGTTAGTGTGAGTCATTGCGCTTTGTTAATAGAAATTGCGAATATTGTTTAAAGAGGGAACTGCACTCTTACACACTGGAATGGCAAATCTATCAGAATATGGGGAATTAAAATTATTTTTCCTTAAGCTATTCTGGGTGTAATTTTGCCACACTTATTGATGATTTTCACGTCAACATGTCGCTATTAATATACCTATAGTTAAATATCTCTCACCTTGGCCGATGATGTACATTATGCAGCCTCTTCCAGTGTTACATAACAGGGATTGAAATCTCCAACAACCTTTTTGCCTCACATGCCTCTCTAAGTAATTAAAATTCCTGATTGTTGATGTTTGAGTCTGCAGTTTTTTGACTGGTTTGATGTAGCTATCCATGCCTCCCTCTCCTGAGCTAATCGTTTCATCTCTACATAGCTACCACATCCTACATCCGAGGCAATCTGTTTAACCCTGGTCTACCCCTACAGTTCTTGTCCTCGACCCTCCCATCCATAACCAAGCTTGCTATTCCTGGGTGTCTTAATATGTGTCCTACCAACCTATCACTTCTCTTCATTAGCAGTCGCCAGAAACATCTCTCCTCTTCCCCTCGTCTTAATACCTCTTCATTTGTTACCCTATCTACCCATCTGATCTTCATCATTCTCCTGTAACACCACATTTCAAACGCTTCAATTCTCCTCCTTTCTGCTGCACCATTAGCCCAAATTTCGCTTCCTTATAGTGTCACGCTCCAGACAAAAGCTTTCGAAAATGACTTCCCAATACCTAAATGTATATTCGATGTCAACAGATTCCTTTTCTGTAGAAATGCTTTCCTTGCCTGAGCCAACCTACTTTTTATATCCTCTTTGCTTCGTCCATCACTGGATATTTAGCTTCCTAAGTAACAGAAGTCTCCTACTTCCCGCAGCGTTTCACCTGCCAATTTGATGTCCATAGAGGTTTCTGATTTATTTCGGCTGCATTCCAATAATCTTGTTTTACATTTATTGATTTCCATCATGAATACTTTCCTTAAGACGGAGTCCATACCATTCAAAAACTCATTCAAATCCTCTGGCGTATCGGCCAAGATGACGATGTCATCAGAAAATCTCAGAGATGAAATTATTTCTCCTTGAATCTTCGCTCCCACTTACGAAGAAACCTTGGTTTGCAGACGACACTCAAACTTATATTAGCCGATGACGCGGTGGCTGCTGATCGCGTTATCCGCTTTATAAGTGAGAGAGGGTTAGGGCCAGCAATCTAAATTTTCCAGTGAACATTGACTCAACGACTTGTTCGTTTTTGAATGATAATTTTTGTTTTTTCCGTAATTTTTTTTATTTTTATAATTTTTATTTTTTATTTAATTGTTTGTTTTTGTTTTATTAATTTTTGGTCTTTTTAAATTTAGATGTCCACCTCAAAATTTTAAATTCAATTCAAAATTTGTATTCTTTAATCTGTGTTAAGAGGGGAAGATGACCTCGTAGTTCCGCCCCTTAAAACAACAATAACTAATTAACTAAATTTTTCTCCAATTTCCTAATTATTGTGTTTTAGAGATCTTTGAAATGCGTTGCCCTCGCACATGATGTAGACGCATTGTCAAAGGAAAACATTCCATGTTACGAACATGGGCCATATAACCTGTACAGATTGGGGCAGATGACCTCATAGTTCCTCCCCTTAAAACAACAATAACTAACTAACTAACTAACTAACTAACTAACTAACTAACCTGTACCGAAAGCTTCTGCAGATTTAACAGAAGGCCTATTCTGAACAGCAGTTCCTTGAACTCAGATTAGCCGACATTTTACTGTATCTTTCCATGTGGTATATCTCTGTACCTCAACATACAGAAGAGTGCTTTAAGAATCATGCCTTGTGTAAATTTTGGAAAAGGTAGTGAGTGTGGTTTTTGCCGAAGTGGATACTCGCTCGTAGAAATTCTTTTCAGTAAAATAGACTGGTTCACATTGAGGTATGTTACGGCGGGATGCCTTAAGTGTTACGGAAACGGCAATAGCCGCCATAAAGCTTCGTTACTACTGAAATAACGACCAGACTGTTATTTGTACTTAACTATACGGGATTTGTGAGCCCAGTGTTTATGAAATTAAACGTAGCTATATCGCTACCTTTATTTAGTAGCCGCTACTGTAGTGTTTAAAAATTAAAGGTGGTGTTAGAAGGCGCTTTCCCTATTTTTTTTTACCCCTGGCACTACAGCCCATTAATGGCTTAGGCCTATCATGCGACCGCTTCCCAGCCATTTGGCCTGCAGATATTGTGGTGAGGCGTGGTCAGTGCATCGTGTCCCCTCGGCCGTTCATCAGTTTATCGGAGCGAAGATAGTTTTCTGCGAATATCTTTGAAACTGTTGGTTTTAGGGCCTTAAAATATCCCAGAGGCACACACCGAGTATTGTTTCTTGCATCGAGGGGCGTAAAATGAGCTATGTCCGGTCCTTATGCGACAATTTTGACATTTTGTCCCAGTTGAGTATTTTTGGTGACTTTTCAGTTATGTTGCCAAGGGGGCCTGAATGGAATTGTCTGTCCGAAATTTAAAGTAGACAGTGTTATCCGCTGGGTTCCAAAGGCTAAGTATACAAAATTTGGTTCAGATCGGTGAAACGGTGTAGTTTTGTATAAATAACAGACAAACAAACAGACAAACCAACATTGAGTTTTATATATAGACAAGCTGTACCCGGCATGCGTTGCAATGCCAATCAAAGAAAGTGTTGGCGTTGAAATTCTGTTTCTTGAAGTGATTTTGGATACACAACATGTTTTTCAATTTCCGTTCACTGCCTCTAAGCTATCGTAAAATGGATTTTCTAATTTAGAATCATTCGTGGGAGCGTGCACAACAACTTTCAAAAGTTTCATCGCAATCGGATGAATGGCATATGAACGTATACGGGATTTTGTTTGAACGATTCGTGCGCTGTCACTCATTTTTTGATTCTACTCATACGCTTCCTACTTGAGAAATGGATTTACTAAGTCGAAACCCTACCCTGGCATGTACACAATAACTCATCAAGGTTTCATCACAATCGAAGAAGGTTATATGAACGCATAGGGGATTTTGTTGAAACGCTTCGCGCGTCGTCACCCATTTGTTGCATATACTCGTGTGCTACCTATTGTGAAATGGATTTACTAAGTCGAAATCCTCCCCTGGCGTGTACACAATAACTCATCAATGTTTCATCGCAATCGGATGAATGGTATATGCACGTATACGGGGTTTTCTTAAAACAATTCGTGCGCTGTCACTCATTTGTTGAATCTACTCGTGCGCTACCTATTGAGAAATGTATTACTAAGTCGAAGCCCTTCCCTGGCGTGTACACAATAACTCATCAAGGTTTCATCGCAATCGAAGAAGGTTATATGAACGCAATAGGGGATTTTGTTGAAATGCTTCGCGCGTCGTCACCCATTTGTTGCACCTACTCTTGCGCTACTTATTGTGAAATGGATTTACTAAGTCGAGACCCTTCACTGGCGTGTACACAATAACTGATCAATGTTTCATCGCAATCGGATGAATAGTATATGAACGCATACCGGATTTTGTTTAAACGATTCGCACCCCGTCACTCATTTGTTGAATCTACTCGTGCGCTACCTACTGTAAAATGTATTTACTAAGTTAGAAACTGTCACATAAGTGTCCACAGCATCTCACCCAAGTTTCATCGCTATCGGACTAATGGGATATGAAGGCATAGGGGACTGTATTGAAACGCTCCGCGTGTCGTCGTTCATTTGTCGAATCTACTCGTGTGCTACCTACTGTGAAATGTATTTACTGAGCCAGAAACCTTCCTTGGTGTGTCCACCATAATTCACCCAATTTTCACCGCTAACGGCAGAATGCTATATGACCTTATACGGGACTTTGTTGAAACGCTTCGCACGTCGTCCCTCATTTGTTGAATCTATTTGTGCGCTGCCTATTGTATAGTGGATTTACTAAGGCAGAAACCTTCCATGATGTGTACACAATATCTCACCCAAGTTGCATAGCTATCGGATGAATGGTATATGACCTTATATGGGACTTTGTTGAAATGCTTCGCGCATCGGAGCTCATTTGTTGAATCTACTCGTGCGCTGCCTATTGTAAAGTGGATGTACTAAGCCAGAAAATTTCCCTGCAGTGTACACAACATTTTACGCAAGTTTCATAGCTATCGGACGAATGGTATATGAATGCATACGGGACTTTTTTGAAACGCTTTGCTTGTCGTCGCTCATTTGTTGAATCTACTCGTGCGCTATCTACAGTGAAATGTATTCACTAATTTTGAAACCTTCACGTAAGTGTAGACAACATCCCACCCAAGTTTCATCGCTATCGGACGAATGGTATATGAACACATACGGGACTTTCTTGAAACGCTTCGCGCATCGTCGCTCATTTGTTGAATCTACGCGTGCGCTACCTATTGTAAAATGGATTTACTAAGTCAGAAACCTTCCTTGGAGTGTACTAAACATTTCACCCAAGTTTCATCGCAATCAGACGAATGGTATATGAACGTATAGGAGACATACCCACATACCCACAGACAAACTATTCGTAACATTGATTTTTATATATATAGACTAGCAGTAGTACCCGGCTTCGCCCGGTGGAATGATGATAATATTTCAGTCTCCTTAACACTCAACGTCATTGATGAAGATGATACTGACGACGACTGCTATTGAACGGGTATAATAAACTTACACTCTAATGGAAATACATATTTTTAAATTACCGGCGAGGAAGACTGTGGTGTTGCCTAGTAGTATAATGGGCGTAACATCTAGGTTATTTTCCCTTTTGATGAGGTTGACAATGAAGACTACTACTACTGAACGGGTATATTAAACTTACAAACTAATGGAAATACACATTTTATAAATCACAGGCAATGAAGACTGTGGTGTTGCTTAGTAGTACTGTATAATGGACGTAACATCTAGGTCATTTGCCCTTTTGATGAGGATGATAATGAAGACGACTACTGCTGAACGGGTATATCAACCTTACAAACTAATGCAAATACATATTTTTAAAATCACAGGCTAGGTAGACTGGTGTTGCTTAGTAGTATAATGGACGTAACATCTAGGTCATTTGCCCTTTTGATGAGGATGATAATGAAGACGACTACTACTGAACGGGTATATCAAACTTACAAACTAATGGAAATACACATTTTAAAATCACAGGCGATGAAGACTGTGGTGTTACTTAGTAGTATAATGGACGTAACATTTAGGCCATTTGCCCTTTTGATGGGGATGATAATGAAAACTACTGTTGAATTGCCACGACAAACTTACAAACTACCGTGATAGAAAGAAATATTTCAAAATTCACAGGCGATGAAGACTTATTGTGTGTGGTGATTAGTGGTATAATGGACGTAACATCTAGGTCATTTGCCCTTATGATAATAATAAGGTAATGAAAAATGACTATTAAAGGAACATGGTGTAATGTTAAATCTGATATAGGCAATTCAGATTTCTGCCTTCGATGTCTTCCAAAGTCTGAACGTCATTTTCTGGCTTAGGCCTATATTCGATGCGTGTAGTGAAAGAGCTTATCGAGTACTGCTCGGGTCCAAGCTGCACGAATCGCAGATGATGACGATATATGAAGACAGACGTTCGGGGGGGTTCCGGTCCTATTCACATTGACCGGTGAATCACTCATTCTTTCGTAACACTACAGTGGTTTGAGCAAAGACCCTGTACAGGCCGGACGTTTGTTTTAGACGATTACCCTTGACCTTGAAGCCTGCTGGTGAGCCTGTACACAGTCACTCTCTCACCCTATCGCTTAACATTTGTCACCACCGATCTGATGTAATGGAATTCCAGACTTGAGCACGTGGCGACACCGACTTGCAGACAGTACAGTCAATTCGAAGTATTGTGTATCGCGGAAGTACACGTTACGTATTTACGAACAGAACATCATTATATTTGCCAATGACTATACTTCAGTAGGAGTGTGAGACAGCTTCGTCAATCATCGGGCAGCTGATAACAACACAAGTACTGCAGTAACTCGCCTCCAGGCTTCCATTAAGATTTTTCACTCGTCTAAAACAAACGTCTGGCCTGTATGAACATCAGCATAGTCAGCAATACCAGGTAACACGGCGGGGTCTGGACATTCCTCTCATGTCAACTCGCGATGAATCAGCAAGCTATTTTCACACCTGCCCCCTCCTCCCCCCTCCGCCCCAGGGTCTCACAACTTGTGGGTTTGCGACCACGGGACCCTAGCTGAGTCCGGCATTGCTTCTACTTACTGGTGCCGGGCTCCTTTCAGTTCTATTTCCTGTCAGCCTCCCTTGGTCACTCTTTTGTTCTCTTCCGACCCCGATGGAATCAGGGTATCCGAGGCTTAGCGACTCTTTCACTTTCCCGCCTTAATTGGCCCTTGTCTAATCATTCCTGATAGCCTCATTCTTCGAGGTGTCAGCCTTCTTTTTCTTTTCTTAATATCTCATGTCTTCTGCTCAAGACCCTCAAGGGGGCAGGGTGTGTGTAGCCCCACCACTTCTGGTGCACCCTGGATAGTGCTACATCCTCAAGGGCTCATGGCTGGTGAGTTCGGGAGCTGGCAACCCTGAGGGTTTCCTGAGCGAGTCCGGTTTTACCCCTTTTTAGCCTACTTTCGATTTTTGCAAAAAAATGAAAGTAGACTTATGAGATCAACACAGGGCGAAAAAAAGTGTGTCTGTCTGTGTGTGTGTGTGTGTGTGTGTGAGTGTGTGTACTCTGAATGTCTGTCCCCCCCCCCCCCTATCAATTCGAACACGGTGAACGCGAATTGAACAACTTTTGGTACAAAGGTAGCACTAGCAAAGGACACCACAGTGTCATGTTTTAAATCGCCGCCATCTTGACGGAAACGTAATGGCGGCCTATCAAATGTTCAATGCTTAAATCAAATTACGACTAACCTAATCATTCGATCTCTACCAAATTTTGCAACAACATACCCTTTCGGAGGGAGCATCCTTTGACCAAACTAATAGGTCATCAGCCTAATAGTTTGCGGATGGCAGCCATCTTTGTGTCAAAATCGATTCCCCCTATTAATTCGAACACGGTGAAACCGAATGGAACGAAATTTGGTACAGAGGTAGTACTAGCAAAGGGCACCTCAGTGCCATGTTTTATATCGCCGCCTTCTTGACGGAAACGTAATGGCGGCCACACAAATGTTCAAAGCTTAAATCAAATTACGACTAACCTAATCGTCCGATCTCTACCAAAGTTTGCAACAACATACCTTTATGGAGGAAGCATCCTTTGACCAAATTAATAGGTCATTAGCCTAATAGTTTGCGGATGGCGGCTATCTTTGTGTCAAAATGGATTCCCCCTATTAATTCAAACACGGTGAAACCGAATGGGACGAAATTTGGTACAGAGGTAGCACTAGCAAAGGGCACCTCAGTGCCATGTTTTATATCGCCACCATCTTGACAGAAACGTAATGGCGGCCACACAAATGTTCAAAGCTTAAATCAAATTACGATTAACCTAATCATCCGATCTCTACCAAATTTTGCAACAACATACCTTTATGGAGGGAGCATCCTTTGACCAAACTAATAGGTCATTAGCCTAATATTTTGCGGATGGCGGCCATCTCTGTGTGAAAATCGATTCACCCTATCAATTCGAACACGGTGAAACCGAATGGAACGAAATTTGGTACAGAGGCAGCACTAGCAAAGGGCACCTCAGTGTCATGTTTTACATCGCCGCCATCATGACGGAAACGTAATCGCGGCCACCCAAATATTAAAAGCTAAAATGTAACTACGACCAACCTAATAATCTAGTCTCAACCAAATTTTGCAACAATATATCTTTATGTGGGAAGCATATTCTGACCAAACTGCAAGATCATCAGCCCAATAATTTGCAGATGGTGGCCATGGATGTGTGCAAATCGATTCCCCTTATCAATTCAAACACGGTGAAACCGAATTGAACGTAATTTGGTACAGAGGTAGCACTAGCAAAGGGCACCTCAGTGTCATGTTTTATATCGCCGCCATCTTGACGGAAACGGAATGACGGCCACCCAAATGTTAAAAGCTTAAATCAAATTACGACTATCCTAATAATTTGATCTCTACCAGATTTTGCAACTTGCCTTTTTGTGGAAAGCGGCTCATGACTGACTACAAGGTCATTAGCCCAATAGTTTGTCAAATAGCGGCCATGTATGTGTGCAAATCAATTCCCCATATGAATTCAAACACGGTGAAAGCGAATTGAATGAAATTTTTTACAGAGGTAGCACTAGCAATGGGCACCTCATATTCATGTTTAATATCCCTATAACACGTTGTATTTTAACAAGCTACTACAACCAACATTCAATTATACTCCTTGAAAAGGACAAAGAGTTATAACAATACCCATGCATTTAGGAGAAAGTAGGCTATATGTTCTTCACTGAACATCTTGTTTCCATTGCCTTTGGGACGGACCCTGTCCTCTTTCCGGGAATGGAGTGGTCTGTCCGCAATTTCAAGCAGACAATGTTACTCGCAGAGTACCAAAGGGTAAGTATAAAATTTTGGTTCTGAACGGTGAAACGGCGTAGATTTGTGCCAAAGGGCCTAAATGCAGGGAATGGGGTGATCTGTCCGCAATTTCAAGTGGACAGGGTTACCCGCAGGGTTCGAAAGGATAAGTATACAAATTTTGGTCCGGATCGGTGAAACGATATAGATTTTTGCCAAAGGGCCTAAATGCAGGAAATGGGGTGGTCTGTTCGAAATTTTAGGTGGACAGTGATATTCACAGAGTTAAAAAGGGTAAGTATACACATTTTGGTTCAGATCGGTGAAACGGTGTAGATTTGAGCCAAGGAGCCTAAATGCAGGGAATGGAGTGGTCTGTCCGCAATTTCAAGCAAACAGTGTTACTCGCAGGGTACCAAAGGGTAAGTGTACAAATTTTGGTTCTGATCGGTGAAACGGTGTAGATTTTGGTCAAAGGGCCTAAATGCAGAGAATGGGGTGGTCTGTCTGAAATTTCAAGTGGACAGGGTTACCCGCAGGTTTGCAAAGGGTAAGTATACAAATTTTGGTTCGGATCGGTCAAACGGTGTAGATGTTTGCCAAAGGGACTAAATGCAGGAAATGGTGTGGTCTGTCCGAAATTTTAAGTGGACAGTGTTATTCACAGGGTTACTTAGGGTAAGTATACAAATTTTGGTTGAGATCGGTGAAACGGTGTGGATTTGGGCCAAAGGGCCTAAATGCAGGGAATGGGGTGGTCTGTCGGAAATTTCACGTGGACAGGGTTACCCGTAGGGTTCCGAAGGGTAAGTATACAAATTTTGGTTCAGATCGGTGAAACGGTGTGGATTTGTATACATAACAGACAAACAGACAGACAGACAAACATTGAGCTTTATATATATAGATGTTGTGAGCTCCCCACCTACCCGCTTACGAAACCCTTATCTAATTAAATGTTAAGGAGGGCGAAATATCACCCGATCTAATATAGAAGGAGCACGTAGAATCCCAGAGATTGTGTCTCTTTCGCTACTATACAGTGTTGCCAAATGGAATTTCAATAAAGTCGCTACGTTTCCTGCAAAGATTATTGGATTACGGGCCAATAAATGTTCCTCTCTTTAATGAATGTATCAAATGTTGCTAAAACGCTATTTCAACAACAGATAAACTAGGATATTTTATCGCCAACGGATAATTGAGACTACTGTATATAGGCTACAGTAAATTTGGTCTCTGTTACTCCTTGTGTGTTGTAGCGCTCAATGCAGTTTATAGTGAAGCCTTCGATACAGCGATGCTTGTATATGGTCCCGGCTGATTTCCTATATTTACTAAGTTATGTTAATTGCCCTTCATTACAACGAAGAAGTAATTTTAGCAACACCCTGTTATAACGAACAAAAAGTTTCGGGGTTTTAATTTTATTTTTTCTTCTAATAATGAGACCATAATGGTACGCCTCTTGACTTTCAGCGCTGTATTTTCAGAAGCATCCTACTGTCCTGGCGGTAAGTAGGTAGCGAATAGGGTACAGCCGTGGGCGAGCTCTGCTAGGTGGCACAGTCATACAGCCCCTGTGTTTGAACCAGTGTTATAGTATGTTCATTGTTTAACTTGAGTTGCAGTCAGAAGTGTTTTGTTGAGGTTATAGCCTACGCAGTTCATTTCCGTAATTTTTGGCATCTGTAGTAATTTTAAGTACGCCGAACGGTTATTCTGTGCAGCAACGCGTCAGGGACACATAAGTTGACACCATTGGTGATCCAAAGTTCAACAAATCCCCGATGGCTAAAAAATGTAAGAAGCTTGAGTACATAGGGTAACTGTGCCTAAGGTCAGCCATCCCCCAGTAGTGAGCCATGTCGTGATATATTTCCCTGTAATACATTTGTTTAGAACCTAACTGTCAATTAGTCCCAGTACTCAGCCACCCTTGATTCAAATATTCCGACTAATGCTGCCCCTACCGGGACTATTTGAAACTTCCAAGAAGAGACTTAGTTAGCTGCCTACCAGCATCATGGCAGTTGAAGAGCATGTGCAGTTTTTGAACTAACTGCAGCCCATAGATTGAGAGGTCAGTATTATGCTTTCTTTTATCACAAATCAATCAATTATGGTTGTAATACAATAACAAAGGATGAATTTGAAGGTTTTTCATGAAGCTGTTGTGTTTCTGTATTTCCTAACCTACAATTTTGGTAGGCTGACTATAGGGACAGTGGTAGCATCAAAATCCAGTACTCGGCCTAGTAGGCTGAGTACTGGTGTTTGGGCTCATTCAAGATATTGTTCCATGATGTTCATTGGTTGGAAATCGGAACTGGCCCTTTTCTATAGTGTGAAGGATATGTGCATGCCACTCAATAATACCAGTAGTCAGCCGCATATTAAAATAACGGCTGACTACTGGTGTGATGTTAACCAGTAGTCAGCCATGATATTTCCTTTCGGCTAATTTCCTTTTTATTATATCATGATCTCTTTCTGCATTAAATAACTGTACTTTTTCTTACAGGATCTGTAACACGTGCCTTTTATAAATATGCCAGGGACCAAGAGGCCTATTCATCTGTATCCTGAAGATGCTCTCACACAAGCACTTCAGGAAATCCGAGAAAATGAAATGCTAATTAGAGAAGCGAGCAGAAAGTTTGGTGTGCCAAGAGGGACTCTACAAGACCGTCTTCATAATAGAGTTGCAGAGGGACCACGAAAAATGGAGCCTTGCACAATTCTGACTGAATTAGAGGAATTGAAGATAGTGAAATGGCCTGAGGGTTGGTTTTTGGGGAGGTCGACAGTGGCTGGATGAAGAGTGACATCTTCTTTGAATAGATTATTAATTGTGTAGAAAAGTGGTTAGTTGACAATCTAATCCCGAAACCCATTTTGTTACTTGTTGATGGCCACCGAACACATCTCACGATGGAATTAAGTAGGGAATGTTCAGAGAGAAACATCATTTTCTACTGTTTACCACCGAACACAACGCACATCATGCAGCCAGCAGATGTTAGTGTCTTTAAACCAATCAAATCGGAATGGAAAAAGACAACTCGAGAGTGGCAGAATGATCCTAAAAATGTCAATACCCTTCTGACGAAGTCAAACTTCTGCCCACTTCTATTCACGATCCTAAAACATGAAATTATTCCCACTTCAATTCAAAATGGATTCAGGAAATGTGGACTGTACCCATTTAATCATAGTGCTGTGGATTACTCGAAATGTGTTCAGAATCAATTGGAAAGCTTGGCTGACACAAACCCAGCCCCAGAAAATGTACTACAACGTAAACATTTCAACATAGCTACGAAAGTTATTCGGGCATTGAGGAATGAATTAACTTCAAAAGGACAAGATGTTGATGTCATTCTTGAAACTGTTAACACAGTAATGGAAGGAATTACAGCTGAGAGGCCGGCCACAGTGTTAGACAGTCAAATTGAAATTGATGGAGAGTTCCTTGATTTTGATATTGAACCGGGGGTATATGAAGTCCAGGGCACTTCTCTAATCAATTCTTGCTCAGTCCCAGATCGTCCCCTGTCTACCCCTGGCCCATCAAGTTCAGTAACTTTGTCAGGTAATAACTTGGCTGTCGCATCTCAAGAAACACACACTTCATTTCTCGCCCTTTCTGAGGAAGTTTCAACTTCTATTACAGCAGAAAATTCTGATTGTGGGACCCCTGATTCATCCCCTTCCTTGCAGGTGTCACCTTTCTCATCATCAGGAACCACACCTACCTCTTAAACTGCTAAAAGATCCCTATTCGATAGGCATTTGTATTTTCCATCTCCTATTCCGAAGTCCACAAAAGCGAAGCAGAAGAAGGCATTAGAAAGTGGGGAGAACGCACCAAAGACACCTCCCAAGGCAATTTCATCAATTGCATGGAGAGAATGGTATTCAAGGAAGGAACGGCAAAAGAAAGAGAAAGAAGAAACTTTGCTCAAGAAAAGAGAGGATAGGAAGAAGGCAGAAGAAAGAAGATTAAATGAAACAAAAAAGAAAAGGAACAGGGTTAAGCGAGGGAAACTGTCTGAAACACAAAATAGAGACGCTAGTGATGCTGGTGTTATTAAGTGTACAGAATGTCAAGAAGAACGGTCGTGACGTTGAAGATGACGATCTAAAACATGTTGGTTGTGACAACTACCCAAACTGGTTCCATTTAAAATGCACTAAATTCCAAGGTTTGTCATTTCACTCCGTATATGAATCACCATTCCAGTGTAAAATTTGTTAAAACATAGGCTAAGCACAATAAGATGTTTCTTTTGTAACCATTCCATTCCTGAAATGTTCAGGTGTGACTGTTTTATTGTACTATTGTAGAAATGTGTTTTTTTTCCAAGATTAAAAACATAATCTAAACACTTACATTTTCAAATTACTAAACTTAAATCTCCAGAACAAACACTGGCTGACTACTAGGACTTGAAAAGCTGACTACTGAAAATTAATGGCTGAGTACTAGAAAAAGTGCCAAGTATATTTATAGAAGTTAGGAACAGTATTCATTTTGAAATGATGCTGAAAAAAGGTACATAACAGAAAACATAATTCATCATTCTACCTCCCAGTTACAAATCTACCTTAATGTGCTCAGGCAACGGCGTTCTGTAGTAGGAATAACCCACGAGTTTTGTTACCTGGCTGACTACTGGCGCATTTACCCTACATTTTATTTTACATTTCTTTAATTTTTAAGCTGATTAAGTACTTTCAGCTGTAATGCTGTGAAGAGTGCAGCACTCTACCAGATTAATTTTGTATTTTTTTCGTTATTCTATTATTTCTCATCAGAAAAGTACTACCGTTTATATTCAGTGCTGTAGTAGTCACTGTTAACAACAACCCTGCTATAACAATGGCATTCTCATGGTCCCATCGAGGTTTGACGGAGTGAACAGATATTCACTGTGACTTGGGGGAACAGGAGTCCCTTACCTTCCCCCCCCCCCCCCTCGCGTCAAGCGGGAACAAAACAACATGTTTAACCCTATTATCAGACTCTTGTTTACAAAGTGTCATTGTAATTCCGGTCTTGCATCCAGAGGAATTGATTCTAACATTAGATATGATGATGATGATAATTGTTGTTTTAAGGGGCCTAACTCTAACATTAGATAAGTACGTACATCATGAATGTATCGAATCGTTGATCATGTGCCTCCTGCAGAGAAAACCTCTTATGTAATACTACACTCTTGAGGATTACCGATATTGATATCTTATCCGAGATGCCGCCGGTGTGCTAGATATGCAGTCTTATGAGTAAGGCCTGGAAGTTCTTGCACTATTAACCAATAAATATGCTTGCAAATATGCACTAATTATTGTTCAAATGTGCATCACTTTTCAAAAATATGCACTTTTAAATAACTGCGGCAATTACTAACATTCCGTGTTATTTAGCGTTTCTATTTTGGACATAAAGAAAATATGAACAGACGGACACAAAACTACACCCATTTTATTTATTTCAACTTAGAAACTGTTCTAAATAGTAGAAAATATTACCTGTTGCCGTGTTGACCATCAATACAGTGGAACTTGGGTAATTCGAACTTCAAGGAACCAGTAAAAAATTCAAATATCCAATAATTCGAATTAAGTAAGTTCTTTGAAAAGGGTAGATAAAATATATTGTATCACGTTTACAAAATGATTTACGTTCAACAAAGCAGATTAACAGACAACGGTGCTTAATAAAGACTGTATCGTGAATAACTTCAAAAGTTTGAAATGTAAAATAAAACCAAATTGTACTATTCACCTATTTAACGACAGTAGTAATCCAGCAATCTATTTAAGTCTTAGAGAAATCTACTGTTTTTCAAAATAGTTTGAGATTTTTACCTGTTTCCTACAATTACGTCTCTCGGCCATCACACAAAAATCTAACAAATTTGAGGAACGGAAAACAGAATCACTTACGTCATTTCTACTCTCAAATAAACGCCTAAGTTCTGTGATGTGATTTGTTGCTGCGCTGCACTCGGAACAGTTTTTTCGGGAACCGACCCAACTGTTTGGCTTTCGATCAGCTTTTTACACTAAAAACTTCGAATTATCCAAAATATAATTCGAATTAACCACGATTATTTAGCATTGATTGTATATAAAATGCAAGGGACCAAGAGATAAATTCGAATTAAAGAAGATTTCGAATTATAGAAGTTCGAATTAGCCACGTTCCACTGTAATTATTTTATTATGCTACTTTTTAAGTATAACTGATAAACAATTTTAATATCCATTGAATTTTTAAAAATTGAAAGTAATTTTACAATAACATAGTGATTGCTGAATAACAAACATTGATATTAACTTGTAAATGATTTCACAAAATTTTGCAACCTAACAACGTCGTTAGCTTTTATTGAAGCCATAACTCCGTGCGTGCTGTGGTGGTCGGTAAGCAGCTTGGCGGCTCACTGAAGGTCGGAATTAAGGAATTTGAGCCAATAGGTCCAGTAATATTTCTGGAAATTCCTGCTCATTCATAAGCTGAACCCCAACTGTGAACGTGTAGTAAAGTGAAAGGAACGATCGGGTTCATCCTCACAGACAACGCAAACTACTAATTAGCAGATGATAGAAATACTCAGGGTGATTTAAGGGAGGTGAAAGCAATTTTCTCAATAACAAGGAAATGTTCAGGTTTTGACTAGCCAGCCACGAGCCTGTCGGAGTCCGAATCGAAATATGAAATAACAAAAATCGCTTCAAGACAACAGGAACACAGAATATATCCAAGCAGAGATACAGGCAAAGGTGAAACATATGATGCATTGCGCCAAAATAACCAAACTATGCAAATATATGATTTTGCATGAACTTCCGGGTCTTACTGATGAGTATGCTAGCGAGGTCAATATTTCTTACAAAGTTTCGCGCTAATTGCATAATTGCTTGGGAGACGTGGGCTTGTGCGGGCAATGATTGACATCTAATCAGTCGTTATGAACATAACAGAAATATGGGGACAGTTATATATTTTTAATGGCTCAAGCATCAACGAAAAAAACTCGGGGCAAATGAGGCATTAATTAGTTTGAGCATTGCCTCAATGAGATATATACCTAGTAGTATAGAGGGGCCAGTTATACCTGCTAAACTTACACAAGCATTCTTCGGTACTACATGACCGCGTTGTCGCAGCCCCTAAACTACGGAACCAAACAACCAATTCCTCGATGTTCGTGAAATTATTTTATAGTAACTGAGGCCATAACATTTATTCTATCTCATACCCAGGAAGCAAGGGGCGTTCTATGTTCTGTTGTTAAGACAAGCAAATACCCCCATGCCGTTCTGAAGTGAGTCACTTATCTCATTACTGGACAAGCTGTTTCATTAGGGGACGGAGCTGTCGGAAGTTGTTTCCAGCAATCAGATTAGTGTTCCACATCATTATTTAGCAGGCTGTACCAAGTTGTTTGCAAACATAGCTAACAGTATTTACAGAAGCGCAACAGCCAGACGGGCAATAGTGGGTTACCCGAACTAACAAGGTAATATTAACAAGTTATCTTAACGGCATAACCAGTACTACCAACACAAACACAGCGGTACTACCAACTAACGGATTACAAGTAGGCATTTGACACGCTATAAGAGCTTTTATGTTCAACCATGGCGAAACGTAAATATTATATTTCAGAAAACTGGCTCATTTTAGTAGAAGTTTTCATTGTGAAATAATTTCTCCCACCAATCAGAGCTCAAGAAACAGCTGTGTGACCAATTAGTTAAGGATAGCATCGCACCTGCCCTGACTTCCACGGCCTCTTATTTTAAATTTCACTACACGGCTACAGTAGTGTCATAGTGGAGTATTCGAGGAGGCCAAGGTATTCTCTGCGTCCCATGCGCTCTGTTCAGTACAGTACATAAGACTGGCGAAATCTCAACAGATGTTTATCAATATTTATGTTTGAACATAAAATAGTTATAATTATCGTCGAACCTAAACAGTCGTACGCAGCTTGCTTATAATGGTAATTAAGACACTCCTATGGAATTATAAAACTCGCATACGCTTGTTTTATAAACATACTCGTGTCTTAATTATTGCCATTATAGGCTCGTTGCATAATGTACTATTATAACTTAACAACTGTATAATTATATTGTTGTTCAATACATATCCGCTGACCCTCAAAATGACTTCAAGGGTAAAAGAAACTGATGATGTTCGGCTGACAAACGAAACATGCTATCCAATAGAATTACATAATTAATCCATCTATGCTAATGTTTTCCAGGTGAGGTAAGTGTTAATACGGTCTGAAAGGTAATTACTTTGTTATAAGGATTTGCAGATGTCAGATAATATGGGGGACATAATTATTGGGTGGTCGGTACAAACAGGGGGCTGCAGATTCTACGGCAAATACGGGGAGAGCAAATTTAAACTTTCAACACTAAAAGTAAATATAGTTATTTGCTAAATGTATTTCTTATAAAGGAAGTACATGTAAAGTGAGAGGATATGGGACGTTCTCTCCGTTTCCACTAAAAATAAAAACCTCTGCATCTCGGTGACTTGCCGCTTTCTACTGGTGTGTAGAAACGATGGCTGGCCACCAGAATGCGCCGTGGGGTGTATTCTGTCCTGCTGGCTTATTATTAATGTTATTATATTTCAGTTCAGCTACAGCATGGGTGGTGTTACTTCAGGAGCTCTGCTAGGACTCTTCAGCCTGGGAATATTGTTTCCTTGGGCGAACGTCAAGGTGAGATTTCTTGATCTGTTTATTGCCACTAATTACCACTCATCAAAATAATCACTTATCTCTTCCAAGGAATTTAATTTAGAGATGAAACATAAATCGCGATTTAGAAAGACGGGTACGTCGCGCTCACCACATAACTGAAAGCCATATGGCTGTGAATAGGTCTCTTGTTAGGGCAAGGTCTTCAATGGGCTTTAGAGATTAGGAGGTTAAATGGCAACTCGCTCAGTAGCCTATTTAATGCCGGTATCATCCGCTTTGAGTTGAAATCAGAACCGAAAACCAAGAGAACACGAACACGGTGCTCGGAGAATGCATATCATTTTAATGTCAACGAGTTTGCATTACAAGGACTCTGAAAACTAGAAACATTATGTCCCTGACAATTTGGAATGAGCCTAATACTCTGCAGAATGTGGCTGTTTTAAATGTTCTTGATGTTGCCAAAATGTTTTACTAGGGAATCAACGCAACAACTGAGAGCTAACACCAAGGTGATTTCTGATTGCTGAGTTAACCCATTCATTCTGAATCAGTGGCGTAGCCAGAGGGGGAGGGGGGCCCAGAGGGGCCGGGCCCCCTCCAAAATAAATCCAGAAATTGGGGTGGGCATAAACCTTCATGTATTTTCTTACAGCTCGAACAAATTTCGAACCTACAACGAAATTTTAAATACAGTAAATGCGTTGACAAATAGTAATAATAATAATAATAATAATAATAATAATAATAATAATAAATAGCCTTACAAATCCCATAAGGGCTATGGCCTCCTGCTTTGCAGGGTATTGCTCAGTGGTAAGACTCTCTGCTTACACTCTCTTGTCAGCTTTTAATTTCCATTTCCTGGAAATAGCAGTGTTAAAATGTCCCAGACTAAAATACTGGCGCAGCGTGGTTGATCGTCGCCACTGTCGGGATTTACAGTGGTTGTGTGTCTGTGCGAGAGGAGAGATACAGTTTGTGAGTGGTAGTAATGGGGAAGAGTCGAGAGTTGTTTGATAGTTGCTCTTTTATTTCTTCTTTTTTCACATTAGCGACTGTTTAGAATATCGACAGTTTTGTCATAAAGAAGGCATATTTGGATACATCTTCGGTAAGTTATGAACATATTTTATTGTAGGTGTAGAAAATTTGAGGCCCCCATAATTATTATATAAATTATTTACAAATAATTTTCTCTGCACGAGAAAGACGCATTGCTAACTGATATTTATTTTTATTTAAATGTTGTTACAGTTTCATCAGAATAATAATAGTAATAATAATAATAATAATAATAATGATAATAATAATAATAATAATAATAATAATAATAATAATAATAATAATAATAATGAACAAGAATGAGGTCCACGGCGACCGTTAGGCTTAACTTAAAACATAACTGTAAAATTTAGACTAACAATAATAGACCTAAATGTTTTGCAACGTACCTTCTTTGTTTGATGCCTTTATGAGTGTCCCTTTTTCCTGTTATCTACTCTTGATGGTTTTCGGACATATTCATTCAATTGACTAAAAACATTTCTGGTAAATAAACTATTTAAAAAACACCGAGGCATAGTGCGGTATTAATGTAAAGAGCATTCTGAACTGAAACGTGTGAATATGCCATAATAGAAGTATTCTGATGACTGATAATTAAAAATCTGAGCGACAGAGACAAATATAGACACTGACACACCTGTGAGCTGCCTCAAAACAAAGCAACGAAGGGCGGAATTTGGACCGACATGAACAGACTGAAGAGTTTTGTCCTAAACTAAAAGTGAACCCTAAAGTACTTATAATCAGAACAATTAGTTCCGTGGAGAACTGTATAGCCTATTTTCATATATCCTAATGGTCTTCTTTATTTTAAAAAATCCGGCCTATGAAAAGAAACGCCATGTTGGACTGCCATAGAGTTATGCACCATTAGATGAAGATTATTGTGTAGGTTCATTATTCAAACAACCGAAAGTGGTAGCTAAGCTCGCTAATGCGCATCGTTAGGCCATGGGGCCAAGCTCTCTGCTGACTCGCTAGACGCGTGGGTTCGAGCTTCACCGTCGGCCATCCTTGTAATTGTTTTCCGTGGTTTCCCATTTTCAACACCAGGAAAATGCAGGGATGGTACCTCCTAACAGGCCAAGGCCGCTTCCTTCCACATCCTTGCCCAGCTCCATTCATCTTCATCTATTGCATCTCTCATTCCACGCGCAGGTCGCCTAAGGGGGTCGACTTAAAATACCTGCACTCGGCCTCTCAGGAGGTCACACAAAATAAAATATTCAAACGTTCACTTCGATTTCCGCCATCTTGAAGTTATGTAAACAATTGAACTAAATTAGATGTCAGTAGATTAGAATTTGTATTAACATTTACAGTTTCAAGTTTCACTGCGGTCGGATGGTTAAATCGCGTGAAATATCCATTAAAATGTTTCAAATTCGCTTGACCACCATGTTCGGTTTGTACTCGACAGGTTTTATAAAGTCTCATACGTAAACGTGCAATAGTACCCTGTATCACTGTTTAAAATTCCAGGGTGATATCTGTTACCGTTGTGGAGATATAGAATGCCAGTGAAATATTTCGCGTGGCCCGCATGTTGGATTGGTGAAACATATCAAAATTTGAAAGGCACGGTCAAAGCTGGACGAGGTAGTAGTATGCGCTTGCCGAGTTTCTTTGAAATCGCTTGGATGTTTTGATTTTATTAGGATGGGCAAACACACGCATACACACATGGACAAAAGGTGATTTCATAAGCCTATTTATTTTTCATAAAAGAAAATATGCTAAAATATATGAACTCCTGAAGACCTAATGGGCCCCCTCCAAACTAAAATCCTGGCTACGCTTCTGTTCTGAATAATCCCGCATATTGTGCGATGAGGTGAGACAGGCCTTCAGAGCGCGCAACAATCAGTCAACCCACCTCGTGAGACGAAGTGGGGACAGCGTGTCCTCTTAATAGATGTACTTGAGCTGGTAATGTCTGGTTGCAATCGTCTAGGCCCTAGACTTTTCCCAAACTGTGGTACGCGTACCACTGGTGGTACTCTCGTACTGCTGCAGTGGTACGCGGTGATGATACGAAAAATATACAAAATATTCAGTGAATGCGACGGACGCAGCAGTGAACGTGTGTTCTGAATCTGTTTAGTTATGGTGCTACATTACAGATTAACTTTGAGTTTTGTGTGCATTGTGCTTTGGCATGAATGAGAGGTTAAAACGTCCTCAATCTTATCCTTCAACCAGTGCTTCGAAAGTTTTCAAAACTAGTGAAGGGGTCCAGAAAACTGTTGAAAGTGATGATGTGTGTACCGGGACCGGCACGCCTACTGAATCAAGCGCTACCATTAACGTTCAGCTTTCCAGTGTAAGTTCTACTAAAAGAGTGGCAAAACGCAAGTATGATCCTAGTTACTTGGCTATGGTAATTCGAAGGGGAAACCTTTGGCCTATTTTAAAAATAAAGAAATTTAAGTCGAAGTAAGCAAAACCACGATGAGCTCATTTTCATCTCTAAAAGAAAAGGGCAGTTGAAACCTCTTATAAGGTTAGTTTAAGAATAGCTCAAGAAGCTAAGACACATACAATTCGTGAGAATTTAATCTTACCGGCTGCCAAAGATATTGTGTCTTCCATTTAGGAGAAAAGGAAGCCAAGCAGCTTGATGTTGTTTCATTAGCTAAGAACACTGTGTCACGGAGAATTGTAGACATGGCTTTGGACGTTAAGCACACTTTAATTGAAGAGATCAAAGTGAGATCACAATTTTCACTACAGATTGACGAGTCGACTGATGTCACCAATATGCCAAATTTACTGTGCTACGTCACGTATGAGGACAGGAATTAAATAAAAGAAGATATGCTCTTTTGTGAGGTGTTACAGGCTCAAACAAAAAGTGAGGATATATTCGGAAAACGAAATCGTTTAAAAAATAAGCATGAAATAGATTGGAAGAAATGTGTAGGACTTTGTACGGATGGAGCGGCCGCAATGGTGGGGCGTCATGCTGGCGAAGTAGTCAAAGTAAAAGAAGTAGCTCCTCAAGCAAAGATTGCTCACTGCTGTTTGCATAGAGAATCTTTGGTGAGCAAAGTATGTCCTGACAGCTTACAGGAGGTATTGAGCCAAGCCGTTAAAGCGGTAAATTTTATCAACTCGCTTGTTTTCAATACTGTGCGATGAAATGGGTGGTTTGCACAGACAACTGTTGCTACATACGGAAGTTAGGTGGCTTTCAAGGCGAAAAGTAATCACACGTTCATTTGAGCTCCGTTATGAAGTTTTAATTTTCTTTGTCCGACACTAACTTTCAATTCCAAAACTCTTTCACCGATGAACTGTGGATGTGCAAGCTGGCATATTTGCCAGATATATTTGCAAAGCTCAATGACCTCAATCAAAGTTTACAAGGAGATTACGACACTCCTTTTCGTGTACAAGATAAAATATGTGCTTTGAAGAAAAAACTCAATCAAGCAGCAAAAGAAGCAGCTGAGAGAAAAGTGTCCTTGTTTCCAACACTCGAGAATTTTGTAGAAGAAAATAATCTTAAGCTGAATCCTGGACTTGTGAAAGACATTAAAACCCACTGCTTTGGTTTGATTAAAAGTCACGAAGCATATCTTCCTGAGGACTTCAGCAAATATACCTGGATCCAAAACCCGTTTGGTTAATCGGTTCCTTAGTTTAGGGGCTGCGACAACGCGGGCATGTACTGTGGGTGTGTGTAGAATCTGTCTGACAACCAGTGTTAGTTTTGATGACTATATTAGTGTGTGTATCTGTTTTAATTCAAGTAAGGACTGCAGACATTCAATTTTTCCAAGTAGTTCCTACGTTTGCCGCCAAACGCCACCGTCAACGACCAACTAGTTCAGAACTTAGTTACCAGATGTCACCATTGTCGGCTCTTGACAACGAAAGTAGGAACCTAAGAAATCTAAGGAACTTAAGTTTAACCTATATATAATTTAGCTTCACACAGGTGTAATTAGTGGAAGGTTCTTTAACATGCCATAAATCTATGACATGGGACCGCCGGCTTTACTTCCCCTCCGAAGGAAGGCATACTGAGGGATTTTTAACGTTCTTAAAAATCCGACGACTTCGGCCAGGTTTGAACCCGCAACCAAACCCGTTTGCTGACAATGACATGTTGCCGGAGGACTTTAAGGCCAAAGATAAGGAGCAGTTTTATGAATTGAATTGTGATTCAGAACTAAGGCAAACTTTTTCAAAAACGGCTCTTTTGAACTTTTAGGTTGAGAGGCGAGCAGACCCTGCAGACATAGCTCTTTCTCTCTCTCTCTGTGGTTAACAGCCGCGAGGATGGCTGGTCAGCAGCTCGCCATTCTTCCCGTCTCTCCGCCTTCCTCTTCAGTTCACAGTATAAGCCACAACTCACATCTTCCAGTATTTGACTCATGTACTCCAGACTGGGCCTTCCTCTATAATTCTTGCCGTCTGCTGTTCCCTCGATTATAATCTTAAGCGGTCCATTGTGTCGCAGTATGTGGCCCACGTGGTGATTCCGTCTTCTTTTTAAATATTTAAGGGAGCATCTTCTCTCTCCCACTCTTCTAAAGACTTCCTCATTTGTGACCATTTCTTTCCAGCTGATTTTCATAATCCTTCTATAGCACCAGATTTCAAATGCTAGTAGTCTTTTCCTCTCTCTCTCTCTCCCTCCAATTGTCCAAGATTCGCTGCCATATAGCGCGACGCTCCGTACATAGGTCTTCAACATTTGTTTCCTCACATCAAGACTTATGTTCTTTGCAGTAAATAGGTTCTTCTTTTTATAGAAAGCGTTCTTGGCTTGGGCAATCCTACTTATTATCTATCTGCTGCTTCTTCCATCATTCGCTATTTTACTTCTCAGATAATAAAACTCATTCGCTTCTTGTATCGTTTCATTTCTGAACTCTATTGCTGTCTGGTTTTCGCCATTTCTACTGCAGAACAAATTTTTGTTTTGTTTATATTTATTCTTATATTAAATTCTTCCTCCATTATTTTGTCCATCTTGCTCAGGATCCTTTGTAAGTCTTCTTCATTTTCTGCAATTACCGCTATGTCATCAGCAAACCTTATCATGTCAACTTATCTCCATGAATATTCACTCCTGTGACAAATTCTTCTCTTACTCGGTCGATCCATTTTGTACATATATATTGAATAGGTATGGGGATGGGGAACAACCCTGCCGTGCACCCTTTCTGATGTGCGCTGTTTCTTCCTTGCTACTACAACAGACTATTCCAGTTTCTTGCTTATGGATATTGTAGATGAGTCTTCTGTCTCTAAAGTTGATACCTATTTGATGAAGAATGCTGAATAGAACATTCCAGTTCATATTGTCAAACGCCTTTTCAAGGTCGACGAACGCTAAGATAGTAGGTTTGCCTTTCTTCATCTGCTTCTCTATCACTTGCCTCAATGCCAAGATTGCTTCTCTTGTTCCGACTTAATTCCGCCCCTTAAAACAACAATAACTAACTAACTAACTTGTTCCGACTCATTTCCTAAAACCAAATTGATCATCAGAGAGGTTTTCATTGATTTGTTTTTCTATTCTCTTCTTAATAATTCTGGTGACTATTTTTGATGCATGACACACCAGACTCAATGTTCTGTATTGTTTACATGACCTTGCATTTGATGTCTTTACATTTTACAAAGTCTTCAGGCAATTCTCCAGTCACGAAAATATTACAAACTAAATTGTACAGTCCCCTTTTAACTTGTGACCTGATTTTTTCAATAGTTCTCCTGGTATGTTATCAACTACAGGAGCTTTCTTTCCTTTAAGGTCCTGCAATGCCTTCTCAAACTCTTCTTCCGTAATAGGTGCCCCCAAGTCATCCTCTGTCATTTCATCTTCTTTCTCAATGGGCAGTTTTCACTGAATAGTTCTTCCAAATATTATTTCCATGTCTTCACTATCATTTCGTCATCATATATTAACTTCCCATCTTTGTCCTCAATGCTCATTGTTTTTGGCTTTCTGATTTCAAAGAACCTCTTAATATCTCTATAGGCCATATCTATTTGACCAGATTTCATGTTGTTATTTATGCCAGCACAGATTCGCATTAAATGCTGTTCCTTGTCTTGTTTTGCCCTCTTATTTATCTTGTTTCTTAAGGTCTTGTATTTTTGCATTTCATCATCATCATTTGAGTTTTTATACTGTCTTCTTTCCTTTATCATATCGTTAACTTCTTGACTTATCCATTCTTTCCTATTTTCTTTTTCATTTTTCTTAATACAGTTTCTGTTGAGTATAACATGCTCTTCTTTATTTTGATCCACTTCTCTTCTACTCCAAATTGTTCTTCAATGTCACCTATGTTATTGTTTGTTTCATCCATATCGAGTATTTGAGTGGACTCATCTTTAAGTTTAGAAATATCCCAATGTTTATTTTGTTTCTTCTTTAATCTTTTGAACTTTATTTCACAGCGTATGCTGACTGGGTTATGGTCGCTGTCGACATCAGCTTCGGGGGAACTTCTACTATCTTTCACCTGGTTCTTAAATCTTTCCTTTACTAATATGTAGTCTATTTGGGCCCTTCATAGGTCTCCCGGAGCATTCCAAGTGTATCTTCTCCTTGGATAGTGTTGGAATACAGTATTCGTTACAACTAATTTATGCTGTATACAAAACTCTACAAGTCTCTCGCCTCTCTCATTTCTTCTCCCCAATCCGTATTTACCAACAACATTGCCTTCAGTTCCTTCTCCGACAATTGCATTCCAGTCACCAAGTAAAGTAAGGTTTTCTTCCCCCTTTATTTAAGCTATAAGTCCACTTATATCTTCATAACATTTCTCTACCTCTTCATCTACCTCTTGTGTTGTCGGCATATAAACATGGACTATCACACTATTCTTTGGTTTAGTTTCGATCCGTACTAGAAGTAATCGTTCATTATATTGCACGAATCCCTTTTCTCTTTCCCTGTTCTTTATGTAATATAATGCCAACTTCACCATATCCTGGTTTAGTGTTTGCTGTACCATAATGAATTATCCGATAATTTCCACTCCAAAAGTCTCCTGCTTGTGACCATCTCATTTCTGCTATACCCAATACATGTGAATCCATCCTTTCCATCTCCATGATCAAGTTCTTTAATTTTCCAGTCGGGAGTAAGGTCCGTACATTCCAGGTACCGATTCTTCTCTGCTTATTTCTTAAATTGACTTCTTTGTCCGTCCCCCTCCGGAGATCCGAGTGGGGGATTATTTTACCTCCGGAATAATTTACTATAGAAGCTAACATTATTTTGAGCTGCTGGATCTTGGGATATCCTAAATGATCTTTAATGAAGTGGTTTCCCTTTGCCTTCTTCATCCTATGCCGTTGGCCAACTAGTGGCTCATCCACCTTTAGGGGAAGTTTCCTGCCCCAAGGGCTTGAGAGAGCCCTGGACCTCTACCCGCTCATCCGCTATCTAAGGAGAACGTTGGCACTTGATAGAGGGAGACTCGTTTCACCACTTCGTACTTGTGTGAGACTGCAGTTTATTGACTTGTTTATCTCAAGAATAAATACCAGAATAGGCTCCTTACAGTGGAAAACGATCTTCGTTTGAGAGTCAGCAATCTTAAACCAGACATTCCTAAGTTGGCTTCTAATCTTCAAGCTCACCCTTCACATTGAAGTTGTTAGTTGAAATTTGGTTTTTATGATTAATTATTAAGAGTTTAATTTATTAATATTATTTGTACAGTGTAATTTCTGAATGTTTGAATTAAATACGTATTGTAATAAATAATAAAACAACTGGACGCACTTTTTATTATTTGAACTTTAACCTTATCAAACACAATTTCCAATACATCTTTTGGTCTGCTACGTAGGGGGTGATGGGGGGGGGGGGGTATAGTTACTATGCCTCCCAACCATTTGGTTGTACGCGAGAGATTATCATCTCTTAAAGTGGCACACACACACTAAAGTTTGAGAGACACTGCGGCGTAACATTATCCATATCCTTCTCAAAGCCCAAAGAAAATTGGACAGTGTATGAGGCCTGGCGAATGGAAAGGCCCCACGAGATGTGCAGTGCGTCCCTTCCAGTGTTTGCGTTGCCTCTCACTTATCTAACTAACTAAATAAACAAATAATTAGAGATATAGATAAATATTAAATACATATTAAATAAATAATCAGCTATTCTAACAAGATCTACTAAATCTAAGAAATAAATATACGAAACATAGACTGCTGTAAATATCAACATTAAATACCTAAATATCTAAAATACGTCGTAAAGAAATCAAGCAATAAGACAAAAGTCTAACTAGCTAAAGCAAAATAAAACTAATCATACGTTTGGCGTACAACGCATTAATTTTCTCGGAATTAATCCTCAGCAATGCTCTTCTATTTTACGTCTGTTGTGACTTTTCTGCCTACTTGGACTCATCAGCAAGCTTTTGGCACACTCTGACTGAACCCCGCTAAGATAGCGTCTATAAAGTTCCCCGTGCAAAGGAAAACATTTCCTTCTTTCGGTACCTCTCGTTTTTCGCAGCAAACAAGTTTAGCAGAATGGAGTCCCTTAACAATCAACTTGTGCTCGAAATAGTTTGAAACATTAATATATACCTTAGTTAATATTGGCGCAGTCCATTGGCATTTGAGGGTGCGCCATGTCAGTAGATTTACTGGCATGAAGATCCCCTTCGGGGAATAATTCCGGTACAGCGGCATCTCTAAAAGCCACAGAAGCTAAAAGGAAAGTAAAACTAATAACATTCAATATTATTTATTCAAGATTTCAAAGTGTTATTTTCTTTTTGAATAAACCTGTATGAATCAAACAGCCGCGTTGTCAAACACTAGAAAGTGGTTTAATGATTAAATTAACACGTACATGTTTCGTAATATCAATGATAACTTCATCAGCGTGACATATCTTAGACGGTATCTTAACAAAAGCCTAAAAGGAAAATGGATATCCTTACAATAAGTCATTAATTTAAATAATGAAATGTTATTGTCATATAGCATCCATTACTTGTTCCACTTTTGATGCACTGTTTTATGAAAATCCACAGCCTGCTTCCAGTCAACCGACCGGGTCAGGGATGGAATGATTGAAGCCCCCATCTAGCAGCGAGGATATGAACTGTGCTGGCTGCCGAAGCCTGTCGCACTCCCCTGGGGCAATGATTAAATGAATGATAGATGAAATGAAATGATAGTGGAGAGAGTTGCTGGAATGAAATTGTGACGGGGAAAACAGGAGTACCCGGAGAAAAACCTGTCTGCCTCCGTTTTGTCCAGCACAGATCTCACATGGAGTGACCGGGATTTGAACCACGGACCCAGCGGTGAGAGGCCGGCTTGCTGCCGCCTAAGCCACGGAGGCTCTACTGTTTTATGATATTACTTAATTGAATTTCTCTACTTATAATTTCATTACGGTTGGATTATCAGTGTCGAAATATTTTACACCACATTATTATATAATTACCTAGCAAATATACATTAACCATTTTGAACAGTGGACGGAGATAACCAAAAAACAGATTCGAGCAGGTCTATGTCCTGAAGCAAACTCTCCCATGTGCAAAATTTATTGAAATGACTGATATCTCAGGAGGATATGGTACGACCAAGTATTTCACACATCCTATAAGTATTTATTCATTCTTTTTTGTGACCGTTCATTTATTTAAATTAATGATATCCATTCCATAATCTGTGTCATTAGCGTATTCTTGCAAGCGCTATGGTTTCAGTGGCCTTTATAATAGAAGGAAGCCCCTGCCAAATCACTTTACTGTGGGAAGTGTACTTGTCCGTTACTACTAAAACCCGGAAGTTCATGAAAAATCATATATTTGCATATTTTGGTTATTTTGGCGCAATGCGTCATATGTTTCACCTTTGTCTGTATCTCTGCTTGGGAAGGGCGTATATTCTGTGTTCCTGTTGTTTTGTTACTTCATGTTATTAAAGTCGTATGTATTTCTATTTGGACTCCGACAGACTCGTGGTTGGTCAGTCAAAACCTGAACATTTCCTTGTTATTGAGAACATTTCTTTCGCCTCCCTTAATTAATTCACCCTGGGTATTTCTATCATCTGCTAGTTAGTAGTTTGCGCTGTCTGTGATGATGAACCCGATCGTTCCTTTCACTTAACTACACGTTCACAGTTGGGGTTGACCAGGAATTTCCAAATTCCTTAATTCCGACCTTCAGTGAACTGCCAAGCTGCTTACCGACCACCACAGCGAGCACGGAGTTATGGCTTCAATAAAAGCTAACGACGTTGTTAAGTTGCAAAATTTTATGAAATCATTTACAAGTTAATATCAATTTTGTTATTCAGCAATCACTATGTTATTGCAAAATTATTTTCATTTTTAAACATTCAATTGCTATTAAAATTGTATATCAGTTATACTTTAAACATAGCATAATAAAATAATTATTGATGGTCAACAAGGCAACAAATAAAATTTTCTACTATTTAGAACTGTTTCGAAGTTGAAATAATTAAAATGGGTGTACTTTTATGTCCGTCTGTTCATATTTTCTTCACATTCAAAATAGAAAAAGAATACGGAGTGATCGTAATTGCCGTAGTTATTTCATAGTACATTTTTCCAAAATGAGGGAAAAGTAGACTTATGAGATCGATCCGGGAAAATGTGTGTCTGTCTGTCTGTCCATCTGTCTGTCTGTCTGGCTGTGCGTGTGTCCCCCCCTATCAACTCCTAAACGGCTCCAGCAATCAAAACAAAATTTAGTATGAGTAAAGATGTGCACCGGAATATCTCACGCCCATATTTGAAAATGATGTCAGTGCTAACAACTGCTGAAAAAACGAACTAGAAATTTGAGCTCCATGTTGGATATCTTGCAAGGTATGCATGGGAGCTATTCCAAAATTGGCACACATGTAGATAAGACGATTTCAGTTTAATTTCCAGGAGGCCAACCATGGTAGTGTTGCCAAAATAATGTTAAGCCTTCTGATAGGTCCAATGTTTAAATGCATATAACTTCTACACTATCAATTGGATTTCAACCAAATTTTGTAAGTAATATCTGTACATAAACAGATATGACTGAGCGTATTCTTAAGAGCCACCAGGGCTGCCAACTGTTAATAATTGCTCTCTATATTTTTTAAAATCCAAATACCAATATATCAGAAAGTATGCAAGCCAACAGCTTTAAACTATGCACACGTATATTCTGACATTTTAGATTAATTTGGAGTAACTTATATACGTCAGTTCTACCAACATGATCATAATCCTGCTGATAGTACCAATTTTAAATACATGTAACTTCTATACTATCAGTGGGATTACAACCAAATTTAGTATGTGCTATGTGTACCATAACAGATATGACTATAAGTATCGTTAAGAGAAATCTTGGTTGCCAACTGTTAATAAATGCTGTCTATATATTTTTTACCCTAATATCAATATATCAGAAAGTATGCAAGCCAACAGCTCTATACTTTGCACACTTATAGCACCTGACATTCTAGATTAATTTGGAGTAATTAATACAAGGCAGTGCTGCCAACATGATTCTATGCCTGCTGATATGTCAAATTTTAAAATACATGTAACTTCTATACTAACAAATGGATTTCATCCAAAATTGGCACAATAAGATATCATAATATTTCAGATTATTTCTGACCAGCACACGCATGACATTCTTGACAACATGCTTTTTCGCGTGCTGATAGATCCAATGTCTAACTGCATGTAACGTCCATTGGACTTCAACCAAATTTTGTATTCTGTACCTTAAGAGATGGAACTAAGAATATATTCAGTCACCAGGGCTGCCAACTGTAGTGCTCTATTAGGCTACAATATACCAGGTATATTTTGAACTAATTAGATATTTCGATATTACCAACTTAATTTCGTCATTATTCTAGATAGGTTCATATTCTGTAGAATAATCATTGGCATGAAAAGTAGGCTGTATAGTTCTTCACGGAACTTCTTGTTTGAAACGTGGTGCATATTTCACCAATAATGTGTGCTTATTTATTCATTTAATAGTGCATGAACTTCCGTGCCTTAGTTGTGGGACTGAAGAGTATTTCCAATGGCTGTGGTAGAATATTACACGCTACCCAGGGTTCCATTATACACTGTTTCTATAGGAAGAATCTTCGTATTTTACTCAATGAATAATTCGGCCATCAAAAATAATACATGAAAATTACATGATGTCGAGTTTCAGTCTCGTTCTTTGAGCTCAAAGTTGCGTTTCAAAATCCGTGCGTCTTTTGACGTGACGTAACGGCAGTTGACAATCAATATCCGTACGTCTTCGGGTGTGACGTAATGTCAGTTGACAACACGAAATTGCGAAATCCAACTGAAGAGTGTCGGTTCTCGTAGTCGACGCACGCTTTTCAAATTCAAATCTCACCCTAGTTCTTAACGGGCACAAAACTTCAAAACATCAAAGAGCCCACAAATTTCTAAAATACGGCTTTATAAGACCAACTAAAATAAATTCACTAAACCAGAGAATTTTTATTTCCTTCCCTACATAGTATTTTCTATGAAATCAATTCATATTCCAATATATTTCAAACAAGTACAGTAGTTCCGTGAACAACTATATAGCCTATTTTCATATATCTACTTATGTTAATTGCCTCTACCAACATACAAAATTTCAGTTTCAATGCTGTAATAGATTCGTAGATATTGAGAACCGTGTAATTTTTTCGGATGGTTGCCATGTTGAATTGAAGGTGAAGATTGTTGTGTAGGTGTATCATTGAGACTTCAATCGCACGATTAGTACACAAGACATAAAAACGAGATTTTTAAATTCCGCACAGCTGCCATCTTGTGTTACGAAAGCAATTGAAAAAATTAGATATTAGTGGATTAAAATTTGTCTAAGCATTTACCGTACCAAATTTCACTGCGCTTGGATGGTTAAATCACAAGAAAAGTAAATTTAAATATTTAAATATTTAAATTTCGCGTCGCCCCTATGTTGGAATTGTGCTCACCAGGATATTGAAAGTCTATAGCTGAACACTTTTCACATCCTTTATCAACAAACAGAATTTCAGTTTGATTGCTGCCATAGATTAGACAAATAGGTATTGAGAACCGTCGAAATATATCAGATGATTGCCATGTTGGATTCTTTTTATATTTAGGCCATAGTGTTATTTACAATTAGATGACAATTATTGCGTGTGTTCATTATTCAAACTTTAACTTAACCGCATCATTAGGACCCAGGAATTGAAAACTTAATTTTAAAATTTTGCACAGCCGCCATCTTGAGGTTATCTAAACAATTGCACTAACATAGATGTCAGTGCAATACAATATCTATAGACATTTGCTGTACCACGTTTTACTGCGATCGGATAGTTAAATCGCGAGAAAAGTCTATTTAAGTGATTCAATTTCGCATGGCCGCCATGTTAGTTTTGTACTTAATAGGTTTTTGAAAGTCACTTAGGTGAACTTGTAGTAGTGCCCTTTATCACCGTACAAAATTTCAGGGTGATATCAGTAATAGTTTGGGAGATATAGTAGAATGCCGGTGAAATGTTTTGCACGGCCGCCATGTTGGATTGATGAGATGTAATAACATTGGAAGGCCACGGTTGGTGTTAAGCAAGTTAGTACTATGATCTTACCGAGTTTCATTGAAATCTATCCAACAGCTTAGATTTTATTAGGATAATAATAATAATAATAATAATAATAATAATAATAATAATAATAATAATAATAATAATAATAATAATAATAATATCGTATGGCCTCGGGTGCCGGGTGCAAGCTTTGTTATTTGACACCACGGTCGACTCTAGACAGGTCGGAAGGCTGAGACTTGGCAACATGTCCATCAGTCATTGACCTATCTTTGTCAGGCGGGAACACGAAGGGAACGTTCAGTCTGGCAGGTGTTCTTGTTTATCTCACAGGGATATTTCCTTCTATACTACCCTTCCAGGTGAGTCATTTAACACACACACTGACGAGTGTGCTTTGTATCTGGCAAATATGGTATTTTAAAATACGGTGCATGGAATTATCACATGTCGTACTTCATGTTTTAAAATTTCATTTTCCAGGAATGTTTCAGAACCGTAACAATGCCAGATAAATAATGTGTCCCCAACTGCAATGCAAATTATCCAAGTAAGGGAGGCTACAAACCAGTGTTTATGCTCCCAAGTGACGAAAATCTGCGCCAGGCATAGATTAGGAAAATTCCTCGGAAGGACTGGAAACCTTCGAAATGGTCTGTAGTTTGCATAAACCATTTTCAAAAAGGTGATATTATTAAAACAGAGAAACATAAGGACTCATCTGTAGAATGGAAGGAGCACTCAATGGATAGATTGAAATTGGCATCAGGTGCCCTGCCTACAATTTTTCCAGATTTGCCGTCATACTTGTCTTTTCCTGAAACCAAGAAGTGAAGGGATCCTGAAGACAGAAGAGTCAAGCAGGGTGAAGCTCTTCAATTGAAAGCAAAATAATTTTTGGTGGACACTATTGGAGATTTTCCTTCATTTGCTGCTAGCATTCACAATATACCACAGCTGTTCAAGAACTGGTTTATTTATACCAATTGTGATAGTGTAGTAATTTATCAGTGCAACTTTCAAAACTTCCATAGATAACAGTGAGTGTTAAAATACACAGTGCCATGACTTGTGTAGTATGTGTGAATCAGAACAAATATTTTTGACTTTCAAATTGACTCTTCCTGTCTTCTGTATGTATCAGGTTATGCTGCATTCCAGGTCTCCACATAGCTAGAATGTTCACTTTGTGTTGATTGTTTAGTAGGAAAAGAAGCCTCTACCAATTATCCTTACTTTGACACACTTAACAGAGGTGGTCTCTCTGTTCCATCAGACCTAGTGTACCACATTGCTGATACTGATAGCTGTGTCCTAAGTGCATTGATCTCCAATGATGCTAATGAAGACATGTTCTTAAAGTGTCAAGATCAAAACAGGGTGTTAGTAGTTTTGTCTAAAACAATTTTGTTCGATGATACTGGTTTCCCAAATGATGTGAACCTTTGAGGAGTGGAAATTAGTCAATTAAGTGAAAAAATACTTTGCCAATTCAGAGGCAACTAATGAATTGATGGCAGCAAACTTGGTTATGGGAAGAAAAAGTTGCAGACACTTTAGGAAGGAAACATAAGTAATCTGATGCCTTTGTGGAATACCAGCAGCAACAGAGTATTTCTATAATGGTAGTAAATTATCTACATGTGTGGCGGAATTGAGGGTTTATAGGCCTACAGTGTTGTGGGAGATAGCCTACATTTTTGCATCACATAACCCTCAATTTCATCTACTTACACCATATTATTAGTATTATAACACCGCCATTTTCTTTTATTAGGATACTTCAGAGTAATAAAATACGAAAAGAAACGAAAACATTTCCTTTATATTGCTAAATACTTTTATGTTGATAAATTATTTCCCTATCATTCACACCTAATATCAGCTGCCTGGCTCTTATAACATCTTTTCACGATCATATGCACGTTATTCACTTATTTCCGACTGTAACACTGGTCATATGTAAATCAAAATAAGCATGTTTTGCTAAACATGTAAAATACTGTATTAATTCCATAGTTTGTTGTCGCCTCCCTTGCTAGCAAACAGCTGTTCAGGCGCTCGCAATGAACAGGCGCAGCTACAGTGTTCCAACCTGTCTAGAGTCGACCGTGTGTGACCCTAGAGGGCAGCTTGCATGTCGAATTTTGTTGTTAATTGAAGCACTGTGAAAGTCAAGGAGGTTAGATATCTACGCTCCTTGACACTGCAGCGCTTTCTAGTAGTGAGATGAGGAATTTTGTGTTGGTGGGAAATCCCGAGATTAATTTTGGCATTAAGAACACGGCCTGCTGAATTCAAATGGGTTCTTTACGATGCCAATGTGAAACGCGGGCGTACACAGGATTTCTTGATGACAGCTCCAGAGGCGGTACAGTGGATCAATGATCTTGACATTCAGTTGTAAGGTGTCGTTTATTGTTCGTTGTTCTTCTTGTTATGTAAATATGTATATATTGTATTATTATGTTTAAAACTTGTTTGTATGGAAAATATGCTAAATAAATAAACCATGCCTACAACGTTTTACATGCGTGTCGTGATTTTTGCCACCTTTCAAAGTCACTTACCACGGCCAGGAGCGAACCTGCAAGCTTGGGGGGTTAGTAATCTGACACAATAACCACTCACCCACCGTTGCAAGCTTTATTAGGGTGACACACACACATACGCACACACATAGAACACACACACATACACACACACGGACAAATAGTGATCTCATAAGTAGGGATTGAACATTTATGGACTGATAACGAGTAAAATATGCATGCAATGATGCACTAAAAATTTAGAAAATATGCATTAAAATATATAACAATAAGCCAATCTTATTCACTCATTTTATACATGTATCCTTCACTGCAGAAAGAGTCATCACAATAGATAAATGAAAGTTTTTCAATGTTTCAGGAGCCAAACTACGTCTATTTTAATCGTTTTCAGTGCATAAATGTCCGGTCCCGAGCCATCAGTTGAATAATCACTATTACCTGACACCCACTGTTTTAATAAATACTTTCTGCGGCTCTTCTCTTTAGGCATTTTGAGTTAAGGATATGCAGACTAAGAATAAAGTAACACATTAACTGAAGAAACTACTCACAAAACTAATCCCGGTGAAAGGAATGTCTAACTCCATTCCCTTCTTCAAATAGCCAGGCAGCATTGCGTGAAGTACAAGTACTGTTATCTCGTTATCTGTTTCTCTGAAAGATTCTTACAAGGGATACTGCCCTGATGGTGAAAGAAATGCCCAACCCATTCCCTTCTTCAAATAGCCAGGCAGCACTGCGTAAGGTAGGAGTACCGTCATCTCGTGGTCTGTTTCTCAGAAAGTTGCTTACAAGTGATATCCAACACGCAGGCGAAACCTGTTTTGTTCAAGATGTTTTAAATTATACTCAATTTGAACTGTAGGCTACATGCTAGAATATGCTCAACCGTTCAGAAAATGTAAACAATCCAATAAACCCTAAAAATGTGCATTTGCATATGCACATATCCGGCCCTAACTCAAAAGCTTATTTCTTCATAAATGAAAATAGGCTAACAATATATAAAACAATCAGTGAACTGTTGAGAGAAGAAAAGACCTTAGGGGTGATGTCTGCGACCTGTCAGATCATGGTGATGTTTAATCCTCCAGGGCGCCTTGGCGGGCAGTCTGTCCAGTCTGGCGCTTGTCTCTTGGATAGTGTTCGGCGCGCAGTGCAATGCAGCCCTCGACAAGCTCAAGCACCCTTCTAAACGATATGTTTAATCCTCCAGGGCGCCTTGGCGGGCAGTCTGTCCAGTCTGGCGCTTGTCTCTTGGATAGTGTTCAGCGCGCAGTGCAATGCAGCCCTCGACAAGCTCAAGCACCCTTCTAAACGATATGTTTAATCCTCCAGGGCGCCTTGACGGGCAGTCTGTCCAGTCTGGCGCTTGTCTCTTGGATAGTGTTCAGCGCGCAGTGCAATGCAGCCCTCGACAAGCTCAAGCACCCTTCTAAACGATATGTCTAATCCTCCAGGGCGCCTTGGCGGGCAGTCTGTCCAGTCTGGCGCTTGTCTCTTGGATAGTGTTCAGCGCGCAGTGCAATGCAGCTCTCGACAAGCTCAAGCACCCTTCTAAACGATATGTTTAATCCTCCAGGGCGCCTTGACGGGCAGTCTGTCCAGTCTGGCGCTTGTCTCTTGGATAGTGTTCAGCGCGCAGTGCAATGCAGCCCTCGACAAGCTCAAGCACCCTTCTAAACGATATGTCTAATCCTCCAGGGCGCCTTGACGGGCAGTCTGACCAGTCTGGCGCTTGTCTCTTGGATAGTGTTGGGCGCACAGTGCAATGCAGCTCTCGACAAGCTCAAGCACCCTTCTAAACGATATGTTTAATCCTCCAGGGTGCCTTGGCGGGCAGTCTGTCCAGTCTGGCGGTTGCCTCTTGGATAGTGTTCAGCGCGCAGAACAATGCAGCCCTCGACAAGCTCAAGCAACCCTCTAAACGATATGTTTAATCCTCCAGGGCGCCTTGGCGGGCAGTCTGTCCAGTCTGGCGGTTGTCTCTTGGATAGTGTTCAGCGCGCAGTGCAATGCAGCCCTCGACAAGCTCAAGCACCCTTCTAAACGATATGTTTAATCCTCCAGGGCGACTTGGCGGGCAGTCTGTCCAGTCTGGCGCTTGTCTCTTGGATAGTGTTCAGCGCGCAGTGCAATGCAGCTCTCGATAAGCTCAAGCACCCTTCTAAACGATATGTTTAATCCTCCAGGGCGCCTTGGCGGGCAGTCTGTCCAGTCTGGCGGTTGTCTCTTGGATAGTGTTCAGCGCGCAGTGCAATGCAGCTCTCGATAAGCTCAAGCACCCTTCTAAACGATATGTTTAATCCTCCAGGGCGCCTTGGCGGGCAGTCTGTCCAGTCTGGCGCTTGTCTCTCGGATAGTGTTCGGCGCGCAGTGCAATGCAGCCCTCGACAAGCTAAAGCACCCTTCTAAACGATATGTTTAATCCTCCAGGGCGCCTTGGTGGCAGTCTGTCCAGTCTGGCGCTTGTCTCTTGGATAGTGTTCGGCGCGCAGTGCAATGCAGCCCTCGATAATCTCAAGCACCCTTCTAAACGATATGTTTAATCCTCCAGGGCGCCTTGGCGTGCAGTCTGTCCAGTCTGGCGCCTGCCTCTTGGATAGTGTTCAGCGCGCAGTGCAATGCAGCACTCGACAAGCTCAAGCACCCTTCTAAACGATATGTTTAATCCTCCAGGGCGCCTTGGCGGGCAGTCTGTCCAGTCTGGCGCTTGTCTCTTGGATAGTGTTCGGCGCGCAGTGCAATGCAGCCCTCGACAAGCTCAAGCACCCTTCTAAACGATATGTTTAATTCTCCAGTGCGCCTTGGCGGGCAGTCTGTCCAGTCTGGCGCTTGTCTCTTGGATAGTGTTCAGCGCGCAGTGCAATGCAGCCCTCGACAAGCTCAAGCACCCTTCTAAACGATATGTTTAATCCTCCAGGGCGCCTTGGCGGGCAGTCTGTCCAGTCTGGCGCATGTCTCTTCGATAGTGGTCAGCGCGCAGTGCAATGCAGCCCTCGACAAGCTCAAGCACCCTTCTAAACGATATGTTTAATCCTCCAGGGCGCCTTAGCGGGCAGTCTGTCCAGTCTGGTGGTTGTCTCTTGGATAGTGTTCGGCGCACAGTGCAATGCAGCCCTCGACAAGCTCAAGCACCCTTCTAAACGATATGTTTAATCCTCCAGGGCGCCTTGGCGGGCAGTCTGTCCAGTCTGGCGCTTGTCTCTTGGATAGTGTTCGGCGCACAGTGCAATGCAGCCCTCGACAAGCTCAAGCACCCTTCTAAACGATATGTTTAATCCTCCAGGGCGCCTTGGCGGGCAGTCTGTCCAGTCTGGCGCTTGTCTCTTGGATAGTGTTCGGCGCGCAGTGCAATGCAGCCCTCGACAAGCTCAAGCACCCTTCTAAACGATATGTATAATCCTCCAGGGCGCCTTGGCGGGCAGTCTGTCCAGTCTGGCGCTTGTCTCTTGGATAGTGTTCAGCGCGCAGTGCAATGCAGCCCTCGACAAGCTCAAGCACCCTTCTAAACGATATGTTTAATCCTCCAGGGCGCCTTGGCGGGCAGTCTGTCCAGTCTGGCGGTTGTCTCTCGGATTGTGTTCAGCGCGCAGTGCAATGCAGCCCTCGACAAGCTCAAGCACCCTTCTATACGATATGTTACATCCTCCGGGGCGCCTTGGCGGGCAGTCTGACCAGTCTGGCGCTTGTCTCTTGGATAGTGTTTGGCGCGCAGTGCAATGAAGCCCTCGACAAGCTCAAGCACCCTTCTAAACGATATGTTTAATCCTCCAGGGCGCCTTGACGGGCAGTCTGTCCAGTCTGGCGGTTGTCTCTTGGATAGTGTTCGGCGCACAGTGCAATGCAGCCCTCGACAAGCTCAAGCACCCTTCTAAACGATATGTTTAATGCTCCAGGGCGCCTTGGCGGGCAGTCTGTCCAGTCTGGCATTTGTCTCTTGGATAGTGTTCAGTGCGCGGTGCAATGCAGCCCTCGACAAGCTCAAGCACCCTTCTATACCATATGTTTAATCCTCCAGGGCGCCTTGGCGGGCAGTCTGTCCAGTCTGGCGGTTGTCTCTTGGATAGTGTTCGGCGCACAGTGCAATGCAGCCCTCGACAAGCTCAAGCACCCTTCTAAACGATATGTTTAATCTTCCAGGGCGCCTTGGCGGGCAGTCTGTACAGTCTGGCACTTGTCTCTTGGATAGTGTTCGGCGCACAGTGCAATGCAGCCCTCGACAAGCTCAAGCACCCTTCTAAACGATATGTTTAATCCTCCAGGGCGCCTTGGCGGGCAGTCTGTCCAGTCTGGCACTTGTCTCTTTGATAGTGTTCGGCGCGCAGTGCAATGCAGCCCTCGACAAGCTCAAGCACTCTTCTAAACGATATGTTTAATCCTCCAGGGCGCCTTGGCGGGCAGTCTGTCCAGTTTGGCGCTTGTCTCTTGGATTGTGTTCAGCGCGCAGTGCAATGCAGCCTTCGACAAGCTCAAGCACCCTTCTAAACGATATGTTTAATCCTCCAGGGCGCCTTGGCGGGCAGTCTGTCCAGTCTGGCGCTTGTCTCTTGGATAGTGTTTGGCGCGCAGTGCAATGCAGCCCTCGACAAGATCAAGCACCCTTCTATACGATATGTTTAATCTTCCAGGGCGCCTTGGCGGGCAGTCTGTCCAGTCTGGAGCTTGTCTTTTGGATAGTGTTCAGCGCGCAGTGCAATGCAGCCCTCGACAAGCTCAAGCACCCTTCTAAACGATATGTTTAATCCTCCAGGGCGCATTGGCGGGCAGTCTGTCCAGTCTGGCGCTTGTCTCTTGGATAGTGTTCGGCGCACAGTGCAATGCAGCCCTCGACAAGCTCAAGCACCCTTCTAAACGATATGTTTAACCTTCCAGGGCGCCTTGGTGGGCAGTCTGTCCAGTCTGGCACTTGTCAGTTGGATAGTGTTCGGCGCACAGTGCAATGCAGCCCTCGACAAGCTCAAGCACCCTTCTAAACGATATGTTTAATCTTCCAGGGTGCCTTGGCGGGCAGTCTGTCCAGTCTGGCGGTTGTCTCTTGGATAGTGTTCGGCGCACAGTGCAATGCAGCCCTCGACAAGCTCAAGCACCCTTCTAAACGATATGTTTAATATTCCAGGGTGCCTTGGCGGGCAGTCTGTCCAGTCTGGCACTTGTCTCTTGGATAGTGTTCGGCGCACAGTGCAATGCAGCCCTCGACAAGCTCAAGCACCCTTCTAAACGATATGTTTAATCTTCCAGGGTGCCTTGGCGGGCAGTCTGTCCAGTCTGGCGCATGTCTCTTGGATAGTGTTCGGCGCGCAGTGCAATGCAGCCCTCGACAAGCTCAAGCAACCTTCTAAACCATATGTTTAATCCTCCAGGGCGCCTTGGCGGGCAGTCTGTCCAGTCTGGCGGTTGTCTCTTGGATAGTGTTCAGCGCGCAGTGCAATGCAGCCCTCGACAAGCTCAAGCACCCTTCTAAACGATATGTTTAATCCTCCAGGGCGCCTTGGCGGGCAGTCTGTCCAGTCTGGCGCTTGTCTCTTGGATAGTGTTCGGCGCACAGTGCAATGCAGCCCTCGACAAGCTCAAGCACCCTTCTAAACGATATGTCTAATCCTCCAGGGCGCCTTGGCCGGCAGTCTGTCCAGTCTGGCACTTGTCTCTTGGATAGTGTTCGGCGCACAGTGCAATGCAGCCCTCGACAAGCTCAAGCACCCTTCTAAACCATATGTTTAATCCTCCAGGGCGCCTTGGCGGGCAGTCTGTCCAGTCTGGCGGTTGTCTCTTGGATAGTGTTCGGCGCACAGTGCAATGCAGCCCTCGACAAGCTCAAGCACCCTTCTAAACGATATGTTTAATCCTCCAGGGCGCCTTGGCGGGCAGTCTGTCCAGTTTGGCGCTTGTCTCTTGGATTGTGTTCTGCGCGCAGTGCAATGCAGCCTTCGACAAGCTCAAGCACCCTTCTAAACGATATGTTTAATCCTCCAGGGCGCCTTGGCGAGCAGTCTGTCCAGTCTGGCGCTTGTCTCTTGGATAGTGTTTGGCGCGCAGTGCAATGCAGCCCTCGACAAGCTCAAGCACCCTTCTAAACGATATGTTTAATCCTCCAGGGCGCCGTGGCGGGCAGTCTGCCAGTCTGGCACTTGTCTCTTTGATAGTGTTCGGCGCGCAGTGCAATGCAGCCCTCGACAAGCTCAAGCACTCTTCTAAACGATATGTTTAATCCTCCAGGGCGCCTTGGCGGGCAGTCTGTCCAGTTTGGCGCTTGTCTCTTGGATTGTGTTCTGCGCGCAGTGCAATGCAGCCTTCGACAAGCTCAAGCACCCTTCTAAACGATATGTTTAATCCTCCAGGGCGCCTTGGCGAGCAGTCTGTCCAGTCTGGCGCTTGTCTCTTGGATAGTGTTTGGCGCGCAGTGCAATGCAGCCCTCGACAAGCTCAAGCACCCTTCTAAACGATATGTTTAATCTTCCAGGGCGCCTTGGCGGGCAGTCTGTCCAGTCTGGCGCTTGTCTCTTGGATAGTGTTCAGCGCGCAGTGCAATGCAGCCCTCGACAAGCTCAAGCACCCTTCTAAACGATATGTTTAATCCTCCAGGGCGCCTTGGCGGGCAGTCTGTCCAGTCTGGCGCTTGTCTCTTGGATAGTGTTCGGCGCACAGTGCAATGCAGCCCTCGACAAGCTCAAGCACCCTTCTAAACGATATGTTTAACCTTCCAGGGCGCCTTGGTGGGCAGTCTGTCCAGTCTGGCACTTGTCACTTGTATAGTGTTCGGCGCACAGTGCAATGCAGCCCTCGACAAGCTCAAGCACCCTTCTAAACGATATGTTTAATTTTCCAGGGTGCCTTGGCGGGCAGTCTGTCCAGTCTGGCGGTTGTCTCTTGGATAGTGTTCGGCGCACAGTGCAATGCAGCCCTCGACAAGCTCAAGCACCCTTCTAAACGATAAGTTTAATCCTCCAGGGTGCCTTGGCGGGCAGTCTGTCCAGTCTGGCGCTTGTCTCTTGGATAGTGTTCAGCGCGCAGTGCAATGCAGCCCTCGACAAGCTCAAGCACCCTTCTAAACGATATGTTTAATCCTCCAGGGCGCCTTGGCGGGCAGTCTGTCCAGTCTGGCACTTGTCTCTTGGATAGTGTTCGGCGCGCAGTGCAATGCAGCCCTCGACAAGCTCAAGCACCCTTCTAAATTATATGTTTAATCCTCCAGGGCGCCTTGGCGCGCAGTCTGTCCAGTCTGGCGCTTGTCTCTTGGATAGTGTTCAGCGCGCAGTGCAATGCAGCCCTCGACAAGCTCAAGCACCCTTCTAAACGATATGTTTAATCCTCCAGGGCGCCTTGGCGGGCAGTCTGTCCAGTCTGGTGGTTGTCTCTTGGATAGTGTTTGGCGCACAGTGCAATGCAGCCCTCGACAAGCTCAAGCACCCTTCTAAACGATATGTTTAATCCTCCAGGGCGCCTTGGCGGGCAGTCTGTCCAGTCTGGCGCTTGTCTCTTGGATAGTGTTCGGCGCGCAGTGCAATGCAGCCCTCGACAAGCTCAAGCACCATTCTAAACGATATGTATAATCCTCCAGGGCGCCTTGGCGGGCAGTCTGTCCAGTATGGCGCTTGTCTCTTGGATAGTGTTCGGCGCGCAGTGCAATGCAGCCCTCGACAAGCTCAAGCACCCTTCTAAACGATATGTTTAATCCTCCAGGGCGCCTTGGCGGGCAGTCTGTCCAGTCTGGCGGTTGTCTCTTGGATAGTGTTCAGCGCGCAGTGCAATGCAGCCCTCGACAAGCTCAAGCACCCTTCTATACGATATGTTTCATCCTACGGGGCGCCTTGGCGGGCAGTCTGACCAGTCTGGCGCTTGTCTCTTGGATAGTGTTTGGCGCGCAGTGCAATGTAGCCCTCGACAAGCTCAAGCACCCTTCTAAACGATATGTTTAATCCACCAGGGCGCCTTGACGGGCAGTCTGTCCAGTCTGGCGGTTGTCTCTTGGATAGTGTTCGGCGCACAGTGCAATGCAGCCCTCGACAAGCTCAAGCACCCTTCTAAACTATATGTTTAATCCTCCAGGGCGCCTTGGCGGGCAGTCTGTCCAGTCTGGCACTTGTCTCTTGGATAGTGTTCAGTGCGCAGTGCAATGCAGCCCTCGACAAGCTCAAGCACCCTTCTAAACGATATGTTTAATCCTCCAGGGCGCCTTGGCGGGCAGTCTGTCCAGTCTGGCGCTTGTCTCTTGGATAGTGTTCGGCGCACAGTGCAATGCAGCACTCGACAAGCTCAAGCACCCTTCTAAACGATATGTTTAATCCTCCAGGGCGCCTTGGCGGGCAGTCTGTCCAGTCTGGCACATGTCTCTTGGATAGTGTTCGGCGCACAGTGCAATGCAGCCCTCGACAAGCTCAAGCACCCTTCTAAACGATATGTTTAATCCTCCAGGGCGCCTTGGCGGGCAGTCTGTCCAGTCTGGCACTTGTCTCTTGGATAGTGTTCGGCGCACAGTGCAATGCAGCCCTCGACAAGCTCAAGCACCCTTCTAAACGATATGTTTAATCCTCCAGGGCGCCTTGGCGGGCAGTCTGTCCAGTCTGGCACTTGTCTCTTGGATAGTGTTCGGCGCGCAGTGCAATGCAGCCCTCGACAAGCTCAAGCACTCTTCTAAACGATATGTTTAATCCTCCAGGGCGCCTTGGCGGGCAGTGTGTCCAGTTTGGCGCTTGTCTCTTGGATAGTGTTCAGAGCGCAGTGCAATGCAGCCCTCGACAAGCTCAAGCACCCTTCTAAACGATATGTTTAATCCTCCAGGGCGCCTTGGCGGGCAGTCTGTCCGGTCTGGCGCTTGTCTCTTGGATAGTGTTTGGCGCGCAGTGCAATGCAGCCCTCGACAAGCTCAAGCACCCTTCTAAACGATATGTTTAATCTTCCAGGGCACCTTGGCGGGCAGTTTGTCCAGTCTGGCGCTTGTCTCTTGGATAGTGTTCAGCGCGCAGTGCAATGCAGCCCTCGACAAGCTCAAGCACCCTTCTAAACGATATGTTTAATCCTCCAGGGCGCCTTGGCGGGCAGTCTGTCCAGTCTGGCGCTTGTCTCTTGGATAGTGTTCGGTGCACAGTGCAATGCAGCCCTCGATAAGCTCAAGCACCCTTCTAAACGATATGTTTAATCTTCCAGGGCGCCTTGATGGGCAGTCTGTCCAGTCTGGCACTTGTCACTTGGATAGTGTTCGGCGCACAGTGCAATGCAGCCCTCGACAAGCTCAAGCACCCTTCTAAACGATATGTTTAATCTTCCAGGGTGCCTTGGCGGGCAGTCTGTCCAGTCTGGCGGTTGTCTCTTGGATAGTGTTCGGCGCACAGTGCAATGCAGCCCTCGACAAGCTCAAGCACCCTTCTAAACGATATGTTTAATATTCCAGGGTGCCTTGGCGGGCAGTCTGTCCGGTCTGGCACTTGTCTCTTGGATAGTGTTCGGCGCACAGTGCAATGCAGCCCTCGACAAGCTCAAGCACCCTTCTAAACGATATGTTTAATCTTCCAGGGTGCCTTGGCGGGCAGTCTGTCCAGTCTGGCGCATGTCACTTGGATAGTGTTCGGCGCGCAGTGCAATGCAGCCCTCGACAAGCTCAAGCAACCTTCTAAACCATATGTTTAATCCTCCAGGGCGCCTTGGCGGGCAGTCTGTCCAGTCTGGCGGTTGTCTCTTGGATAGTGTTCAGCGCGCAGTGCAATGCAGCCCTCGACAAGCTCAAGCACCCTTCTAAACGATATGTTTAATCCTCCAGGGCGCCTTGGCGGGCAGTCTGTCCAGTCTGGCGCTTGTCTCTTGGATAGTGTTCGGCGCACAGTGCAATGCAGCCCTCGACAAGCTCAAGCACCCTTCTAAACGATATGTTTAATTCTCCAGGGCGCCTTGACGGGCAGTCTGTCCAGTCTGGCGCTTGTCTCTTGGATAGTGTTCGGCGCACAGTGCAATGCAGCCCTCGACAAGCTCAAGCACCCTTCTAAACGATAAGTTTAATCCTCCAGAGCGCCTTGGCGGGCAGTCTGTCCAGTCTGGCGCTTGTCTCTTGGATAGTGTTCAGCGCGCAGTGCAATGCAGCCCTCGACAAGCTCAAGCACCCTTCTAAACGATATGTTTAATCCTCCAGGGCGCCTTGGCGGGCAGTCTGTCCAGTCTGGCGCTTGTCTCTTGGATAGTGTTCGGCGCGCAGTGCAATGCAGCCCTCGACAAGCTCAAGCACCCTTCTAAACGATATGTTTAATCCTCCAGGGCGCCTTGGCGGGCAGTCTGTCCAGTCTGGCGGTTGTCTCTTGGATAGTGTTCGGCGCGCAGTGCAATGCAGCCCTCGACAAGCTCAAGCACCCTTCTAAACGATATGTTTAATCCTCCAGGGCGCCTTGGCGGGCAGTCTGTCCAGTCTGGCGCTTGTCTCTTGGATAGAGTTCGGCGCGCAGTGCAATGCAGCCCTCGACAAGCTCAAGCACCCTTCTAAACGATATGTATAATCCTCCAGGGCGCCTTGGCGGGCAGTCTGTCCAGTCTGGCGCTTGTCTCTTGGATAGTGTTCGGCGCGCAGTGCAATGCAGCCCTCGACAAGCACAAGCACCCTTCTAAACGATATGTTTAATCCTCCAGGGCGCCTTGGCGCGCAGTCTGTCCAGTCTGGCGGTTGTCTCTTGGATAGTGTTCAGCGCGCAGTGCAATGCAGCCCTCGACAAGCTCAAGCACCCTTCTAAACGATATGTTTAATCCTCCAGGGCGCCTTGGCGGGCAGTCTGTCCAGTCTGGCGCTTGTCTCTTGGATAGTGTTCAGCGCGCAGTGCAATGCAGTCCTCGACAAGCTAAAGCACCCTTCTAAACGATATGTTTAATCCTCCAGGGCGCCTTGGCGGGCAGTCTGTCCAGTCTGGCGCTTGTCTCTTGGATAGTGCTCAGCGCGCAGTGCAATGCAGCCCTCGACAAGCTAAAGCACCCTTCTAAACGATATGTTTAATCCTCCAGGGCGCCTTAGCGGGCAGTCTGTCCAGTCTGGTGGTTGTCTCTTGGATAGTGTTCGGCGCACAGTGCAATGCAGCCCTCGACAAGCTCAAGCACCCTTCTAAACGATATGTTTAATCCTCCAGGGCGCCTTGGCGGGCAGTCTGTCCAGTCTGGCGCTTGTCTCTTGGATAGTGTTTGGCGCGCAGTGCAATGCAGCCCCCGACAAGCTCAAGCACCCTTCTAAACGATATGTATAATACTTCAGGGCGCCTTGGCGGGCAGTCTGTCCAGTCTGGCGCTTGTCTCTTGGATAGTGTTCGGCGCGCAGTGCAATGCAGCCCTCGACAAGCTCAAGCACCCTTCTAAACGATATGTTTAATCCTCCAGGGCGCCTTGGCGGGCAGTCTGTCCAGTCTGGCGGTTGTCTCTTGGATAGTGTTCAGCGCGCAGTGCAATGCAGCCCTCGACAAGCTCAAGCACCCTTCTATACGATATGTTTCATCCTCTGGGGCGCCTTGGCCGGCAGTCTGACCAGTCTGGCGCTTGTCTCTTGGATAGTGTTTGGCGCGCAGTGCAATGAAGCCCTCGACAAGCTCAAGCACCCTTCTAAACGATATGTTTAATCCTCCAGGGCGCCTTGACGGGCAGTCTGTCCAGTCTGGCGGTTGTCTCTTGGATAGTGTTCGGCGCACAGTGCAATGCAGCCCTCGACAAGCTCAAGCACCCTTCTAAACGATATGTTGAATCCTCCAGGGCGCCTTGGCGGGCAGTCTGTCCAGTCTGGCACTTGTCTCTTGGATAGTGTTCAGTGCGCAGGGCAATGCAGCCCTCGACAAGCTCAAGCACCCTTCTAATCGATATGTTTAATCCTCCAGGGCGCCTTGGCGGGCAGTCTGTCCAGTCTGGCGCTTGTCTCTTGGATAGTGTTCGGCGCACAGTGCAATGCAGCCCTCGACAAGCTCAAGCACCCCTCTAAACGATATGTTTAATCCTCCAGGGCGCCTTGGCGGGCAGTCTGTCCAGTCTGGCACATGTCTCTTGGATAGTGTTCGGCGCACAGTGCAATGCAGCCCTCGACAAGCTCAAGCACCCTTCTAAACCATATGTTTAATCCTCCAGGGCGCCTTGGCGGGCAGTCTGTCCAGTCTGGCGGTTGTCTCTTGGATAGTGTTCGGCGCACAGTGCAATGCATCCCTCGACAAGCTCAAGTACCCTTCTAAACGATATGTTTAATCCTCCAGGGCGCCTTGGCGGTCAGTCTGTCCAGTCTGGCACTTGTCTCTTGGATAGTGTTCGGCGCACAGTGCAATGCAGCCCTCGACAAGCTCAAGCACCCTTCTAAACGATATGTTTAATCCTCCAGGGCGCCTTGGCGGGCAGTCTGTCCAGTCTGGCTCTTGTCTCTTGGATAGTGTTCGGCGCGCAGTGCAATGCAGCCCTCGACAAGCACAAGCACTCTTCTAAACGATATGTTTAATCCTCCAGGGCGCCTTGGCGGGCAGTCTGTCCAGTTTGGCGCTTGTCCCTTGGATAGTGTTCAGCGCGCAGTGCAATGCAGCCCTCGACAAGCTCAAGCACCCTTCTAAACGATATGTTTAATCCTCCAGGGCGCCTTGGCGGGCAGTCTGTCCAGTCTGGCGCTTGTCTCTTGGATAGTGTTTGGCGCGCAGTGCAATGCAGCCCTCGACAAGCTCAAGCACGCTTCTAAACGATATGTTTAATCTTCCAGGGCGCCTTGGCGGGCAGTCTGTCCAGTCTGGCGCTTGTCTCTTGGATAGTGTTCAGCGCGCAGTGCAATGCAGCCCTCGACAAACTCAAGCACCCTTCTAAACGATATGTTTAATCCTCCAGGGCGCCTTGGCGGGCAGTCTGTCCAGTCTGGCGCTTGTCTCTTGGATAGTGTTCGGCGCACAGTGCAATGCAGCCCTCGACAAGCTCAAGCACCCTTCTAAACGATATGTTTATTCTTCCAGGGCGCCTTGGTGGGCAGTCTGTCCAGTCTGGCACTTGTCACTTGTATATTGTTCGGCGCATAGTGCAATGCACCCCTCGACAAGCTCAAGCACCCTTCTAAACGATATGTTTAATGTTCCAGGGTGCCTTGGCGGGCAGTCTGTCCAGTCTGGCGGTTGTCTCTTGGATAGTGTTCGGCGCACAGTGCAATGCAGCCCTCGACAAGCTCAAGCACCCTTCTAAACGATATGTTTAATATTCCAGGGTGCCTAGGCGGGCAGTCTGTCCAGTCTGGCACTTGTCTCTTGGATAGTGTTCGGCGCACAGTGCAATGCAGCCCTCGACAAGCTCAAGCACCCTTCTAAACGATATGTTTAATCTTCCAGGGTGCCTTGGCGGGCAGTCTGTCCAGTCTGGCGCATGTCTCTTGGATAGTGTTCGGCGCGCAGTGCAATGCAGCCCTCGACAAGCTCAAGCAACCTTCTAAACCATATGTTTAATCCTCCAGGGCGCCTTGGCGGGCAGTCTGTCCAGTCTGGCGGTTGTCTCTTGGATAGTGTTCAGCGCGCAGTGCAATGCATTCCTCGACAAGCTCAAGCACCCTTCTAAACGATATGTTTAATCCTCCATGGCGCCTTGACGGGCAGTCTGTCCAGTCTGGCGCTTGTCTCTTGGATAGTGTTCGGCGCACAGTGCAATGCAGCCCTCGACAAGCTCAAGCACCCTTCTAAACGATATGTTTAAATCTCCAGGGCGCCTTGACTGGCAGTCTGTCCAGTCTGGCGCTTGTCTCTTGGATAGTGTTCGGCGCACAGTGCAATGCAGCCCTCGACAAGCTCAAGCACCCTTCTAAACGATAAGTTTAATCCTCCAGGGCGCCTTGGCGGGCAGTCTGTCCAGTCTGGCGCTTGTCTCTTGGATAGTGTTCAGCGCGCTGTGCAATGCAGCCCTCTAAAAGCTCAAGCACCCTTCTAAACGATATGTTTAATCCTCCAGGGCGCCTTGACGGGCAGTCTGTCCAGTCTGGCACTTGTCTCTTGGATAGTGTTCGGCGCGCAGTGCAATGAAGCCCTCGACAAGCTCAAGCACCCTTCTAAACGATATGTTTAATCCTCCAGGGCGCCTTGGCGGGCAGTCTGTCCATTCTGGCGCTTGTCTCTTGGATAGTGTTCAGCGCGCAGTGCAATGCAGCCCTCGACAAGCTAAAGCACCCTTCTAAACGATATGTTTAATCCTCCAGGGCGCCTTGGCGGGCAGTCTGTCCAGTCTGGCGCTTGTCTCTTGGATAGTGCTCAGCGCGCAGTGCAATGCAGCCCTCGACAAGCTAAAGCACCCTTCTAAACGATATGTTTAATCCTCCAGGGCGCCTTGGCGGGCAGTCTGTCCAGTCTGGCGGTTGTCTCTTGGATAGTGTTCAGCGCGCAGTGCAATGCAGCCCTCGACAAGCTCAAGCACCCTTCTAAACGATATGTTTAATCCTCCAGGGCACCTTGGCGGGCAGTCTGTCCAGTCTGGCACTTGTCTCTTGGATAGTGTTCTGCGCACAGTGCAATGCAGCCCTCGACAAGCTCAAGCACTCTTCTAAACCATATGTTTAATCCTCCAGGGCGCCTTGGCGGGCAGTCTGTCCAGTCTGGCGGTTGTCTCTTGGATAGTGTTCGGCGCACAGTGCAATGCAGCCCTCGACAAGCTCAAGCACCCTTCTAAACGATATGTTTAATCCTCCAGGGCGCCTTGACGGGCAGTCTGTCCAGTCTGGCACTTGTCTCTTGGATAGTGTTCGGCGCACAGTGCAATGCAGCCCTCGACAAGCTCAAGCACCCTTCTAAACGATATGTTTAATCCTCCAGGGCGCCTTGGCGGGCAGTCTGTCCAGTCTGGCACTTGTCTCTTTGATAGTGTTCGGCGCGCAGTGCAATGCAGCCCTCGACAAGCTCAAGCACCCTTCTAAACGATATGTTTAATCTTCCAGGGCGCATTGGCGGGCAGTCTGTCCAGTCTGGCGCTTGTCTCTTGGATAGTGTTCAGCGCGCAGTGCAATGCAGCCCTCGACAAGCTCAAGCACCCTTCTAAACGATATGTTTAATCCTCCAGGGCGCCTTGGCGGGCTGTCTGTCCAGTCTGGCGCTTGTCTCTTGGATAGTGTTCGGCGCACAGTGCAATGCAGCCCTCGACAAGCTCAAGCACCCTTCTAAACGATATGTTTAACATTCCAGGGCGCCTTGGTGGGCAGTCTGTCCAGTCTGGCACTTGTCACTTGGATAGTGTTCGGCGCACAGTGCAATGCAGCCCTCGACAAGCTCAAGCACCCTTCTAAACGATATGTTTAATCTTCCAGGGTGCCTTGGCGGGCAGTCTGTCCAGTCTGGCGGTTGTCTCTTGGATAGTGTTCGGCGCACAGTGCAATGCAGCCCTCGACAAGCTCAAGCACCCTTCTAAACGATATGTTTAATATTCCACGGTGCCTTGGCGGGCAGTCTGTCCAGTCTGGCACTTGTTTCTTGGATAGTGTTCGGCGCACAGTGCAATGCAGCCCTCGACAAGCTCAAGCACCCTTCTAAACGATATGTTTAATCTTCCAGGGTGCCTTGGCGGGCAGTCTGTCCTGTCTGGCGCATGTCTCTTGGATAGTGTTCGGCGCGCAGTGCAATGCAGCCCTCGACAAGCTCAAGCGACCTTCTAAACCATATGTTTAATCCTCCAGGGCGCCTTGGCGGGCAGTCTGTCCAGTCTGGCGGTTGTCTCTTGGATAGTGTTCAGCGCGCAATGCAATGCAGCCCTCGACAAGCTCAAGCACCCTTCTAAACGATATGTTTAATCCTCTAGGGCGCCTTGGCGGGCAGTCTGTCCAGTCTGGCGCTTGTCTCTTGGATAGTGTTCGGCGCACAGTGCAATGCAGCCCTCGACAAGCTCAAGCACCCTTCTAAACGATATGTTTAATCCTCCAGGGCGCCTTGACGGGCAGTCTGTCCAGTCTGGCGCTTGTCTCTTGGATAGTGCTCAGCGCGCAGTGCAATGCAGCCCTCGACAAGCTAAAGCACCCTTCTAAACGATATGTTTAATTCTCCAGGGCGCCTTGACGGGCAGTCTGTCCAGTCTGGCGCTTGTCTCTTGGATAGTGTTCGGCGCACAGTGCAATGCAGCCCTCGACAAGCTCAAGCACCCTTCTAAACGATAAGTTTAATCCTCCAGGGCGCCTTGGCGGGCAGTCTGTCCAGTCTGACGCTTGTCTCTTGGATAGTGTTCAGCGCGCAGTGCAATGCAGCCCTCGACAAGCTCAAGCACCCTTCTAAACGATATGTTTAATCCTCCAGGGCGCCTTGGCGGGCAGTCTGTCCAGTCTGGCGCTTGTCTCTTGGATAGTGCTCAGCGCGCAGTGCAATGCAGCCCTCGACAAGCTAAAGCACCCTTCTAAACGATATGTTTAATCCTCCAGGGCGCCTTAGCGGGCAGTCTGTCCAGTCTGGTGGTTGTCTCTTGGATAGTGTTCGGCGCACAGTGCAATGCAGCCCTCGACAAGCTCAAGCACCCCTCTAAACGATATGTTTAATCCTCCAGGGCGCCTTGGCGGGCAGTCTGTCCAGTCTGGCACATGTCTCTTGGATAGTGTTCGGCGCACAGTGCAATGCAGCCCTCGACAAGCTCAAGCACCCTTCTAAACCATATGTTTAATCCTCCAGGGCGCCTTGGCGGGCAGTCTGTCCAGTCTGGCGGTTGTCTCTTGGATAGTGTTCGGCGCACAGTGCAATGCATCCCTCGACAAGCTCAAGTACCCTTCTAAACGATATGTTTAATCCTCCAGGGCGCCTTGGCGGTCAGTCTGTCCAGTCTGGCACTTGTCTCTTGGATAGTGTTCGGCGCACAGTGCAATGCAGCCCTCGACAAGCTCAAGCACCCTTCTAAACGATATGTTTAATCCTCCAGGGCGCCTTGGCGGGCAGTCTGTCCAGTCTGGCTCTTGTCTCTTGGATAGTGTTCGGCGCGCAGTGCAATGCAGCCCTCGACAAGCACAAGCACTCTTCTAAACGATATGTTTAATCCTCCAGGGCGCCTTGGCGGGCAGTCTGTCCAGTTTGGCGCTTGTCCCTTGGATAGTGTTCAGCGCGCAGTGCAATGCAGCCCTCGACAAGCTCAAGCACCCTTCTAAACGATATGTTTAATCCTCCAGGGCGCCTTGGCGGGCAGTCTGTCCAGTCTGGCGCTTGTCTCTTGGATAGTGTTTGGCGCGCAGTGCAATGCAGCCCTCGACAAGCTCAAGCACGCTTCTAAACGATATGTTTAATCTTCCAGGGCGCCTTGGCGGGCAGTCTGTCCAGTCTGGCGCTTGTCTCTTGGATAGTGTTCAGCGCGCAGTGCAATGCAGCCCTCGACAAACTCAAGCACCCTTCTAAACGATATGTTTAATCCTCCAGGGCGCCTTGGCGGGCAGTCTGTCCAGTCTGGCGCTTGTCTCTTGGATAGTGTTCGGCGCACAGTGCAATGCAGCCCTCGACAAGCTCAAGCACCCTTCTAAACGATATGTTTATTCTTCCAGGGCGCCTTGGTGGGCAGTCTGTCCAGTCTGGCACTTGTCACTTGTATATTGTTCGGCGCATAGTGCAATGCACCCCTCGACAAGCTCAAGCACCCTTCTAAACGATATGTTTAATGTTCCAGGGTGCCTTGGCGGGCAGTCTGTCCAGTCTGGCGGTTGTCTCTTGGATAGTGTTCGGCGCACAGTGCAATGCAGCCCTCGACAAGCTCAAGCACCCTTCTAAACGATATGTTTAATATTCCAGGGTGCCTAGGCGGGCAGTCTGTCCAGTCTGGCACTTGTCTCTTGGATAGTGTTCGGCGCACAGTGCAATGCAGCCCTCGACAAGCTCAAGCACCCTTCTAAACGATATGTTTAATCTTCCAGGGTGCCTTGGCGGGCAGTCTGTCCAGTCTGGCGGTTGTCTCTTGGATAGTGTTCAGCGCGCAGTGCAATGCATTCCTCGACAAGCTCAAGCACCCTTCTAAACGATATGTTTAATCCTCCATGGCGCCTTGGCGGGCAGTCTGTCCAGTCTGGCGCTTGTCTCTTGGATAGTGTTCGGCGCACAGTGCAATGCAGCCCTCGACAAGCTCAAGCACCCTTCTAAACGATATGTTTAAATCTCCAGGGCGCCTTGACTGGCAGTCTGTCCAGTCTGGCGCTTGTCTCTTGGATAGTGTTCGGCGCACAGTGCAATGCAGCCCTCGACAAGCTCAAGCACCCTTCTAAACGATAAGTTTAATCCTCCAGGGCGCCTTGGCGGGCAGTCTGTCCAGTCTGGCGCTTGTCTCTTGGATAGTGTTCAGCGCGCTGTGCAATGCAGCCCTCTAAAAGCTCAAGCACCCTTCTAAACGATATGTTTAATCCTCCAGGGCGCCTTGACGGGCAGTCTGTCCAGTCTGGCACTTGTCTCTTGGATAGTGTTCGGCGCGCAGTGCAATGAAGCCCTCGACAAGCTCAAGCACCCTTCTAAACGATATGTTTAATCCTCCAGGGCGCCTTGGCGGGCAGTCTGTCCATTCTGGCGCTTGTCTCTTGGATAGTGTTCAGCGCGCAGTGCAATGCAGCCCTCGACAAGCTAAAGCACCCTTCTAAACGATATGTTTAATCCTCCAGGGCGCCTTGGCGGGCAGTCTGTCCAGTCTGGCGCTTGTCTCTTGGATAGTGCTCAGCGCGCAGTGCAATGCAGCCCTCGACAAGCTAAAGCACCCTTCTAAACGATATGTTTAATCCTCCAGGGCGCCTTGGCGGGCAGTCTGTCCAGTCTGGCGGTTGTCTCTTGGATAGTGTTCAGCGCGCAGTGCAATGCAGCCCTCGACAAGCTCAAGCACCCTTCTAAACGATATGTTTAATCCTCCAGGGCACCTTGGCGGGCAGTCTGTCCAGTCTGGCACTTGTCTCTTGGATAGTGTTCTGCGCACAGTGCAATGCAGCCCTCGACAAGCTCAAGCACTCTTCTAAACCATATGTTTAATCCTCCAGGGCGCCTTGGCGGGCAGTCTGTCCAGTCTGGCGGTTGTCTCTTGGATAGTGTTCGGCGCACAGTGCAATGCAGCCCTCGACAAGCTCAAGCACCCTTCTAAACGATATGTTTAATCCTCCAGGGCGCCTTGACGGGCAGTCTGTCCAGTCTGGCACTTGTCTCTTGGATAGTGTTCGGCGCACAGTGCAATGCAGCCCTCGACAAGCTCAAGCACCCTTCTAAACGATATGTTTAATCCTCCAGGGCGCCTTGGCGGGCAGTCTGTCCAGTCTGGCACTTGTCTCTTTGATAGTGTTCGGCGCGCAGTGCAATGCAGCCCTCGACAAGCTCAAGCACCCTTCTAAACGATATGTTTAATCTTCCAGGGCGCATTGGCGGGCAGTCTGTCCAGTCTGGCGCTTGTCTCTTGGATAGTGTTCAGCGCGCAGTGCAATGCAGCCCTCGACAAGCTCAAGCACCCTTCTAAACGATATGTTTAATCCTCCAGGGCGCCTTGGCGGGCTGTCTGTCCAGTCTGGCGCTTGTCTCTTGGATAGTGTTCGGCGCACAGTGCAATGCAGCCCTCGACAAGCTCAAGCACCCTTCTAAACGATATGTTTAACATTCCAGGGCGCCTTGGTGGGCAGTCTGTCCAGTCTGGCACTTGTCACTTGGATAGTGTTCGGCGCACAGTGCAATGCAGCCCTCGACAAGCTCAAGCACCCTTCTAAACGATATGTTTAATCTTCCAGGGTGCCTTGGCGGGCAGTCTGTCCAGTCTGGCGGTTGTCTCTTGGATAGTGTTCGGCGCACAGTGCAATGCAGCCCTCGACAAGCTCAAGCACCCTTCTAAACGATATGTTTAATATTCCACGGTGCCTTGGCGGGCAGTCTGTCCAGTCTGGCACTTGTTTCTTGGATAGTGTTCGGCGCACAGTGCAATGCAGCCCTCGACAAGCTCAAGCACCCTTCTAAACGATATGTTTAATCTTCCAGGGTGCCTTGGCGGGCAGTCTGTCCTGTCTGGCGCATGTCTCTTGGATAGTGTTCGGCGCGCAGTGCAATGCAGCCCTCGACAAGCTCAAGCGACCTTCTAAACCATATGTTTAATCCTCCAGGGCGCCTTGGCGGGCAGTCTGTCCAGTCTGGCGGTTGTCTCTTGGATAGTGTTCAGCGCGCAATGCAATGCAGCCCTCGACAAGCTCAAGCACCCTTCTAAACGATATGTTTAATCCTCTAGGGCGCCTTGGCGGGCAGTCTGTCCAGTCTGGCGCTTGTCTCTTGGATAGTGTTCGGCGCACAGTGCAATGCAGCCCTCGACAAGCTCAAGCACCCTTCTAAACGATATGTTTAATCCTCCAGGGCGCCTTGACGGGCAGTCTGTCCAGTCTGGCGCTTGTCTCTTGGATAGTGCTCAGCGCGCAGTGCAATGCAGCCCTCGACAAGCTAAAGCACCCTTCTAAACGATATGTTTAATTCTCCAGGGCGCCTTGACGGGCAGTCTGTCCAGTCTGGCGCTTGTCTCTTGGATAGTGTTCGGCGCACAGTGCAATGCAGCCCTCGACAAGCTCAAGCACCCTTCTAAACGATAAGTTTAATCCTCCAGGGCGCCTTGGCGGGCAGTCTGTCCAGTCTGACGCTTGTCTCTTGGATAGTGTTCAGCGCGCAGTGCAATGCAGCCCTCGACAAGCTCAAGCACCCTTCTAAACGATATGTTTAATCCTCCAGGCGCCTTGGCGGGCAGTCTGTCCAGTCTGGCGCTTGTCTCTTGGATAGTGCTCAGCGCGCAGTGCAATGCAGCCCTCGACAAGCTAAAGCACCCTTCTAAACGATATGTTTAATCCTCCAGGGCGCCTTAGCGGGCAGTCTGTCCAGTCTGGTGGTTGTCTCTTGGATAGTGTTCGGCGCACAGTGCAATGCAGCCCTCGACAAGCTCAAGCACCCTTCTAAACGATATGTTTAATCCTCCAGGGCGCCTTGGCGGGCAGTCTGTCCAGTCTGGCGCTTGTCTCTTGGATTGTGTTCGGCGCGCAGTGCAATGCAGCCCTCGACAAGCTCAAGCACCCTTCTAAACGATATGTATAATCCTCCAGGGCGCCTTGGCGGGCAGTCTGTCCAGTCTGGCGCTTGTCTCTTGGATAGTGTTCGGCGCGCAGTGCAATGCAGCCCTCGACAAGCTCAAGCACCCTTCTAAACGATATGTTTAATCCTCCAGGGCGCCTTGGCGGGCAGTCTGTCCAGTCTGGCGGTTGTCTCTTGGATAGTGTTCAGCGCGCAGTGCAATGCAGCCCTCGACAAGCTCAAGCACCCTTCTATACGATATGTTTCATCCTCCGGGGCGCCTTGGCGGGCAGTCTGACCAGTCTGGCGCTTGGCTCTTGGATAGTGTTTGGCGCGCAGTGCAATGAAGCCTTCGACAAGCTCAAGCACCCTTCTAAACGATATGTTTAATCCTCCAGGGCGCCTTGACGGGCAGTCTGTCCAGTCTGGCGGTAGTCTCTTGGATAGTGTTCGGCGCACAATGCAATGCAGCCCTCGACAAGCTCAAGCACCCTTCTAAACGATATGTTTAATCCTCCAGGGCGCCTTGGCGGGCAGTCTGTCCAGTCTGGCACTTGTCTCTTGGATAGTGTTCAGTGCGCAGTGCAATGCAGCCCTCGACAAGCTCAAGCACCCTTCTAAACGATATGTTTAATCCTCCAGGGCGCCTTGGCGGGCAGTCTGTCATGTCTGGCGCTTGTCTCTTGGATAGTGTTCGGCGCACAGTGCAATGCAGCACCCGACAAGCTCAAGCATCCTTCTAAACGATATGTTTAATCCTCCAGGGCGCCTTGGCGGGCAGTCTGTCCAGTCTGGCACTTGTCTCGTGGATAGTGTTCGGCGCACAGTGCAATGCAGCCCTCGACAAGCTCAAGCACCCTTCTAAACGATAAGTTTAATCCTCCAGGGCGCCTTGGCGGGCAGTCTGTCCAGTCTGGCGCTTGTCTCTTGGATAGTGTTCGGCGCGCAGTGCAATGCAGACCTCGACAAGCTCAAGCACCCTTCTAAACGATATGTATAATAATCCAGGGCGCCTTGGCGGGCAGTCTGTCCAGTCTGGCGCTTGTCTCTTGGATAGTGTTCGGGGCGCAGTGCAATGCAGCCCTCGACAAGCTCAAGCACCCTTCTAAACGATATGTTTAATCCTCCAGGGCGCCTTGGCGGGCAGTCTGTCCAGTCTGGCGGTTGTCACTTGGATAGTGTTCAGCGCGCAGTGCAATGCAGCCCTCGACAAGCTCAAGCACCCTTCTATACGATATGTTTCATCCTCCGGGGCGCCTTGGCGGGCAGTCTGACCAGTCTGGCGCTTGTCTCTTGGATAGTGTTTGGCGCGCAGTGCAATGAAGCCCTCGACAAGCTCAAGCACCCTTCTAAACGATATGTTTAATCCTGCAGGGCGCCTTGACGGGCAGTCTGTCCAGTCTGGCGGTTGTCTCTTGGATAGTGTTCGGCGCACAGTGCAATGCAGCCGTCGACAAGCTCAAGCACCCTTCTAAACGATATGTTTAATCCTCCAGGGCGCCTTGGCGGTCAGTCTGTCAAGTCTGGCACTTGTCTCTAGGATAGTGTTCAGTGCGCAGTGCAATGCAGCCCTCGACAAGCTCAAGCACCCTTCTAAACGATATGTTTAATCCTCCAGGGCGCCTTGGCGGGCAGTCTGTCCAGTCTGGCGGTTGTCTCTTGGATAGTGTTCGGCGCACAGTGCAATGCAGCCCTCGACAAGCTCAAGCACCCTTCTAAACGATATGTTTAATATTCCACGGTGCCTTGGCGGGCAGTCTGTCCAGTCTGGCACTTGTCTCTTGGATAGTGTTCGGCGCACAGTGCAATGCAGCCCTCGACAATCTCAAGCACCCTTCTAAACGATATGTTTAATCTTCCAGGGTGCCTTGGCGGGCAGTCTGTCCAGTCTGGCGCCTGTCTCTTGGATAGTGTTCGGCGCGCAGTGCAATGCAGCCCTCGACAAGCTCAAGCAACCTTCTAAACCATATGTTTAATCCTCCAGGGCGCCTTGGCGGGCAGTCTGTCCAGTCTGGCGGTTGTCTCTTGGATAGTGTTCAGCGCGCAGTGCAATGCAGCCCTCGACAAGCTCAAACACCCTTCTAAACGATATGTTTAATCCTCCAGGGCGCCTTGGCGGGCAGTCTGTCCAGTCTGGCGCTTGTCTCTTGGATAGTGTTCGGCGCACAGTGCAATGCAGCCCTCGACAAGCTCAAGCACCCTTCTAAACGATAAGTTTAATCCTCCAGGGCGCCTTGACGGGCAGTCTGTACAGTCTGGCGCTTGTCTCTTGGATAGTGTTCGGCGCACAGTGCAATGCAGCCCTCGACAAGCTCAAGCACCCTTCTAAACGATAAGTTTAATCCTCCAGGGCGCCTTGGCGGGCAGTCTGTCCAGTCTGACGCTTGTCTCTTGGATAGTGTTCAGCGCGCAGTGCAATGCAGCCCTCGACAAGCTCAAGCACCCTTCTAAACGATATGTTTAATCCTCCAGGGCGCCTTGACGGGCAGTCTGTCCAGTCTGGCACTTGTCTCTTGGATAGTGTTCGGCGCGCAGTGCAATGCAGCCCTCGACAAGCTCAAGCACCCTTCTAAACGATATGTTTAATCCTCCAGGGCGCCTTGGCGGGCAGTCTGTCCAGTCTGGCGCTTGTCTCTTGGATAGTGTTCAGCGCGCAGTGCAATGCAGCCCTCGACAAGCTCAAGCACCCTTCTAAACGATATGTTTAATCCTCCAGGGCGCCTTGGCAGGAAGTCTGTCCAGTCTGGCGCTTGCCTCTTGGATAGTGCTCAGCGCGCAGTGCAATGCAGCCTTCGACAAGCTAAAGCACCCTTCTAAACGATATGTTTAATCCTCCAGGGCGCCTTAGCGGGCAGTCTGTCCAGTCTGGTGGTTGTCTCTTGGATAGTGTTCGGAGCACAGTGCAATGCAGCCCTCGACAAGCTCAAGCACCCTTCTAAACGATATGTTTAATCCTCCAGGGCGCCTTGGCGGGCAGTCTGTCCAGTCTGGCGCTTGTCTCTTGGATAGTGTTCGGCGCGCAGTGCAATGCAGCCCTCGACAAGCTCAAGCACCCTTCTAAACGATATGTATAATCCTCCAGGGCGCCTTGGCGGGCAGTCTGTCCAGTCTGGCGCTTGTCTCTTGGATAGTGTTCGGCGCGCAGTGCAATGCAGCCCTCGACAAGCTCAAGCACCCTTCTAAACGATATGTTTAATCCTCCAGGGCGCCATGGCGGGCAGTCTGTCCAGTCTGGCGGTTGTCTCTTGGATAGTGTTCAGCGCGCAGTGCAATGCAGCCCTCGACAAGCTCAAGCACCCTTCTATACGATATGTTTAATCCTCCGGGGCGCCTTGGCGGGCAGTCTGACCAGTCTGGCGCTTGGCTCTTGGATAGTGTTTGGCGCGCAGTGCAATGAAGCCCTCGACAAGCTCAAGCACCCTTCTAAACGATATGTTTAATCCTCCAGGGCGCCTTGGCGGGCAGTCTGTCCAGTCTGGCGGTTGTCTCTTGGATAGTGTTCAGCGCGCAGTGCAATGCAGCCCTCGACAAGCTCAAGCACCCTTCTATACGATATGTTTCATCCACCGGGGCGCCTTGGCGGGCAGTCTGACCAGTCTGGCGCTTGTCTCTTGGATAGTGTTTGGCGCGCAGTGCAATGAAGCCCTCGACAAGCTCAAGCACCCTTCTAAACGATATGTTTAATCCTCCAGGGCGCCTTGACGGGCAGTCTGTCCAGTCTGGCGGTTGTCTCTTGGATAGTGTTCGGCGCACAGTGCAATGCAGCCCTCGACAAGCTCAAGCACCCTTCTAAACGATATGTTTAATCCTCCAGGGCGCCTTGGCGGGCAGTCTGTCAAGTCTGGAACTTGTCTCTTGGATAGTGTTCAGTGCGCAGTGCAATGCAGCCCTCGACAAGCTCAAGCACCCTTCTAAACGATATGTTTAATCCTCCAGGGCGCCTTGGCGGGCAGTCTGTCCAGTCTGGCGCTTGTCTCTTGGATAGTGTTCGGCGCACAGTGCAATGCAGCACTCGACAAGCTCAAGCACCCTTCTAAACGATATGTTTAATCCTCCAGGGCGCCTTGGCGGGCAGTCTGTCCAGTCTGGCGGTTGTCTCTTGGATAGTGTTCGGCGCACAGTGCAATGCAGCCCTCGACAAGCTCAAGCACCCTTCTCAACGATATGTTTTATCTTCCAGGGCGCTTGGCGGGCAGTCTGTCCAGTCTGGCGGTTGTCTCTTGGATAGTGTTCGGCGCACAGTGCAATGCAGCCCTCGACAAGCTCAAGCACCCTTCTAAACGATATGTTTAATCCTCCAGGGCGCCTTGGCGGACAGTCTGTCCAGTCTGGCACTTGTCTCTTGGATAGTGTTCGGCGCACAGTGCAATGCAGCCCTCGACAAGCTCAAGCACCCTTCTAAACGATATGTTTAATCCTCCAGGGCGCCTTGGCGGGCAGTCTGTCCAGTCTGGCGCTTGTCTCTTGGATAGTACTCAGCGCGCAGTGCAATGCAGCCCTCGACAAGCTAAAGCACCCTTCTAAACGATATGTTTAATCCTCCAGGGCGCCTTAGCGGGCAGTCTGTCCAGTCTGGTGGTTGTCTCTTGGGTAGTGTTCGGCGCACAGTGCAATGCAGCCCTCGACAAGCTCAAGCACCCTTCTAAACGATATGTTTAATCCTCCAGGGCGCCTTGGCGGGCAGTCTGTCCAGTCTGGCGCTTGTCTCTTGGATAGTGTTCGGCGCGCAGTGCAATGCAGCCCTCGACAAGCTCAAGCACCCTTCTAAACGATATGTATAATCCTCCAGGGCGCCTTGGCGGGCAGTCTGTCCAGTCTGGCGCTTGTCTCTTGGATAGTGTTCGGCGCGCAGTGCAATGCAGCCCTCGACAAGCTCAAGCAACCTTCTAAACCATATGTTTAATCCTCCAGGGCGCCTTGGCGGGCAGTCTGTCCAGTCTGGCGGTTGTTTCTTGGATAGTGTTCAGCGCGCAGTGCAATGCAGCCCTCGACAAGCTCAAGCACCCTTCTAAACGATATGTTTAATCCTCCAGGGCGCCTTGGCGGGCAGTCTGTCCAGTCTGGCGCTTGTCTCTTGGATAGTGTTCGGCGCACAGTGCAATGCAGCCCTCGACAAGCTCAAGCACCCTTCTAAACGATATGTTTAATCCTCCAGGGCGCCTTGACGGGCAGTCTGTCCAGTCTGACGCTTGTCTCTTGGATAGTGTTCGGCGCACAGTGCAATGCAGCCCTCGACAAGCTCAAGCACCCTTCTAAACGATAAGTTTAATCCTCCAGGGCGCCTTGGCGGGCAGTCTGTCCAGTCTGGCGCTTGTCTCTTGGATAGTGTTCAGCGCGCAGTGCAATGCAGCCCTCGACAAGCTCAAGCACCCTTCTAAACGATATGTTTAATCCTCCAGGGCGCCTTGGCGGGCAGTCTGTCCAGTCTGGCGCTTGTCTCTTGGATAGTGTTCAGTGCGCAGTGCAATGCAGCCCTCGACAAGCTCAAGCATCCTTCTAAACGATATGTTTAATCCTCCAGGGCGCCTTGGCGGGCAGTCTGTCCAGTCTGGCGCTTGTCTCTTGGATAGTGTTCAGCGCGCAGTGCAATGCAGTCCTCGACAAGCTAAAGCACCCTTCTAAACGATATGTTTAATCCTCCAGGGCGCCTTGGCGGGCAGTCTGTCCAGTCTGGCGCTTGTCTCTTGGATAGTGCTCCGCGCGCAGTGCAATGCAGCCCTCGACAAGCTAAAGCACCCTTCTAAACGATATGTTTAATCCTCCAGGGCGCCTTAGCGGGCAGTCTGTCCAGTCTGGTGGTTGTCTCTTGGATAGTGTTCGGCGCACAGTGCAATGCAGCCCTCGACAAGCTCAAGCACCCTTCTAAACGATATGTTTAATCCTCCAGGGCGCCTTGGCATGCAGTCTGTCCAGTCTGGCGCTTGTCTCTTGGATAGTGTTCGGCGCGCAGTGCAATGCAGCCCTCGACAAGCTCAAGCACCCTTCTAAACGATATGTATAATCCTTCAGGGCGCCTTGGCGGGCAGTCTGTCCAGTCTGGCGCTTGTCTCTTGGATAGTGTTCGGTGCGCAGTGCAATGCAGCCCTCGACAAGCTCAAGCACCCTTCTAAACGATATTTTTAATCCTCCAGGGCGCCTTGGCGGGCAGTCTGTCCAGTCTGGCGGTTGTCTCTTGGATAGTGTTCAGCGCGCAGTGCAATGCAGCCCTCGACAAGCTCAAGCACCCTTCTATACGATATGTTTCATCCTCCGGGGCGCCTTGGCGGGCAGTCTGACCAGTCTGGCGCTTGTCTCTTGGATAGTGTTTGGCGCGCAGTGCAATGAAGCCCTCGACAAGCTCAAGCACCCTTCTAAACGATATGTTTAATCCTCCAGCGCGCCTTGACGGGCAGTCTGTCCAGTCTGGCGGTTGTCTCTTGGATAGTGTTCGGCGCACAGTGCAATGCAGCCCTCGACAAGCTCAAGCACCCTTCTAAACGATATGTTTAATCCTCCAGGGCGCCTTGGCGGGCAGTCTGTCCAGTCTGGCACTTGTCTCTTGGATAGTGTTCAGTGCGCAGTGCAATGCAGCCCTCGACAAGCTCAAGCACCCTTCTAAACGATATGTTTAATCCTCCAGGGCGCCTTGGCGGGCAGTCTGTCCAGTCTGGCGCTTGTCTCTTGGATAGTGTTCGGCGCACAGTGCAATGCAGCCCTCGACAAGCTCAAGCACCCTTCTAAACGATATGTTTAATCCTCCAGGGCGCCTTGGCGGGCAGTCTGTCCAGTCTGGCGGTTGTCTCTTGGATAGTGTTCGGCGCACAGTGCAATGCAGCCCTCGACAAACTCAAGTACCCTTCTAAACGATATGTTTAATCCTCCAGGGCGCCTTGGCGGGCAGTCTGTCCAGTCTGGCGCTTGTCTCTTGGATAGTGTTTTGCGCGCAGTGCAATGCAGCCCTCGACAAGCTCAAGCACCCTTCTAAACGATATGTTTAATCTTCCAGGGCGCCTTGGCGGGCAGTCTGTCCAGTCTGGCGCTTGTCTCTGGGATAGTGTTCAGCGCGCAGTGCAATGCAGCCCTCGACAAACTCAAGCACCCTTCTAAACGATATGTTTATTCTTCCAGGGCGCCTTGGTGGGCAGTCTGTCCAGTCTGGCGCTTGTCTCTTGGATAGTGTTCGGCGCACAGTGCAATGCTGCCCTCGACAAGCTCAAGCACCCTTCTAAACGATAAGTTTAATCCTCCTGGGCGCCTTGGCGGGCAGTCTGTCCAGTCTGACGCTTGTCTCTTGGATAGTGTTCAGCGCGCAGTGCAATGCATCCCTCGACAAGCTCAAGCACCCTTCTAAACGATATGTTTAATCCTCCAGGGCGCCTTGACGGGCAGTCTGTCCAGTCTGGCACTTGTCTCTTGGATAGTGTTCGGCGCGCAGTGCAATGCAGCCCTCGACAAGCTCAAGCACCCTTCTAAACGATATGTTTAATCCTCCAGGGCGCCTTGGCGGGCAGTCTGTCCAGTCTGGCGCTTGTCTCTTGGATAGTGTTCAGCGCGCAGTGCAATGCAGCCCTCGACAAGCTCAAGCACCCTTCTAAACGATATGTTTAATCCTCCAGGGCGCCTTGGCAGGCAGTCTGTCCAGTCTGGCGCTTGTCTCTTGGATAGTGCTCAGCGCGCAGTGCAATGCAGCCTTCGACAAGCTAAAGCACCCTTCTAAACGATATGTTTAATCCTCCAGGGCGCCTTAGCGGGCAGTCTGTCCAGTCTGTTGGTTGTCTCTTGGATAGTGTTCGGAGCACAGTGCAATGCAGCCCTCGACAAGCTCAAGCACCCTTCTAAACGATATGTTTAATCCTCCAGGGCGCCTTGGCGGGCAGTCTGTCCAGTCTGGCGCTTGTCTCTTGGATAGTGTTCGGCGCGCAGTGCAATGCAGCCCTCGACAAGCTCAAGCACCCTTCTAAACGATATGTATAATCCTCCAGGGCGCCTTGGCGGGCAGTCTGTCCAGTCTGGCGCTTGTCTCTTGGATAGTGTTCGGCGCGCAGTGCAATGCAGCCCTCGACAAGCTCAAGCACCCTTCTAAACGATATGTTTAATCCTCCAGGGCGCCATGGCGGGCAGTCTGTCCAGTCTGGCGGTTGTCTCTTGGATAGTGTTCAGCGCGCAGTGCAATGCAGCCCTCGACAAGCTCAAGCACCCTTCTATACGATATGTTTAATCCTCCGGGGCGCCTTGGCGGGCAGTCTGACCAGTCTGGCGCTTGGCTCTTGGATAGTGTTTGGCGCGCAGTGCAATGAAGCCCTCGACAAGCTCAAGCACCCTTCTAAACGATATGTTTAATCCTCCAGGGCGCCATGGCGGGCAGTCTGTCCAGTCTGGCGGTTGTCTCTTGGATAGTGTTCAGCGCGCAGTGCAATGCAGCCCTCGACAAGCTCAAGCACCCTTCTATACGATATGTTTCATCCTCCGGGTCGCCTTGGCGGGCAGTCTGACCAGTCTGGCGCTTGTCTCTTGGATAGTGTTTGGCGCGCAGTGCAATGAAGCCCTCGACAAGCTCAAGCACCCTTCTAAACGATATGTTTAATCCTCCAGGGCGCCTTGACGGGCAGTCTGTCCAGTCTGGCGGTTGTCTCTTGGATAGTGTTCGGCGCACAGTGCAATGCAGCCCTCGACAAGCTCAAGCACCCTTCTAAACGATATGTTTAATCCTCCAGGGTGCCTTGGCGGGCAGTCTGTCAAGTCTGGCACTTGTCTCTTGGATAGTGTTCAGTGCGCAGTGCAATGCAGCCCTCGACAAGCTCAAGCACCCTTCTAAACGATATGTTTAATCCTCCAGGGCGCCTTGGCGGGCAGTCTGTCCAGTCTGGCGCTTGTCTCTTGGATAGTGTTCGGCGCACAGTGCAATGCAGCACTCGACAAGCTCAAGCACCCTTCTAAACGATATGTTTAATCCTCCAGGGCGCCTTGGCGGGCAGTCTGTCCAGTCTGGCACTTGTCTCTTGGATAGTGTTCGGCGCACAGTGCAATGCAGCCCTCGACAAGCTCAAGCACCCTTCTCAACGATATGTTTTATCTTCCAGGGCGCTTGGCGGGCAGTCTGTCCAGTCTGGCGGTTGTCTCTTGGATAGTGTTCGGCGCACAGTGCAATGCAGCCCTCGACAAGCTCAAGCACCCTTCTAAACGATATGTTTAATCCTCCAGGGCGCCTTGGCGGACAGTCTGTCCAGTCTGGCACTTGTCTCTTGGATAGTGTTCGGCGCACAGTGCAATGCAGCCCTCGACAAGCTCAAGCACCCTTCTAAACGATATGTTTAATCCTCCAGGGCGCCTTGGCGGGCAGTCTGTCCAGTCTGGCGCTTGTCTCTTGGATAGTGCTCAGCGCGCAGTGCAATGCAGCCCTCGACAAGCTAAAGCACCCTTCTAAACGATATGTTTAATCCTCCAGGGCGCCTTAGCGGGCAGTCTGTCCAGTCTGGTGGTTGTCTCTTGGATAGTGTTCGGCGCACAGTGCAATGCAGCCCTCGACAAGCTCAAGCACCCTTCTAAACGATATGTTTAATCCTCCAGGGCGCCTTGGCGGGCAGTCTGTCCAGTCTGGCGCTTGTCTCTTGGATAGTGTTCGGAGCGCAGTGCAATGCAGCCCTCGACGAGCTCAAGCACCCTTCTAAACGATATGTATAATCCTCCAGGGCGCCTTGGCGGGCAGTCTGTCCAGTCTGGCGCATATCTCTTGGATAGTGTTCGGCGCGCAGTGCAATGCAGCCCTCGACAAGCTCAAGCAACCTTCTAAACCATATGTTTAATCCTCCAGGGCGCCTTGGCGGGCAGTCTGTCCAGTCTGGCGGTTGTTTCTTGGATAGTGTTCAGCGCGCAGTGCAATGCAGCCCTCGACAAGCTCAAGCACCCTTCTAAACGATATGTTTAATCCTCCAGGGCGCCTTGGCGGGCAGTCTGTCCAGTCTGGCGCTTGTCTCTTGGATAGTGTTCGGCGCACAGTGCAATGCAGCCCTCGACAAGCTCAAGCACCCTTCTAAACGATATGTTTAATCCTCCAGGGCGCCTTGACGGGCAGTCTGTCCAGTCTGACGCTTGTCTCTTGGATAGTGTTCGGCGCACAGTGCAATGCAGCCCTCGACAAGCTCAAGCACCCTTCTAAACGATAAGTTTAATCCTCCAGGGCGCCTTGGCGGGCAGTCTGTCCAGTCTGGCGCTTGTCTCTTGGATAGTGTTTAGCGCGCAGTGCAATGCAGCCCTCGACAAGCTCAAGCACCCTTCTAAACGATATGTTTAATCCTCCAGGGCGCCTTGACGGGCAGTCTGTCCAGTCTGGCACTTGTCTCTTGGATAGTGTTCGGCGCGCAGTGCAATGCAGCCCTCGACAAGCTGAAGCACCCTTCTAAACGATATGTTTAATCCTCCAGGGCGCCTTGGCGGGCAGTCTGTCCAGTCTGGCGCTTGTCTCTTGGATAGTGTTCAGCGCGCAGTGCAATGCAGCCCTCGACAAGCTCAAGCACCCTTCTAAACGATATGTTTAATCCTCCAGGGCGCCTTGGCGGGCAGTCTGTCCAGTCTGGCGCTTGTCTCTTGGATAGTGTTCAGCGCGCAGTGCAATGCAGTCCTCGACAAGCTAAAGCACCCTTCTAAACGATATGTTTAATCCTCCAGGGCGCCTTGGCGGGCAGTCTGTCCAGTCTGGCGCTTGTCTCTTGGATAGTGCTCCGCGCGCAGTGCAATGCAGCCCTCGACAAGCTAAAGCACCCTTCTAAACGATATGTTTAATCCTCCAGGGCGCCTTAGCGGGCAGTCTGTCCAGTCTGGTGGTTGTCTCTTGGATAGTGTTCGGCGCACAGTGCAATGCAGCCCTCGACAAGCTCAAGCACCCTTCTAAACGATATGTTTAATCCTCCAGGGCGCCTTGGCATGCAGTCTGTCCAGTCTGGCGCTTGTCTCTTGGATAGTGTTCGGCGCGCAGTGCAATGCAGCCCTCGACAAGCTCAAGCACCCTTCTAAACGATATGTATAATCCTTCAGGGCGCCTTGGCGGGCAGTCTGTCCAGTCTGGCGCTTGTCTCTTGGATAGTGTTCGGTGCGCAGTGCAATGCAGCCCTCGACAAGCTCAAGCACCCTTCTAAACGATATGTTTAATCCTCCAGGGCGCCTTGGCGGGCAGTCTGTCCAGTCTGGCGGTTGTCTCTTGGATAGTGTTCAGCGCGCAGTGCAATGCAGCCCTCGACAAGCTCAAGCACCCTTCTATACGATATGTTTCATCCTCCGGGGCGCCTTGGCGGGCAGTCTGACCAGTCTGGCGCTTGTCTCTTGGATAGTGTTTGGCGCGCAGTGCAATGAAGCCCTCGACAAGCTCAAGCACCCTTCTAAACGATATGTTTAATCCTCCAGGGCGCCTTGACGGGCAGTCTGTCCAGTCTGGCGGTTGTCTCTTGGATAGTGTTCGGCGCACAGTGCAATGCAGCCCTCGACAAGCTCAAGCACCCTTCTAAACGATATGTTTAATCCTCCAGGGCGCCTTGGCGGGCAGTCTGTCCAGTCTGGCACTTGTCTCTTGGATAGTGTTCAGTGCGCAGTGCAATGCAGCCCTCGACAAGCTCAAGCACCCTTCTAAACGATATGTTTAATCCTCCAGGGCGCCTTGGCGGGCAGTCTGTCCAGTCTGGCGCTTGTCTCTTGGATAGTGTTCGGCGCACAGTGCAATGCAGCCCTCGACAAGCTCAAGCACCCTTCTAAACGATATGTTTAATCCTCCAGGGCGCCTTGGCGGGCAGTCTGTCCAGTCTGGCGGTTGTCTCTTGGATAGTGTTCGGCGCACAGTGCAATGCAGCCCTCGACAAGCTCAAGTACCCTTCTAAACGATATGTTTAATCCTCCAGGGCGCCTTGGCGGGCAGTCTGTCCAGTCTGGCGCTTGTCTCTTGGATAGTGTTTGGCGCGCAGTGCAATGCAGCCCTCGACAAGCTCAAGCACCCTTCTAAACGATATGTTTAATCTTCCAGGGCGCCTTGGCGGGCAGTCTGTCCAGTCTGGCGCTTGTCTCTGGGATAGTGTTCAGCGCGCAGTGCAATGCAGCCCTCGACAAGCTCAAGCACCCTTCTAAACGATATGTTTATTCTTCCAGGGCGCCTTGGTGGGCAGTCTGTCCAGTCTGGCACTTGTCACTTGGATATTGTTCGGCGCACAGTGCAATGCAGCCCTCGACAAGCTCACGCACCCTTCTAAACGATATGTTTAATCTTCCAGGGTGCCTTGGCGGGCAGTCTGTCCAGTCTGGCGGTTGTCTCTTGGATAGTGTTCGGCGCACAGTGCAATGCAGCCCTCGACAAGCTCAAGCACCCTTCTAAACGATATGTTTAATATTCCAGGGTGCCTTGGCGGTCAGTCTGTCCAGTCTGGCACTTGTCTCTTGGATAGTGTCCGGCGCACAGTGCAATGCAGCCCTCGACAAGCTCAAGCACCCTTCTAAACGATATGTTTAATCTTCCAGGGTGCCTTGGCGGGCAGTCTGTCCAGTCTGGCGCATGTCTCTTGGATAGTGTTCGGCGCGCAGTGCAATGCAGCCCTCGACAAGCTCAAGCAACCTTCTAAACCATATGTTTAATCCTCCAGGGCGCTTTGGCGGGCAGTCTGTCCAGTCTGGCGGTTGTCTCTTGGATAGTGTTCAGCGCGCAGTGCAATGCATTCCTCGACAAGCTCAAGCACCCTTCTAAACGATATGTTTAATCCTCCAGGGCGCCTTGGCGGGCAGTCTGTCCAGTCTGGCGCTTGTCTCTTGGATAGTGTTCGGCGCACAGTGCAATGCAGCCCTCGACAAGCTCAAGCACCCTTCTAAACGATCTGTTTAATTCTCCAGGGCGCCTTGACGGGCAGTCTGTCCAGTCTGGCGCTTGTCTCTTGGATAGTGTTCGGCGCACAGTGCAATGCAGCCCTCGACAAGCTCAAGCACCCTTCTAAACGATAAGTTTAATCCTCCAGGGCGCCTTGGCGGGCAGTCTGTCCAGTCTGGCGCTTGTCTCTTGGATAGTGTTCAGCGCGCTGTGCAATGCAGCCCTCGACAAGCTCAAGCACCCTTCTAAACGATATGTTTAATCCTCCAGGGCGCCTTGGCGGGCAGTCTGTCCATTCTGGCGCTTGTCTCTTGGATAGTGTTCAGCGCACAGTGCAATGCAGCCCTCGACAAGCTCAAGCACCCTTCTAAACGATATGTTTAATCCTCCAGGGCGCCTTGGCGGGCAGTCTGTCCAGTCTGGCGCTTGTCTCTTGGATAGAGCTCAGCGCGCAGTGCAATGCAGCCCTCGACAAGCTAAAGCACCCTTCTAAACGATATGTTTAATCCTCCAGGGCGCCTTGGCGGGCAGTCTGTCCAGTCTGGCGGTTGTCTCTTGGATAGTGTTCAGCGCGCAGTGCAATGCAGCCCTCGACAAGCTCAAGCACCCTTCTAAACGATATGTTTAATCCTCCAGGGCGCCTTGGCGGGCAGTCTGTCCAGTCTGGCACTTGTCTCTTGGATAGTGTTCGGCGCACAGTGCAATGCAGCCCTCGACAAGCTCAAGCACCCTTCTAAACCATATGTTTAATCCTCCCAGGCGCCTTGGCGGGCAGTCTGTCCAGTATGGCGGTTGTCTCTTGGATAGTGTTCGGCGCACAGTGCAATGCAGCCCTCGACAAGCTCAAGCACCCTTCTAAACGATATGTTTAATCCTCCAGGGCGCCTTGGCGGGCAGTCTGTCCAGTCTGGCACTTGTCTCTTGGATAGTGTTCGGCGCACAGTGCAATGCAGCCCTCGACAAGCTCAAGCACCCTTCTAAACGATATGTTTAATCCTCCAGGGCGCCTTGGCGGGCAGTCTGTCCAGTCTGGCACTTGTCTCTTTGATAGTGTTCGGCGCGCAGTGCAATGCAGCCCTCGACAAGCTCAAGCACCCTTCTAAACGATATGTTTAATCTTCCAGGGCGCCTTGGCGGGCAGTCTGTCCAGTCTTGCGCTTGTCTCTTGGATAGTGTTCAGCGCGCAGTGCAATGCAGCCCTCGACAAGCTCAAGCACCCTTCTAAACGATATGTTTAATCCTCCAGGGCGCCTTGGCGGGCTGTCTGTCCAGTCTGGCGCTTGTCTCTTGGATAGTGTTCGGCGCACAGTGCAATGCAGCCCTCGACAAGCTCAAGCACCCTTCTAAACGATATGTTTAACCTTCCAGGGCGCCTTGGTGGGCAGTCTGTCCAGTCTGGCACTTGTCACTTGGATAGTGTTCGGCGCACAGTGCAATGCAGCCCTCGACAAGCTCAAGCACCCTTCTAAACGATATGTTTAATATTCCACGGTGCCTTGGCGGGCAGTCTGTCCAGTCTGGCACTTGTCTCTTGGATAGTGTTCGGCGCACAGTGCAATGCAGCCCTCGACAAGCTCAAGCACCCTTCTAAACGATATGTTTAATCTTCCAGGGTGCCTTGGCGGGCAGTCTGTCCAGTCTGGCGCATGTTTCTTGGATATTGTTCGGCGCGCAGTGCAATGCAGCCCTCGACAAGCTCAAGCAACCTTCAAAACCATATGTTTAATCCTCCAGGGCGCCTTGGCGGGCAGTCTGTACAGTCTGGCGGTTGTCTCTTGGATAGTGTTCAGCGCGCAGTGCAATGCAGCCCTCGACAAGCTCAAGCACCCTTCTAAACGATATGTTTAATCCTCCAGGGCGCCTTGGCGGGCAGTCTGTCCAGTCTGGCGCTTGTCTCTTGGATAGTGTTCGGCGCACAGTGCAACGCAGCCCTCGACAAGCTCAAGCACCCTTCTAAACGATATGTTTAATTCTCCAGGGCGCCTTGACGGGCAGTCTGTCCAGTCTGGCGCTTGTCTCTTGGATAGTGTTTGGCGCACAGTGCAATGCAGCCCTCGACAAGCTCAAGCACCCTTCTAAACGATAAGTTTAATCCTCCAGGGCGCCTTGGCGGGCAGTCTGTCCAGTCTGACGCTTGTCTCTTGGATAGTGTTCAGCGCGCAGTGCAATGCAGCCCTCGACAAGCTCAAGCACCCTTCTAAACGATATGTTTAATCCTCCAGGGCGCCTTGACGGGCAGTCTGTCCAGTCTGGCACTTGTCTCTTGGATAGTGTTCGGCGCGCAGTGTAATGCAGCCCTCGACAAGCTCAAGCACCCTTCTAAACGATATGTTTAACCCTCCAGGGCGCCTTGGCGGGCAGTCTGTCCAGTCTGGCGCTTGTCTCTTGGATAGTGTTCAGCGCGCAGTGCAATGCAGCCCTCGACAAGCTCAAGCACCCTTCTAAACGATATGTTTAATCCTCCAGGGCGCCTAGGCGGGCAGTCTGTCCAGTCTGGCGCTTGTCTCTTGGATAGTGCTCAGCGCGCAGTGCAATGCAGCCCTCGACAAGCTAAAGCACGCTTCTAAACGATATGCTTAATCCTCCAGGGCGCCTTAGCGGGCAGTCTGTCCAGTCTGGTGGTTGTCTCTTGGATAGTGTTCGGCGCACAGTGCAATGCAGCCCTCGACAAGCTCAAGCACCCTTCTAAACGATATGTTTAATCCTCCAGGGCGCCTTGGCGGGCAGTCTGTCCAGTCTGGCGCTTGTCTCTTGGATAGTGTTCGGCGCGCAGTGCAATGCAGCCCTCGACAAGCTCAAGCACCCTTCTAAACGATATGTATAATCCTCCAGGGCGCCTTGGCGGGCATTCTGTCCAGTCTGGCGCTTGTCTCTTGGATAGTGTTCGGCGCGCAGTGCAATGCAGCCCTCGACAAGCTCAAGCACCCTTCTAAACGATATGTTTAATCCTCCAGGGCGCCTTGGCGGGCAGTCTGTCCAGTCTGGCGGTTGTCTCTTGGATAGTGTTCAGCGCCCAGTGCAATGCAGCCCTCGACAAGCTCAAGCACCCTTCTATACGATATGTTTCATCCTCCGGGGCGCCTTGGCGGGCAGTCTGACCAGTCTGGCGCTTGGCTCTTGGATAGTGTTTGGTGCGCAGTGCAATGAAGCCCTCGACAAGCCCAAGCACCCTTCTAAACGATATGTTTAATCCTCCAGGGCGCCTTGACGGGCAGTCTGTCCAGTCTGGCGGTTGTCTCTTGGATAGTGTTCGGCGCACAGTGCAATGCAGCCCTCGACAATCTCAAGCACCCTTCTAAACGATATGTTTAATCCTCCAGGGCGCCTTGGCGGGCAGTCTGTCCAGTCTGGCACTTGTCTCTTGGATAGTGTTCAGTGCGCAGTGCAATGCAGCCCTCGACAAGCTCAAGCACCCTTCTAAACGATATGTTTAATCCTCCAGGGCGCCTTGGCGGGCAGTCTGTCCAGTCTGGCGCTTGCCTCTTGGATAGTGTTCGGCGCACAGTGCAATGCAGCACTCGACAAGCTCAAGCACCCTTCTAAACGATATGTTTAATCCTCCAGGGCGCCTTGGCGGGCAGTCTGTCCAGTCTGGCACTTGTCTCTTGGATAGTGTTCGGCGCACAGTGCAATGCAACCCTCGACAAGCTCAAGCACCCTTCTAAACGATAAGTTTAATCCTCCAGGGCGCCTTGGCGGGCAGTATGTCCAGTCTGGCGTTTGTCTCTTGGATAGTGTTCGGCGCGCAGTGCAATGCAGACCTCGACAAGCTCAAGCACCCTTCTAAACGATATGTATAATCCTCCAGGGCGCCTTGGCGGGCAGCCTGTCCAGTCTGGCGCTTGTCTCTTGGATAGTGTACGGCGCGCAGTGCAATGCAGCCCTCGACAAGCTCAAGCACCCTTCTAAACGATATGTTTAATCCTCCAGGGCGCCTTGGCGGAGAGTCTGTCCAGTCTGGCGGTTGTCTCTTGGATAGTGTTCAGCGCGCAGTGCAATGCAGCCCTCGACAAGCTCAAGCACCCTTCTATACGATATGTTTCATCCTCCGGGGCGCCTTGGCGGGCAGTCTGACCAGTCTGGCGCTTTTCTCTTGGATAGTCTTTGGCGCGCAGTGCAATGAAGCCCTCGACAAGCTCAAGCACCCTTCTAAACGATATGTTTAATCCTCCAGGGCGCCTTGACGGGCAGTCTGTCCAGTCTGGCGGTTGTCTCTTGGATAGTGTTCGGCGCACAGTGCAATGCAGCCCTCGACAAGCTCAAGCACCCTTCTAAACGATATGTTTAATCCTCCAGGGCGCCTTGGCGGGCAGTCTGTCAAGTCTGGCACTTGTCTCTTGGATAGTGTTCAGTGCGCAGTGCAATGCAGCCCTCGACAAGCTCAAGCACCCTTCTAAACGATATGTTTAATCCTCCAGGGCGCCTTGACGGCAGTCTGTCCAGTCTGGCGCTTGTCTCTTGGATAGTGTTCGGCGCACAGTGCAATGCAGCCCTCGACAAGCTCAAGCACCCTTCTAAACGATAAGTTTAATCCTCCAGGGCGCCTTGGCGGGCAGTCTGTCCAGTCTGACGCTTGTCTCTTGGATAGTGTTCAGCGCGCAGTGCAATGCAGCCCTCGACAAGCTCAAGCAACCTTCTAAACGATATGTTTAATCCTCCAGGGCGCCTTGACGGGCAGTCTGTCCAGTCTGGCGGTTGTCTCTTGGATAGTGTTCAGCGCGCAGAACAATGCAGCCCTCGACAAGCTCAAGCACCCCTCTAAACGATATGTTTAATCCTCCAGGGCGCCTTGGCGGGCAGTCTGTCCAGTCTGGCGCTTGTCTCTTGGATAGTGTTCAGCGCGCCGTGCAATGCAGCCCTCGACAAGCTCAAGCACCCTTCTAAACGATATGTTTAATCCTCCAGGGCGCCTTGGCGGGCAGTCTGTCCAGTCTGGCGCTTGTCTCTTGGATAGTGCTCAGCGCGCTGTGCAATGCAGCCCTCGACAAGCTAAAGCACCCTTCTAAACGATATGTTTAATCCTCCAGGGCGCCTTAGCGGGCAGTCTGTCCAGTCTGGTGGTTGTCTCTTGGATAGTGTTCGGCGCACAGTGCAATGCAGCCCTCGACAAGCTCAAGCACCCTTCTAAACGATATGTTTAATCCTCCAGGGCGCCTTGGCGGGCAGTCTGTCCAGTCTGGCGCATGTCTCTTGGATAGTGTTCGGCGCGCAGTGCAATGCAGCCCTCGACAAGCTCAAGCACCCTTCTAAACGATATGTTTATTCTTCCAGGGCGCCTTGGTGGGCAGTCTGTCCAGTCTGGCACATGTCACTTGGATATTGTTCGGCGCACAGTGCAATGCAGCCCTCGACAAGCTCAAGCACCCTTCTAAACGATATGTTTAATCTTCCAGGGTGCCTTGGCGGGCAGTCTGTCCAGTCTGGCGGTTGTCTCTTGGATAGTGTTCGGCGCACAGTGCAATGCAGCCCTCGACAAGCTCAAGCACCCTTCTAAACGATATGTTTAATATTCCAGGGTGCCTTGGCGGGCAGTCTGTCCAGTCTGGCACTTGTCTCTTGGATAGTGTTCGGCGCACAGTGCAATGCAGCCCTCGACAAGCTCAAGCACCCTTCTAAACGATATGTTTAATCTTCCAGGGCGCCTTGGCGGGCAGTCTGTCCAGTCTGGCGCATGTCTCTTGGATAGTGTTCGGCGCGCAGTGCAATGCAGCCCTCGACAAGCTCAAGCAACCTTCTAAACCATATGTTTAATCCTCCAGGGCGCCTTGGCGGGCAGTCTGTCCAGTCTGGCGGTTGTCTCTTGGATAGTGTTCAGCGCGCAGTGCAATGCATTCCTCGACAAGCTCAAGCACCCTTCTAAACGATATGTTTAATCCTCCAGGGCGCCTTGGCGGGCAGTCTGTCCAGTCTGGCGCTTGTCTCTTGCATAGTGTTCGGCGCACAGTGCAATGCAGCCCTCGACAAGCTCAAGCACCCTTCTAAACGATATGTTTACTTCTCCAGGGCGCCTTGACGGGCAGTCTGTCCAGTCTGGCGCTTGTCTCTTGGATAGTGTTCGGCGCACAGTGCATTGCAGCCCTCGACAAGCTCAAGCACCCTTCTAAACGATAAGTTTAATCCTCCAGGGCGCCTTGGCGGGCAGTCTGTCCAGTCTGGCGCTTGTCTCTTGGATAGTGTTCAGCGCGCTGTGCAATGCAGCCCTCGACAAGCTCAAGCACCCTTCTAAACGATATGTTTAATCCTCCAGGGCGCCTTGAAGGGCAGTCTGTCCAGTCTGGCACTTGTCTCTTGGATAGTGTTCCGCGCGCAGTGCAATGCAGCCCTCGACAAGCTCAAGCACCCTTCTAAACGATATGTTTAATCCTCCAGGGCGCCTTGGCGGGCAGTCTGTCCATTCTGGCGCTTGTCTCTTGGATAGTGTTCAGCGCACAGTGCAATGCAGCCCTCGACAAGCTCAAGCACCCTTCTAAACGATATGTTTAATCCTCCAAGGCGCCTTGGCGGGCAGTCTGTCCAGTCTGGCGCTTGTCTCTTGGATAGTTCTCAGCGCGCAGTGCAATGCAGCCCTCGACAAGCTAAAGCACCCTTCTAAACGATATGTTTAATCCTCCAGGGCGCCTTGGCGGGCAGTCTGTCCAGTCTGGCGGTTGTCTCTTGGATAGTGTTCAGCACGCAGTGCAATGCAGCCCTCGACAAGCTCAAGCACCCTTCTAAACGATATGTTTAATCCTCCAGGGCGCCTTGGCGGGCAGTCTGTCCACTCTGGCACTTGTCTCTTGGATAGTGTTCGGCGCACAGTGCAATGCAGCCCTCGACAAGCTCAAGCACCCTTCTAAACCATATGTTTAATCCTCCAGGGCGCCTTGGCGGGCAGTCTGTCCAGTCTGGCGGTTGTCTCTTGGATAGTGTTCGGCGCACAGTGCAATGCAGCCCTCGACAAGCTCAAGCACCCTTCTAAACGATATGTTTAATCCTCCAGGGCGCCTTGGCGGGCAGTCTGTCCAGTCTGGCACTTGTCTCTTGGATAGTGTTCGGCGCACAGTGCAATGCAGCCCTCGACAAGCTCAAGCACCCTTCTAAACGATATGTTTAATCCTCCAGGGCGCCTTGGCGGGCAGTCTGTCCAGTCTGGCACTTGTCTCTTTGATAGTGTTCGGCGCGCAGTGAATTCAGCCCTCGACAAGCTCAAGCACCCTTCTAAACGATATGTTTAATCTTCCAGGGCGCCTTGGCGGGCAGTCTGTCCAGTCTTGCGCTTGTCTCTTGGATAGTGTTCAGCGCGCAGTGCAATGCAGCCCTCGACATGCTCAAGCACCCTTCTAAACGATATGTTTAATCCTCCAGGGCGCCTTGGCGGGCTGTCTGTCCAGTCTGGCGCTTGTCTCTTGGATAGTGTTCGGCGCACAGTGCAATGCAGCCCTCGACAAGCTCAAGCACCCTTCTAAACGATATGTTTAACCTTCCAGGGCGCCTTGGTGGGCAGTCTGTCCAGTCTGGCACTTGTCACTTGGATAGTGTTCGGCGCACAGTGCAATGCAGCCCTCGACAAGCTCAAGCACCCTTCTAAACGATATGTTTAATCCTCCAGGGTGCCTTGGCGGGCAGTCTGTCCAGTCTGGCGGTTGTCTCTTGGATAGTGTTCGGCGCACAGTGCAATGCAGCCCTCGACAAGCTCAAGCACCCTTCTAAACGATATGTTTAATATTCCATGGTGCCTTGGCGGGCAGTCTGTCCAGTCTGGCACTTGTCTCTTGGATAGTGTTCGGCGCACAGTGCAATGCAGCCCTCGACAAGCTCAAGCACCCTTCTAAACGATATGTTTAATCTTCCAGGGTGCCTTGGCGGGCAGTCTGTCCAGTCTGGCGCATGTCTCTTGGATAGTGTTCGGCGCGCAGTGCAATGCAGCCCTCGACAATCTCAAGCAACCTTCTAAACCATATGTTTAATCCTCCAGGGCGCCTTGGCGGGCAGTCTGTCCAGTCTGGCGCATGTCTCTTGGATAGTGTTCGGCGCGCAGTGCAATGCAGCCCTCGACAAGCTCAAGCAACTTTCTAAACCATATGTTTAATCCTCCAGGGCGCCTTGGCGGGCAGTCTGTCCAGTCTGGCGGTTGTCTCTTGGATAGTGTTCGGCGCACAGTGCAACGCAGCCCTCGACAAGCTCAAGCACCCTTCTAAACGATATGTTTAATTCTCCAGGGCGCCTTGACGGGCAGTCTGTCTAGTCTGGCGCTTGTCTCTTAGATAGTGTTCGGCGCACAGTGCAATGCAGCCCTCGACAAGCTCAAGCACCCTTCTAAACGATATGTTTAATCCTCCAGGGCGCCTTGACGGGCAGTCTGTCCAGTCTGGCGCTTGTCTCTTGGATAGTGTTCGGCGCGCAGTGCAATGCAGCCCTCGACAAGCTCAAGCACCCTTCTAAACGATATGTTTCATCCTCCGGGGCGCCTTGGCGGGCAGTCTGTCCAGTCTGGCACTTGTCTCTTGGATAGTGTTCGGCGCGCAGTGCAATGCAGCCCTCGACAAGCTCAAGCACCCTTCTAAACGATATGTTTAATCCTCCAGGGCGCCTTGGCGGGCAGTCTGTCCAGTCTGGCGCTTGTCTCTTGGATAGTGTTCAGCGCGCAGTGCAATGCAGCCCTCGACAAGCTCAAGCACCCTTCTAAACGATATGTTTAATCCTCCAGGGCGCCTAGGCGGGCAGTCTGTCCAGACTGGTGCTTGTCTCTTGGATAGTGCTCAGCGCGCAGTGCAATGCAGCCCTCGACAAACTAAAGCACCCTTCTAAACGATATGTTTAATCCTCCAGGGCGCCTTAGCGGGCAGTCTGTCCAGTCTGGTGGTTGTCTCTTGGATAGTGTTCGGCGCACAGTGCAATGCAGCCCTCGACAAGCTCAAGCACCCTTCTAAACGATATGTTTAATCCTCCAGGGCGCCTTGGCGGGCAGTCTGTCCAGTCTGGCGCTTGTCTCTTGGATAGTGTTCGGCGCGCAGTGCAATGCAGCCCTCGACAAGCTCAAGCACCCTTCTAAACGATATGTATAATCCTCCAGGGCGCCTTGGCGGGCAGTCTGTCCAGTTTGGCGCTTGTCTCTTGGATAGTGTTCGGCGCGCAGTGCAATGCAGCCCTCGACAAGCTCAAGCACCCTTCTAAACGATATGTTTAATCCTCCAGGGCGCCTTGGCGGGCAGTCTGTCCAGTCTGGCGGTTGTCTCTTGGATAGTGTTCAGCGCGCAGTGCAATGCAGCCCTCGACAAGCTCAAGCACCCTTCTATACGATTTGTTTCATCCTCCGGGGCGCCTTGGCGGGCAGTCTGACCAGTCAGGCGCTTGGCTCTTGGATAGTGTTTGGTGCGCAGTGCAATGAAGCCCTCGACAAGCTCAAGCACCCTTCTAAACGATATGTTTAATCCTCCAGGGCGCCTTGACGGGCGGTCTGTCCAGTCTGGCGGTTGTCTCTTGGATAGTGTTCGGCGCACAGTGCAATGCAGCCCTCGACAAGCTCAAGCACCCTTCTAAACAATATGTTTAATCCTCCAGGGCGCCTTGGCGGGCAGTCTGTCCAGTCTGGCACTTGTCTCTTGGATAGTGTTCAATGCGCAGTGCAATGCAGCCCTCGACAAGCTCAAGCACCCTTCTAAACGATATGTTTAATCCTCCAGGGCGCCTTGGCGGGCAGTCTGTCCAGTCTGGCGCTTGTCTCTTGGATAGTGTTCGGCGCACAGTGCAATGCAGCACTCGACAAGCTCAAGCACCCTTCTAAACGATATGTTTAATCCTCCAGGGCGCCTTGGCGGGCAGTCTGTCCAGTCTGTCACTTGTCTCTTGGATAGTGTTCGGCGCACAGTGCAATGCAGCCCTCGACAAGCTCAAGCACCCTTCTAAACGATAAGTTTAATCCTCCAGGGCGCCTTGGCGGGCAGTCTGTCCAGTCTGGCGCTTGTCTCTTGGATAGTGTTCGGCGCGCAGTGCAATGCAGACCTCGACAAGCTCAAGCACCCTTCTAAACGATATGTATAATCCTCCAGGGCGCCTTGGCGGGCAGCCTGTCCAGTCTGGCGCTTGTCTCTTGGATAGTGTACGGCGCGCAGTGCAATGCAGCCCTCGACAAGCTCAAGCACCCTTCTAAACGATATGTTTAATCCTCCAGGGCGCCTTGGCGGGCAGTCTGTCCAGTCTGGCGGTCGTCTCTTGGATAGTGTTCAGCGCGCAGTGCAATGAAGCCCTCGACAAGCTCAAGCACCCTTCTATACGATATGTTTCATCCTCCGGGGCGCCTTGGCGGGCAGTCTGACCAGTCTGGCGCTTGTCTCTTGGATAGTGTTTGGCGCGCAGTGCAATGAAGCCCTCGACAAGCTCAAGCACCCTTCTAAACGATATGTTTAAACCTCCAGGGCGACTTGACGGGCAGTCTGTCCAGTCTGGCGGTTGTCTCTTGGATAGTGTTCGGCGCACAGTGCAATGCAGCCCTCGACAAGCTCAAGCACCCTTCTAAACGATATGTTTAATCCTCCAGGGCGCCTTGGCGGGCAGTCTGTCAAGTCTGGCACTTGTCTCTTGGATAGTGTTCAGTGCGCAGTGCAATGCAGCCCTCGACAAGCTCAAGCACCCTTCTAAACGATATGTTTAATCCTCCAGGGCGCCTTGGCGGGCAGTCTGTCCAGTCTGGCGGTTGTCTCTTGGATAGTGTTCGGCGCACAGTGCAATGCAGCCCTCGACAAGCTCAAGCACCCTTCTAAACGATATGTTTAATATTCCACGGTGCCTTGGCGGGCAGTCTGTCCAGTCTGGCGCTTGTCTCTTGGATAGTGTTCGGCGCGCAGTGCAATGCAGCCCTCGACAAGCTCAAGCACCCTTCTAAACGATATGTTTAATCTTCCAGGGTGCCTTGGCGGGCAGTCTGTCCAGTCTGGCGCATGTCTCTTGGATAGTGTTCGGCGCGCAGTGCAATGCAGCCCTCGACAAGCTCAAGCAACCTTCTAAACCATATGTTTAATCCTCCAGGGCGCCTAGGCGGGCAGTCTGTCCAGTCTGGCGGTTGACTCTTGGATAGTGTTCAGCGCGCAGTGCAATGCAGCCCTCGACAAGCTCAAGCACCCTTCTAAACGATATGTTTAATTCTCCAGGGCGCCTTGACGGGCAGTCTGTCCAGTCTGGCGCTTGTCTCTTGGATAGTGTTCGGCGCGCAGTGCAATGCAGCCCTCGACAAGCTCAAGCACCCTTCTAAACGATATGTTTAATCCTCCAGGGCGCCTTGGCGGGCAGTCTGTCCAGTCTGGCGCTTGTCTCTTGGATAGTGCTCAGCGCGCAGTGCAATGCAGCCCTCGACAAGCTAAAGCACCCTTCTAAACGATATGTTTAATCCTCCAGGGCGCCTTAGCGGGCAGTCTGTCCAGTCTGGTGGTTGTCTCTTGGATAGTGTTCGGCGCACAGTGCAATGCAGCCCTCGACAAGCTCAAGCACCCTTCTAAACGATATGTTTAATCCTCCAGGGCGCCTTGGCGGGCAGTCTGTCCAGTCTGGCGCTTGTCTCTTGGATAGTGTTCGGCGCGCAGTGCAATGCAGCCCTCGACAAGCTCAAGCACCCTTCTAAACGATATGTATAATCCTCCAGGGCGCCTTGGCGGGCAGTCTGTCCAGTCTGGCGCTTGTCTCTTGGATAGTGTTCGGCGCGCAGTGCAATGCAGCCCTCGACAAGCTCAAGCACCCTTCTAAACGATATGTTTAATCCTCCAGGGCGCCTTGGCGGGCAGTCTGTCCAGTCTGGCGGTTGTCTCTTGGATAGTGCTCAGCGCGCAGTGCAAGCAGCCCTCGACAAGCTCAAGCACCCTTCTATACGATATGTTTCATCCTCCGGGGCGCCTTGGCGGGCAGTCTGACCAGTCTGGCGCTTGGCTCTTGGATAGTGTTTGGCGCGCAGTGCAATGCAGCCCTCGACAAGCTCAAGCACCCTTCTAAACGATATGTTTAATCCTCCAGGGCGCCTTGGCGGGCAGTCTGTCCAGTCTGGCGCTTGTCTCTTGGATAGTGTTCGGCGCACAGTGCAATGCAGCCCTCGACAAGCTCAAGCACCCTTCTAAACGATATGTATAATCCTCCAGGGCGCCTTGGCGGGCAGTCTGTCCAGTCTGGCGGTTGTCTCTAGGATAGTGTTCGACGCACAGTGCAATGCAGCCCTCGACAAGCTCAAGCACCCTTCTAAACGATATGTTTAACCTTCCAGGGCGCCTTGGTGGGCAGTCTGTCCAGTCTGGCACTTGTCACTTGGATAGTGTTCGGCGCACAGTGCAATGCAGCCCTCGACAAGCTCAAGCACCCTTCTAAACGATATGTTTAATATTCCACGGTGCCTTGGCGGGCAGTCTGTCCAGTCTGGCACTTGTCTCTTGGATAGTGTTCGGCGCACAGTGCAATGCAGCCCTCGACAAGCTCAAGCACCCTTCTAAACGATATGTTTAATCTTCCAGGGTGCCTTGGCGGGCAGTCTGTCCAGTCTGGCGCATGTTTCTTGGATATTGTTCGGCGCGCAGTGCAATGCAGCCCTCGACAAGCTCAAGCAACCTTCTAAACCATATGTTTAATCCTCCAGGGCGCCTTGGCGGGCAGTCTGTCCAGTCTGGCGGTTGTCTCTTGGATAGTGTTCAGCGCGCAGTGCAATGCAGCCCTCGACAAGCTCAAGCACCCTTCTAAACGATATGTTTAATCCTCCAGGGCGCCTTGGCGGGCAGTCTGTCCAGTCTGGCGCTTGTCTCTTGGATAGTGTTCGGCGCACAGTGCAACGCAGCCCTCGACAAGCTCAAGCACCCTTCTAAACGATATGTTTAATTCTCCAGGGCGCCTTGACGGGCAGTCTGTCCAGTCTGGCGCTTGTCTCTTGGATAGTGTTCGGCGCACAGTGCAATGCAGCCCTCGACAAGCTCAAGCACCCTTCTAAACGATAAGTTTAATCCTCCAGGGCGCCTTGGCGGGCAGTCTGTCCAGTCTGACGCTTGTCTCTTGGATAGTGTTCAGCGCGCAGTGCAATGCAGCCCTCGACAAGCTCAAGCACCCTTCTAAACGATATGTTTAATCCTCCAGGGCGCCTAGGCGGGCAGTCTGTCCAGTCTGGCGCTTGTCTCTTGGATAGTGCTCAGCGCGCAGTGCAATGCAGCCCTCGACAAGCTAAAGCACGCTTCTAAACGATATGTTTAATCCTCCAGGGCGCCTTAGCGGGCAGTCTGTCCAGTCTGGTGGTTGTCTCTTGGATAGTGTTCGGCGCACAGTGCAATGCAGCCCTCGACAAGCTCAAGCACCCTTCTAAACGATATGTTTAATCCTCCAGGGCGCCTTGGCGGGCAGTCTGTCCAGTCTGGCGCTTGTCTCTTGGATAGTGTTCGGCGCGCAGTGCAATGCAGCCCTCGACAAGCTCAAGCACCCTTCTAAACGATATGTATAATCCTCCAGGGCGCCTTGGCGGGCAGTCTGTCCAGTCTGGCGCTTGTCTCTTGGATAGTGTTCGGCGCGCAGTGCAATGCAGCCCTCGACAAGCTCAAGCACCCTTCTAAACGATATGTTTAATCCTCCAGGGCGCCTTGGCGGGCAGTCTGTCCAGTCTGGCGGTTGTCTCTTGGATAGTGTTCAGCGCCCAGTGCAATGCAGCCCTCGACAAGCTCAAGCACCCTTCTATACGATATGTTTCATCCTCCGGGGCGCCTTGGCGGGCAGTCTGACCAGTCTGGCGCTTGGCTCTTGGATAGTGTTTGGTGCGCAGTGCAATGAAGCCCTCGACAAGCCCAAGCACCCTTCTAAACGATATGTTTAATCCTCCAGGGCGCCTTGACGGGCAGTCTGTCCAGTCTGGCGGTTGTCTCTTGGATAGTGTTCGGCGCACAGTGCAATGCAGCCCTCGACAATCTCAAGCACCCTTCTAAACGATATGTTTAATCCTCCAGGGCGCCTTGGCGGGCAGTCTGTCCAGTCTGGCACTTGTCTCTTGGATAGTGTTCAGTGCGCAGTGCAATGCAGCCCTCGACAAGCTCAAGCACCCTTCTAAACGATATGTTTAATCCTCCAGGGCGCCTTGGCGGGCAGTCTGTCCAGTCTGGCGCTTGCCTCTTGGATAGTGTTGGGCGCACAGTGCAATGCAGCACTCGACAAGCTCAAGCACCCTTCTAAACGATATGTTTAATCCTCCAGGGCGCCTTGGCGGGCAGTCTGTCCAGTCTGGCACTTGTCTCTTGGATAGTGTTCGGCGCACAGTGCAATGCAGCCCTCGACAAGCTCAAGCACCCTTCTAAACGATAAGTTTAATCCTCCAGGGCGCCTTGGCGGGCAGTATGTCCAGTCTGGCGCTTGTCTCTTGGATAGTGTTCGGCGCGCAGTGCAATGCAGACCTCGACAAGCTCAAGCACCCTTCTAAACGATATGTATAATCCTCCAGGGCGCCTTGGCGGGCAGCCTGTCCAGTCTGGCGCTTGTCTCTTGGATAGTGTACGGCGCGCAGTGCAATGCAGCCCTCGACAAGCTCAAGCACCCTTCTAAACGATATGTTTAATCCTCCAGGGCGCCTTGGCGGAGAGTCTGTCCAGTCTGGCGGTTGTCTCTTGGATAGTGTTCAGCGCGCAGTGCAATGCAGCCCTCGACAAGCTCAAGCACCCTTCTATACGATATGTTTCATCCTCCGGGGCGCCTTGGCGGGCAGTCTGACCAGTCTGGCGCTTGTCTCTTGGATAGTGTTTGGCGCGCAGTGCAATGAAGCCCTCGACAAGCTCAAGCACCCTTCTAAACGATATGTTTAATCCTCCAGGGCGCCTTGACGGGCAGTCTGTCCAGTCTGGCGGTTGTCTCTTGGATAGTGTTCGGCGCACAGTGCAATGCAGCCCTCGACAAGCTCAAGCACCCTTCTAAACGATATGTTTAATCCTCCAGGGCGCCTTGGCGGGCAGTCTGTCAAGTCTGGCACTTGTCTCTTGGATAGTGTTCAGTGCGCAGTGCAATGCAGCCCTCGACAAGCTCAAGCACCCTTCTAAACGATATGTTTAATCCTCCAGGGCGCCTTGGCGGGCAGTCTGTCAAGTCTGGCACTTGTCTCTTGGATAGTGTTCAGTGCGCAGTGCAATGCAGCCCTCGACAAGCTCAAGCACCCTTCTAAACGATATGTTTAATCCTCCAGGGCGCCTTGACGGCAGTCTGTCCAGTCTGGCGCTTGTCTCTTGGATAGTGTTCGGCGCACAGTGCAATGCAGCCCTCGACAAGCTCAAGCACCCTTCTAAACGATAAGTTTAATCCTCCAGGGCGCCTTGGCGGGCAGTCTGTCCAGTCTGACGCTTGTTTCTTGGATAGTGTTCAGCGCGCAGTGCAATGCAGCCCTCGACAAGCTCAAGCAACCTTCTAAACGATATGTTTAATCCTCCAGGGCGCCTTGACGGGCAGTCTGTCCAGTCTGGCGGTTGTCTCTTGGATAGTGTTCAGCGCGCAGAACAATGCAGCCCTCGACAAGCTCAAGCACCCCTCTAAACGATATGTTTAATCCTCCAGGGCGCCTTGGCGGGCAGTCTGTCCAGTCTGGCGCTTGTCTCTTGGATAGTGTTCAGCGCGCCGTGCAATGCAGCCCTCGACATGCTCAAGCACCCTTCTAAACGATATGTTTAATCCTCCAGGGCGCCTTGGCGGGCAGTCTGTCCAGTCTGGCGCTTGTCTCTTGGATAGTGCTCAGCGCGCTGTGCAATGCAGCCCTCGACAAGCTAAAGCACCCTTCTAAACGATATGTTTAATCCTCCAGGGCGCCTTAGCGGGCAGTCTGTCCAGTCTGGTGGTTGTCTCTTGGATAGTGTTCGGCGCACAGTGCAATGCAGCCCTCGACAAGCTCAAGCACCCTTCTAAACGATATGTTTAATCCTCCAGGGCGCCTTGGCGGGCAGTCTGTCCAGTCTGGCGCATGTCTCTTGGATAGTGTTCGGCGCGCAGTGCAATGCAGCCCTCGACAAGCTCAAGCACCCTTCTAAACGATATGTTTATTCTTCCAGGGCGCCTTGGTGGGCAGTCTGTCCAGTCTGGCACTTGTCACTTGGATATTGTTCGGCGCACAGTGCAATGCAGCCCTCGACAAGCTCAAGCACCCTTCTAAACGATATGTTTAATCTTCCAGGGTGCCTTGGCGGGCAGTCTGTCCAGTCTGGCGGTTGTCTCTTGGATAGTGTTCGGCGCACAGTGCAATGCAGCCCTCGACAAGCTCAAGCACCCTTCTAAACGATATGTTTAATATTCCAGGGTGCCTTGGCGGGCAGTCTGTCCAGTCTGGCACTTGTCTCTTGGATAGTGTTCGGCGCACAGTGCAATGCAGCCCTCGACAAGCTCAAGCACCCTTCTAAACGATATGTTTAATCTTCCAGGGCGCCTTGGCGGGCAGTCTGTTCAGTCTGGCGCATGTCTCTTGGATAGTGTTCGGCGCGCAGTGCAATGCAGCCCTCGACAAGCTCAAGCAACCTTCTAAACCATATGTTTAATCCTCCAGGGCGCCTTGGCGGGCAGTCTGTCCAGTCTGGCGGTTGTCTCTTGGATAGTGTTCAGCGCGCAGTGCAATGCATTCCTCGACAAGCTCAAGCACCCTTCTAAACGATATGTTTAATCCTCCAGGGCGCCTTGGCGGGCAGTCTGTCCAGTCTGGCGCTTGTCTCTTGCATAGTGTTCGGCGCACAGTGCAATGCAGCCCTCGACAAGCTCAAGCACCCTTCTAAACGATATGTTTACTTCTCCAGGGCGCCTTGACGGGCAGTCTGTCCAGTCTGGCGCTTGTCTCTTGGATAGTGTTCGGCGCACAGTGCAATGCAGCCCTCGACAAGCTCAAGCACCCTTCTAAACGATAAGTTTAATCCTCCAGGGCGCCTTGGCGGGCAGTCTGTCCAGTCTGGCGCTTGTCTCTTGGATAGTGTTCAGCGCGCTGTGCAATGCAGCCCTCGACAAGCTCAAGCACCCTTCTAAACGATATGTTTAATCCTCCAGGGCGCCTTGAAGGGCAGTCTGTCCAGTCTGGCACTTGTCTCTTGGATAGTGTTCCGCGCGCAGTGCAATGCAGCCCTCGACAAGCTCAAGCACCCTTCTAAACGATATGTTTAATCCTCCAGGGCGCCTTGGCGGGCAGTCTGTCCATTCTGGCGCTTGTCTCTTGGATAGTGTTCAGCGCACAGTGCAATGCAGCCCTCGACAAGCTCAAGCACCCTTCTAAACGATATGTTTAATCCTCCAAGGCGCCTTGGCGGGCAGTCTGTCCAGTCTGGCGCTTGTCTCTTGGATAGTGCTCAGCGCGCAGTGCAATGCAGCCCTCGACAAGCTAAAGCACCCTTCTAAACGATATGTTTAATCCTCCAGGGCGCCTTGGCGGGCAGTCTGTCCAGTCTGGCGGTTGTCTCTTGGATAGTGTTCAGCACGCAGTGCAATGCAGCCCTCGACAAGCTCAAGCACCCTTCTAAACGATATGTTTAATCCTCCAGGGCGCCTTGGCGGGCAGTCTGTCCACTCTGGCACTTGTCTCTTGGATAGTGTTCGGCGCACAGTGCAATGCTGCCCTCGACAAGCTCAAGCACCCTTCTAAACCATATGATTAATCCTCCAGGGCGCCTTGGCGGGCAGTCTGTCCAGTCTGGCGGTTGTCTCTTGGATAGTGTTCGGCGCACAGTGCAATGCAGCCCTCGACAAGCTCAAGCACCCTTCTAAACGATATGTTTAATCCTCCAGGGCGCCTTGGCGGGCAGTCTGTCCAGTCTGGCACTTGTCTCTTGGATAGTGTTCGGCGCACAGTGCAATGCAGCCCTCGACAAGCTCAAGCACCCTTCTAAACGATATGTTTAATCCTCCAGGGCGCCTTGGCGGGCAGTCTGTCCAGTCTGGCACTTGTCTCTTTGATAGTGTTCGGCGCGCAGTGCAATGCAGCCCTCGACAAGCTCAAGCACCCTTCTAAACGATATGTTTAATCTTCCAGGGCGCCTTGGCGGGCAGTCTGTCCAGTCTTGCGCTTGTCTCTTGGATAGTGTTCAGCGCGCAGTGCAATGCAGCCCTCGACATGCTCAAGCACCCTTCTAAACGATATGTTTAATCCTCCAGGGCGCCTTGGCGGGCTGTCTGTCCAGTCTGGCGCTTGTCTCTTGGATAGTGTTCGGCGCACAGTGCAATGCAGCCCTCGACAAGCTCAAGCACCCTTCTAAACGATATGTTTAACCTTCCAGGGCGCCTTGGTGGGCAGTCTGTCCAGTCTGGCACTTGTCACTTGGATAGTGTTCGGCGCACAGTGCAATGCAGCCCTCGACAAGCTCAAGCACCCTTCTAAACGATATGTTTAATCTTCCAGGGTGCCTTGGCGGGCAGTCTGTCCAGTCTGGCGGTTGTCTCTTGGATAGTGTTCGGCGCACAGTGCAATGCAGCCCTCGACAAGCTCAAGCACCCTTCTAAACGATATGTTTAATATTCCATGGTGCCTTGGCGGGCAGTCTGTCCAGTCTGGCACTTGTCTCTTGGATAGTGTTCGGCGCACAGTGCAATGCAGCCCTCGACAAGCTCAAGCACCCTTCTAAACGATATGTTTAATCTTCCAGGGTGCCTTGGCGGGCAGTCTGTCCAGTCTGGCGCATGTCTCTTGGATAGTGTTCGGCGCGCAGTGCAATGCAGCCCTCGACAAGCTCAAGCAACCTTCTAAACCATATGTTTAATCCTCCAGGGCGCCTTGGCGGGCAGTCTGTCCAGTCTGGCGCATGTCTCTTGGATAGTGTTCGGCGCGCAGTGCAATGCAGCCCTCGACAAGCTCAAGCAACCTTCTAAACCATATGTTTAATCCTCCAGGGCGCCTTGGCGGGCAGTCTGTCCAGTCTGGCGGTTGTCTCTTGGATAGTGTTCGGCGCACAGTGCAACGCAGCCCTCGACAAGCTCAAGCACCCTTCTAAACGATATGTTTAATTCTCCAGGGCGCCTTGACGGGCAGTCTGTCTAGTCTGGCGCTTGTCTCTTAGATAGTGTTCGGCGCACAGTGAAATGCAGCCCTCGACAAGCTCAAGCACCCTTCTAAACGATAAGTTTAATCCTCCAGGGCGCCTTGGCGGGCAGTCTGTCCAGTCTGACGCTTGTCTCTTGGATAGTGTTCAGCGCGCAGTGCAATGCAGCCCTCGACAAGCTCAAGCACCCTTCTAAACGATATGTTTAATCCTCCAGGGCGCCTTGACGGGCAGTCTGTCCAGTCTGGCGCTTGTCTCTTGGATAGTGTTCGGCGCGCAGTGCAATGCAGCCCTCGACAAACTCAAGCACCCTTCTAAACGATATGTTTCATCCTCCGGGGCGCCTTGGCGGGCAGTCTGTCCAGTCTGGCACTTGTCTCTTGGATAGTGTTCGGCGCGCAGTGCAATGCAGCCCTCGACAAGCTCAAGCACCCTTCTAAACGATATGTTTAATCCTCCAGGGCGCCTTGGCGGGCAGTCTGTCCAGTCTGGCGCTTGTCTCTTGGATAGTGTTCAGCGCGCAGTGCAATGCAGCCCTCGACAAGCTCAAGCACCCTTCTAAACGATATGTTTAATCCTCCAGGGCGCCTAGGCGGGCAGTCTGTCCAGACTGGCGCTTGTCTCTTGGATAGTGCTCAGCGCGCAGTGCAATGCAGCCCTCGACAAACTAAAGCACCCTTCTAAACGATATGTTTAATCCTCCAGGGCGCCATAGCGGGCAGTCTGTCCAGTCTGGTGGTTGTCTCTTGGATAGTGTTCGGCGCACAGTGCAATGCAGCCCTCGACAAGCTCAAGCACCCTTCTAAACGATATGTTTAATCCTCCAGGGCGCCTTGGCGGGCAGTCTGTCCAGTCTGGCGCTTGTCTCTTGGATAGTGTTCGGCGCGCAGTGCAATGCAGCCCTCGACAAGCTCAAGCACCCTTCTAAACGATATGTATAATCCTCCAGGGCGCCTTGGCGGGCAGTCTGTCCAGTTTGGCGCTTGTCTCTTGGATAGTGTTCGGCGCGCAGTGCAATGCAGCCCTCGACAAGCTCAAGCACCCTTCTAAACGATATGTTTAATCCTCCAGGGCGCCTTGGCGGGCAGTCTGTCCAGTCTGGCGGTTGTCTCTTGGATAGTGTTCAGCGCGCAGTGCAATGCAGCCCTCGACAAGCTCAAGCACCCTTCTATACGATTTGTTTCATCCTCCGGGGCGCCTTGGCGGGCAGTCTGACCAGTCAGGCGCTTGGCTCTTGGATAGTGTTTGGTGCGCAGTGCAATGAAGCCCTCGACAAGCTCAAGCACCCTTCTAAACGATATGTTTAATCCTCCAGGGCGCCTTGACGGGCGGTCTGTCCAGTCTGGCGGTTGTCTCTTGGATAGTGTTCGGCGCACAGTGCAATGCAGCCCTCGACAAGCTCAAGCACCCTTCTAAACAATATGTTTAATCCTCCAGGGCGCCTTGGCGGGCAGTCTGTCCAGTCTGGCACTTGTCTCTTGGATAGTGTTCAATGCGCAGTGCAATGCAGCCCTCGACAAGCTCAAGCACCCTTCTAAACGATATGTTTAATCCTCCAGGGCGCCTTGGCGGGCAGTCTGTCCAGTCTGGCGCTTGTCTCTTGGATAGTGTTCGGCGCACAGTGCAATGCAGCACTCGACAAGCTCAAGCACCCTTCTAAACGATATGTTTAATCCTCCAGGGCGCCTTGGCGGGCAGTCTGTCCAGTCTGGCACTTGTCTCTTGGATAGTGTTCGGCGCACAGTGCAATGCAGCCCTCGACAAGCTCAAGCACCCTTCTAAACGATAAGTTTAATCCTCCAGGGCGCCTTGGCGGGCAGTCTGTCCAGTCTGGCGCTTGTCTCTTGGAGAGTGTTCGGCGCGCAGTGCAATGCAGACCTCGACAAGCTCAAGCACCCTTCTAAACGATATGTATAATCCTCCAGGGCGCCTTGGCGGGCAGCCTGTCCAGTCTGGCGCTTGTCTCTTGGATAGTGTACGGCGCGCAGTGCAATGCAGCCCTCGACAAGCTCAAGCACCCTTCTAAACGATATGTTTAATCCTCCAGGGCGCCTTGGCGGGCAGTCTGTCCAGTCTGGCGGTTGTCTCTTGGATAGTGTTCAGCGCGCAGTGCAATGAAGCCCTCGACAAGCTCAAGCACCCTTCTATACGATATGTTTCATCCTCCGGGGCGCCTTGGCGGGCAGTCTGACCAGTCTGGCGCTTGTCTCTTGGATAGTGTTTGGCGCGCAGTGCAATGAAGCCCTCGACAAGCTCAAGCACCCTTCTAAACGATATGTTTAAACCTCCAGGGCGACTTGACGGGCAGTCTGTCCAGTCTGGCGGTTGTCTCTTGGATAGTGTTCGGCGCACAGTGCAATGCAGCCCTCGACAAGCTCAAGCACCCTTCTAAACGATATGTTTAATCCTCCAGGGCGCCTTGGCGGGCAGTCTGTCAAGTCTGGCACTTGTCTCTTGGATAGTGTTCAGTGCGCAGTGCAATGCAGCCCTCGACAAGCTCAAGCACCCTTCTAAACGATATGTTTAATCCTCCAGGGCGCCTTGGCGGGCAGTCTGTCCAGTCTGGCGGTTGTCTCTTGGATAGTGTTCGGCGCACAGTGCAATGCAGCCCTCGACAAGCTCAAGCACCCTTCTAAACGATATGTTTAATATTCCACGGTGCCTTGGCGGGCAGTCTGTCCAGTCTGGCACTTGTCTCTTGGATAGTGTTCGGCGCGCAGTGCAATGCAGCCCTCGACAAGCTCAAGCACCCTTCTAAACGATATGTTTAATCTTCCAGGGTGCCTTGGCGGGCAGTCTGTCCAGTCTGGCGCATGTCTCTTGGATAGTGTTCGGCGCGCAGTGCAATGCAGCCCTCGACAAGCTCAAGCAACCTTCTAAACCATATGTTTAATCCTCCAGGGCGCCTTGGCGGGCAGTCTGTCCAGTCTGGCGGTTGACTCTTGGATAGTGTTCAGCGCGCAGTGCAATGCAGCCCTCGACAAGCTCAAGCACCCTTCTAAACGATATGTTTAATTCTCCAGGGCGCCTTGACGGGCAGTCTGTCCAGTCTGGCGCTTGTCTCTTGGATAGTGTTCGGCGCGCAGTGCAATGCAGCCCTCGACAAGCTCAAGCACCCTTCTAAACGATATGTTTAATCCTCCAGGGCGCCTTGGCGGGCAGTCTGTCCAGTCTGGCGCTTGTCTCTTGGATAGTGCTCAGCGCGCAGTGCAATGCAGCCCTCGACAAGCTAAAGCACCCTTCTAAACGATATGTTTAATCCTCCAGGGCGCCTTAGCGGGCAGTCTGTCCAGTCTGGTGGTTGTCTCTTGGATAGTGTTCGGCGCACAGTGCAATGCAGCCCTCGACAAGCTCAAGCACCCTTCTAAACGATATGTTTAATCCTCCAGGGCGCCTTGGCGGGCAGTCTGTCCAGTCTGGCGCTTGTCTCTTGGATAGTGTTCGGCGCGCAGTGCAATGCAGCCCTCGACAAGCTCAAGCACCCTTCTAAACGATATGTATAATCCTCCAGGGCGCCTTGGCGGGCAGTCTGTCCAGTCTGGCGCTTGTCTCTTGGATAGTGTTCGGCGCGCAGTGCAATGCAGCCCTCGACAAGCTCAAGCACCCTTCTAAACGATATGTTTAATCCTCCAGGGCGCCTTGGCGGGCAGTCTGTCCAGTCTGGCGGTTGTCTCTTGGATAGTGCTCAGCGCGCAGTGCAAGCAGCCCTCGACAAGCTCAAGCACCCTTCTATACGATATGTTTCATCCTCCGGGGCGCCTTGGCGGGCAGTCTGACCAGTCTGGCGCTTGGCTCTTGGATAGTGTTTGGCGCGCAGTGCAATGCAGCCCTCGACAAGCTCAAGCACCCTTCTAAACGATATGTTTAATCCTCCAGGGCGCCTTGGCGGGCAGTCTGTCCAGTCTGGCGCTTGTCTCTTGGATAGTGTTCGGCGCGCAGTGCAATGCAGCCCTCGACAAGCTCAAGCACCCTTCTAAACGATATGTATAATCCTCCAGGGCGCCTTGGCGGGCAGTCTGTCCAGTCTGGCGGTTGTCTCTAGGATAGTGTTCGACGCACAGTGCAATGCAGCCCTCGACAAGCTCAAGCACCCTTCTAAACGATATATTTAATCCTCCAGGGCACCTTGGCGGGCAGTCTGTCCAGTCTGGCACTTGTCTCTTGGATAGTGTTCAGTGCGCAGTGCAATGCAGCCCTCGACAAGCTCAAGCACCCTTCTAAACGATATGTTTAATCCTCCAGGGCGCCTTGGCGGGCAGTCTGTCCAGTCTGGCGCTTGTCTCTTGGATAGTGTTCGGCGCACAGTGCAATGCAGCACTCGACAAGCTCAAGCACCCTTCTAAACGATATGTTTAATCCTCCAGGGCGCCTTGGCGGGCAGTCTGTCCAGTCTGGCACTTGTCTCTTGGATAGTGTTCGGCGCACAGTGCAATGCAGCCCTCGACAAGCTCAAGCACCCTTCTAAACGATAAGTTTAATCCTCCAGGGCGCCTTGGCGGGCAGTCTGTCCAGTCTGGCGCTTGTCCCTTGGATAGTGTTCGGCGCGCAGTGCAATGCAGCCCTCGACAAGCTCAAGCACCCTTCTAAACGATATGTATAATCCTCCAGGGCGCCTTGGCGGGCAGTCTGTCCAGTCTGGCGCTTGTCTCTTGGATAGTGTTCGGCGCGCAGTGCAATGCAGCCCTCGACAAGCTCAAGCACCCTTCTAAACGATATGTTTAATCCTCCAGGGCGCCTTGGCGGGCAGTCTGTCCAGTCTGGCGGTTGTTTCTTGGATAGTGTTCAGCGCGCAGTGCAATGCAGCCATCGACAAGCTCAAGCACCCTTCTATACGATATGTTTAATCCTCCAGGGCGCCTTGGCGGGCAGTCTGTCCAGTCTGGCACTTGTCTCTTGGATAGTGTTCGGCGCACAGTGCAATGCAGCCCTCGACAAGCTCAAGCACCCTTCTAAACGATATGTTTAATCCTCCAGGGCGCCTTGGCGGGCAGTCTGTCCAGTCTGGCACTTGTCTCTTTGATAGTGTTCGGCGCGCAGTGCAATGCAGCCCTCGACAAGCTCAAGCACCCTTCTAAACGATATGTTTAATCTTCCAGGGCGCCTTGGCGGGCAGTCTGTCCAGTCTTGCGCTTGTCTCTTGGATAGTGTTCAGCGCGCAGTGCAATGCAGCCCTCGACATGCTCAAGCACCCTTCTAAACGATATGTTTAATCCTCCAGGGCGCCTTGGCGGGCTGTCTGTCCAGTCTGGCGCTTGTCTCTTGGATAGTGTTCGGCGCACAGTGCAATGCAGCCCTCGACAAGCTCAAGCACCCTTCTAAACGATATGTTTAACCTTTCAGGGCGCCTTGGTGGGCAGTCTGTCCAGTCTGGCACTTGTCACTTGGATAGTGTTCGGCGCACAGTGCAATGCAGCCCTCGACAAGCTCAAGCACCCTTCTAAACGATATGTTTAATCTTCCAGGGTGCCTTGGCGGGCAGTCTGTCCAGTCTGGCGGTTGTCTCTTGGATAGTGTTCGGCGCACAGTGCAATGCAGCCCTCGACAAGCTCAAGCACCCTTCTAAACGATATGTTTAATATTCCACGGTGCCTTGGCGGGCAGTATGTCCAGTCTGGCACTTGTCTCTTGGATAGTGTTCGGCGCACAGTGCAATGCAGCCCTCGACAAGCTCAAGCACCCTTCTAAACGATATGTTTAATCTTCCAGGGTGCCTTGGCGGGCAGTCTGTCCAGTCTGGCGCATGTCTCTTGGATAGTGTTCGGCGCGCAGTGCAATGCAGCCCTCGACAAGCTCAAGCAACCTTCTAAACCATATGTTTAATCCTCCAGGGCGCCTTGGCGGGCAGTCTGTCCAGTCTGGCGCATGTCTCTTGGATAGTGTTCGGCGCGCAGTGCAATGCAGCCCTCGACAAGCTCAAGCAACCTTCTAAACCATATGTTTAATCCTCCAGGGCGCCTTGGCGGGCAGTCTGTCCAGTCTGGCGGTTGTCTCTTGGATAGTGTTCGGCGCACAGTGCAACGCAGCCCTCGACAAGCTCAAGCACCCTTCTAAACGATATGTTTAATTCTCCAGGGCGCCTTGACGGGCAGTCTGTCTAGTCTGGCGCTTGTCTCTTGGATAGTGTTCGGCGCACAGTGAAATGCAGCCCTCGACAAGCTCATGCACCCTTCTAAACGATAAGTTTAATCCTCCAGGGCGCCTTGGCGGGCAGTCTGTCCAGTCTGACGCTTGTCTCTTGGATAGTGTTCAGCGCGCAGTGCAATGCAGCCCTCGACAAGCTCAAGCACCCTTCTAAACGATATGTTTAATCCTCCAGGGCGCCTTGACGGGCAGTCTGTCCAGTCTGGCGCTTGTCTCTTGGATAGTGTTCGGCGCGCAGTGCAATGCAGCCCTCGACAAGCTCAAGCACCCTTCTAAACGATATGTTTCATCCTCCGGGGCGCCTTGGCGGGCAGTCTGTCCAGTCTGGCACTTGTCTCTTGGATAGTGTTCGGCGCGCAGTGCAATGCAGCCCTCGACAAGCTCAAGCACCCTTCTAAACGATATGTTTAATCCTCCAGGGCGCCTTGGCGGGCAGTCTGTCCAGTCTGGCGCTTGTCTCTTGGATAGTGTTCAGCGCGCAGTGCAGTGCAGCCCTCGACAAGCTCAAGCACCCTTCTAAACGATATGTTTAATCCTCCAGGGCGCCTAGGCGGGCAGTCTGTCCAGACTGGCGCTTGTCTCTTGGATAGTGCTCAGCGCGCAGTGCAATGCAGCCCTCGACAAACTAAAGCACCCTTCTAAACGATATGTTTAATCCTCCAGGGCGCCTTAGCGGGCAGTCTGTCCAGTCTGGTGGTTGTCTCTTGGATAGTGTTCGGCGCACAGTGCAATGCAGCCCTCGACAAGCTCAAGCACCCTTCTAAACGATATGTTTAATCCTCCAGGGCGCCTTGGCGGGCAGTCTGTCCAGTCTGGCGCTTGTCTCTTGGATAGTGTTCGGCGCGCAGTGCAATGCAGCCCTCGACAAGCTCAAGCACCCTTCTAAACGATATGTATAATCCTCCAGGGCGCCTTGGCGGGCAGTCTGTCCAGTTTGGCGCTTGTCTCTTGGATAGTGTTCGGCGCGCAGTGCAATGCAGCCCTCGACAAGCTCAAGCACCCTTCTAAACGATATGTTTAATCCTCCAGGGCGCCTTGGCGGGCAGTCTGTCCAGTCTGGCGGTTGTCTCTTGGATAGTGTTCAGCGCGCAGTGCAATGCAGCCCTCGACAAGCTCAAGCACCCTTCTATACGATTTGTTTCATCCTCCGGGGCGCCTTGGCGGGCAGTCTGACCAGTCAGGCGCTTGGCTCTTGGATAGTGTTTGGTGCGCAGTGCAATGAAGCCCTCGACAAGCTCAAGCACCCTTCTAAACGATATGTTTAATCCTCCAGGGCGCCTTGACGGGCAGTCTGTCCAGTCTGGCGGTTGTCTCTTGGATAGTGTTCGGCGCACAGTGCAATGCAGCCCTCGACAAGCTCAAGCACCCTTCTAAACGATATGTTTAATCCTCCAGGGCGCCTTGGCGGGCAGTCTGTCCAGTCTGGCACTTGTCTCTTGGATAGTGTTCAGTGCGCAGTGCAATGCAGCCCTCGACAAGCTCAAGCACCCTTCTAAACGATATGTTTAATCCTCCAGGGCGCCTTGGCGGGCAGTCTGTCCAGTCTGGCGCTTGTCTCTTGGATAGTGTTCGGCGCACAGTGCAATGCAGCACTCGACAAGCTCAAGCACCCTTCTAAACGATATGTTTAATCCTCCAGGGCGCCTTGGCGGGCAGTCTGTCCAGTCTGGCACTTGTCTCTTGGATAGTGTTCGGCGCACAGTGCAATGCAGCCCTCGACAAGCTCAAGCACCCTTCTAAACGATAAGTTTAATCCTCCAGGGCGCCTTGGCGGGCAGTCTGTCCAGTCTGGCGCTTGTCTCTTGGATAGTGTTCGGCGCGCAGTGCAATGCAGACCTCGACAAGCTCAAGCACCCTTCTAAACGATATGTATAATCCTCCAGGGCGCCTTGGCGGGCAGCCTGTCCAGTCTGGCGCTTGTCTCTTGGATAGTGTACGGCGCGCAGTGCAATGCAGCCCTCGACAAGCTCAAGCACCCTTCTAAACGATATGTTTAATCCTCCAGGGCGCCTTGGCGGGCAGTCTGTCCAGTCTGGCGGTTGTCTCTTGGATAGTGTTCAGCGCGCAGTGCAATGAAGCCCTCGACAAGCTCAAGCACCCTTCTATACGATATGTTTCATCCTCCGGGGCGCCTTGGCGGGCAGTCTGACCAGTCTGGCGCTTGTCTCTTGGATAGTGTTTGGCGCGCAGTGCAATGAAGCCCTCGACAAGCTCAAGCACCCTTCTAAACGATATGTTTAAACCTCCAGGGCGACTTGACGGGCAGTCTGTCCAGTCTGGCGGTTGTCTCTTGGATAGTGTTCGGCGCACAGTGCAATGCAGCCCTCGACAAGCTCAAGCACCCTTCTAAACGATATGTTTAATCCTCCAGGGCGCCTTGGCGGGCAGTCTGTCAAGTCTGGCACTTGTCTCTTGGATAGTGTTCAGTGCGCAGTGCAATGCAGCCCTCGACAAGCTCAAGCACCCTTCTAAACGATATGTTTAATCCTCCAGGGCGCCTTGGCGGGCAGTCTGTCCAGTCTGGCGGTTGTCTCTTGGATAGTGTTCGGCGCACAGTGCAATGCAGCCCTCGACAAGCTCAAGCACCCTTCTAAACGATATGTTTAATATTCCACGGTGCCTTGGCGGGCAGTCTGTCCAGTCTGGCACTTGTCTCTTGGATAGTGTTCGGCGCGCAGTGCAATGCAGCCCTCGACAAGCTCAAGCACCCTTCTAAACGATATGTTTAATCTTCCAGGGTGCCTTGGCGGGCAGTCTGTCCAGTCTGGCGCATGTCTCTTGGATAGTGTTCGGCGCGCAGTGCAATGCAGCCCTCGACAAGCTCAAGCAACCTTCTAAACCATATGTTTAATCCTCCAGGGCGCCTTGGCGGGCAGTCTGTCCAGTCTGGCGGTTGTCTCTTGGATAGTGTTCAGCGCGCAGTGCAATGCAGCCCTCGACAAGCTCAAGCACCCTTCTAAACGATATGTTTAATTCTCCAGGGCGCCTTGACGGGCAGTCTGTCCAGTCTGGCGCTTGTCTCTTGGATAGTGTTCGGCGCGCAGTGCAATGCAGCCCTCGACAAGCTCAAGCACCCTTCTAAACGATATGTTTAATCCTCCAGGGCGCCTTGGCGGGCAGTCTGTCCAGTCTGGCGCTTGTCTCTTGGATAGTGCTCAGCGCGCAGTGCAATGCAGCCCTCGACAAGCTAAAGCACCCTTCTAAACGATATGTTTAATCCTCCAGGGCGCCTTAGCGGGCAGTCTGTCCAGTCTGGTGGTTGTCTCTTGGATAGTGTTCGGCGCACAGTGCAATGCAGCCCTCGACAAGCTCAAGCACCCTTCTAAACGATATGTTTAATCCTCCAGGGCGCCTTGGCGGGCAGTCTGTCCAGTCTGGCGCTTGTCTCTTGGAAAGTGTTCGGCGCGCAGTGCAATGCAGCCCTCGACAAGCTCAAGCACCCTTCTAAACGATATGTATAATCCTCCAGGGCGCCTTGGCGGGCAGTCTGTCCAGTCTGGCGCTTGTCTCTTGGATAGTGTTCGGCGCGCAGTGCAATGCAGCCCTCGGAAAGCTCAAGCACCCTTCTAAACGATATGTTTAATCCTCCAGGGCGCCTTGGCGGGCAGTCTGTCCAGTCTGGCGGTTGTCTCTTGGATAGTGCTCAGCGCGCAGTGCAAGCAGCCCTCGACAAGCTCAAGCACCCTTCTATACGATATGTTTCATCCTCCGGGGCGCCTTGGCGGGCAGTCTGACCAGTCTGGCGCTTGGCTCTTGGATAGTGTTTGGCGCGCAGTGCAATGCAGCCCTCGACAAGCTCAAGCACCCTTCTAAACGATATGTTTAATCCTCCAGGGCGCCTTGGCGGGCAGTCTGTCCAGTCTGGCGCTTGTCTCTTGGATAGTGTTCGGCGCGCAGTGCAATGCAGCCCTCGACAAGCTCAAGCTCCCTTCTAAACGATATGTATAATCCTCCAGGGCGCCTTGGCGGGCAGTCTGTCCAGTCTGGCGGTTGTCTCTAGGATAGTGTTCGACGCACAGTGCAATGCAGCCCTCGACAAGCTCAAGCACCCTTCTAAACGATATATTTAATCCTCCAGGGCACCTTGGCGGGCAGTCTGTCCAGTCTGGCACTTGTCTCTTGGATAGTGTTCAGTGCGCAGTGCAATGCAGCCCTCGACAAGCTCAAGCACCCTTCTAAACGATATGTTTAATCCTCCAGGGCGCCTTGGCGGGCAGTCTGTCCAGTCTGGCGCTTGTCTCTTGGATAGTGTTCGGCGCACAGTGCAATGCAGCACTCGACAAGCTCAAGCACCCTTCTAAACGATATGTTTAATCCTCCAGGGCGCCTTGGCGGGCAGTCTGTCCAGTCTGGCACTTGTCTCTTGGATAGTGTTCGGCGCACAGTGCAATGCAGCCCTCGACAAGCTCAAGCACCCTTCTAAACGATAAGTTTAATCCTCCAGGGCGCCTTGGCGGGCAGTCTGTCCAGTCTGGCGCTTGTCCCTTGGATAGTGTTCGGCGCGCAGTGCAATGCAGCCCTCGACAAGCTCAAGCACCCTTCTAAACGATATGTATAATCCTCCAGGGCGCCTTGGCGGGCAGTCTGTCCAGTCTGGCGCTTGTCTCTTGGATAGTGTTCGGCGCGCAGTGCAATGCAGCCCTCGACAAGCTCAAGCACCCTTCTAAACGATATGTTTAATCCTCCAGGGCGCCTTGGCGGGCAGTCTGTCCAGTCTGGCGGTTGTCTCTTGGATAGTGTTCAGCGCGCAGTGCAATGCAGCCATCGACAAGCTCATGCACCCTTCTATACGATATGTTTCATCCTCCGGGGCGCCTTGGCGGGCAGTCTGACCAGTCTGGCGCTTGTCTCTTGGATAGTGTTTGGCGCGCAGTGCAATGAAGCCCTCGACAAGCTCAAGCACCCTTCTAAACGATTTGTTTAATCCTCCAGGGCGCCTTGACGGGCAGTCTGTCCAGTCTGGCGGTGGTCTCTTGGATAGTGTTCGGCGCACAGTGCAATGCAGCCCTCGACAAGCTCAAGCACCCTTCTAAACGATATGTTTAATCCTCCAGGGCGCCTTGACGGGCAGTCTGTCCAGTCTGGCACTTGTCTCTCGGAAAGTGTTCAGCGCGCTGTGCAATGCAGCCCTCGACAAGCTCAAGCACCCTCCTAAACGATATGTTTATTCCTCCAGGGCACCTTGGCGGGCAGTCTGTCCACTCTGGCACTTGTCTCTTGGATAGTGTTCAGTGCGCAGTACAATGCAGCCCTCGACAAGCTCAAGCACCCTTCTAAACGATATGTTTAATCCTCCAGGGCGCCTTGGCGGGCAGTCTGTCCAGTCTGGCGCTTGTCTCTTGGATAGTGTTCAGCGCGCAGTGCAATGCAGCCCTCGACAAGCTCAAGCACCCTTCTAAACGATATGTTTAATCCTCCAGGGCGCCTTGGCGGGCAGTCTGTCCAGTCTGGCGCTTGTCTCTTGGATAGTGCTCAGCGCGCAGTGCAATGCAGCCCTCGACAAGCTCAAGCAACCTTCTAAACGATATGTTTAATCCTCCAGGGCGCCTTAGCGGGCAGTCTGTCCAATCTGGTGGTTGTCTCTTGGATAGTGTTCGGCGCACAGTGCAATGCAGCCCTCGACAAGCTCAAGCACCCTTCTAAACGATATATTTAATCCTCCAGGGCGCCTTGGCGGGCAGTCTGTCCAGTCTGGCGCTTGTCTCTTGGATAGTGTTCGGCGCGCAGTGCAATGCAGCCCTCGACAAGCTCAAGCACCCTTCTAAACGATATGTATAATCCTCCAGGGCGCCTTGGCGGGCAGTCTGTCCAGTCTGGCGCTTGTCTCTTGGATAGTGTTCGGCGCGCAGTGCAATGCAGCCCTCGACAAGCTCAAGCACCCTTCTAAACAATATGTTTAATCCTCCAGGGCGCCTTGGCGGGCAGTCTCTCCAGTCTGGCGGTTGTCTCTTGGATAGTGTTCAGCGCGCAGTGCAATGCAGCCCTCGACAAGCTCAAGCACCCTTCTATATGATATGTTTCATCCTCCGGGGCGCCTTGGCGGGCAGTCTGACCAGTCTGGCGCTTGGCTCTTGGATAGTGTTTGGCGCGCAGTGCAATGAAGCCCTCGACAAGCTCAAGCACCCTTCTAAACGATATGTTTAATCCTCCAGGGCGCCTTGACGGGCAGTCTGTCCAGTCTGGCGGTTGTCTCTTGGATAGTGTTCGGCGCACAGTGCAATGCAGCCCTCGACAAGCTCAAGCACCCTTCTAAACGATATGTTTAATCCTCCAGGGCGCCTTGGCCGGCAGTCTGTCCAGTCTGGCACTTGTCTCTTGGATAGTGTTCAGTGCGCAGTGCAATGCAGCCCTCGACAAGCTCAAGCACCCTTCTAAACGATATGTTTAATCCTCCAGGGCGCCTTGGCGGGCAGTCTGTCCAGTCTGGCGCTTGTCTCTTGGATAGTGTTCAGCGCGCAGTGCAGTGCAGCCCTCGACAAGCTCAAGCACCCTTCTAAACGATATGTTTAATCCTCCAGGGCGCCTAGGCGGGCAGTCTGTCCAGACTGGCGCTTGTCTCTTGGATAGTGCTCAGCGCGCAGTGCAATGCAGCCCTCGACAAACTAAAGCACCCTTCTAAACGATATGTTTAATCCTCCAGGGCGCCTTAGCGGGCAGTCTGTCCAGTCTGGTGGTTGTCTCTTGGATAGTGTTCGGCGCACAGTGCAATGCAGCCCTCGACAAGCTCAAGCACCCTTCTAAACGATATGTTTAATCCTCCAGGGCGCCTTGGCGGGCAGTCTGTCCAGTCTGGCGCTTGTCTCTTGGATAGTGTTCGGCGCGCAGTGCAATGCAGCCCTCGACAAGCTCAAGCACCCTTCTAAACGATATGTATAATCCTCCAGGGCGCCTTGGCGGGCAGTCTGTCCAGTTTGGCGCTTGTCTCTTGGATAGTGTTCGGCGCGCAGTGCAATGCAGCCCTCGACAAGCTCAAGCACCCTTCTAAACGATATGTTTAATCCTCCAGGGCGCCTTGGCGGGCAGTCTGTCCAGTCTGGCGGTTGTCTCTTGGATAGTGTTCAGCGCGCAGTGCAATGCAGCCCTCGACAAGCTCAAGCACCCTTCTATACGATTTGTTTCATCCTCCGGGGCGCCTTGGCGGGCAGTCTGACCAGTCAGGCGCTTGGCTCTTGGATAGTGTTTGGTGCGCAGTGCAATGAAGCCCTCGACAAGCTCAAGCACCCTTCTAAACGATATGTTTAATCCTCCAGGGCGCCTTGACGGGCAGTCTGTCCAGTCTGGCGGTTGTCTCTTGGATAGTGTTCGGCGCACAGTGCAATGCAGCCCTCGACAAGCTCAAGCACCCTTCTAAACGATATGTTTAATCCTCCAGGGCGCCTTGGCGGGCAGTCTGTCCAGTCTGGCACTTGTCTCTTGGATAGTGTTCAGTGCGCAGTGCAATGCAGCCCTCGACAAGCTCAAGCACCCTTCTAAACGATATGTTTAATCCTCCAGGGCGCCTTGGCGGGCAGTCTGTCCAGTCTGGCGCTTGTCTCTTGGATAGTGTTCGGCGCACAGTGCAATGCAGCACTCGACAAGCTCAAGCACCCTTCTAAACGATATGTTTAATCCTCCAGGGCGCCTTGGCGGGCAGTCTGTCCAGTCTGGCACTTGTCTCTTGGATAGTGTTCGGCGCACAGTGCAATGCAGCCCTCGACAAGCTCAAGCACCCTTCTAAACGATAAGTTTAATCCTCCAGGGCGCCTTGGCGGGCAGTCTGTCCAGTCTGGCGCTTGTCTCTTGGATAGTGTTCAGCGCGCAGTGCAATGCAGCCCTCGACAAGCTCAAGCACCCTTCTAAACGATATGTTTAATCCTCCAGGGCGCCTTGGCGGGCAGTCTGTCCAGTCTGGCGCTTGTCTCTTGGATAGTGCTCAGCGCGCAGTGCAATGCAGCCCTCGACAAGCTCAAGCAACCTTCTAAACGATATGTTTAATCCTCCAGGGCGCCTTAGCGGGCAGTCTGTCCAATCTGGTGGTTGTCTCTTGGATAGTGTTCGGCGCACAGTGCAATGCAGCCCTCGACAAGCTCAAGCACCCTTCTAAACGATATATTTAATCCTCCAGGGCGCCTTGGCGGGCAGTCTGTCCAGTCTGGCGCTTGTCTCTTGGATAGTGTTCGGCGCGCAGTGCAATGCAGCCCTCGACAAGCTCAAGCACCCTTCTAAACGATATGTATAATCCTCCAGGGCGCCTTGGCGGGCAGTCTGTCCAGTCTGGCGCTTGTCTCTTGGATAGTGTTCGGCGCGCAGTGCAATGCAGCCCTCGACAAGCTCAAGCACCCTTCTAAACAATATGTTTAATCCTCCAGGGCGCCTTGGCGGGCAGTCTCTCCAGTCTGGCGGTTGTCTCTTGGATAGTGTTCAGCGCGCAGTGCAATGCAGCCCTCGACAAGCTCAAGCACCCTTCTATATGATATGTTTCATCCTCCGGGGCGCCTTGGCGGGCAGTCTGACCAGTCTGGCGCTTGGCTCTTGGATAGTGTTTGGCGCGCAGTGCAATGAAGCCCTCGACAAGCTCAAGCACCCTTCTAAACGATATGTTTAATCCTCCAGGGCGCCTTGACGGGCAGTCTGTCCAGTCTGGCGGTTGTCTCTTGGATAGTGTTCGGCGCACAGTGCAATGCAGCCCTCGACAAGCTCAAGCACCCTTCTAAACGATATGTTTAATCCTCCAGGGCGCCTTGGCCGGCAGTCTGTCCAGTCTGGCACTTGTCTCTTGGATAGTGTTCAGTGCGCAGTGCAATGCAGCCCTCGACAAGCTCAAGCACCCTTCTAAACGATATGTTTAATCCTCCAGGGCGCCTTGGCGGGCAGTCTGTCCAGTCTGGCGCTTGTCTCTTGGATAGTGTTCAGCGCGCAGTGCAGTGCAGCCCTCGACAAGCTCAAGCACCCTTCTAAACGATATGTTTAATCCTCCAGGGCGCCTAGGCGGGCAGTCTGTCCAGACTGGCGCTTGTCTCTTGGATAGTGCTCAGCGCGCAGTGCAATGCAGCCCTCGACAAACTAAAGCACCCTTCTAAACGATATGTTTAATCCTCCAGGGCGCCTTAGCGGGCAGTCTGTCCAGTCTGGTGGTTGTCTCTTGGATAGTGTTCGGCGCACAGTGCAATGCAGCCCTCGACAAGCTCAAGCACCCTTCTAAACGATATGTTTAATCCTCCAGGGCGCCTTGGCGGGCAGTCTGTCCAGTCTGGCGCTTGTCTCTTGGATAGTGTTCGGCGCGCAGTGCAATGCAGCCCTCGACAAGCTCAAGCACCCTTCTAAACGATATGTATAATCCTCCAGGGCGCCTTGGCGGGCAGTCTGTCCAGTTTGGCGCTTGTCTCTTGGATAGTGTTCGGCGCGCAGTGCAATGCAGCCCTCGACAAGCTCAAGCACCCTTCTAAACGATATGTTTAATCCTCCAGGGCGCCTTGGCGGGCAGTCTGTCCAGTCTGGCGGTTGTCTCTTGGATAGTGTTCAGCGCGCAGTGCAATGCAGCCCTCGACAAGCTCAAGCACCCTTCTATACGATTTGTTTCATCCTCCGGGGCGCCTTGGCGGGCAGACTGACCAGTCAGGCGCTTGGCTCTTGGATAGTGTTTGGTGCGCAGTGCAATGAAGCCCTCGACAAGCTCAAGCACCCTTCTAAACGATATGTTTAATCCTCCAGGGCGCCTTGACGGGCAGTCTGTCCAGTCTGGCGGTTGTCTCTTGGATAGTGTTCGGCGCACAGTGCAATGCAGCCCTCGACAAGCTCAAGCACCCTTCTAAACGATATGTTTAATCCTCCAGGGCGCCTTGGCGGGCAGTCTGTCCAGTCTGGCACTTGTCTCTTGGATAGTGTTCAGTGCGCAGTGCAATGCAGCCCTCGACAAGCTCAAGCACCCTTCTAAACGATATGTTTAATCCTCCAGGGCGCCTTGGCGGGCAGTCTGTCCAGTCTGGCGCTTGTCTCTTGGATAGTGTTCGGCGCACAGTGCAATGCAGCACTCGACAAGCTCAAGCACCCTTCTAAACGATATGTTTAATCCTCCAGGGCGCCTTGGCGGGCAGTCTGTCCAGTCTGGCACTTGTCTCTTGGATAGTGTTCGGCGCACAGTGCAATGCAGCCCTCGACAAGCTCAAGCACCCTTCTAAACGATAAGTTTAATCCTCCAGGGCGCCTTGGCGGGCAGTCTGTCCAGTCTGGCGCTTGTCTCTTGGATAGTGTTCGGCGCGCAGTGCAATGCAGACCTCGACAAGCTCAAGCACCCTTCTAAACGATATGTATAATCCTCCAGGGCGCCTTGGCGGGCAGCCTGTCCAGTCTGGCGCTTGTCTCTTGGATAGTGTACGGCGCGCAGTGCAATGCAGCCCTCGACAAGCTCAAGCACCCTTCTAAACGATATGTTTAATCCTCCAGGGCGCCTTGGCGGGCAGTCTGTCCAGTCTGGCGGTTGTCTCTTGGATAGTGTTCAGCGCGCAGTGCAATGAAGCCCTCGACAAGCTCAAGCACCCTTCTATACGATATGTTTCATCCTCCGGGGCGCCTTGGCGGGCAGTCTGACCAGTCTGGCGCTTGTCTCTTGGATAGTGTTTGGCGCGCAGTGCAATGAAGCCCTCGACAAGCTCAAGCACCCTTCTAAACGATATGTTTAAACCTCCAGGGCGACTTGACGGGCAGTCTGTCCAGTCTGGCGGTTGTCTCTTGGATAGTGTTCGGCGCACAGTGCAATGCAGCCCTCGACAAGCTCAAGCACCCTTCTAAACGATATGTTTAATCCTCCAGGGCGCCTTGGCGGGCAGTCTGTCAAGTCTGGCACTTGTCTCTTGGATAGTGTTCAGTGCGCAGTGCAATGCAGCCCTCGACAAGCTCAAGCACCCTTCTAAACGATATGTTTAATCCTCCAGGGCGCCTTGGCGGGCAGTCTGTCCAGTCTGGCGGTTGTCTCTTGGATAGTGTTCGGCGCACAGTGCATTGCAGCCCTCGACAAGCTCAAGCACCCTTCTAAACGATATGTTTAATATTCCACGGTGCCTTGGCGGGCAGTCTGTCCAGTCTGGCACTTGTCTCTTGGATAGTGTTCGGCGCGCAGTGCAATGCAGCCCTCGACAAGCTCAAGCACCCTTCTAAACGATATGTTTAATCTTCCAGGGTGCCTTGGCGGGCAGTCTGTCCAGTCTGGCGCATGTCTCTTGGATAGTGTTCGGCGCGCAGTGCAATGCAGCCCTCGACAAGCTCAAGCAACCTTCTAAACCATATGTTTAATCCTCCAGGGCGCCTTGGCGGGCAGTCTGTCCAGTCTGGCACTTGTCTCTCGGAAAGTGTTCAGCGCGCTGTGCAATGCAGCCCTCGACAAGCTCAAGCACCCTCCTAAACGATATGTTTATTCCTCCAGGGCACCTTGGCGGGCAGTCTGTCCACTCTGGCACTTGTCTCTTGGATAGTGTTCAGTGCGCAGTACAATGCAGCCCTCGACAAGCTCAAGCACCCTTCTAAACGATATGTTTAATCCTCCAGGGCGCCTTGGCGGGCAGTCTGTCCAGTCTGGCGCTTGTCTCTTGGATAGTGTTCAGCGCGCAGTGCAATGCAGCCCTCGACAAGCTCAAGCACCCTTCTAAACGATATGTTTAATCCTCCAGGGCGCCTTGGCGGGCAGTCTGTCCAGTCTGGCGCTTGTCTCTTGGATAGTGCTCAGCGCGCAGTGCAATGCAGCCCTCGACAAGCTCAAGCAACCTTCTAAACGATATGTTTAATCCTCCAGGGCGCCTTAGCGGGCAGTCTGTCCAATCTGGTGGTTGTCTCTTGGATAGTGTTCGGCGCACAGTGCAATGCAGCCCTCGACAAGCTCAAGCACCCTTCTAAACGATATATTTAATCCTCCAGGGCGCCTTGGCGGGCAGTCTGTCCAGTCTGGCGCTTGTCTCTTGGATAGTGTTCGGCGCGCAGTGCAATGCAGCCCTCGACAAGCTCAAGCACCCTTCTAAACGATATGTATAATCCTCCAGGGCGCCTTGGCGGGCAGTCTGTCCAGTCTGGCGCTTGTCTCTTGGATAGTGTTCGGCGCGCAGTGCAATGCAGCCCTCGACAAGCTCAAGCACCCTTCTAAACAATATGTTTAATCCTCCAGGGCGCCTTGGCGGGCAGTCTCTCCAGTCTGGCGGTTGTCTCTTGGATAGTGTTCAGCGCGCAGTGCAATGCAGCCCTCGACAAGCTCAAGCACCCTTCTATATGATATGTTTCATCCTCCGGGGCGCCTTGGCGGGCAGTCTGACCAGTCTGGCGCTTGGCTCTTGGATAGTGTTTGGCGCGCAGTGCAATGAAGCCCTCGACAAGCTCAAGCACCCTTCTAAACGATATGTTTAATCCTCCAGGGCGCCTTGACGGGCAGTCTGTCCAGTCTGGCGGTTGTCTCTTGGATAGTGTTCGGCGCACAGTGCAATGCAGCCCTCGACAAGCTCAAGCACCCTTCTAAACGATATGTTTAATCCTCCAGGGCGCCTTGGCCGGCAGTCTGTCCAGTCTGGCACTTGTCTCTTGGATAGTGTTCAGTGCGCAGTGCAATGCAGCCCTCGACAAGCTCAAGCACCCTTCTAAACGATATGTTTAATCCTCCAGGGCGCCTTGGCGGGCAGTCTGTCCAGTCTGGCGCTTGTCTCTTGGATAGTGTTCAGCGCGCAGTGCAGTGCAGCCCTCGACAAGCTCAAGCACCCTTCTAAACGATATGTTTAATCCTCCAGGGCGCCTAGGCGGGCAGTCTGTCCAGACTGGCGCTTGTCTCTTGGATAGTGCTCAGCGCGCAGTGCAATGCAGCCCTCGACAAACTAAAGCACCCTTCTAAACGATATGTTTAATCCTCCAGGGCGCCTTAGCGGGCAGTCTGTCCAGTCTGGTGGTTGTCTCTTGGATAGTGTTCGGCGCACAGTGCAATGCAGCCCTCGACAAGCTCAAGCACCCTTCTAAACGATATGTTTAATCCTCCAGGGCGCCTTGGCGGGCAGTCTGTCCAGTCTGGCGCTTGTCTCTTGGATAGTGTTCGGCGCGCAGTGCAATGCAGCCCTCGACAAGCTCAAGCACCCTTCTAAACGATATGTATAATCCTCCAGGGCGCCTTGGCGGGCAGTCTGTCCAGTTTGGCGCTTGTCTCTTGGATAGTGTTCGGCGCGCAGTGCAATGCAGCCCTCGACAAGCTCAAGCACCCTTCTAAACGATATGTTTAATCCTCCAGGGCGCCTTGGCGGGCAGTCTGTCCAGTCTGGCGGTTGTCTCTTGGATAGTGTTCAGCGCGCAGTGCAATGCAGCCCTCGACAAGCTCAAGCACCCTTCTATACGATTTGTTTCATCCTCCGGGGCGCCTTGGCGGGCAGTCTGACCAGTCAGGCGCTTGGCTCTTGGATAGTGTTTGGTGCGCAGTGCAATGAAGCCCTCGACAAGCTCAAGCACCCTTCTAAACGATATGTTTAATCCTCCAGGGCGCCTTGACGGGCAGTCTGTCCAGTCTGGCGGTTGTCTCTTGGATAGTGTTCGGCGCACAGTGCAATGCAGCCCTCGACAAGCTCAAGCACCCTTCTAAACGATATGTTTAATCCTCCAGGGCGCCTTGGCGGGCAGTCTGTCCAGTCTGGCACTTGTCTCTTGGATAGTGTTCAGTGCGCAGTGCAATGCAGCCCTCGACAAGCTCAAGCACCCTTCTAAACGATATGTTTAATCCTCCAGGGCGCCTTGGCGGGCAGTCTGTCCAGTCTGGCGCTTGTCTCTTGGATAGTGTTCGGCGCACAGTGCAATGCAGCACTCGACAAGCTCAAGCACCCTTCTAAACGATATGTTTAATCCTCCAGGGCGCCTTGGCGGGCAGTCTGTCCAGTCTGGCACTTGTCTCTTGGATAGTGTTCGGCGCACAGTGCAATGCAGCCCTCGACAAGCTCAAGCACCCTTCTAAACGATAAGTTTAATCCTCCAGGGCGCCTTGGCGGGCAGTCTGTCCAGTCTGGCGCTTGTCTCTTGGATAGTGTTCAGCGCGCAGTGCAATGCAGCCCTCGACAAGCTCAAGCACCCTTCTAAACGATATGTTTAATCCTCCAGGGCGCCTTGGCGGGCAGTCTGTCCAGTCTGGCGCTTGTCTCTTGGATAGTGCTCAGCGCGCAGTGCAATGCAGCCCTCGACAAGCTCAAGCAACCTTCTAAACGATATGTTTAATCCTCCAGGGCGCCTTAGCGGGCAGTCTGTCCAATCTGGTGGTTGTCTCTTGGATAGTGTTCGGCGCACAGTGCAATGCAGCCCTCGACAAGCTCAAGCACCCTTCTAAACGATATATTTAATCCTCCAGGGCGCCTTGGCGGGCAGTCTGTCCAGTCTGGCGCTTGTCTCTTGGATAGTGTTCGGCGCGCAGTGCAATGCAGCCCTCGACAAGCTCAAGCACCCTTCTAAACGATATGTATAATCCTCCAGGGCGCCTTGGCGGGCAGTCTGTCCAGTCTGGCGCTTGTCTCTTGGATAGTGTTCGGCGCGCAGTGCAATGCAGCCCTCGACAAGCTCAAGCACCCTTCTAAACAATATGTTTAATCCTCCAGGGCGCCTTGGCGGGCAGTCTCTCCAGTCTGGCGGTTGTCTCTTGGATAGTGTTCAGCGCGCAGTGCAATGCAGCCCTCGACAAGCTCAAGCACCCTTCTATATGATATGTTTCATCCTCCGGGGCGCCTTGGCGGGCAGTCTGACCAGTCTGGCGCTTGGCTCTTGGATAGTGTTTGGCGCGCAGTGCAATGAAGCCCTCGACAAGCTCAAGCACCCTTCTAAACGATATGTTTAATCCTCCAGGGCGCCTTGGCGGGCAGTCTGTCTAGTCTGGCGCTTGTCTCTTGGATAGTGTTCAGCGCGCAGTGCAGTGCAGCCCTCGACAAGCTCAAGCACCCTTCTAAACGATATGTTTAATCCTCCAGGGCGCCTTGGCGGGCAGTCTGTCCAGTCTGGCGCTTGTCTCTTGGATAGTGTTCAGCGCGCAGTGCAGTGCAGCCCTCGACAAGCTCAAGCACCCTTCTAAACGATATGTTTAATCCTCCAGGGCGCCTAGGCGGGCAGTCTGTCCAGACTGGCGCTTGTCTCTTGGATAGTGCTCAGCGCGCAGTGCAATGCAGCCCTCGACAAACTAAAGCACCCTTCTAAACGATATGTTTAATCCTCCAGGGCGCCTTAGCGGGCAGTCTGTCCAGTCTGGTGGTTGTCTCTTGGATAGTGTTCGGCGCACAGTGCAATGCAGCCCTCGACAAGCTCAAGCACCCTTCTAAACGATATGTTTAATCCTCCAGGGCGCCTTGGCGGGCAGTCTGTCCAGTCTGGCGCTTGTCTCTTGGATAGTGTTCGGCGCGCAGTGCAATGCAGCCCTCGACAAGCTCAAGCACCCTTCTAAACGATATGTATAATCCTCCAGGGCGCCTTGGCGGGCAGTCTGTCCAGTTTGGCGCTTGTCTCTTGGATAGTGTTCGGCGCGCAGTGCAATGCAGCCCTCGACAAGCTCAAGCACCCTTCTAAACGATATGTTTAATCCTCCAGGGCGCCTTGGCGGGCAGTCTGTCCAGTCTGGCGGTTGTCTCTTGGATAGTGTTCAGCGCGCAGTGCAATGCAGCCCTCGACAAGCTCAAGCACCCTTCTATACGATTTGTTTCATCCTCCGGGGCGCCTTGGCGGGCAGTCTGACCAGTCAGGCGCTTGGCTCTTGGATAGTGTTTGGTGCGCAGTGCAATGAAGCCCTCGACAAGCTCAAGCACCCTTCTAAACGATATGTTTAATCCTCCAGGGCGCCTTGACGGGCAGTCTGTCCAGTCTGGCGGTTGTCTCTTGGATAGTGTTCGGCGCACAGTGCAATGCAGCCCTCGACAAGCTCAAGCACCCTTCTAAACGATATGTTTAATCCTCCAGGGCGCCTTGGCGGGCAGTCTGTCCAGTCTGGCACTTGTCTCTTGGATAGTGTTCAGTGCGCAGTGCAATGCAGCCCTCGACAAGCTCAAGCACCCTTCTAAACGATATGTTTAATCCTCCAGGGCGCCTTGGCGGGCAGTCTGTCCAGTCTGGCGCTTGTCTCTTGGATAGTGTTCGGCGCACAGTGCAATGCAGCACTCGACAAGCTCAAGCACCCTTCTAAACGATATGTTTAATCCTCCAGGGCGCCTTGGCGGGCAGTCTGTCCAGTCTGGCACTTGTCTCTTGGATAGTGTTCGGCGCACAGTGCAATGCAGCCCTCGACAAGCTCAAGCACCCTTCTAAACGATAAGTTTAATCCTCCAGGGCGCCTTGGCGGGCAGTCTGTCCAGTCTGGCGCTTGTCTCTTGGATAGTGTTCGGCGCGCAGTGCAATGCAGACCTCGACAAGCTCAAGCACCCTTCTAAACGATATGTATAATCCTCCAGGGCGCCTTGGCGGGCAGCCTGTCCAGTCTGGCGCTTGTCTCTTGGATAGTGTACGGCGCGCAGTGCAATGCAGCCCTCGACAAGCTCAAGCACCCTTCTAAACGATATGTTTAATCCTCCAGGGCGCCTTGGCGGGCAGTCTGTCCAGTCTGGCGGTTGTCTCTTGGATAGTGTTCAGCGCGCAGTGCAATGAAGCCCTCGACAAGCTCAAGCACCCTTCTATACGATATGTTTCATCCTCCGGGGCGCCTTGGCGGGCAGTCTGACCAGTCTGGCGCTTGTCTCTTGGATAGTGTTTGGCGCGCAGTGCAATGAAGCCCTCGACAAGCTCAAGCACCCTTCTAAACGATATGTTTAAACCTCCAGGGCGACTTGACGGGCAGTCTGTCCAGTCTGGCGGTTGTCTCTTGGATAGTGTTCGGCGCACAGTGCAATGCAGCCCTCGACAAGCTCAAGCACCCTTCTAAACGATATGTTTAATCCTCCAGGGCGCCTTGGCGGGCAGTCTGTCAAGTCTGGCACTTGTCTCTTGGATAGTGTTCAGTGCGCAGTGCAATGCAGCCCTCGACAAGCTCAAGCACCCTTCTAAACGATATGTTTAATCCTCCAGGGCGCCTTGGCGGGCAGTCTGTCCAGTCTGGCGGTTGTCTCTTGGATAGTGTTCGGCGCACAGTGCATTGCAGCCCTCGACAAGCTCAAGCACCCTTCTAAACGATATGTTTAATATTCCACGGTGCCTTGGCGGGCAGTCTGTCCAGTCTGGCACTTGTCTCTTGGATAGTGTTCGGCGCGCAGTGCAATGCAGCCCTCGACAAGCTCAAGCACCCTTCTAAACGATATGTTTAATCTTCCAGGGTGCCTTGGCGGGCAGTCTGTCCAGTCTGGCGCATGTCTCTTGGATAGTGTTCGGCGCGCAGTGCAATGCAGCCCTCGACAAGCTCAAGCAACCTTCTAAACCATATGTTTAATCCTCCAGGGCGCCTTGGCGGGCAGTCTGTCCAGTCTGGCGGTTGTCTCTTGGATAGTGTTCAGCGCGCAGTGCAATGCAGCCCTCGACAAGCTCAAGCACCCTTCTAAACGATATGTTTAATTCTCCAGGGCGCCTTGACGGGCAGTCTGTCCAGTCTGGCGCTTGTCTCTTGGATAGTGTTCGGCGCGCAGTGCAATGCAGCCCTCGACAAGCTCAAGCACCCTTCTAAACGATATGTTTAATCCTCCAGGGCGCCTTGGCGGGCAGTCTGTCCAGTCTGGCGCTTGTCTCTTGGATAGTGCTCAGCGCGCAGTGCAATGCAGCCCTCGACAAGCTAAAGCACCCTTCTAAACGATATGTTTAATCCTCCAGGGCGCCTTAGCGGGCAGTCTGTCCAGTCTGGTGGTTGTCTCTTGGATAGTGTTCGGCGCACAGTGCAATGCAGCCCTCGACAAGCTCAAGCACCCTTCTAAACGATATGTTTAATCCTCCAGGGCGCCTTGGCGGGCAGTCTGTCCAGTCTGGCGCTTGTCTCTTGGAAAGTGTTCGGCGCGCAGTGCAATGCAGCCCTCGACAAGCTCAAGCACCCTTCTAAACGATATGTATAATCCTCCAGGGCGCCTTGGCGGGCAGTCTGTCCAGTCTGGCGCTTGTCTCTTGGATAGTGTTCGGCGCGCAGTGCAATGCAGCCCTCGGAAAGCTCAAGCACCCTTCTAAAAGATATGTTTAATCCTCCAGGGCGCCTTGGCGGGCAGTCTGTCCAGTCTGGCGGTTGTCTCTTGGATAGTGCTCAGCGCGCAGTGCAAGCAGCCCTCGACAAGCTCAAGCACCCTTCTATACGATATGTTTCATCCTCCGGGGCGCCTTGGCGGGCAGTCTGACCAGTCTGGCGCTTGGCTCTTGGATAGTGTTTGGCGCGCAGTGCAATGCAGCCCTCGACAAGCTCAAGCACCCTTCTAAACGATATGTTTAATCCTCCAGGGCGCCTTGGCGGGCAGTCTGTCCAGTCTGGCGCTTGTCTCTTGGATAGTGTTCGGCGCGCAGTGCAATGCAGCCCTCGACAAGCTCAAGCTCCCTTCTAAACGATATGTATAATCCTCCAGGGCGCCTTGGCGGGCAGTCTGTCCAGTCTGGCGGTTGTCTCTAGGATAGTGTTCGACGCACAGTGCAATGCAGCCCTCGACAAGCTCAAGCACCCTTCTAAACGATATATTTAATCCTCCAGGGCACCTTGGCGGGCAGTCTGTCCAGTCTGGCACTTGTCTCTTGGATAGTGTTCAGTGCGCAGTGCAATGCAGCCCTCGACAAGCTCAAGCACCCTTCTAAACGATATGTTTAATCCTCCAGGGCGCCTTGGCGGGCAGTCTGTCCAGTCTGGCGCTTGTCTCTTGGATAGTGTTCGGCGCACAGTGCAATGCAGCACTCGACAAGCTCAAGCACCCTTCTAAACGATATGTTTAATCCTCCAGGGCGCCTTGGCGGGCAGTCTGTCCAGTCTGGCACTTGTCTCTTGGATAGTGTTCGGCGCACAGTGCAATGCAGCCCTCGACAAGCTCAAGCACCCTTCTAAACGATAAGTTTAATCCTCCAGGGCGCCTTGGCGGGCAGTCTGTCCAGTCTGGCGCTTGTCCCTTGGATAGTGTTCGGCGCGCAGTGCAATGCAGCCCTCGACAAGCTCAAGCACCCTTCTAAACGATATGTATAATCCTCCAGGGCGCCTTGGCGGGCAGTCTGTCCAGTCTGGCGCTTGTCTCTTGGATAGTGTTCGGCGCGCAGTGCAATGCAGCCCTCGACAAGCTCAAGCACCCTTCTAAACGATATGTTTAATCCTCCAGGGCGCCTTGGCGGGCAGTCTGTCCAGTCTGGCGGTTGTCTCTTGGATAGTGTTCAGCGCGCAGTGCAATGCAGCCATCGACAAGCTCATGCACCCTTCTATACGATATGTTTCATCCTCCGGGGCGCCTTGGCGGGCAGTCTGACCAGTCTGGCGCTTGTCTCTTGGATAGTGTTTGGCGCGCAGTGCAATGAAGCCCTCGACAAGCTCAAGCACCCTTCTAAACGATTTGTTTAATCCTCCAGGGCGCCTTGACGGGCAGTCTGTCCAGTCTGGCGGTGGTCTCTTGGATAGTGTTCGGCGCACAGTGCAATGCAGCCCTCGACAAGCTCAAGCACCCTTCTAAACGATATGTTTAATCCTCCAGGGCGCCTTGACGGGCAGTCTGTCCAGTCTGGCACTTGTCTCTCGGAAAGTGTTCAGCGCGCTGTGCAATGCAGCCCTCGACAAGCTCAAGCACCCTCCTAAACGATATGTTTATTCCTCCAGGGCACCTTGGCGGGCAGTCTGTCCACTCTGGCACTTGTCTCTTGGATAGTGTTCAGTGCGCAGTACAATGCAGCCCTCGACAAGCTCAAGCACCCTTCTAAACGATATGTTTAATCCTCCAGGGCGCCTTGGCGGGCAGTCTGTCCAGTCTGGCGCTTGTCTCTTGGATAGTGTTCAGCGCGCAGTGCAATGCAGCCCTCGACAAGCTCAAGCACCCTTCTAAACGATATGTTTAATCCTCCAGGGCGCCTTGGCGGGCAGTCTGTCCAGTCTGGCGCTTGTCTCTTGGATAGTGCTCAGCGCGCAGTGCAATGCAGCCCTCGACAAGCTCAAGCAACCTTCTAAACGATATGTTTAATCCTCCAGGGCGCCTTAGCGGGCAGTCTGTCCAATCTGGTGGTTGTCTCTTGGATAGTGTTCGGCGCACAGTGCAATGCAGCCCTCGACAAGCTCAAGCACCCTTCTAAACGATATATTTAATCCTCCAGGGCGCCTTGGCGGGCAGTCTGTCCAGTCTGGCGCTTGTCTCTTGGATAGTGTTCGGCGCGCAGTGCAATGCAGCCCTCGACAAGCTCAAGCACCCTTCTAAACGATATGTATAATCCTCCAGGGCGCCTTGGCGGGCAGTCTGTCCAGTCTGGCGCTTGTCTCTTGGATAGTGTTCGGCGCGCAGTGCAATGCAGCCCTCGACAAGCTCAAGCACCCTTCTAAACAATATGTTTAATCCTCCAGGGCGCCTTGGCGGGCAGTCTCTCCAGTCTGGCGGTTGTCTCTTGGATAGTGTTCAGCGCGCAGTGCAATGCAGCCCTCGACAAGCTCAAGCACCCTTCTATATGATATGTTTCATCCTCCGGGGCGCCTTGGCGGGCAGTCTGACCAGTCTGGCGCTTGGCTCTTGGATAGTGTTTGGCGCGCAGTGCAATGAAGCCCTCGACAAGCTCAAGCACCCTTCTAAACGATATGTTTAATCCTCCAGGGCGCCTTGACGGGCAGTCTGTCCAGTCTGGCGGTTGTCTCTTGGATAGTGTTCGGCGCACAGTGCAATGCAGCCCTCGACAAGCTCAAGCACCCTTCTAAACGATATGTTTAATCCTCCAGGGCGCCTTGGCCGGCAGTCTGTCCAGTCTGGCACTTGTCTCTTGGATAGTGTTCAGTGCGCAGTGCAATGCAGCCCTCGACAAGCTCAAGCACCCTTCTAAACGATATGTTTAATCCTCCAGGGCGCCTTGGCGGGCAGTCTGTCCAGTCTGGCGCTTGTCTCTTGGATAGTGTTCGGCGCACAGTGCAATGCAGCACTCGACAAGCTCAAGCACCCTTCTAAACGATATGTTTAATCCTCCAGGGCGCCTTGGCGGGCAGTCTGTCCAGTCTGGCACTTGTCTCTTGGATAGTGTTCGGCGCACAGTGCAATGCAGCCCTCGACAAACTCAAGCACCCTTCTAAACGATAAGTTTAATCCTCCAGGGCGCCTTGGCGGGCAGTCTGTCCAGTTTGGCGCTTGTCTCTTGGATAGTGTTCGGCGCGCAGTGCAATGCAGCCCTCGACAAGCTCAAGCACCCTTCTAAACGATATGTATAATCCTCCAGGGCGCCTTGGCGGGCAGTCTGTCCAGTCTGGCGCTTGTCTCTTGGATAGTGTTCGGCGCGCAGTGCAATGCAGCCCTCGACAAGCTCAAGCACCCTTCTAAACGATATGTTTAATCCTCCAGGGCGCCTTGGCGGGCAGTCTGACCAGTCTGGCGCTTGGCTCTTGGATAGTGTTCGGCGCACAGTGCAATGCAGCCCTCGACAAACTCAAGCACCCTTCTATACGATATGTCTCATCCTCCGGGGCGCCTTGGCGGGCAGTCTGACCAGTCTGGCGCTTGACTCTTGGATAGTGTTTGGCGCGCAGTGCAATGAAGCCCTCGACAAGCTCAAGCACCCTTCTAAACGATATGTTTAATCCTCCAGGGCGCCTTGACGGGCAGTCTGTCCAGTCTGGCGGTTGTCTCTTGGATAGTGTTCGGCGCACAGTGCAATGCAGCCCTCGACAAGCTCAAGCACCCTTCTAAACGATATGTTTAATCCTCCAGGGCGCCTTGGCGTGCAGTCTGTCAAGTCTGGCACTTGTCTCTTGGATAGTGTTCAGTGCGCAGTGCAACGCAGCCCTCGACAAGCTCAAGCACCCTTCTAAACGATATGTTTAATCCTCCAGGGCGCCTTGGCGGGCAGTCTGTCCAGTCTGGCGCTTGTCTCTTGGATAGTGTTCGGCGCACAGTGCAATGCAACACTCGACAAGCTCAAGCACCCTTCTAAACGATATGTTTAATCCTCCAGGGCGCCTTGGCGGGCAGTCTGTCCAGTCTGGCACTTGTCTCTTGGATAGTGTTCGGCGCACAGTGCAATGCAGCCCTCGACAAGCTCAAGCACCCTTCTAAACGATATGTTTAATCCTCCAGGGCGCCTTGGCGGGCAGTTTGTCCAGTCTGGCGGTTGTCTCTTGGATAGTGTTCGGCGCACAGTGCAATGCAGCCCTCGACAAGCTCAAGCACCCTTCTAAACGATATGTTTAATCCTCCAGGGCGCCTTGGCGGGCAGTCTGTCCAGTCTGGCACTTGTCTCTTGGATAGTGTTCGGCGCACAGTGCAATGCAGCCCTCGACAAGCTCAAGCACCCTTCTAAACGATATGTTTAATCCTCCAGGGCGCCTTGGCGGGCAGTCTGTCCAGTCTGGCACTTGTCTCTTGGATAGTGTTCGGCGCGCAGTGCAATGCAGCCCTCGACAAGCTCAAGCACTCTTCTAAACGATATGTTTAATCCTCCAGGGCGCCTTGGCGGGCAGTGTGTCCAGTTTGGCGCTTGTCTCTTGGATAGTGTTCAGCGCGCAGTGCAATGCAGCCCTCGACAAGCTCAAGCACCCTTCTAAACGATATGTTTAATCCTCCAGGGCGCCTTGGCGGGCAGTCTGTCCAGTCTGGCGCTTGTCTCTTGGATAGTGTTTGGCGCGCAGTGCAATGTAGCCCTCGACAAGCTCAAGCACCCTTCTAAACGATATGTTTAATCTTCCAGGGCGCCTTGGCGGGCAGTCTGTCCAGTCTGGCGCTTGTCTCTTTGATAGTGTTCAGCGCGCAGTGCAATGCAGCCCTCGACAAGCTCAAGCACCCTTCTAAACGATATGTTTAATCCTCCAGGGCGCCTTGGCGGGCAGTCTGTCCAGTCTGGCGCTTGTCTCTTGGATAGTGTTCGGCGCACAGTGCAATGCAGCCCTCGACAAACTCAAGCACCCTTCTAAACGATATGTTTAATCTTCCAGGGCGCCTTGGTGGGCAGTCTGTCCAGTCTGGCACTTGTCACTTGGATAGTGTTCGGCGCACAGTGCAATGCAGCCCTCGACAAGCTCAAGCACACTTCTAAACGATATGTTTAATCTTCCAGGGTGCCTTGGCGGGCAGTCTGTCCAGTCTGGCGGTTGTCTCTTGGATAGTGTTCGGCGCACAGTGCAATGCAGCCCTCGACAAGCTCAAGCACCCTTCTAAACGATATGTTTAATATTCCAGGGTGCCTTGGCGGGCAGTCTGTCCAGTCTGGCACTTGTCTCTTGGATAGTGTTCGGCGCACAGTGCAATGCAGCCCTCGACAAGCTCAAGCACCCTTCTAAACGATATGTTTAATCTTCCAGGGTGCCTTGGCGGGCAGTCTGTCCAGTCTGGCGCATGTCTCTTGGATAGTGTTCGGCGCGCAGTGCAATGCAGCCCTCGACAAGCTCAAGCAACCTTCTAAACCATATGATTAATCCTCCAGGGCGCCTTGGCGGGCAGTCCGTCCAGTCTGGCGGTTGTCTCTTGGATAGTGTTCGGCGCACAGTGCAATGCAGCCCTCGACAAGCTCAAGCACCCTTCTAAACGATATGTTTAATCCTCCAGGGCGCCTTGGCCGGCAGTCTGTCCAGTCTGGCACTTGTCTCTTGGATAGTGTTCAGTGCGCAGTGCAATGCAGCCCTCGACAAGCTCAAGCACCCTTCTAAACGATATGTTTAATCCTCCAGGGCGCCTTGGCGGGCAGTCTGTCCAGTCTGGCGCTTGTCTCTTGGATAGTGTTCGGCGCACAGTGCAATGCAGCACTCGACAAGCTCAAGCACCCTTCTAAACGATATGTTTAATCCTCCAGGGCGCCTTGGCGGGCAGTCTGTCCAGTCTGGCACTTGTCTCTTGGATAGTGTTCGGCGCACAGTGCAATGCAGCCCTCGACAAGCTCAAGCACCCTTCTAAACGATAAGTTTAATCCTCCAGGGCGCCTTGGCGGGCAGTCTGTCCAGTCTGGCGCTTGTCTCTTGGATAGTGTTCGGCGCGCAGTGCAATGCAGCCCTCGACAAGCTCAAGCACCCTTCTAAACGATATGTATAATCCTCCAGGGCGCCTTGGCGGGCAGTCTGTCCAGTCTGGCGCTTGTCTCTTGGATAGTGTTCGGCGCGCAGTGCAATGCAGCCCTCGACAAGCTCAAGCACCCTTCTAAACGATATGTTTAATCCTCCAGGGCGCCTTGGCGGGCAGTCTGTCCAGTCTGGCGGTTGTCTCTTGGATAGTGTTCAGCGCGCAGTGCAATGCAGCCCTCGACAAGCTCAAGAACCCTTCTATACGATATGTCTCATCCTCCGGGGCGCCTTGGCGGGCAGTCTGACCAGTCTGGCGCTTGTCTCTTGGATAGTGTTTGGCGCACAGTGCAATGAAGCCCTCGACAAGCTCAAGCACCCTTCTAAACGATATGTTTAATCCTCCAGGGCGCCTTGACGGGCAGTCTGTCCAGTCTGGCGGTTGTCTCTTGGATAGTGTTCGGCGCACAGTGCAATGCAGCCCTCGACAAGCTCTAGCACCCTTCTAAACGATATGTTTAATCCTCCAGGGCGCCTTGGCGTGCAGTCTGTCAAGTCTGGCACTTGTCTCTTGGATAGTGTTCAGTGCGCAGTGCAACGCAGCCCTCGACAAGCTCAAGCACCCTTCTAAACGATATGTTTAATCCTCCAGGGCGCCTTGGCGGGCAGTCTGTCCAGTCTGGCGCTTGTCTCTTGGATAGTGTTCGGCGCACAGTGCAATGCAGCACTCGACAAGCTCAAGCACCCTTCTAAACGATATGTTTAATCCTCCAGGGCGCCTTGGCGGGCAGTCTGTCCAGTCTGGCACTTGTCTCTTGGATAGTGTTCGGCGCACAGTGCAATGCAGCCCTCGACAAGCTCAAGCACCCTTCTAAACGATATGTTTAATCCTCCAGGGCGCCTTGGCGGGCAGTCTGTCCAGTCTGGCGGTTGTCTCTTGGATAGTGTTCGGCGCACAGTGCAATGCAGCCCTCGACAAGCTCAAGCACCCTTCTAAACGATATGTTTAATCCTCCAGGGCGCCTTGGCGGGCAGTCTGTCCAGTCTGGCACTTGTCTCTTGGATAGTGTTCGGCGCACAGTGCAATGCAGCCCTCGACAAGCTCAAGCACCCTTCTAAACGATATGTTTAATCCTCCAGGGCGCCTTGGCGGGCAGTCTGTTCAGTCTGGCACTTGTCTCTTAAATAGTGTTCGGCGCGCAGTGCAATGCAGCCCTCGACAAGCTCAAGCACTCTTCTAAACGATATGTTTAATCCTCCAGGGCGCCTTGGCGGGCAGTGTGTCCAGTTTGGCGCTTGTCTCTTGGATAGTGTTCAGCGCGCAGTGCAATGCAGCCCTCGACAAGCTCAAGCACCCTTCTAAACGATATGTTTAATCCTCCAGGGCGCCTTGGCGGGCAGTCTGTCCAGTCTGGCGCTTGTCTCTTGGATAGTGTTTGGCGCGCAGTGCAATGTAGCCCTCGACAAGCTCAAGCACCCTTCTAAACGATATGTTTAATCTTCCAGGGCGCCTTGGCGGGCAGTCTGTCCAGTCTGGCGCTTGTCTCTTTGATAGTGTTCAGCGCGCAGTGCAATGCAGCCCTCGACAAGCTCAAGCACCCTTCTAAACGATATGTTTAATCCTCCAGGGCGCCTTGGCGGGCAGTCTGTCCAGTCTGGCGCTTGTCTCTTGGATAGTGTTCGGCGCACAGTGCAATGCAGTCCTCGACAAACTCAAGCACCCTTCTAAACGATATGTTTAATCTTCCAGGGCGCCTTGGTGGGCAGTCTGTCCAGTCTGGCACTTGTCTCTTGGATAGTGTTCGGCGCACAGTGCAATGCAGCCCTCGACAAGCTCAAGCACCCTTCTAAACGATATGTTTAATCTTCCAGGGTGCCTTGGCGGGCAGTCTGTCCAGTCTGGCGGTTGTCTCTTGGATAGTGTTCGGCGCACAGTGCAATGCAGCCCTCGACAAGCTCAAGCACCCTTCTAAACGATATGTTTAATATTCCAGGGTGCCTTGGCGGGCAGTCTGTCCAGTCTGGCACTTGTCTCTTGGATAGTGTTCGGCGCACAGTGCAATGCAGCCCTCGACAAGCTCAAGCACCCTTCTAAACGATATGTTTAATCTTCCAGGGTGCCTTGGCGGGCAGTCTGTCCAGTCTGGCGCATGTCTCTTGGATAGTGTTCGGCGCGCAGTGCAATGCAGCCCTCGACAAGCTCAAGCAACCTTCTAAACCATATGATTAATCCTCCAGGGCGCCTTGGCGGGCAGTCTGTCCAGTCTGGCGGTTGTCTCTTGGATAGTGTTCAGCGCGCAGTGCAATGCAGCCCTCGACAAGCTCAAGCACCCTTCTAAACGATATGTTTAATCCTCCAGGGCGCCTTGGCGGGCAGTCTGTCCAGTCTGGCGCTTGTATCTTGGATAGTGTTCGGCGCACAGTGCAATGCAGCCCTCGACACGCTCAAGCACCCTTCTAAACGATATGTTTAATCCTCCAGGGCGCCTTGGCTGGCAGTCTGTCCAGTCTGGCGGTTGTCTCTTGGATAGTGTTCAGCGCGCAGTGCAATGCAGCCCTCGACAAGCTCAAGCACCCTTCTAAACGATATGTTTAATTCTCCAGGGCGCCTTGACGGGCAGTCTGTCCAGTCTGGCGCTTGTCTCTTGGATAGTGTTCGGCGCACAGTGCAATGCTGCCTTCGACAAGCTCAAGCACCCTTCTAAACGATAAGTTTAATCCTCCAGGGCGCCTTGGCGGGCAGTCTGTCCAGTCTGGCGCTTGTCTCTTGGATAGTGTTCAGCGCGCAGTGCAATGCAGCCCTCGACAAGCTCAAGCACCCTTCTAAACGATATGTTTAATCCTCCAGGGCGCCTTGACGGGCAGTCTGTCCAGTCTGGCACTTGTCTCTTGGATAGTGATCGGCGCGCAGTGCAATGCAGCCCTCGACAAGCTCAAGCACCCTTCTAAACGATATGTTTAATCTTCCAGGGCGCCTTGGCGGGCAGTCTGTCCAGTCTTGCGCTTGTCTCTTGGATAGTGTTCAGCGCGCAGTGCAATGCAGCCCTCGACATGCTCAAGCACCCTTCTAAACGATATGTTTAATCCTCCAGGGCGCCTTGGCGGGCTGTCTGTGCAGTCTGGCGCTTGTCTCTTGGATAGTGTTCGGCGCACAGTGCAATGCAGCCCTCGACAAGCTCAAGCACCCTTCTAAACGATATGTTTAACCTTCCAGGGCGCCTTGGTGGGCAGTCTGTCCAGTCTGGCACTTGTCACTTGGATAGTGTTCGGCGCACAGTGCAATGCAGCCCTCGACAAGCTCAAGCACCCTTCTAAACGATATGTTTAATCTTCCAGGGTGCCTTGGCGGGCAGTCTGTCCAGTCTGGCGGTTGTCTCTTGGATAGTGTTCGGCGCACAGTGCAATGCAGCCCTCGACAAGCTCAAGCACCCTTCTAAACGATATGTTTAATATTCCACGGTGCCTTGGCGGGCAGTCTGTCCAGTCTGGCACTTGTCTCTTGGATAGTGTTCGGCGCGCAGTGCAATGCAGCCCTCGACAAGCTCAAGCAACCTTCTGAACCATATGTTTAATCCTCCAGGGCGCCTTGGCGGGCAGTCTGTCCAGTCTGGCGGTTGTCTCTTGGATAGTGTTCAGCGCGCAGTGCAATGCAGCCCTCGACAAGCTCAAGCACCCTTCTAAACGATATGTTTAATCCTCCAGGGCGCCTTGTCGGTCAGTCTGTCCAGTCTGGCGCTTGTCTCTTGGATAGTGTTCGGCGCACAGTGCAACGCAGCCCTCGACAAGCTCAAGCACCCTTCTAAACGATATGTTTAATTCTCCAGGGCGCCTTGACGGGCAGTCTGTCTAGTCTGACGCTTGTCTCTTGGATAGTGTTCGGCGCACAGTGCAATGCAGCCCTCGACAAGCTCAAGCACCCTTCTAAACGATAAGTTTAATCCTCCAGGGCGCCTTGGCGGGCAGTCTGTCCAGTCTGACGCTTGTCTCTTGGATAGTGTTCAGCGCGCAGTGCAATGCAGCCCTCGACAAGCTCAAGCACCCTTCTAAACGATATGTTTAATCCTCCAGGGCGCCTTGACGGGCAGTCTGTCCAGTCTGGCACTTGTCTCTTTGATAGTGTTCGGCGCGCAGTGAAATGCAGCCCTCGACAAGCTCAAGCACCCTTCTAAACGATATGTTTAATCCTCCAGGGCGCCTTGGCGGGCAGTCTGTCCAGTCTGGCGCTTGTCTCTTGGATAGTGTTCAGCGCGCAGTGCAATGCAGCCCTCGACAAGCTCAAGCACCCTTCTAAACGATATGTTTAATCCTCCAGGGCGCCTTGGCGGGCAGTCTGTCCAGTCTGGCGCTTGTCTCTTGGATAGTGCTCAGCGCGCAGTGCAATGCAGCCCTCGACAAGCTAAAGCACCCTTCTAAACGATATGTTTAATCCTCCAGGGCGCCTTGGCGGGCAGTCTGTCCAGCCTGGCGCTTGTCTCTTGGATAGTGTTCGGCGCACAGTGCAATGCAGCCCTCGACAAGCTCAAGCACCCTTCTAAACGATATGTTTAATCCTCCAGGGCGCCTTAGCGGGCAGTCTGTCCAGTCTGGTGGTTGTCTCTTGGATAGTGTTCGGCGCACAGTGCAATGCAGCCCTCGACAAGCTCAAGCACCCTTCTAAACGATATGTTTAATCCTCCAGGGCGCCTTGGCGGGCAGTCTGTCCAGTCTGGCGCTTGTCTCTTGGATAGTGTTCGGCGCGCAGTGCAATGCAGCCCTCGACAAGCTCAAGCACCCTTCTAAACGATATGTATAATCCTCCAGGGCGCCTTGGCGGGCATTCTGTCCAGTTTGGCGCTTGTCTCTTGGATAGTGTTCGGCGCGCAGTGCAATGCAGCCCTCGACAAGCTCAAGCACCCTTCTAAACGATATGTTTAATACTCCAGGGCGCCTTGGCGGGCAGTCTGTCCAGTCTGGCGGTTGTCTCTTGGATAGTGTTCAGCGCGCAGTGCAATGCAGCCCTCGACAAGCTCAAGCACCCTTCTAAACGATATGTTTAATCCTCCAGGGCGCCTTGGCGGGCAGTCTGACCAGTCTGGCGCTTGGCTCTTGGATAGTGTTCGGCGCACAGTGCAATGCAGCCCTCGACAAACTCAAGCACCCTTCTATACGATATGTCTCATCCTCCGGGGCGCCTTGGCGGGCAGTCTGACCAGTCTGGCGCTTGACTCTTGGATAGTGTTTGGCGCGCAGTGCAATGAAGCCCTCGACAAGCTCAAGCACCCTTCTAAACGATATGTTTAATCCTCCAGGGCGCCTTGACGGGCAGTCTGTCCAGTCTGGCGGTTGTCTCTTGGATAGTGTTCGGCGCACAGTGCAATGCAGCCCTCGACAAGCTCAAGCACCCTTCTAAACGATATGTTTAATCCTCCAGGGCGCCTTGGCGTGCAGTCTGTCAAGTCTGGCACTTGTCTCTTGGATAGTGTTCAGTGCGCAGTGCAACGCAGCCCTCGACAAGCTCAAGCACCCTTCTAAACGATATGTTTAATCCTCCAGGGCGCCTTGGCGGGCAGTCTGTCCAGTCTGGCGCTTGTCTCTTGGATAGTGTTCGGCGCACAGTGCAATGCAACACTCGACAAGCTCAAGCACCCTTCTAAACGATATGTTTAATCCTCCAGGGCGCCTTGGCGGGCAGTCTGTCCAGTCTGGCACTTGTCTCTTGGATAGTGTTCGGCGCACAGTGCAATGCAGCCCTCGACAAGCTCAAGCACCCTTCTAAACGATATGTTTAATCCTCCAGGGCGCCTTGGCGGGCAGTTTGTCCAGTCTGGCGGTTGTCTCTTGGATAGTGTTCGGCGCACAGTGCAATGCAGCCCTCGACAAGCTCAAGCACCCTTCTAAACGATATGTTTAATCCTCCAGGGCGCCTTGGCGGGCAGTCTGTCCAGTCTGGCACTTGTCTCTTGGATAGTGTTCGGCGCACAGTGCAATGCAGCCCTCGACAAGCTCAAGCACCCTTCTAAACGATATGTTTAATCCTCCAGGGCGCCTTGGCGGGCAGTCTGTCCAGTCTGGCACTTGTCTCTTGGATAGTGTTCGGCGCGCAGTGCAATGCAGCCCTCGACAAGCTCAAGCACTCTTCTAAACGATATGTTTAATCCTCCAGGGCGCCTTGGCGGGCAGTGTGTCCAGTTTGGCGCTTGTCTCTTGGATAGTGTTCAGCGCGCAGTGCAATGCAGCCCTCGACAAGCTCAAGCACCCTTCTAAACGATATGTTTAATCCTCCAGGGCGCCTTGGCGGGCAGTCTGTCCAGTCTGGCGCTTGTCTCTTGGATAGTGTTTGGCGCGCAGTGCAATGTAGCCCTCGACAAGCTCAAGCACCCTTCTAAACGATATGTTTAATATTCCAGGGCGCCTTGGCGGGCAGTCTGTCCAGTCTGGCGCTTGTCTCTTTGATAGTGTTCAGCGCGCAGTGCAATGCAGCCCTCGACAAGCTCAAGCACCCTTCTAAACGATATGTTTAATCCTCCAGGGCGCCTTGGCGGGCAGTCTGTCCAGTCTGGCGCTTGTCTCTTGGATAGTGTTCGGCGCACAGTGCAATGCAGCCCTCGACAAACTCAAGCACCCTTCTAAACGATATGTTTAATCTTCCAGGGCGCCTTGGTGGGCAGTCTGTCCAGTCTGGCACTTGTCACTTGGATAGTGTTCGGCGCACAGTGCAATGCAGCCCTCGACAAGCTCAAGCACACTTCTAAACGATATGTTTAATCTTCCAGGGTGCCTTGGCGGGCAGTCTGTCCAGTCTGGCGGTTGTCTCTTGGATAGTGTTCGGCGCACAGTGCAATGCAGCCCTCGACAAGCTCAAGCACCCTTCTAAACGATATGTTTAATATTCCAGGGTGCCTTGGCGGGCAGTCTGTCCAGTCTGGCACTTGTCTCTTGGATAGTGTTCGGCGCACAGTGCAATGCAGCCCTCGACAAGCTCAAGCACCCTTCTAAACGATATGTTTAATCTTCCAGGGTGCCTTGGCGGGCAGTCTGTCCAGTCTGGCGCATGTCTCTTGGATAGTGTTCGGCGCGCAGTGCAATGCAGCCCTCGACAAGCTCAAGCAACCTTCTAAACCATATGATTAATCCTCCAGGGCGCCTTGGCGGGCAGTCCGTCCAGTCTGGCGGTTGTCTCTTGGATAGTGTTCGGCGCACAGTGCAATGCAGCCCTCGACAAGCTCAAGCACCCTTCTAAACGATATGTTTAATCCTCCAGGGCGCCTTGGCCGGCAGTCTGTCCAGTCTGGCACTTGTCTCTTGGATAGTGTTCAGTGCGCAGTGCAATGCAGCCCTCGACAAGCTCAAGCACCCTTCTAAACGATATGTTTAATCCTCCAGGGCGCCTTGGCGGGCAGTCTGTCCAGTCTGGCGCTTGTCTCTTGGATAGTGTTCGGCGCACAGTGCAATGCAGCACTCGACAAGCTCAAGCACCCTTCTAAACGATATGTTTAATCCTCCAGGGCGCCTTGGCGGGCAGTCTGTCCAGTCTGGCACTTGTCTCTTGGATAGTGTTCGGCGCACAGTGCAATGCAGCCCTCGACAAGCTCAAGCACCCTTCTAAACGATAAGTTTAATCCTCCAGGGCGCCTTGGCGGGCAGTCTGTCCAGTCTGGCGCTTGTCTCTTGGATAGTGTTCGGCGCGCAGTGCAATGCAGCCCTCGACAAGCTCAAGCACCCTTCTAAACGATATGTATAATCCTCCAGGGCGCCTTGGCGGGCAGTCTGTCCAGTCTGGCGCTTGTCTCTTGGATAGTGTTCGGCGCGCAGTGCAATGCAGCCCTCGACAAGCTCAAGCACCCTTCTAAACGATATGTTTAATCCTCCAGGGCGCCTTGGCGGGCAGTCTGTCCAGTCTGGCGGTTGTCTCTTGGATAGTGTTCAGCGCGCAGTGCAATGCAGCCCTCGACAAGCTCAAGCACCCTTCTATACGATATGTCTCATCCTCCGGGGCGCCTTGGCGGGCAGTCTGACCAGTCTGGCGCTTGTCTCTTGGATAGTGTTTGGCGCACAGTGCAATGAAGCCCTCGACAAGCTCAAGCACCCTTCTAAACGATATGTTTAATCCTCCAGGGCGCCTTGACGGGCAGTCTGTCCAGTCTGGCGGTTGTCTCTTGGATAGTGTTCGGCGCACAGTGCAATGCAGCCCTCGACAAGCTCTAGCACCCTTCTAAACGATATGTTTAATCCTCCAGGGCGCCTTGGCGTGCAGTCTGTCAAGTCTGGCACTTGTCTCTTGGATAGTGTTCAGTGCGCAGTGCAACGCAGCCCTCGACAAGCTCAAGCACCCTTCTAAACGATATGTTTAATCCTCCAGGGCGCCTTGGCGGGCAGTCTGTCCAGTCTGGCGCTTGTCTCTTGGATAGTGTTCGGCGCACAGTGCAATGCAGCACTCGACAAGCTCAAGCACCCTTCTAAACGATATGTTTAATCCTCCAGGGCGCCTTGGCGGGCAGTCTGTCCAGTCTGGCACTTGTCTCTTGGATAGTGTTCGGCGCACAGTGCAATGCAGCCCTCGACAAGCTCAAGCACCCTTCTAAACGATATGTTTAATCCTCCAGGGCGCCTTGGCGGGCAGTCTGTCCAGTCTGGCGGTTGTCTCTTGGATAGTGTTCGGCGCACAGTGCAATGCAGCCCTCGACAAGCTCAAGCACCCTTCTAAACGATATGTTTAATCCTCCAGGGCGCCTTGGCGGGCAGTCTGTCCAGTCTGGCACTTGTCTCTTGGATAGTGTTCGGCGCACAGTGCAATGCAGCCCTCGACAAGCTCAAGCACCCTTCTAAACGATATGTTTAATCCTCCAGGGCGCCTTGGCGGGCAGTCTGTTCAGTCTGGCACTTGTCTCTTAAATAGTGTTCGGCGCGCAGTGCAATGCAGCCCTCGACAAGCTCAAGCACTCTTCTAAACGATATGTTTAATCCTCCAGGGCGCCTTGGCGGGCAGTGTGTCCAGTTTGGCGCTTGTCTCTTGGATAGTGTTCAGCGCGCAGTGCAATGCAGCCCTCGACAAGCTCAAGCACCCTTCTAAACGATATGTTTAATCCTCCAGGGCGCCTTGGCGGGCAGTCTGTCCAGTCTGGCGCTTGTCTCTTGGATAGTGTTTGGCGCGCAGTGCAATGTAGCCCTCGACAAGCTCAAGCACCCTTCTAAACGATATGTTTAATCTTCCAGGGCGCCTTGGCGGGCAGTCTGTCCAGTCTGGCGCTTGTCTCTTTGATAGTGTTCAGCGCGCAGTGCAATGCAGCCCTCGACAAGCTCAAGCACCCTTCTAAACGATATGTTTAATCCTCCAGGGCGCCTTGGCGGGCAGTCTGTCCAGTCTGGCGCTTGTCTCTTGGATAGTGTTCGGCGCACAGTGCAATGCAGTCCTCGACAAACTCAAGCACCCTTCTAAACGATATGTTTAATCTTCCAGGGCGCCTTGGTGGGCAGTCTGTCCAGTCTGGCACTTGTCACTTGGATAGTGTTCGGCGCACAGTGCAATGCAGCCCTCGACAAGCTCAAGCACCCTTCTAAACGATATGTTTAATCTTCCAGGGTGCCTTGGCGGGCAGTCTGTCCAGTCTGGCGGTTGTCTCTTGGATAGTGTTCGGCGCACAGTGCAATGCAGCCCTCGACAAGCTCAAGCACCCTTCTAAACGATATGTTTAATATTCCAGGGTGCCTTGGCGGGCAGTCTGTCCAGTCTGGCACTTGTCTCTTGGATAGTGTTCGGCGCACAGTGCAATGCAGCCCTCGACAAGCTCAAGCACCCTTCTAAACGATATGTTTAATCTTCCAGGGTGCCTTGGCGGGCAGTCTGTCCAGTCTGGCGCATGTCTCTTGGATAGTGTTCGGCGCGCAGTGCAATGCAGCCCTCGACAAGCTCAAGCAACCTTCTAAACCATATGATTAATCCTCCAGGGCGCCTTGGCGGGCAGTCTGTCCAGTCTGGCGGTTGTCTCTTGGATAGTGTTCAGCGCGCAGTGCAATGCAGCCCTCGACAAGCTCAAGCACCCTTCTAAACGATATGTTTAATCCTCCAGGGCGCCTTGGCGGGCAGTCTGTCCAGTCTGGCGCTTGTATCTTGGATAGTGTTCGGCGCACAGTGCAATGCAGCCCTCGACACGCTCAAGCACCCTTCTAAACGATATGTTTAATCCTCCAGGGCGCCTTGGCTGGCAGTCTGTCCAGTCTGGCGGTTGTCTCTTGGATAGTGTTCAGCGCGCAGTGCAATGCAGCCCTCGACAAGCTCAAGCACCCTTCTAAACGATATGTTTAATTCTCCAGGGCGCCTTGACGGGCAGTCTGTCCAGTCTGGCGCTTGTCTCTTGGATAGTGTTCGGCGCACAGTGCAATGCTGCCTTCGACAAGCTCAAGCACCCTTCTAAACGATAAGTTTAATCCTCCAGGGCGCCTTGGCGGGCAGTCTGTCCAGTCTGGCGCTTGTCTCTTGGATAGTGTTCAGCGCGCAGTGCAATGCAGCCCTCGACAAGCTCAAGCACCCTTCTAAACGATATGTTTAATCCTCCAGGGCGCCTTGACGGGCAGTCTGTCCAGTCTGGCACTTGTCTCTTGGATAGTGATCGGCGCGCAGTGCAATGCAGCCCTCGACAAGCTCAAGCACCCTTCTAAACGATATGTTTAATCTTCCAGGGCGCCTTGGCGGGCAGTCTGTCCAGTCTTGCGCTTGTCTCTTGGATAGTGTTCAGCGCGCAGTGCAATGCAGCCCTCGACATGCTCAAGCACCCTTCTAAACGATATGTTTAATCCTCCAGGGCGCCTTGGCGGGCTGTCTGTGCAGTCTGGCGCTTGTCTCTTGGATAGTGTTCGGCGCACAGTGCAATGCAGCCCTCGACAAGCTCAAGCACCCTTCTAAACGATATGTTTAACCTTCCAGGGCGCCTTGGTGGACAGTCTGTCCAGTCTGGCACTTGTCACTTGGATAGTGTTCGGCGCACAGTGCAATGCAGCCCTCGACAAGCTCAAGCACCCTTCTAAACGATATGTTTAATCTTCCAGGGTGCCTTGGCGGGCAGTCTGTCCAGTCTGGCGGTTGTCTCTTGGATAGTGTTCGGCGCACAGTGCAATGCAGCCCTCGACAAGCTCAAGCACCCTTCTAAACGATATGTTTAATATTCCACGGTGCCTTGGCGGGCAGTCTGTCCAGTCTGGCACTTGTCTCTTGGATAGTGTTCGGCGCGCAGTGCAATGCAGCCCTCGACAAGCTCAAGCAACCTTCTGAACCATATGTTTAATCCTCCAGGGCGCCTTGGCGGGCAGTCTGTCCAGTCTGGCGGTTGTCTCTTGGATAGTGTTCAGCGCGCAGTGCAATGCAGCCCTCGACAAGCTCAAGCACCCTTCTAAACGATATGTTTAATCCTCCAGGGCGCCTTGACGGGCAGTCTGTCCAGTCTGACGCTTGTCTCTTGGATAGTGTTCAGCGCGCAGTGCAATGCAGCCCTCGACAAGCTCAAGCACCCTTCTAAACGATATGTTTAATCCTCCAGGGCGCCTTGGCGGGCAGTCTGTCCAGTCTGGCGCTTGTCTCTTGGATAGTGCTCAGCGCGCAGTGCAATGCAGCCCTCGACAAGCTAAAGCACCCTTCTAAACGATATGTTTAATCCTCCAGGGCGCCTTGGCGGGCAGTCTGTCCAGCCTGGCGCTTGTCTCTTGGATAGTGTTCGGCGCACAGTGCAATGCAGCCCTCGACAAGCTCAAGCACCCTTCTAAACGATATGTTTAATCCTCCAGGGCGCCTTAGCGGGCAGTCTGTCCAGTCTGGTGGTTGTCTCTTGGATAGTGTTCGGCGCACAGTGCAATGCAGCCCTCGACAAGCTCAAGCACCCTTCTAAACGATATGTTTAATCCTCCAGGGCGCCTTGGCGGGCAGTCTGTCCAGTCTGGCGCTTGTCTCTTGGATAGTGTTCGGCGCGCAGTGCAATGCAGCCCTCGACAAGCTCAAGCACCCTTCTAAACGATATGTATAATCCTCCAGGGCGCCTTGGCGGGCAGTCTGTCCAGTTTGGCGCTTGTCTCTTGGATAGTGTTCGGCGCGCAGTGCAATGCAGCCCTCGACAAGCTCAAGCACCCTTCTAAACGATATGTTTAATACTCCAGGGCGCCTTGGCGGGCAGTCTGTCCAGTCTGGCGGTTGTCTCTTGGATAGTGTTCAGCGCGCAGTGCAATGCAGCCCTCGACAAGCTCAAGCACCCTTCTATACGATATGTTTCATCCTCCGGGGCGCCTTGGCGGGCAGTCTGACCAGTCAGGCGCTTGGCTCTTGGATAGTGTTTGGTGCGCAGTGCAATGAAGCCCTCGACAAGCTCAAGCACCCTTCTAAACGATATGTTTAATCCTCCAGGGCGCCTTGACGGGCAGTCTGTCCAGTCTGGCGGTTGTCTCTTGGATAGTGTTCGGCGCACAGTGCAATGCAGCCCTCGACAAGCTCAAGCACCCTTCTAAACGATATGTTTAATCCTCCAGGGCGCCTTGGCGGGCAGTTTGTCCAGTCTGGCACTTGTCTCTTGGATAGTGTTCAGTGCGCAGTGCAATGCAGCCCTCGACAAGCTCAAGCACCCTTCTAAACGATATGTTTAATCCTCCAGGGCGCCTTGGCGGGCAGTCTGTCCAGTCTGGCGCTTGTCTCTTGGATAGTGTTCGGCGCACAGTGCAATGCAGCACTCGACAAGCTCAAGCACCCTTCTAAACGATATGTTTAATCCTCCAGGGCGCCTTGGCGGGCAGTCTGTCCAGTCTGGCACTTGTCTCATGGATTGTGTTCGGCGCACAGTGCAATGCAGCCCTCGGCAAGCTCAACCACCCTTCTAAACGATAAGTTTAATCCTCCAGGGCGCCTTGGCGGGCAGTCTGTCCAGTCTGGCGCTTGTCTCTTGGATATTGTTCGGCGCGCAGTGCAATGCAGACCTCGACAAGCTCAAGCACCCTTCTAAACGATATGTATAATCCTCCAGGGCGCCTAGGCGGGCAGCCTGTCCAGTCTGGCGCTTGTCTCTTGGATAGTGTTTGGCGCACAGTGCAATGAAGCCCTCGACAAGCTCAAGCACCCTTCTAAACGATATGTTTAATCCTCCAGGGCGCCTTGACGGGCAGTCTGTCCAGTCTGGCGGTTGTCTCTTGGATAGTGTTCGGCGCACAGTGCAATGCAGCCCTCGACAAGCTCAAGCACCCTTCTAAACGATATGTTTAATCCTCCAGGGCGCCTTGGCGTGCAGTCTGTCAAGTCTGGCACTTGTCTCTTGGATAGTGTTCAGTGCGCAGTGCAACGCAGCCCTCGACAAGCTCAAGCACCCTTCTAAACGATATGTTTAATCCTCCAGGGCGCCTTGGCGGGCAGTCTGTCCAGTCTGGCGCTTGTCTCTTGGATAGTGTTCGGCGCACAGTGCAATGCAGCACTCGACAAGCTCAAGCACCCTTCTAAACGATATGTTTAATCCTCCAGGGCGCCTTGGCGGGCAGTCTGTCCAGTCTGGCACTTGTCTCTTGGATAGTGTTCGGCGCACAGTGCAATGCAGCCCTCGACAAGCTCAAGCACCCTTCTAAACGATATGTTTAATCCTCCAGGGCGCCTTGGCGGGCAGTCTGTCCAGTCTGGCGGTTGTCTCTTGGATAGTGTTCGGCGCACAGTGCAATGCAGCCCTCGACAAGCTCAAGCACCCTTCTAAACGATATGTTTAATCCTCCAGGGCGCCTTGGCGGGCAGTCTGTCCAGTCTGGCACTTGTCTCTTGGATAGTGTTCGGCGCACAGTGCAATGCAGCCCTCGACAAGCTCAAGCACCCTTCTAAACGATATGTTTAATCTTCCAGGGTGCCTTGGCGGGCAGTCTGTCCAGTCTGGCGCATGTCTCTTGGATAGTGTTCGGCGCGCAGTGCAATGCAGCCCTCGACAAGCTCAAGCAACCTTCTAAACCATATGATTAATCCTCCAGGGCGCCTTGGCGGGCAGTCTGTCCAGTCTGGCGGTTGTCTCTTGGATAGTGTTCAGCGCGCAGTGCAATGCAGCCCTCGACAAGCTCAAGCACCCTTCTAAACGATATGTTTAATCCTCCAGGGCGCCTTGGCGGGCAGTCTGTCCAGTCTGGCGCTTGTATCTTGGATAGTGTTCGGCGCACAGTGCAATGCAGCCCTCGACACGCTCAAGCACCCTTCTAAACGATATGTTTAATCCTCCAGGGCGCCTTGGCTGGCAGTCTGTCCAGTCTGGCGGTTGTCTCTTGGATAGTGTTCAGCGCGCAGTGCAATGCAGCCCTCGACAAGCTCAAGCACCCTTCTAAACGATATGTTTAATTCTCCAGGGCGCCTTGACGGGCAGTCTGTCCAGTCTGGCGCTTGTCTCTTGGATAGTGTTCGGCGCACAGTGCAATGCTGCCTTCGACAAGCTCAAGCACCCTTCTAAACGATAAGTTTAATCCTCCAGGGCGCCTTGGCGGGCAGTCTGTCCAGTCTGGCGCTTGTCTCTTGGATAGTGTTCAGCGCGCAGTGCAATGCAGCCCTCGACAAGCTCAAGCACCCTTCTAAACGATATGTTTAATACTCCAGGGCGCCTTGACGGGCAGTCTGTCCAGTCTGGCACTTGTCTCTTGGATAGTGATCGGCGCGCAGTGCAATGCAGCCCTCGACAAGCTCAAGCACCCTTCTAAACGATATGTTTAATCTTCCAGGGCGCCTTGGCGGGCAGTCTGTCCAGTCTTGCGCTTGTCTCTTGGATAGTGTTCAGCGCGCAGTGCAATGCAGCCCTCGACATGCTCAAGCACCCTTCTAAACGATATGTTTAATCCTCCAGGGCGCCTTGGCGGGCTGTCTGTGCAGTCTGGCGCTTGTCTCTTGGATAGTGTTCGGCGCACAGTGCAATGCAGCCCTCGACAAGCTCAAGCACCCTTCTAAACGATATGTTTAACCTTCCAGGGCGCCTTGGTGGGCAGTCTGTCCAGTCTGGCACTTGTCACTTGGATAGTGTTCGGCGCACAGTGCAATGCAGCCCTCGACAAGCTCAAGCACCCTTCTAAACGATATGTTTAATCTTCCAGGGTGCCTTGGCGGGCAGTCTGTCCAGTCTGGCGGTTGTCTCTTGGATAGTGTTCGGCGCACAGTGCAATGCAGCCCTCGACAAGCTCAAGCACCCTTCTAAACGATATGTTTAATATTCCACGGTGCCTTGGCGGGCAGTCTGTCCAGTCTGGCACTTGTCTCTTGGATAGTGTTCGGCGCGCAGTGCAATGCAGCCCTCGACAAGCTCAAGCAACCTTCTGAACCATATGTTTAATCCTCCAGGGCGCCTTGGCGGGCAGTCTGTCCAGTCTGGCGGTTGTCTCTTGGATAGTGTTCAGCGCGCAGTGCAATGCAGCCCTCGACAAGCTCAAGCACCCTTCTAAACGATATGTTTAATCCTCCAGGGCGCCTTGTCGGTCAGTCTGTCCAGTCTGGCGCTTGTCTCTTGGATAGTGTTCGGCGCACAGTGCAACGCAGCCCTCGACAAGCTCAAGCACCCTTCTAAACGATATGTTTAATTCTCCAGGGCGCCTTGACGGGCAGTCTGTCTAGTCTGACGCTTGTCTCTTGGATAGTGTTCGGCGCACAGTGCAATGCAGCCCTCGACAAGCTCAAGCACCCTTCTAAACGATAAGTTTAATCCTCCAGGGCGCCTTGGCGGGCAGTCTGTCCAGTCTGACGCTTGTCTCTTGGATAGTGTTCAGCGCGCAGTGCAATGCAGCCCTCGACAAGCTCAAGCACCCTTCTAAACGATATGTTTAATCCTCCAGGGCGCCTTGACGGGCAGTCTGTCCAGTCTGGCACTTGTCTCTTTGATAGTGTTCGGCGCGCAGTGAAATGCAGCCCTCGACAAGCTCAAGCACCCTTCTAAACGATATGTTTAATCCTCCAGGGCGCCTTGGCGGGCAGTCTGTCCAGTCTGGCGCTTGTCTCTTGGATAGTGTTCAGCGCGCAGTGCAATGCAGCCCTCGACAAGCTCAAGCACCCTTCTAAACGATATGTTTAATCCTCCAGGGCGCCTTGGCGGGCAGTCTGTCCAGTCTGGCGCTTGTCTCTTGGATAGTGCTCAGCGCGCAGTGCAATGCAGCCCTCGACAAGCTAAAGCACCCTTCTAAACGATATGTTTAATCCTCCAGGGCGCCTTGGCGGGCAGTCTGTCCAGCCTGGCGCTTGTCTCTTGGATAGTGTTCGGCGCACAGTGCAATGCAGCCCTCGACAAGCTCAAGCACCCTTCTAAACGATACGTTTAATCCTCCAGGGCGCCTTAGCGGGCAGTCTGTCCAGTCTGGTGGTTGTCTCTTGGATAGTGTTCGGCGCACAGTGCAATGCAGCCCTCGACAAGCTCAAGCACCCTTCTAAACGATATGTTTAATCCTCCAGGGCGCCTTGGCGGGCAGTCTGTCCAGTCTGGCGCTTGTCTCTTGGATAGTGTTCGGCGCGCAGTGCAATGCAGCCCTCGACAAGCTCAAGCACCCTTCTAAACGATATGTATAATCCTCCAGGGCGCCTTGGCGGGCAGTCTGTCCAGTTTGGCGCTGGTCTCTTGGATAGTGTTCGGCGCGCAGTGCAATGCAGCCCTCGACAAGCTCAAGCACCCTTCTAAACGATATGTTTAATACTCCAGGGCGCCTTGGCGGGCAGTCTGTCCAGTCTGGCGGTTGTCTCTTGGATAGTGTTCAGCGCGCAGTGCAATGCAGCCCTCGACAAGCTCAAGCACCCTTCTATACGATATGTTTCATCCTCCGGGGCGCCTTGGCGGGCAGTCTGACCAGTCAGGCGCTTGGCTCTTGGATAGTGTTTGGTGCGCAGTGCAATGAAGCCCTCGACAAGCTCAAGCACCCTTCTAAACGATATGTTTAATCCTCCAGGGCGCCTTGACGGGCAGTCTGTCCAGTCTGGCGGTTGTCTCTTGGATAGTGTTCGGCGCACAGTGCAATGCAGCCCTCGACAAGCTCAAGCACCCTTCTAAACGATATGTTTAATCCTCCAGGGCGCCTTGGCGGGCAGTTTGTCCAGTCTGGCACTTGTCTCTTGGATAGTGTTCAGTGCGCAGTGCAATGCAGCCCTCGACAAGCTCAAGCACCCTTCTAAACGATATGTTTAATCCTCCAGGGCGCCTTGGCGGGCAGTCTGTCCAGTCTGGCGCTTGTCTCTTGGATAGTGTTCGGCGCACAGTGCAATGCAGCACTCGACAAGCTCAAGCACCCTTCTAAACGATATGTTTAATCCTCCAGGGCGCCTTGGCGGGCAGTCTGTCCAGTCTGGCACTTGTCTCATGGATTGTGTTCGGCGCACAGTGCAATGCAGCCCTCGGCAAGCTCAAGCACCCTTCTAAACGATAAGTTTAATCCTCCAGGGCGCCTTGGCGGGCAGTCTGTCCAGTCTGGCGCTTGTCTCTTGGATATTGTTCGGCGCGCAGTGCAATGCAGACCTCGACAAGCTCAAGCACCCTTCTAAACGATATGTATAATCCTCCAGGGCGCCTTGGCGGGCAGCCTGTCCAGTCTGGCGCTTGTCTCTTGGATAGTGTACGGCGCGCAGTGCAATGCAGCCCTCGACAAGCTCAAGCACCCTTCTAAACGATATGTTTAATCCTCCAGGGCGCCTTGGCGGGCAGTCTGTCCAGTCTGGCGGTTGTTTCTTGGATAGTGTTCAGCGCGCAGTGCAATGCAGCCCTCGACAAGCTCAAGCACCCTTCTATACGATATGTTTCATCCTCCGGGGCGCCTTGGCGGGCAGTCTGACCAGTCTGGCGCTTGTCTCTTGGATAGTGTTTGGCGCGCAGTGCAATGAAGCCCTCGACAAGCTCAAGCACCCTTCTAAACGATATGTTTAATATTCCACGGTGCCTTGGCGGGCAGTCTGTCCAGTCTGGCACTTGTCTCTTGGATAGTGTTCGGCGCGCAGTGCAATGCAGCCCTCGACAAGCTCAAGCACCCTTCTAAACGATATGTTTAATCTTCCAGGGTGCCTTGGCGGGCAGTCTGTCCAGTCTGGCGCATGTCTCTTGGATAGTGTTCGGCGCGCAGTGCAATGCAGCCCTCGACAAGCTCAAGCAACCTTCTAAACCGTATGTTTAATCCTCCAGGGCGCCTTGGCGGGCAGTCTGTCCAGTCTGGCGGTTGTCTCTTGGATAGTGTTCAGCGCGCAGTGCAATGCAGCCCTCGACAAGCTCAAGCACCCTTCTAAACGATATGTTTAATTCTCCAGGGCGCCTTGACGGGCAGTCTGTCCAGTCTGGCGCTTGTCTCTTGGATAGTGTTCGGCGCACAGTGCAATGCAGCCCTCGACAAGCTCAAGTACCCTTCTAAACGATAAGTTTAATCCTCCAGGGCGCCTTGGCGGGCAGTCTGTCCAGTCTGACGCTTGTCTCTTGGATAGTGTTCAGCGCGCAGTGCAATGCAGCCCTCGACAAGCTCAAGCACCCTTCTAAACGATATGTTTAATCCTCCAGGGCGCCTTGACGGGCAGTCTGTCCAGTCTGGCACTTGTCTCTTGGATAGTGTTCGGCGCGCAGTGCAATGCAGCCCTCGACAAGCTCAAGCACCCTTCTAAACGATATGTTTAATCCTCCAGGGCGCCTTGACGGGCAGTCTGTCCAGTCTGGCACTTGTCTCTTGGATAGTGCTCAGCGCGCAGTGCAATGCAGCCCTCGACAAGCTAAAGCACCCTTCTAAACGATATGTTTAATCCTCCAGGGCGCCTTAGCGGGCAGTCTGTCCAGTCTGGTGGTTGTCTCTTGGATAGTGTTCGGCGCACAGTGCAATGCAGCCCTCGACAAGCTCAAGCACCCTTCTAAACGATATGTTTAATCCTCCAGGGCGCCTTGGCGGGCAGTCAGTCCAGTCTGGCGCTTGTCTCTTGGATAGTGTTCGGCGCGCAGTGCAATGCAGCCCTCGACAAGCTCAAGCACCCTTCTAAACGATATGTATAATCCTCCAGGGCGCCTTGGCGGGCAGTCTGTCCAGTCTGGCGCTTGTCTCTTGGATAGTGTTCGGCGCGCAGTGCAATGCAGCCCTCGACAAGCTCAAGCACCCTTCTAAACGATATGTTTAATCCTCCAGGGCGCCTTGGCGGGCAGTCTGTCCAGTCTGGCGGTTGTCTCTTGGATAGTGCTCAGCGCGCAGTGCAATGCAGCCCTCGACAAGCTCAAGCACCCTTCTATACGATATGTTTCATCCTCCGGGGCGCCTTGGCGGGCAGTCTGACCAGTCTGGCGCTTGGCTCTTGGATAGTGTTTGGCGCGCAGTGCAATGCCGCCCTCGACAAGCTCAAGCACCCTTCTAAACGATATGTTTAATCCTCCAGGGCGCCTTGGCGGGCAGTCTGTCCAGTCTGGCGCTTGTCTCTTGGATAGTGTTCGGCGCGCAGTGCAATGCAGCCCTCGACAAGCTCAAGCACCCTTCTAAACGATATGTATAATCCTCCAGGGCGCCTTGGCGGGCAGTCTGTCCAGTCTGGCGGTTGTCTCTTGGATAGTGTTCGACGCACAGTGCAATGCAGCCCTCGACAAGCTCAAGCACCCTTCTAAACGATATGTTTAATCCTCCAGGGCACCTTGGCGGGCAGTCTGTCCAGTCTGGCACTTGTCTCTTGGATAGTGTTCAGTGCGCAGTGCAATGCAGCCCTCGACAAGCTCAAGCACCCTTCTAAACGATATGTTTAATCTTCCAGGGCGCCTTGGCGGGCAGTCTGTCCAGTCTGGCGCTTGTCTCTTGGATAGTGTTCGGCGCACAGTGCAATGCAGCACTCGACAAGCTCAAGCACCCTTCTAAACGATATGTTTAATCCTCCAGGGCGCCTTGGCGGGCAGTCTGTCCAGTCTGGCACTTGTCTCTTGGATAGTGTTCGGCGCACAGTGCAATGCAGCCCTCGACAAGCTCAAGCACCCTTCTAAACGATAAGTTTAATCCTCCAGGGCGCCTTGGCGGGCAGTCTGTCCAGTCTGGCGCTTGTCTCTTGGATAGTGTTCGGCGCGCAGTGCAATGCAGCCCTCGACAAGCTCAAGCACCCTTCTAAACGATATGTATAATCCTCCAGGGCGCCTTGGCGGGCAGTCTGTCCAGTCTGGCGCTTGTCTCTTGGATAGTGTTCGGCGCGCAGTGCAATGCAGCCCTCGACAAGCTCAAGCACCCTTCTAGACGATATGTTTAATCCTTCAGGGCGCCTTGGCGGGCAGTCTGTCCAGTCTGGCGGTTGTCTCTTGGATAGTGTTCAGCGCGCAGTGCAATGCAGCCATCGACAAGCTCAAGCACCCTTCTATACGATATGTTTCATCCTCCGGGGCGCCTTGGCGGGCAGTCTGACCAGTCTGGCGCTTGTCTCTTGGATAGTGTTTGGCGCGCAGTGCAATGAAGCCCTCGACAAGCTCAAGCACCCTTCTAAACGATATGTTTAATCCTCCAGGGCGCCTTGACGGGCAGTCTGTCCAGTCTGGCGCTTGTCTCTTGGATAGTGTTCGGCGCACAGTGCAATGCAGCCATCGACAAGCTCAAGCACCCTTCTAAACGATATGTTTAATCCTCCAGGGCGCCTTGGCGGGCAGCCTGTCCAGTCTGGCACTTGTCTCTTGGATAGTGTTCGGCGCGCAGTGCAATGCAGCCCTCGACAAGCTCAAGCACCCTTCTAAACGATATGATTAATCCTCCAGGGCGCCTTGACGGGCAGTCTGTCCAGTCTGGCGCTTGTCTCTTGGAAAGTGTTCAGCGCGCTGTGCAATGCAGCCCTCGACAATCTCAAGCACCCTCCTAAACGATATGTTTATTCCTCCAGGGCACCTTGGCGGGAAGTCTGTCCAGTCTGGCACTTGTCTCTTGGATAGTGTTCAGTGCGCAGTGCAATGCAGCCCTCGACAAGCTCAAGCACCCTTCTAAACGATATGTGTAATCTTCCAGGGCGCCTTGGCGGGCAGTCTGTCCAGTCTGGCGCTTGTCTCTTGGATAGTGTTCAGCGCGCAGTGCAATGCAGCCCTCGACAAGCTCAAGCACCCTTCTAAACGATATGTTTAATCCTCCAGGGCGCCTTGGCGGGCAGTCTGTCCAGTCTGGCACTTGTCTCTTGGATAGTGTTCGGCGCACAGTGCAATGCAGCCCTCGACAAGCTCAAGCACCCTTCTAAACGATAAGTTTAATCCTCCAGGGCGCCTTGGCGGGCAGTCTGTCCAGTCTGGCGCTTGTCTCTTGGATAGTGTTCGGCGCGCAGTGCAATGCAGCCCTCGACAAGCTCAAGCACCCTTCTAAACGATATGTATAATCCTCCAGGGCGCCTTGGCGGGCAGTCTGTCCAGTCTGGCGCTTGTCTCTTGGATAGTGTTCGGCGCGCAGTGCAATGCAGCCCTCGACAAGCTCAAGCACCCTTCTAAACGATATGTTTAATCCTCCAGGGCGCCTTGGCGGGCAGTCCGTCCAGTCTGGCGGTTGTCTCTTGGATAGTGTTCAGCGCGCAGTGCAATGCAGCCCTCGACAAGCTCAAGCACCCTTCTATACGATATGTCTCATCCTCCGGGGCGCCTTGGCGGGCAGTCTGACCAGTCTGGCGCTTGTCTCTTGGATAGTGTTTGGCGCGCAGTGCAATGAAGCCCTCGACAAGCTCAAGCACCCTTCTAAACGATATGTTTAATCCTCCAGGGCGCCTTGACGGGCAGTCTGTCCAGTCTGGCGGTTGTCTCTTGGATAGTGTTCGGCGCACAGTGCAATGCAGCCCTCGACAAGCTCAAGCACCCTTCTAAACGATATGTTTAATCCTCCAGGGCGCCTTGGCGTGCAGTCTGTCAAGTCTGGCACTTGTCTCTTGGATAGTGTTCAGTGCGCAGTGCAACGCAGCCCTCGACAAGCTCAAGCACCCTTCTAAACGATATGTTTAATCCTCCAGGGCGCCTTGGCGGGCAGTCTGTCCAGTCTGGCGCTTGTCTCTTGGATAGTGTTCGGCGCACAGTGCAATGCAGCACTCGACAAGCTCAAGCACCCTTCTAAACGATATGTTTAATCCTCCAGGGCGCCTTGGCGGGCAGTCTGTCCAGTCTGGCACTTGTCTCTTGGATAGTGTTCGGCGCACAGTGCAATGCAGCCCTCGACAAGCTCAAGCACCCTTCTAAACGATATGTTTAATCCTCCAGGGCGCCTTGGCGGGCAGTCTGTCCAGTCTGGCGGTTGTCTCTTGGATAGTGTTCGGCGCACAGTGCAATGCAGCCCTCGACAAGCTCAAGCACCCTTCTAAACGATATGTTTAATCCTCCAGGGCGCCTTGGCGGGCAGTCTGTCCAGTCCGGCACTTGTCTCTTGGATAGTGTTCGGCGCACAGTGCAATGCAGCCCTCGACAAGCTCAAGCACCCTTCTAAACGATATGTTTAATCCTCCAGGGCGCCTTGGCGGGCAGTCTGTCCAGTCTGGCACTTGTCTCTTGGATAGTGTTCGGCGCGCAGTGCAATGCAGCCCTCGACAAGCTCAAGCACTCTTCTAAACGATATGTTTAATCCTCCAGGGCGCCTTGGCGGGCAGTGTGTCCAGTTTGGCGCTTGTCTCTTGGATAGTGTTCAGCGCGCAGTGCAATGCAGCCCTCGACAAGCTCAAGCACCCTTCTAAACGATATGTTTAATCCTCCAGGGCGCCTTGGCGGGCAGTCTGTCCAGTCTGGCGCTTGTCTCTTGGATAGTGTTTGGCGCGCAGTGCAATGTAGCCCTCGACAAGCTCAAGCACCCTTCTAAACGATATGTTTAATCTTCCAGGGCGCCTTGGCGGGCAGTCTGTCCAGTCTGGCGCTTGTCTCTTTGATAGTGTTCAGCGCGCAGTGCAATGCAGCCCTCGACAAGCTCAAGCACCCTTCTAAACGATATGTTTAATCCTCCAGGGCGCCTTGGCGGGCAGTCTGTCCAGTCTGGCGCTTGTCTCTTGGATAGTGTTCGGCGCACAGTGCAATGCAGCCCTCGACAAACTCAAGCACCCTTCTAAACGATATGTTTAATCTTCCAGGGCGCCTTGGTGTGCAGTCTGTCCAGTCTGGCACTTGTCACTTGGATAGTGTTCGGCGCACAGTGCAATGCAGCCCTCGACAAGCTCAAGCACCCTTCTAAACGATATGTTTAATCTTCCAGGGTGCCTTGGCGGGCAGTCTGTCCAGTCTGGCGGTTGTCTCTTGGATAGTGTTCGGCGCACAGTGCAATGCAGCCCTCGACAAGCTCAAGCACCCTTCTAAACGATATGTTTAATATTCCAGGGTGCCTTGGCGGGCAGTCTGTCCAGTCTGGCACTTGTCTCTTGGATAGTGTTCGGCGCACAGTGCAATGCAGCCCTGGACAAGCTCAAGCACCCTTCTAAACGATATGTTTAATCTTCCAGGGTGCCTTGGCGGGCAGTCTGTCCAGTCTGGCGCATGTCTCTTGGATAGTGTTCGGCGCGCAGTGCAATGCAGCCCTCGACAAGCTCAAGCAACCTTCTAAACCATATGATTAATCCTCCAGGGCGCCTTGGCGGGCAGTCTGTCCAGTCTGGCGGTTGTCTCTTGGATAGTGTTCAGCGCGCAGTGCAATGCAGCCCTCGACAAGCTCAAGCACCCTTCTAAACGATATGTTTAATCCTCCAGGGCGCCTTGGCGGGCAGTCTGTCCAGTCTGGCGCTTGTATCTTGGATAGTGTTCGGCGCACAGTGCAATGCAGCCCTCGACACGCTCAAGCACCCTTCTAAACGATATGTTTAATCCTCCAGGGCGCCTTGGCTGGCAGTCTGTCCAGTCTGGCGGTTGTCTCTTGGATAGTGTTCAGCGCGCAGTGCAATGCAGCCCTCGACAAGCTCAAGCACCCTTCTAAACGATATGTTTAATTCTCCAGGGCGCCTTGACGGGCAGTCTGTCCAGTCTGGCGCTTGTCTCTTGGATAGTGTTCGGCGCACAGTGCAATGCTGCCTTCGACAAGCTCAAGCACCCTTCTAAACGATAAGTTTAATCCTCCAGGGCGCCTTGGCGGGCAGTCTGTCCAGTCTGGCGCTTGTCTCTTGGATAGTGTTCAGCGCGCAGTGCAATGCAGCCCTCGACAAGCTCAAGCACCCTTCTAAACGATATGTTTAATCCTCCAGGGCGCCTTGACGGGCAGTCTGTCCAGTCTGGCACTTGTCTCTTGGATAGTGATCGGCGCGCAGTGCAATGCAGCCCTCGACAAGCTCAAGCACCCTTCTAAACGATATGTTTAATCTTCCAGGGCGCCTTGGCGGGCAGTCTGTCCAGTCTTGCGCTTGTCTCTTGGATAGTGTTCAGCACGCAGTGCAATGCAGCCCTCGACATGCTCAAGCACCCTTCTAAACGATATGTTTAATCCTCCAGGGCGCCTTGGCGGGCTGTCTGTCCAGTCTGGCGCTTGTCTCTTGGATAGTGTTCGGCGCACAGTGCAATGCAGCCCTCGACAAGCTCAAGCACCCTTCTAAACGATATGTTTAACCTTCCAGGGCGCCTTGGTGGGCAGTCTGTCCAGTCTGGCACTTGTCACTTGGATAGTGTTCGGCGCACAGTGCAATGCAGCCCTCGACAAGCTCAAGCACCCTTCTAAACGATATGTTTAATCTTCCAGGGTGCCTTGGCGGGCAGTCTGTCCAGTCTGGTGGTTGTCTCTTGGATAGTGTTCGGCGCACAGTGCAATGCAGCCCTCGACAAGCTCAAGCACCCTTCTAAACGATATGTTTAATATTCCACGGTGCCTTGGCGGGCAGTCTGTCCAGTCTGGCACTTGTCTCTTGGATAGTGTTCGGCGCGCAGTGCAATGCAGCCCTCGACAAGCTCAAGCAACCTTCTAAACCATATGTTTAATCCTCCAGGGCGCCTTGGCGGGCAGTCTGTCCAGTCTGGCGGTTGTCTCTTGGATAGTGTTCAGCGCGCAGTGCAATGCAGCCCTCGACAAGCTCAAGCACCCTTCTAAACGATATGTTTAATCCTCCAGGGCGCCTTGTCGGTCAGTCTGTCCAGTCTGGCGCCTGTCTCTTGGATAGTGTTCGGCGCACAGTGCAACGCAGCCCTCGACAAGCTCAAGCACCCTTCTAAACGATATGTTTAATTCTCCAGGGCGCCTTGACGGGCAGTCTGTCTAGTCTGGCGCTTGTCTCTTGGATAGTGTTCGGCGCACAGTGCAATGCAGCCCTCGACAAGCTCAAGCACCCTTCTAAACGATAAGTTTAATCCTCCAGGGCGCCTTGGCGGGCAGTCTGTCCAGTCTGACGCTTGTCTCTTGGATAGTGTTCAGCGCGCTGTGCAATGCAGCCCTCGACAAGCTCAAGCACCCTTCTAAACGATATGTTTAATCCTCCAGGGCGCCTTGACGGGCAGTCTGTCCAGTCTGGCACTTGTCTCTTGGATAGTGTTCGGCGCGCAGTGCAATGCAGCCCTCGACAAGCTCAAGCACCCTTCTAAACGATATGTTTAATCCTCCAGGGCGCCTTGGCGGGCAGTCTGTCCAGTCTGGCGCTTGTCTCTTGGATAGTGTTCAGCGCGCAGTGCAATGCAGCCCTCGACAAGCTCAAGCACCCTTCTAAACGATATGTTTAATCCTCCAGGGCGCCTTGGCGGGCAGTCTGTCCAGTCTGGCGCTTGTCTCTTGGATAGTGCTCAGCGCGCAGTGCAATGCAGCCCTCGACAAGCTAAAGCACCCTTCTAAACGATATGTTTAATCCTCCAGGGCGCCTTGGCGGGCAGTCTGTCCAGCCTGGCGCTTGTCTCTTGGATAGTGTTCGGCGCACAGTGCAATGCAGCCCTCGACAAGCTCAAGCACCCTTCTAAACGATATGTTTAATCCTCCAGGGCGCCTTGGCGGGCAGTCTGTCCAGTCTGGCGCTTGTCTCTTGGATAGTGTTCGGCGCGCAGTGCAATGCAGCCCTCGACAAGCTCAAGCACCCTTCTAAACGATATGTATAATCCTCCAGGGCGCCTTGGCGGGCAGTCTGTCCAGTTTGGCGCTTGTCTCTTGGATAGTGTTCGGCGCGCAGTGCAATGCAGCCCTCGACAAGCTCAAGCACCCTTCTAAACGATATGTTTAATACTCCAGGGCGCCTTGGCGGGCAGTCTGTCCAGTCTGGCGGTTGTCTCTTGGATAGTGTTCAGCGCGCAGTGCAATGCAGCCCTCGACAAGCTCAAGCACCCTTCTATACGATATGTTTCATCCTCCGGGGCGCCTTGGCGGGCAGTCTGACCAGTCAGGCCCTTGGCTCTTGGATAGTGTTTGGTGCGCAGTGCAATGAAGCCCTCGACAAGCTCAAGCACCCTTCTAAACGATATGTTTAATCCTCCAGGGCGCCTTGACGGGCAGTCTGTCCAGTCTGGCGGTTGTCTCTTGGATAGTGTTCGGCGCACAGTGCAATGCAGCCCTCGACAAGCTCAAGCACCCTTCTAAACGATATGTTTAATCCTCCAGGGCGCCTTGGCGGGCAGTTTGTCCAGTCTGGCACTTGTCTCTTGGATAGTGTTCAGTGCGCAGTGCAATGCAGCCCTCGACAAGCTCAAGCACCCTTCTAAACGATATGTTTAATCCTCCAGGGCGCCTTGGCGGGCAGTCTGTCCAGTCTGGCGCTTGTCTCTTGGATAGTGTTCGGCGCACAGTGCAATGCAGCACTCGACAAGCTCAAGCACCCTTCTAAACGATATGTTTAATCCTCCAGGGCGCCTTGGCGGGCAGTCTGTCCAGTCTGGCACTTGTCTCTTGGATAGTGTTCGGCGCACAGTGCAATGCAGCCCTCGGCAAGCTCAAGCACCCTTCTAAACGATAAGTTTAATCCTCCAGGGCGCCTTGGCGGGCAGTCTGTCCAGTCTGGCGCTTGTCTCTTGGATATTGTTCGGCGCGCAGTGCAATGCAGACCTCGACAAGCTCAAGCACCCTTCTAAACGATATGTATAATCCTCCAGGGCGCCTTGGCGGGCAGCCTGTCCAGTCTGGCGCTTGTCTCTTGGATAGTGTACGGCGCGCAGTGCAATGCAGCCCTCGACAAGCTCAAGCACCCTTCTAAACGATATGTTTAATCCTCCAGGGCGCCTTGGCGGGCAGTCTGTCCAGTCTGGCACTTGTCTCTTGGATAGTGTTCAGCGCGCAGTGCAATGAAGCCCTCGACAAGCTCAAGCACCCTTCTATACGATATGTTTCATCCTCCGGGGCGCCTTGGCGGGCAGTCTGACCAGTCTGGCGCTTGTCTCTTGGATAGTGTTTGGCGCGCAGTGCAATGAAGCCCTCGACAAGCTCAAGCACCCTTCTAAACGATATGTTTAATATTCCACGGTGCCTTGGCGGGCAGTCTGTCCAGTCTGGCACTTGTCTCTTGGATAGTGTTCGGCGCGCAGTGCAATGCAGCCCTCGACAAGCTCAAGCACCCTTCTAAACGATATGTTTAATCTTCCAGGGTGCCTTGGCGGGCAGTCTGTCCAGTCTGGCGCATGTCTCTTGGATAGTGTTCGGCGCGCAGTGCAATGCAGCCCTCGACAAGCTCAAGCAACCTTCTAAACCATATGTTTAATCCTCCAGGGCGCCTTGGCGGGCAGTCTGTCCAGTCTGGCGGTTGTCTCTTGGATAGTGTTCAGCGCGCAGTGCAATGCAGCCCTCGAAAAGCTCAAGCACCCTTCTAAACGATATGTTTAATTCTCCAGGGCGCCTTGACGGGCAGTCTGTCCAGTCTGGCGCTTGTCTCTTGGATAGTGTTCGGCGCACAGTGCAATGCAGCCCTCGACAAGCTCAAGTACCCTTCTAAACGATAAGTTTAACCCTCCAGGGCGCCTTGGCGGGCAGTCTGTCCAGTCTGACGCTTGTCTCTTGGATAGTGTTCAGCGCGCAGTGCAATGCAGCCCTCCACAAGCTCAAGCACCCTTCTAAACGATATGTTTAATCCTCCAGGGCGCCTTGACGGGCAGTCTGTCCAGTCTGGCACTTGTCTCTTGGATAGTGTTCGGCGCGCAGTGCAATGCAGCCCTCGACAAGCTCAAGCACCCTTCTAAACGATATGTTTAATCCTCCTGGGCGCCTTGGCGGGCAGTCTGTCCAGTCTGGCTGTTGTCTCTTGGATAGTGCTCAGCGCGCAGTGCAATGCAGCCCTCGACAAGCTCAAGCACCCTTCTATACGATATGTTTCATCCTCCGGGGCGCCTTGGCGGGCAGTCTGACCAGTCTGGCGCTTGGCTCTTGGATAGTGTTTGGCGCGCAGTGCAATGCCGCCCTCGACAAGCTCAAGCACCCTTCTAAACGATATGTTTAATCCTCCAGGGCGCCTTGGCGGGCAGTCTGTCCAGTCTGGCGCTTGTCTCTTGGATAGTGTTCGGCGCGCAGTGCAATGCAGCCCTCGACAAGCTCAATCACCCTTCTAAACGATATGTATAATCCTCCAGGGCGCCTTGGCGGGCAGTCTGTCCAGTCTGGCACTTGTCTCTTGGATAGTGTTCAGTGCGCAGTGCAATGCAGCCCTCGACAAGCTCAAGCACCCTTCTAAACGATATGTTTAATCCTCCAGGGCGCCTTGTCGGGCAGTCTGTCCAGTCTGGCGCTTGTCTCTTGGATAGTGTTCGGCGCACAGTGCAATGCAGCACTCGACAAGCTCAAGCACCCTTCTAAACGATATGTTTAATCCTCCAGGGCGCCTTGGCGGGCAGTCTGTCCAGTCTGGCACTTGTCTCTTGGATAGTGTTCGGCGCACAGTGCAATGCAGCCCTCGACAAGCTCAAGCACCCTTCGAAACGATAAGTTTAATCCTCCAGGGCGCCTTGGCGGGCAGTCTGTCCAGTCTGGCGCTTGTCTCTTGGATAGTGTTCGGCGCGCAGTGCAATGCAGCCCTCGACAAGCTCAAGCACCCTTCTAAACGATATGTATAATCCTCCAGGGCGCCTTGGCGGGCAGTCTGTCCAGTCTGGCGCTTGTCTCTTGGATAGTGTTCGGCGCTCAGTGCAATGCAGCCCTCGACAAGCTCAAGCACCCTTCTAAACGATATGTTTAATCCTCCAGGGCGCCTTGGCGGGCAGTCTGTCCAGTCTGGCGGTTGTCTCTTGGATAGTGTTCAGCGCGCAGTGCAATGCAGCCATCGACAAGCTCAAGCACCCTTCTATACGATATGTTTCATCCTCCGGGGCGCCTTGGCGTGCAGTCTGACCAGTCTGGCGCTTGTCTCTTGGATAGTGTTTGGCGCGCAGTGCAATGAAGCCCTCGACAAGCTCAAGCACCCTTCTAAACGATATGTTTAATCCTCCAGGGCGCCTTGACGGGCAGTCTGTCCAGTCTGGCGCTTGTCTCTTGGATAGTGTTCGGCGCACAGTGCAATGCAGCCATCGACAAGCTCAAGCACCCTTCTAAACGATATGTTTAATCCTCCAGGGCGCCTTGGCGGGCAGCCTGTCCAGTCTGGCACTTGTCTCTTGGATAGTGTTCGGCGCGCAGTGCAATGCAGCCCTCGACAAGCTCAAGCACCCTTCTAAACGATATGTTTAATCCTCCAGGGCGCCTTGACGGGCAGTCTGTCCAGTCTGGCGCTTGTCTCTTGGAAAGTGTTCAGCGCGCTGTGCAATGCAGCCCTCGACAAGCTCAAGCACCCTCCTAAACGATATGTTTATTCCTCCAGGGCACCTTGGCGGGAAGTCTGTCCAGTCTGGCACTTGTCTCTTGGATAGTGTTCAGTGCGCAGTGCAATGCAGCCCTCGACAAGCTCAAGCACCCTTCTAAACGATATGTTTAATCCTCCAGGGCGCCTTGGCGGGCAGTCTGTCCAGTCTGGCGCTTGTCTCTTGGATAGTGTTCAGCGCGCAGTGCAATGCAGCCATCGACAAGCTCAAGCACCCTTCTAAACGATATGTTTAATCCTCCAGGGCGCCTTGGCGGGCAGTCTGTCCAGTCTGGCGCTTGTCTCTTGGATAGTGCTCAGCGCGCAGTGCAATGCAGCCCTCGACAAGCTAAAGCACCCTTCTAAACGATATGTTTAATCCTCCAGGGCGCCTTAGCGGGCAGTCTGTCCAATCTGGTGGTTGTCTCTTGGATAGTGTTCGGCGCACAGTGCAATGCAGCCCTCGACAAGCTCAAGCACCCTTCTAAACGATATGTTTAATCCTCCAGGGCGCCTTGGCGGGCAGTCTGTCCAGTCTGGCGCTTGTCTCTTGGATAGTGTTCGGCGCGCAGTGCAATGCAGCCCTCGACAAGCTCAAGCACCCTTCTAAACGATATGTATAATCCTCCAGGGCGCCTTGGCGAGCAGTCTGTCCAGTCTGGCGCTTGTCTCTTGGATAGTGTTCGGCGCGCAGTGCAATGCAGCCCTCGACAAGCTCAAGCACCCTTCTAAACAATATGTTTAATCCTCCAGGGCGCCTTGGCGGGCAGTCTGTCCAGTCTGGCGGTTGTCTCTTGGATAGTGTTCAGCGCGCAGTGCAATGCAGCCCTCGACAAGCTCAAGCACCCTTCTATACGATATGTTTCATCCTCCGGGGCGCCTTGGCGGGCAGTCTGACCAGTCTGGCGCTTGGCTCTTGGATAGTGTTTGGCGCGCAGTGCAATGAAGCCCTCGACAAGCTCAAGCACCCTTCTAAACGATATGTTTAATCCTCCAGGGCGCCTTGACGGGCAGTCTGTCCAGTCTGGCGGTTGTCTCTTGGATAGTGTTCGGCGCACAGTGCAATGCAGCCCTCGACAAGCTCAAGCACCCTTCTAAACGATATGTTTAATCCTCCAGGGCGCCTTGGCGGGCAGTCTGTCCAGTCTGGCACTTGTCTCTTGGATAGTGTTCAGTGCGCAGTGCAATGCAGCCCTCGACAAGCTCAAGCACCCTTCTAAACGATATGTTTAATCCTCCAGGGCGCCTTGGCGGGCAGTCTGTCCAGTCTGGCGCTTGTCTCTTGGATAGTGTTCGGCGCACAGTGCAATGCAGCACTCGACAAGCTCAAGCACCCTTCTAAACGATATGTTTAATCCTCCAGGGCGCCTTGGCGGGCAGTCTGTCCAGTCTGGCACTTGTCTCTTGGATAGTGTTCGGCGCACAGTGCAATGCAGCCCTCGACAAGCTCAAGCACCCTTCTAAACGATAAGTTTAATCCTCCAGGGCGCCTTGGCGGGCAGTCTGTCCAGTCTGGCGCTTGTCTCTTGGATAGTGTTCGGCGCGCAGTGCAATGCAGCCCTCGACAAGCTCAAGTACCCTTCTAAACGATATGTATAATCCTCCAGGGCGCCTTGGCGGGCAGTCTGTCCAGTCTGGCGCTTGTCTCTTGGATAGTGTTCGGCGCGCAGTGCAATGCAGCCCTCGACAAGCTCAAGCACCCTTCTAAACGATATGTTTAATCCTCCAGGGCGCCTTGGCGGGCAGTCTGTCCAGTCTGGCGGTTGTCTCTTGGATAGTGTTCAGCGCGCAGTGCAATGCAGCCCTCGACAAGCTCAAGCACCCTTCTAAACGATATGTTTAATCCTCCAGGGCGCCTTGGCGGGCAGTCTGTCCAGTCTGGCACTTGTCTCTTGGATAGTGTTCGGCGCACAGTGCAATGCAGCCCTCGACAAGCTCAAGCACCCTTCTAAACGATAAGTTTAATCCTCCAGGGCGCCTTGGCGGGCAGTCTGTCCAGTCTGGCGCTTGTCTCTTGGATAGTGTTCGGCGCGCAGTGCAATGCAGCCCTCGACAAGCTCAAGCACTCTTCTAAACGATATGTTTAATCCTCCAGGGCGCCTTGGCGGGCAGTGTGTCCAGTTTGGCGCTTGTCTCTTGGATAGTGTTCAGCGCGCAGTGCAATGCAGCCCTCGACAATCTCAAGCACCCTTCTAAACGATATGTTTAATCCTCCAGGGCGCCTTGGCGGGCAGTCTGTCCAGTCTGGCGCTTGTCTCATGGATAGTGTTTGGCGCGCAGTGCAATGCAGCCCTCGACAAGCTCAAGCACCCTTCTAAACGATATGTTTAATCTTCCAGGGCGCCTTGGCGGGCAGTCTGTCCAGTCTGGCGCTTGTCTCTTTGATAATGTTCAGCGCGCAGTGCAATGCAGCCCTCGACAAGCTCAAGCACCCTTCTAAACGATATGTTTAATCCTCCAGGGCGCCTTAGCGGGCAGTCTGTCCAGTCTGGCGCTTGTCTCTTGGATAGTGTTCGGCGCACAGTGCAATGCAGCCCTCGACAAACTCAAGCACCCTTCTAAACGATATGTTTAATCTTCCAGGGCGCCTTGGTGGGCAGTCTGTCCAGTCTGGCACTTGTCACTTGGATAGTGTTCGGCGCACAGTGCAATGCAGCCCTCGACAAGCTCAAGCACCCTTCTAAACGATATGTTTAATCTTCCAGGGTGCCTTGGCGGGCAGTCTGTCCAGTCTGGCGGTTGTCTCTTGGATAGTGTTCGGCGCACAGTGCAATGCAGCCCTCGACAAGCTCAAGCACCCTTCTAAACGATATGTTTAATATTCCAGGGTGCCTTGGCGGGCAGTCTGTCCAGTCTGGCACTTGTCTCTTGGATAGTGTTCGGCGCACAGTGCAATGCAGCCCTCGACAAGCTCAAGCACCCTTCTAAACTATATGTTTAATCTTCCAGGGTGCCTTGGCGGGCAGTCTGTCCAGTCTGGCGCATGTCTCTTGGATAGTGTTCGGCGCGCAGTGCAATGCAGCCCTCGACAAGCTCAAGCAACCTTCTAAACCATATGATTAATCCTCCAGGGCGCCTTGGCGGGCAGTCTGTCCAGTCTGGCGGTTGTCTCTTGGATAGTGTTCAGCGCGCAGTGCAATGCAGCCCTCGACAAGCTCAAGCACCCTTCTAAACGATATGTTTAATCCTCCAGGGCGCCTTGGCGGGCAGTCTGTCCAGTCTGGCGCTTGTATCCTGGATAGGGTTCGGCGCACAGTGCAATGCAGCCCTCGACACGCTCAAGCACCCTTCTAAACGATATGTTTAATTCTCCAGGGCGCCTTGACGGGCAGTCTGTCCAGTCTGGCGCTTGTCTCTTGGATAGTGTTCGGCGCACAGTGCAATGCTGCCTTCGACAAGCTCAAGCACCCTTCTAAACGATAAGTTTAATCCTCCAGGGCGCCTTGGCGGGCAGTCTGTCCAGTCTGGCGCTTGTCTCTTGGATAGTGTTCAGCGCGCAGTGCAATGCAGCCCTCGACAAGCTCAAGCACCCTTCTAAACGATATGTTTAATCCTCCAGGGCGCCTTGACGGGCAGTCTGTCCAGTCTGGCACTTGTCTCTTCGATAGTGATCGGCGCACAGTGCAATGCAGCCCTCGACAAGCTCAAGCACCCTTCTAAACGATATGTTTAATCCTCCAGGGCGCCTTGGCGGGCAGTCTGTCCAGTCTGGCGCTTGTCTCTTGGATAGTGTTCAGCGCGCAGTGCAATGCAGCCCTCGACAAGCTCAAGCACCCTTCTAAACGATATGTTTAATCCTCCAGGGCGCCTTGGCGGGCAGTCTGTCCAGTCTGGCGCTTGTCTCTTGGATAGTGCTCAGCGCGCAGTGCAATGCAGTCCTCGACAAGCTAATGCACCCTTCTAAACGATATGTTTAATCCTCCAGGGCGCTTTGGCGGGCAGTCTGTCCAGTCTGGCGCTTGTCTCTTGGATAGTGCTCAGCGCGCAGTGCAATGCAGCCCTCGACAAGCTAAAGCACCCTTCTAAACGATATGTTTAATCCTCCAGGGCGCCTTAGCGGGCAGTCTGTCCAGTCTGGTGGTTGTCTCTTGGATAGTGTTCGGCGCACAGTGCAATGCAGCCCTCGACAAGCTCAAGCACCCTTCTAAACGATATGTTTAATCCTCCAGGGCGCCTTGGCGGGCAGTCTGTCCGGTCTGGCGCTTGTCTCTTGGATAGTGTTCGGCGCGCAGTGCAATGCAGCCCTCGACAAGCTCAAGCACCCTTCTAAACGATATGTATAATCCTTCAGGGCGCCTTGGCGGGCAGTCTGTCCAGTCTGGCGCTTGTCTCTTGGATAGTGTTCGGCGCGCAGTGCAATGCAGCCCTCCAAAAGCTCAAGCACCCTTCTAAACGATATGTTTAATCCTCCAGGGCGCCTTGGCGGGCAGTCTGTCCAGTCTGGCGGTTGTCTCTTGGATAGTGTTCAGCGCGCAGTGCAATGCAGCCCTCGACAAGCTCAAGCACCCTTCTATACGATATGTTTCATCCTCCGGGGCGCCTTGGCGGGCAGTCTGACCAGTCTGGCGCTTGTCTCTTGGATAGTGTTTGGCGCGCAGTGCAATGAAGCCCTCGACAAGCTCAAGCACCCTTCTAATCGATATGTTTAATCCTCCAGGGCGCCTTGACGGGCAGTCTGTCCAGTCTGGCGGTTGTCTCTTGGATAGTCTTCGGCGCACAGTGCAATGCAGCCCTCGACAAGCTCAAGCACCCTTCTAAACGATATGTTTAATCCTCCAGGGCGCCTTGGCGGGCAGTCTGTCCAGTCTGGCACTTGTCTCTTGGATAGTGTTCAGTGCGCAGTGCAATGCAGCCCTCGAGAAGCTCAAGCACCCTTCTAAACGATTTGTTTAATCCTCCAGGGCGCCTTGGCGGGCAGTCTGTCCAGTCTGGCGCTTGTCTCTTGGATAGTGTTCGGCGCACAGTGCAATGCAGCACTCGACAAGCTCAAGCACCCTTCTAAACGATATGTTTAATCCTCCAGGGCGCCTTGGCGGGCAGTCTGTCCAGTCTGGCGCTTGTCTCTTGGATAGTGTTCGGCGCGCAGTGCAATGCAGCCCTCGACAAGCTCAAGTACCCTTCTAAACGATATGTATAATCCTCCAGGGCGCCTTGGCGGGCAGTCTGTCCATTCTGGCGCTTGTCTCTTGGATAGTGTTCGGCGCGCAGTGCAATGCAGCCCTCGACAAGCTCAAGCACCCTTCTAAACGATATGTTTAATCCTCCAGGGCGCCTTGGCGGGCAGTCTGTCCAGTCTGGCGGTTGTCTCTTGGATAGTGTTCAGCGCGCAGTGCAATGCAGCCCTCGACAAGCTCAAGCACCCTTCTATACGATATGTCTCATCCTCCGGGGCGCCTTGGCGGGCAGTCTGACCAGTCTGGCGCTTGTCTCTTGGATAGTGTTTGGCGCGCAGTGCAATGAAGCCCTCGACAAGCTCAAGCACCCTTCTATACGATATGTCTCATCCTCCGGGGCGCCTTGGCGGGCAGTCTGACCAGTCTGGCGGTTGTCTCTTGGATAGTGTTCGGCGCACAGTGCAATGCAGCCCTCGACAAGCTCAAGCACCCTTCTAAACGATATGTTTAATCCTCCAGGGCGCCTTGACGGGCAGTCTGTCCAGTCTGGCGGTTGTCTCTTGGATAGTGTTCGGCGCACAGTGCAATGCAGCCCTCGACAAGCTCAAGCACCCTTCTAAACGATATGTTTAATCCTCCAGGGCGCCTTGGCGGGCAGTCTGTCAAGTCTGGCACTTGTCTCTTGGATAGTGTTCAGTGCGCAGTGCAACGCAGCCCTCGACAAGCTCAAGCACCCTTCTAAACGATATGTTTAATCCTCCAGGGCGCCTTGGCGGGCAGTCTGTCCAGTCTGGCGCTTGTCTCTTGGATAGTGTTCGGCGCACAGTGCAATGCAGCAATCGACAAGCTCAAGCACCCTTCTAAACGATATGTTTAATCCTCCAGGGCGCCTTGGCGGGCAGTCTGTCCAGTCTGGCACTTGTCTCTTGGATAGTGTTCGGCGCACAGTGCAATGCAGCCCTCGACAAGCTCAAGCACCCTTCTAAACGATATGTTTAATCCTCCAGGGCGCCTTGGCGGGCAGTCTGTCCAGTCTGGCGGTTGTCTCTTGGATAGTGTTCGGCGCACAGTGCAATGCAGCCCTCGACAAGCTCAAGCACCCTTCTAAACGATATGTTTAATCCTCCAGGGCGCCTTGGCGGGCAGTCTGTCCAGTCTGGCACTTGTCTCTTGGATAGTGTTCGGCGCACAGTGCAATGCAGCCCTCGACAAGCTCAAGCACCCTTCTAAACGATATGTTTAATCCTCCAGGGCGCCTTGGCGGGCAGTCTGTCCAGTCTGGCACTTGTCTCTTGGATAGTGTTCGGCGCGCAGTGCAATGCAGCCCTCGACAAGCTCAAGCACTCTTCTAAACGATATGTTTAATCCTCCAGGGCGCCTTGGCGGGCAGTGTGTCCAGTTTGGCGCTTGTCTCTTGGATAGTGTTCAGCGCGCAGTGCAATGCAGCCCTCGACAATCTCAAGCACCCTTCTAAACGATATGTTTAATCCTCCAGGGCGCCTTGGCGGGCAGTCTGTCCAGTCTGGCGCTTGTCTCATGGATAGTGTTTGGCGCGCAGTGCAATGCAGCCCTCGACAAGCTCAAGCACCCTTCTAAACGATATGTTTAATCTTCCAGGGCGCCTTGGCGGGCAGTCTGTCCAGTCTGGCGCTTGTCTCTTTGATAGTGTTCAGCGCGCAGTGCAATGCAGCCCTCGACAAGCTCAAGCACCCTTCTAAACGATATGTTTAATCCTCCAGGGCGCCTTAGCGGGCAGTCTGTCCAGTCTGGCGCTTGTCTCTTGGATAGTGTTCGGCGCACAGTGCAATGCAGCCCTCGACAAACTCAAGCACCCTTCTAAACGATATGTTTAATCTTCCAGGGCGCCTTGGTGGGCAGTCTGTCCAGTCTGGCACTTGTCACTTGGATAGTGTTCGGCGCACAGTGCAATGCAGCCCTCGACAAGCTCATGCACCCTTCTAAACGATATGTTTAATCTTCCAGGGTGCCTTGGCGGGCAGTCTGTCCAGTCTGGCGGTTGTCTCTTGGATAGTGTTCGGCGCACAGTGCAAGGCAGCCCTCGACAAGCTCAAGCACCCTTCTAAACGATATGTTTAATATTCCAGGGTGCCTTGGCGGGCAGTCTGTCCAGTCTGGCACTTGTCTCTTGGATAGTGTTCGGCGCACAGTGCAATGCAGCCCTCGACAAGCTCAAGCACCCTTCTAAACTATATGTTTAATCTTCCAGGGTGCCTTGGCGGGCAGTCTGTCCAGTCTGGCGCATGTCTCTTGGATAGTGTTCGGCGCTCAGTGCAATGCAGCCCTCGACAAGCTCAAGCAACCTTCTAAACCATATGATTAATCCTCCAGGGCGCCTTGGCGGGCAGTCTGTCCAGTCTGGCGGTTGTCTCTTGGATAGTGTTCAGCGCGCAGTGCAATGCAGCCCTCGACAAGCTCAAGCACCCTTCTAAACGATATGTTTAATCCTCCAGGGCGCCTTGGCGGGCAGTCTGTCCAGTCTGGCGCTTGTATCCTGGATAGGGTTCGGCGCACAGTGCAATGCAGCCCTCGACACGCTCAAGCACCCTTCTAAACGATATGTTTAATTCTCCAGGGCGCCTTGACGGGCAGTCTGTCCAGTCTGGCGCTTGTCTCTTGGATAGTGTTCGGCGCACAGTGCAATTCTGCCTTCGACAAGCTCAAGCACCCTTCTAAACGATAAGTTTAATCCTCCAGGGCGCCTTGGCGGGCAGTCTGTCCAGTCTGGCGCTTGTCTCTTGGATAGTGTTCAGCGCGCAGTGCAATGCAGCCCTCGACAAGCTCAAGCACCCTTCTAAACGATATGTTTAATCCTCCAGGGCGCCTTGACGGGCAGTCTGTCCAGTCTGGCACTTGTCTCTTGGATAGTGATCGGCGCACAGTGCAATGCAGCCCTCGACAAGCTCAAGCACCCTTCTAAACGATATGTTTAATCCTCCAGGGCGCCTTGGCGGGCAGTCTGTCCAGTCTGGCGCTTGTCTCTTGGATAGTGTTCAGCGCGCAGTGCAATGCAGCCCTCGACAAGCTCAAGCACCCTTCTAAACGATATGTTTAATCCTCCAGGGCGCCTTGGCGGGCAGTCTGTCCAGTCTGGCGCTTGTCTCTTGGATAGTGCTCAGCGCGCAGTGCAATGCAGTCCTCGACAAGCTAATGCACCCTTCTAAACGATATGTTTAATCCTCCAGGGCGTCTTGGCGGGCAGTCTGTCCAGTCTGGCGCTTGTCTCTTGGATAGTGCTCAGCGCGCAGTGCAATGCAGCCCTCGACAAGCTAAAGCACCCTTCTAAACGATATGTTTAATCCTCCAGGGCGCCTTAGCGGGCAGTCTGTCCAGTCTGGTGGTTGTCTCTTGGATAGTGTTCGGCGCACAGTGCAATGCAGCCCTCGACAAGCTCAAGCACCCTTCTAAACGATATGTTTAATCCTCCAGGGCGCCTTGGCGGGCAGTCTGTCCGGTCTGGCGCTTGTCTCTTGGATAGTGTTCGGCGCGCAGTGCAATGCAGCCCTCGACAAGCTCAAGCACCCTTCTAAACGATATGTATAATCCTTCAGGGCGCCTTGGCGGGCAGTCTGTCCAGTCTGGCGCTTGTCTCTTGGATAGTGTTCGGCGCGCAGTGCAATGCAGCCCTCCAAAAGCTCAAGCACCCTTCTAAACGATATGTGTAATCCTCCAGGGCGCCTTGGCGGGCAGTCTGTCCAGTCTGGCGGTTGTCTCTTGGATAGTGTTCAGCGCGCAGTGCAATGCAGCCCTCGACAAGCTCAAGCACCCTTCTATACGATATGTTTCATCCTCCGGGGCGCCTTGGCGGGCAGTCTGACCAGTCTGGCGCTTGTCTCTTGGATAGTGTTTGGCGCGCAGTGCAATGAAGCCCTCGACAAGCTCAAGCACCCTTCTAATCGATATGTTTAATCCTCCAGGGCGCCTTGACGGGCAGTCTGTCCAGTCTGGCGGTTGTCTCTTGGATAGTGTTCGGCGCACAGTGCAATGCAGCCCTCGACAAGCTCAAGCACCCTTCTAAACGATATGTTTAATCCTCCAGGGCGCCTTGGCGGGCAGTCTGTCCAGTCTGGCACTTGTCTCTTGGATAGTGTTCAGTGCGCAGTGCAATGCAGCCCTCGACAAGCTCAAGCACCCTTCTAAACGATATGTTTAATCCTCCAGGACGCCTTGGCGGGCAGTCTGTCCAGTCTGGCGCTTGTCTCTTGGATAGTGTTCGGCGCACAGTGCAATGCAGCCCTCGACAAGCTCAAGCACCCTTCTAAACGATATGTTTAATCCTCCAGGGCGCCTTGGCGGGCAGTCTGTCCAGTCTGGCGCTTGTCTCTTGGATAGTGTTCGGCGCGCAGTGCAATGCAGCCCTCGACAAGCTCAAGCACCCTTCTAAACGATATGTATAATCCTCCAGGGCGCCTTGGCGGGCAGTCTGTCCAGTCTGGCGCTTGTCTCTTGGATAGTGTTCGGCGCGCAGTGCAATGCAGCCCTCGACAAGCTCAAGCACCCTTCTAAACAATATGTTTAATCCTCCAGGGCGCCTTGGCGGGCAGTCTGTCCAGTCTGGCGGTTGTCTCTTGGATAGTGTTCAGCGCGCAGTGCAATGCAGCCCTCGACAAGCTCAAGCACCCTTCTATACGATATGTTTCATCCTCCGGGGCGCCTTGGCGGGCAGTCTGACCAGTCTGGCGCTTGGCTCTTGGATAGTGTTTGGCGCGCAGTGCAATGAAGCCCTCGACAAGCTCAAGCACCCTTCTAAACGATATGTTTAATCCTCCAGGGCGCCTTGACGGGCAGTCTGTCCAGTCTGGCGGTTGTCTCTTGGATAGTGTTCGGCGCACAGTGCAATGCAGCCCTCGACAAGCTCAAGCACCCTTCTAAACGATATGTTTAATCCTCCAGGGCGCCTTGGCGGGCAGTCTGTCCAGTCTGGCACTTGTCTCTTGGATAGTGTTCAGTGCGCAGTGCAATGCAGCCCTCGACAAGCTCAAGCACCCTTCTAAACGATATGTTTAATCCTCCAGGGCGCCTTGGCGGGCAGTCTGTCCAGTCTGGCGCTTGTCTCTTGGATAGTGTTCGGCGCACAGTGCAATGCAGCACTCGACAAGCTCAAGCACCCTTCTAAACGATATGTTTAATCCTCCAGGGCGCCTTGGCGGGCAGTCTGTCCAGTCTGGCACTTGTCTCTTGGATAGTGTTCGGCGCACAGTGCAATGCAGCCCTCGACAAGCTCAAGCACCCTTCTAAACGATAAGTTTAATCCTCCAGGGCGCCTTGGCGGGCAGTCTGTCCAGTCTGGCGCTTGTCTCTTGGATAGTGTTCGGCGCGCAGTGCAATGCAGCCCTCGACAAGCTCAAGCACCCTTCTAAACGATATGTATAATCCTCCAGGGCGCCTTGGCGGGCAGTCTGTCCAGTCTGGCGCTTGTCTCTTGGATAGTGTTCGGCGCGCAGTGCAATGCAGCCCTCGACAAGCTCAAGCACCCTTCTAAACGATATGTTTAATCCTCCAGGGCGCCTTGGCGGGCAGTCTGTCCAGTCTGGCGGTTGTCTCTTGGATAGTGTTCAGCGCGCAGTGCAATGCAGCCCTCGACAAGCTCAAGCACCCTTCTATACGATATGTCTCATCCTCCGGGGCGCCTTGGCGGGCAGTCTGACCAGTCTGGCGCTTGTCTCTTGGATAGTGTTTGGCGCGCAGTGCAATGAAGCCCTCGACAAGCTCAAGCACCCTTCTATACGATATGTCTCATCCTCCGGGGCGCCTTGGCGGGCAGTCTGACCAGTCTGGCGCTTGTCTCTTGGATAGTGTTTGGCGCGCAGTGCAATGAAGCCCTCGACAAGCTCAAGCACCCTTCTAAACGATATGTTTAATCCTCCAGGGCGCCTTGACGGGCAGTCTGTCCAGTCTGGCGGTTGTCTCTTGGATAGTGTTCGGCGCACAGTGCAATGCAGCCCTCGACAAGCTCAAGCACCCTTCTAAACGATATGTTTAATCCTCCAGGGCGCCTTGGCGGGCAGTCTGTCAAGTCTGGCACTTGTCTCTTGGATAGTGTTCAGTGCGCAGTGCAACGCAGCCCTCGACAAGCTCAAGCACCCTTCTAAACGATATGTTTAATCCTCCAGGGCGCCTTGGCGGGCAGTCTGTCCAGTCTGGCGCTTGTCTCTTGGATAGTGTTCGGCGCACAGTGCAATGCAGCACTCGACAAGCTCAAGCACCCTTCTAAACGATATGTTTAATCCTCCAGGGCGCCTTGGCGGGCAGTCTGTCCAGTCTGGCACTTGTCTCTTGGATAGTGTTCGGCGCACAGTGCAATGCAGCCCTCGACAAGCTCAAGCACCCTTCTAAACGATATGTTTAATCCTCCAGGGCGCCTTGGCGGGCAGTCTGTCCAGTCTGGCGGTTGTCTCTTGGATAGTGTTCGGCGCACAGTGCAATGCAGCCCTCGACATGCTCAAGCACCCTTCTAAACGATATGTTTAATCCTCCAGGGCGCCTTGGCGGGCAGTCTGTCCAGTCTGGCACTTGTCTCTTGGATAGTGTTCGGCGCACAGTGCAATGCAGCCCTCGACAAGCTCAAGCACCCTTCTAAACGATATGTTTAATCCTCCAGGGCGCCTTGGCGGGCAGTCTGTCCAGTCTGGCACTTGTCTCTTGGATAGTGTTCGGCGCGCAGTGCAATGCAGCCCTCGACAAGCTCAAGCACTCTTCTAAACGATATGTTTAATCCTCCAGGGCGCCTTGGCGGGCAGTGTGTCCAGTTTGGCGCTTGTCTCTTGGATAGTGTTCAGCGCGCAGTGCAATGCAGCCCTCGACAATCTCAAGCACCCTTCTAAACGATATGTTTAATCCTCCAGGGCGCCTTGGCGGGCAGTCTGTCCAGTCTGGCGCTTGTCTCTTGGATAGTGTTTGGCGCGCAGTGCAATGCAGCCCTCGACAAGCTCATGCACCCTTCTAAACGATATGTTTAATCTTCCAGGGCGCCTTGGCGGGCAGTCTGTCCAGTCTGGCGCTTGTCTCTTTGATAGTGTTCAGCGCGCAGTGCAATGCAGCCCTCGACAAGCTCAAGCACCCTTCTAAACGATATGTTTAATCCTCCAGGGCGCCTTGGCGGGCAGTCTGTCCAGTCTGGCGCTTGTCTCTTGGATAGTGTTCGGCGCACAGTGCAATGCAGCCCTCGACAAACTCAAGCACCCTTCTAAACGATATGCTTAATCTTCCAGGGCGCCTTGGTGGGCAGTCTGTCCAGTCTGGCACTTGTCACTTGGATAGTGTTCGGCGCACAGTGCAATGCAGCCCTCGACAAGCTCAAGCACCCTTCTAAACGATATGTTTAATCTTCCAGGGTGCCTTGGCGGGCAGTCTGTCCAGTCTGGCGGTTGTCTCTTGGATAGTGTTCGGCGCACAGTGCAATGCAGCCCTCGACAAGCTCAAGCACCCTTCTAAACGATATGTTTAATATTCCAGGGTGCCTTGGCGGGCAGTCTGTCCAGTCTGGCGCATGTCTCTTGGATAGTGTTCGGCGCGCAGTGCAATGCAGCCCTCGACAAGCTCAAGCAACCTTCTAAACCATATGATTAATCCTCCAGGGCGCCTTGGCGGGCAGTCTGTCCAATCTGGCGGTTGTCTCTTGGATAGTGTTCAGCGCGCAGTGCAATGCAGCCCTCGACAAGCTCAAGCACCCTTCTAAACGATATGTTTAATCCTCCAGGGCGCCTTGGCGGGCAGTCTGTCCAGTCTGGCGCTTGTATCTTGGATAGTGTTCGGCGCACAGTGCAATGCAGCCCTCGACACGCTCAAGCACCCTTCTAAACGATATGTTTAATTCTCCAGGGCGCCTTGACGGGCAGTCTGTCCAGTCTGGCGCTTGTCTCTTGGATAGTGTTCGGCGCACAGTGCAATGCTGCCTTCGACAAGCTCAAGCACCCTTCTAAACGATAAGTTTAATCCTCCAGGGCGCCTTGGCGGGCAGTCTGTCCAGTCTGGCGCTTGTCTCTTGGATAGTGTTCAGCGCGCAGTGCAATGCAGCCCTCGACAAGCTCAAGCACCCTTCTAAAGGATATCTTTAATCCTCCAGGGCGCCTTGACGGGCAGTCTGTCCAGTCTGGCACTTGTCTCTTGGATAGTGTTCGGCGCGCAGTGCAATGCAGCCCTCGACAAGCTCAAGCACCCTTCTAAACGATATGTTTAATCCTCCAGGGCGCCTTGGCGGGCAGTCTGTCCATTCTGGCGCTTGTCTCTTGGATAGTGTTCAGCGGGCAGTGCAATGCAGCCCTCGACAAGCTCAAGCACCCTTCTAAACGATATGTTTAATCCTCCAGGGCGCCTTGGCGGGCAGTCTGTCCAGTCTGGCGCTTGTCTCTTGGATAGTGCTCAGCGCGCAGTGCAATGCAGCCCTCGACATGCTAAAGCACCCTTCTAAACGATATGTTTAATCCTCCAGGGCGCCTTGGCGGGCAGTCTGTCCAGTCTGGCGGTTGTCTCTTGGATAGTGTTCAGCGCGCAGTGCAATGCAGCCCTCGACAAGCTCAAGCACCCTTCTAAACGACATGTTTAATCCTCCAGGGCGCCTTGGCGGGCCGTCTGTCCAGTCTGGCACTTGTCTCTTGGATAGTGTTCGGCGCACAGTGCAATGCAGCCCTCGACAAGCTCAAGCACCCTTCTAAACGATATGTTTAATCCTCCAGGGCGCCTTGGCGGGCAGTCTGTCCAGTCTGGCGGTTGTCTCTTGGATAGTGTTCGGCGCACAGTGCAATGCAGCCCTCGACAACTCAAGCACCCTTCTAAACGATATGTTTAATCCTCCAGGGCGCCTTGGCGGGCAGTCTGTCCAGTCTGGCACTTGTCTCTTGGATAGTGTTCGGCGCACAGTGCAATGCAGCCCTCGACAAGCTCAAGCACCCTTCTAAACGATATGTTTAATCCTCCAGGGCGCCTTGGCGGGCAGTCTGTCCAGTCTGGCACTTGTCTCTTGGATAGTGTTCGGCGCGCAGTGCAATGCAGCCCTCGACAAGCTCAAGCACTCTTCTAAACGATATGTTTAATCCTCCAGGGCGCCTTGGCGGGCAGTGTGTCCAGTTTGGCGCTTGTCTCTTGGATAGTGTTCAGCGCGCAGTGCAATGCAGCCCTCGACAATCTCAAGCACCCTTCTAAACGATATGTTTAATCCTCCAGGGCGCCTTGGCGGGCAGTCTGTCCAGTCTGGCGCTTGTCTCTTGGATAGTGTTTGGCGCGCAGTGCAATGCAGCCCTCGACAAGCTCAAGCACCCTTCTAAACGATATGTTTAATCTTCCAGGGCGCCTTGGCGGGCAGTCTGTCCAGTCTGGCGCTTGTCTCTTTGATAGTGTTCAGCGCGCAGTGCAATGCAGCCCTCGACAAGCTCAAGCACCCTTCTAAACGATATGTTTAATCCTCCAGGGCGCCTTGGCGGGCAGTCTGTCCAGTCTGGCGCTTGTCTCTTGGATAGTGTTCGGCGCACAGTGCAATGCAGCCCTCGACAAACTCAAGCACCCTTCTAAACGATATGCTTAATCTTCCAGGGCGCCTTGGTGGGCAGTCTGTCCAGTCTGGCACTTGTCACTTGGATAGTGTTCGGCGCACAGTGCAATGCAGCCCTCGACAAGCTCAAGCACCCTTCTAAACGATATGTTTAATCTTCCAGGGTGCCTTGGCGGGCAGTCTGTCCAGTCTGGCGGTTGTCTCTTGGATAGTGTTCGGCGCACAGTGCAATGCAGCCCTCGACAAGCTCAAGCACCCTTCTAAACGATATGTTTAACATTCCAGGGTGCCTTGGCGGGCAGTCTGTCCAGTCTGGCGCATGTCTCTTGGATAGTGTTCGGCGCGCAGTGCAATGCAGCCCTCGACAAGCTCAAGCAACCTTCTAAACCATATGATTAATCCTCCAGGGCGCCTTGGCGGGCAGTCTGTCCAATCTGGCGGTTGTCTCTTGGATAGTGTTCAGCGCGCAGTGCAATGCAGCCCTCGACAAGCTCAAGCACCCTTCTAAACGATATGTTTAATCCTCCAGGGCGCCTTGGCGGGCAGTCTGTCCAGTCTGGCGCTTGTATCTTGGATAGTGTTCGGCGCACAGTGCAATGCAGCCCTCGACACGCTCAAGCACCCTTCTAAACGATATGTTTAATTCTCCAGGGCGCCTTGACGGGCAGTCTGTCCAGTCTGGCGCTTGTCTCTTGGATAGTGTTCGGCGCACAGTGCAATGCTGCCTTCGACAAGCTCAAGCACCCTTCTAAACGATAAGTTTAATCCTCCAGGGCGCCTTGGCGGGCAGTCTGTCCAGTCTGGCGCTTGTCTCTTGGATAGTGTTCAGCGCGCAGTGCAATGCAGCCCTCGACAAGCTCAAGCACCCTTCTAAAGGATATCTTTAATCCTCCAGGGCGCCTTGACGGGCAGTCTGTCCAGTCTGGCACTTGTCTCTTGGATAGTGTTCGGCGCGCAGTGCAATGCAGCCCTCGACAAGCTCAAGCACCCTTCTAAACGATATGTTTAATCCTCCAGGGCGCCTTGGCGGGCAGTCTGTCCATTCTGGCGCTTGTCTCTTGGATAGTGTTCAGCGGGCAGTGCAATGCAGCCCTCGACAAGCTCAAGCACCCTTCTAAACGATATGTTTAATCCTCCAGGGCGCCTTGGCGGGCAGTCTGTCCAGTCTGGCGCTTGTCTCTTGGATAGTGCTCAGCGCGCAGTGCAATGCAGCCCTCGACATGCTAAAGCACCCTTCTAAACGATATGTTTAATCCTCCAGGGCGCCTTGGCGGGCAGTCTGTCCAGTCTGGCGGTTGTCTCTTGGATAGTGTTCAGCGCGCAGTGCAATGCAGCCCTCGACAAGCTCAAGCACCCTTCTAAACGACATGTTTAATCCTCCAGGGCGCCTTGGCGGGCCGTCTGTCCAGTCTGGCACTTGTCTCTTGGATAGTGTTCGGCGCACAGTGCAATGCAGCCCTCGACAAGCTCAAGCACCCTTCTAAACGATATGTTTAATCCTCCAGGGCGCCTTGGCGGGCAGTCTGTCCAGTCTGGCGGTTGTCTCTTGGATAGTGTTCAGTGCGCAGTGCAATGCAGCCCTCGACAAGCTCAAGCACCCTTCTAAACGATATGTCTAATCCTCCAGGGCGCCTTGGCGGGCAGTCTGTCCAGTCTGGCGGTTGTCTCTTGGATAGTGTTCGGCGCACAGTGCAATGCAGCCCTCGACAAGCTCAAGCACCCTTCTAAACGATATGTTTAATCCTCCAGGGCGCCTTGGCGGGCAGTCTGTCCAGTCTGGCACTTGTCTCTTGGATAGTGTTCGGCGCACAGTGCAATGCAGCCCTCGACAAGCTCAAGCACCCTTCTAAACGATATGTTTAATCCTCCAGGGCGCCTTGGCGGGCAGTCTGTCCAGTCTGGCGGTTGTCTCTTGGATAGTGTTCAGTGCGCAGTGCAATGCAGCCCTCGACAAGCTCAAGCACCCTTCTAATCGATATGTCTAATCCTCCAGGGCACCTTGGCGGGCAGTCTGTCCAGTCTGGCGCTTGTCTCTTGGATAGTGTTCAGTGCGCAGTGCAATGCAGCCCTCGACAAGCTCAAGCACCCTTCTAAACGATATGTCTAATCCTCCAGGGCGCCTTGGCGGGCAGTCTGTCCAGTCTGGCGCTTGTCTCTTGGATAGTGTTCAGCGCGCAGTGCAATGCAGCCCTCGACAAGCTCAAGCACCCTTCTAAACGATATGTTTAATCCTCCAGGGCGCCTTGGCGGGCAGTCTGTCCAGTCTGGCGGTTGTCTCTTGGATAGTGTTCAGCGCGCAGTGCAATGCAGCCCTCGACAAGCTCAAGCACCCTTCTAAACGATATGTTTAATCCTCCAGGGCGCCTTGGCGGGCAGTCTGTCCAGTCTGGCGGTTGTCTCTTAGATAGTGTTCAGCGCGCAGTGCAATGCAGCCCTCGACAAGCTCAAGCACCCTTCTAAACGATATGTTTAATCCTCCAGGGCGCCTTGGCGGGCAGTCTGTCCAGTCTGGCGCTTGTCTCTTGGATAGTGTTCAGCGCGCAGTGCAATGCAGCCCTCGACAATCTCAAGCACCCTTCTAAACGATATGTTTAATCCTCCAGGGCGCCTTGGCGGGCAGTCTGTCCAGTCTGGCGCTTGTCTCTTGGATAGTGTTCAGCGCGCAGTGCAATGCAGCCCTCGACAAGCTCAAGCACCCTTCTAAACGATATGTTTAATCCTCCAGGGCGCCTTGGCGGGCAGTGTGTCCAGTTTGGCGCTTGTCTCTTGGATAGTGTTCAGCGCGCAGTGCAATGCAGCCCTCGACAATCTCAAGCACCCTTCTAAACGATATGTTTAATCCTCCAGGGCGCCTTGGCGGGCAGTCTGTCCAGTCTGGCGCTTGTCTCTTGGATAGTGTTTGGCGCGCAGTGCAATGCAGCCCTCGACAAGCTCAAGCACCCTTCTAAACGATATGTTTAATCTTCCAGGGCGCCTTGGCGGGCAGTCTGTCCAGTCTGGCGCTTGTCTCTTTGATAGTGTTCAGCGCGCAGTGCAATGCAGCCCTCGACAAGCTCAAGCACCCTTCTAAACGATATGTTTAATCCTCCAGGGCGCCTTGGCGGGCAGTCTGTCCAGTCTGGCGCTTGTCTCTTGGATAGTGTTCGGCGCACAGTGCAATGCAGCCCTCGACAAACTCAAGCACCCTTCTAAACGATATGTTTAATCTTCCAGGGCGCCTTGGTGGGCAGTCTGTCCGGTCTGGCACTTGTCACTTGGATAGTGTTCGGCGCACAGTGCAATGCAGCCCTCGACAAGCTCAAGCACCCTTCTAAACGATATGTTTAATCTTCCAGGGTGCCTTGGCGGGCAGTCTGTCCAGTCTGGCGGTTGTCTCTTGGATAGTGTTCGGCGCACAGTGCAATGCAGCCCTCGACAAGCTCAAGCACCCTTCTAAACGATATGTTTAATATTCCAGGGTGCCTTGGCGGGCAGTCTGTCCAGTCTGGCGCATGTCTCTTGGATAGTGTTCGGCGCGCAGTGCAATGCAGCCCTCGAAAAGCTCAAGCAACCTTCTAAACCATATGATTAATCCTCCAGGGCGCCTTGGCGGGCAGTCTGTCCAATCTGGCGGTTGTCTCTTGGATAGTGTTCAGCGCGCAGTGCAATGCAGCCCTCGACAAGCTCAAGCACCCTTCTAATCGATATGTTTAATCCTCCAGGGCGCCTTGACGGGCAGTCTGTCCAGTCTGGCGGTTGTCTCTTGGATAGTGTTCGGCGCACAGTGCAATGCAGCCCTCGACAAGCTCAAGCACCCTTCTAAACGATATGTTTAATCCTCCAGGGCGCCTTGGCGGGCAGTCTGTCCAGTCTGGCACTTGTCTCTTGGATAGTGTTCAGTGCGCAGTGCAATGCAGCCCTCGACAAGCTCAAGCACCCTTCTAAACGATATGTTTAATCCTCCAGGACGCCTTGGCGGGCAGTCTGTCCAGTCTGGCGCTTGTCTCTTGGATAGTGTTCGGCGCACAGTGCAATGCAGCCCTCGACAAGCTCAAGCACCCTTCTAAACGATATGTTTAATCCTCCAGGGCGCCTTGGCGGGCAGTCTGTCCAGTCTGGCACTTGTCTCTTGGATAGTGTTCGGCGCACAGTGCAATGCAGCCCTCGGCAAGCTCAAGCACCCTTCTAAACCATATGTTTAATCCTCCAGGGCGCCTTGGCGGGCAGTCTGTCCAGTCTGGCGCTTGTCTCTTGGATAGTGTTCGGCGCGCAGTGCAATGCAGCCCTCGACAAGCTCAAGCACCCTTCTAAACGATATGTATAATCCTCCAGGGCGCCTTGGCGGGCAGTCTGTCCAGTCTGGCGCTTGTCTCTTGGATAGTGTTCGGCGCGCAGTGCAATGCAGCCCTCGACAAGCTCAAGCACCCTTCTAAACAATATGTTTAATCCTCCAGGGCGCCTTGGCGGGCAGTCTGTCCAGTCTGGCGGTTGTCTCTTGGATAGTGTTCAGCGCGCAGTGCAATGCAGCCCTCGACAAGCTCAAGCACCCTTCTATACGATATGTTTCATCCTCCGGGGCGCCTTGGCGGGCAGTCTGACCAGTCTGGCGCTTGGCTCTTGGATAGTGTTTGGCGCGCAGTGCAATGAAGCCCTCGACAAGCTCAAGCACCCTTCTAAACGATATGTTTAATCCTCCAGGGCGCCTTGACGGGCAGTCTGTCCAGTCTGGCGGTTGTCTCTTGGATAGTGTTCGGCGCACAGTGCAATGCAGCCCTTGACAAGCTCAAGCACCCTTCTAAACGATATGTTTAATCCTCCAGGGCGCCTTGGCGGGCAGTCTGTCCAGTCTGGCACTTGTCTCTTGGATAGTGTTCAGTGCGCAGTGCAATGCAGCCCTCGACAAGCTCAAGCACCCTTCTAAACGATATGTTTAATCCTCCAGGGCGCCTTGGCGGGCAGTCTGTCCAGTCTGGCGCTTGTCTCTTGGATAGTGTTCGGCGCACAGTGCAATGCAGCACTCGACAAGCTCAAGCACCCTTCTAAACGATATGTTTAATCCTCCAGGGCGCCTTGGCGGGCAGTCTGTCCAGTCTGGCACTTGTCTCTTGGATAGTGTTCGGCGCACAGTGCAATGCAGCCCTCGACAAGCTCAAGCACCCTTCTAAACGATAAGTTTAATCCTCCAGGGCGCCTTGGCGGGCAGTCTGTCCAGTCTGGCGCTTGTCTCTTGGATAGTGTTCGGCGCGCAGTGCAATGCAGCCCTCGACAAGCTCAAGCACCCTTCTAAACGATATGTATAATCCTCCAGGGCGCCTTGGCGGGCAGTCTGTCCAGTCTGGCGCTTGTCTCTTGGATAGTGTTCGGCGCGCAGTGCAATGCAGCCCTCGACAAGCTCAAGCACCCTTCTAAACGATATGTTTAATCCTCCAGGGCGCCTTGGCGGGCAGTCTGTCCAGTCTGGCGGTTGTCTCTTGGATAGTGTTCAGCGCGCAGTGCAATGCAGCCCTCGACAAGCTCAAGCACCCTTCTATACGATATGTCTCATCCTCCGGGGCGCCTTGGCGGGCAGTCTGACCAGTCTGGCGCTTGTCTCTTGGATAGTGTTTGGCGCGCAGTGCAATGAAGCCCTCGACAAGCTCAAGCACCCTTCTATACGATATGTCTCATCCTCCGGGGCGCCTTGGCGGGCAGTCTGACCAGTCTGGCGCTTGTCTCTTGGATAGTGTTTGGCGCGCAGTGCAATGAAGCCCTCGACAAGCTCAAGCACCCTTCTAAACGATATGTTTAATCCTCCAGGGCGCCTTGACAGGCAGTCTGTCCAGTCTGGCGGTTGTCTCTTGGATAGTGTTCGGCGCACAGTGCAATGCAGCCCTCGACAAGCTCAAGCACCCTTCTAAACGATATGTTTAATCCTCCAGGGCGCCTTGGCGGGCAGTCTGTCAAGTCTGGCACTTGTCTCTTGGATAGTGTTCAGTGCGCAGTGCAACGCAGCCCTCGACAAGCTCAAGCACCCTTCTAAACGATATGTTTAATCCTCCAGGGCGCCTTGGCGGGCAGTCTGTCCAGTCAGGCGCTTGTCTCTTGGATAGTGTTCGGCGCACAGTGCAATGCAGCACTCGACAAGCTCAAGCACCCTTCTAAACGAAATGTTTAATCCTCCAGGGCGCCTTGGCGGGCAGTCTGTCCAGTCTGGCACTTGTCTCTTGGATAGTGTTCGGCGCACAGTGCAATGCAGCCCTCGACAAGCTCAAGCACCCTTCTAAACGATATGTTTAATCCTCCAGGGCGCCTTGGCGGGCAGTCTGTCCAGTCTGGCGGTTGTCTCTTGGATAGTGTTCGGCGCACAGTGCAATGCAGCCCTCGACAAGCTCAAGCACCCTTCTAAACGATATGTTTAATCCTCCAGGGCGCCTTGGCGGGCAGTCTGTCCAGTCTGGCACTTGTCTCTTGGATAGTGTTCGGCGCACAGTGCAATGCAGCCCTCGACAAGCTCAAGCACCCTTCTAAACGATATGTTTAATCCTCCAGGGCGCCTTGGCGGGCAGTCTGTCCAGTCTGTCACTTGTCTCTTGGATAGTGTTCGGCGCGCAGTGCAATGCAGCCCTCGACAAGCTCAAGCACTCTTCTAAACGATATGTTTAATCCTCCAGGGCGCCTTGTCGGGCAGTGTGTCCAGTTTGGCGCTTGTCTCTTGGATAGTGTTCAGCGCGCAGTGCAATGCAGCCCTCGACAATCTCAAGCACCCTTCTAAACGATATGTTTAATCCTCCAGGGCGCCTTGGCGGGCAGTCTGTCCAGTCTGGCGCTTGTCTCTTGGATAGTGTTTGGCGCGCAGTGCAATGCAGCCCTCGACAAGCTCAAGCACCCTTCTAAACGATATGTTTAATCTTCCAGGGCGCCTTGGCGGGCAGTCTGTCCAGTCTGGCGCTTGTCTCTTTGATAGTGTTCAGCGCGCAGTGCAATGCAGCCCTCGACAAGCTCAAGCACCCTTCTAAACGATATGTTTAATCCTCCAGGGCGCCTTGGCGGGCAGTCTGTCCAGTCTGGCGCTTGTCTCTTGGATAGTGTTCGGCGCACAGTGCAATGCAGCCCTCGACAAACTCAAGCACCCTTCTAAACGATATGTTTAATCTTCCAGGGCGCCTTGGTGGGCAGTCTGTCCAGTCTGGCACTTGTCACTTGGATAGTGTTCGGCGCACAGTGCAATGCAGCCCTCGACAAGCTCAAGCACCCTTCTAAACGATATGTTTAATCTTCCAGGGTGCCTTGGCGGGCAGTCTGTCCAGTCTGGCGGTTGTCTCTTGGATAGTGTTCGGCGCACAGTGCAATGCAGCCCTCGACAAGCTCAAGCACCCTTCTAAACGATATGTTTAATATTCCAGGGTGCCTTGGCGGGCAGTCTGTCCAGTCTGGCGCATGTCTCTTGGATAGTGTTCGGCGCGCAGTGCAATGCAGCCCTCGACAAGCTCAAGCAACCTTCTAAACCATATGATTAATCCTCCAGGGCGCCTTGGCGGGCAGTCTGTCCAATCTGGCGGTTGTCTCTTGGATAGTGTTCAGCGCGCAGTGCAATGCAGCCCTCGACAAGCTCAAGCACCCTTCTAAACGATATGTTTAATCCTCCAGGGCGCCTTGGCGGGCAGTCTGTCCAGTCTGGCGCTTGTATCTTGGATAGTGTTCGGCGCACAGTGCAATGCAGCCCTCGACACGCTCAAGCACCCTTCTAAACGATATGTTTGATTCTCCAGGGCGCCTTGACGGGCAGTCTGTCCAGTCTGGCGCTTGTCTCTTGGATAGTGTTCGGCGCACAGTGCAATGCTGCCTTCGACAAGCTCAAGCACCCTTCTAAACGATAAGTTTAATCCTCCAGGGCGCCTTGGCGGGCAGTCTGTCCAGTCTGGCGCTTGTCTCTTGGATAGTGTTCAGCGCGCAGTGCAATGCAGCCCTCGACAAGCTCAAGCACCCATCTAAACGATATCTTTAATCCTCCAGGGCGCCTTGACGGGCAGTCTGTCCAGTTTGGCACTTGTCTCTTGGATAGTGTTCGGCGCGCAGTGCAATGCAGCCCTCGACAAGCTCAAGCACCCTTCTAAACGATATGTTTAATCCTCCAGGGCGCCTTGGCGGGCAGTCTGTCCATTCTGGCGCTTGTCTCTTGGATAGTGTTCAGCGGGCAGTGCAATGCAGCCCTCGACAAGCTCAAGCACCCTTCTAAACGATATGTTTAATCCTCCAGGGCGCCTTGGCGGGCAGTCTGTCCAGTCTGGCGCTTGTCTCTTGGATAGTGCTCAGAGCGCAGTGCAATGCAGCCCTCGACATGCTAAAGCACCCTTCTAAACGATATGTTTAATCCTCCAGGGCGCCTTGGCGGGCAGTCTGTCCAGTCTGGCGGTTGTCTCTTGGATAGTGTTCAGCGCGCAGTGCAATGCAGCCCTCGACAAGCTCAAGCACCCTTCTAAACGACATGTTTAATCCTCCAGGGCGCCTTGGCGGGCAGTCTGTCCAGTCTGGCACTTGTCTCTTGGATAGTGTTCGGCGCACAGTGCAATGCAGCCCTCGACAAGCTCAAGCACCCTTCTAAACGATATGTTTAATCCTCCAGGGCGCCTTGGCGGGCAGTCTGTCCAGTCTGGCGGTTGTCTCTTGGATAGTGTTCAGTGCGCAGTGCAATGCAGCCCTCGACAAGCTCAAGCACCCTTCTAAACGATATGTCTAATCCTCCAGGGCGCCTTGGCGGGCAGTCTGTCCAGTCTGGCGGTTGTCTCTTGGATAGTGTTCGGCGCACAGTGCAATGCAGCCCTCGACAAGCTCAAGCACCCTTCTAAACGATATGTTTAATCCTCCAGGGCGCCTTGGCGGGCAGTCTGTCCAGTCTGGCACTTGTCTCTTGGATAGTGTTCGGCGCACAGTGCAATGCAGCCCTCGACAAGCTCAAGCACCCTTCTAAACGATATGTTTAATCCTCCAGGGCGCCTTGGCGGGCAGTCTGTCCAGTCTGGCGGTTGTCTCTTGGATAGTGTTCAGTGCGCAGTGCAATGCAGCCCTCGACAAGCTCAAGCACCCTTCTAAACGATATGTCTAATCCTCCAGGGCACCTTGGCGGGCAGTCTGTCCAGTCTGGCGCTTGTCTCTTGGATAGTGTTCAGTGCGCAGTGCAATGCAGCCCTCGACAAGCTCAAGCACCCTTCTAAACGATATGTCTAATCCTCCAGGGCGCCTTGGCGGGCAGTCTGTCCAGTCTGGCGCTTGTCTCTTGGATAGTGTTCGGCGCGCAGTGCAATGCAGCCCTCGACAAGCTCAAGCACCCTTCTAAACGATATGTTTAATCCTCCAGGGCGCCTTGGCGGGCAGTCTGTCCAGTCTGGCGGTTGTCTCTTGGATAGTGTTCAGCGCGCAGTGCAATGCAGCCCTCGACAAGCTCAAGCACCCTTCTAAACGATATGTTTAATCCTCCAGGGCGCCTTGGCGGGCAGTCTGTCCAGTCTGGCGGTTGTCTCTTAGATAGTGTTCAGCGCGCAGTGCAATGCAGCCCTCGACAAGCTCAAGCACCCTTCTAAACGATATGTTTAATCCTCCAGGGCGCCTTGGCGGGCAGTCTGTCCAGTCTGGCGCTTGTCTCTTGGATAGTGTTCAGCGCGCAGTGCAATGCAGCCCTCGACAAGCTCAAGCACCCTTCTAAACGATATGTTTAATCCTCCAGGGCGCCTTGGCGGGCAGTCTGTCCAGTCTGGCGCTTGTCTCTTGGATAGTGTTCAGCGCGCAGTGCAATGCAGCCCTCGACAAGCTCAAGCACCCATCTAAACGATATGTTTAATCCTCCAGGGCGCCTTGGCGGGCAGTGTGTCCAGTTTGGCGCTTGTCTCTTGGATAGTGTTCAGCGCGCAGTGCAATGCAGCCCTCGACAATCTCAAGCACCCTTCTAAACGATATGTTTAATCCTCCAGGGCGCCTTGGCGGGCAGTCTGTCCAGTCTGGCGCTTGTCTCTTGGATAGTGTTTGGCGCGCAGTGCAATGCAGCCCTCGACAAGCTCAAGCACCCTTCTAAACGATATGTTTAATCTTCCAGGGCGCCTTGGCGGGCAGTCTGTCCAGTCTGGCGCTTGTCTCTTTGATAGTGTTCAGCGCGCAGTGCAATGCAGCCCTCGACAAGCTCAAGCACCCTTCTAAACGATATGTTTAATCCTCCAGGGCGCCTTGGCGGGCAGTCTGTCCAGTCTGGCGCTTGTCTCTTGGATAGTGTTCGGCGCACAGTGCAATGCAGCCCTCGGCAAACTCAAGCACCCTTCTAAACGATATGTTTAATCTTCCAGGGCGCCTTGGTGGGCAGTCTGTCCAGTCTGGCACTTGTCACTTGGATAGTGTTCGGCGCACAGTGCAATGCAGCCCTCGACAAGCTCAAGCACCCTTCTAAACGATATGTTTAATCTTCCAGGGTGCCTTGGCGGGCAGTCTGACCAGTCTGGCGGTTGTCTCTTGGATAGTGTTCGGCGCACAGTGCAATGCAGCCCTCGACAAGCTCAAGCACCCTTCTAAACGATATGTTTAATATTCCAGGGTGCCTTGGCGGGCAGTCTGTCCAGTCTGGCGCATGTCTCTTGGATAGTGTTCGGCGCGCAGTGCAATGCAGCCCTCGACAAGCTCAAGCAACCTTCTAAACCATATGATTAATCCTCCAGGGCGCCTTGGCGGGCAGTCTGTCCAATCTGGCGGTTGTCTCTTGGATAGTGTTCAGCGCGCAGTGCAATGCAGCCCTCGACAAGCTCAAGCACCCTTCTAAACGATATGTTTAATCCTCCAGGGCGCCTTGGCGGGCAGTCTGTCCAGTCTGGCGCTTGTATCTTGGATAGTGTTCGGCGCACAGTGCAATGCAGCCCTCGACACGCTCAAGCACCCTTCTAAACGATATGTTTAATTCTCCAGGGCGCCTTGACGGGCAGTCTGTCCAGTCTGGCGCTTGTCTCTTGGATAGTGTTCGGCGCACAGTGCAATGCTGCCTTCGACAAGCTCAAGCACCCTTCTAAACGATAAGTTTAATCCTCCAGGGCGCCTTGGCGGGCAGTCTGTCCAGTCTGGCGCTTGTCTCTTGGATAGTGTTCAGCGCGCAGTGCAATGCAGCCCTCGACAAGCTCAAGCACTCTTCTAAACGATATCTTTAATCCTCCAGGGCGCCTTGACGGGCAGTCTGTCCAGTCTGGCACTTGTCTCTTGGATAGTGTTCGGCGCGCAGTGCAATGCAGCCCTCGACAAGCTCAAGCACCCTTCTAAACGATATGTTTAATCCTCCAGGGCGCCTTGGCGGGCAGTCTGTCCATTCTGGCGCTTGTCTCTTGGATAGTGTTCAGCGGGCAGTGCAATGCAGCCCTCGACAAGCTCAAGCACCCTTCTAAACGATATGTTTAATCCTCCAGGGCGCCTTGGCGGGCAGTCTGTCCAGTCTGGCGCTTGTCTCTTGGATAGTGCTCAGCGCGCAGTGCAATGCAGCCCTCGACATGCCAAAGCACCCTTCTAAACGATATGTTTAATCCTCCAGGGCGCCTTGGCGGGCAGTCTGTCCAGTCTGGCGGTTGTCTCTTGGATAGTGTTCAGCGCGCAGTGCAATGCAGCCCTCGACAAGCTCAAGCACCCTTCTAAACGACATGTTTAATCCTCCAGGGCGCCTTGGCGGGCAGTCTGTCCAGTCTGGCACTTGTCTCTTGGATAGTGTTCGGCGCACAGTGCAATGCAGCCCTCGACAAGCTCAAGCACCCTTCTAAACGATATGTTTAATCCTCCAGGGCGCCTTGGCGGGCAGTCTGTCCAGTCTGGCGGTTGTCTCTTGGATAGTGTTCAGTGCGCAGTGCAATGCAGCCCTCGACAAGCTCAAGCACCCTTCTAAACGATATGTCTAATCCTCCAGGGCGCCTTGGCGGGCAGTCTGTCCAGTCTGGCGGTTGTCTCTTGGATAGTGTTCGGCGCACAGTGCAATGCAGCCCTCGACAAGCTCAAGCACCCTTCTAAACGATATGTTTAATCCTCCAGGGCGCCTTTTCGGGCAGTCTGTCCAGTCTGGCACTTGTCTCTTGGATAGTGTTCGGCGCACAGTGCAATGCAGCCCTCGACAAGCTCAAGCACCCTTCTAAACGATATGTTTAATCCTCCAGGGCGCCTTGGCGGGCAGACTGTCCAGTCTGGCGGTTGTCTCTTGGATAGTGTTCAGTGCGCAGTGCAATGCAGCCCTCGACAAGCTCAAGCACCCTTCTAAACGATATGTCTAATCCTCCAGGGCACCTTGGCGGGCAGTCTGTCCAGTCTGGCGCTTGTCTCTTGGATAGTGTTCAGTGCGCAGTGCAATGCAGCCCTCGACAAGCTCAAGCACCCTTCTAAACGATATGTCTAATCCTCCAGGGCGCCTTGGCGGGCAGTCTGTCCAGTCTGGCGCTTGTCTCTTGGATAGTGTTCAGCGCGCAGTGCAATGCAGCCCTCGACAAGCTCAAGCACCCTTCTAAACGATATGTTTAATCCTCCAGGGCGCCTTGGCGGGCAGTCTGTCCAGTCTGGCGGTTGTCTCTTGGATAGTGTTCGGCGCGCAGTGCAATGCAGCCCTCGACAAGCTCAAGCACCCTTCTAAACGACATGTTTAATCCTCCAGGGCGCCTTGGCGGGCAGTCTGTCCAGTCTGGCACTTGTCTCTCGGATAGTGTTCGGCGCACAGTGCAATGCAGCCCTCGACAAGCTCAAGCACCCTTCTAAACGATATGTTTAATCCTCAAGGGCGCCTTGGCGGGCAGTCTGTCCAGTCTGGCACTTGTCTCTCGGATAGTGTTCGGCGCACAGTGCAATGCAGCCCTCGACAAGCTCGAGCACCCTTCTAAACGATATGTTTAATCCTCCAGGGCGCCTTGGCGGGCAGTCTGTCCAGTCTGGCGGTTGTCTCTTGGATAGTGTTCAGCGCGCAGTGCAATGCAGCCCTCGACAAGCTCAAGCACCCTTCTAAACGATATGTTTAATCCTCCAGGGCGCCTTGGCGGGCAGTCTGTCCAGTCTGGCGGTTGTCTCTTAGATAGTGTTCAGCGCGCAGTGCAATGCAGCCCTCGACAAGCTCAAGCACCCTTCTAAACGATATGTTTAATCCTCCAGGGCGCCTTGGCGGGCAGTCTGTCCAGTCTGGCGCTTGTCTCTTGGATAGTGTTCAGCGCGCAGTGCAATGCAGCCCTCGACAAGCTCAAGCACCCTTCTAAACGATATGTTTAATCCTCCAGGGCGCCTTGGCGGGCAGTCTGTCCAGTCTGGCGCTTGTCTCTTGGATAGTGTTCAGCGCGCAGTGCAATGCAGCCCTCGACAAGCTCAAGCACCCTTCTAAACGATATGTTTAATCCTCCAGGGCGCCTTGGCGGGCAGTCTGTCCAGTCTGGCGGTTGTCTCTTGGATAGTGTTCGGCGCGCAGTGCAATGCAGCCCTCGACAAGCTCAAGCACCCTTCTAAACGATATGTTTAATCCTCCAGAGCGCCTTGACGGGCAGTCTGTCCAGTCTGGCGGTTGTCTCTTGGATAGAGTTCAGCGCGCAGTGCAATGCAGCCCTCGACAAGCTCAAGCACCCTTCTAAACGATATGTTTAATCCTCCAGGGCGCCTTGGCGGGCAGTCTCTCCAGTCTGGCGCTTGTCTCTTGGATAGTGTTCAGCGCGCAGTGCAATGCAGCCCTCGACAAGCTCAAGCACCCTTCTAAACGATATGTTTAATCCTCCAGGGCGCCTTGGCGGGGAGTCTGTCCAGTCTGGCGCTTGTCTCTTGGATAGTGTTCAGCGCGCAGTGCAATGCAGCCGTCGACAAGCTCAAGCACCCTTCTAAACGATATGTTTAATCCTCCAGGGCGCCTTGGCGGGCAGTCTGTCCAGTCCGGCGCTTGTCTCTTGGATAGTGTTCGGCGCGCAGTGCAATGCAGCCCTCGACAAGCTCAAGCACCCTTCTAAACGATATGTTTAATCCTCCAGGGCGCCTTGGCGGGCAGTCTGTCCAGTCTGGCGCTTGTCTCTTGGATAGTGTTCGGAGCGCAGTGCAATGCAGCCCTCGACAAGCTCAAGCACCCTTCTAAACGATATGTATAATCCTCCAGGGCGCCTTGGCGGGCAGTCTGTCCAGTCTGGCGCTTATCTCTTGGATAGTGTTCGGCGCGCAGTGCATTGCAGCCCTCGACAAGCTCAAGCAACCTTCTAAACCATATGTTTAATCCTCCAGGGCGCCTTGGCGGGCAGTCTGTCCAGTCTGGCGGTTGTTTCTTGGATAGTGTTCAGCGCGCAGTGCAATGCAGCCCTCGACAAGCTCAAGCACCCTTCTAAACGATATGTTTAATCCTCCAGGGCGCCTTGGCGGGCAGTCTGTCCAGTCTGGCGGTTGTCTCTTGGATAGTGTTCGGCGCGCAGTGCAATGCAGCCCTCGACAAGCTCAAGCACCCTTCTAAACGATATGTTTAATCCTCCAGGGCGCCTTGGCGGGCAGTCTGTCCAGTCTGGCGCTTGTCTCTTGGATAGTGTTCGGAGCGCAGTGCAATGCAGCCCTCGACAAGCTCAAGCACCCTTCTAAAAAATATGTATAATCCTCCAGGGCGCCTTGGCGGGCAGTCTGTCCAGTCTGGCGCTTATCTCTTGGATAGTGTTCGGCGCGCAGTGCATTGCAGCCCTCGACAAGCTCAAGCAACCTTCTAAACCATATGTTTAATCCTCCAGGGCGCCTTGGCGGGCAGTCTGTCCAGTCTGGCGGTTGTTTCTTGGATAGTGTTCAGCGCGCAGTGCAATGCAGCCCTCGACAAGCTCAAGCACCCTTCTAAACGATATGTTTAATCCTCCAGGGCGCCTTGGCGGGCAGTCTGTCCAGTCTGGCGGTTGTCTCTTGGATAGTGTTCGGCGCGCAGTGCAATGCAGCCCTCGACAAGCTCAAGCACCCTTCTAAACGATATGTTTAATCCTCCAGAGCGCCTTGACGGGCAGTCTGTCCAGTCTGGCGGTTGTCTCTTGGATAGTGTTCAGCGCGCAGTGCAATGCAGCCCTCGACAAGCTCAAGCACCCTTCTAAACGATATGTTTAATCCTCCAGGGCGCCTTGGCGGGCAGTCTCTCCAGTCTGGCGCTTGTCTCTTGGATAGTGTTCAGCGCGCAGTGCAATGCAGCCCTCGACAAGCTCAAGCACCCTTCTAAACGATATGTTTAATCCTCCAGGGCGCCTTGGCGGGCAGTCTGTCCAGTCTGGCACTTGTCTCTTGGATAGTGTTCAGCGCGCAGTGCAATGCAGCCCTCGACAAGCTCAAGCACCCTTCTAAACGATATGTTTAATCCTCCAGGGCGCCTTGGCGGGCAGTCTGTCCAGTCTGGCACTTGTCTCTTGGATAGTGTTCGGCGCACAGTGCAATGCAGCCCTCGACAAGCTCAAGCACCCTTCTAAACGATATGTTTAATCCTCCAGGGCGCCTTGGCGGGCAGTCTGTCCAGTCTGGCGGTTGTCTGTTGGATAGTGTTCAGCGCGCAGTGCAATGCAGCCCTCGACAAGCTCAAGCACCCTTCTAAACGATATGTTTAATCCTCCAGGGCGCCTTGGCGGGCAGTCCAGTCTGGCGGTTGTCTGTTGGATAGTGTTCAGCGCGCAGTGCAATGCAGCCCTCGACAAGCTCAAGCACCCTTCTAAATGATATGTTTAATCCTCCAGGGCGCCTTGGCGGGCAGTCTGTCCAGTCTGGCGGTTGTCTCTTGGATATTGTTCAGCGCGCAGTGCAATGCAGCCCTCGATAAGCTCAAGCACCCTTCTAAACGATATGTTTAATCCTCCAGGGTGCCTTGGCGGGCAGTCTGTCCAGTCTGGCACTTGTCTCTTGGATAGTGTTCGGCGCGCAGTGCAATGCAGCCCTCGACAAGTTCAAGCACCCTGAGTTTCCCACGTCAGTTGCAGGCTGTGGGTTCAACGTGACTGAGGATCATGACTACTCTCATGAAGGGTAAGTTGAAATCAATGGCACAACAGCTTCATACGTCGTCAATATAGGATATTATTTGTGAGCATTCCAAGTATACATTGGAATTTAACCCTTGGGAACCGGCGCTGGGTCATATTGACACTTGGAATGTCACTCACTTTTTGTCGTAGTGGAACGTATTTTCATGAAGTAATGTCACACCTGGAGTCTTCCTATGAACAATTCCAAATATAAAATGAAATGTATTTATGTTTTTCAAATTTAACATGCACGAAAATTACAATAATTTTGTAACAGTATAATTGACCTTGATAGTGGCGGCAAAGAAGTCTTGTTATGTTTTATTACAATGTTGCTGATGACCAAGGTGTCCCTAGACCCTAACCATGCATCAACAAGAACGTGAGCTATGTGGTTGTGCTGCACCAAAATAGGTGGATTTTCCCCCTTAATTTTTACAGATTGTCCCGAATAACGTTGTCACGTGAGGACTGGCGCCATGGGTAAATCTGACCCGACTGTAAATAATATAGAAACAACTTGGGTGTCCAAAAAGCTATGGACATGTTTTTGTTGCTGGGTGAAGTTCAAAACTAAGAAGGAGGGTACAGTAAGTGAGAGGAAACAAGGGCTGACCAAAACGAATATATAGAGCAATATTTAAGCCTCGGGTCAAAAATACCCATGCGCCAGTCCTCGTGGGTTAAATTCAGACAGCTAATCACTTGTCCTCACGAGGCTGAGTGTATCCCGTTCCAGCCCACCCTGACGGAGCCCGGAAACGAACCCAGGACCTCCGGGTGCAAGGCAGGCGTGCTACCCCTACACTACGGGGCCGGCGTTAGTTTTACTACTACTGCAACTAAATGTGTATATTGTCAATACTTTCATCCATACTTGTAGACATAAGTGTAATGGATCTGATGATGATCGCTTGACGACCGAAACTGGTCATCAAAGTCTATTTATTAATCTCATGTAATTTGTTTCGGGATTAGGGAGACACCATTTACAATACAGTATGCCTTCCTTCGGAGGGGAAGTAAAGCCGGCGGGCCCATGTCATAGATTTATGGCATGAAAAAGTATCTCCCACTAACTAAACTTGTGTGAAACAAAATGTGTAGGTTAGGTTTGATTAATGCTATTAAGTTCCACCGTTCGTCACCAGGCGCTTGTTGCGATGGTATCCAGTAGTAGCCATTTTCACAGCTAGGTGTCGTGAACGGTAGCATTTGGTAGCGAAAGTAGGAACTACTTGAAATTATCGTCTGCAGTCCTTACTTGAATTAAAACAGATATCACACACTAATACAGTCATCACAATTAACACTGGTTATCAGAGAGATTCTACACACACCTAAAGTACACAGGGCTACATGACCGCGTTGTCGCAGTCCCTAAACTGAGGAACCAACCAACCATTTACAATATTTGGTACAATCGTGTCTCCCACAAATCCAACCCCTCGTCCTCGTCGTGGGAGATGGGCAACGTAATGAAGTAGGGGATTGCCTGTAGGGGTGAAGTACAGTGGGGACTTTGTGTGCCTCAAGACCGCTACGGTAGCTGTGAAGGCCCTACAGGAACCCTGAAGAAATTACGGCTAACGGGGCTCTGGTGAAACAACTGCTGCCTTGTAGTTTGGAGTTGGTCCTTCAAAGGCTAAGGGAAGAAACCCTGACAGAAAATCAGCCTGGTGCCTCAGGCCTAAGGTGGCAGTCCCTCCAAGGCACTCGGAGGCAGTGGGTTAATCACTCGCTCCTCTTAAATAAACTGATTACTGAAACTGAAGCGAAATTACAAAACCGGACGGATAACCTGATGACGACTTTTGGCATGAAGAGGACTACGAAAATCGGTTTCTGGAATGTGAGGACCTTGATGGAGAAAACCAGACTGAAACAAGTGACACGGGAGATGAAGAACTATGGGCTGGATATCCTAAAATTGAGTGAGGTGAGGTGGCCAGGATTTGGTGAAATACAGACAACAGATGGAATTACATTTCTCTATTCTGGGGGCGATGAGGAAGAACACAGGGATGGAGTGGGGTTGCTGCTCAACAGAAATGCAAAGAGTAGCCTTATGGAGTGGAAGCCAATTTCTAGCTGGCTCATGTTTGCTAGGTTCAAGACAAAGATCAGGAATGTGATCATCATCCAATGCTATGCGCCTACAGAACAATCGGAGCCAGAGAAGAAGGAAGAATTCTACCAAATGCTGCGAGATGCCACAAGACAAACAAGTAAGAAGGACATTCTCATTGTTATGGGAGACTTCAACGCGAAGGTGGGATCAAACAATGAGGGGTTGGAGCAGATCATGGGTAAACATGGCCTTGGTGAGATGAATAACAATGGGGAGAAACTTACGGAATATTGCGCCAGTCAGGATTTGGTGATGGGTGGCACGGTGTTTCCTCATAGGCGGTGCCACAAGGTCACCTGGGTGTCTCCTGATCAAGTCACAGAAAATCAAATTGATCACATCGCGGTGAGCAGGAGGTTCAGAAGAAGCTTGGAAGATGTTAGAAACAAGAGAGGAGCGGATGTCGGTAGTGACCATCATCTTATGGTTGCCAACTTCCGCATGAAGATCGTGGCAGTCCGCCGAAAGTTTATCACTCGGCACAACAAGTTTGATGTGGGCAAGCTTAAGAACCAGCAGAGATTGGACCAATTAAAACTGGAGCTCAGAAATAAATTCCAGGTGTTGGACTCCGAGACAGAGAAGGATGTGGAGACTGTGTGGAGCGAGGTAAAGAATATCTTTGTGGAAACCAGTGAGATGCAGCTCGGGTACAAGAACTACCTGCGGAAAGAATGGATATCCGATCAGACCTGGGACAAGATAAATTATAGAAAGAAGATTAAGGCCAAGCTCAACACCTGCAAGACTAGGCAGCAGAAGGCTCTCACACAAGCAGATTATTCAACAGCAAACAGGGAGGTAAAGAGGAGTGTGCGGAAGGATCATAGGAGGTGGATTGATGAGCAGGCGGTGAAAGCAGAAGAAGCGGCAAGAAGGGGGGACGTTAAGGAACTCTATGGCATCACAAAGATGCTTTCGAAGAAAGGTTTTAATAAAACTAGGCCTGTAAAGAGCAAGACGGGCGAGATCCTCACGGCGTGTGAACAGCAGCTGACTAGATGGAGAGAACACTTTGCGGAGGTTCTTAATAGAGATAGAGGACCAGAAAGTATGCAGCGAGGAGAAGATGAAGAGGAAGCAGAAAGTGACCCGGACATCAGCCTTGACTCCCCAACTCGGGGCGAAATACGGACAGCGTTGAAGCAGATGAAGTGCGGGAAGCCACCAGGTCTGGATAATATCCCAGCGGAAGTATTGAAAGCAGACCTGGATATCACGATCAATCTGCTGCACCCGCTGTTGGAGAAGATCTGGAAGGAGGAGAAAATACCAACCGACTGGGAGAAGAAGGGGTTGATCGTCAAGTTACCGAAGAAAGGGGACACCACAAACTGTAACAACTGGAGGGGAATCACTTTGCTGTCCATTCCAAGCAAAGTACTGGCGAGAGTCATCCTGAATCGTATAAAAGACTGCGTGGAAAAAAGGCTTCGGAAGGAACAGGCTGGATTTCGACAACATCGCAGCTGTGTGGATCTCATCAACACCCTCCGAATCATCCTGGAGCAGAGTGTGGAGTGGCGGAATACCCTTTACCTCACATTTGTTGACTTCGAGAAAGCTTTCGACTCCGTAAATCAAAGAATCATGTGGAAGACCCTCGAGGAATATAAAATTCCAACAAAGATCATCAGAATCATGGAAGAGATGTACGAAGGGTATGAGTGCCAGGTTCTACACGAAGGCAAATTAACAGAAAAGATAAAGGTCAGTTCCGGAGTGAGACAGGGGTGTGTCCTTTCCCCCACTCTGTTCCTGTTGGTCCTGGATAGTGTGATGAAGAAGGTAATGGGAGGACGGAAGAGGGGTATTCAATGGAGTATAAATGACAGGCTTGAAGATCTGGATTTCGCGGACGACATTTGTCTTATGGCACAACGGTACCGAGACATAGAAGATAAGCTGGGGAGGTTGCAGAGAGAAGCAGAACGTGCAGGACTGATGATCAACACCAACAAGACCAAAGAGATGAGGATAAATTCTGTCGTCACGACTAGCTTGACAGTCAACGGAAAGGAAATTGAGCGAGTTGAGTCCTTCCTCTACCTTGGGAGTATAGTCACAAATGATGGGGGAGCAGAGGAAGATGTTCGAAGCCGTACCAGGAAGGCAAATGGTGCCTTTGTCCAGCTCTACCCCATCTGGAGAAATAGAAACATTTCCAGGAAGACCAAGCTCCGCCTTTTCAATAGCAACGTAAAGTCGATTCTTCTTTATGGATGTGAAACATGGAAAGTCACAAAACCGATCAACAACCAGCTACAGGTGTTCATTAACAGATGTCTGTGTCGCATCATGAATGTGAGGTGGCCGGACATAATCTCAAATGAAGATCTTTGGACCATCACCAATCAACAACCGATTAGCATCCAGAACAAGGAGAGGAAATGGCGCTGGATCGGTCACACACTAAGGATGCCGGACGGAGCTGTTGAGAGGGCGGCGCTAGACTGGAATCCTCAAGGTGCCAGGAAGCGAGGTCGACCTAAGAAGACCTGGAAGAGGACGATCGAAAATGAAATTGCAGAGGTGGACAAGCACTGGAGTCAAGTGAATAGAATAGCCAGGAACCGTACTGCGTGGAGAAATTTCGCCAAGGCCCTATGCTCCGGAAGGAGCGGCAGGAATTAAGTAAGTAAGTAAGTACAATCGTGTTGACCAACTGAAAACCATTACATTTGTTCGATTGATGTTCTATAAGTTACAAGGGGAGAAAGTTAATTAATATTCATGTTTCAATTCAAATGGTTCTGCTTTAGTAGAACAAGTGTATGCTTCTTCCCCCAGGGTCAATGAAGACGTCATCTGGCTGTATCGGATCTCCTACATGTACTACACACTGATAGGAGTAATGACAGTCTTCGTGGTGGGGCTGACGGTGAGTTTCGCCACGAGCCCTCGTCGTCCTGAAGACATGGACAGCCGACTGTTTGCCCCGTTCGTCAAGCGCTGGGTGGAGAGAAGGCAACAGGCAACAGCTGTTCTCCCGGAGATGGAGTTGCTCAACATGGGCAAGATTTCATGAACAATCTCGCCAACATTAACGCGTACTTAAAAGTGTTCCTTCAGATTTCGTGGTTCCTTCCATCAGGTCTATCCCTAAACTATTGTTCAACTGAATGACACTGACCGGCAAAAGAAAACGATCACTTTGAGAAATTCAACATTAGACTACTTTCATTCAAATGATAAAGATGAACCGAATGGTTCTAGTACAGTTGTACATACTGTAGTTATTGCATGGAAGTAAGGTTGATTGGTTTCCTGGATGCATTACCATTCATCATGTCATTGTTTCATTTTGACATGATGCTGTCTCCCGCGGAAACATGTCCGCGCCATCGCTATCTTCAACAATGCAAGGTTTTATCCTTTTTTCTTTTGCCATTTGTTGGCTTAAGAAGAGATCAATACAGCCATACCCTCAGTTGTTCTTGTGCAATTCAGAAACGAATATGCACTTGAGGCCTGAAGATGTCGCCAGGGCAGTGGCTCTGATCGAAAATGGTGACGCCCACATCTTTCCGCGGGAAACTGCATCATGTCATGGAATCACTATTTTTAAGTGAAACAATGACATGAAGAATGATAATATATCCCGGAAAATAATTAACCTTACTTCCATGCTATAAACAGTAACTTATGTACTAGGCCTAGGGCGTTCATATTTATGATTTAAATGAAAGTAATGTTATTGATTTATTTGTTTATTTATTTATTTATTTATTTATTTATTTATTTATTTATTTATTTATTTATTTATTTATTTATTTATTTATTTATTTATTTATTTATTTATTTATTTATTTATAGGGTACAGAAAGTCCCAGTAAGCTGGTAGCTCAATGGGGGACTGACCTTTACAAATATGGCTTAGTAACTTATACTAGAATATACTAAGGTGGTAGGATCATTTATTCAGTGTTTATGGGTTCAACTATATACTTCCACATATTGCCAGGAAGTACGTATGTATGTATGACCGGTATGAAAGTCTTTCCTGCATTTATGTTCAGGATTAACACTAATAAGACCTTGTTTATATCTGAACATAAATAAAGCTTCAGAGTATTTGAGCTGGCTTCGTAATGGCCTGAAATACTTGTACAGTTGGTTTCTTAAAATCGTAACCATTCATGATTTTAATTGCTCTTTATTGGAGTACTTCGAGCTCATTCATTGATTTCTGTGTACATTTACCCAATATTATGTTCATGTACATAAGGTGAGAATGAATAAGACAGGCATATATGCTCTTTAAATGTTCATTGCTTATTCCATACTCCCTCAATCTTTTTAGAACACCAATTACACTAACAATTTTCTTTTTCACATGTTCATTCCAACTTAGGTTACTGTGCAAAGTTAAGCCTAAATATGTGTCACGTTACAATGACACCAAACACAGAACCATTAGGACCAAGCCATGACTTGTAACTAAAAATATTCCACAACTGGATAAACTGTTTAACCCCATAAAAACAGCAGACCTTAAACGTCATCGCCTTAACATTGGGGATCATGTTCGTGTGAGCAAATTCAAGTCCGTCATCGACAAGGGCTACACACAAAATTGGGGGGCTGAACTATTTGGAACTCGTCAAGTCAACCTGAACAGTCCAGTCACCTATTTACTCGAGGACCTCAACCATCAACGCATAAAAGGCAGGTTTTATCTTCAAGAACTCCAAAAGATAGCGTTTCCTAAACATTACCTTGTGGAAAAAGTGTTGAAACAACAAGGAAATAAACTATATGTAAAATGGTTGGGATTTAACTCAGCCTTTAATTCTTGGATTAATAAATTACATGTTGTGTGAACCTGTGTGTGCCTTGTATTTATTTATTCACTCATGTTGTACTTAACCTACAGACCAATGTACAGTCCTCAGTTCCACATGTATTATGAGCAATACATATTTCTTTCTCTCTTCACCTGTGTTCTCTCTTACACTGACTATCCCCCTCTCCCTCCCCCTTCACCTCCCACCACTGTCAAAACAGGTTGTGACTTGTTAGCTCTTATCGTGCGCGTGTACAGATGAACACCTGTGTGTTAGGTCATATTACACATGAACTTGCATTTTCTCACGTATGAACCAAAACAGGATGTGACTTGTTTCATCGCGAGATTAACGGTCACGTTAAACTACAAGCTTCCTTTTTTGACTTGTTTCACAAGGAGAATGCTAATAATGGCATCTCACACGTGTTCACATGTATTTCGTCACTTTCCTTTCATATCGTTATCCCATTAGAGTAGTGGGGGATTAGTGAACAACGTCAGTTCAACACACTGCTTTACACGCAAAATGTAGTTAGGCCCTTTGACATAATTTAAAGAAATTCATGGGCCAGTCCGTAGGAACCAGGCCAAAGGGACCGGTCCAAAGGGATCAGTCCAAAGGGACTCATCAACAAGGACTCGTCCACAAGGACCTGTCAACAAGGACTTGTCCACAAGGACCTGTCAACAAGGACTTGTCCACAAGGACTTGTCCACAATGACCCCGCCAACAATGACCCGTCAACAATGACCCGTCAACAATAACCCATCTACAGGGATCCGCTCCCCCACCCTCTTACAAAAGCCATGAGTGGGCATGCCTAAAAACAAAATACAAGCATGTTAATTCATAGTGGCTTTCCACCGCATACATGTGTCTTGTGTAGAACAACGTTTCATTCCATATTGGCATTCAAACTCTCACATGTTGCACTTGGAAAGAGAGATTCTCTAAAAAATTACAATTTCGCCCCCTAGTAGGGGTAGGTTTTATTTTGGGGTTGAAATATGTTGTTCATTGGAAAGAGGGTGTCAGCCCGAGTTCAATGACCACTCATTCGTCAAAATCCGACCACGGTTTCGAGAGATATCGTGCCGCCGCCATCTTGTGAGGTGGGTGAGGTGGAGGTGGCTGTAGAACCCCTGCAAATACACTACTCCAATGGTTTTTACAATGGTTACAGCCTAACCCACCTAGACCTATGGTTTTGACAATGGTTATAATCTAACCCGCCCAGACCAATGGTTTTGGGTGAATCGTGCCCCTCTAACTGCCCTTCTAACCATAGATTTGTCCAATCCAATGGTTTTTGACAAAGGTTCCAGCCTAACCCGCCTAGACCAATGGTTTTGTGTGAACCGTGCCCCACTAGCCGCCCGCGGACAAAGGCCGCACCTACGACCGACCTTCTAACCTTCGTTTTGTCCAATCCAATGGTTTTGCTAATGGTTACAGCCTAACGCGTCCAAATCAATGGTTTCGACAATGGTTACTAACTAACGCGTCCAGATCAATGGTTTTTAAATGGCTGCAGCCTGACGCGTCCAGATCAATGGTTTTGACATTGGTTACAGCCTACCGCGTCCAGATCAATGGTTTTGACAATGGTTACGGCCTATCGCGTCCAGATAAATGGTTTTGACAATGGTTACAGCCTAACACGTCCAGATTTCTTAGTGGTGGTGAATTTTATATCATACATGTTTGGCACACTGCCGTGACATCAATGTCTCGTCATGTATCGCTCAGTTGGAGTGAGCAATATGACAGCCGTAGTTCAAATTCAACGAGAAAAAACACACATAATTAGGTAATAGAGCACATATTTCCAGTATATAAGTCATAACTAGCAGAAGTACCCGCTCTTCGATCGGTATTCGGTATTAATAACCAGACGTTATCAATTGAGATCCTGTTCCAATGGTTAGGGGGGTGTCATTCCTTCATAAGTTTATCAGAACGAACTTAGTTTTCTGGGTATATCGCAGACACTGTTAATTTAAGGGCCGTAACATGTGGTTTTCGGAGACCTTTTATAGACTCCCTAGTTTTGAGTCACACATTGAGAAGCGCAACATATGCTTTGGTCGTCCTTCTAGGATAAATTTTATTTTTCGCCTATTTTAGCATGTATTTTGAAAAGTTATTCCTTATACCCACCCTTCTATGAAAATTACGTTGAAGAGTTTTCTAAATGATTGGTGTATTGACTCATGGTTACAATACCTAATTTTACGATGCCCCAAGCACCCGAACATGAATTATAGGCGCACATAAACATAAAGATATATCATCCACACAGTATCAAACAAAATCATCTTTACGATGAACCCGTTTGTCGACAAAAATATGATTACTTAAAATGAGCTCTCAAACTAAATTCACCTAACGTGTTCTTCCTGAGGTGAAAATAATATTGAAAACCTCGTAGACGAAACGCAATATATGTCAAATTATAACTGACCCTCACCGTTGTGGAAAGTCCCCATTCCCAGAAAGATCCCTTTAATAGATTATAAAGGCTCCTGGTGCATGAAAATTCGGGATTTTTAGCCTCCAATGGCCCAAATTCCCAAAAGCTGCAAAAAAACACCATTCAAATTCAGGAATTTTTGAAAAAAGTTGCTGTTTGGAGATATAATAGACCTTCTGTACAACATATCGCATATGACACGTTTAAGTCACGTGTAAAAATTCTAGGGTATCCCTTGACCCCTTAATCGCATTGTTGAATTTTACAGTCTATGTTTGATTCCACGATAACCTTATAACCATTTGCAAATTTTAACAGAAATGTAACAAGTAGTTCCGTGAAGAACTAACACAGCCTGTTTTCAAATATCCTACTTATGTTGATTTCAGTTTGATTGCTATAATAGTTTCGTAGATATTGAGAACCGACTTAATATTGCGGATGGTCGCCATGCTGGATTTTTATATATTGTGCCCAAATTCATTTGCCTAGACTTGAGAGCACAGGCCACAATGCTAAGACCAGAATTGAAAGTATGAATAGAGTGCGCCGAAACTTCTAAGAAGGAAATGGAAGCTTTGTGAAGCCAAGAAATGGTTAAGTGACGTAGGCGAGAGCGTCATAGTCGAGGCAAAATTGACATTAAATATTTCCCGATGGAGTAGAATCTTGAGACTAACATCAGATTACTGGCACGGACAAGGGAGGAAGAATGTGTTTTATTTCGAGGAAATTTATTGAGCGGAAGCTGAGATATGAGATGTTTTAGTTTCAGCATATTTCACGCATTGATCTCTAGGAGTCCGCTTGCGGGTTATATAAAGCCTGTGTGCCAGAGTTAAGTACAGTCACTTCTTCGCAAGAGCTCTGTCTCTAAACACTCTACGTCGCTCCGAACATTGTTATACTGTATAAATAATCTTCGTGCACATGGTTGCAAAATCAACGATATTACTAGCAATCAGTTGCTGGGACTTAGTGATTTCGACGACAGTACATGGTTACTGGTCTTATAAAAGTGTTTAACATTATAGTGATCTTCGAACTTTTCAAAAGTTATCACCGAGGTGATAGACGTTGTGGCATTGGTAATAATTTACTGCTACAACGGACATATGAATAGACTTAGTCAATATTTTGCTTTCCAATGTCCACTAAAATTTAACGTGGATTATTTCATCCAAACAACCAGAATAAGTCTTGGACTTAGTAACTTTCGACCAACCAAAATAAGTTAGTACTGTTCACCTACCAGTCTTGCACAGTTCCGTTCACTAGCCGACATAGGGAAACCAGCATGCAAAGCATTGTCTGGTGAGTGAGAAATTCTGCCCAGGGAACAGATCTTCGGAACTCGAACATGTGTTGCATAAGATTGTAAGAGTAGTGACAGTATTGAAGGCATTACAGTTGGGTCAAGTTAAAACTGGTAATTTTTCATCATGGATCTTTTCGATCTAACCCCAGTCAAGATTACTTCAGCTGTTGAAGCAGCACATTTTACGAACTATTTTCATCAAGTATGAATACCGCTATGTCTGACTAAGACCATTGCGTGTATAAAATGGAGGCCGATACAAGATTACAAATACGTGTCCTAATGGGGACAGAAGACTGAATTAATCTGGTTCAGACCAGATTACCAGCATCAAGATCTACTGGAATGTAAGCTACAATTTGCATTATTTTTATGCGTAGTTAGCTGGAATTTCTCAAATTTTCTACAGTCTTATCAACACATATTTTCTTTTCATCGATGTTTTTGCTGTTGCAAATATTTTTTTTTGCAATAGAAGTATTGTTCTGAGCAGTTTTTACACTCAGAAGTCAATGATTCGAAATTTATGGACGAGCAGAACGAGCATTTTTTTTATTTTTAATTTTGATATTTTTCTAATCACGGTCATCAGCCGTCGTAACTGAAAATTTAATTATTAATTTAAGTTGAGGAATGGATATTTATCCATTATTAAGAATTCGAGGATGATATTCTCCGAACAGTTTAACAACATTAAATCCATTTGTTGAGGAAATAATAATAATGTTGATTTAATAATAATTATTTTCAATTTTCTGAGATAATAATAATATTCGTGATTTCTAATAATCATTATCAAGTAGTGTGATTTATACATTTGACATTTAAAACAATTTTCCTAAGATCGGATACTTGTTGATTCCGAAGGTTAGTGGTTAACTCATGCCCACAAACAAATAACATATTAATTCAGTTGAAGTATTTTACGCTTTCATTATGCATTTAAATCTTTGAGAAGACACGGAAAGTAATGATACGGGAAGCCAAAATCATGTATAAAACAGGGCTTTTGCTAGAGTTTGAATAAATATAAAATCATTATTCAGCAACGTCTTTAGATAAAACGTTTGGCTAAGAATAGACACGGTTCATGTTTTAAACTGATGGTAAAATTATAATTGTAAACTGATTGGGGGAGTTTACTAACTTATAAATCTTCCAGTTGTCGTAACAAGCAAGGGCTTGATTATTCGGTATAATTTGGGAAGAAATAATTGTTGTGTGTGCAAAGAGTTAAATATGCCATTCTGATTGTGCAATTAAGTCGAAGGAATGAGGTTGTTGAAATGAAGCATCTACCATATTGTAGGTTGGATGTCATTGAAATTAGTGGAGGAGTTGAATTTAGCCACACTTTCGTCGAGATATAACCAAAGGTTATTTTGTTGAGCCATCATTGTCAATTCACAGTTTACCCACGTGTTCTAGAAATATTCCTAGTAAGTGCTAGCCCGAAAATTTTATTGTTTAATTTGTACCTTTCATTATGAAAAGACTTTACCGTTGTCTAGATGTTAATTATGATTATGTGATTTTTTACGCATTTAAATCGAATGGGCCGATGCTGTAAATTATTTAAAACCGTTAGTCCTTAACAACCAATACAAACTGAGAGGATATTTGTGATCCTGTAAAAATATAAACATTTTGCAAATAAATTTAGTGATTAACATATTTGACATTTTGTAAAATAATTTTAATTTTGATAATAACAAATGATATTGTTTTATGATACATTTTCTAAATAATATTTCCAAGAGATAGTTAATTGATTGAATGGTTGAATCCATATTGAATTAAATTTATATTTTGTGGATACTAATATTTTGACTATTATATTGATAATTGAGTCAACAACTCGGAATAGATTTTAACAGATGATTCAATAAATATTTTCTTTTTATCGAAGTTCTTCGAATATAAATGCTCGAATGTCCATGTAAATGATATTGTGTTGTATTCCTTGTTAATAACTTTGTATTTGAACAAATCTTGAGATAACTGAATCCTGAAGTAATAGTTAATTTGCTACTATATTTTTTAAAAACTGAAACAGTGATATATTTTTCATCGAGTGATAAATTCTTTTTCATTTCAATATGTGAATACTCAAATAAGATAGGAATCAGGAAGGACAATTAAATTTGCACTGACAAAACCCTACTACTGTAGATAATTATTTTGAGCGAAGTCAACAGGACTATTAATTTGACCTTCGTCTCAATTGCCAAGTGTTCATGTGTTGGTTGAAGTGTAAACTTTGTATATAACGTATGATTCGTCATGCATCTATTATGCTATTTTTGGCATGCTTCAGTAATTTTTAACGTTTTAAATAAAATGAGATAATTTTACAGGTTGTGTTATTTTCAGAAAATCTCCTTCTATCCTTATTGTTGCATCGAGTCGAAAATCATTAAAGCAATTTTTTTTGTTGAGTTATTGTAGTCACTTTAACCCATTTGGCGCCCTGGGATATTTTGATTCTCGTGCTGACTGATTTTTGGTGAAATGCATAGACTTCGGTCTAAACGGGCACATAAAATAATATAGAAGAGAGAAATGGCTTCGAACGTGGGGCCCGATTTCTATACGGTTGTATGTATGCCGATTTAATTGTGATTTTTCAATAGATATTTTGGGGAATTGGAAGATGTCTGGTATGGATAAATAAATTCATAGGAAACCCAGTTAGTGGGAAATTTAATTCAAATTAAATTTATATAGATAGTGTGGTTTTGATTGTTGTATAATGGCTTATCCATTAGGGTGTCAAGTAAAATTTGTAGTATACTTTCGATAGTCTGGAAATACACAATTTATTTGAATCCAGGTGTAGGTTATTGACCTTGCAGATTTTTTTGACATTCTTGTTTAAATCTAATTGATAGTAGAGATTTTTCCATCACGTCGACATTAGGGCATACCTCATTTTATTCCGAGAATTCCAAGTAGCTACGCATATTTCAAGTTCTAGTTTTTAGTCTTTGTGTCTGCCTACATTTATACCCCTAAATTTAAAATACAGAGTGAAAGTATGGAGGAGGTCGTGAGGGTCTTATCTTGAATGGAGGAGAGCTCCAAATATGCAGAACTGCAGGTGGCAGAAATTATAGAGAAATCTAATAAAATGGATGCTAAACTTAAAGAAAATTCTGAAACTTTAAGGGAAAAAATGAGAGAAAACCCAGATGCCCTAGAAAATAGATTGAACGCTTCTTTAAAAGTAAATCTTGAAAACTCAATGGAAAATAAATTTAAAGAGAGTTCGATTTCTTTAGATAATAAATTTAAAGAAAACTCCACTTCTTTAGAAAATGAATTAAAGGTAAATTCCAATTCATTAGAGAACAGGTTAAAAGTAAATCTTGAAAATTCTTTGGAAAATAAGTTAAGAGAAAATTCTGATTCTTTGGAAGCTAGATTAACCGAATCTTTTGAAACTAAATTAGAGGAAAATTCAGTAAACTTAAAAGCTAAGATGAGAGAGACTTCAGATTCATTTGGAGCTTCGTTAGAAAATAAAATGTCTAAACTGTTTGAGAAAACTCATGAACTCGAAATTCATTAGCTTTGAACACGAGTAAAATGGAGGTTAGATTTCGAGATGCCGACCAAAAATCTCAGTCGTTAGCTGATAGGATCGAGCGAGGTATCAGAAAAGTAGGAGAGGATATGATAAATCTAGAAATTCCTGTCCAAAAGGAGAATAGTGATATGGCAAATAACGTCATACAACGTTTGACCGAGCACTTCCGGGAACTTGTTGTTGGAGAAATTCAGGAAGGTGTAGCCAAAGAGTTGACAACTGAGATAAAGACAACAGTCATCAGTGAAGTCAAAGATGCACTTAAAATGGAGACTCAAGACGGAATCAAAGAGATCAGAGGAACTTTGGCGTCACATGTTCAAGTTATTACCAAAGATATCCAGACAGCTCAGAAAGACATTGTGGATATGACAAGATCGTTAAAGAATCACGAAGAGATTATGGACAAAATATCTACAGATGTAAAAGAAAATTGTAAGGAAACAGAATGGATCAAGACAGATACTGAAGAAATCAGGAAAAGATCTGAAGAGAACCAGAGAGAAATTGAGGATATCAAGAGTCAGGTTAAAGACAAAAACCAGGGTGATTATTCGCATAATAAAAGCAGTACCAAAGAGTTAACAAAATTTGTAGGTGAAGAAATTGCTGAACTCAAAGAAACCACGAAGAAGCTTAGTGACAAATTTTTTGATTACAAGCAGAAAACAAAGAATGTTGCCAAAACTCCAAGCAAACCTACCATTACTAGTATGAATATTGAGGGAGTAAGCAAAGTAGGAAATCTCCATAAACAGGAAGAGGTTAGGAGAATTGTGCAATCCACTCCTATAACCTTTTATAAAAACGTAGAAGATAAACCTTCTAAATTCTCAGGAACTGGGATTATTACACCTGTAGAATTCCCGAGGGAAGTGTGAGATTACCTCAAGGATTCCAAGATTGGCAAAGAAAGGGAAATAAGAGTGATAGGGAAATTTTTGGATGGTCCCGCACTTACGTGGTTTAGGGCCTTTAGATCTACTCTAAACAACTTTGAGGAATTCGCTAGAGGATTACTGAAGACATTCTGGTCCCCAGAAACTCATCAAAAAGTGAGAGCGGAGCTATACTCTAAAAGATACTCCACTTCTCAACCCACACGTCATTCGACTTATTTCGCAGGGCAACTATCTAAACTTCAACATTTAGATCCGCCTATGCCCGACAACGAATTAATTACTGCATTGATCAGGCAATTTCCTGCGGATGTCCAAAGAACACTTATAGCAGCGGACATTTACAACATGGAACAATTTGACGAAGTTCCACAGAAGTTGGATCACACGAATGCCCAATTCTTTCATCAGAAATCTGGAAAGAATGACAACGCGGTATTTGCAGTGAAGGCTGATAGATATTCTCAGACACCTCGAGACGGTAGAGAAGAGAACACGCCGAGGGATAATCCAGGACAAAGTAGATGGAACCAAAAAACTATCGGTCATATGAGAAAAAAACATATACGAGACCTGAGGGTAGGAACAATTATAGAGGTCGATGGGGAAGACCTAGGGGAAATCAAGGACGATACCAAGAGAGAAGGTACTTTGGAAGGAATAATGGCTTCTACCAAAGAAACGAAAATTCACGACGGTTGAATGAGGAAGAGGAAAGAAGGAAAAACCTGGATGATAGAGTACAGGAAAGTAAAGAATACCTAGATCGGTTCAAACAGCAGGAAAAAACCAGTACTTCCGGAATAAATAAGACCAAAGAAAAGACTGCTGAAAACAATACTTTTTTCTTAACAGATTATAATTTTGAGGAAGACGGTAATTTCGAAGAGGAAGACAGAGAGTTAGGTACTTTCCGAAGAACACCACAAGGGACGAAAAGATAAATTAAATGCAGAAAGCAACATTCAACAGTCTATTCAAACTTTTGCCTGAGATATTTTTTAAAACTTGTCGAGTCGAGGAAAGTAATGACAAGATAGCCGACACACGAACTGGTTAAAATCGTGGGAACTTAAAATTCTTCGAGTTTGAAGATTTATTATTCAAGAACCAGGTAGCTTGAAATGTGAATAGGAAAAATAAAAATCTTTATATTTTTATTTTTGGCTATGTCAGGGGGGGATGTGCCTAAATCCAGTTGCCTAGATTTGAGAGCATAGGCCACAATGCTAAGTCCAGAAATGAAAGTTTGAATAGAGCGCGCCGAACCTTCTAAGAAGGAAATGGAAGCTTTGTGAAGCCAAGAAATGGTTAAGTGACGTAGGCGAGAGCGTTATAGTCGAGGCTAAATTGACATTAAATATTTCCCGATGGAGTAGAATCTTGAGACTAACATCAGATTACTGGCACGGACAAGGAAGGAAGAATGTGCATTATTTCGAGGAATTTGATTGAGCGGAAGCTGAGATATGAAATGTTTTAGTTTCAGCATATTTCACCCATTGACCTCGAGGAGTCCGCTTGCAGGTTATATAATGCCTGCGTGCCAGAGCTAAGTACAGTCACTTCTTCGCAAGAGCTCTGTCTCTAAACACTCTACGTCGCTCCGAACACTGTTATATTTTATAAATAACCCTCGTGCACATGGTAGCAAAATCTACGTTATTACTAGCACACAGTTGCTGGGACTTAGTGATTTCGACGACAGTATATGGTTACTGGTCTTATAAAAGTGTTTAACATTATAGTGATCTTCGAACCTTTCAAAAGTTATCACCGAGGTGATAGACTTTGTGGCATTGGTAATAATTTACTGCTACAACGGACATATGAATAGACTTAGTCAATATTTTGCTTCCCACTGTCCACTAAAATTTAACTTGGATTATTTCATCCAAACAACCAGAATAAGTCTTGGACTTAGTAACTTTCGACCAACCAAAATAAGTTAGTACTGTTCAACTACCAGTCTTGCACAGTTCCGTTCACTAGCCGACATAGGGAAACCAGCATGCAAAGCACTGTCTGGAGAGTGAGAAATTCTGCCCAGGGAACAGATCTTCGGAACTCGAACATGTGTTGCATAAGATTGTAAGAGTAGTGACAGTATTGAAGGCATTACAGTTGGGTCAAGTTAAAACTGGTAATTTTTAATCATGGATCTTTTCGATCTAACCCCAGTCAAGATTACTTCAGCTGTTGAAGCAGCACATTTTACGAACTATTTTCATCAAGATATTCAGGCTACATGTATGAATACCGCTATGTCTGACTAAGACCATTGCGGGTATAAAATGGAGGCCGATACAAAGATATAAATACGTTTCACAATGGGGACAGAAGACTGAATTAATCTGGTTCAGACCAGATTACCAGCATCAAGATCTACAGGAATGCAAGCTATAATTTGCATTATTTTTATGCGTAGTTAGCTGGAATTTCTCAATATTTCTACAGTCTTACCAACACATATTTTCTTTTCATCGATGTTTTTGCTGTTGCAAATATTTTTTTTTGCAATAGAAGCTTTGTTCTGAGCAGTTTTTACACTCAGAAGTCAATGATTCGAAATTTATGGACGAACAGAACGAGCATTTTTTTTTTAAATTTTGAAATTTTTCTAATCACGGTCATCAGCCGTCGTAACTGAAAATTTAACAATAAACTTAAGTTGAGGAATGGATATTTATCCATTATTAAGAAGTCGAGGACGATATTCCCCGAACAGTTTAACAACTTTAAATCCATTTGTTGAGGAAATAATAATAATAATAATGTGGATCTAATAATAATTATTATTTTCAATTTTCTGAGATAATAATATTTGTCATTTCTAATAATCATTATCATGTAGTGTGATTTATACATTTGACATTTAAAACAATTTTCCTAAGATCAGATACTTGTTGATTCCGAAGGTTGGTGGTTAACGCTTGCCCACAAACAAATAACATATTAATTCAGTGGAAGTATTTTACACTTGCATTATGCATTTAAATCTTTGAGAAGACACGGAAAGTAATGATACGGGAAGCCAAAAGCATGTATAAAACAGGGTTTTTGCTAGAGTTTGTATAAATATAAAATCATTATTGAGCAACGTCTTTTGATAAAACGTTTGGCTAAGAATAGACACGGTGTGGAGTTATTCATGTTTTAAACTGATGGTAAGATTATTAGTGTAAACTCATTGGGGGAGTTTACTAACTTATAAATCTTCCAGTTGTCGTAAGAAGCAAAGTCTTGATTATTCAGTATAATTTGGGATGAAGTAATTGTTGTGTGTGCAATGAGTTAAATATGTCATTCTGATTGTGCAATTAAGTCGCAGGAATTAGGTTGTTGAAATGAAGCATCAACCATATTGTAGGTTGGATGTCTTTGAAATTAGTGGAGGAGTTGAATTTAGCCACACTTTCGTCGAGATATAACCAAAGGTTATTTTGTTGAGCCATCATTGTCAATTCACAGTTTACCCACGTGTTCTAGAAATATTCCTAGTAAGTGCTAGCACGAAAATTTTATTGTTAAATTTGTACCTTTCATTATGAAAAGACTTTACCGTTGTCTAGATGCTAATTATGATTATGTGATTTTTGACGCATTTAAATCGAATGGGCCGATGCTGTAAATTATTTAAAACCGTTAGTTCTTAACAACCAATACAAATTGAGAGGATATTTGTGATCCTGTAAAAATACAAACACTTTGCAAATAAATTCAATGATTAACATACAGTATTTGACATTTTGTCAAATAATTTTAATTTTGATAATAACAAATGATATTGTATTATGATAAATTTTCTAAATAATATTTCCAAGTGATAGTTAATTGATTGAATGGTTGAATCCATATTGAATGAAATGTATAATTTGTGGATAACAATACTTTGACTATTATATTGATAATTGAGTCAAGAGCTACGAATACATTTTGGATCGAGTACAGATGATTCAATAAATATTTTCTTTTTATCGAAGTTCTTCGAATCCAAATGCTCGAATGTCCATGTAAATGATATTGTTTTGTATTCCTTGTTAATAACTTTGTATTTGAACAAATCTTGAGATAACTGAATCCAGAAGTGTTAGTTTATTTGCTACTATAATTTTTAAAAACTGAAACTGTGATATATTTTTCATCGAGTGATAAATTCTTTTTCATTTCAATATGTGAATACTCAAATAAGATAGGAATCAGGAAGGACAATTAAATTTGCACTGACAAAACCCTACTACTGTAGATAATTATTTTGAGCGAAGTCAACAGGACTATTAATTTGACCTTCGTCTCAATTGTCAAGTGTTCATGTATTGGTGGAATTGTAAACCTTGTATAGAACGTATGATTCGTCATGCATCTATTATGCTATTTTTGGCATGCCTTTAGTAATTTTTAACGTTTTAAATAAAATGAGATAATTTTACAGGTTGTGTTATTTTCAGAAAATCTCCTTCTATCCTTATTGTTGCATCGAGTCGAAAATCATTAAAGCAGTTTTTTTGTTGAGTTTTTGTATCACTTGAACCCATCTGGCGCCCCGGGATATTTTGATTCTCGTGCTGACTGATGTTTGGTGAAATGCAAATGTGGTCGTCCGGACTTCGGTCTAAACGGGCACAATATGTAGGTTTTAGAGTTATGTACTGTTACATGAATATTATTGTGTACGTGTAGTATTCAAACTTCAATCGCATGATTAGGACACAGGTAGTAAAAACGAGTTTTTAAAATTTCGCACAGCTGCCATCTTATGGTTATGGAAACAATTGAAAACAATTAGATGCCAGTGGATTACCATTTGTATAAGGATTTACTGTAGCAAGTGTCACTGCACTAGGGTGGTTAAATTGCGAGAAACGACCATGTTAATATTTATACTTCGCGTCGCCGCCATGTTGGATTTGTGACCACCAGGTCATTGGAAGTCATATAGGTGAACCTTTGTTCATAGGCACTATGAACATTAAAAAATTCAGTTTGATTCCTGTAATAGATTCGTAGATATTGAGATCCATCTAAATATTTCGGATGGTTGCCATGTTGGATTGTTATGTGTATAGGCCATAAAGTCACGTACCATTAAAGGAAAATTATTGCGTGGATTCAATATTGAAAATTTCACTTCGATCGCATGATTACGACACAATAAATAAAAACCTTATTTTAAAATTCGCACAGCCGCCATCTTGAGGTTATGTAAACAATTGAACCAAATAAGATAACAGTGCATTACAATGTGTATAAACATTTCCTGTACCAAGTTTCATTGCGTTTGGATCATTAAATCACGAGAAAGGTCTATTTAAAATTTTCAAATTCGGTTGGCCACCATATTCGCTTTGTAGTTAACCGGTTTTTGAAAGTCTTATAAATGAACTTCCAGTAGTGTCCTTTATCTCTGTACAAAATTTCAGGGTGATACCGCCAATTGTTTCAGAGATATAGAATGCCGGTGAAATATATCTCACATCCGCCATCTTGAGGTTATATAAACAATTGAACGTAGTTAGATGTCGGTGCATTACAATGTTTATAAACATATACTGTACCACGTTTTATGGCGTTTGGTTGGTTAAATCGCGAGAAACGTCTATTTAAAACTCGCAAGATTCTTGGTCGCCATGTTGGTTTTGTAATTACGAGGTTTTCAAACGTCACATAGGTGAACTTCTAGTAGTTCCCTTTATCACCGTAAAATATTCCCCGATGATATCGGTAATAGTTTCGGATATATTGAATGCTGGTGAAATATTTTGCACTGCCGCCATGCTGGATTGAGTGAGACGTAACAAAATTTGAAGGGCACGGTCGGGGTCATCCGGAATAGTGCTATGAACTTACCGAGTTTCATTGAAATCGCTCCAGCCGTTTATAAGTTATTAGGGGGGACACACATAAATTCTCTCTCTCTCTCACACACACACACACACACACACGCTTACACAGACAGACACACGGACAAAAGGTGAAAAGCCTATTTTTTCATAAATGAAAATAGGCTAATAAATTGAGTGGCATTGCTTCTTACAGAAATAGATGGAAAGTTGGATGTCACCTCTTTTGACACTGTTGCCAAGGTTACCGGCTTGCATTACTTCATTAGTTTCTTCTTGTTCTTCATCTTATTTCGGATGTGCCAGCTAAGGACCACTACCTTCAACTTTTCAGCTTGGCGAGGGAGTTGTTGTTTGCCCAATATTCGCGCATTCTCTGGCTACGTTTCTCCTTCCTCTCTTTTTTCCAGATGATGCCAGTTTTCTTACTGGGTGGTCTGTCCTGAAAACTCTTCTGTTTAAGTATCTTTCTGAGGGTGATCGGCTTCTAATATCACTTATCATTATCTTAAGTTCTTGGACATCCTTGTTAACTACTGTTAGCGACGGTGTCACGCTCATTCTCTTCCCCCAGTAGTTGAGAAGCCGGTTGGTTAGCCTTGTTGGGTTCATCCATGAGATATGTCCTTAGAAAGCCGGACGTCTCTTTCTGGCCACATCTGTGATTTTCTCAGTATATCTATATAGCTCCTGATTTGGTCTTCTTCTGTACTCGTCATCTATTTATTGGCTTATAAAATAAAAAAAAGTTCCATATCCCCTCCAGGGACGTAGGAGACCTGAATAAGTGCCCTTGACTAAGTCAAGGGATCACTAACCAGGCATCCCGAGCCGGAGTTTGCGTGTGGTAGGGTGGCTAGTTCCTTTCCACTTCTCCTCCGACTATAGCATCCGGCAGGTTCCCATTTTGCATCACGAGGTTGGAAGACCCCGTACCAGACCATACCAAGACTTTTGAAATCTTGGCAGAGCCGGGGATCGAACCCGGTACCTCGGGGGTGACATCCAACAATGCTATCCACTGCGCCACGAGATAGTCTTTATTAGTTTATTAAATGAAATCAGTTTTCTGGGAATATCTCAGAAACGTGGTTTTAGAGCATTAAAATGTAGTAGCCACTGAGGGGTTGAAAATTAGTTTTGCTCGTCCTTGTACGCCATAATATAATAATAATCATAATAATAATTTAATAATATAGGGATAGGGATATAATAGACCTTTAGTACCCCTTGACCCCCTTAAGTGCATTATATACGTATTGATGAATTTTACAGCTTAAGTTGGTTCCGTGATAACCTTATAGCCGTTTGCGAACGTTCACAGTAATGTAATACATGGAATGGCTTTGCGTCTTACAGAAATACGTGGACTTCTGAGATTGTGTTGCCATGGTTACCGGCTTGCATTCTTTCAATAGCTTAATAAATGCAATTAGTTTTCTGGGTATATCTCAAGAACTGTTGGTTTTAGGACCTTAAAATGTGGTTTTCGGGGCCGTAGGGCTCCCGAGTTTTGTTTCTCACACTGAGACGCTGAAAATGAGCTTTGTCTCGTTTTTCTACGCCCATTTCAGCATGCACCCCTTAAAACAACAATAACAACAACAACAACCTCTTTTATGAGTGGTATGGAGAAGAGTTACATCAATGATTACTTTTGTGCCTCTGATGGACTTCTGAACCGAATTTTACGTTGATCCACTCAGCCGTTCTCGAGTGATGCGCGTGCAAAGTTGTACACATACCAACAGACAGACAGACAAAAATTTGTTTTTGCGCGCAACCGTCATAAATCAGTCTGAAACACGTTAATAACTCAAACTTAGGTGGAAATTCAGAAAAAACAGACAAACTTTCATTTATCTATACCAGTGGTCGCCAAACTTTTGAGTTACTGAGCTACCTTACAGCTCATAAACCTTACTGCGAGCTACCCAACACAGTAGGAAATTAATACAGGTTTTTGTTTAAATCACACAGTTGTTTATTACCTATAAAAATATACATTTCTAGTTTATATTAAAATCTAATTAAATGCAATTGCTAACATTGCAATTAATAGCATAAGAATGTAAATAACAAACTATTTGCATTGGAGAAACATAGTTTAATGTGAGGGGAGGCACGCTTTTTTGTCATCAACAATTTTTTAATGTCAGGCTCATATGTTATAGCAGCCATTCGAAATCAGTTGTCCAAATTTTCATCAGACAACCTGTTCCTGTGCTTGTTTTTAATGAATTTCATACTGGAAAATGAAATCTGACACAGATATGTTGAGCTGAACATTGCCTTCACTCGTAAACCAACTTGAACCAAATTTGGATATTTTTGCTTCAAGAGAGTTATTTTAATGAAAGTTCACTTTGAGAGTCTATCAGTTACATCTCCCCCGCGCGTTGTCTTCTTTAAAATACTGCATGAAACAAGTAGAGAATTCTTCAGCATCAATCTCTACAAAAGGGGATGTGACGAACTGTGCTATAATGGAAATGTTTCATAAGTCTTGAAAGCGTTGATCAAATTGATTTTTCAAGTCTGTACATTGTTAGTTATTGTTGTTTTAAGTGGCGGAACTGCGAGGTCATCTTCCCCTTTTCAATACTGAAAGAGCTGCAATACCATGTTCTTTGTTGTTGTAAGGGGGCTGTGAAGGGCCTTGAGTTTCAAGGATCTGCTTCAAACAGGCAAAGAGCTTGTGTTCACCCTTGGTAAGATTTTTTCCCCACAGCCCCATCTCTTTTGTGAACGAGACCACATTTAAAATGGTTCCACCAAATTCTCTATCTTTGCCTTGAAGCTGCAAGTTAAGGGTAATTAGCTTTTCGGTTATGTCTACAAGAAATGCAAAATCTCACAGCTACACCGGATCTTCTAGCTCAGGTAATGCTTCACCTCGTTCTTTCGAAAATTCCACCAAAGCAGGAAGTAACTCTTTGAAACGTTGCAAAACTCTGCCTCTGCTAAGCCAACGAACTTCTGGATGGAGCAAAAGATCACCATACTGGCATTCTAACTCTTCAGTCAGAGTTCGGAAAAAACGTCTTCGAAGTTCATGAGCTCTCACTTTATTTACTGGTAAGACAGACATTTTGGAAACCTGTTGTCTTGACGACACAAGGCAATGAATCCCTTGTCGCTACCTACCATCGCAGGAGCTCCATCGGTTGCCAAGCCCACCAACTTTTGTACAGAAATATTTGAGGCGTCTGGTATCAAAACAACACATATCACTTCAACAAAATATTTCAGGATACACTTAAAACTGAATAAGTCCTTTGTTTATTGAGAAATAAATATGCCTCCTTTATGAAAGTTGTACGTGATCTAGACAAATATTTTCCAAAAGTATATTAACTCATGCTGTTTTATATTCCTTTCTTTAAGCGTTTTAATACTTGATGTGTCTTATTTTGTTTTAAAACTTGCTGATGTATCTTGTTTTGCAACTCAGCAATCGGATGTTTTTATAAAAAATAAAAAAATAAAAAAATCACTCTTCACAAATATAAAGTCGATTTAACATACCAAAACAAATGTAAACACACCGGCTCCAACAGAATGTTATAGTCAGGATGTTACGCTTGGCTGTCAGTGTGTCTCTGATGGCCGTGGCTAGGTCGAGCCGCAGCGCATGCGCGATGTCATAGTTTACAAGTCACTTGCTCACTTGCGCCTACTACTACTACTACTACTACTACTGTATATCTGCATATCTGTAAGTGTATAATGAGTCTTAAATTTAGCGACATCGGTGGCGTAGTTGGTAGCATGTTGAGCTTCTATGCCCAAGATCGCGGGTTCAAACCCGGCCGAAGTCGTCGGATTTTTAAGAACGTTAAAAATCCCTCAGTATGCCTTCCTTCGGACGGGAAGTAAAGCTGGCATGTTAAAGAACATTCCACTAATTACACTTGTGTGAAACTAAATTATATGTAGGTTAAACATTTGACTAACGTTCTTAAATTCCTACGTTCGTCGTCAAGAGCCGACTGCGGTGGCATCTGGTAACTAAGTTCTGAACTAGTTGGTCGTTGACGGTGGCGTTTGGCGGCAAAATTAGGAACTACTTGGAAAAAATGAATGCCTGCAGTCCTTACTTGAAATAACACAGATACACACACTAATACAGTCATCACAATTAACACCGGTTATCAGACAGATTCTACACACACCCAAAGTACATGTACACGGGGCTACATGACCGCGTTGTCGCAGCCCCTAAACTGAGGAACCAACCAACCAGTCTTCAATGGTTTATTAGTTCACTATGCAACGAGCCTATAATGACAATAATTAAGATACGAGTATGCGGGTGTCTTAATTACCATTATAGGCGAGTTGCATACGACTGTTAATGTTCGACGATATATAACTTTATTATATGTTTTAACATAAATATTCATAAATATCTGTGGGATTCAGTTACTTCAGTTAGTGAACAGGGCGCGCTGGCTTTGCTGACTGAACAGAGCTCATGCGTGGGTCAAGGCACTCCGAAAGCAGAGACCATTCACTTTGCTTGCCAACACAGAACACCTATTGTTTACAGCCTGCCATCCAGCTCTATAGCATTCACTAATATTGTCACCGAAGTCGTCTGAAAGCAATGCGCTGTGTAGAAATTGGAGTTGTGGATATTAAGGTACAGTGCTATTTCTTGTCTTATATTCGCCAGTTTATTTACGCGAACATATGGACCACTTTCCATGTCGGAAATTTATTTTGACACGTTGGATTTTGAGCGCATGCGCGAAGGTATCCTTACTTAATTGGTCAATGAATGAGCTCTGATTGACTGCAGAAACTGTATCATAATGGAAAACAGTACTATAATGAGCCTCATTATGATACAATTTTCTGACGTATAATATTCACATTTCGACATCCTCGAACATAAACGTATTTTAATATCTCGTTGGCGCATTTATTTATAGTTTATATATACAAATGTAGAAACAGTTGATTCTCCCATTATTTTAATTTATTTAATTGATTTTACTTCACGGTACATTCGAATGAAATACAAATTACCTTCACAAAGACCTTCCTGAGGTCTGAATTCTCCCTCCTTCACATAAAAGACACCCTGCATATAGAGATGATGGGAAATTTCAATCGGTATTGTCCCGAAATCAAATGTCTCACAATGTTCACACTTCCAATTCAAATGGCACAATACGAATAATATCAAAAAATACATGACTTACCCATTTCACCTGATACAGTACAGCAGCCAACTTAATTACTTTTAAACTTCTTGCCAACACAACACCTACCCCAAAAAAACAACACAAACAGCATACAAATACCATACACATTATACATCGACGAAATCTATCTTCATTTCCGCAACACATCACTGCACGCGACTGAACGTGTGAAAATCTCACGGAGCACTAACCGAGGGGAAAAATGGTCGACACTAGCCAGACCGCACCAACACGCCGAACCAAAGAGCATCAACATAAATACGTCGTAGGTGACGTCACCAAGGTCACTAAAATTCCAATAAAAGCAGGTAATCGCAATCTATACTTGAGCCCAATATTCTTGGTGTCTGGTCCTAAGGCTGCCATCATCAGTGGCTTTTATCATTTGGTAATACAACAATGATTTCATTGGAGAGCAACTCTGAGTACCTCATGCGAAAATTCCGTATCGACGAAAACACAGTACGTGAACCCCAGGGAGATTTTGTTCGTTTTTTTTTTTCATTAGAGTATCCTTGTGAGCACAAAACTTGACAAATCACTGCTTGCCATGGCCACTTGTTTATGGTGATCGTAATCCGTACAGGGTTGCAATTCACTCGCCACAGGGTCTTGAGTCCATGATTTTGGTACAAGTTGCCAGATTTCTTTCACCGCGTTGGCGGCCACATAATACATAAATGACTTGGGCAGCGCCAAGAGTTCTTCTTTGGTAAAACTGCCTAGTTTCTTTTAGCACACAAAGAACTTGCCGATGGCTTTGTCCGTAGCATTGCCTTTCTCCTAGGTATCACGTTCTGTAGATGTTTACACGTTGCTTGCAGAAATCTCACTGGCGTCATTCACAGGTAAATCTTGAGTTCTAATTTTATTTAACAACTCCCAACAGGCATGGGTGGTTAACCAATGAAAGAGATGCCACGCATGCGCTAGGGCTGTATGGGTAATGTTGCCACAGGAACAAGTATTCATCAGTGTTTGCAGAGAGGGGCAGCCCAAGTCCATGAGGTCGATACACTGACAGTAAGACGCCAAAAATGGTTGCAACCATTCACGTTTTTCATTACCTTTCACAAATACCACATTGGCCGAGGATAAGTGTGCTTTCATGACCACGTCCAAATATTTATAGGAAATGGTTCCTTGATTCCAGTCTAGATGCCTATGATTTTCAATCCACTGGGTTTGATTACGATCTTTTTCACACAACAAATCAAAAGCATGGGGCGGTTTAAATACCAAATGCGTAGCTTGTGATATCCAAAAAGTGGTGCAATCGATAATGGCCACTTGTTATAGTATAATTTTGTTGTCACCAATTTTAAACCCTTGGCAATCCACAATGAGTGTGCGCAACATGTTGACGCTTGCCTGGACCAAGTTCAACTGACGATCAATGACTAAGGTGTGACCATAACATGGTCTTACCTGCCATGCTAGTTTGAAAAAAAAATGAGGTTAGGGTAGGACAGGGGGACATGAAAAAATAAGAATTTATAAATTACATCATTTTATTATCATAACACGTCTTACAGGCTTTAGTCATTTTGGGGTAGGGACGATACCAACTGATACAACAATATAGTCTTTTGTGTTCGTAACGTCCATAACACCGATGATGTCCCAATGTCTCTAAACTAGGTGTTTTTGATGGTGAGCTGCTCACCGAAGCACCGTTGACACCATACAGTCGACACGTATCGTAACTTGTTTTTTCATCACCCAGAGGCACGAGTGAGGGGTAGCTTGAATGACAGGGTATATCTCCCACCTCCATTCTGCACAGGCAGGGGCAGACAGGTGACCAGCGCTGATGTTCCTGCATGGGTTCATCACTCTCTTGCCATTGGTCTATGATGATGGGACAAAAGGCACATTTCTCTTCATCTCTTGTTTTTAAATAATAGAAGCCAGCGGCCGCCAAGGCTTGAGGGTTTATGAAAGGCACCGGCCACGTTGCAAATGTCTTGAAACGTTGTTCCTCAGAGCTTAAAATCATGGATGTGACTTCTCTTGAGGCTTTAAAGCAAGGCATGGCTGAGCAGCTTGACGTGGGTTGACCTGTTATTTATACACTCGTCACTTGGGTGGACAGTGGATAATAGTTGACTTGTTTGTGATGGATAATCAAACAGTAGGCCGTCGTATTGGCTGGTACATTGTCATGCATTTCAAAATCTAGTCGAATGTCAATATTGGATGGCTTGACAGACTCTTCCAGGTAAGAACAGTCAAAGAAAATCAGTGGTGCTCTTGCCTTAAACGCTTGGGGTAGCAGCATGGGGCCGTTCTCTTTTTGATAATACGACCATCGAAATTTAGAAAACAAGTCGTACAGGGGACCAAACTTATTTTTTGAAAAATCCAAATCCAGTACTTCATAGGGAAACATAGATTCGTTGAGGAAAAACGTGCATTTCTCAATTGCAGGTGATCAAATTGCGTGGCATCTTTGGTTTGTTGATACTTGCGATTCGTTTGGAAACCCACGATCATGTAGAGAGGTCTCTCTGTATAGCGAACTGTTTTTACAGACCAACTGTGTGTGTTGGTGGTGGGCAATAGTGGGTACTCATGGAGTGCCCAGCTTCTAAATTCCATGGATAGAGGCATATATCTCTTTACCATCTTGCGTATGTCCAGTTTTTTGCTATCGTCAAGGGTCAACTGGGGCACTTTCCATAACAAGCGTTGTAGTTGAATTTTTGAATCTATGGGGGCATTGTCGGCTCCCTTGAGTGCATTATTATCACTCCTGTCTCTCACCAGATAAAGCACTTGCCTTCCATTGACCACAATGCGTGGTGATCTTCGGCAAAGCCTAAAATCAGTTTAAGAGGTAAATATCCAGTAAAGGTCCCATCGGTGTGTACCATCCAGTCATTGGTCGAGTCAGGGCACCATCCCGCCATGCAAAGTGTTTACCTTCTTCCTCACTATAAGAGGGATATAGTTTAATAACACTGGAAATACCCACATTTCGTGTGCTTTCCACCGCGATATCGTTAATCACGTAACGCACCTCAGAAAACAGAAAGGCAAAAGCATGGTTGGCTAACTTGGATGTGGTTGGTGTAGAGCCATCGGCTTTCGTGAGCCTACCTTCAATCTGAATGACACTTTGATGCAGTAGGGTGTGAATATCTGGGTTATTGATAACAAATTGAATTTCATCATTGTATTGAGTCCAAGTGTTCGAGCTTGATAGGAATGGATATAAATTCTTACCACTCCTGGTTGCTTCTCGATGCGGTTCGATATCTCTAGGATAGAATTCATCATCAGGGTTGACGTGGCAACCCAAATGCGGTAAAATCTGCTTGTCCTTAGATGTTAACGTGTATTCACGTGGCAAGCAACTAACACCATTCCTAGACGGTGTTGTTGCTTTATACACAAACTTCATAGTGGCTGTAGCACCAACTTGTAAGTCACTGGTGTGGTAGAATCTAGATCAATGAGTTGTTGATCTCTATTGATCAGTCTTAATGTTACATACCTGCCAACTCTCCCAATTTAGGCGGGAGACTCCCGATTTTACACCATTTCTCCCGCCCTCCCGCTTAACGTATTAAATCTCCCGATTTTTTAAAACTCTCGTGCGTAATTTTGGACCTAAAGTGCGAGATGACAAATTTAAAGTCATCCATCGAACAGGTCGATTTTACGTGTGTAGAAGTGTGTTTCATTACCGCAGTTTTACTTTGTATCGATAATTTATAGATAATTCTCCATAACTACTCGTACCACTTAGTTGGATTTGAATCTCTCTTTGTTTGAAATAGTCGATGGATAATTCAGCGTGTGTTTTAATAATAGCCTGTGGGTGAGATATAGTTGTAGGCTGCGGAATATTGTATCTGTTCAACGCGTGAAATTATTTGTGTAACCTATAACATAGATGTTGGCGTTAATATGCCGGTAGGATATTGTAATTTTTTGGAGTGATTTTATCGTTTCCTCGGTAATAGACTATGTCGAAGAAATATTATTAAACATCGATCGTGTTCAAAATCTCCCGATTTTTCAGTTTGAAAGGTTGGCAGGTATGATGTTATATTCCTAATACCATCGACAGCCACAGAATGAAAAAGCACCACAGGAGAGTTTTCACGAATAATATAGCCATTGGGCGATGTCACAATAAAGTCACAAAGCGAATGCGATGGTCCTTGATTGGTGTACACTTTGCTAATAATATTACACGTCACCGACTCATGATGGTCCTCAATGAATTTCACTTCAAGGTCTGATTCATGTTTTTTGTTGGGCTCTAACACGCGTGGTTTTAATCCTAGTAATGGGCCAATTGAATCAGGGCGTGTTTTAAAGTCAATTTTGAACGAGGAGAAAATACTGCAGCGATGAGTGTTGGTATTTCCTACAAGTTGAAACTTGCGCTTTCCATCGAGAAATGACTTTAAACCATATTCATTGATCAACACCACATAAATGTGTTCATAAATATCATCGATCGTGTATCCACCAGATTTCAGGGTGAGCACAGAATCATCATAGTAAAACTTGTTGTTCACATTTTCACGTATGTTGTATATTCGATTGTACGTTCCAAGAGAAACAAGTCCCAAACATTAAGGTCTTTCACTCAATTAGATAGGCGGGTAAAAGTCTAGGCTGACTTCGGGTCCACGTCCATGCAGTGTAAACGTTTTACTTTCTGCCAACATACTGTGAACGTTTTTGATCATGCTGTGTCTTATATAAAAAAATAAGCACAAACGTCCACACTGTTGGCTGTTAAACGTTTGCTCACGTTTCACATTATAATATATCTTGATCCTGTTTCCAAAATAGGTCACTAGTTCCATGGGCGGGGGCAAATTCCCAAACTGTCAAAGTACCATACGGTGGATCCCTCTTTGACATCATCATCATCTTGCACAGTTTCCAGCCACTGGCCGGGTCTGTTTGGAACACAAGCCTCTCCAACGTCTACTGTCTTCCCACCATCTCTCAGCCTCCACCATTGTCCAGTCTTCTCCTCTCTTCTTTACGCTTTCTTCCACCCCCTTCAGCCACCTGTCCCTCGGTCTTCCTCTCGGTCTCTTTCCTTCCCACTTCGTCTCGTGTACCCTCCTGGGTATCCTCTTCTCCTCCATTCGTTTTACATGTCCATACCATCTAAGTCTAGATTTCTGTATATCTTCCTATAATGGTTCCTCCTTCATTAATTCTCTGGTCCTCACATTTCTTATTCTGTCCATCTTTGTAGCTCCAATACTGCTTCTCAAGAACCTCATCTCACTAGCCTGTATTTTGCTCTTCTCCCTTCCTTTCATAACCCAGGTCGCCGAGGCATACGTCAGGATAAGGAAATAGTACGTCCGATATATGATCTTTTTGCTGTTCTGAGGGACATCCTTGCTCCATAACATGCTTTTCACACTCCTCCGGAATGCTTCTGCCTGTCTCCCCCGCTCATTTATTTTTCTATCGTTTCTTCCATTATCTTGTATCAGGCTTCCCAGTTACTTGAAACTCTCCACTTTCTTCAGCTTTTCCCCACCAATTGTTATTCCCGTGGTGGTTCTTTCCTTCTTCCTTGTTGTGATCACCATCTCACTCTTATTTATGCAAAATTTCATCCCATAGCCTTGTATTATTCCTTCCCACTCGTCCAACTGTTCCTGTACATCCTCCTCCTTGTTTCCCCAAATCACCAAATCATCTGCAAACACCATTGCTTTCTCTTTCCTTCCCCAATTACGTGTGCCACTCGGGACATTATGTCATCCATCACCACAATGAAAAGTAACGGTGACAGTGCACTTCCTTGTTTCAGGCCGTTTCTCAGTTACAACCAGTCCGATCTCTCTCCTCCCACTTTCACACAGCTCTCACTTCCCTTGTACATCTCCTTTATCCTTATCTTTATCTTAATAGTCCATTTCCCTACTCCTCTATCCTCCAGGGACTTCCATACTTTGTTTCTGCATACACTGTCATATGCTTTCTCAATGTCCAGGAACGCCATCAGTAGATCTGTTCCATACTCATAGTGCTGTTCTTGTAACTGCCTTACAGCAAAAATCAAATCCACTGTGGACCTTCCTGCTCTGAAGCCATGTTGCTCTTCCCTCATCCCTCCTTCTATCCTTTTCCTAATCCTCCTTTCCAAAACTTTCTCAAAGATCTTTGCACAATGGCTCATCAGTGTTATTCCCCGGTAGTTTCTGCATTCTGTTCTACTACCTTTATTGAAGATCGGGACAATTATTCCTTTTTTCCAGTCCTCTGGGGTCTTCCTTTCCTTCCATGCTGTCCTCATCACTCGGTACAACCATTGTACCCCTACCACTCCTGCTGCTCTCACCATCTCCACACTCAACTCATCCACACCCGGTGCCTTCCCTCCTTTCATCATCCTCACTGCATCTTCCACTTCTTTCCATGTTAAGTCCTTTTCTGTTTGCAGTTCATCTTCCTCTTCCCCGATTTCTTCCTCCTCTCCGTGGTTTCCGTTTGGGTTCAGAAGTTCTTCAAAATATTATTTCCACATTTTTTCAGTTCTTCCCTACTTTCTATCTCTTGTCCCCTTTTGTTCACCATTCTAACATAATCTGTATGATCCTTCCGCCGCATATTTTTTACCATCCCATACAGGATCTTTTTGTACCTTCACTATCCTCCTTCATCATCTTTGTCCACTCTTTCATCCCCTTTCTTCTCTCCTCAGTCACTACTCTCTTCGCCTCCTTCTTTATTTCCTGGTACTCTTCCCTTGTCTCTACCGTCCTATTTTGATACCACCTCCTAAAGGCTCTATTCTTTTCCCTTACTATATCTTTTGTCTTCTCATTCCACCATGGTGTTTTCTTCCACCTCTTCTTACTACTTGTCCTCCCACATACTGCTTCTGCTGCACCTACTAGTGTCTTCTTAAATCTAGCCCATTCCTCTTCCACCCCTCTTTCTTCATCGGTTGAAATTCCTTCCTTTACCATTTTCAGGTACTCGACCCTTCTATCCCCTTCTTTCAGTTTCCATATCCTTATACGTCTTTCCTGGTCCTCAGTCCCTTTCTTCTCCTTACTCCCTCTCAGGTTCATTACCAGCAATCGATGGTCGCTATCCAGGTTCTCCGATGGTATAACCTTGATGTCCGTGATGTTCTTATTTAGTTCTTTCTCATACAGTATATAGTCGACCACCGACTTCCTGGTCAAGACATCACTGTACCATGTGATTGTGTAGCTCTCTCTTTTCTTGAACCAGGAGTTCCCAACTGGCAGAAGTCCAACAGTCTCTTTCCTTCCTCATTTCTTCTGCCCCAACCCTCTGGTTCTAGAACACTCTCATAACCTTGTCTTTCTCTTCCTACATCCCCCCATAACAATCATATTTCTTCATACCAGCTGCTTATGCAATTCCTTTTCAAACTCCTCCTTCTCTTCAGAGGCGCAGCCTACTTGTGGAGCATACACTTACACTATTTCCACGGTCTCTCCCCTCAGTGCTACGTTCACTTTCATCATCCTATCACTTATTCTCCTCACACCTTCCTTTAACCATCTCGTACTATTACTCCCACTCCATTCCTCATTCCCTCTTTATTCCCACTCCAGTAGTCCATAGCCTATTCTCAGTTCTCTCCTTCCTTCCCATTTCCACTTTGTTTCTGCCAATCCCAATAAATCCAACTTCCTTCTTTCCATCATATCAACTAACTCCTCCACCTTCCCCGTCAGCGTTCTTATGTTTAAAGTTCCAAATCTTAGTCCGTGTGTACAGACGTGTCGTCATCTATTATATCCATCATGTCCGAGGCTCATTCCATTCTTTGACATAAGCTACATAATGCGTTCCTGTCCTCGGTGATCATCCAAATTGACAACAGCACATTCCTGTTTCCAGGGCCGTGGGGGTAATTGGTTTTGCATAAACACACCTTGAAAATGAGAAAGCTTTAGTTGCTTAGCATAGCTTTCCACTTGATGATGCGTCAGGGCATGTCTTGCTATGGCTGAGGTTATTTTTTTAATATTTCAAAGTGGTGAAATCCCAAATCCTTGTTGATTAAAGGCTGGCTTCAAATTGGCATTCCTAGCCCCCATAGCAATGGCTTCCATCGTTTCATTGTGTCGCTGACATTCTTTGAGTTGTTGCTTGCCCTGCTGCGCGGCTATAATGGTTTTCGCCACCGCACTGGCACCGCCCAAAAGTGAACCCAGAGCAGCCAGAGCGGCAAATAAAGCGGGTAAAAATCCTGCTTGTTTGGGAACGGGAATCATTCCCCCTTGTTTTGAACCCTATCGCTGACGTTTTGGAATAACACGTCTATGTGCTGCTCGAAGGACTTTCTTATGGTCAACACATTATTTTTTATTTTTTAAATTCGCAACGGTACAGGGTCTTATTTTTAGTCTTTTTAGTCCTTCTCTTTGTTTCACCATGATGACCAACAACCTTTCACAAGAAAGTATAAGTCACAACTAACGGCAGATTGTTATTTCATGGCTGTATATTCCAATTCCACATAGTGTGGGAAATCTTTTATGGTTTTTCCCACTTGCTTTTCATCCCATGTCAACATGAAATGAAAGGATAATTCGTCTCCTGCAATGACGATTTCATGGTTATGGACCAACATCCTATGACCATTTATCTGTATTTGTAAATGTTTCTCATCAGGCATTGCGTATTTCATGTGAATGGTTCTATTATAGTGTAATCGATAGTGGCTTAAACCCGAAGCAAGCACATAGGTCAAGTGTTGGTCATGGACTAGCGGTAAATGGTTTCTGTCATTCACAGGTTTTTCATTTGTCAGATACACTAAAAATACAGATGGGATAAATTTATAAAGCCTTTTCATTTCATAGGTCACGTAACGCTTGGTACAGACATCGTCTTCGTCTTGCGGGTCTTCCACGTGAAGAATACGATGGCGATTAGCGCTATAGCCATTCACCGTAAGCTGAGGCACTTTATCATAAAACTCATACACCTTGTTATCCACATACTTTTTTGTAGTAACGTCTGTAGACACTTGAGGATGATTTGCATGGGTGAACCGCTTTTCCATAAAGTCATAATCTCCCTGTTTTGTGCGTGGAACTGCTGACCTATCCTCGTAGTGTTTATTAGCAGGATCTGTTTCTTGTTTAGGATCATGTATGGGGACAGACCTAGCTTTGGCCATCAACGCACGTCCAAAGACATCCATCATCAACCTGTAGTACCAGGCTACTGTTTCTATGACAAGGCTCGGTGCCATCTATAAAGACAGCCTGCTAGCCTGTCTAAGCCTTAGTTGAAATGAAGATTATTAAGCAGCAAGAGTCATTCCCCGTGGGGAACATGGTTTCCTACCTCTGTCCCACATCACGTAACGCCATGGTTCACTGTTTCTATCTTCCATTCGCTGCATCATTGTGGGGCCTTCCGGCTGTGGAAAGACCAATCTTTCGCTGACGCTCATCCCAGCGCCCAATGGTCTACGTTTTCAAAATATTTATATTTTTTCAAAATCTCTCTGGATCAAGTCATGTCTGGATTACAAAAAGAGAATATGGGTTATTTTACATTTTCCATGCAAGAAAATGTTATTTCACCGGATGAGGTAAAGCCTGATTCACTCATGATTTTCGATGATGTAATCACTGAACGTCAATGCATCATTCAAAGCTATTTCAGCATGGGTCGACACAAACATATCGATTGCTTCTATCACGGACAAACGTATTCTAAAATGTCCAAACAGTTGATTCGTGACAATGCCAATGTCATTGTTTTATTTCGCCAGGACGAGAGGAACAGTCGTTACATAAATAATGAACATGTGAATCCTGATATGACCCTTCAAATATTTACAGAATTGTGTGCCAATTGCTGGAACACTCAACGTCATGCCTGTTTAGTGATTAACAAACAAAGTGAACTCAACCAAGGACGGTATCGCTTAGGGTTTGATAATTTTATTGCCATTTAAGGCACTGTATCATTCCCTCTCAAGTCATTTGTCAAGACACCATGGCGTTAGCAGAGAGTGAATTGAAAAAGCATATTATTAGAGCAAAAAATACTATTCGCCAAATGTTTCGTCAATTGCAGATCATGCTTTGTTTATTCAACAATATTTAGCACCTCCGCTAAAAGCCAATGTTGAAACCCTCTTTCAAGCCATCTGAAACGCTACCCACCATTTCACAAGCCACTCAGACGCTTTACGAGAACCCTGAGGAAGAGGAACAGGAACAGGAAGATTTGACTAGTGTTAGCGAAGTTGAGGATGACGAGGAACAAGTGTTTACGCCTGAAAAAAAGGCCGCACCTCTTGCAGAGTTTTTAAGAAAAAAGAAATCCTTGGTCATGGTCGGAACACCTTGCCCTTCCAGATCGTCTCCGTTTTCACAACTCTTGGCCACCCCTCAACATAAAGCTCAACTCAAAAACATTTTAGTAAAATATTATGGATCAACACTGGAACCCTATTTCACCGATCTATTTATTGGAAACACAGATACCACGTATGGTGTTCGCTATGAAGATGATAGTTTTAAAATTGGTGATTCATCGATTAAATTTGCTCGTACTAAAGCTGTCATTAAGAACATCAATTATAAATTAACGCCAGGACTGTTAAAGCTGCTCTTCTCTCGAACACCCTCTTCCCATGATTATACACTAGAGTATCTTGGCAAATATAAATCCATTTTATATGTATACCCATGCCCACAAAAGACAGTATGATCCCACTCAACAAGTGAATGCCAATATATCTCAAAAATATAAAACCATCATTGCAAAAATGTTTCCCACAGTCAAAGTACTCGTCGTAAAGCATCCGCTTCGGGAGTGACATTTAAACCATTAAAACCCCTTGTGGATGTTACCTACTGGCACAATCCAAATAAGCTCGTCCAGCGGCTACAGTTGTTGCATGCTTCACGTCAAGCCGGCCATACCGGTCACGATTGGGAAATTCAAGAAATTGAACAAGAACTTCGAAATGCCAAAATTATTGTTTAAGTCCTCACCCATTAAAATGGGTATTGCTCACGAGTTGCATCACCCAGCTAGGCGTCACTATCCGCGACTCAAGGTGATTTCACGAGGTGTAGATGAACTTTGGCAGGCTGACTTGGTTGAAATGATACCCTATGCTGGAGTTAACGACGGTGTACGCTATATGTTGACCGTCACTGATGTCTATTCCAAAATGGCCTTTGATGAACGTGTGCGTCGCAAGTCTGGTCCACTAGTTACCAAGGCCTTTCAACATATTATTCAACAATCCAAACATCAACCCCAGTTGCTGCAAACCGATCAGGGGAAAGAATTTTTCAAAAAGGATTTCTCCAGTTTTCTCAAATCTAAGGATATTCACCATTACACCACGTACAGCAATCTCAAAGCCAGCGTGGTCGAGCGGTTTAACCGAACATTGAAAAGCCATATGTGGAAAGCTTTTACCACTCAGGGCACTTATCGCTGGTTGGACATGTTACCAGATCTAGTGACACGTTACAATGGCACCAAATATATAACCATTGGGACCAAGCCACGCCTCGCGACCAAAAATACTCAGCGACTGGATAAACTGTTTAACCCCATAAAAACAGCAGATCGTAAACGTCACCGACTGAAAATAGGGGATTTTGTTCGTGAGAGCAAATTTAAGTCTGCTTTCAATAAGGGCTACACACCTCAGTGGGGGACTGAACTACTTCGAATTCGTCAAGTCAACTTGGACAGTCCAGTCACCTATTTACTGTAGGACCTCAACCATCAACCCATAAAAGGTAGATTTTATCTCCATGAACTTCAGAAAACAGCGTTTCCTAAACATTATCTTTTGGAAAAAGTGTTGAAACAAAAAGGAAATAAACTATATGTCAAATGTTTAGGATTTAATTCTACGTTTAATTCTTGGATCAATAAAGTACATGTTGTATGTACCTGTGCACTTTTTTATTTATTTATTCTCACATGTTGTACATCACCCATAGCTCTGTGTGTACAGTCCTCAGCTCCACATATTTCTTTCTCTTTCCACCTGTGTTCTCTCTTACATTACCCCTCCCCATTCCCCCCCCCCTTCACCTCCCACCACTGCTGCTCGCAGCTCTTGCCTATCTATCGGTTGTGACAACATTCCCACAAGTTGCATCATACTTTTTACTGATTCATCGATTCCCACGCTTTGAACATTCTGTTATCAAACACGTATACAGCCAACGTCCAAGGTGAACACGTGTGTTGGATCATATTACACGTCAACTTACATTTTGACACATACTATGAAAAACAGGATGTAACTTGTTTAGCTTACATGTGGTTTCACACGTGTTCACAAGCATTTCGCTCTTCCCTGCCACCACGGTTGTCAGATTATTTAACCTTCAAGCGTCATCCGCGTCTTTGTAATTTTCCATTGCACCTGCTGTCATGTCTGATCAACGCATTCCAATAAGCTCAAATGACATTCACATCATGCTAGTCTGTCCCCCTCTCCAGCAAGTTTGTTTTCTCTACTCGCTTCAACCAACATAGAACCAAGTTGTGTTTGCCCTTCATCTGATCATAGAATTATCATTTGTCATGTAACCCATCATCGTTTACACGTTAAAGATCTCCTTCGGGGTAAAATATCAGAAAAAACGAACCCTCTCTCTGTCATAAACCGACCCGTCGAAATATCTATTGTTCTATTGAGCACAGCCACCGTGGTCAGCGACAGGTTCGTTGAAACATACACACCCAGCAGTATCGTCTCTCTCAACAACCACTCTTCATGAACATTTTAAACAGGTAAAGAAATATTAATTTTTTTCAACAAAAGTGTCGCTAGGCCCTTTGTCAAAATTTCAAAAATATATTCAAAAAAGGGGCGTTAGCCCGAGTGCTATAACACCTCGTACACGTCTCTAGCGTTATTGGTTTGCGAGATATAGAAAAAGGTCTAAAATCACGGGTTTACCTCAAAATGGTTTTTCATTCCTACTCAACACTAACATCCATGGCAAGAGGACAACGCGGCGAAAAAAATGACACCTCGTACAAGTCTCTAGCCTTATTTGTTCGTGAGATATCACGAAAATTCACAAAAAAACACTTGTTTACCCCAAAATCGAGTTTCCAATTTTTTTAAAAATATAATGAGTGGTCTATTGACGTCCGAAACGGGGGAGGAGCTTACGGTCAGCTGTTAGCAATATGGCGGCGATATAGAGACGTGAAGTAATTTGGTGTGCGTCTGTTATGGCTTCTAATTCATGATGGCAAAATACTACATATTTCCTTTCATTGATAGAAATAATTTTATAATCAATTTAAATGCAGTGCCTAATTACTACCAGTTAAAAATATTACCCACATGTAGCTAGTTAATTTACTGTCTGCTGTTACATATATGACGCCTGTACTTGGGAGCCTAGCGGTATCGATGTTTTTATTAATTTCACAATATATATCTCACATAACACAAAGGACGACTCCCTGATAATAAATTGAATCAAGCAACCCTGAATTTTCGTGAATGTCTTGGGTTCAAAGAAGCGTTACTTGGGATGCTCAAATCATATTTCAATATTGCAAATATTGACCTACATACTTGCTGTTCAAAGGCAAGAATGTTAATTTATTAATATCTTGCCACAGGCAAGTTAAAATGGAGACATCCTCTTTATCAATATATTAAATTAAATATTTAAAATACAGATATTTAACAAAGCTGGAGTCTCCATTTGAACTTGTCATAAACAAACGGAACAGATCGAAAACTACACTTTAAGCCAAACCAAATTCACTCCTCAGCTCGACAAAAACCATAATACCAATTAAAACCTATACAAAACATACTCTCCTTACTGTTGTACAACTTTCAAACCAACTATTCGCACTCAAAATTGTAAAACCCTGACATGGGAACTAATTAAAGTTAGAATAGCCTAGGCCGATCCGGTCTCCTGCTACATTACCGCATATGTATACTTAACATCACTATAACTTCAAAATTACGGCCAAGTGACCTATCTGCCTGAGTAATATAGGTTTTGCCGGCCTGCCTGGGATGATGGGCCACCAGAACGGTACTTAAAACTAAGATTTTACATTTTAATTAACTAAATTCAACAGTAGGGAGATCATAGCCAAAAACACAATCTAAGCCAAATCATACTTCAATGACCTACATACTTGCTGTTCAAAGGCAAGAATATAAATACTCTGGCAAATTAAGGCTAGGAACAGTATTTTTCTTAAGTTTTCTAACCATTCGGCTATTGTCAATCGGAAGAACCCCTAAAATAAGTTTACGAAGAGCGGATTACATTCTTTGTACGGCACAGAAGTAATAGGCTATAAGTTTATCAGTATTTTGATGTAGCTAAATCCATGTGAATACAAATTAGAGACAATAACTATCAATAACCAACAGTACCAGTGGAAAGAAATCGTCTTCACAAAAATGCAAACTGCACACTGTCATGTAACATGTAACACGTTTACCATTTGACAGCGCCGAAGCCCATCTTTCTCTCTGAACTTTTTGTACAGGAAAGTAGTGAAGATATTTCGTAGCCGTTTTATACGATTTGCAACCGTATACAGAGCAGTACCTCCTCGAATTTGACAAATTTCTTTCTGTTTCCATCACGACGTCAATGCTTCACCATCTAAATAAATCTCACCAGTCACAATAATACAGCTTTAACATTCTGCCGCGTGGCTGCGCCATCCAACTTTTCTGACGTCAATAGCAAAGCCCCCATTAGCTCGAGTCCAAAGAAACCTCATTTGTCAACTTCCGACCATGGGTTCACCAGATATTGGCTTGGACTCATGCGGCAGCCATGACACTCGTTGGAACTGTCCTTACTGCACAGTTTTTGTCCTAGGGACTTCAAATTTATTTTAGCTGTAGAAGGGGTCAGGGTCATTCATTTATGTCAAATACATTTTTTGTAGAAATCCTAGTTACCGAAATATAGGAATTTCAAGATTGTCATGTTTAAAAAAAAAAAAAATATTCATTATAAAAAATAAAGATCATAGAGACCGTTCGTTTGAGCCATTGCACACCATTCTATCATGTTTCGTTTTCAAACTATCACCTACTTTCGAAAACAAAAATATACAAAAAAAAATCAAAAATATAACGAGTGGTCCATAGGAAAGAGGACGTCAATCCAAGTCCAAAGTCATGTTTCATGTAAGAATCGGACCATGCGTTCGAGAGATATTAATTATTTAAATGTTTCACCTACGTTTGGCCTCCATGTTGGTTTATTGGGCACAGCCACGCCAAGTGTAATAGAACCCGTCGTACCCCCCTACTTTTGATGTAAAACTTCTCAGTACCTCTCATAAAAGGGGGCAAACCCCCTTAAAATACATGCTGAAATTGGAGTAGAAGGACGAGACAAAACTCATTTTCAGCCCCTCAATGTGAGAGACAAAACTCGGGAAACCACATTTTAAGGCCATAAAACCAACCGTTTTTGAGATATTCCCAGAAAATTAATTTCATTTAATAAACTAATGAACGAATGCAAGCCGTAACCAGGTCCATCTATTGCTGTACAGGTCTGACGTTAATTTTTGGCCGGTTGCCGTGAAATCCGCGCATCCACTGTGCTAATCGTTCAACCTCCTTTCTTCTTTCCTTCGTTTCTTCTGATCGTGCGTGAGTGCATGGAGTTGTTACTGCACATTCTCACAATAAGAAGGCTTCCTGGCTGGTCGGAGACCTCTACGCAACATGCAAGCACCGGCCAAAAATAAACGTCAGACCTGTAAGACGCAATTCAATTCCATTAATTACATTAGTGTGAATGTTTGCAAACGAGAAGGTTATCAAGGAACCAAATTAAGCCAAAAAAATCCTTAAAACGTATAATGCGCTTAAGGGGGTCAAGGGGTACTCTAGAATTTTTCACGTGATTTACACCTGTGGGTGTAGTACGGCAGGTCTATTATATTCCCATCCCTATATTATATTATCATTATTAGTATTATATTATAGCGTACAACGACGAGACAAAGCCCCTCGGTGCCAGAAACAAAACTTGGGGGCACTAAAGTGTCCTCGAAAAATACATTATAAAGCTCTGAAACCAACAGTTTCTGAAATATTCCCAGAAAACTAATTTAATTTAAATTATCAAACTAATGAAGGAATGCAAATCGGTAACCATGACAACATTATCTCAAGGGGTGTCATCCAACTTGCCATCTATTTCTGGAAGAAGCAATGTCACTCGATGTATTACATTTCTGTGAAAGTTTGCAACTGGCTATAAGGTTATCACGGAACAAACGTAGACTGTATAATTCATCAATGCAATTAACGGGGTCAAGCGGTAACCTAGAAATTTTTCATGCAATTTTCACGTGCGACATATAGTACAGAAGGTCTATTATATCTCCAAACAGCAACATTATTTTCAAAAATTCCTGAATTGAATCAGCATTTTTTGCGGCTTTTGGGAATTTGGGCCATTTGAGGCTAAAGAACCTGAATTTTCATGCACCACAAGCCTTAATAATTTATGAATGGGGTCTTCCTGTGTATGAGGACCTATCACAACGTAGAGGGTCTGTTTTTATGTGACGTGTATTGCGTTTCGTCTACAAGGCATTCAATTCTATTTCACGTCAGGAAGTAGCCTACACGTTAGATGAATTTAGTGTGAGAGCACATGTTAACTAATCATTTTCTTTTTTGACATACGGGTTCATCGTACGGATGATTTTGTTTGATACTGTGTGGTAGATATACCCATATTTGGATATCTGGGAGATATGTTTTAGACAACAGAATTGTCTGTCTGCCTTTCTGTGTATCTTTATGTACGCCTATAACTCGTGTTCGGATGCTTGGGGAATCGTAAAATTAGGTATGATAACCATGAAAGTCAATACACCAATCATTTATAAAACTCTTCACTGTACTTTTCATTCAGTAGAAGGGTAGATATAGGGAAAAACTTCTCAAAATATATACTAAAATAAGCGAAATATAAAAATTATCCTAGAAGGGCGACCAAAGCATATGTTGCGCTTCTCAATTTGAGAGACAAAATTCGGGACTCTATAAAGGGTCTCCGAAAGCCACATTTTAAAGCCCTTAAATTAACAGTGTGTGTGATATTCCCAGAAAACTAACTTCGTTCTGATAAACTTATTAAGGAACGACAAACCGCTAACCATTGCAACAGTAGCTCAATTGATAATGTCTGGTGTCAACACCGAACACCGTTCGAAGAACGGGTACTTCTGCTAGTTATAACTAAACGTGTTAATATTTTTCAAAAGTTATATTGATTGCTGTCATTTTGCACCCTTTCATAAAAATCCAAATATCTCCAGTTCTATTTCAGTTAGAAAGTTTTCTCAAATAATTTGTGCTTCATAGATTGGCTAAACTGTCAGTGCACTGGTTGATATTAATTTGTCAACAAAGGATATATTTGTGCGAAAATATGAATGAGAGTTGTCATACATAACAATGTTTTAGAATAAGTGTGTCGGATGCTGTGATGACATGAAACAATGGAAAACATGCTCAAAATCAGTTTGGTAGGCCCACATTACCTGGGCAGACTACCACAACATTTAACCAAACTTTACAGCTTACGTACCGGTATCACTGAGTCAGATTATGCTACGCTCCAAATGTCAAAATAGGCAGGATAATCCCACAGTGGATGAGGACCCTGACTGCTACCCTACCAGGGATGTCACCATTTTGTTTTGTTTATGTATCGAGACGCATCATACTACTCCCGGCTAAATTTCAAATGAACATGTTTGATAAGGCTGATCATATGAGCTGTCTCAGATGATGGAGTCATGTGATGAGAATGGGGGAGGAGGAATTACCTAAGAGGTTGATGAATTCGGCTATAGAGGGTAAGGGAAGCAATGTGAGAAGTGTTGAATGATTTCAAGGTGAAGAGTATAGAAGCAGAGTGCCAACAGGTGATAATGGAGGTGACTTTTCACCAGTGGCGGCTGGTGGCTTAAAATCATGGGTGTGACTGTTTTAAAAGATTGCCTAAATTTGATAAATGCAAGTATACCTAACCATAAAAAATAACAGCTTCATTACGATGTCACGATTTTAATAACTTATTGCTTATGAACAAAATAGTATAGTACATTATGCAACGAGCCTATAATGGCTATAATTAAGACACGAGTATTTTTATAAAACGAGCGTATGCGAGTTTTATAATTTCCATACGAGTGTCTTAAATACCATTATAGGCGAGTTGCATACGACTGTTTATGTTCGACGATAATTATAACTTTATTATATGTTTTAACGTAAATATTCATAAATATCTGTTGAGAGTCAGCTACTGGAATTTTGTGATCGCAGAGCGAGCGTTGGGTGTTATATCTCTGCCTTTCAAGAGCTTTGATCGACCGACGCATGCGCTCTGTGTGATTGCAATGCCATATGCAGCCATATGTTTACATCTGTCGTCCCTCAGTAATATTGTCACCGGTGTCAGTTGAAGACAATGCGCTGTGTAGAAATTAGTGTTGGTGATTTTAAGGTACAGTGTTATTTCTTGTCTCATATTCGCCAGTTTATTTACGCGAACATATGGACGGTGGGTATTCCATGTCGGTAATTTATTATAGTTCAATGTTGTGTTTATGTCCGACATGTTGGATTTTGAGCGCATGCGCGAAGTTATCGTTACCTAATTGGTCAATGAACGAGCTCTGATTGGCTGGAGAAACTGTATCATAATGGAAAACAGTGTTATAATGACCATCATTATGATACAGTTATCTGGCACATAATAGTGAGGGTCGAACATAAAATATTTTTAAACAAAATGTTTTACTGCGAAAACTGGTCAGCGCAAAAATTTACTTTAACATTATTGTATTTACAGATCAAGAAATTAATTTTAAATAATTATATCTTATATATAAAAGTGAAAGTCTGTATGTGGGTATTTGGGTATGTGGGTCTGTTCCGTATACAAATCCACACCGTTCCACCAATCTCAACCAAATTTTGCATACACGTAGTTTAGGACCCAGAAGGAACCGCTGGCTACATGAATTTTCGATAGTCTTTCTCATTCTTCTGATTTCGGCCATTTTGCACTCGAGCAAAGGCTAATAAATTCATAAAATATACTCATGAAGGAATGGCAAGGCAGATCGTTTCCATGGCAACATAGTTCAAGTTGAGACACGGCCGACTGGATGTCAGTTGCGCTCTGCACTACCGGTATAGAAAATGAGGTAATGTACATCAAATCCCGTTAGTTACTCAAATGCTCACACAGCACTGTCAACCGAGTTTAGCATAACAAAGACTTGACACTATCTACTATATATTTGAAAAATACCCCTCACTCACTCACTCAAACATTCATCACCAAATCTCAGAAACCACCAAACGGATTGGAATGAAATTTGGTATGCAGCTTCCTCAAGGACTGCAAATGCCCACTAAGAGAGGATTTTTGGATATTCAGGTTCTAAAGGGGTCTTAAGGGGGTAGACCTGCATTTCATTAAATAGCAATATTTCCCGTTTGGTTTCATTGGGGGATGTGATACTCGGCATATAAACTCATCATTAAAAATAAGAGGACACGTGTCTGAGGGTTTTTTCGATGTGGTGTATATTATGAGGTGAAAGGGGTGAAAAGTGGGGATTGAAAGATTCCTAACGGAGCGTGTATCTCCGAGGAGATAGGCGAGGAGTTTGAAACTCAGCGGAAACAAATCAGCATAAAAAGAAGTAAATATGTGTTTGACCGTTTTTTAATAAATCCAATTTAAGGGGCCCATGGGGAGGGGTGAAATTATGGGGGGGAACAGGAAAGAATGTGTCCTAACTGATTGACTGACTGACTCACTCATCAAACTCAGGGGAAAAAGACAGCTTAAAAAATAAGTTAATAGGTGTTCAAGCGTTTTTTCATGAATCCAATTTAAGGGGCCTATGGGGAGGGGTGAAATTCTGGTAAAAAATAATTGAAAGAAAATGTCCTGTCTGACTCACTCACTCATCACGCCCAGCGAAAACTTTTAAAGTTGGAAACATGAAATTTTGGGAATATGTTCGCTGTATGTCGAAAACGTCAACTAAGGAACGGTTTTTGTTTATTCGGGTTTTAATGAGGTGTTAAGGGGGTAAACATGCATTTCATTGAATAATGATATCTCATGAGTTTTTTCTTTGGGGATGTGACATTCGGTATATATACTTATCATTAAAAATATTCAGACATATGTCTAAGGGTTTATCGATGTGGTGTATATTATGAGGTGAAAGGGGAAAATATATTGGGTTGAGGGATTCTTAACGGAGCGTGTATTTCTGAAACGACATAGGCGAGAAGTTTGAAATTCGGCGAAAAACAAAACAGCTTAACATACAAGTAAATAGGTGTTCGACCGTTTTTTCATAAATCCAATTTAAGCGGCCCTTGGAGAGGGGTGAAATTCTGGGGGAAAAAACAGAAAGAAAGTGTCCTAAGTGATTGACTCACTTACTCATCAAATTCAGGGGGAATACAGCTTTAAATAAGTAAATAGGTGTTCGACCGTTTGTTTCATAAATCCAATTTAAGGGATTCATGGGGAGGGGAGAAATTATCAAAAATAAATGAAAGAAAATGTCCTGACTGACTCACTCACTCATCATCGTCCAGCCAAAATTATTGAAGTTAGAAACATGAAATTTTGGGGATATGTTCGTTGTATGTCGAAAACGTCCACTAAGGAAAGACTCTTGGATATTTAGGTTCTAAAGAGGTGTTAAGGGGGGTAAACCGAGCATTTTATTGAATAACAATATCTCACAAGTGGTTTCATTTGGGGATGTGATACTTGGCATATATGCAAATCATTAAAAATAAGCTGACACATGCCTAATGGTTTTTCGTTGTAGTGTTTATTATGAGGTGAAAGGGATGAAAAGTGGGGGTTGAAAGATTCCTAACGGATCGTGTAGCTCTTAAACGACATAGGCGAGCAGTTTGAAACTCGGAGGAAATCAATCAGCTTAAAAATAAATAAATAAATAAATAAATAAATAAATAAATAAATAAATAAATAAATAAATAAATAAAATAGATAGGTTTTCGACAGTATTTTCATGAATCCAATTTAAGGGGCCTATGGGAAGGGGTGAAATTCAGGAAGAAAAACGTCCACTAAGGAAGGAATTTTGGATGTTCCCTCTCATCGACCAACCAAAACTATTCAAGTTAGGAGAATGATATTTTGGGGATATGTTTGTTGTATGTCGAAAACGTCTACTAAGGAGTGATTTTTGGATATTCAGGTTCTATAGGGGTGTTAACGGGGTTAAACCTGCATTTCAATGAATAGCAATATGACGCGAGCGAAGCGAGGCTAAAAATGAGATGGTGTGTGTCTGTGTATTACTCAATCACGCAAGTACCACTGGTCCGATTTACATGAATTTTACATGGAAGTAGCTGATTTACCTGGTTAACATATAGGCTACTATTGAGTCCAATACTTTGCACTATTTAAAGATGGCGACCATTTTAGTGATGTCACTACACCCTTTGGTTTCGAACTTTCAAATTTCCATTTCAAATAAAAAGAGAACGCTAAGAAATAGCAAACATTTGATGGCATATACGAGGTTTAAAATTACATTTTCTATCCGAAAGGTATCTCCAACGGTTAGCGAGTAAAACCAAAATTTGTGCTATAGAACACGGTCAACGCCGAGCGGTGTAGTTGGACAAAAATTTCCATCTTCCTCTGCGCAGCACTTCGCCTATCCCCTGTTTTAACTGTCACCTTCACATTTTAATTTATTTATGACGCGTAGCGAAGCACGGGTACTTCAGCTAGTCTGATATAGAAATGTACAAAATGTATAATTTACCGTGCCAATCCTTCCTATTACAGACATGAATCCTATGCTGGGTCAACAGTCTGAAATTTTGTGATATTTACTCTGACGAAGTCACTCACATTATATTCCCCAAGTTCACCTTGGCACCTTGAGTCTATTTACAAAGTTGATGGAAAAGAAATTACAATGGAGGCAGTTCAGAACGTTGTTTGTAGACAAAAATCATTTCAACACCTGAGTGTCATGTATTGAGTGGCAATCATAAAATTGTCTTGTGTGCCTTTATTCTTGTGGTGTGGTCCAAGAATACACAGTTGCTATCCATCCAGACAATTCTGGTTCCATTCTCAGCTATGCCATCTCTAACCCATAAACGCCTAGCGTTACCATATGGTAACGCAGTACCGATCATTGCATTTATTGCTCTACATGACCTTTGCCAGTTAAAGATATTCGAACATTGCGCTTATATGGTCATGGAAGGTCTATTGATTCATTTCCAGCGCACTAGTCCCTAGGGAATGTCTTGGGTGATGTCACAACAGTAGTGTGAATTTCGTTGTTTGTTTCTCACGTCGTGATGGCATGCCGCAAAAGGTACGGCATGCTATATTATTGCGTGAAATGGAGATAATTTACTTTGTATTCAGGATTATGGTAGTAAACATATCTAATTTATAATTCAGTAGCGTATCTTACGTGTATCTTTACAGCTGCTCATGCCCGGTACTAATTTTCCCAGCGTTACCATATGGTAACGCTAGGCGGATACATGGTCAGTGGTAAGGCAAGATATTTTCTGTAGCACATTCATATGAAATGAGTTAGAATACATTTCATGCATTTATACACAAAACGTTTCTCCATATACAGTTATTTTAACAGTGCATGCCTTGATATAACATGTTTCATGTCACTGTAGCATGTTTTTTATGCCAGTACCGTATTCAAAACCATACCTTTGCCGAGATATCTGGCTGCAGGCAGCGTTTCAAAATATACAATACGAGAATTATTTCAATATTTCAGAGGTCTAGACTGGTTGCGTGGCTCAGCGGCAATGTTCTCGTTTGCTGTGCCCAAGCTTGCAGGATCGAATCCTGGTGCAGTCAGCTGGCATTTGAGGGTGCGCAAATTCAAGGGAGTCGTGTCAGTAGATTTACTGGCACGTTAAAGATCCCCTTCGGGTCAAAATTCCGGCAATCCGGCGTCGATAAAAGCCAGAGCAGTTGAAAGGGATGTAAATCCAATAACATAATTATTATTTAGAAGTCTGATCTTGGCAGAAATATTGGAGGAGGTGGAAAAGGAGTAATGAGGACATGATTATTGCCTGCTGGCATGAAAAAACAACAGTAACTGTTGCCTCCGCAGTGGCGGATCCAGAGGTTCACCTCGGAGGGGGCACTCTAGGATTTCAGAGTAGCTAGAGAAAATATGTAATAAAATTACTAAATTTGTGTTTAATCTACACACACTACACATAAAATTCAACCACCAGAATTTATAATTCTACAAGAAATTCATTATATTAAAATGGTTGAATGGTTTCAGTTTCAATAACCCAAGTCATTGTCGTTATGTAAAAAAAGACCTTTTTAATTCTACATAATATGTACATTTCTTCATTTTTATGCACATTGCAGTCAAATATGTATTAAAACATGTGCAATCATAGTGACTATCTGAAGATAATATACAAGTCTACTGCACAAATGTTACAAAATATGTACATAGTACCAACATTGTCAGTCACTGAGTCACAACTAGTCACATAAGTAAACAAAATGTTCAGTAAAGAACATATAGCCTACTTTCTCCTAAATGCATGGGTATTGTTATAACTCTTTGTCCTTTTCAAGGAGTATAATTGAATGCTGGTTGTAGTAGCTTGTTGAAATACAACGTGCTTTAGGGATATTAAACATGAATATGAGGTGTCCTTTGCTAGTGCTACCTCTGTAAAAAATTTCATTCAATTCAGTTTCACCGTGTTCGAATTGAAATGGTGAATCGATTTGCACACATACTGCCCACCATATGGAAACCATTGGACTGATGACCTTGTAGCTTGGTCAAAGAACGTTTCTCACATAAAGGTATGTTGTTGAAAAATCTGGTAGAGATCAATTTATTAGGATGGTCGTTATTTGAATTAAGCTTTTAACATTTGGGTGGCCGTCATTTCGTTTCCGTCAAGATGGCGACGACATACAACATGACACTGAGGTTCCCTTTGATAGTGCTACCTGTGTACCAAATTTCGTTCAATTCGGTTTCACCGTGTTTGAATTGATAGGGGGAATCGATTTGCACACATACTTGGCCACCATCTGCAAACTATTGGGCAGATGATCTTGCAGTTTGGTCAGAATATGCTTCCTACATAAAGATATGTTGATGCAAAATTTGGTAGAGACTAGATTATTAGGTTGGTCGTAATTACATTTTAGCTTTTAACATTTTGGGTGGCCGCGATTACGTTTCCGTCAAGATGGCGGTGATATAAAACATAACACTGAGGTGCCCTTTGCTAGTGCTACCTCAGTCCCAAATTTCGTTCCATTCGGTTTCACCGTATTCGAATTAACAGGGGGAATTGATTTTGACACAAAGGTGGCCGCCATCCGCAAACTATTAGGGTAATGACATATTATATTGGTCAAGGGATGCTCCCTCCATAAAGGTATGTTGTTGCAAAATTTGGTAGAGATCGGATGATTATGTTAGTCGTAATTTGATTTAAGCTTTGAACATTTGTGTGGCCGCCATTACGTTTCTGTCAAGATGGCGGCGATATAAAACATGACACTGAGGTGCCCTTTGCTATTGCTACCTCTGTACCAAATTCCGTTCCATTCGGTTTAACCGTGTTTGAATTAATAGGGGGAATCGATTTTCACACAAAGATTGCCGCCTTCCGCAAACTATTAGACTGATGACCTATTAGTTTGGTCAAAGGATGCTCCCCCCATAAAGGTAAGTTGTTGCAAAATTTGGTAGAGATCGGATGATTAGGTTAGTCGTAATTTGATTTAAGCTTTGAACATTTGTGTGGCCGCCATTACTTTTTCGTCAAGATGGCGGCGATATCAAACATGACACTGAGGTGTCCTTTGCTAGTGCTACCTTTGTACCAAATTTCGTTCAATTCGCGTTCACCGTGTTCGAATTGATAGGGGGGGGGGGGGGGTGACGACATACATTCAGAGTACACACATTCACACACACACACAGACTCACACACCTGTGTTGATCTCATAAGTCTACTTTCATTTTTTTGCAAAAATCGAAAGTAGGCTAAAATACTGGCCACGGCCAGTCAAATAGTCAAGTAGTAAAGGAAGGCGCTCCATGGCACAAAGGATTATGTAATATATTTCTACTTCTACCTGTCCTAAACATAAATAATTGTATGTCGACGTAGCGATTATATTAACAGTGTTGCCATTACATACTATATGATTACCAACATTGACCACATTCATGAATGCAGGCAATACTGCAAAGATTTTACTTTCAGTGCAGTTTGCAGAAACAATCATTTTTATCGGCAATATCAATGTGGCAGACAACTGGTTTTTCGGGGTGGGGGGGCGCCCCCCTCTGGATCCGCCACTGCCTCCACGACTCTCCCTGTTTTTCCCCCCGCGACCAGGTCAGAAGATTCTCTCGGGCTGAAAAGGGAAAATAGCTACAATCCCACGTCCTCTCCTGATCGGCACCTATAACCAATTTATGGGAAGAACGAACCTTATAGATGAAAATGTGAACTGATTTCATCTGTCAATAAGAAACAAAAAGTGGTGGTGGGCCATGTTTTCTTGACTTCTAGACGAGAGTTCTAAAACGCATGGTACCTCATTACTATGTCACGGTAAAGGACAACTCAACTGGAGTTCAAGTGGAAAGGGGCGCAATTCTACGTGAAATCGTACGGCGTAGAACCATGTAGAGCCAGGTGACTGTCAACAGCACGTGCAGTACAGGGCCGCGATATTGAAGACTTGTGATATGATGGACGCAATCGTTGGTTCATCAACGTCCCAGGCCATAAGCGAAGGCGGTGTGCCGGTGAATTGTGTGTAAGCAGTCTCTGCACTGCATGTTGTAAATGCGATTTGGGACTGTGCGTATCATGCTTCTTGCCATTCCACACCATGTAATTAGTCACTTGACTACATGATCGAGGGTTCAAAGGTGTCAAATTACTTGCTCAGTGCTTTTTAAAGTGAAATATTATCAAGATAAGTATTTAGTAACACATATGAAATTGGTACATCATTGTATTTATAAATCACAATTCAGAATATGCAGTAAGGGTTTTGACAACACAAGCGCCTAGCGTTACATATATGTAACGCCCTGTATTTCCGGAACTTAAGATGCCACCTTCATAAAATATGTTTTGAGCAGCTTAATAACTCCCTATGGTATGACTTAATAATAAAAAAAGCAAAAATTTCAAAAAGTATTAATTCGGGCGTTCATGGCCCAGACAATTCTGGTTCCATTCTCAGCTATGCCATCTCTATCGATTTAATGTTATTGCTTCAACAAGTCGAATGCGATTATTATAAATGAACCTCCAATAATGTGACCCCAGCAGTGGTTCCTTTACTTTATGCCAATTTGCATATCGGTAATCAATGTCTCGGAAAATTTGTTTCCCCTAAGCCTATAACTATATTGAACTGAGAATATTTTCATTTTTTCATGGCATGGCTGGTGACTTATATCTTATAATAACCTACAGAAGCCATTAAAAGCTGCACGTGAATTTACCACTACAGGATTTGGGGCCAATTTACAATAAAATAAGATAGTGAAGAGTTGTAGCCATATGTTGGGTCTCATACCAATGATAATTAATTGTGTTTATAGTTCGTTTTGTTTTAAGGGGTGGAACAGAGAGGCCATCTGCCCCTAATTAATTGTGTCCCGCGGCGTAGCCATGCTCTTTTGCACCAAGACCGCGAGGGCAGCTGTAGCAGGTTCGTATCCCGGCGCTGACAGCGGCTGGACTGTATGTGTTTTTCCCACACAACTTCAAAGCAAATGCCGGGATAGTACCTAACTTCAGGTTCCGGAGCACCTACCCCATCCCTGTCCCTAATACATACACTACTACAGTCATCACAGGAGTCAAGGTCATCAGGCATGCTAAACACACACCCAACTAGGCTACATGGGGACTGGTAGCCAAAGATGACCCAAGCTCCTAACATAAATTAATAACTACAATAATATTGATTGTAATCTGGAGTAAAGTAGGTTGTGTAATTACCGTACCTAATTTGTGATATAGGCCTATGCAAAAATTCTCTTAGAAGAGATTCCAGTTCATATTGCAAGTTAAAAATAAAATAAATAGTAAGGTTTAGGTAGACTTTCATTAAATTTAACTGCATGTGTTATACCGTAATTCATCACACAATATTACACATAACTAAGAAATGGTACATATCTTACCTGCCAGATGGGAATTCCAGGTTAGGTTCAATAATCTGTAGAACATTCAACACGAAAGGTTTTGGCAACCGAAATCTCATAATAAATTCAGTGTCGTCACATTCATCGAAGTAATTCCTTCGTTCTTTATAAGTTCGTGGTCGACGAAAATCTAGCATTTCTTCGAAAACGTCGTCATCGTTCAGAATAAGGTTTAATGCACGCTCCATTTTGGATTTGAAAGCTACATAAATCGACCGTCAAGTCGTTAATTCCATGTTGACAGACCTATTGAAACTACTTGTGCTAGGCATGGGTTTCTATTGTATCAGTTAAACACGGGAAGAACGGATTAAAATACACGAACACATGTTGACTTAGATTGTATTGAACAGGACACTGGATACAGGGTACAGAGTACAGTCAAAAGGCAAATAACATAAATCCAATTAATATACATATGACAAAAGACAAACGATATTTATATGTGAGCGAGATTAGAAAGTACGAGAAGTATTCATTCTCTTCAACACTCTCCCTTAATCGAGCAATGCTGCATTATGCTGCACTTAGGACAACCCAATGCTAGTAACACTTTTTTACATGACCATGGATTGGCAGATCTTTTGTCAATACATCAGCAATCATTTCAGCAGTAGGCATATAGGACAACTTTACTTTGCATTTCTTTAAGATGTCCTTAATGAAATGATAGCGCACATCTATGTGTTTTGTTTTCTGATGTAAAACTTCATTCTCAGCCAACCTTTGAGCACTCTGACTGTCATAACACAAATGAATTGGACCTCCTCTCTTGCACAACTCAAGAAACCTCTAAGGAACAGAGCTTCTTTACATGCTAAAGTCAGACCTATGAATTCTGCTTCAGTGCTAGACAGTGCCACAACTGGATGTTTCATCCTTTCCCAACTTATTGGGCCTTCTGCAAATTTAAATACATAACCACTCACTGATTTCCTGTCAGTTAAATTGTTTCCAAAAGAAGCATCAACAAAACCCTTGACATCACATTCTGATGTTTTATGCATGATACCAACATCCACCGTACCCTTCAAGTATCTGAACACTCTCTAGAAACATGCCCAATGTTTCTTACCATAGCAATTATTGAACTCACTCAAAAAATTAGTTACATGCAATATCTGCCCTGGTACAAATGGAAAGGTATAACTAAGCGCCAATAGCCAGTTGATAGGGATAGGATTTGTCCCAGGATGTGGATTTCTCCAACAACAAACCTGTTTCCATTGGAGTTTTCGCATGAGTACAATCTGACATGTTAAACCTATCCAACACATCTAACAGATAACACTTATGATCCAATCTAATACAAACTTTGCATCTTTCAACTCTCATCCCCAGACATTCAGAGAGTTGTCCCAAATCTTTGATCTTAAAATGAGAATGCAACACAGACTTCAGTTTCTCCACTTGGACATGCTTATTAAAAAATGAAGAATCTTTACAGTAATATACACATGGTTCATACAGAGACTTCTTATAACCGATTTCAGTAAGAATTTAATGAACCCTCTCATACCAAGTGCGAGATGCTTGCTTCAAGCCATAAACAGCTTTTCGAAGCTTACAAACTTTTGAACTGTCACACTCATAGCCTTCTGGTGGGATCATATAAATATCATTTTAAAGAACGCCATTCAAAGAAGCTATTGAAACATCAAGGTGATGAACTTCCTGATCCATATTTACAGCAAGAGCAAAAAATAATCTCACTGTACTGTACCGCACTTCAGGTGCAAAAGTTTCCAGATAATCAACTGCGTACCGTTGAGAACAACCTTTAGCCACTAAGCGTGCTTTTAATTTCGACACATTACCTTCAGTATTACGTTTCACTTTAAACACCCATTTGCATCTTACAATATTTGTTCCATCAGGTTTCCCAACTAATGACCATACATCATTATCATGAAATGACTTGAGTTCTTCCTCCATCGCCTTTTTCCATTGCATGCCATCCTTACTGTTAAGTGCTTCAGACACAGTGGTTGGTTCCACATAACCACCACTTTCAGCAAAATAGACCTCATAATCAGGAAATTGATTTGGGCGTCTCTCCCTCAAAGTGTACCTCCTACCTGCATTTTCTTGCACACCAAACTGGTCAATCCCATCATTTTCATCATCATGAATTATAACAATGTCTTCATTAACCTGAGCAATACCTGGAACATCAATGTTGTCATTAACCTTACCAGCAACTGAAACTTCAATGATTGGCAGGTTATTATCCTGTCCAATTCTGCTTTCATCATCATTTACAATGTCATGCAATGGATTCATACATTACATCGCTCATTCGAACATTTTTCTCAGCACACCTGGTGAATTTATCTTCTACAAATTTAACACTGTGCTCTACAAATATATCTTTAGGTTTACTGGGATCAAACAGACGGTAACCTTTCTTTTCCCCATCATATCTAACAAACACAAAACATTTGCTTCTGGGTTCCTGTTTTGGAACATGGGCATAAGCATCGCAACCGAATATTCTCATGACTTACAGCTGTAGCAGTCCACAATTCCTCTAGTATGGCATTAAATTTAACAACATCAGACATTTGACTTAAGACCTGTAATTTCTGTTGTCAAACGTGGCCCAACCGCTGATGCCACAAATTGTAATCAGAAGCATCACCAACAAGGGCAGACATATCCTGGTAAACATTCAGATAATACAGACCATTCAAAACTGAACCAGTAGCTAGCACGCTACCATTCACTGAGCAATTCTCTGAATCCAAGATTTCACATCCATTATTGTTAAAAACAACAACAGGACCTCTTGTAATCATCTGACTTACCGACTGCAAGTTAATACTCAGTCCTGGAACATGCATCACGTTTGACAGATCATTAATACTGTCGCTTACATTCAGTGCAATGTCACCAACTCCTTGTACAGACAACTTATCATTATTACCAATTACAATGTTTATATCAGGATCATTATTGCGTTTATAATTTGACATAAGTTTAACATTAGGAGACATGTGAGCACTACAGACAGAATCAATGACGAAACAATTCTTTGGAACTCGAGCCGTTAAAGCACAAAACAGACTTTTATTGGATTTTGAACACTTCGGTGCACTTGGAACTTTTGTCTTCTGTGGACAAGTATCTCATCCGTGACCCTTTCCACCACAAATCCAACACTTCCAGTGACTCCTGTCAAGTGCTTTTTCACTAGAGCTCTCTGGTTTCTTGATATACCTGACTTCCTTCTTGGTGTTGCTGTACAGGGCTGCCCCATCAGCTGACTTCTCACCATCACTTCTCCGAAAGCTTTCGTCCAACAAGATAGACTTGATGCGGTCCAACTGTAGTTCCTCTGATGTTGAGGTTATGGTCATAACTAAGTTATCGTATTCATCAGGAAGACCTCGAAGTATCATAGCAGCAACAAACTTATCAGCGACAGGCTCATCAACAGCTGCTATCTTCTGAGTAACTGACATAACCTCACCAATATACTTGTCCTTGGAATTGAAATCTGATAACTTGAGCGAGCACAGATTTCGCATCAGCATGATATACCTCCACTTTCCTTCATCTTCAAAAGCCTTTTCAAGGGCATGCCAGGCATCCTTAGCTTTTGCGCAGTCTCGAATATAGGGTAATTGTGAACAGCCACCATGAGACATATATCCGCCAGCGCTCTCTCGTCACGCCGATCATGTCCCTCCGACACATCTGTGCCTCGGACACTGGCCCACAATCCATGCTTTTTAAGATAATTTGACATCCGAAAAGACCAGTTCGAATTATCCTCCCGACCACTCAATTTCGGAAACCCATAGGCACAAGGACTCGAAGCATGTTCACTCAATTTGCCTTCTCACTTTAAAGTTCACTGAAGATTATGATCACAGAACAACGTTATGTCTGGGCCCATAACCTATTGAAACTACTTGTGCTATGCATGGGTTTCTATTGTATCAGTTAAACACGGTATGAACGGATTAAAGTACAAGAACACATGTTGACTTAGATTGTATTGAACAAGACACTGGATACAGGGTACAGGGTACAGAGTACAGACAAAAGGCAAAGAACATAAAGCCAAAGAATATACATTTGACAAAACACAAACGATATTTACATGCGAGCGAGATTAGAAAGTACGAGAAATATACATTCTCTTCAACAAGACCAATTAGTTTTGACGGCATGTTGGGGAAGCTAATGGATTGTTTAAGTTTGGTGAACCACGACTTTTCGGTAATCGTCCGTCAACGGCCTTAATTGATTTGTTATCTTTTTTAACGAACCTTGGTGAACCCGGCCCTTAGTCTTATACCTCGTTTAGACGTCCTGGTTGCGATCGCGATCAGACGCCGATCCAGATTAAGTTGGGACGTCTAAACGCAACAGGATAACATTATCGCGATCAACTTTCCCTCCAACAAGATCAGCCCGATCCCGTTCCCACAACGAGATAATCGCGTTCGTGGCCATTGCGATCGCCGGTGTGTTCTGTCCTCCTGCTGTGTGAGTGAAGTAGGCAGTGGAAGTGATGGCCATTTTGTATTATCTTGTGTTTTTAAAGCGAGAAGGCCATGATCAGGACCTTCTATACTACCGGACCTGACACTGCAATCCAAGATGGCCGCCGTAGTTGGTGGTCGGACATCAAACGCATGACGTGTGTCAGAATCCAACACAACACAAAATAACATCATGACGCGATTTTGTCTGCTGTTAATTCATTTTATGGGCTTGGGACATCTTGGTTATCAGCCCCGTGCAGTTGGGTATGGGTTGAATTCCTCCGATTACGTGATGACTGTAGTAGTTGTGTAGCTGTGTAAGGGACAGGCATTGGGAGGTGCTCCGGGAGTTAAAATAAGGTACTACCGCACCGGAGTTCCATCAGGAAAGGAATAAAATAAAATAATGTTGAGGCCCACAGGAGAGATCTGCAGAATATCTTGGCTGAGTGAACAGGGAAAGTTGCAAATGTTCCTGTAGGAATTTCAATCTCTTTTTAGTAAGTTACATATTATTCGGGGCCTGTTTGCCATCTCTTGATGAATGCAATACATTTGCAATTTTCTGTTGGCACAGGCTAGAGTAAAATGAGGCTTTTCACCGATGTCTCAGTCTCACTCATGGCTGTGATTATATGGAAGCTACCGATATATGGGTGGTGCTTAATAACGACATTCAGGGCACAGTCAGTGCCTGTGGATGCTGTGAAAGATTCTACTCATAGGGTTAGTACTGCTGTTCTGACTCAATGAGGAAAGCAATGGCAAACTATCTAATTCCTCATCTTGCCTAGTACGCCTCAATATAGCGCTGCCATGGGCTTTTGTGGGTATCTACCCACATAACCTAACGGCAGTGCCTTTTGAGGATCCAACCAGCCTTCGGGCTGACTACCTAACAGACATATTATTCTTAAAAATAAATGTGACCAACCAGGTAGTGTAGTTCTTGGTTGTCACATCTGGAGTCCAAGTTTGATTCCTGACTGTCAAGAAATCTTAATTCTAGTCTGAGGGTAAGCACGGGGTACACACAGCCTAGTGAGGTAAACCGGGAAATGTTGGGTTCGATTCTCCGCTTAGCCACCCAGCAAGTGGTTTACCATGGGTTTCCACACATACTGAATATAAATGCCTAGGTAATTCCTATCAAAAGGTCACGACTGCCTCCTGTAAATCCGTCAACAAGTAGGCTAGTCGTATTCATTCATTCCTATTCATGAGATTAAATGGCACTCTGTCAAACGCATGACATGTGTCAGAATCCAACCCTACACAAAATAACATAATGACGTGATTTTGTCTGCTGTTAATTCATTTTATGGGCTTCGAACTTCTTAGTCATCAGCCCCGTGAAGTTGGGTGTGGGTTGAATTCCCCTGATGGGAAATTAGAAAACAGGCACCAATGGCTTATCTTTATAATAATTGGATTTGCATCCAGTCACACAACAGTTTCAAGGTATATCAGAAAGACCTGCACTCGGTCTCTGAGGAGGCCACACGACAAAAAAAAACACAATTTCAACATAGCTTACCGCATCATTAATAATGGAACGGAAAGCCCACCACCTCTAGAGAGAGAGCCGTCTACAGGTTCACAAAGCTCCCATTTGGTCTGACGTGCAGTCCGTATCTACTATCGGCTACAATCAGAGAACTTGCAGCCATTCACCAAGCCCAGTTTCCTATCGCCGCATCGCTCATAGATAAAAACACCTTCATGGGTGATTTCGCTTCAGGTGCAGATGACGAAAACGACGTAATTGCACTGTACTACGACCTCGTATCCCTCATGAGGCAAATCCAGCTTCCACTTGCTAAATGGGCAACAAATTCATTTCAGCTAACGGGCATATGGAAGGCAGAAGGACGAAAGATCTCACACAATGCTCATGTAGCCTATTGGGAATTTCCTGGCACACAGATACTGAAACGTTTTCTCTCGCCCAACAGGAAGTTACAAGCAAATTGGAAACAGCGGTAGCAACTAAACGGACTCTGTTACAGGTCACTGCTAGTATCTACGACCCCTTAGGTTTTATTTCACCGGTATCTGTAGTGGGAAAAATTCTCTTCCAAGATGCCCGGACACGCGGAGTTGCATGGGATGACATCTTGCCTCACGACCTGGCAACTCAATGGCGAGACTGGTTGTCCACACTACCTGACTTGCAACGCATCACCATACCAAGGTGGATAGGAACATCAAATAAAGTTAAATCACAAATATATGTCTTCTGTGACGCGTAGGAGAGATCGTACGGCGCCGTTCTGTACATGAGAAACACCCATTACAAGCACGCTAAAGTCCATCTGACCTGCAGTAAGAGCCGACTTGCGCCTGTGAAGAAGGTCACACTCCCTCGACTTGAGCTTCTGGGTGCGTTAATGGGGGCAAGACTTCTCCGTTACTACTGCAAGGCAACACATTTCAATATCAGGGAGGCTATTCTTTGGAGCGACTCATCAGTTACACTAGGAATGACCCAAATCGTTGAAAAACGTTTGCAACCGAGTGACTGAGATTCAGGCCTCCACAACTCCATCACAGTGGAGACACTGCCCTGGTAAGGATAACCCAGCCGACCATTTGACAAGAGGAGTAAGAGCAGATAACCTGAACAAACTAACTGAATGGTGTAGCTAAACTTACTGCGGACCAACTCCTCCTACCGGTAGTTTATTAAAACGGAATCCACACCAAGTACGTGATAAGATTGATATCCTTGAACTAACAGGCGTATAATTGGAAGAGAGAACACTGCAGACAATTTAAAAAGTAGGTTATGCTCCTACGTACGGTAATCAATTTTCAGATCTTCTTAGACCTTAAATTGGAATACGTTAATTATTACTATGCCTGCTCATAATAAATTGCCATTACTAATAATTTATAAACCCTAAACAGAATAATAAATAGAACAAACTTGCCCACTGATTGGCAATAGTATTGATGGTATCACAAGCGTAACAGAAGTCACCGGTATCTCGTATTTATGAAGCACTAATGCAAACATTTACTTACACGAACGTGTAATATCATTAAGCAATAATCGATAGGCACAGATAATCAAGGGAGACGATTGCTAACCGAAATTCACATCACTATCACGTCGTAAACAAAACGATTCAACTTATAAACAAAGCATGTAACCACCAACAGCGACAGACATCTTTCCTCTGTCCCGCCGCCAGTGTCAGGTCCGGTATTATAGAAGGTCCTGCCATGATGGTTGAATTTATATTGGTTGATATCAGATACATGAAGATTGAGAGAAACGAAATGATGGATGGAGACAAACCTACCAGTGTTTAAACGCTGAAAAAATATATTAGTGTTGGGGAAAGTCGATGAAGACGATTAATAAAGACATAAATATTGCCATAGACACAGAAGGGATTCCGATAGGACCAAATAACTCTAGACAAACAAGAAGTATTTATGCAATAAATAGCCTAGACCTGTTTATAAATATTTCAAAATATTTTTATTTCCACACGTCTCCTCAGGATTCGTATATATTTAAAAATATGCAATAGCAGGTTGAATTATGTATAAAGAATAACAGAAATACTTCAAAACTGGAGGAAACAAACTAGGCCTACTGTAAATTTCTGCTGTAACACTTGGAATTCAAAAGTTGGCAGACCTTAGCGATGTCATGCTGCTTTACTCGATTATCCTGTTGTTTCATGATGGGACGTCTAAACACGTACCAATGACAAATGCCGTTGATCGCGATTGGACCTTATCCATATCAGAGATAATCGGGATCGCGGCCGAGACGTCTAAATGGCGTCCCTTACACTGGGCCCAGGCAGGGACGTATTTACATATCTGCCGCCCCTAGGCACATTCTGACCCCCACCCCTCCCATGTTGGTCGTCCAGGGGTGGGGGTGGCACCTGAGAGTGATCCTTAACTTACGCATGCACACAAATGCAGCCGACCGGCTAATGAACCATCTAATTCAACGGCCGGTTGGCTTTATTTGTGTCCGAGTAAGGGTAAGCCCCGCTGGACGGCTGAGTATAGGATAAATCTTGCACGTCATTTTAATTTTAGACATTATTGATTGTATATAAAGCAGATTGATTTAAAAAAGTAATCTAAATTGTGGGGTTGATGTTAATAAAAACTAAAAGTTATTGATCTAAGATTGATTTAATTACATAAGAATTAAGAATATTCTTACAAACTGGCATATTTCCAATAGGCTAAATTTACTCAATAGAAAAGTCTCCTTTACACTTTGATAAAGTTTTAAAGTGATTGTTAAGTCTTTGTATCAACTACAATAAATGATACATCAAGTTTATTAAGGATTTTACAATTTTCAAAAACATAATTCAATGTTCATAATTAAGAACAAAATTAGATGTTAAAAACTAGCAAATCAATACACTTATCTTATGCATCAATACAGTACATCTGCACCAGCGGCGTTTTTTATTTACATAGATTTTCTCCTGGATTTCATAATTGAGAACTCCTCTATTAGATCTTCAACTTTCATCTTGTCACTGTTCAACAGTTCAGCCTCGATGTGTAGAATAGCCAACGAGTTTAATTTACCTTCATTCATCCTTGATCTAAGACAATAATATATTTCATCATGACGAGTGGGTTGCTTCTAATTCCACTACTCTTCAACAGACAAGAAAAATGTACACATTCATTTGAAAATGACTTTTCTAGATCATTGGCATACAATGACTGAAGTTTGTTTGCACGCTATATTATTGTTTCAGTTGAGGAGGACAGATCGTAAAAACTGAAAACTTGTCTGCTATTTCACCATATGCGTTTTTCCGCTTCTGCAACTCAGTTTTTAGTTGGTCAAGAACTACATAAAATGTCTCAACTCTAAATTTGTCACGTCCTTCAAGAAGTATTTCAGTTTCTTTGTTTTCGTCAGCCTGGAATATTCTCTTTTTTTTTTGATGTTTGTAGCAAGTCTCATAGTCCAAATCACATAGTTTTTTAGCCCTTTCTTCATATACGGCAAACATGTCTCGGAGAGAATCAATAAAAAGGACTAAAGAATCATACAGTCTCACAACTCTTTCTATGGGCCTATTTTCTGAAGAGTTTGGCTAACTTGTTCAAACCTGTCCAATATATCACTCCAAAGTTCCATCATGATTATCGTTTCCAGCTTATTCAATGATCTCAAAAGTCCCGTGGCTTCACTTCTTACCAACGGCTTCTCATTAGTGTTCTCTTCATAGTCCTTTAAAGCCAGCATAACACCGTCTAAGTTTTCACAGAGCCCTTTACATGCACTTTCACGAGCACTCCACCTTGTTTCAGACAAACCCTTAAGAGTTTTACTTTCAGGTTGACTAAAGGTAACTAGAATTTCCCATCTCTTAGTAGATGCAACAAAAAAGTTATAAACGTTTTGTATAAGGTTAAAGAAAGCACATGCTTCTGGACAACAGCTTGCAGCACACGTACCAACAAGGTTAAGTGAATGTGCCGATCAAGGAACAAACAGAGCTTTGGGATTGTCATCCTTTATTCTAGCTTGTAAGCCACTATACACGCCTGACATATTGCTAGCATTATCGTATGATTGTCCTCTACAGTCGGATAGATTGATGGCATTTGATCTTAAAACAGCCATAACAGCATTGGCTAAGTCTTCGGATTTGTGCCCATTATTCGACAAAAACATGAGAACGCGTTCAACAGGATTGCCATTTTCTTGTACAAACCTCAAAACAAATGAAAGCTGATCAGTGTGACTTGTGTCAGGCGTTGAATCCACTTTTATGGAGTAATACTTCGCTTGTTTCACTTCACTGATTGTGATATCTCTAACTTTAGAGGCTAACAGTACAATTACCTCATTGCAAATAAATGAAGACAGATAGGACGTTTACCCTGAACCTGGATTACCAAATTTACGTATGTGTTCAGCGAGAAAAGGATCGAATTCCCCTACTAATTCCAGTGACATCACGTACTCCCCATTGTGTAGAGACCTAAATGTTTCATCAGCTCCTCGAAACGGACGTCCTCGGCTTGCCAGCGTTTTCACCACAGCGAACACTCTATCCAAAACGTGTTTCCAATACTTCCTTTCAGTTTCGACGATGCAATCGTATTGGCTGTCTAGCGTTCCAATTCTTCTCTTGCGGGTCAAAAGTGCCAGTTCAGAATTGATGTGTTCTTGTGAGCTTTCATGTGCAGACAAAATCGCTCCAATATTTTTCCAATCCGAAACACCTCCACTGGCTAGTTTAGAACACGTCTTCTGAAATCCAAATAATCTGCAGGAAGCGCAAAATACCGAACCTGTGCCTTTTGAATACACCAAGTAATCTCTAACTTTGAAAGAATAATAGATTTCCGCCTTCAATCTATTATTCTTTCAAAGTTATAGTTACGTCAATACGGACCTGAATAATCGACATTATGAAGTAATCTCTTGAAATAAGTTCTCCATTTTGTAATTTCCTACTAAAGATTTGTTTATTTAAATATCTGGTTTTATTGCCAAAATCCCTTTTAGAGTTTTTAAAATCACAATCTTTATACTGATTGATTCCTCTGTGTAATAATAATTCGATCGTGGTGTCATTTATTTTCCACTCAATGGGGCCGTCACTAACAGTAAAATTTATATCAGTTTCTTGTGAAACGGAATCATTTGAACTTTTACTTATTTATGTACTGTCGGAACTACGTTCGTTATCACCACTCAATATAAAATTATCCGTTTCAGGGGCACTTGTTGCTTGATCATTATTTTCATTGATTGAACCACTTTCGTTGAAATTGTACTGTTTCCAAGATGAGCAGCCTTCTCCACTCAGTCCACTCTCGTTGGATTTTTCAAGAGGTTTAAAAAAACTGTCAACCGTCTTAATATTTTTCAAAAAGTTAGTTTCTTTTTCACGTTTTTCACTTGCGATTCTGCGGTAACCTGAACCACTAAGCTTCCGACGTTTTTCACTCATTGGTACTTTCTAGTTCAACATTATAAAAAAAAAAATTATAACACCCTTACTTTATCTAAGCAATGTGGCAATGTGAACGACTTGGTAAGGATAACAACTGAACGTGAATACGTTAAGCGAACGACTATAATCTGATTTACAAAAGATGCTCGGCGAAAGCTGTCATACGCTTGATGGGTGAGGTGAGGGAGGATTGGAGACGAGAGGGGTAACGGTCTCCATGGCGCCAACAGTGAACAATGTTGCAATGTATGCCGACACAGCAAAAAGCACATGGTTTGACTCAGTGTGTCTTCACTCGTCACGGTCATTAGACCGCTAGGCAGGGGGGGGGGCTAACTTCCACAGTATTTGTGTCTTCCTGCAAGCCTCTTGGAATGTTATGCGTCATGATCTGCCTTAGTGGCAACGCAGCATTTCCCCACGTGCTAGCTTTGACAGCTGTCAGCGAGCTTTATTTGTAATTCAGACTTATAATACATTAGCTTTGACAGTCTGCTGTATCCCCACTGACTGGCAGTGTTGCCAGTCTATTGACTACCGGCATAAAATATACCCATATTAAATAAAACAAAACTTCACACTTGACTTGAAAAAGAGATTTTTTTAGTTTATAAATTGTATTTAGATTTCAAATTTACGTGAGAAAATGCCTCTGCCGGAGGCATGAACTGCCGTTCTCGGTCACTGCACCTGGCGCTTGGCACGGCAATTCACCCGATGCCGCGGCGCCCGTCGGACGTCAGGCTGTGCCACCCCCCAGGCCGTGCCGCCTCTGGGCCCAGGCTATTAATCATCAGCGGGGTGAGGTTGCTAGCAATATCGTCAAATTGTGTCATCCAAGTGCTTCGCGGCAAAATATTAAGATCTGAGAATTTTTGAGTTCCATGTAGGGATATTTGAAAACGTGACTAACATACATAATGAAGATGTTTCTTTCAACCTGATTTCTGCTTGGACATGTTCGAGCCTTGTGTAGATTAATTTACGATATTTGATTGTTGAGGATACACACCTTTAAATGTGCAACTAGAAACTTCTTTATGGAGACAATTATGCGAGTTACCCCTGATAGCATTTATTAGTTGGTAAGGATACATACATCTTACGGTCCCTCCCGTTTAATGTTGGTACTGAGGGAGATATGTTTGTTTGTTTTGAAATGGGCTTCATGTAACACGCGGCGGAAGCATTCTCTTGCATGTTCTGAAACTCATTGTATCCAGTTACTGCCAATTTCTTAGTTGGCCTACTCGACGTGGTGTGACATGAGTTTACTTTTACGTTAATAGGTTTGTAGTGTAATTCTCTGCCCTGTCATATTGTGCTCATATTTGTGTAAAACCAATTTATAGGACGCTTCATTTCTGTGGCTGGCACCAGTAATTCCTCATTCTATCGCAATGATAGATCTTAATATTTTACTCGATATTATACCCTAACTAAGTTAATATCATATAAAGTCGAGCGATAACCTGTCCCTCTCACTGTGCACCTGGAGGGTTATATTCACATTACCAGTAGTCTCATTTGAATTCTGAGTTATGAAATTGCCTCATTTGATAATGATAATGATTTGGCGTACTGGCATAAGTATGGCCTCTTATAATACTTAAGCGCACTTTGTGTGTTCTAGTTTGCTGGACATTATGGAGCAACAACCAATCATTAAGTGTGAGCCAGAATGGCTGTGTCAAACTGATGAATTGCCTAATATTGTAAGTTGTATTCATTATATATATCGTGTAACATAGCAATCTTAGTGATGTTCATGACAAGCAAGATTTAGTGACTTAATACTTGCTACCAAATAGTAGGTAACCAGGATGTTTAATATTTTATTGTTACACATAACATAGTACAATTATTCTGTCTGCATGTTTTACGTTGGCTCATACTTGATAATACTTTCTAGGAATCAATTGACCTGTTACCCAGTTCTAATCTGCTGGATAAGTCTGGCGATATGTACGAAGATAAAAGCTGGACAGTCAAATCGGAATTTGAAATACAGGTGATCATAGGTTCTTATTTTCTCTTATATAAATATCTCTAATTAAAGCAGTGAGTTGCTGATGATATTGTGTTCATAATGCAGGTTCACTCTACTGGCACTCGGGGCCCTATTGTTGGTGAAGTCTACACTACTCTCCGTACTAACAGTAGCTAATTTACTGGTAATACTGGTTTACTCTGCTGGCACCCTGGGGCCTATTGTTGGTGAAGTCTACACCACATGCTCTGCTAATGGTAGCTAATTTGGTTGTAGTATATATCGCGAGTCCCGGGGTTTATTGGGATGTTAGTGACCTCCATGACGTCATCTATGACGTATTTGTGTTGACGCTCATTTGTTGCTGATGATACTTGACCTGATTGGTCAGAAGACATTCATTGCCTTGAATTGTGATTGGCCAGCTGATGTGCGCTGTGATTGGTCAGCGCCATTTTGGATTTTAGTCGCCTGGGAGATTTTGAAATGTTCGCTTGCGATACTTATGCGTTGCGAAAATAAATTAAAGTAAGATTTAGTTATGGTATAATGTGGATGGTATATTTATAGCGATTGTGGTATTTTTGATGGTTGGTAGTGTGTATGTAAGAAGGCAGTGTCTTTGCATGTAAATTACACCTAATGAAGTTGCTGTTGGACTCCGGTGTCGAATGAGGTAAGTGTTGTATTTCTTCATATGCTTATTAGAGTGCTTCTGGTAGTTGAAGGATCAACATCCCATGGATGTTTTGCTGTGTATCACAATTGTTTGAAAATGAGGTGAAATGGAAAATTTTCGCCTACGCAGAAAAAGTAAAGATCGCGATGCCCATGACAAATTTGCCATTTCTGCTAATTTTCGAGCAATTGCCTAACGCAGAAAAAAAAAAAAGATCGCGATACCCATCACAAATTTGCCATTTCAGCTATTTTTCAAGCAATAGCGCTACGCAGAAAAAAGTAAAGAAGCTAGTGGGGCACTGTTCACACCAAACCATTGGTCTGAGCGGTTAGGCTGTAACCATCGTCAAAACCATTGGATAGGGCCAGGGGCGACTCCACTTGATGTGCTGGAGTGCTGCAGCACATTGTTTTATTACAAAATAAATTACTATAATAATATTATCTTCAATCAAATACAGCATATTAAAAAGACGTCAGCCAAAGAATAGGAGATATATCAACTTCCCTCACAACGATGTAGCCGATCTAGTCGTGCGCTTCACTCCGCGACCGGCACTGGCCGCTGGCTGTGTAGATCGCAGCTCAGTGAGAATTTCCACATTTATTTCCAGCAAACATGAACTCTGCCTTTTGCGCATGCGTGCCCAACCTTTCCATTGTGCTGTTGGGACAACAGCCAAGACCAGAACCAAGACTTCACAGTGATTTCTCGCTCAATCACATAGCGGCAGCACTGGTCACACGAAATGACAACGCGGCAGGTGGCTCCCTCTAGAGTCTGCGGTAGCATTTAAGAGGGAATCGCTCAAAGCAAACGAGGGAACATATAGAGATAGACATCAGCTTTTCCCGCCAGAAGGTCTTTTATCTCGCAACTTATTTGTTCTACAGCCACATTTTGTTAATCGATGCATTATAGAAGGTATAATTATGTTTCTAATTTTTATTTTTTGAAAGGGGTATGGATTACAGCACATAACTGATTCTCTTTACCAGCCGCCACTGGATAGGACGCAACGAAGGTTAGAAGTCTGTGGGTAGGTGTGCGGCAGCTAGTGGGGCACTGTTCACACTAAACCATTGGTCTGGGCGGTTAGGCTGTAACCATTGTCAAAACCATTGGATAGGACGCAACGAAGGTTAGAAGTCTGAGGTTAGGTGTGCAGGAGCTAGTGGGGCACAGTTCACACTAAACCATTGGTCTGGGCGGTTAGGCTGTAACCATTGTCAAAACCATTGGATAGGACGCAACGAAGGTTAGAAGTCTGAGGTTAGGTGTGCAGGAGCTAGTGGGGCACTGTTCACACTAAACCATTGGTCTGGGCAGTTAGGCTGTAACCATTGTCAAAACCATTGGATAGGACGCAACGAAGGTTACAAGTCTGTGGGTAGGTGTGCGGCAGCTAGAGGGGCACTGTTCACACTAAACCATTAGTCTGGGCGGTTAGACTGTAACATTGTCAAACCATTGGATAGGACGCAACGAAGGTTAGAAGTCTGAGGTTAGGTGCGCGGCAGCTAGTGGGGCACTGTTCACACTAAACCATTGGTCTGGGCGGTTAGGCTGTAACCATTGTCAAAACCATTGGATAGGACGCAACGAAAGTTAGAAGTCTGTGGGTAGGTGTGCGGCAGCTAGTGGGGCACTGTTCACACTAAACCATTGGTCTGGGCGGTTAGGCTGTAACCATTGTCAAAACCATTGGATAGGACGCAACGAAGGTTAGAAGTTTGTGGGTAGGTGCAGCCTTTGGCTGTGGCCACAGAGGGGCACCAAAGATCAATTCCTCTAGGCGGGTTAGGCTGTAACTATTGACAAAAACCGTGTGTGTGTGTATGTCTGTGAAATATTAAAAATGGACGGAAATGGCAAATTTGTAATGGGTATCGCGATCTTTCCTTTCTTTGCGTAGCGCGATTGCTTGAACATGAGTAGAAATGGCAAATTTGTGATGGGTATCGCGATCTTTATTTTTCTCTGTGTAGCGCGATTGCTTGAAAATGTGCAGAAATGGCAAATTTTTGATGGGTATCGCGATCTTTATTTTTCTCTGCATTGCGTGATTGCTTAAAAATGAGGAGAAATGGCAAATTTTTGATGGGTATCGCGATCTTTATTTTTCTCTGCGTAGCGTTATTGCTTGAAAATGAGGAGAAATGGCAAATTTGTGATGGATATCGCGATCTTTATTTTTCTCTGCGTAGCGCGGTTGCTTGAAAATGTGCAGAAATGGCGAATTTGTGAAGGGTATCGCGATCTTTATTTTTCTCTGCGTTGCGCAATAGCTTGAACATGAGTAGAAATGGCAAATTTGTGATGGGTATCGCGATCTTTATTTTTCTTTGCGTAGCGCGATTGCTTGAACGTGAGTAGAAATGGCAAATATGTGATGAGTATCGCGATCTTTATTTTTCTCTGCGTAGCGCGGTTGCTTGAAAATGTGCAGAAATGGCGAATTTGTTATGGGTATCGCGATCTTTATTTTTCTCTGCGTAGCGCAATAGCTTGAACATGAGTAGAAATGGCAAATTTGTGATGGGTATCGCGATCTTTATTTTACTCTGCGTAGCGCGATTGCTTGAAAATGTGCAGAAATGGCAAATTTGTGATGCGTATCGCGATCTTTATTTTTCTCTGCATTGCGTGATTGCTTGAAAATGAGGAGAAATGGCAAATTTGTGATGGGTAATCGCGATCTTTATTTTTATCTGCGTAGCGTTATTGCTTGAAAATGAGGAGAAATGGCAAATTTGTGATGGGTATCGCGATCTTTATTTTTCACTGCGTAGCGCGATTGCTTGAAAAAGAGCTGAAATGGCGAATTTAAATTATGGGTATCGTGATCTTTATTTTTCACTGCGTAGCGCGATTGGTTGAAAAAGAGCTGAAAAGGCGAATTTGTGATGGGTATCGCGATGTGTACTTCACCAATGTAGGTGAAGTAAAGATCGCGATACTTGTTTTTTTAATGCGCTGTAATGCGGACTTTTTTCTGTGTATCTCGATTGTTTGAAAAAGAGATGAAATGGCAAATTCAGATTGTTTGAAGAAGAGCTGAAATGGGAAATTTTTGATGGGTATCGCGATCTGTACTTGAGCAAGGGAGCTCAAGTAAAGATCGCGATACCGGCTTTAAAAAACATGCGGTGAAATGTGGATCTTTCTCTGTGTATCGCGATTGTTTGAAAATGAGGTGAAATGGCAAATTCTTGATGGGTATCGCGATCTTTACTTGAGCGGGGGGCTCAAGTAAATATCGCGATACCCATCCCGTTTTTCACGTTTTTGTTGTTCCCCACCCAAAAACCCCTATTCCCCAGGCTTTTCCCGTAAGCTTGCTAGAGGAGTATTTCGTGACGTCATTAATGACGTCACGGACGCCGCCATTTTGTTTTAGGGTAATTTGGTGCCGCCGGGACTCGCGGTCTATACTAATCCCGCTAATTTATTGGTAATGCAGGTTCATTCTATTAGAACCCTCGGCCCTATTGTAGGTGAAGTCCGCACCACATGCTGTGCAAAGAGTAGCTAATTTTTGGTACTGGTAATGCTGGTTCAGTCTACTGGCTCTCTGGTCCCTATTTTAAGTGAAGTCTACACTACATGCTGTGCTAACAGTAGCTAATTCATTGGTAATGCTGGTTGAGTCTACTGGCACTCTGGTCCCTATTTTAGGTGAAGTCTACACTACATGCTGTGCTAACAGTAGCTAATTTATTAGTAATGCTGGTTGAGTCTACTGGCTCTCTGGTCCCTATTTTAGGTGAAGTCTACACTACATGCTGTGCTAACAGTAGCTAATTTATTAGTATTGCAGGTTCATTCTATTGGCACCCTGGACCCTATTGTAGGTGAATACTACACCACATGCTGTGCTAACAGTGGCTAATTTATTGGTAATGCAGGTTCACTGTGTTGGCACCCTAGGTCCTATTGTAGGTGAAGACTTCAATGCATGCTGCGCTAACGGTGGCTGATTTATTGGTAATGCAGGTTCACTGTGTTGGCACCATGGCCCCTATTGTAGGTGAATACTACACCACATGCTGTGCTAACAGTAGCTAATTTATTGGTAATGTAGGTTCATTCTGTTGGAACCCGGGGCCCTATTGTAGGTGAAGTCTACTCCGCATGCTCTTTCAAAAGTAGCTAATTCATTGGTAATGCGGGTTCACTCCGATGGCCCCCTGGTCACGATTTTAGGTGAAGTCTATATCACATTCTGTGGTAACAGTAGCTAATTTATTGGTAATGCAGGTTCACTCTGCTGGCATCCTGTGACCTATTTAGGTGAAGTCTACTCCGCATGCTCTTTCAAAAGTAGCTAATTTATTGGTAATGCAGGTTCACTCTGTTGGAACCCGGGGCCCTATTGTAGGTGAAGTCTGCACCGAACGCAGTGTTAACAGTTGCTTAATTTATTGGCAATGCAGGTTCACACTGCTGGCATCCTGTGCCCTATTTTGGTGAAGTGTACACCACTTGCTGTGCTAACTGGCTAATTCATTGGTAATGCAGGTTCACTCTGCTGGAACCCTGGGCCCTATTTTGGTGAAGTCTACACCACTTGCTGTTCTAACAGTAGCTACTTCATTGGTAATGCAGGTTTACTCTGCCGGCACCCTGGGCCCTATTTTGGTGAAGTCTACACCACTTGCTGTTCTAATAGTAGCTACTTCATTGGTAATGCAGGTTTACTCTGCTGGCACCCTGGCCCCATTTTGGTGAAGTCTACACCACTTGCTGTTCTAACAGTAGCTACTTCATTGGTAATGCAAGTTTACTCTGCTGGCACCCTGGGCTCTATTCTAACTGAAGTCTACTCCGCATGCTCTTTCAAAAGTAGCTAATTTATTGGTAATGATGTTTCACTCGGCTGGCGCCCTATTTCAGGTGAAGTGTACACCACTTGCTGTGCTAACAGTAGCTAGTTAATTGGTAATGCGGGTTCACTCCGATGGCCCCCTGGTCACGATTGTAGGTGAAGTCTACATCACATTCTGTGGTAACAGTAGCTAATTTATTGGTAATGCAGGTTCACTCCGAAGGCCCCCTGGTCACTATTGTAGGTGAAGTCTGCTCCACACGCAGTCTTAACAGTAGCTAAATTATTGGTATTGCAGGTCACTATATTGGCACTATGGACCCGATTGTAGGTGAAGTCTACATCTGTGCAAACTAACTAATTTATTGGTAATGCTGGTTCATTCTGCTGCCATATTTGTTGGAGGATGAAACACTGCTTCAGTGATAACCTTTTACATCTAAACTCCAAGATCATAAAAGGATATTTAAGTGCAGGTTGTTTAAACTTTAAGCCATTTGATCTAATTGCACCGGGCTCAGTTGATCTTCGCGGGTGCTGACTTCAGAATTGCCGTTGTATAAACGTTAATCTATGATCATCGCGTCTTGATCTATCTGATATTAAACCGGTGACAATCCTCGGTTTAGCGCTCTTAATCATATGTCACAGCTGCTGTCCGTGAAACATTTTAGCCCATAGTTTCCAGTTCTAGGCTGAATGTATTAGAGAAATATGATATAAAGCTTGTTCATGCCGTTGTCCAGAGAATTGTGTCTTATTCAGACACGTGAACAATGTTTTTGTTCCGTTTTAGATAATTATGAAGAACATGACCACTTGTAACATTTTATAATAATTAGGTCACCTGTACACCCTGTTGTTCTGTGCCATTACAAGTCGAGTGTTATTAGGTCTACAGGCTATACGGACATAATGCGTGTTCACATTTTATAACAATTCATTTTGCACCCCATTTAGAGGATAAAAGCATTGCAAGAGGTACTTCTATCATCATACCACCAGTGATTATACCGGTACCTAATACATACGGTACGATAGTGGTAGTACTAAATAGCGCTATTTTATCAATGTTATATTTTTGTTTTCGAAAGTAATAGGCCACTGGTTTCTAATATTACCTTTGTTAATAGGGTGGCCTATTAGATATCCTGTAGAAGAACTATCATAGGCCATGTGACACACACTCCACATAATTTAGGCCTTCGTCATCATCCATTTACAGTTCCAGTTTCCCGGGTTTGTTGACAAGCCTCTTCCACTCTCCTCTGTCCATGTACGTCTTGTTCTTGATGACATCATCTAGTGACCTTCCCTTGGTTGCAATGCCTGACTTGACCATGTCCATCCAACAAGTTGTTGGTCTTCCCTCCCTTCGTTTACCGTCCATCTCTCTTTCTAGCTGTATTCTGGCTGACCTCGTAAGTTCCATTCTCACACTTGTCCAAACCACTGAAGTCGTGATGAGCTGACTCTGGTAAGTAGACATTTCTTGATCCCAGTATCCCTCCTTACCACTTCACTCCTTAACTTATCCATCTTGGTTCTCTGGATGGTGGACCTCAGGAATTTCATCTCTGATGCTTGGTCTTGATGAGTCTCGCTTTGTGAGGATGCTGTTTGTATACCATACATCAAGATTGGTACAAAGTAACTGTTGAACATAGTAATTTTGCTTTTTTTTTGGGATCTTGTCATCCTACTTGTTGGTAGACGATGGAACTCTTCTGCACCCTGTTAAAGATTTCCTTCCTGGCTAGATTGTCCTTGGAAACTATACTACCAAGGTGTGTGAAATTGTCCACACTCGTCAGTAGGTAGTCACCTAGTTTGATGCTTGTTGGACGGGCATTCTGTTCACTGTTTTAGTCTGTCTGGCTGATCTTTAGGTTTAACTCCTGGAACTTTGTTATCCATGCCTTGTGCCTTGTTTGAACTACTACTTCGGTTTATCCCCAGATCATGATGTCATCAGCAAAGCCAACTGCACTGAGTTCACCCGACGTCTCCTTAATGGCCATCATTATAACATCCATAATTGTGATGAATAATAGTGGGGACAGTGCACTGCCCTGCTGGACTCCTCTCTTTGTCTGGAACCATGATGAGTGCCCCTGTCCATGTCCCACACAGCTGGTACAGTTCTCATACAGCATCATGATTTTCCTTACCAGTCCTTTCGGCACCTTCCTCTTCCTCAAGCATTGCCAAATCTTCTCTCTTGCGATACTGTCAAATGCCTTTTCGATGTCAAGGAAGACCATGAACAGGTCCTTGTCTTTCTCCCAGTGCTTCTCTATTAGCATTCGGGCACTGAATATAAGGTCTATGTTGATCTGTTGGCTCTGAAGCCATACTGCTCCTCTTCTAGCTGAGCCTCTATGTTGATGGTTCGTAGCCTCTTCTCTATTATTATCATTTGAAAATTTTTTAGTCGAAGTGATAGAGTAATCTCTCTGTAATTACAGGGTCTCCGCCTACTCCCATTCTTGACTAGAGGAATGATAACACCTTTGCTCCATTCGGGAGGTATCTTATTATCCCTCCATACTGCATCAGCACTTCCTACAACCATTGGATACCTTGTGGGCCTGGTGCTTTGATCATGTCAGCATTTACTTCGTCCATTCCTGGTGGTTTCCCCTTTGGCTTCGCTTTTAATGGTGTCTTTGTTTCTGTTCAGGTGATGGGGGATTCCTCTACACAGGCTTCCACATCTGGTTCTATGTTTTCCTGCCCTTCCTCTGATCTATTGAACAGGTAATCAAAATGTTTCTTCAGGATCTCTCTGATATCCCTGTCCTTCCTGACAAGGTTCCCGTTGTCATCTTCTAGTGCATTGATCATAACTACTTGATTCCTTTTACCTTTGACTACTCTGTATAACAGTTTCATGTTGCCTCTGCTATCCTCCTCCAATATTTCTAAGCGAATGTCTTCCAACTCTTGACTTTCTCTTCTTAAACTATTCTTTTGACATCCAGTTTCTTCTCTCGGTATGTCCGTTGAAGGTCTTCAAGCATTGCATCATCCCTCCGGATTCCCGATGTTATTTTCTCTCGATTCCTTGCTATCCGAGATGCTTCTTTTCCTTGATAGCCGCTCTTACCCTTTCATTCCACCACGGAGTTTCCTTCTCCCGCACTTTCACGCTTGTTTTTCCACATTCTTCAATTGCTTCCTTTACAATAATGTTCCATAGTCTGACCCATTCCTCATCTCCAGACTTCACTTGATCTCGGGGCAATTGCCGTCTTATGTTGTCCTGATATGCTTCTTTCTTTTCGAATTGTTGGAGCTCCCGGCAACTTCCTGGTCTGCAACTTTGGATTGTGATAGTCTTTCTACCAATAATCCGTGGTCACTATCGAGGCTCTCACAAGGTATTACTTTGACGTCTGTCACAAGCCTGCTACTTTCCTCGTCTATGATGAAATAATCTATTATGTTCGACGTTGTCGAATTGTAAACATTATGTGTCGGAAAACTGTATCTTAATGAGGCTCATTATAACACTATTTTTCATTATGAAACAGTTTCTCCCACCAATGAGAGCTCATGAAACAGTTGTTTGACCAATTAGGTAAGGATATCTTCGCGTATGCGCTCAAAATCCAACATGTCTATATAAATTACCGAAAGTGCACCGTTAATATGTTCGCGTAAATAAACTGGTGAATATGAGACTAGAAATAGCACTATATGTACCTTAATATCCCCAACTCAAATTTCAACACAGCGCATTGCTTTCAAACGACTTCAGAGACAGTTTTACTGAAAGAAGATGCACATCGGCAGGCTGTAAACATTGCCAAGCACACAGAGCGCATGCGTCGGTCGGTCAGAGCACTTGGCAAACAGAGATATCCTACCCTGTGCTTGCACTCTGATCACAAAATTCTAGTGACTGAATCTCAACAGATATTTATGAATATTTATGTTAAAACATATAATAAAGTTTGAATTATCGTCGAACATAAACAGTCGTATGCAACTCGCCTATAATGGTAATTAAGACACTCGTATGGAAATTATAAAACTCGCTTACGCTCGTTTTATTGCCATTATTGGCTCGTTGCATAATGTACTATTATGGACTTATGTTGTTCATCCTAACTGTATATTTTGATCTGATGACTGACTCTTTTCTTGTTCCAACTGTGTTTCACCACCAAATTATTCCTCATACAGAAATCAATCTATATTCCTCTTACCAAAGCCATGTGGCCCCATTATCTTTTCGTAGCCAGTCCTTTCTGTTCCGATCTGTGCATTTAGATCCCCCATGATTATGGAGCTGTCTTCATTAATGGCCTCTTCTAAGTCCTCCAGGAATTAGTGTTTATCTTCCTGACTGCAACCAGTCTGTGGTGCGTACACCTGTATCAGTGTTAGCTTCCTCTTACCTAGCTTCACAGTTGCTTTTATAATCCTTTCATTCACATACTGAATGTCGGTGACACCTTCCAGGTCATTTGACACAATAAATCCAACTCCATTGCTCATCTCTTTGTAGTGAACCTGCTAGTGGAGGGTATATTGTTTCCTTAATGGTTTCTTCCCTTTTCCCTTCCACTTAGTCACACTTAGCCCCCTGGATTGCTATTTTCCTTCTGTCCATGAGATCCACCAGTTTTTCGCACTTTCCTGTAAGACTGAGTATGTTCATGGTTCCAATTCGTGTTTTGTTACCTTGTTTCCTCCGGTGTTGATGCATGCACACACAACCCTGTCTGTTATCAAGCTGTAAGCCATCATACCTGTCATGGGTCTGCTCATGCTGGCGTCTTAATCGGTTATTAATATGCCTTGCGAGTCTCGTATTTGTATTGAAAGCGTATCCAAAATTTCTCTCTTACTGGCTTGCTAGGCCTAACAAAATTGAGGATTTTTCTGTCGGGGTTTACTCCCTTAACCTTTGAGGATTCCTCCTCATCCCACAAGGCAGTGGGCTCTATCTGTACTACCCTCAGAAAGAAAGGTTGCCTCCTCCACCAGCTCCGCCGTACTGAATTCCACATTCTCCACCTTCACCCCCGTTGAGGTCTTCACACATCACCCTGTGCAAGGGTCAATGTTATATCCCAGAGGACTGGGTCCCCACCAGAACTCAGCTGCTACTATAGCTCCGACTATAGTACAGTTGCCCAACCCCGCGACTTGGACGCGCCTGATGAGAATTATTCATGTAAATACAAATTTCATGGACCGGGTTAAAGAGACTGTATGGTCATATGCCTCCCAGGCATATGGCGGTAAACATGCCCACAATTTTAAGCCCATAGCTACTTATAAAAAGTTCATTGTGTAATATTAGATGCAAGCACTTTTCAATGACTTACATTTATGGAAAACATTGATCAAGAAATCTAAGCTAAATACATACATTTACTTTTATTGAGAAATTGTATTTTAACATTTACATCTATCCTATTTTACTTCCATTCACACCCACTCCCTACCCATTACTGTGCTCGTGTGTTTTGTTTCCAAATACCAGTAGTTAAAAGGATATACTTCATCCAACCACCCTCATTCTATTTCCAACTTGAGGTCCCAGGGTTCTCTGCGATTCAGACAATGCTGGGAAAAGTTTCGTGTCAGACAATGTTCATACCCATCTACAGTGGTGGTGCCGGTATCTACTAAGTTTTCACCTTTACAACCATTTTTATTTGACTCCTGTGCTTGTATGGCATTTGGAAAGGTCATTTTGTAAGGCAAAAAAACTAAAACAAGATGTTCAGCAAAGAACATATAGCCTACTTTCTCCTAAATGTATGGGAATATTTATAACTCCTTGTCCTCATCCCTAAAACAATCACCTCTACCACCGTGTATTGTTTGTTTTCTTTTATATTGATAATTAGCCAGTACGTGTCAAAATCAATATTATATACTTTATGATGATTGAATAACAAAACTAACTTACTGTAATGCATTCACGTCCGTTAATCTCGATATTACGCCTCCAAACTTAAGAATCCTTCGTTTTGGGTATATTCCCCTTTAAAAATCCGCGCCGATCACAATAGGTTGGTGCTGGACCTAGTAGTGAATTAATATTTATCTTGTATGCCTCTGGGTGTTCAATGAGCAGGCAGTTTAAAGTAGCCAGGAGGGAGGCGATCCAACTGGCAGTGTTTAAATTTAATCGGAGCGCGATCGAGGCTAATAGTTGAACTACCGGAATTACAAAATTGCCATACTTCAGGAGGCCAGGTATTTACACAGCGGAATGTTTGGACAATATTACCCACGTAACCCACAAGAGGACAGCACCGCACAGAGGCATTGAGAAGGCTGCGATTGATGACAACGTGTATCTAGTTCTTCTATTCTCCTTTTCCTAATGTCTTCTGTTTATGTGCGATGCTGGGGCTATGATTTTATTAATAAACGAGTGTATATATTAGCCTCTCCTTTGAGCTAAATGGCATTTTATTCAGTATCTGTGTGAAGAGCTCGTGCACATCATTTGTAAAAGAATTCACGAAAAAAAGTGAACTGTAGTAGTATTCGATGCCCTGTCAGCCGCGTTTGAGCCTAACACGCTAGCCCTGAGCCAACTATGACCTTAACACATGAATGCTATTAACTGACTTAGATACAACCTGTTAGCAAATAATGTCTTGAAATAAACGATTTCTTCACTGCAGTACATCTTCATTATAAATCATTTCATACAGCGTTTATATTATTGTGTCAGTAGGGTATATCACATACAACATACTAATACTACTGAAATATAAGACAGGCAAATGGGGACAGCTGCCATCTTGTCGTGTGACACAGACGGCTCAGCTCTTTTGAGCCACTCATACAGTATAATATTATAATATTAAATTGTAATAAATAACGGATCACGACCTTCAGGATAGCTTAAACCACCCTAGGCTCGATAATCGGAATTGGTGGGTCTTAAGCTATTGATTATAATGGTTGCATAATTCACACGGCCGCCATCCTGAAATGGCACAGCTGATGACCTTGTAGTTTGGGTGAAAGACGCGTCCTATATAAAGGTACGTTGTTACCAAATTTGGTAGAGATCGGATGATTAGTTTAGCCGTAATTTGATTTTACGTTTTGAACGTTTGAGTGGCCGCCATTCATTTTTGGTAAAGATGGCGGCGATATAAAGTATGACACTGAGGTGACCTTTGCTAGCGCTACCTCTGTACCAAATTTCGTGCAATTCGGTTTCACCGTGTTTGAATTGATAGGGGGGGACTGACATTCAGAGTACACACACACACACACACAGACTCACACACACAGACAGACACACAATTTTTGGCCGTGTGTAGATCTCATAAGTCTACTTTCATTTTTTGCAAAACTCGAAAGTAGACTAAAAATAATATATATCTACTATATATTTGTCAAATACCACTCACTCACTCACTCACTCACTCACTGACAGACTGACTCATCCATTCATCTCGACATCTCAGAAACCACCCAACGGATTGGAATGAAATTTGGTATGCTGCTTCCACAAGGGCCGCAAACGCCCACTAAGAAAGGATTTTTGGATATTCAGGTTCTAAGGGGGTGTTAAGGGGTAGACCTGCATGTCCTTGAATAGCAATATCTACCGATTGGTTTCATTGGGGGAAGTGATACTCGGCATATAAAGTCATCATTAACAAGTAGTTCCGTGAAGAACTATACAGCCTATTTTCATATATCCTACTTATGTTAATTGCCACTATCAACATACACAATTTCAGTTTGATTGCTGTAATAGATTCGTAGATATTGAGAACCGACTAAATATTTCGGATGGTCGCCATGTTGGATTTTATATATGTAGGTCCTAGAGTTATGTACTGTTACATGCAGATTATTGTGAACGTGTAGTATTCAAACTTCAATCGCATAATTAGGACACAAGAAGTAACAAGGAGGTTTTAAAATTTTTCACAGCTGCCATCTTGAGGTTATGGAAACAATTGAAATAAATTACATGCCAGTGGATTAACATTCGTATAAGGATTTACTGTACCAAGTTTCACTGCACTCGGATGGTTAAATTGCGAGAAACGTCCATGTGAATATTTATAATTCGCGTCGCCGCCATGTTGGATTTGTGATCACCAGGTTATTTAAAGTCCTATAGGTGAACTTAAGTTCATCGCCCCTATGAACATTAAAGAATGCAGTTTGATTGCTAAAATAGATTCGTAGATATTCAGTATCGTCTAAATATTTCGGATGGTCGCCATGTTGGATTGTTAAATGTATAGGCCATAGAGTCATGTACCAATAAAGTAAAATTATTGCGTAGGTTCATTATTCAAACTTTCACTTCGATCGCATGACTACATCACAAGAAATAAAAACTTAATTTTAAAATTCGCACTGCCGCCATCTTGAGGTTATGTAAACAATTGAACTAAATTAGATACCAGTGGATTACAATGTGTAAAAATATTTCCTGTACCAGGTTTCAGTGCGCTTGGAACATTAAAACGCGAGAAAGATCTATTTAATATTTTCAAAATCGCTTGGCCGCCATGTTCGTTTTGTAGTTAACCGGTCTTTGAAAGTCTTATAGATGGACTTCCAGTAGTGCCCTTTATCTCCGTACAAAATATTAGGGAGATACCGCTAATAGTTTCAGAGATATAGAATGCCGGTGAAATATTTCGCACATCCGCCATCTTGTGATTATGTAAACAATTGAACGAAGTTAGATGTCGGTGCATTACAATGTGTATAAACATTTACTGTACCAAGTTTCATTGCGTTTGGTTGGTCTAATCGCGAGAAACGTGTATTTAAAGTCGCAAATTCGCTTGGCCGCCATGTTGGTTTTGTAGTTACCAGGTTTTCAAATGTCACATAAGTGAACTTATAATAGTTCCCTCTATCACCATAGAAAATGTCAGGGTAATATCGGTAATAGTTTCGGAGATATTGAATGCTGGTGAAATATTTCGCACAGCCGCCATGTTGGATTGGTGAGTAGTAACAAAATTTGAAGGACGCGGTCGAGGTCGCCCGGAATAGTGCTATGAATTTTCCGAGTTTCATTGAAATCGCTCCTGCCGTTTAGATTTTATTAGGGGGACACACACACACGAATCACATACACACACACACACACACGCACACACACACGGACAAAAGGTGATCTCATAAGCCTATTTTTTCAAAATTGAAAATAGGCTAAAAATAAGAAGACACGTGTCTGAGGGTTTTTCGATGAGGTGTATATTATGAGGTGAAAGGGGTGAAAAGTGGGGGTTCAAGGATTCCTAACGGAGCATGTACCTCTTAAACGACATAAGCGAGGAGTTTGAAACTCAGCGGAAAAAAATCAGTAAAAATAAGTAAATAGGTGTTTGACCGTTTTTTGATAAATCCAATTTAAGGGGTCCATGGGGAGGGGTGAAATTCTGAAAAAAAACAAGTAGTTCCGTGAAGAACTATACAGCCTATTTTCATATATCCTACTTATGTTAACTGCCACAATCAACATACAAAATTTCAGTTTAATTGCTGTAACAGATTCGTAGATATTGAGAACCGTCTAAATATTTCAGATGGTCGCCAGGTTGGATTATTATTTCTGTACTATTACAATAAGATTATTGTGTACGTGTGGTATTCAAACTTCAATCGCATGATTAGACAACAAGAAGTAAAAACGAGATTCTAAAATTACGCACAGCAGCCATCTTGTGATAATGCAAACCATTGAAATAAATTAAATGCCAGTAGATCAACATTTGTATAAGCATTTAACGTGCAACGTTTCACGGCACTCGGATAGTTAATTCGCGAGAAACGTCCATTTAAATATTTATACTTCGCGTCGCCGCCATGTTGGATTTGTGCTCACCAGGTTCCTGAAAGTCCTATAGGTGAACATATGTTCATAGTCTCTATGAACATAAAAAAAATCAGTTTGGTTGCTGTAAAAGATTCATAGATATTGAGAACCGTCTAAATATTTCGGGAGCTCACCATTTAGGAGTGTTATGTGTATAGGCCATAGAGTTATGTACCATTCAAGGACAATTATTGCCTAGGTTCATTATTCAAACTTTCACTTCGATCGCATGATTACGACACAAGAAATTAAAACTTAATTTTAAAATTTCGCACAGCCGCCATCTTGAGGTTATGTAAGCAATTGAATTAAATTAGATGGCAGTGCATTACAATCTGAAAAATCAATTACTGTACCACATTTCACTGCGCTCAGAGAGTTAAATCACGAGAAAAGTCTATTAAAATATTTTAAATTCGCTTGGTCGCCATGTTCGTTTCGTACTTTACAGGTTTATGAGATATACATAGGTATACCTGTATCGGTACCCTTTATCACCGTACAAAATTGCAGGGTGATATCTGTAATAGTTTCGGAGATATAGAATGTCAGTGAAATATTTCGCACAGCCGCCATTTTGAGGTTATGTAAACAATTGAACTAAATTAGACTCCAATGCATTACAATGTGTATAAACATTTGCTGTACCAAGTTTCATTACATTTAGATAGTGAAATCGCGAGAAAAGTCTATTTAAATGTCTCAAATTCGCTTGGCCGCCATGTTGGTTTTGTAGTCACCAGGTTTTTGAAAGTCTCATACGTGAACTTCTAGTAGTGCCCTTTATCACCGTACACAATTTCAGGGCAATATCGGTAATAGTTTCGGAGATATTGAATGCTAGTGAAATATTTCGCACAGCCGCCATGTTGGATTGGAGAGACGTAACAAAATTTGAAGGGCACGGTCGAGGTCGCCGGGAATAGTGCTATGAACTTCCCGAGTTTCATTGAAATCGCTCCAGCCGTTTCGATTTTATTAGGGGGGGACACACACACGAATCACACACACGCACACACACACACACACACACGCACACACACACGGACAAAAGGTGATCTCATAAGTCTATTTTTTCAAAATTGAAAATAGGCTAAAAACAGGTAATATGTAAAATTGTACATGGCCTATGTTGTAGACAATAACACATTACATCTTTTTTGTCTCTTGCTATTTCATCATACGACGAATACTTAAGGAGTTATTAATGATTTTGTACTTTTTGGCCGGAATTTTGTAAGTCCCAGGAATGACATAAAAAGTGATTCGAATGAAATTTCAAAAAATAGCTTTTTTAATACTTTTATTATATTTTTCACGTCTTTTAGGGTCCGAAACCAACATGATATTTTGATGTTTTTTCTTCGTCCCATGCATTTTCGGTTTCAGGTGATAGAATTATTTTCCACTAGGACCCATGCTTATCTACTATATATTCGTCAAATACCACTCACTCACTGACTGACTGACCGACTGACTCATTCATTCATCACGAAATCTCAGAAACCACCGAACGGATTGGAATGAAATTTGGTATTCAGCTTCCTCAAGGGCCGCAAACGCCCACTAAGAAATGATTTTTGGATATTTAGGTTCTAAAGGGGGTGTTAAGGGGGTAGACCTGCATTTCCTTGAATAGCAATATCTCCCGATTGGTTTCATTGGGGGAAGTGATACTCGGCATATAAACTCATCATTAAAAATAAGAAGACACGTGTCTGAGGGTTTTTCGATGTGGTGTATATTATGAGGTGAAAGGGGTGAGGGGTTGAGGGATTCCTAACGGAGCGTGTATCTCTTAAACGACATAAGCGAGGAGTTTGAAACTCAGCGGAAAAAAATCAGCATAAAAAATAAGTAAATAGGTGTTTCACGTTTTTTCATAAATCCAATTTAAGGGGCCCATGGGGAGGGGTGAAATTATGAGGGAGGGGGGGGGGGGGGAACGTAATATGTCTGAGTGTAAAATTATACATGGCCTATGTTGTAGACAATAACACATTACATTTTTTTTTGTCTCTTGCAATTTCATCATACGACCAATACTTAGGGAGTTATTAATGATTTTGTACTGTTTGGTCGGAATTTTCTAAGTCCCAGGAATGACATGAAAATTGATTCGAATGAAATTTCAAAAAATAGCTTTTTTATACTTTTATTATATTTTTCACGTCTTTTAGGGTCCGAAAGCAACATGATATTTTGATGTTTTTTTTGTCCCATGCATTTTTGGTTTCAGGTGATACAATTATTTTCCACTAGGACCCATGCTTATGTACCTATATAAATAATGTTATAACGGGATTCCAAATGTGATTGCTGGCGAAGCCGCGGGTAACAGCTAGTATATCATACTAATATATAAAAATGAGATGGTGTGTGTCTGTCTTTCTGTCTGTCTGTCTGTTACCTAATAGCGCAAGAACCACTGGTCCGATTTAAATGAAATTTTGCATGGATGTAACTGAAATACCAGGTTTATATATAGGATACTTTTAATTTCGATATTTTGCACTATTAAGAAATGGCGACCATTTTAGTGACGTCACTACACCCTTTGGTTTCTAAATTTCATATTTCCATATCAAATAAAAAGAGAACGGTAGGAAATAGCAAACTTTTGATGGCACAAATGTGCTTCAAAATTTAATTTTATATCCGAAAGGTCTTTATCACTTTTCGTGTATCTCCAACGGTTAGTGAGTAAAACCTACTTTTGTGACGTCACTACACCATTGGTTTCAAAATTTCATATTTTCATTTCAAATAAAAAGAGAACGCTAAGAAATAGCAAACTTTTGATGGTATACACGAGCTTTAGCATTTAATTTTCTATCCAAAAGGTTCTTATCACTTTTCGTGTATCTCCGACGGTTAGCGAGTAAAACCTAAATTTCTGCAATTAAACACGGTCACATCGAGCGGTGCAGTATAACTCTACATATATAACAAGTAGTTCCGTAAAGAACTATACAGCCTATTTTCATATATCCTGCTCATGTTAATTTCTTCTAACAACATACAAAATTTCAGTTTAATTGCTGTAACAGATTCGTAGATATTGAGAACCGTCTAAATATTTCAGATTGTCGCCAGGTTGGATTTTTATTTTTGTACTATTACATTAAGATTATTGTGTACGTGTGGTATTCAAACTTCAATCGCATGATTAGAACACAAGAAGTAAAAACGAGATTTTAAAATTACGCACAGCAGCCATCTTGTGATTATGCAAACAATTGAAATAAATTAGATGCCAGTGGATCAACATTTGTATAAGCATTTAACGTGCAACGTTTCACAGCACTCGGATAGTTAATTCGCGAGAATCGTCCATTTAAATATTTATACTTCGCGTCACCGCCATTTCGGATTTGTGCTCACCAGGTTAATGAAAGTCCTATAGGTGAACATATGTTCATAGTCTCTATGAACATTAAAAAAAATCAGTTTGGTTGCTGTAAAATATTCATAGATATTGAGAACCGTCTAAATATTTCGGAAGCTCGCCATTTAGGATTGTTATATGTATAGGCCATAGAATTATGTACCATTCAAGGACAATTATTGCCTAGGTTCATTATTCAAACTTTCACTTCGATCGCATGATTACGACACAAGAAATAAAAACTTAATTTAAAAATTTCGCACAGCCGCCATATTGAGGTTATGTAAACAATTGATTTAAATTAGATGGCAGTGCATTACAATCTGCAAAATCATTTACTGTGCCACATTTCACTGCGCTCAGAGAGTTAAATCACGAGAAAAGTCTATTAAAATATTTCAAATTCGCTTGGTCGCCATGTTCGTTTTGTAGTTTACAAGTTTATGAAGTATACATAGATAAACTTGTACCAGTACCCTTTATCACCGTACAAAATTGCAGGGTAATATCTGTAATAGTTTCGGTGATATAGAATGTCAGTGAAATATTTCGCACAGCCGCCATGTTGAGGTTATGTAAACAATTGAACTAAATTAGACTCCAGTGCATTACTATGTGTATAAACACTTGCTGTACCTAGTTTCATTACGTTTGGATGGTTAAATCGTGAGAAAAGTCTATTTAAAAGTCTCAACTTCGCTTGGTCGCCATGTTCGTTTTCTACTTTACAAGTTTATGAAATATACATACGTAAACTTGTATCAGTACCCTTTATCACCGTAGTAAATTGCAGGGTGATATCTGTAATAGTTTCGGAGATATAGAATGTCAGTGAAATATTTCGCACAGCCGCCATTTTGAAGTTTTGTAAACAATTGAACTAAATTAGACTCCAGTGCATTACAATGTGTATAAACATTTGCTGTGCCAAGTTTCATTACGTGTGGATAGTTAAATCGCGAGAAAAGTCTATTTAAAAGTCTCAACTTCGCTTGACCGCCATGTTGGTTTTGTAGTCACCAGGTTTTTGAACGTCTCATAGCTGAACTTCTAGTAGTACCCTTTATCACCGTACACAATTTGAGGGCGATATCGGTAATAGTTTCGTAGATATTGAATGCTAGTGAAATATTTCGCACAGCCGCCATTTTGCATTGGTGAGACGTAACAAAATTTGAAGGGTACGGTCGAGGTCGCCGGGAATAGTGCTATGAACATAACGAGTTTCATTGAAATCGCTCCAGCCGTTTAGATTTTATTAGGGGACACACACACACGAATCACACACACACACACGCACACACACACGGACAAAAGGTGATCTCATAAGCCTATTTTTTTCAAAATTGAAAATTGGCTAAAAAAGAAAATGTGTCTGTTTTTTTCTGAATTTCTACGGAAATTTGAGTTATTTACACGTTTCAGACTGTTTTATGATAGATGCGCGCGAAAATAATGTTTTGGTCTGTCTGTCTGTTTGCTTGATTGTCTGTGGACAACTTTGTTCCCTTATAACTCGAGAAAGGCTGGGTGTATCAACGTAAAATTTGGTACAGATATCCATCAGAGGCACGACACTAATCATTGATGTAACTCTTCTCTATACCTCTCATAAAAGGGGGCATACCCCCTTAAAATACATGCTGAAATAGGAGTAGAAGGACGAGACAAAGCTCATTTTCAGCCCCTCAATGTGAGAGACAAAACTCGGGGACCCTAAAAGCACATTTTAAGGTCCTACGTCCAACCGTTTTTGAGATATTCCCAGAAAACTAATTTAGTTTAATAAACTATGAACGAATGCAAGCCGATAACCATGGCAACAGATTCTCAGAGATCCATCTATTGCTGTAAGACGCAATACAATTCCATTAATTACATTAGTGTGAAAGTTTGCAAACGGTTAGATGGTTATTATGGAACCAAATTAAGCTGTAAATTTCATCAATACGTTAAATGCGCTTAAGGGGGTCAAGGGGCAGTCTAGATTTTTTTCACGCGATTTACATCTGCGGGTGTGGTATGGCAGGTCTATTATATTCCTATCCCTATGTTATATTATTATTATTATTATTATTATTATTAGTATTATATTATGGCGTACAACGACGAGACAAAGCCCCTCGGTGCCAGAAATAAAACTCGAGGGTCCTCGAAAACTACATTATAATGCTCTAAAACCAACAGTTTCTGAAACATTCCCAGAAAACTAATTAAGTTTAATTTAACAAACTAATGAAGGAATGCAAATCGGTAACCATGACAACATTATCTCAAGGGGTGGCATCCAACTTTCCATCTATTTCAGTAAGAAGCAATTTATTACATTTATTACATTTCTGTGAAAGTTTGCAAATATAAGGTTATCACGGAACCAACGTAGACTGTATAATTCATCTTTTTTCTTTTGTTTTTTTTCTTGTCGACATACGGGTTCATCGTAAGGATGATTTTCTTTGATACTGTGTGGTAGATATACCCATAGTAGGATTTCTGGGTGATATGTTGTAGACAATAGTATTGTCTGTCTGTCTGTCTTTCTGTATATCCTTATGTACGCCTATAACTGATGTTCGGATGCTTGGTGCATCGTAAAATTAGGTATGGTAAACATGAGTCAATACACCAATCATTTATAAAACTCTTCACCGTTCATTTCATACAGTAGAAGGGTGGATATAGGGAAAAACTTCTCAAAATACATGCTAAAATAGGCGAAATATAAAAATTATCCTAGAAGGACGACCAAAGCATATGTTGCACTTCTCAATGTGAGACACAAAATTCGCGAGTCTATAAAGGGTCTCCGAAAACCACATTATAAGGCCCTTAAATTAACAGTGTGTGTGATATTCCCAGAAAACTAACTTCGTTTTGATGAACTTATGAAGGAATGACAAGCCGCTAACCATTGCAACAGTAGCTCAATTGATAATGTCTGGTGCGTCTCTAAAAGCAACAGTACTTAAAAGGGACGTAACACCAATAACATTATTATTATTATTATTATTATTAAGTGAGACACCGGAGGAAGTAGACGTGTGCCTGAGTGCTCCGCAAAAAGTTTAAGTATAGCAAGGAAATGGTTTGCGACCGCTGTCAAGAAGGACTCCCAAGTGATGGTGACTATGTATACTGCACAGGATGCAAAGGGAAATATCATTATGAATGTACATCAGTCACAATACGTACGTGGAAAGGTATGGCAAAACAAGCTAAGGAGTCATGGCGGTGTCCACAGTGCCGTAGCTTCAAAAAGACAACGTCAGCATCTGTTGTCTCAAGCGGTGGAACGATGACCCTACCAGCTGCTGCCAACACTGATTACACAGCGACTCCACCTTCAACACCGGACACGGAGATAATACACGCTTCGGATATCAAAGGTATGTTTTTAGAATTAAAGAAACAGATTAGTGAACTGAAAAACCAAGTGAGTGAAAGTGTTAAAAGTGCCGACTTTATTGCGCAGAAATATGATGAGTTGATTAAGGAAACTAAGTCAAATGCAACTCTTCTGAAATCACTTACAGCAGAAATAAAAACCCTAAAAGACGAAAAGAATCTACAAGACAAAATAATATCAGATCTAAACGAGAAAGTGCACACAATGGAACAGAACGGTAGGCAACAATACATTGAAATATGTGAAGTGCCACGCGCGAAAGACGAATGCCTGGATGAAATCGTCCACAAAATTGCTGAGACTCTAGAAGTAGATCTAAACATGTTTGATGTAGAGGAAGTTTACAGGCCCCCACTGCAAAGAAAGAACAAAATCCCCCCAATAGTGGTAAAATTTAACTCCATATCCAAAAAGAATGAATTTTTACAGAAAAGAAAAGGACAAAATTTCCTCACTCATGGGAACACTAAATCTAGGTTTTTCATTAACGAAAGTCTAACGTCATTTTACAGGGAGCTACTATGGAAAACTAAAAATCAGGCCAGAGAAAATAACTGGAAATTCATTTGGGTTAAAAACGGCAAAATACTTGCGCGAAAAAACGACGAATCTGGTATATTGAGAATCTCCCGTGAGGAAGACATTAACAAAATTAGGTAACCCCCCCCCCCCCCCGCCAAAAAGAAAGAATTATTATTGAATTATTATATTAATTGATATTATGAACAGTTGGGATAGCAATATAAATGTTTCTGGAATACAAAATGAACTCACATTTCTCAATATACCCGATTTCGTCGAAAATGGTAATAAGACTAGAAATAATGCTGAAATCAATATCCTCTCTCTAAATATTCAATCGATATCAAAAAACTGGGATTATTTAACCATAACCTTAGGCAAGAAAATTAATGATCTGGATATTATTTGCTTAACAGAAATTAACATACTTGAATCTAATAATTACCTATTTACTTTGGATAATTTTAATGTTGTATTTTGTAATAGAACAAATCGTAAAGGAGGAGGCATAGCCATATATGTAAAGAACAACATGGCTATTAGAACACACAATTCATACATTTCCAATACTCATGAATCAATGGTAATAGAAATACTTCACATGAACAAAACGATTGGATTAACATGCATTTACAGACCACCTAGCACTAACATAAATGACTTTCTTGATGAACTGGAGACACATATAACACAACACACTAGTAAGTACAGCGAATACGCCATTTTAGGAGATATCAACATTGATACTTTATCTAATGACATCAGTCTATCAGCTATCAAATATACAAATATTATGGCAACTCATGGTTTCCTACCACTTATCACTCAATGTACTCGTTATGATCCAAATTTAGACTCGAGAACATGTATTGATCACATAAACTATCGTAGCAGACTAGATCAATATACTTCTGCAGTCATACAATCAGATATCTCTGACCACTACATAACATATGCAGGTATTTGGCCAAAAAATGATAAGACACAATTACAAGATAATGAATCGTACATTACGCTAATGAACGATACTATAATACACACAAGCCTTAACAACACAGACTGGACAGATTGCCTTGAATTAAAAAATCCTAATGATATATATAACAATATAACAACCAAATTTAAGGAAATCTACCAAAAAGCATCTTACATAACAACTCGTAAACACAGGAAAAGCAAACAATGGTTCACTTATGACCTAAAAATACAATGTAAGGAAAGAGACAGACTTTACAAAACAATGCTCAGAAACAAGGATAATATTACAATAAAAAATGAATACAAAGCTTTCAGAAACAAATTAAATAAGCTAATAAACAAAACAAAACATCAATATTTTAAAAATAAGATAAATAGTTCCAAAAACGATAATAAAGGAATGTGGAAAGTCATTAATGATATAACAGGTCGGAAAACACAAACTGTCAATGAAGTCATAAACAAACATTTAATATTACATTATACTAACGAAGTGATAGTCAATAAATTCATCAATACCTTTAGTGAAAAAATAAACAGCCTAGCTCATAACTGTAGTATCAACATATGGCAATCAAATAGAAACACATTAATGAATTCCTTTACATTACTTGAAACTGATGAATATGAAATAGAAAACATAATTAAGGAATTAAAAACAGACAAATCGCCTGGGGTAGACAATATACGCTTGAAAGACATAAAGGCAACATCCAAAAAAACTATACCAATCATAACACATCTCATAAACAAGATATTCGAATCAGGCATAATACCAAAATATCTGAAATACACAATTATTAAACCAATATATAAGAATGGCGATCACTTAGAGTTTGGCAACTACAGACCAATATGCATTTTATCAATCCTCCACAAAATAATGGAAAAATGCTTGGATAAGAGAATGAAGAATTTCCTAAATAAATATGATATTTTAAAGGGACACCTATACGGTTTTAGGAAGGCGAAAAGTACTGAACTACTCCTGACTGAATTTGCCAATGTAATAAATAATGCCTTAAATAAGAACAATCACATAATGGTACTTTTTCTTGACTTTTCTAAAGCATTTGACACAATAAATCACAATAAACTACTTGCTAAATTACACGATATTGGAATAAGAGGCACGACTTACAAACTATTTGAAAGCTATCTGAAAAACAGGGAAATGGCAGTTATGGTCAATAACACTATCAGTGACGCAGTAGAAGGAACACAAGGTATCCCTCAAGGCAGCATTATTTCACCTACACTATATAACCTGTTCGTAAACGACATGAATGAAGCCATTAAACACAGTAAAATATTTATTTATGCTGATGACACCACTATATATACCATACATAAAGACTCTAAAACAGCTTTTGAGAGACTTCAAGAAGACTTCAATAACATCACAAGATGGTGTCATGACAATAATTTGTATATAAATACAACCAAATCTAAAATAATGCACATCAGAGTTGATCACTTCACACAAGAAAAATACAAACTAACGCACCACAGCTTATCATGCATACACCAAAACATCCTGGCAGGTTGCAAATGTAACACCTTCATAAATAGTACTTCGACACAAAAATACCTAGGAATTACCCTTGATGAACACTTTAAAATGAACACACACACAGTAAACATAATAAAAAACCTAAGAGCAAATCTCTACATCTTCTACAATCTCCGATTTTATGTAGATAGGAAAACTTACAAAACAATTTACAGTGCTCTGATTGAAAGCAAATTAAGATATGCTATAGCAGCTTGGGGAAATCAAAACACAACTTTAATTAATAATCTTCAAGATAGCCAAAACAGGTTCTTTAAATATTTCACTGATATCCCTTATTTTAATATTAAAGAGTTGTTTCAAATTACTGTACTGAATCTCTACTACCATGATCCAAGATTCAGGCATAAGGTCTCTCACAACATACAAACAAGAGCCATAACAAGTACTAAACATGTTAAACCTTTATGTATAAATAGCTATGGTTTCAAGAGACTAAATTATATTATACCATCACTACTTAATGAACTACCACCTGGACTGACAAACATTAACAGCAAACAACTAGCTATAAGTCGCATTAAAAAATATTACTTAACCAAACATTAACTCATAACATAAATGTATTAATATAACTACCATAGTGTAATTTTTTGTATATTTAATTATTTACATTAATATTTTATCATTAACATTACAAAAAAAAAATGCATGCACTCTTGTACTGAAATATAATCTATATATATGTTGTAAATAATAATTAATATGTCTCACAGATAATCTGTACTGTCATCAGATTCGTGAGACATATCACAATAATGTAACATAAGTAGTATTTAATTAATAAATTAAATTAAATTAATTATTACTATTATTATTATTATTATTATAATGTCTGGTGTTAACACCGAACACCGTTCGAAGAACGGGTACTTCTGCTAGTATATTAATAAAAGACGCTTTATTTCTATTATTTTGTAACTATTCCCTTATCGACAGCTTCATAATACATGAAAACTGTGAGCTACCACAATATTCTCAACATGTTAATGGGTATGTGATGAAACCTGTCTGAATCTTCAGTGGTCAATTGAGAACCTCCTTTACCTACAAGGCCATATACCATTGTTGTAAATACATAAGCCTCACATTGGTCATAACAAACATTCTATGCATCAGGTATAGAAAACTTACTAAATCTGCAGTTGATTATTCTATGAACAGATTATTTAATCGTATGGTGAATACAACAATGAATTCGTAAGTCCAGGTCCAAGTTCTTCAACCACTCAGCAGCACTTTCTGAAACAGGTCGCTGGGGCTTCTGGAGTAGGCATGAAGAGGGCAACGCAGGATGACATGGCCCATGGTCTGCTCCTCTTCACTGCATGCACACATTGGAGAATCCATCCAGCTCCACTAATGGCGCAAGAAATTACAGCGCCCATGCCCAGTTCTCAGTCTGTTTAGGCGACACCATAGTTTTCTTGGGAGGTCTTCAGCATTTTGATAGCAGCTTCAACCTCCTGAATAGAAAATGGCCTGAACCGATCCTCATTTTTCTGTGATCCATGTTTGAGCTCAGTGAGCTTACGCTTCACATTTTTCGTATGGCATTTATCTCTCTTGGTTCGGGTGACTTCAAGCATTCTATTTGCTATGGCATCTGGACTCAAGTTATTGCAATGCTTTTTAGAATAATGTTTCCAATGAGTCGATTCAAGGCTCTCCATGCTTTCCTGCTCGATTTTGCAAAGTCCATGTCTTTCACTGTTGCTTCCCACTTTTCTCTCCTAGTCTAATGACTGCAGGAGCTGTGAACCTACTTCTTGACTACCTGTTGTTTGATATTCTTCATACAGAGCCTCACTTTCTGGATTACAACCAGGCACATAATTGCTGGTAGTTGGATCTAGATTTATAACAGGTAGCTTCAGGTCAAGATCTTTAGAGAATTTATCCCAGTTTGCACGATTAAAATTCCATCTGGGTACAGGTACTGTGGTCACCAAGGGTATCTTCATACCTGCGTCCAACAGAACTGGTCGATGCTGGCTGTTTGGGAAACTCGACAATATTGTACGTGTGATGCTGAGAGGCTGATCAAAGCAATCCTTGGACACAAATGTTAGGTCAGGGTTGTAGTCTCTTCTCCAGCGAGCAGAATGGAAAGTACCCTTATATTTCGCATCAAAAACTAGGTGCAGATCGGATATTTAAACCCACTGATATAAGCTTCACCATCGTCATCAACAGAGTCATATCGCCAGTTAGTATGATGGCTGTTAAAATCTCCTGTGTAAATGCAGGGATGGCTGAAAGTTGGCAAAATGCTAGGAGGCCAACTGATGCTAGGAGGTTTATACACGTTAACAACTGTTAGGTTATTAACCTGTATAACTATAGAGAAGACACTTGACTCAACCACTTGAACTCCTGTAAGACTGGATTTGGCATAGGTGACAATCCTATACTGTTGATGGTGGATAGCGTCGACAAGGGTATAGTCCAAAATTCGTCCTCTTCTATCAAAGTCCTGTTCATCTGTGGTGTGCGTCTCCTGAATGTTGACGATATCAATATCAAAGTTGTTCAGCTGTTTTCCGAGATATTCACACTTGGCACGACTTTTGCCTTCAATGTTTAGTTGTAAAATACGGACTGAAGGTCCAATGTCTATTGTTGATTGGTTCTGAAAAGAAACGATATTATGAAGACATTATGTCATTCACTTGTATCACCTTATGTCGCTGTTGCTCGTTTAGCACCATCCAGGGGACACGTGCAGGGCAATCATAGGTAAGATCCTGCGGACGTGAGCAACGGTCATTTCCCAGATACGTTAGGTGAAATAAGGTCAAACATGTGGAATGGGAATCAGTTCAGAGCACAGCCCACAAACAAAGAGACCCGTGCAGTAGCCAACTGCATCACATGCTATAACAATACTGTAATAGATCACCAGCTGTAGCTATAGGGTGTACATTCACACTTTCCTTTCTCATCTTTGTGGATAGCGTTTTTTCTTGGAAAGTCAATAGAAGAGAATATTGTGGCAACAATTTCAGGACTATCAGGGCCTGCAGAATTAACAACTACTTCAGAATAAACATTAGATACTTTAAGAAGATGGTCTATTGGCTCAGCAATTTTTCTAGGTCTGTGCCGTGTCTTGTGTGGGTTTTTGCCTAGGCCCTAGGATACCAAGCTGGCTCATCAGCGGGCTCTTGGTGTCCCCGCCCGGACCCCCACAGGAGTAGCGAAGTGTGAGCTACCTCCCTTTTTATAAAGTGCTCCTGCGCCTCTTCACTGCGAGAACTAAAAGCTAAAGCAGCCACTACCTCCCTCTGAAGGCTTCCAAAAAGATAGTATATTGGCTTTCATGGTCAGTGAATTAAAACTCAGCATTTTTTCTAGGTTTGTGCTGTGTCTTGTGTGGCGATTTGCCTAGGACACCAAGATAACTCATCAGCGACCTCTATGTGTCCCCTCTCGGACGCCCATTGGCGTAGCGAACTGCGTGCTACCTCCCTTTTAATGAAGCTCACCTGCGCCTTTTCACTCCGAGAACTAAAGGCCCAAGCAGCCATAACCTCCCTATGAAGGGGGGTCCGGGCGGGGACACCAAGAGCCCGCTTATGAGCCAGCTTGATGTCCTAGACAAAAGCCCACACGCACAAACCAAGAAAAATTGCTGACTTTTAATTAGATACTTTAATTTAATTTTTATTGAGTATTACATTAGCACATTTTATTTTCTTCAGTTTCTGCTTGCTCAACATTTCATATTCTAATTATTCTTTCATTTCTCATTTTCCCCATTTTCCTCTGTTGTCAGAGGCTCCTCTAAAGCTACATGCAACAATTAGACATGTTAGAAAATAACAAGTGATGTGTGGAGTGTACTTTAAAACAAGTGAATTCTCACCAAGTTTAGGCATTCATTTAGCGTTAGGGCATATAGTGCACTTGTAATTAATTAATAAGTAAATGTCCAGGAAATTCATCATCATCATCTAATGGCTGGGCCTTGTCGATACAACCTCATTTGTCTCTCACTTGCTGAACGTTTTAAGTCAGCAAGCTGTTTAAATTGAAGTCCATGCATCACAGAATCCAGATGAGCCTTCCGCGGTCTTCCTCTTCATTTCTTCTCCAGATTTTTTCCTCCCAGTATGGTGGTCAGGAATTCATTATGACGAAAGGTGTGACCAAGGAATTTTGCTTTCCTCTTTTCTATAGTAGTGATCAATTTTCTTGTTTCGTCTACTTCCTTGAGGACCAATTCGTTAGTCTTTTTCTCCGTTCAGCTTATTTTCAGCATCCTTCTCCACATCCACATCTCCACTGCTTCCAGGCGTTGCATGTTGCATGTTTCCTTAGATCCCAAGCTTCGCATCCTTACACAAATGTTTTGATAATCGGGTTTCTAGTTTTAATGCTTATATGCCTGCTTGTCAGAAGTTCTCTCTTATTGCTGAAGGCCTGTTTAGCGAGGGCAATTCTCCTTTTGATTTCTGTAATCTATTATCGTCAGTGACAATACTTTCTAAGTAGCACAACTGACTACACTGTTGAATGGTTTCGCCATTGATGTTGATGTTTGTTTAGATATTTTCATTGGATTTTTTGACAACTAACTCTTTGGTTTTGGATGTATTCAGTTTCAAATTTACTTCCTTTAGCGTTGATAACAAGGCTCGCAGCACTTTACTTAGTTCCTTCTCCGAGTCTGCGGTTAATGCGATGTCATCTGCAAATCTTATACAATGGATTTCCTGTCTGTTCACTTTGATACTCTTGGTCTGATGTTTGAATTTGGATATGGCCTCCTCAATAAAAATGTTCAACAAATATTGGGATAGTGCACAACCTTGTCTCATTCCCCTCCTAATGGATGCAGTACTTACTTTTCCATTCACATTTATCTCTGTGCTTTGGTTTTTGTACAGAAGCAGATTGAGTCTTCTATCCCTCCAGTCCAATCCTATGTTTTTCATGGTCTTAAAGAGCTCCTTCCATTTTACCTTATCAAAGGCTTTCTCTATATCCACGAACGCAACGTATGTCTTCCTGTTAACACTCATTCTTCTTTCTAGGATAAGGAAAATATCATGATATTTTTTTATTTTTTTACTTTATTATGGCATATTTTATGTTTATTGCTTGGTAATGAATAGCTTCTTCCTATGTTTGATGCTGGAACTAACCAGATGCCATCAGAAGATTTAATTCCTCCCCCTTTCAATTACATGTGGTCTGGAGACTTCAAGTAGCTGCCACTGACCTTACTAATAAACCCCTATTTGTTTATGGCTCACGTTACATTACTCCCTACTCCAGGTATCCTTGAGATCAGAATTGTTTCAAATAGTCAACGCTTGGTACGAGATTTCTAACGTACAGTTTATCAATGTTTCTTGTCCTTATCAACGTTAACTGCCGCTACGTCGCCAAGTCGCAACACACACAATGATAGTGACAATATGCTAGGCCCACGTTTTGTGAGTGTATACTAAATGAAATGATTTTTGATAAAACCTGCACAATAACTGTTAGGTTCTTTGCCATGTAGCCATAGACGAAAGAAAACTATGAATGCGAGGTTGAATTACCTTTCGTATGTTATTTTATTACTTGAATCCTTCAGTGGAAGTTTACAAAAACATCTGTAAGATGCTTATGTTCAAGACATGTCCGTATCACCTAACAGCATTTTGGGAATAAGACTTGTATTCTCACAATTGTGTTGATGACAACTGGAAGCGTTTGGTTGTTAGTACCTGCTCTAATCTCCTTTGCAATCTGTGTGCTCCCGTACTCGAGCAGACACATAACTCTTACAGTTACTAGCTTGCTCTACAATAGATTCCCCATAGTGGCATTTAATTAACTCAATCTAACTTCTTATTGAACATTAAAATACACACATCAAAAAAAGTTTTGCATCACCTCGGTTCCCAGATCTCCGGCATATAGACGTTGACTGTGTATATTGTATCCAAGATACAGTCCCTTTGACTGTTCATAGATGTCACTAAAACTGCTCAAAGATGTAAACAACCATGCATGAGCAGGGCCTATTAGACGGAGGGGGTACGACAGCCGATCAGTTCCAGTCATTCCACCAGGACGAAGGTACGCTGCTCATGTTGTCTGTAGTTCTACCATGCCTAGAAGGTCAATACCGCAGTTCGATCGCGTCCGCATTGTTACTTTGTGTCAAGAAGGGCTCTCAACAAGGGAAGTTTCCAGGCGTCTCAGAGTGAACCAAAGCGATGTTGTTCGGACATGGAGGAGGTACAGAGATACAGGAACTGTCGATGACAGGCCTCGCTCAGGCCGCCCAAGGGCTACTACTGTAGTGGATGACCGCTACTTACGGATTGCCGCTCGGAGGAACCCTGACAGCAATGCCACCATGTTGAATAATGCGTTTCGTTCAGCCACAGGACGTCGTGTTTCAACTCAAACTGTGCGCAATAGGCTGCATGATGCGCAACTTCACTCCCGACGTCCATGGCGAGGTCCAGCTTTGCAACCCCGACACCATGCAGCGCGGTACAGATGGGCCCAACAACATGCTGAATGGACCCCACGGAATTGGCATCACGTTATCTTCACCGATGAGTGTCGCATATGCCTTCAACCAGACAATCGTCGGAGACGTGTTTGGAGGCACCCTGGTCAGGCTGAACGTCTTAGTCACACTGTCCAGCGAGTGCAGCAAGGTGGTGGTTCCCTGATGTTTTGGGGTGGCATTATGTGGGGCCGACGTACGCCACTGGTGGTCATGGAAGGCTCCGAAACGGCTTTACGATACCTGAATGACATCCTCCGACCCATAGTGCAACCATATTGGCAGAATATTGGAGAGGCATTTGTCTTCATGGACGACAATTCTCGACCTCATCGTGCACATCTTGTGAATGCGTTCCTTCAAGATAACGACATCGCTCGACTACAGTGGCCAGCATGTTCGCCAGACATGAACCCTATCGAACATGCCTGGGATATGTTGAAAAGGGCTGTTTATGGACGTCTTGACCCACCAACCACTCTGAGAGATTTACGCCGAATTGTCGTTTAGGAGTGGGACAATTTGGACCAACAGTGTCTTGATGAACTTGTGGATAGTATGCCACGGCGAATACAGGCATGCATCAATGCAAGAGGACGTGCTACTGGGTATTAGAGGTAGTGGTGTGTACTGCAATCTGGACCACAAATGCTGAAAGTCTAGCTGTATGATGGTACAACATGCAATGTGTGGGTCTCATGAGCAATAAAACGAGCTGAAATGTTGTTTGTGTTGATCTCTATTCCCTTTGTATTTAACGGTTCCGGAACTCTTGGAACCGAGGTGATGCAAAACTTTTTTTGATGTGTGTATTAAATTGCAGTGAATTATGAAGAAATGCCTTATATAATATTCTGAAGGATGATTGATATATGCCTTCATTCTCAAAAGTTATGCTCTAATGGGCAGTAGCTTGTTAATCAATGATTTGTGCATGTGTTGGACCGTAGGACCTGTTATGGTCTATTGTACTATCGTCTGCCCCTCTCTTATGGTCTTACGGCAAAAAGAATTAAAAATAAGAGTTCATTTGTCCTCAAGCCTTAAAGCTAATACTTCCATTAAGGCACTGATCTTAGCATTATCATTCGCTCTAAGTTTAACTTGGTATCTAAAAGTGTATTATAAGTTTCTTATACTTATCTGTATAAAGTTAAACTCTTGCACTAGGATGTGAAGGACAGTAGAAAGTCATTCAGCAAATATATCTTCACTTCAGCTGAGTAGTGCTGTACAATTACATGGGTTGCCATTAGTGTAAAAGTATGAGGTGATAACACTGACATCATTTATTCCATCTTATCCCCAGGATGTAAAAGAAGAAAATCATAATGAAGAAGCAGATGAAAGTGGAAATCACTTGAATGAGTAAGTGATAAACATACAAACAACATGTTACTTTATATTTACCCCTTCGTAGAAATGTTTAGTTTTTTTCCATTTTTGATTTGCGTTCTAAACTTTCAGTTTCAAAATGAATTTCACATATTTCCACACAATTAAGCACAATTAATTCATTATTATTCAGGTCAAACTCATAAAATATTTGTATAGAGATACTTAATTATGACACAAATTTTGAGTGAGTTTCATTTCCTGGCTTAAGGTAAAACTCTTAATTTCGCTTAACGAAATGGCACTATATTACTTTCGCATACACGAAAATACTAGCAATATGGCAACGGACTAAAGGTGTATTTTATAAAGGAGATGAGGATGGAATGTGTCGCGGCTGTCTCGCTGACTGTCTTGTGGCTAACTGAACTGTTTACCAATTTCCTCATTCTGTAAGTTAACGTAATATTACATTACCACTGCGGAGGATGAATTTCAAAACATAACTCTATAAATGAAAGTTTGGATTACGTTTAAACCCAATCATGTATACCAGGTCAAGCATTCAACCACTGGGATCCACTTGGAAACAAAATCTCAACAGTTAAGCAATGACTTCACTCCACGGCACAAGTATAAAAATCAAGAATGACAAAGATTAATTGTAGTTGCTACGTTATTACTTTAAGAAAATAATTGATGACGTGTCGTGACCCCCAATAAACTCGCATTTATTCACAACAGTTGTCAATAGAGGCCCGGAAATTATTTAGGAAATATTGTGTACATAGTGTAATCTAATTGGATTGCAAGTACAGGTAGAGAATTCTTGAATACTACTTCGGGAGGTTAAGGCATTGTGGTGATAGAAGTAAACGTTCAGAATAAATCGTGCCAGTTAAAATGTGGGTCGCTGGAGGGAAGGCATGCAGTGGTATGCCGAGAGTTGGATAAGTGTGTGCTGTGTAGTGTGGTTCTTAAAGGGTTGCCACCTTCTGTACATTATATCAGACCACACTGTATGTAATATGTGCCAGGTAAATCAATCATCTCTACACAGTGGGTGTTGCCCTAAATAGTGCTCTCCATTGAGCAATACTGAAGTATGATAACACATATATATTCCAACTAGGCTATTATATAGCGAATTAATTTGTATAGCATGAACATATCGCTAGTTACTTGGTGTTCTGTTGCCCGTGCTCTAAGTAGGGGGGGGCTATACCAGGGCTAACCCGCAATACATCCAGGAGCAAGGCTGTGTGAACTCCCAAACGAGTATTCGGAGGATGTCGTGTGAGGGATCGAACGAAAGGGTTCCATCCTCTCTACCTATGGGACAAGTCTATTTTCCCTTATGATAAAAACTAACCACACCCCCGGCGAAATAAAGGATTATTAGTGTGCATGCGCAGCTAAGATGGCGGGGTTTTTAAACGTTATGTTAACTCTTGCATACCCCCTTCTCTACTCCCTACCCGCATCCCCCACCATCCCCACCCTCAGAATTCCCTAAAATTCCAAACAGATTTTCCAAATTAGATTTATCACAAAAGTCCACCATTGCTTCCACTAACTTCCATTTCCTTTCGCCGGGCTCATCCATGTTGACCTCCCTTGGTCAGCTTCTGATCATTTCCAACGTATGCATCGGTTTATTCATTATTTAATATTTATTTATTATTTTATTTATTGATTATCGATTCATCGATTATTGAACAACTACAAACTCATCGACCTGAGATTTCAGAAAATAGTGGAGAAAGGTGCCTGAGGGCTTGAACGAAAGATCTCCATCCCCTCTATCTATTTTTGTATTGATGGACCATTCGAAGGGTAGGTGAGGTTCTGAGAGGTTTCCGCAGTCATATAACATGATACCTAGCTGCCCCGACAGGATAGCCCGAGCGGTTGATGCAACATGGCCGTTTGATTATTATTATTATTACTATCTTTTATTTATTTATGTATTTGAACGTATAGTATTGTAATACCCTTCGTGGTGTGAGTGGAAGTTGCTGAGATATGTTGTGATTCCCATACCCCCGTGATATCACAAGATAAGAGAGAAACGTCAATACTTAAATATGGTGACTCCAATTACTACCTTAAAACGTAAACAGGTCTCATTTAAATCATTAAATACCTTTAAATAACAACATAATAATAACATTAAAATCACACTTGAAATACAAATGCAAACCTTATATACAGGATCCTAGTGGTTCCGATTTTCATCTTCAAGCACACTCATCATCCAACTTATTAAATACCGTAAGATAACATCTGTCATGAATTGCCCAAACTTGGTGTGACCTATAAAATTGTCAGAAGGCAAGGGATGAATTCAACGGGGATCAAAACCATTAAATCAGATAATATTTTGTGTACCAAATTCCGTAATCCATCTCTTCCGCCATCTTGGTTCCAATCTCATTATTAACACCGTCACGGCAAAAGAAGCATGAAGGTGCAATCCCAAGGAACAATCCCCAAAGAGCAAACAAAAACATGAAAAAGAAAAACGGAGTCCATAGGGGACAAAACGAAAAGAAAGAATAACTAAATAGTAAGGAGGAGAACCGTACTTGATGCAGGCAGACCAATAGATCGAGAACAAACAGAACAAAAACCCAGCACCAAGTTAGGGCAAATCAAATGCCCCAAAACACCCAGAACACTCGATAGACAGCGAAAAGAAAAATTGCTCTTCCGTAGTTTACAATAGAAAAACAAATTTAAAGCTCCCAGAATAAGGTACATTCGCACTTCACTCAGTCTTTTCTTCTTAGTAAGGACCAATTTTCAAAGACAGAGTTTCATCAATAAGCACAAGTCAAACAATAAATACACCGTTTCATAATTTCTTCCGGGCGTAAGGAACATCCGGATAAGCTTCCGGCACAGTATAACCCGTTTCTTACGAGGAAGTCTCGTGTGCTCTCGAATTGTAGAATTTGAGGAATATTTTGTGGATTTTAGGTAAACTGATGAATTTCGGGAATCTTAGTATATTTGGAAAGATTTCTGGGAATCTTGGTATATTTGTAAGGATATTTGGAGAATCTGGTGAATTTGGAGTAAATCTGGGAAATGTGGGTGATTTTAGGATTTTTGAGTATTGTAGGTGATTTGGGGGAATCTTATTAGTTTTGGAAGGATTTTGGTGGAATTTGGTTAATTTGATGAGTTCTAAAGAACTTTGGTGATATTAGGAGACATGGTGATATTTTGGTAAAATACACGACTCACGAATGGCATCTGGATTGGAAGAAAATAAGAGATGAACAAGGGAGGTTGACTTACTTTCAATACCAAGTAAGGTGTTCACAAGGATTCTGTTAGATTGAATTATAAATATTGTGGATCAGAAACTGAGAAGAGAACAAGCTGGATTCAGGAAAAGCAGATCATGCATTGACCAGATAAACACGTTGAGGATTATAGTGGAACAGTGTGTGGAATGGAATACTACACTTTACCTTATGTTTGTGGATTTCTGCAAAACTTTCTATTCCTTGTGGAGAGAGTTCATGTGGAAGGCGTTGGCCAGATGTGAAATACCTGAGAAGATCATCAGCCTTGTAAAGAGCTTTTATAGCAATTATAGATGCCAGTGAAGCTTATTGAACCAATGCATGTCAATTCAGGAGTTAAACAGGGATGTATCCTATCTTCTACCGTCTTCCTTATTGTTATGGACCTGGTTATGAGAAAGGTAATGTTTGGAACAAGAACGGGATTGCAATGGAAGTCGATACAACAGCTAGAAGTCTTGGATTTTGCTGACGATGTTTGTGCAATCTCTCAGAACTTTACGGATATGGAAGTGAAGTTAAGGCCCATCACAGAAGAGGCAGCAAGAACAGGAATGAAGATAAATTGTAACAAGACCAAATAAATGCGAGTAAACAGCTTAATAAATACAAACTGCAAGTGCAAAATTGAAACTGTGAGAGAGTTTCCATATCATGGTAGCAACATTGCAGAGGACGGTGGTGCTAGCGCAGATGCTAAGAGCCGCATCAAAAAAGCAAATTTTGCATTTATTCAATTATATCCGGTTTGGAAAGCTCGCGACATCTCGACCCAGGACGAAACTACAAATCTTTCATAGTAATGTCAAAGCATTTCTCCTGTATGGAAGTGAAACATGGAAAGTTACAACCCAGACCACCAGGAGTCTCCAAGTCTTCACTAACCTTTGCCTCTGAAGGATTCTACGCATCTATTGGCCAGAAACCATTTCAAATGAGGAACTTCTGAAGAGAACAAACGAAAGGCCAATACATCTAGAAATAAGACGTAGAAAATGGAGTTGAATAGGCCATTGTCTGTGAAAACAAGACGCCGTTGAAAAAGAAGCACTTAGGTGGAACCCCCAGGGCACCCGAGGAAGGGGTTGGCCAAGAAATACCCGGAGAAGAAGTGTTGAGGAGGAGAGGAAGGCGACTGGTAAATCCTGGGCAGACCTGCAGAGGCTGGCTGGGAGAAGAAATCAGTGGAGGAATTTTGTTGCAGCCCATGCTCTGAGAGGGGGCATAGGATTTTTTTTTTTAAAAAGGAGGTTGACAGAGACGGGCATGGCATAAGTAAGTATAAGCAATGCTGGTCTTTGAGGAAAATCTGGTAAATTTTGGTAAAATCTGTTCGGAATTTAAGCGAATATTGGAGGTGGTGGAGGTGGGGTTTGGGTGATAGTGTGTCAAGAAAGGGGTCAGGGGTATTATTGTGTAGGGTGGACCGTCATCTTGGATGGGTCGTGAGAGCACGCTGCAACCCTTCCGGCGTTGCAAAACCTGAGATCGACGGCTCCGCTATGCTATCCATCAACAAATAAATAAAAATAAATAGATAATCATAATAATCAATAAATATTATATATTAAATTAATAAAAATCAAATATGAAATGAAAACATATTAAAGAACAATAATAATAATAAAATCAAAAAATAATAATTAATTTCATACCATAAATAAAACAATTAACAATAAATTAAATTAAATAAATAAATTATAAATAAATAAAAATCAAATAATAATAATAAATAAATATTTCAGTTGTCCACGATACATGGATGACCAGAACACCCTCACGTCACGTAACAGGTTTGGTCTTGTTTGAAACGGTAACGTGAAACCCGCCATATGCAATAGCCTGGCTTGTTAATTCTCGACAGGTATATTCTTCCTGAAACGACGACGCACAGTGGTCCGGATTTGAAAAAAGCGGACAAAAATATTTTCCGCTAAATGAAATGAAATACTTTTGTATAAAACTTTAAATTAGATGTTACCATTAGGTAAATTTCTCTTAGTACATAAAATTACTTACTTAATCATCCTCTGATCCGGATGAGTCGACTTCTTCTTCTTCCCCTTCCTGCTCCGTCTCGTCCTCGGGTATTGACAATAAATTGCACACCTTCTGAGGCAACTGTCTTCATTTCTTCTTCGGTAGACTTCCCGTGCTTGAGATTACTGGATCAGAGCTTAGCAATAGTCTATGGAACAAGTCAAAATTATTGGAAATTCTTGAGGATTTTCTGGTATGGTCTTCTCTATATTTTCTTACGTCTTGGTTTCTAGACTCTAGGACCTCTTCTGAAAGTTCTCCAATCGGCAAAATAGCTGCGTCTATAATGAAAGATCCATGGATAAGTATTTTATGGAGTGTTAGAGGCATGTAACACCACGGATATAGCCGTACATATAAGCTTGCTGTTTCGCAGCAGTAGGAATTGAACTCTGAATTATTAATTTCATGACCAGAGGAAATTGCTTTTAAAATGATTCCAAAACGAGTTATTAACTCACAGTCTACCTCTGTTATTTCGGATGCTACTTGAGGTTGATCAAAAAACCTTCGGGCAGTATTGCCATCACTTTCCACTTTAAAACCCAGTCGGTACGAAATATACGGGAGACATTAAAAAAAATCGAAAGTGGGCTTGTGGAACTGAAATTCCAAACTCAAGTTGTAAATTGTCGACGAGCTTTTGTGCCACTTATGTAGATTTTTCAATTCTGAAAATTTCGCACCATTCGTTTGCCCCTTGTTGATGTAGTCGTGGTAGCTTCTTTTTTGCTTGGCTGATGAATCGTCTCCCTCTGCCCTTAAATTCATAACGGTCGCGTAGGCAAGCTCTGATGAAGTGGCAGTCTCCCTTAGGTCTTTAATTTTCCATATTTTGCTTCTCTCCGTTAGCTCTTGAAATTCTTTTGGAGGACGACCTCGATCTACTGATTTTGCGGAGACTGGAATGCTCGGAATTGACATCACAATTTCTGTTTTCAACCAGTCTGAATATTTCTTCAAAAAAAGCATGTTCTAAGAAGTTACACTTTCTTCACCGGTCAACATACGTCAAAAAGAAAAGTTTCTTATATTATTATACACTGTTTTCTCTACACTGTCGTCAACATTTAATTGGAATTTGTTAAGGAGATATGTTACCACAAACTTTCCTTGACGCGCGCGAGACTGATTTCTGTTCTCTCAAATCTTGTTAATAAGAACACTGCGACTAACAACGAAAATTCATTTTTCACTCTTCACAACACACACAACTACTACTAATCAATTACTTCTCGTGATTGAAGATTATTTTGGTTTCATGGTGGGTAGGTTTTTGCTAAGAATTAACCTTACCCACAAGGGAAGATGAATAAAGAAGTAAAGGGAAGTGGGTTTCGGACAGAGGAACAAGTGTGGATAATAGGACGAAAGTCCAACATCAAATACCAATATTTTTTGGAGAAAAATGTCACCGCAAAACCCGTGAAATCACTAAAGTAAGTGGGGACTTGAACACAGCTAACAGGGAACGCAGCTAGAGCTTGGGCTATTTGCGGGCGAAAGGAGGTAGTACCTTCCCTTCCAAGCCAAGATTCGGCTACTATGGGGAAGGGTGGTGGTCTGGCAAAGAAAGAAATGATAAGTTTCCTATGTATCTTTTTAAAGTAGTTTGTTTTAAACAAATATTTTGAAGAATACAAATAGTTTGGATTGGCCGTGATGTTTTGATTCTTGAAATTGTAAAATTTCTAAAAAGCGACCGAATGTTTCCAAGAAGGATGGGGATAAAGCAATTATACCCTTGGGAATAATTTTGGTAAGAGCACCAATAGTTGCATTTAGGAATGGCTAAGCTTTTACCCAGCAAAGCGCCGACTAAAAGTTTAGACAATGAGAAAAACTTAAATTTGTAAAACCAACCATAAGTTGTAGAGAAAATCTCGACAAGCAGGAAGCTGGCGTAGCGAGCTATGCTTGCCTTACTGGCCAGTTAGAATTAGCTATCAAAGCTAAGAGAGGCTTTAATAAGTTTGTGACTAAGAGTTCTTGCTCAAATGCAACAAAAAGTGGAACCGTTATTAATTTTATTTGTAAGGTTTTTAAAGTTAAGCCCATAGGAAGAGTAGGGGAAGACTGGATCTTTCCTAATCGTTATTTTAGAGAAATGATAAAGCCAAAGGATAAATCTAAATTTATTTAACAATGCAAAACGGTGTAATCAATTTAACACATATATAATTTAATTTTATAAACAATTGGGGTCGCAGACCTCCTAAAATCATTTATAGCTTGCACCAGGCAATTGACAATTTTTTGGTTTGGAACCTTTTATAAGCACTAAAATCTTCGAAAGATTTTGAAATGGTGCTAAGATTAATAAATAGAAGATAATTAACGTAATTAAAGTTAAATAATAAATCAAGTACAAGATGGGTACTTTAAGGATTTCTAGATGGGTATCTTAGAAATATGAACAAATAACAACTTCGAAAGTAATAGGAAAAAAAAGAACCAGGGAGAAATGAAATAGAAGTTTCTATAACTTCTTATATTGATACAGAATTAATTTTAGAGGTTATACAAATAGGGCAGGTCACTTATTGTGAAACCTGAAGAGAAAAATTAAAAGGAAATTTCCAGAACTTCTATATTTAAACAGGATCACGAGGAAAAATGGGGCCAGTTACCCTTTCGTGAAACCTGTATTAAAGAGATTAATGAACGGTTTGGTAGACAATAACCAATTCTTGTGCTAGCAAGAAAAGTAATAGATTAATAAGCAGTTTCTAACTGCTGATATTTATACAGAGTGAATAAATGGAAAAAATTTGGGAGGGCGCCTATGGTTTGGCGAGGCCTCGTTGCAAAATACATACATTTAAAGATTAACCTAATTTGTTAGTAAAGAGGGGTTGAGGATGAGGAAATAGGAACTTTGTAGAGAAAGTTCTTGGCCTATTTTATTTATTTCGGACGAGCGCGACGCGGATGAGAAATCGAACGAGCACTGTTTCACTATAGTCTATTGACGTGGTTGAAAGGTTCACTATTGTAGCACAGAAAGTTTATAGCAAGGAAATTTATTGCAATGGTGAAAAATAACTACTTGCACTAGATTTGCGAGAGTCTATTGCGTTGACAGTTTGAAGGTTATAGTTGAATGCAGCAGAAAAATTCCAACGGAGGAAGAAAAATTAGGTGTTGATTAACTGTTCATAAGGAAGATTCCTTGGTTAGAAAAAGTATTCCGATATGTGAGTGGAAAATACTAGAAGGTTTAACTTGTATATGAATTGTTTGGCATGGAAAATTCCAGAACAATCATAACGGTTGAAATTGACAGAAAAAGTCCAGCGGTGGAAGGAGCTAAGTTTTCTACAGACAGTGGGTAATTTAAAGATGTACCACGTTGTGAGAAATTATCTCAGTTAATAAGCATAAGAAATTCAGCTTCATGTTAAGATTAGCTTAGATAGACAAAGCCCAACCTCGAAAATCCTTGAAGATGGCTATTGCCCCACATTTAGTAATATCACACTGTCTGTAAATGATGGTTAAAAAGCATGTAGCTATTTCAAAGCAATTAAAATGAGTTGAAGAACGTTGAAGTAGTACTTAGCTCATTTCTGATGAACGGCGATACTCCTAGTTGACCGTTAGTTACGATCTGGACATGGCGTCCAATTTGAAAGTTTGTTTCTCAAGGAGAGGAGACGAGCTTTAAGTAAGCTCCGACTGGAAGTCTTGACGACTGTAGCACAAGTGAGGCCAGCTCAACGAAGCGCGGAGAGAACAGGGAAGGGAAAAGAGTGGGGGTAGCAAAGGAATATACATAAGAATAACCAACATTGTAAAAATTAATTCTCTTGATGAAATGGTCTTCAAAGAGTTGATAGACGTTACTAGCGAAGCCTGGTGGATGAAAAAGTAGACGAAGTCCTCTTGATCACGGAGATGATAGCTGGCGATAGCGACGAAATCTGGTGGCCAGATTGGTTAGGAAGTCCTCTTGTACGTAGAAAAATTGAGGAACTTCAGAGATTCGCTGCTAGATGACGCTAGGTGGGTCATGGAAGATATATGTCTAGAACAGACTCACAGGTAGTATAAGCAAAGTATACCAACAAAAGGAAACCAGGAGATCACTGTTGGTGTTTGCGAAAAAAGGAAGTAATGAAATAAAGCAAAGAGAAGCAAAAGCTTACTCTGTCGTACCGTGTATTCCGAAGAATACTACAGGCTGGGAGGGGCAAACACTAACAGAGAACAAAAAACCAGATATTAAGAACTTAAAGGTAAAGGAGCAATTAAAGACAGTGGACTTATTATATGCCCATTAGTGGTCAAGATCTTGGCTACCCTAACTCTCCCGTCCCTTCCAGGGTAACACTCGGTCACTCTACCAGAGATCCAGACCAAGGGAGGAGAAGTGTCCCTAACCAGGACCAAGTCCCTCACTTTAATGTCGGGATTAGCAAGAAACCACTTCTGTCTCCGTTGCAAGGAAGTTAAGTATTCCAAATTCCACCTCTTCCAGAATGAATTACGGAGGGCTTCAAGTTTACGCCAAACAATAGGTAAATTAGAATCTCTGTAAGAGTTGGGAAAGGGAGGAGGGACAGAAAGAGAAGTGCCTATAAGGAATTGATCAGGTGTGAGTGGAAGCAGGTCATCAGGGTCATTGGAAAGCGTTGTTAAAGGGCGAGAATTAACAACACCTTCAATCAGAATAGACAGCGAATTAAATTCTTCATAAGTCAGAACGCGACTACCTAAAACCTTTCTTAGATGACGTTTAGTAAGCTTTACGCAGGATTCCCACCAACCACCGTGATGAGGGGCGTAGGGAAGTATAAAACGCCATTTGAAACCCTATGAGTAGGAAAAATTAGAAATCTGTTCCATGGCAGCAGAAGATGTAAGAGCTTTCTTCCACATGGAAGCTGCGCCTTGAAAAGTAGAAGCGTTATCAGTGAACATCTCAGAAGGAACACCACGCCTAGCAGCGAAGCGAGAGATGGCTGACAAAACGTAAGAAGTGGAGGCATTCGTTACTAGTTCCAAATGGATCGCGCCAGTAACCATGCAAACAAAGAGAGAAACATAGAGCTTACCAAACAATTTGCGTTTAGCTTCAGGGGAATTGCATTGATATTGGAACGGACCCATATAGTCCACACCAGTTAAAGCAAAAGGACGTATAGGAGAAGAGCGGAAAGGGGGCAGATCGTCATTAATTGAGTATTGACTTTAGTTTTTTTCTTTGAAGCAAGGAATGCATTTGTGAATTACAGAGGAAACTTCATGAATTCCATTTATGATCCAGTACTTTTCCCTTAAGAAGCAAAGCAGTGTGCGTGTACCAACATGCAGATAACGATAATGAAAGTTACGTATAATTAAAGAAGTTACGTGATATTTAGAATGCAAAATAACAGGATGCTTTTTGTCCTCAGAAAGCAAAGGTTGCGAGAGCCTACCACATACCCTGAGTAACCTATTGTCATCAAGGAACGGGGTTAAGGCACGAAGACAACTGGATTTCGGAAGATCCCTTTTAGCAGAAAGCAAAGACAATTCAGAAGAAAAGGTTTCTTGCTGTGTTAGTTGCAAAACCTTAATGATAGCAAGATTCAATTCATGATTGGTAAGGTGTGGTTTAGGGAGAAGAGGTTGGTCAACCACAAGATATTTCCATCTGAGAAGATAGGCAAAAATTCGAATTAATTTGTGAAAGGAAGAATAGCGGGACAACAAGGGATGAGAAACATTGGAAACAAGACACGAAGCAGTAGATTTAGATACTTTAGCGTCAGGAAAGTTGGAGTTTGTAGCTGGAGGTTTAGAAGGCCAACAAGAAGAGTCTTCGATTAACCACGAGGGCCCATGCCAGTACAACTGAGATGCTAGTAATTGAGAAGGTAAACATCCACGAGAAATGATGTCGGCGGTGTTGTCAGTGCTGGACACATGTTTCCATTGACATCCCGAAGAAAGAGTTTGAATTTTGGAAACCCTGTTTGCAACAAAAGTTTGCCAATGAACGGGGTTTTTGGAGATCCAAGAAAGAGTAATCATGGAATCGCTCCACAGATAAGTTTGCGAAAATTCGACCTTTAAGACATCCCGTAATTTTTTAACAAGTCCTGCGGCCATGTGTACAGCAAACAATTCAAGCCTAGGCAAAGTAATAGTTTTAAGAGGAGCAACCTTCGATTTGGCACAAACAAGGTTGGAAACTGAAGATCCATTTAACGAACCGCGATAAACCAAATGTGCACAGCAACCGTAAGCTTTTTCGGAACTGTCTGCAAACACATGAAGGAAAAAAGATGTATTAGGATGAGCGTTAATTAAATTCCTAGGAATTTCAATAAGAGAAAGATCAATCAAATTGATACGAAAAGAGAGCCAACTGTTAAGAAAAGAAAGGGGAACAGTTTCGTCCCATTCACATTTGAGCGACCATAGCTCTTGCATGAAAAGTTTGGCTATAACAATAACCGGAGCAAGGAATTGAAGCAGATCAAAAATTTTTGCAATTTCAGAGAGAATTTGCCTTTTTGTGTTAGGGAGCTCTTCGCCAAGCGAAACTTTATAGATGAGAGTATCAGTGCTAGTGCACCAATGAACTCCAAGAGTTTTTATGGATTCGGAATTTCCACAAATTTCAACGGAGGAGGGGTCAACATCTTCAATAGGAAACTGGGCGAGAAATTTCGCTGAATTGGAATTCCATTTATGAAGTGGAAATTCTCCATTCCTTAGCAATGCCTGAAGTTCTAGTGACACGAAAAAAGCTTCCTCCAGAGTGGGGAAGGACTGCAAGTAATCGTCAACATAGAATGATGTAGTTAGTGCTTCGGAAGCTTTAGAATCAAATAAATGACCATCTTGAGAGGCTAACAAATGTAGGGATCGGATAGCAAGGAAAGCGGAAGGTTTTAAGCCATAAGTAACCGTCTTTAAGCGAAATATCTTAATGGGTTTGCTGATTTCGTCGTGCCACAAGATTCTTTGGAGATCTTGTTGTTCAGGCTGAATTAAAACCTGACGGTACATCTGTTTGATGTCTGCTATAACAGCTATGGGAAATAATCAAAAGTTTAAGAGTATAGCAGATAAATCTGACTGAATAGCGGGACCAGAGTAATGAGTATCGTTAAGACTTTTGCCATTAACGTCAGGGTATGAACCATTGAAAACGACTCGGATTTTATCCTTTACAAGAGGGTTTCCCACACGGGATGATGATTTAAGAAAACCGTTTGAATTGGGGGGTGCAATTCATCAGATTTGCTGACAACTTCCATATGATCCAAGCTTTCATACTCATCCATGAAATCAGTGTACTGTTGTTTAACAAGTGGTTCTTTCTTGAATTTGCTCTCGATAGCAAAGAGAGCTTTTCGAGCTTTAGGTTGTGAATTAATACGTTGGGGGGGGGGGGGGGGGTTGAGTAATCTTGGCATCTGAACAATGAACCGGCCTTCAGGAGAACGAGTGGTAGTGTTCAAGAATAGTTGCTCACAGAATTCGTTTTCCGAAGAGGTTACGTTAGGAGAATCAACGCTTTCGAGCCTCCAGAACTGTTCTAAATCAGTATTAGCAAAATAACATTGAGATACGGGTTTGGGAGAATAATGAGGAAGTTGACCAGTAACGATCTATCCAAAATTAGTGTCTCTGGCAACCACGTTTGGGGATAACTTACGAACCTGTTTACGAAGGCAATTCCAGAAATCATTGGCACTAAAGAGTATGTCAATGGGGCTTTGTACATTGAACAGAGGGTCGGCTAACCTTAAATGCGAGGGAATGTTTAAACCTGAAATATCGACAGAGTGACTTGGAGTGTCTTCTCCTATGCTATTGAGAATGAGACAATTCAGTTTCAGAAAGTTATTTCTGTGACAAGTGTATCTTATGGTTACCTTTGAAAATTGTAAAGCTTGCGAATTTGAGCTGTTAATGCCTGATACATTGATAGAAGTGGGGTTTACAGGTAGGCCTAATTTCTAATCAAAGAATAGGACACAAAATCATGAGTTGCTGCTGAATCAAGAAGACCGCGAGCACTGACCCAGTTGCCGAATTTGTCCTGGACTTCGACTTGAACAGTGGATAACAATACTTGAGCACTACGCAAAGACTTAGCGGTTTGAATGTAAGAAGACGCACTAGGATTGCCGGTATTAACATTCTTCTGAGAAGTAGATGCTGCTGATGACCTCAATTGATTATGACGATGCAGTAAAGTGTGGTGCGGTTTTTCACAGTGGTAACAAAGTCTTGAAGACTTACAATTAGAAGCAGAATGCTTGGGTGCTAGGCAGTTAAAGCCATGTTTATTCTGGGAAACTAATTTTCTTCTGTCGTCGACTGACAGTTCTTTAAAAGATTTACATAGATACAAGGTTGGGAATCCTTGCAAAGTATGCACTTTAATGGTTCATTTAAACTCTTACGGGGTTCGCTATGGGTGTTTAAGGCGAGAGAGCTGACAATACGGCGTTCACTAGACCTAGTTGGGTAACCAGTGGCGTTTGTCTTTGGTTTAGACGAGCTGGACCCGGGTTTTTCGGTACTAGACGCTACGTGTTCGGTTTTAGATTTGAGGGACAGTAATTCAAGTTTAGAGCTAGGAGAAGAGAGTTCACTTTGATTAGCTAAAGCAGTTAAGAGTTGGCATCTAGCATTTATGAAGGTGGCTAAATGCTCATACGAGTAATTGTCACCTTTGGAAAGTTCCATTTCCCAAGCTTTGAGGGTAGCAACATCGACTTTAGAACAACTAAATGTATTAGGAAAGTGTCCCAGTGGTCAGTGGGTTGATCTAATTGGGATAAAGCTTTAACGTGAAGTTGTGTTGTATCGATGAGGGTACGCAGACTAGTGACGTCATTGTGCTGTGACGCAGGCAAATTGAATAGAGCCTTCATGTGGCGTTGAATACGTAGCCGTAAATTACCGTATCTTTCCTTCAACAGGTTAAAGGCGATGGGGTAGTTTACGGCACTTAACGGGAGTGCTCAACTAACTGCAGGGCTTGACCTTGTAGAATAAATCGCAAATAATGAAACTTGTAATGATTTGAATATCTTCATTTTCATGAACTAGAGAACAAAATAGTTCGTAAAAAGAATCCCAAGTAGATTCGTCTCTTGAGAAGTGGGGTAAATTAATCTTAGGTAGAATTGGTTTGGGCTTGTGAGTGCCCTAACGAGAAGAGGTTTGTTGTTCGTGAAGGGAACCAAGAACGGAACCATCCCTTTTCTGCTCCTCCTCAAGTTGGCGAATTATTTTAAAGGCGGAGGCTATACCGTCGTAATATTGATTTTCTACCTCTACTCGATCATCAGTTTGATTGAGCAAGCAGGTTTCAATTTCGGTTTGAATAGTACAATAGTTTTCATAAGAACGTTCATAGTCCGTTACGCGATGTTTTAACATATCTAATTGAGCTTCTGAGGGATCTAATTCCTTGATGTATCTTCGGAATCGGGTAAGTTGCCCTTTATAAGAAGCTCGTTTGGAAGTAAGTTTTTCATCCTTGCCGTCCTTATCTTTATCTGTGGAAGGCATGGCGAAATAGGTAAATTGAAGTATAACTTACGCAACTGTGGAACCTTGGAAAAGCTGTCAGACTGGCAGCAGCAAACAAGTTGAAAGGGAGAAATGCACCATAGGAGACAGAAGCAATCCCTTTCCACCTCACCAGCTTTGCACTGCGGAGTTATAGCTGAAAAATTCAAAGTAAATATTAATGATTTGCAAAATATTGACAAATGGACTTTCCCGGGTTTCGGCACCAAATTTTGGGTAGGTTTTTGCTAAGAATTAACCTTATCCACAAGGGAAGATGAATAAAGAAGTAAAGGGAAGTGGGTTTCGGACAGAGGAACAAGCGTGGATAATAGGACGAAAGTCCAAAATCAAATACCAATACATTTTGGAGAAAAATGTCACCGCAAAGCCCGTGAAATCACTAAAGTAAGTGGGGACTTGAACACAGCTAACAGGGAACGCAGCTAGAGCTTGGGCTATTTGCGGGCGAAAGGAGGTAATACCTTCCCTTCCAAGCCAAGATTCGGCTACTATGGGGAAGGGTGGTGGTCTGGCAAAGAAAGAAATGATAAGTTTCCTATGTATCTTTTTAAAGTAGTTTGTTTTAAACAAATATTTTGAAGAATACAAATAGTTTGGATTGGCCGCGATGTTTTGATTCTTGAAATTGTAGAATTTCTAAAAAGCGACCGAATGTTTCCAAGAAAGATAGGGATAAAGCAATTATACCCTTAGGAATAATTTTGGTAAGAGCACCAATAGTTGCATTTAGGAATGGCTAAGCTTTTACCCAGCAAAGCGCCGACTAAAAGTTTAGACAATGAGAAAAACTTAAATTTGTAAAACCAACCATAAGTTGTAGAGAAAATCTCAACAAGCAGGAAGCTGGCGTAGCGAGCTATGCTTGCCTTACTGGCCAGTTAGAATTAGATATCAAAGCTAAGAGAGGCTTTAATGAGTTTGTGACTAAGAGTTCTTGCTCAAATGCAACAAAAAGTGGAACCGTTATTAATTTTATTTGTAAGGTTTTTAAAGTTAAGCCCATAGGAAGAGTAGGGGAAGACTGGATCTTTCCTAATCGTTATTTTAGAGAAATGATAAAGCAAAAGGATAAATCTAAATTTATTTAACAATGCAAAAGGTGTAATCAATTTAGCACATATATAATTTAATTTTATAAAAAATTGGGGTCGCAGACCTCCTAAAATCATTTATAGCTTGCACCAGGCAATTGACAATTTTTTGTTTTGGAAATCTTCGAAAGATTTTAAAATGGTGCTAAGATTAATAAATAGAAGATAATTAACGTAATTAAAGTTAAATAATAAATCAAGTACAAAATGGGTACTTTAAGGATTTCCAGATGGGTATCATAGAAATATGAACAAATAACAACTTCGAAAGTAACAGCAAAAAAAAACAGGGAGAAAGGAAATAGAAGTTTCCATAGATTCTTATATTGATACAGAATTAATTTTAGAGGTTATACAAATAGGGCATGTCACTTATTGTGAAACCTGAAGAGAAAAATTAAAAGGAAGTTTCTAGAACTTCTATATTTAAACAGGATCACGAGGAAAAATGGGGCCAGTTACCCTTTCGTGAAACCTGTATAAAAGAGATTAATGAACGGTTCGGTAGACAATAACCAATTCTTGTGCTAGCAAGAAAAGTAATAGATTAATAAGCAGTTTCTAACTGCTGATATTTATACAGAGTGAATAAATGGAAAAAAGTTGGAAGGGCGCCTATGGTTTGGCGAGGCCTCGTTGCAAACTACATAAATTTAAAGATTAACCTAATTTGTTAGTAAAGAGGGGGCTGAGGAAGAGGAAATAGGAACTTTGTAGAGAAAGTTCTTGGCCTATCTTATTTATTTCGGACGAGCGCGACGCGGATGAGAAATCGAACGGGCACTGTTTCACTATAGTCTATTGACGTGGTTGAAAAGTTCACTATTGTAGCACAGAAAGTTTATAGCAAGGAAAGTTATTGCAATGGTGAAAAATAACTACTTGCACTAGATTTGCGAGAGTCTATTGCGTTGACAATTTGTAGGTTATAGTTGAATGCAGCAGAAAAATTCCAACGGAGGAAGAAAAATTAGGTGTTGATTAACTGTTCGTAAGGAAGATCCCTTGGTTAGAAAAAGTAGTCCCATATGTGAGTGGAAAATACTAGAAGATTTAACTTGTAGATGAATTGTTTGGCATGGAAAATTCCAGAACAATCATAACGGTTGAAATTGACAGAAAAAGTCCAGCGGTGGAACGAGGTAAGTTTTCTACAGACAGTGGGTGATTTAAAGATGTCCCACGTTGTGAGAAATTATCTCAGTTAATAAGCATAAGAAATGCTGCTTCATGTTAAGATTAGCTTAGATAGACAAAGCCCAACCTCGAAAATCCCGCGAAGATGGCTATTGCCCCACATTTAGTAATATCACACTGTCTGTAAATGATGGTTAAAAAGCATGTAGCTATTTAAAAGCAATTAAAATTAGTTGAAGAACGTTGAAGTAGTACTTAGCTCATTTCTGATGAACGGCGATTCTCGTAGTTGACCGCTATTTACGATCTGGACATGGCATCCAATTCGAAAGTTTGTCTCTCAAGGAGGGGAGACGAGTTCTAAGTAAGCTCCGACTGGAAGTCTTGACGACTGTAGCACAAGTGATGCCAGCTCAACGAAGCGCGGAGAGACCAGGGAAGGGAAAAGAGTGGGGGTAGCAAAGGAATATACATAAGAATAACCAACATTGTAAAAATTAATTCTCTTGATGAAATGGTCTTCAAAGAGTTGATACTAGGCTTCACTAGCGAAGCCTGGTGGATGAAAAAGTAGACGAAGTCCTCTTGATCACGGAGATGATAGCTGGCGATAGCGACGAGATCTGGTGGCCAGAATGGTAAGGAAGTTCTCTTGTACATATAAAAATTGAGGAACTTCAGAGATTCGCTGCTAGATGACGCTAGGTGGGTCATGGAAGATATATATCTAGAACAGACTCACAGGTAGTATAAGCAAAGTATACCAACAAAAGGAAACCAGGAGATCACTGTTGGTGTTTGCGAAAAAAAAGGAAGTAATGAAATAAAGCAAAGAGAAGCAAAAGCTTACTCTGTCTTACCGTCTATTCCAAAAAATACACCGCATGGCCTAGAGATATCCCTTGCGTAGCATAAACAAATGTCTCAACAGGCCCTTATCTCGCGCGAGTGTATATCCTCAGGGCACGCAGTAATGTTCTCTCCCTTCTCAATCATGCATCTGGCGGGTTCTGGCGATGAAACCTTTAAGGATATATTCTCCAGTCTTCATTTTAAAACTTGCATACGTTTCATGGTATGCATATGTATACATTTTTTGTAGGTCAAGCAAAATTTATTTTTCTTTAAGAAAATAAAGCACTATAAAAATAAGTAAAACAGTCCTTTATAAGTGATCCGAAATCGAAAATCATGCTATAATCAAATATATCAGATCACAAACTACATACAGATACAGTATTGTAGACCCCGAGTTTCGTTTTGAAGTTAGAATGATATTTCAAAGTTTACTTAATGGAGCGCGGAATTCGGAAACGAAGAGTTGTATCACTTTTGTAGTATTATATCTGAGAAACACAGAAGCAATTTCCAAAGAAAAAGGGAAATTAATGTACACTGATTAACATACTTCACTCGGGAGTTGGTTTAGCCTTTCTAATGTAATGTTGAAAAATCTATTTTTGTCCGCTTTTTTACGGATCCGGACCACTGTGCAACGTTACCTTGAGCGAGCCACATATGCCACTACCCGCATAGCCGTCATGATAATGTGAATCTACACGTTGGATAATAATAATTATAATAAATGATAATGCATATACAATAAATTATAAATAGTAAAAATAAATAAATAAGAATTAATATTAAATACATTTTAAACATTAAATTCACGGGTGACAAGGCGATTGACAAAGTAACAGAGATCATTCAAGAGGTCTGGGAAACCGAAAAACTCCCAAGTGACTGGACATCAGCCCTAATTTATCCCCTTTACAAGAAAGGTGATAAAGCTGTTGTAAATAATTACCGAGGTGTCTTGCACCTCTCGATATCATACAAAATTCTCTCAAAAGCATTTCGGACCCGAGCAGAAAAGCAACTCGATTCACAACTGGGTGAATATCAAGGAGGGTTTAGAAAAGGACGCTCATGTTCCGAGCAGATCATGAACCTTAAATCTATTCTATCATATCAGAAGATTAGGAACAGGAAGATTGTAGTTACCTTCGGCGACTTCAAGAATGCCTACGATTGTATCGATCGACATACACTCCTCCAAATTCTAAAGGAAATGTGCTTATAATACAAAACGAGGACAATCATTCGACCTTAACCAACACTACCTCGTAAGTGATATTTAGGGGAGAGATTTCAGACGCCTTCGAAGTCAGGAGAGGTGTTAGGCAAGGAGATGGACTATCGCGTCTATTTTTCGACTGCACACTTGGAAAGGATAGCGGAATAGCGCAAAGAGATACGTAATGAAGAGGTTGGGAATGGACTCATAGGCTACAAGAGAATGGATCTCACAGTTGACTGCTTAGCTTTTGCAGATAATCTTGCGATCTTCTCTGATTCCCTAGAAACTGCTACAAAACAAATCAACCAACTCAAAACCCAAGCAGGCCTCCAGATCGCCTTTGAGAAAACGGAGTTTATAACTAACATCAAGCTAGCCCCCAGAGAGTTAATTGTAGAGCAGGGAATACTCAAGCGGACAGAGAAGTTAAAGTACTTAGGTGAGTGGATAACAGCAAACAATTCTGAGAAAGATGCAGTCACATCAAGGTTCAACAAGGTGGAAGTGACATTCCAACTAACTAGGAATGTTTAAAATAAACGATCAGTGTCCCTCAATGCCAAGCTTAGACATTATTGTTCAGTTATTCGTTTAGAAATCCTGTACGCAGGAGAATGCCTGGAGAATGAACAGGAAAGGTTTGGTTGAAAAGATAGAGGCTAAAGAAGGAAATATTCTAAGTAGATACTGGGACCAATCAAGGAAAATGGAGAGATCAGAAGGTGGCACAACAACTAACTCTACCTTTGGAAAGGACAACAGACATCATGAGGAAAAGGAGGATTCTTTCTATGGCCACATAACACGCATGAACCCTCAGGGACTGACCAACTGCATCTTTTCCCACTTTGTAAACAAGAACACGAAGGGAATTAGATTCACCGAGGTTGAAAGAGATCTTCTAGAAATAGGGATCACGTTTGAAGACATCCAGGAACGTGCACCTCTTCTGAGAAAATTCGGAAGACACCAGCGATTCTCAGTAAAGCCAAATCTGAAAACAGGGAAAGAGTGGACTGATAAAAGAGAGGAGGCTCACAGAAAATTCATGCGGGAATACTGGAACAGAACTGAATCTCAGGGACGGTAGCGGTTGAAGTAGCGTGGTCCATAGTTGGCCGAATCGGATAATGGTAATCTTCTCCTTCTTCCTTCGTTACGGCCAACTAAGTACCACGTAATGTCAACTGTTTTTTCTGCATTTTGATGTTGGCCCAGTACTCCTTCATTCGCAATCGATGTTGCACCTTTTTCTCCGTCGTCCACGCCTTCCCGGTTTTTAGCTTCGGCTTAAGTTGAAAACTCCGATGTTTCTGAAGTTTTTCCCTAAGTGGGCCACGCTCCTGGATATATTCCCGTGTTATCCCAGTCTCCAACAGATCTTTCTCTACTTCACTGAACCAGGCCCCCTTTGTCTTTTTCTCACGGAGAAAAGCAAAAATTCTGTTGGATAGCCGTGTTGATTTCATTCGGGTTGTATGTCCATAAAAAGAAATACTCCTTTTCCTCATCACGTCGGTTATTTTCTCTACGTGAATGTAAGCGCGTGGTTGTGGTGTCTTCGGAACTCGCCGTGTTCTTTGACTGGACCCAGGATATTCCTCAATATCTTCCTTTCCTTGGTCTCCAGTTTTTCCATTAGGCCTATGCCTTTTCTATTCATGGAGGGACATTCCGCTGCATACAAAGCTTCTGGCCGGATGACCGTGAAGTAGTTCTTGAGTTTTGCGTTCAGGGATATAGATCTTTTGTTGTACACATTTTTAGTTATATCGTAAGCCATTTCAATTTTATTCAAGCATGACGCAAAAGTCTCGTTTTCGGACATTGAAGGGTCTATCCATTCCCCAATATACTTAAATTTCACAACCCGCTTGATTTTCCCATGATTCACTTCAATATGTTTTGGAGCCGTTTTGATGTTAGTAATAAATTCTGTTTTCTCGAAAGAGATCAGGAGGCCCGCCTTTGCAGCTTGTGTTTGAAGCTGGTTGATCGGCTTCCTGGCCGTATCCAACGAATCCGCAAAACCGCAAGGTCATCTGCAAAGGCTAGACAGTCAATTGATAGGTTCTGACCAAGTCTGATTCCATTTTGGACTCCTTCATCACTCATTGTTTTGGGCCACTCACGGATAACTTTCTCAAGAACGCAGTTGAATAGTAGAGGTGAGGGACCATCCCCCTGTCGAACTCCTGTCCATATCTCGAAGGCATTGGAAATCTCGCCTCTAAACTTAAATTTTGAAGTTGTGTTGGTGAGAGTCTGTTGGATGATCGCTCTAGTTTTGCTGTCTAGGCCGAACTCCTTTAGAATCTTAAGTTGGGTCGTCCGATCAATGGAGTCATAAGCTTTCTTAAAATCAATGCAGGTTACTACAAATTTCTTACTCCTTAGTTTCAGATATGAAAGGATAGATTTGAGATTCATGATTTGCTACACACATGACTGTCCCTTCCTAAAACCTCCTTGATAATCACCCAGTTCTACATCTAGCTGTTCTTCAGCCCTAGTTTGAAGAGCTTTTTGAGAGGATTTTGTAAGTTATCAGTAGGAGGGAGATGCCTCGATAGTTGTTAACATCTGCTTCATCGCCTTTCTTATGAAGGGGGTGGATTAAAGCAGAAGTCCAGTCACTTGGAAGTCTTTCGGTATCCCAAATTTCATGTATGATGTCCGTTAATTTATCCACTGTATTGTTACTAGCAAACGTCCACAGTTCAGCGATTATCGAGTCTTCACCTGGAGCTTTATGGTTCTTTAGAGATCGGATAATCTGTTTGACTTCCTCTTTCGTGGGTGAAGAGGAATCTTGGTTGACTTGCGCATGGTCATTAAATGTGAATAAGGACAATAGTAATAATAATAATAATAATAATAATAATAATTGAACAAACATTAAAAAAAATAAAAAAAATAAAATAATCCATCGGCGGCCATCTTGGATCGATTGCTCGGGGTATCCTAATGTGAGCAGCAGCTAGGTTTCATGTTACATGACTTTGTGAAAACCGCTCCAAACCTCACCTACCCTTGGAAACGTTCATCAGTAATAAAATATATTAAAATTGTAGATGACAAGTCGTATGGATAGAGTGAGCATACACCTGTGGTTTTAGCACTCACTTGATTTTCTCCGATTACTGTTCGGGTGATATCGAATATTTTCGGAAATCTTTGGTCGATGACCTTTTATTCAACGGTAATCGGTAAATCTATAATCATTAAATAATTTCAAATAGGCCTACATAAATATGAAATAATAAATAAATCGACAAAGTAGTAGGAAGGGAACAGAAACTTACCAAAGTAGGTCAACAGAGATGAGACTAGAGCAAGTAAATTGAAAAATGCTGGACTTTTGTGTAAAATTTTATTAAATTTGGAAAACTCTGTTGAACATTTTTGGGAATTCTGAGGGTGGTGGTGGGATAGCGGTAGGTAGTAGAGGCGGGAGTATGGAGGCATCTGCCATAAAGTTTGAAATGCTCGCCATCTTGGAAGAGCCTCAAGTGCGCATGTTTTTAAAATGTTCTTATTTCCCTGGGGGTGTGCATATTTTTTATTTTAGAAAGGAATAGATTTCTCATTTAGATAGTGGGGAAGGAGCCCTTTCGTTTGAGCCCTCACACGACTTTCTTCGCTCTTACTCGTTCGGCAGTGCGCACGGCCTTTTCCCTGGATTCATATACCCCATGGATAGGATCCCTCCTCCGACTCAACTCTTATACTTAAACGTATAGAGCCGCACCCAAATTTTACTTATCCTCATAATCGAGACGTTGGAAGATCATGTTGACTGTCACAAGCGCTTTTCTCTTGCCATGAAAGGATTAACACGTTCATCCGTAAGACCTATAAATCCAAAACTACCGACTTACAGTATAAAACAGTATTGTTTGGATAATATGGTTCGACAGCAAGAAGACCACTCCATTTAAGAGTAGATAAAAGCTCAGTTCCTAGTAGTTAAGGAAAACGCGCAAAAAAATGCAAATTGCTCAAAATGCACTTGTTAAGTTTTCACTAAATAGAACTCCTGACCATAATGTTATTATTCCGTTTCCCTCGATCATCTAACATAGCAAAATAAAATGCTTTTGAGTTGGTCAACACGATTGTACCGAAATTGTAAAGAGTGTTATTCCCTGAACCAACTTCCATGAGGCAAAAAAAAAACTGGGTTACAACTTCCGATCATCATCATACGCATTATATCTTGGCTCTTATATCTATGTCTACGAATACAGAAGATTATTATATACTTATCGGGAATTGCGCTAAGTAATTTTTGATCTTATAATGGTAGAGAGTATTTTACTCGTTCTAAGATTAGAGATTCTTCTCAGAAACGACCACAATTCAGAGAACACTTGAACAAGAGATAGATTCGTAGCCTCACTCAATCAAAATGGTAACAAAATTAAGATGACATACATATGCATAACCTATTGAGAAAACTTTACAAATATAGAAAATTTGAAAAGACACATGTTGGTCCATAGTCCTCGAAAACCACGTTCCTGTGGTATATGTGGAGCAAACGGTTCTGGAATAGTCAGAAGAATCATGATAATTCATAGTGGTGTAGGATACCAGGTACGCGGTGCGACTATGCGCTCCTTTGCCTGGGTAATTAAATGAAATGGGGAATGATTAGCTACATTATTGATTTTGTTACGTAATAAATAGGACCTGGATTTTAATTAATTAATTAATTCATTCATTTATTAATTTGTTGATAGATGCGGAGCTAAGTTAACCGAGCAAGACAGCTTAAATGCACACCTGATGAGCCATAGTGGTCTCAAGCAAAATTCCTGTGGAACATGTGGAGCAAACTTTGCTCGGGTAGGTAATCTGAAGCAGCACATGTTAATCCATAGCGGTATTAAGCCATATTCCTGTAGTACGTGTGGAGCAAACTATGCTCAGGAAGTTGTTTTGAAGAAACACATGAAGATTCATAGTGGTGGAAGGCCTTATTCCTGTAGTACATGCAGTGCAAACTTTACTTGGAAATTTCACTTAAACAGGCACATGTTGATCCACAGTGGTATAAAGCCCTATTCCTGTGATACATGCGGAGCAAAGTTTAGACATAAAGGCACTTTAGAAACACACATGATGATTCATAGTGGTGTGAAGCCATTTTCGTGTAGTATATGCGAAGCAAAATTTACTAAGATAAGCAATTTGAAGACACACATGATGATCCATAGTGGTTTCAAGCCAAATTCCTGTGGTGTATGTGGAGCAAACTACGCTCGGAAGGATAACCTGAAGCAGCACATGATAAGCCATAGTGGTACAAAACTATATTCCTGTGGTACATGTGGGTCAAGCTTTGCTAAGGAAAGTGTTCTGAAGAAACACTTGGTAATCCATAGCGGCATAAAGCCTTATTCCTGTAGTACATGCGGTGCAAACTTTACTTGGAAAAGTGACTTGAACAGGCACAAAATGATCCATAGTGGTATTAAGCCTTTTTTCTGTGATACATGCGGATCAAATTTTACAGAGAAAAGCAGCTTAAAGGCACACATGATGATTCATAGTGGCCTAAAGCCACATTCGTGTAGTGTATGCGAAGCAAAGTTTGCAAAGATAAGTAATTTGAAGACACACATGATGATCCATAGTGGTCTTAAGCCACATTGCTGTAGTACATGTGGAACAAAGTTTGCTCGGAAAGGTGACCTGAAAAGGCACATGATAGTTCATAGTGGTGTACATGTAGGGTAGTACATAACGAGCATACGTTTACTTGGAAAACTGACCTGACTAAACGCATGATGATCCAAAGTGGTATAATGCCTTATTCTTGTGTTATATGCGGAGTAACGCTTACTTAGAAAGGCAGTTTAAGGACACTTGTGATTCATAGTGGTCTCAAGCCACATATCTGTAGTACATGTGCAGCGACATTTACGCGGAATGATCATCTGAAGAAACACATTATGATCAAATGTAGTCTTTAGCTACATATTCGTGGATTAAGTGGATTTAACTTTACCCGGGGATGTTCGTGGAGACCAGGATATCGGTCCATAGTAGTCTAATGCTAAATTCCTGTGGTAAATGTAGAGCGAACTTTACTGAGAAGGGACTAATTTGCTACTTGATGTCATGGTAACTTGCTGCAACTAGGTATTGGAATTTTTTGCATACTAATACCAGATAGATCCTCAGCACAAAACATATCCATGTTAAAAGTCCACGATAGCACACATCTCTCTTGAGTGTACATGGGGGTGTTGTGATATCACATTTTTGTTCTTTGCTATGTTTTTTGTCAGCTTGTCTAATTGCAGTCAGTGTTCAATGATTTGAATATGAAAGGTGTATGGGAAGCGAAGTTCACACTGCTAACTGATAATTGGGACCATACTAGACGATAAACGACAAACTGTAGTAGCAAATGAAAATAAATAAATAAATATCACAAAATCTAACTTCCCAATACGCAGAAATCTTCAGATATGATGCGGCAGACGACCATCTAGGATGTGCTGCCTAAAATACCATGATGAAATGAATATCAAGAACAGTACCATCAAAACAAAAAATGCCCGCAAAACCGTAAGCATGATGGTGCAGATTACCTCTATGTTCCGCCTTCATAACAAGAATTACAAAACATCCAGCCAATTCCGTCTGTACTAACAGAAATGAACTGATATTACAATGATTTCCCAAAGGTAAATTCACACACTTAAGTGAGCACCATCTTGGCGTTGCTGCCTGAACTACTAGAAGTGAATGAATATCAAAAAGATTATCATCCAAAATAAATACAAACAAGATGTTCAGTAAAGAACATATAGCCTAATTTCCCCTAAATGCATGGGTATGTTATGACTCTTTGTCCTTTTCAAGGAGCAGACAATTGAATTATCGTTGTAGTAGCTTGTTGAAATGCACCGTGTTATACGGATATTAAACATGAATATTAGGAGTCCTTTGCTAGTGCTACCTCTGTACCAAATTTCGTTCAATTCGGTTTCACTGTGTTTGAATTGATTGGGGAATCAATTTGCACACATACATGGTCGCTATGTGCAAACTATTGAGCTGATGATCTTGTAGTTTGGTCAAAAGATGCCTACCACATAAAGGTATGTTGTTGCACAATTTAGTAGAGATCAGATGATTAGGTTGGTCGTAATTTTATTCAAGCTTTTATCATTTAAGTGGCTGCCATTACGTTTCTGTCTCGTAGACGGGGATACAAAACTTGACACTGAGGAGCCCTTTGCTAGTGCTACCTCTGTACCAAATTTCGTTAAATTCGGTTTCACCGTGTTTGAATAGATGGGGGAATCGATTTGCACACATACATGGCCGCCATCTGCAAACTAGTGAGCTGATGATCTTGTAGTTTGCTAAAAATATGCTTCTCATACAAAGGTACGTTGTTGCAAAATTTGGTAGAGATCAGATTATTAGTAGGTTGGTCGTAATTTGATTTAATCATTTAATATTTCGGTGGCCGCCATTACGTTTTCGTCAATATGTCGGCGATATAAAACATGACACTGAGGTGCCCTTTTCAAGTGCTACCTCAGCAACAAATTTCGTTCAATTCGGTTTCACCGTGTTTGAATAGTTTGGAGGAATCGATTTGCACACATACATTGCCGCTTTCCGTAAATTATTGGTCTGATGACCTTGTAGTTTGGTCAAATGATTCTTCATATATAAAGGTATACTGTTGCAAAACTTAGTAGAGATCAGATGATTAGGTTGGTCGTAATTTGAATTAAACTTTTACCATTTGGGTAGCCGCCATTACGTTTTCGTCGAAATGGCGGCGATATAAAACATGACACTGAGGTGCCCTTTGCTAGTGCTACCTCTGTACCAAATATTGTTCAATTCGGTTTCGCGGTGTTTGTATTGATAGGGGGAATCGATTTGCACACAAACATGGCCGCCATCCGCAATGTATGGGTCTGATGATCTTGTAGTACAATCAAAAGACGCTCGACATATAAATATATGTTGTTGCAAAATTTGGTAGAGATTGGATGAATAGGTTAGTCGTAATTTGATTTAAGCTTATTTTGGGTGGCCGCCATTACGTTTCCGTCAAGATGGCGGCCATATAAAACATGTCACTGAGGTGCTCTTTGCTAGTGCTACCTCTGTACCAAATTTCGTTCAATTCGGTTTCACCGTGTTCGAATAGATAGGTGGGGCAGACATTCAGAGCACACACACTCACAGACACACACACACAGAGACACAAATTTTCGCCCTGTGTTGATCTCATAAGTCCACTTTCATTTTTTGCAAAAATCAAAATAGGCTAAAATTTCAGTCATGAATATGTAGCCTACTTTCTCCTAAATGTATTATTTTAGTTGTAACTCCTTATTTTAATGGAATGTTCGTTAAGAGTTGTACGCTATATAAAAGCCTTCGTTGAGTAAGTTTCGTTATAATTCAGCAATTGCCTTCAGAGGAATTGATAAGAACATAAAATAATAGCCCATCCACCGTCTTGAATGTATGAAATCTTTTTCATTCGACCTCTGGAGAGAAAGCCTTTTTTGAGAACCTACACATTCTACGCGTTTCGTCATTTTAATTGTAAAGAATAGTGGATTATCGATATGAATGTCTTAAGTATTTAACTGTGTGCTCAATGCAGAGTGATAGTCGTACGACTAATAGAAGCGCTAATCCTATATGTTACAAAGTTTCGTTGTAATTGCGTAATTAGGTCATATGTTATTGATTTTGAAGTCTCAGCCACAGTCTGAAATATAGAGCGTAGTAGCTCTTTTAACTTTGCTATGTAAATCCACCTACGGGTCTACATTAATGATAATTTGAGATTTTGTATCTCTAAAATATATAGATATTTGCTTGAATATTTTATAAATCCAAGATGGCAGCTGCGCGCAATGTCATAATATTTGTACGGTACTCCTTCCTTACAAAATTTCCGTTTGATATTATATCGTGCGATGAATATATTAAAGTCATAGGAATACGCCCAGGAGCCATCGTGAACTTATGGAGTCGTTGTTCTGTTGAATTAGTCACAAAGTGGCCTCGTACAAAGCTAATTTTTGTTGTCTCTTAAATATATATCTAGTAACTCATTATCATATTCTATATTTTCATGATGGCCGCCACGCGGTGGATGTTATACCTAGGGCTAATTTCAGCAATGTCCCATAAACGGTCCTTTTTGCTGCTAAGTTTCGTTGTAATTGCGCAATACTTTCTGAATGACTCGCTCCTGTATTACGTTTACGCCAAACCGCCACCTTGAACATTTAATGTCGCTGTTATTTTCTTTTATGCTTTCTACACACCACGAGTTTTAACCTTATCTGTAATTTTCGTTATTGTAGTCCAAAAGTATAGAAAGTTATCTATTTTTAAACAATGCAATTTCAGGATGGCCACTACGCGCTATATTCACTGTAATAATTTCATTACTAACGCATCTGACGCATGTAATATATTACTCGTCTTCTACAAAGATTCGCGTTAATTGTGCAATAACGTCTTCAGTTATCTTTTGACTAATACAAGTGGAAGGTCTTATATGATACTCACCTGATGGTAAGAGTTGTGCTAATTACCCAATTAATTTCTGAATTGTCTATTACAATGTTCTAATAGTTCACGCAACCACCATCTTGAAAGTATAGAGAGTCTGTTCTTTAGCTTTCCTAATACAAGGCTACACATACGGTCATAACTTGTCACTAATTATCTCTCCTGTAGCTCTTAAGTACGGTATTGATAATTATATATTTTATTGTTTTATATCTTATCTTATCTTATCTTATCTTATATATAAAAATGAATGTTCGTTTGTTCGTCTTTTATGCGTTCATAAACCGTTCATCCGATTGCGATCAAATTTTGGAGAGTTGTTGTAAACACTTCCGGGATGGTTCTAGGCATAGTTAAGCCAATTTAAAATAGAGAGTGCGTGAGTAATTTAAACAAATGAGTGTTGGCGATGCGTTCATATAGCCTACAATTCATCCGATTGCGACCAAATTTTGGTGTTTTGTTTAGCACACTTCCGGAATGCTTATAGGCATAGTTAATCCAATTTACAACAGATAGTGCGCGAGTAGTTTAAACAAATGAGTGTTGGTTATGCGTTCATATACAATTCATCCGATTGCGATCAAATTTTGGTGAGTTGTTGTGCACACTTCCGGGAAAGTTATAGGATAGTAAATCCAGTTTACAATAGAAGGCGCGCGAGTAGCTTCAACAAAATAGCGTGCGGTTCGTTTCAACAAAGACCACATGCGTTCATACACCATTCATCCCATTGCGATTAAACTTGGGTGAGATGTTGTGTACACTCCAGGGAAGGTTTCTGGCTTAGTGAATCCATTTTACAATAGGTAGCGCACGAGTAGATTCAACAAATGAGCGACGACGAGTGAAACGTTTCAACTAAGTCCCGTATGCGTTCATATACCATTCGTCCGATAGCGAAAACACTTGGGTGAGATGTTGTGTACACTTCAAGGAAGGTTTCTGACTTAGTAAATCCATTTTACAATAGGTAGCGCACGAGTAGATTCATCAAATGAGCGACGACGTGCGAAGCGATTCAACAAAGTATCGTATGCGTTCATATACCATTCGTCCGATAGCGATGAAACTTGGGTGATATGTTGTGTGTACATCAGGGAAGGATTCTGGCTTAGATCATCCACTCTTCAATAGGTAGCGCACGAGTTTATTCAACAAATGAGCGACGGCACGTGGATCGTTTCAACGAAGTACCGTATGCGTTCATATACCATTCGCCCGATTGCGAAGAAGTTTGGTGAATTGTTATGTGCACACTCCAGGAAAGTTTTCTGGCTTAGTAAATCCATTTTACAATAGGTAGCGCACGAGTAGATTCAACAAATGAGCGAAGGTGCGCGAATGGTTTCAACAAAGTCCCGTATGCATTCATATACTATTCATTCGATTGCGATGAAACTTTGGTGAATTGTTGTGTACACTCCAGGGAAGGTGTCTGGCTTAGTACATGCATTTCACAACAGGTAGCGCACGAGTAGATTCAATAAATGAGCGACGGCACGCGAATCGTTTCAAAAGAGTCCCATATGCTTTCATATACCGTTCATGCGATTGCGATGAGACTTTGGTGAATCGTTGAGTACACTCGAGGAAAAGTTAAGGCTTAGTAAATCTGTTTTACTAGAGGTAGCGTACGAGTAGATTCAACGAATGAGTGACGGCATGCGTACCGTTTATACAAAATCCCGTATGCGTTCATATGCTATTCATCTGATTGCGATGAAACTTTGATGAGTTGTTGTGTACACTCCTGGGAAGGTTTTCTACTTAGTAAATCCATTTTGCAATAGGTAGTGTACGAGTAGATGCAACAAAAGAGTAACGAAGCGCGAAACGTTTCAACAAAATCCCGTGTAAGTTCATATACCATTCATCGATTGCGATGAAACTTTGTTGAGTTGTTGAGCACGCTCCCAAGAATGTTTCTAAATTATTCAATCCATTTTACGATAGTTTAGAGGCTGTTCACGGAAATTAAAAAAAGATTGTTTCCAAAAGCACTCCAAGAAACAAAATTACAACGCCAGCACTTTCTTTGATTGGCATTGCAACGCATGCCGGGTACAGATACTCTTATATATTTATAAAGAATGTCTGTCTGTTCGTCTTTTATGCGTTCATAAACCATTCATCCGATTGCGATCAAATTTTGGTGAGTTGTTGTACACACTTCCGGTACGTTTATAGGCATAATTAATCAATTTTACAATAGATAGCGCGCGAGTAGACTAAACAAATGAGTGATGGCGATGCGTTCATATACAATTCATCCGATTGCGATCAACTTTTGGTGAGCTGTAGTGCACACACGCGAGAAATTTATAGGCGCAGTAAATCCAATTTACAATAGATGGCACGCGAGAAGCTTCAACAAAATTGCGTGCGATTGGTTTAAACAAAGTCCCACATGCATTCATATATCATTCATCCCAATGCCATGAAACTTGGGTGGGATGTTGTGTACACTTCAGGGAAGGTTTCTGGCCTAGTAAATCCAATTTCAATGGGTTGCGATCGAGTAGAGTCTACAAATGAGCGACGACGCGCGAAGCGTTTCGACAACGTCCCGTATGCGTTCATATACCATTCGTTCGATATGGATGAAACTTGGGTGAGATGATGTCTACACTCCAGGGAAGGTTTCTAGCTCAGTGAATACATTTTACAATAGGTAGCGCACGAATAGATTCAGAAAATGAGCGACGACATGCGATGCGTTTCAACAAAGTCCCAGATGCATTCATATACCATTCATCCCATTGCGATGAAACATGCTTGAGATGTTGTGTACACTTCATGGAAGGTTTCTGGCCTAGTAAATCCACTATAGGATAGGTAGGGCACGAGCAGATACAACAAATGAGCGACGACGCGCGAAGCGTTTCAACCAAGTTCCAGATGCATTCATATATCATTCATCCCAATGCCATTAAACTTGGGTGAGATGTTGTGTACACTTCAGGGAAGGTTTCTGGCCTAGTAAATCCAATTTACAATAGGTAGCGCTCGAGTAGATTCAACAAATGAGCGACGAAGCGTTTCGACAACGTCCCGTATGCGTTCATATACCATTCGTCCGATTGCGATGAAACTTGGGTGAAATGTTGTGTACACTCCAGGGAAGGTTTCTGGCTTAGTACATGCATTTTAAAGTAGGTAGCGTACGAGTAGATTCAACAAATGAGTGACGGCATGCGAACTGTTTAAACAAAATCACGTATGCGTTCATCTACCATTCATCCGATTGCGATGAAACTTTGAAGAGTTATTGTGTACACGCCAGGGAAGGGTTTCGACTTAGTAAATCCATTTTACAATATTTAGAGCACGAGTAGATCCAACAAATGAGTGACCACGCTTGAAGTGTTTCAACAAAATCCAGTATGCGTTCATAAACCATTCATCGATTGTGATGAAACTTTGATGAGTTGTTGTGTGCACTTACGTGTAGGTTTCTAACTTAGTAAATCCATTTCACAGTAGGTAGCGAATGAGTTGATTCAACAAATGAGGGACAGCACACTAATCGTATAAATGAAATTCCGCATGTATTTATATGCCATTCATCCGATTGCAATGAAACGTTGGTGAGTTGTTGTGAACGTTCCCACGAATGTTTATAATTTAGCTAATCCATTTTACGATAGTTTGGAGGCAGTTAGCGGAAATTGAAAAAAAGGATTGTGTACCCAAAAGCACTTCAAGAAACAAAATTACAACGCCAACACGTTCTTTGAATGGCGTTGCAACGCATGCCGGGTTCAGCTAGTTAATATATAAAAATAAATGTTCGTTTGTTCGTCTTTTATGCGTTCATAAACCATTCATCCGATTGTGATCATATTTTGGTGAGTGTTTTTGCACACTTCCGGGATGGTTATAGGCATAGTTAATCCAATTTACAATATATAGCGCGCGAGTAGTTTAAACAAATGAGTGTTGGCGATGTGTTTATATAGCCTGCAATTCATCCGATTGCGACCAAATTTTGGTGGGATATTGTGCACACTACCGGGAAAGTTATAGGATAAGTAAATCCAATTTACAATATATAGCGCGCGAGTAGCTTCAGCAAAATGGCGTGGGATTCGTTTCAGCAATTTCCCACATGCATTCATATACCATTCATTCCATTGCGATGAAACTTGGGTGAGACGTGTACACTTCAGGAAAGGTTCCTGGATTTGTAAATCCACTTTGCAATAGGTAGCGCACAAGTAGATTCAACAAAAGAGCAACGACGCGCAAAGCGTTTCAAAAAAGTCCCGTATGCGTTCATATACCATTCGTCCGACAGCGATATTACTTGGGTGAGATGTTATGTACACTCCAGGGAAGGTTTTGAGTTAGTAAATCCATTTTACAATAGGTAGCGCACGAGTAGATTCAATAAATGATTGACTACGCGCAAAGTGTATCAACAAAGTCCCGTTTGCGTTCATGCTCATCCGATTGCAATGAAACTTTGATGAGTTGTTATGTGCATTCCAGGGAAGGTTTTGAGTTATAAAAATCCATTCAAAATAGGTGGCGCATGAGTAGATTCAATAGATGAGCGACGACGCGCGAAACTTTTCAACGAAGTCCCATTTGCGTTCATATACCATTCATCCGATAGCGATGAAACGTTAATGAATTGTTGTGTACGCTCCAGGAAAGGTGTCAGGCTTAGCACATGGATTTTACAATAGGTAGCGCACGACTAGATTCAACAAATAAGCAACGGCACGCGATTCGTTTCAACAAAGTCCCGTATGAGTTCATATACCGTTTATCGATTGCGATGAAACTTTAATGAGTTGTTGTGTACACTTAAGTGAAGGTTTCTACCTTTTACATCTATTTCACAGTAGGTAGCCCAAGGGAGGGTGCAAGAATCGTTTAAACAGAATCTCATATGCATTCATATGCTATTCATCCGATTACGATGAAACTTTGGTGAGTTTTTGTGCACGATCCCACGAATGGTTCTAAATTAGCCAATCCATTTTACGATAGTTTGGAGGCAATAAACGGATATTGAAAAAATATTGTGTTTCCAAAAGCACTTCAGGAAACAAAATTACAACGCCAACACTTTCTTTGATTGGCATTGCAACGCATGCCGGGTACAGCTTGTATATATAAAAAAAGAAGAATGTTCGTTTGTCCGTCTTTCATGCGTTCATAAACCATTCATCCGATTGCGATCAAATTTTGATGAGTTGTTGCGAACACTTCCGTGATGGTTATAGGCATAATTAATCCAGCGTACAATTGATGGCGCGCGAGCAGTTTAAACAAATGAGTGCTAGCGATGCGTTCGTAAACAATTCATCCGATTGCGATCAAATTTTAGTGAGTTGATGTGGACACTCCCGGGAAAGTTATACGCATATTAAATCAAATTTCCAATAGATAGCGCGCGAGTAGCGTCAACAAAATGGCGTGGTATTCGTTTCAACCAAGTTCCACAAGCGTTCATATACCATTCATCCCATTGCGATGATACTTGGGTGAGATGTTGTGTATTCTTCAGGAAGGATTCTGGCTTAGTAAATCCACTTTACAATAGGTAGCGCCCGAGTTGATTCAACAAATGAGTGACGACGCACGAAGCGTTTCAACAAAGTCCCTTATGCGTTCATATATCATTCGTCCGATGGCGATGAAACTTGGGTGAGATGTTGTGTACACTTCAGCAAATGTTTCTGGCTTAGTAAATCCATTTTACAATAGGTAGCGCACGAGTAGATTCAACATATGAGCGACGACGTGCGAAGCGAATCACTAAGTCCCATAGGCGTTCTTATACTATTCGTCCGATAGCGATGTATCTTGGGTGAGATGTTGTGTATACATCAGGGAAGGTTCCCGGCTTAGTAAGTCAACTTTACAATAGGTAGCGCATGAGAAGATTCAACAAATGAGCGACGAAGTGCGGAGCGGTTTCATCAGAGTCCCGAATGCGTTCATATACCACTCGTCCGATAGCGATGAAACTTGAGTGAGATGTTTTGTACACTCCAGCAAAGGTTTCTGGCTTAGAGAATCCATTTTACAATATGTAGCACACGAGTAGATTCAACAAATGAGCGATAAACTGCGATGGGTGTCAATCTATTCCCGTATGCGTTCATATACCATTCGTCCGATAGCGATGCAACTTGGGTGATATGTTGTGTGCACATCAGGGAAGGTTACCGGCTTAGTAATCCACTTTATAATAGGTAGCGCACGAGTAGATTCAACAACTGAGCGACGGCACGCGAATCGTTTCAACAAAGTTCCGCATTCGTTCATATACCATTCATGCGATTGCGATGAAACTTTGGTGAAATGTTGTGTACACTCCATGAAAGGGTTCTGACTTAGAACAGGTAGCGCACGAGAAGATTCAACAAATGAGCGACGGCACGCGAATCGTTTCAAAAAAGTCCCGTGTGCGTTCATATACCATTCGTCCGATTGCGATGAAACTTTGGTGAATCGTTAAATACACTCCAGGGAAGGTTTCATGCTTAGTAAGTCTGCTTTACAACAGGTAGCGTACGAGTAGATTCAACAAAAGAGTGACGGAGCGAGAATCTCTTAAACAAAATCCCGTATGCGTTCATATACCATTCATCCGATTGCGATGAAACTTTGATGAATTGTTGTGTACGCGCCAGGGGAGGTTTTCGACTTTTAAAATTCATTTTACAATGGGTAGCGCACGAGTAGATGTAACAAATGGGTGATGACGCGCGAAGCGTTTCAACAGAATCCTTTATACGTTCATCGATTGCGATGAAAGTTTGATGTGTTGTTGTGTGCGCTTACGTGAAGATATCTAACTAAGTAAATCCATTTCAATGTAGGTAACGCACGAGTAGATTCAACAAATGAGTGACAGCGCACGAATATTTTAAGAAAATCCCGTATGCGTACATATGCCATTTTTCAATTGCGATGAAACTTTGGTCAGTTGTTGTGCACGCTCACACGAATGTTTCTTAATTAATGAATCCATTTTAAGATAGTTTATATACAGTTAACTGAAATTGAAATAAAAATATTGTGTACCCGAAAGCACTTCAAGAAACAAAATTACAACGCCAACACTTTCTTTGATTTGCATTGCAATGCATGCTGGGTACAGCTTGTATATATATAAAATAAGAATGATCGTTTGTTCGTCTTTTATGCGTTCATAAACCATTCATCCGATTACGATCAAATTTTGGTGAGTTGTTGTGCACACTTCCGGGATGGTTATAGGCATAACTAATCCAGTTTACAATATATAGCGCGCGAGTAGTTAAAACAAATGAGTGTTGGCGATTCGTTCATACACAATTCATCCGATTGCGATCAAATTTTGGTGAGTTATTGTGCACACTCCCTGGAAAGTTATAGGCATAGTTAATCCAATTTTCAATAGATAGCGCGCGAGTAACTTCAATAAAATGATGTGCGATTCGTTCCAAAGGAGTCCCACTTGTGTTCATATACCATTCCTATCATTACGATGAAACTTGGGTGTGATGTTGTGTACACTTCAGGGAAGGTTTCTGGCTTAGCAAATCCATTTTTAGCCTACTTTCGATTTTTTGCATAAAATGTGTGTCTGTGTGTGTGTGTGTGTGTGTGTGAGTGTGTGTACTCTGAAAGTCTCTCCCCCCGTATCAATTCGAACACGGTGAAACCGAATAGAACGAAATTTGGTACAGAGGTAGCACTAGCAAAGGGCACCTCAGTGTCATGTTTTATATCGCCGCTATCTTGACGGAAACGTAATGGCGGCTGCCCAACTGTTCAAAGCTTAAATCAAATTACGACTAACCTAATCATCCGATCTCTACCAAATTTTGCAACATTATACCTTTATATACGAAGGATCTTTGACCAAACTACAAGGTCATCAGCCCAATAATTTGTCGATGGCGGCCATGTATGTGTGCAAATCGATTCCCCCTATCAATTAAAAAACTGTCAAACCGAATTGAAGGAAATTCGGTACAGAGGAAGCACTAGCAAATTGTACCTCAGTGTCATGTTTTATATCGCCGCCATCTTGACGAAAACCTAATGGCGGCCACACAAATGTTAAAAGCTTAAATCGAATTACGACCAATCCAATGATTTGATCTCTACCAAATTTTTCAACATTATACCTTTATGTATGAAGGACCTTTTGACCAAACTACAAGGTCATCAGACCAATAATTTGTGGATGACGTCCATGTATTTGTTTAAATCGATTCCCCCTATCTATTCAAACACGGTTATACCGAATTGAACGTAATTTGGTATAGATGTAGCACTCGCAAATGGCAACTCAGTTTCATGTTTTATATCGCCGCCATCTTGACGGAAACGTAATGGCGGCCATCCCAATGTTAAAAGTTTAAATCAAATTACGACCAACGTAATCATCAGATCTCTACCAAATTTTGCAACAACATACCTTTGTGTGAGAAGTGTTCATTAGGCAAGCTATACGGTTATCAGTCCAATAGTTTGCATATGGCGGCCATTTATGTGTGCAAATCTATTCCCCCTATCATTTCAAACACGGTAAAACCAAATTGAACGAAATTTGGCACAGAGGTAGCACTAGCAAAGGGCACCTCAGTGTCATGTTTTATATCGCCGCCATCTTGACGGAAACGGAATAGTGGCCTCCCAAATGTTAAATGCTTAAATCAAATTACGGCCTAAACTAATCATTTGATCTCTTCCAAATTTTGCAACAACATACTTTTTTGTGGGAAGCATCTTTTGACTGAACTACAAGGTAATCAGCCCAATAGTTTGCTGATAGAGGCCATGTATGTGTGCAAATCGATTCACCATAATTATTCCAACACGGTGAAATCGAATTGAATGAAATTTTGTACAGGGGTAGCACTAGCAAAGGGCAAATCATATTCATGTTTAATATCCGTATAACACGTTGAATTCCAACAAGCTACTACAACCAATATCCAATTATACTCCTTGAAATGAACAAAGAGTTAAAACTTTACCCATGCATACAGGAGAAAGTAGGCTATATGTTCTAAACTGAACATCTTGTTGAATACGTAGCGCCCAAGCAGATTCAAGAAATGAGCGATGGTTCACGAATCGTTTCAACACAGTTCCGTACGGCTTCATATACCTTTCGTGCGATAGCGACGAACCTTGGGTGATATGTTGTGTACCCTCCAGGGAAGGTTTCTGGCTTAGTAAATAAATTTTACAATAGGAAGCGCACGAGTAGATTCAACAAATGAGTGATGACGCGCGAAGCGTTTCAACAAAGTTCCGTATGCGTTCAAATAACATTCGTCCAATAGCGATGAAACTTTGGTAAGATGTTGTGTTTACTCAAGGGAAGGTTTCTGGCTTAGTACATGCATTTTAAAATAGGTGGCGCATGAGTAGATGCAACTAATGAGCGATGGCACGCGAATCGTTTCAACAAAGTCCCATATGCGTTCATATACCATTCATCCGATTGCGATAAAACTTTGGTAAATTGTTGTCTACCCTCCAGGAAATATTTCTGACTTAGTAAATCCATATTACAATAGGTAGCGCAGGAGTAGATTCAACAAATGAGCGATGGCGAGCGAATCGTTCAAACAAAGTCCAGTATGCGATCATTAACCATTTATCCGATTGCGATGAAACTTTTTTGAATTGTTGTTTACACTCCAGGAAAGTTCTCTGGCTTAGTCCATGCATTTTACAATAAGTAGCGCACGAATTGATTCAACAAATGAGTGATGGCACGTGGATCGCTTTAACAAAGTCCCGTAATCGCTCTCATACCGTTATTGGATTGTGATGAAACTTTTGTGAATCGTTGAGTACCCTCCAGGGAAGGTTTCAGACTTAGTAAATCCATTTTACAATAGGTAGCGCACGGGTAGATGCAACAGATAAAAGCACATAGGCGTTCATATACAATTCATCGATTGCGATGAAACATTGATTAGCTGTTGTGTACACTTACGTGAAGGTTTCCAATTTAGTAATTCCATTTCACAGTAGATAGCGCACGAGTAGATTTAACAAATGAGTGGCTGCACACGAATCGTTCAAACCGAAATCCGTATGCGTTCATATGCCTTTCATCCGATTGCGCTGAAACTTTGGCGAGTTGTTGTGCACGCTCCCACGAATGTTTCTAAGTTAGTTAATCTATTTTACGATAGTTTAGAGGCAGTTAACGGAAATAGAAAAATTAAATATTGTGTATCCAAAACCACTACAAGAAATGAATTACAACGCCAACAATTCGTTTAAATGGCATTGCAATGTATGCCCGGTACAGCTTGTTGTTTTATAATGTCAAGAAATTCGTGATCATAAATTCCCCTAGTTGGAAATAGAGGGTCCCTATATAAAAGTATCGGAATGAGAAGGGCTGTTAATGATTCTTAGGATCATAAGTCATGTATTATAAAGCTTGACTGATTCATACAACTATCATCTTGAAAATATTTCGCCGGATAACCTTGGAGTTTGTTGTTTTCCAAAATTAACTTGAGTTGCTTAATCGTAATTTCCTTTGAGTTTTGATTTTGGAGTTTCTGCCATTTTGTTTTAGGATAAAAAGAGGCAATATAAATATGACACTGAGGTGCCTTTTACTGTAGCAAGTTTGTTTAATTTGGTTTCACCGTGTTTGAATTTAAGTAGGGACAGACATTAAATCACACAATACGCACAAAAACGTAATCACCCTCTAGGCAGTGCTGCCTTACCTACAAGATATAAATGAAAATCACAAAGAATACCATCCCAACGAAAAATATGCACAGGAAATAAACATAAATTATGACATAGAGGGAAATTAACTCAACCACGGTCACGAGCTATTTCGTGCCATGCTGGCATCGGGAGAATGTGGGTATGAATCCCACCTTGGCCATCCTGGAAAGTGTTTTCGAAGTTTCCCATTTCCACCCCCAGGCATATAAACAGCCCACTTTCTCCTAAACGCATAGGTATAGTTATAACTTTTGTCCTAATCCTTGGGTATAGTAGCTTGATGATCTAACGTAGAGTAGCATACGTTGATTGATTCGTTGTTGTTTAACAGTGAGGTTATCAGCCCCTGTGTCATACGTTACAGTATTTTCCTTATTTATAATAAAGGGTTTGGACATCGCAGACATTTAGCCCCGTGTACTTGGGTGTGTGTGTATTTTTGTCTGATAACCTGTGGTAGTGTGATGGCTGTATTAATGAGTTCAATTACGGTGAGGATTAGGCGGGAACCTTCCCGCCATTCTCCTGGAGTAGAAGTGAGAAACCACGGAAAACCACTTCCAGGACGGCAGAGGTGGTAATCGTACCCGCCTCTTCTCTGCATTGCCTCACGTGGATGAGTGATGCCCGTACAAGTCCTCAGGCCGGAAATTAATTTCTTGGCAAAGCTGGTAATCGAACACGGACCTCAAGGATGCTAGCCACTGCACCACGAGCCGCCAAAAATAAGTTTGGCAGTTGTAATTGGTAAATCTTGATCGTGTAATTCGACTAATAACCTGTGTTTGTGTGGTGTCTGTGGTAGTTTGCCTGACTGTATTCATTGTGGTCTAGAAATGATCTGACTTGAAGTATGTTACCATTCCGACATTTGCCTAGACGGAGAGTGATGATGGCCTCTGTCAGTGCTAGAGTTCGAACCTTGAATCTCTTAAAATGCCTTGGATAATTGTCTACGTTAAGGAACGATGATAATAATAATAATGACATTTAGCCCAACCTTTCCAGGTCTGGATTTCCAGAAACCTGTCGAGGTTTGATTGATTGATTGATTGATTTTTTTATAATACATGTCGCAAAGTCCTTAAATCAATCAACAATAACAATCAATTTATCATACTGGGGAACAGTATTCAGCGATAGAAGAGAGTGTTGGTACCACAATGGTTCCGTGTCTTGAGTTTGGCAGCAGTGTTTCTTAGGTGACATTGTTCTGTCAAGAGTGTTTTACCCTTTTAGAGGGTAGAACTAGGGGATATGTGTAGGGTGGCGTGTCTCTAGGGGACGCGCGATCAAGTCGAGCCTGGTAGGATTATTTGGAGGGTTGGTCTAAGCTCCACAAGGAATAGGGAGTCTTAGTGTATCGGGGAGGTGGACGAAGCTCTAAGAATTAACGATTAAAATAAAGGGGTGTTTCCTAATCAGAGGTAACGTTTAATAAGCAGTGAGTAAGGCGCGCGCTGGGCAGAGTTGGCGAACTGCTTATAGTGCAGTATAGCAGAGTGTACACACTAGCATGAGTGAAGGGCAATGTCAGTGTCGATAATCAAACTGATAGCGTTTACGCAGCGTTCTACAAATAAGCAGGTAGATTATAAAGTGTGGACGGGGATCAGGCCATGAATAACAAGACAAACAATCAATTATAGTAAATGTGCTTGTTTAATGTAGGGCGTGCTAATACTGCACTAGCTTCACTAAATGTAGCGATAGCTCACTAAAGTGGATGCAGCGGTACAATTCGAATGGGTAAGGAATTAACTTGTGTGGAAGACCTGAGTTCACACTCACCTGGGTTCTCTGGCGTTGGTCGGCAATCGGACAGCACCACGGTGTAGCAGACAATCTCCCTCTGAGGGGTGGATCTATTTATATGCGCTTGTGTGCTGACTGCGGTTAATTGACACACCGCCACCCTACTTACTACCTTCTGTTCATGTTGTGGTTAATGTCGTCATGCTTAAGCAAGAATTGGTACATGCCTGCAACCAACTTGTTATAAAATGTTGGAGCTGGGGTAGAGTGAATTGTTGTAGGTGTTGCTTGATTTACAGCTTGGGGTGTGAGATTGGGGGCGAAGTGGGTGTGATTGGGTTGTCTGATATGGGGGGTGGTTTGTAGATGTGTTTGTGGATGTAGCTATGGATAGTTATAAGATGTTCCTGGGAGTTCCCTATGAAATCTCCAGGTATAACAAGAGTTACACCCAGTTTAAACACTACATACTGCTATAGCTCGCTGGATCAGTGGTAGTTTGATTCCCGGCGGTGTCGTAAAAGATTTCTCGCATCACATTTGATGATTACAAGACAAAAGCCACAGACTACCCAATACAGTGCCGGTTTCGCTGTGTTGAATTTGGAGAAAAGATCGCCTGATAATAACAATTATAATAACTCCCAGATACTATGGCAAAGGAAGGTTAAATCTTTACGGTGATCTTCTCACAGTGAACTCTAATAGATTAACCAAACAAAGCTTTGATTCTTCCGTAACCGCAAAACGAAACCAACATGGTTTCAAGAAACTGCAATCGACCTAGTAGAATTTAAACAAAAAACAAAAAATACAGAAAATTCACTGCTCAATTGACAAGGAAAACTAATTACTAAAATCGGAAACATAAGGTTCCTAGACAAATATACATTAAATCCAAACCCATCATCTCGGAAGAAGAGAGAAAAAGATCAGAAAGAATTAAGAGATACCGGGCACAAAGGAAAGAACAACACACAGAGCAACGATTGATTCAACGTACCCGAAAGAGGGTGAAACGAAAGCATAATAATAATAATCTCTACATATTATTCCCCATTTTACGGGATTGGAGACAAGGTGAGGAGAAACATTTCATGGGGACTGAAGGTGGCCTTGCACGTTAACGCGCGTATCCGTTCAGGTCAATAATGACAGTAATAGTTCTAATAGTAATATATTATTGTTATTTTGAAAAGTCTAAATGGAAGAAAGTACTTTGTACTTTGAAAATAATTTCAAAATAATATTTTGTGTCATCCGGAAATTTGTAATTGTACCGGTATTTTGTATTTAAAATACTTTTTTGCGAGTATTGGTTATTTTGTATCTAAAATATATTTTAGGAGTATTTCTCCCAACTCTGTGACGCCTGAACTAGCGTGTGTATTTGTAATTACGGTAGGATTCGAGCAGGTAGCAGCCGTGGCTTTCGAATACGTACCGTAATTATATCCCGGCATTGGCATTCAATAGGAGTAGGAAACCACTTCCAAGATGGCAGAGTTCTTTCCACGATCCCTCAGACCAGTATTAAATGGCTGAGCCGGGAATCGAACTCGGCCCTTCACGGTGACAGCCAAAAAGCTAGCCCCTGCACAATGAGGCGGTATGATGGTATCTATTTTCCCGGCTACAGGTACGGTATTGCTGGGCATCTTATATTCCATGTTTTTAAGGGGGAATAAGAACAAGGGCAAGGTAATTGGGACAGACACCCATGGGGTGAGCTACAAGTTCCGTTCAATCTCAAGTAGTTAACTCTTTCGTTACCAGATGTCACAGACACCTAGTGGTGAACGTTGATAGAGCGTTTCAACGGAATCTAAACTCACACAAGTTTAGTTGGTGGAAGGATCTTTTACTGTGGTATTTGAGTGGTAATAAGGGGAAGTTAGAAGGAATAAAATCAACAGTTCATGAGATATTCATAGCAGCTTAGTGAGAATAAATGGCTCAAAAGGCACTGAGTGGTTTTATCCGACTTGGCAGCAGAATAACTTGCCACGTGAGATAAAAAATTCCTCTCGGCACGCCGGAAGGCGGAGGTAGATTTCATCGGGTAAACTAGGGGATAGGCTATAATAGGCAAAATATGCAGGTTTTCGTAGGAGGATCAGACCTCAATTAGTGCGAGAAAGTATTTTACAATAATTGGAAGTTAATGGCCTTTTTTTCGTCTTTCTTAGCATATTTTTAACATTTTATTGTCTTATGGGGATGGAAAGGAAGGAAGGAAGATTGTAGTTTTACGTGACCGTGAATCTTGTGATTATGAGCCACGGGACCTCCTTTTTACGTGGAATCCGAACCACAGGACATGGCATTTCACTTCGAAAATCTCACATGCACTGACCGGGAATCGAACCCGGACCGCCTTGGTGAGAGGCGGGGATGGTAACCTTCTTGTCATTTGGGGTTAATTTTTATCCTATTTTCATTTTATGAAAAAAATAGGCTTATGCGATCACCTTTTGTCCGTGTGTCTGTCTGTGCGTGCGTGTGTGAGTGATTTTTTGTGTGACCCCCCCCCCCCCCCTAATAAATCTAAACGGATGGAGCGATTTCAATGAAACTCGGTAAGATCATAGCGCCACTCTGGACGACCCCGACCGTACTCTTCAAATGTTATTCTGTCTTACCAATCCAACATGGCAGCAGTGCGAATTATTTCACCCGCATTCAGTATCTTCGAAACTATTACCGATATCAACCTGAAATTTTGTACGGTGATAAAGGGCACTATTAGAAGTTTACCTATGAGACGTTCAAAATCCTGGTACATATAAAACAAACATGGCGGCCATGTGAAGTGGAAACATTTTAATAAACTTTTCTCTTAATTTAACCATCCCAGTGCAGTGAAATGTGGTGAAGTAAATAATTATACATATTGTAATGCAATGGCATCTTATTTAGTTCAATTGTTTACATAACATCAAAATGGCGGCTGCGCGAAATTTTAAAATTAAGTATTTATTTCTTGAGTCGTAACCATGCGATCGAAGTGAAAGTTTGAGTAATGAAGCTACGCAATAATTTTCCTTTGATGGTACATGACTTTATGGCCTATACATATAACAATCCAAAATGGCGAGCATACGAAATATTTTGTTGGTTCTCACTATCTACGAATCTTTTAAAACAATCAAACTGAATTTTTTAATGTTCATAGAGGCTATGAACTTAAGTTCACCTATAGGTCTTTCAGTAACCTGGTGAGCACAAATCCAACATGGCAGCGACGCGAAGTATAAATATTTAAATGGACGTTTCTCATGATTTAACCATCCGAGTGCAGTGAAACTTTGCACGTTAAATGCATATACAAATGTTAATTCACTGGCTTCTAATTTATTTGAATTGTTTTCATAACCACAAGATGGCAGCTGTGTGAAATTTTAAATCTCGTTTTTACTTCTTGTGCCCTTCTTGAAGTTTGAATACCACATGTACACAATAATCTTCATGTAATAGTACATAAATAAAAATCCATCCTGGCGACCATCTGAAATATTTAGACGGTTCTCAATATCTAAGAATCTATCACAACAATCAAACTGAAATTTTGTATGTTGATAGAGGCAATTATCATGAGTAGGATATATTAAAATAGGCTGTATAGCTCTTCACGGAACAACTTGTTATACTTGTGATCACACTGTCCTTATGCAAGGTTTGGAACTGATGTGTAACTATCTAACAGTCTGTTACTTCTTCACGCAAAATTTTATCTCCCGCAGAGATGTTGGTTAGTTCCTCAGTTTAGGGGCTGCGACAACGTGGTCATGTAACCCCGTGTACATTGGGTGTGTGTAGAATCTGTCTGATAAACGGTGTTAATTATGATGGCTGTATTTGTCTGTAATTCAGGTAAGGTCTGCAAACGGTCAATTTTAAGTAGTAGTTCCTAATTTTGTACCAAATACTACCTAGCTGTGAACTTGGCTACTAGATGCCACTTGCAACTTGCAACGAACGTTGGAACTTCCCCTCCGAAGGAAAGCATGCTCTTAGCGCTCTTAGAAAACCCGACGACTTTTGCCGGCTTTGAACCAGCGACCTTAGACATAGAAATTCAGAATGCTACCAGTTAGCCGCTTCCCACAGAGTCAGATGGAAAGATGAATGTGATCTCGTGCAATAGCGTTGTCTTGGCAACCTCTGATAGCTCATCCCTCATCAATTTAGAAGCGTTGTCATGGTAACCCCTGATGGCACTTGTCATTTTCTTTAATTCCGAAATATTTTTTCTCATCCCTTGGAGTAATATCAAAAATTCTTTCAGACAAAAGTTTTAGGTATTTTCCATTTTATACGGTTTTGTTATTGTGTCTATTAAGAGAGATATGATTAATGTTTCCAGAAAAAATCATTTTTTTTCGACCCCGTTGGTCAATGGTTGTTGCTATCAATAAAATTTTTCAAACATAAATTTTTGACACTTATCCGACACATAATATGAACTTTGAATGGATTCGATATTTCACTTATCAAGAGAGTTATAGCGATGATATTTCACTTTTTCGAAACAAGCCCCCCATTTTCACCCCCTTCGACCGACTTTGCCCATTAACGAACTCGACCGAGATTCTAAGGGGATACATATTATGTAAAAAATTCAAAGTATTGGTGAAAAATTACGGCAGTTATCGTGTCCACAAGAAACTGATATATATATACTGGGTATATATATATATAAATTATGTATAAACTTTTGAACTGTCGGTGGTTTTGGGTCTGGGGGATGACTTGACGTTACAGACAGCTAACGCACAGGGCTGCGAGTAACGTAGAAAGCCGAAGTTAAACGATTGATTTCGCGTCACCACATAGTAGCTTTACGATTGCTTACGAAGTAAGAAGCTTATATCCACTCTGTTTCAAAATAAATCATGTGATTGTGCTAGAGCTTATCTATATATACGACACTTTACTAAATGTAAAATACTGTAGTGTAATATTCAACATATCAAATTCACAGAATACATTACATTGAAGTTCCTCCATTTTCTGTACCTTGAACGTGGGCTTGTTGGTCTAGGGGTACAGTTCCTGCTTCGTGTGCGAGAGGTACCGGGTTCATATCCCGCAAATGCCCAGCTTTTTTACTTTTGTTTTATCTCTTGAAAAGATTCAAAAAGTGTATAACAGAACCTTAGGAACGTTCTTTTTTTCGTGCGAGACTTGTACATATACCGGTAATATAAATACATAGTTTGAGGTCAAACGCTTCTTTTTTCTTCTTTTCGTCGGTTTACCCTCCAGGTTGGCTTTTCCCTCGGACTAAGGTTGGTTGGTTGGTTGGTTCCTCAGTTTAGGGGCTGTGACAACGCGGTCATATAGCCCCGTGTTCTTTGGGTGGGTGCAGAATCTGTCTGATAACCGGTGTCAATTGTGATGGCTGTATTAGATGCAGACATTATGTCCTTACTTGATTTAAAAACAGATAATACACACTAATACAGCCATCACAATTGACACCGGTTATCAGACAGATTCTACACCCACCCAAAGTACACGGGGCTACATGGCCGCGTTGTCACAGCCCCTAAACGGAGGAACCAACCAACCAACCTAAGTCCGAGGGAAAAGCCAACCTGGAGGGTAAACCGACGAAAGGAAGAAAAAAGAAGCGATTGACCTCAAACTATGTATTTATATTACCGGTATATGTACAAGTCTCGCACGAAAAAGAGAACGTTCCTAAGGTTTTGTTATACACTTTTTGAATCTTTTCAAGAGATAAAACAAAAGTAAAAAAAAAACTGGGCATTTCCGGGATATGAACCCGGCCCCTCTCGCACACGAAGCAGGAACTGTACCCCTAGTCCAACAGGCCACTGCCATCGTTATGTCCAGGCCACAAGGTTCCTCTAGTGACGTCACGCGTAGGGTCGGTACAGCCGCCGTAGCAAGTCAGACGGCTCCTTTCACACGCAGTCACTCCAAAGCGAATATAAATGCATATTTATAGGAAAATGTTAATACTATTTGGAGTTCAATGGCAGTTACATAAGTAACCACTAAATAGGTCTAATTATCGCTCCGCTAGTTCGAATCCTGCCGTTGTAGCGGGCATTTTACGAGTGAACAAAATGGTACATCGTCTGTGAACTTGCTAGGATGTTGACACACACAGACAGGGCAAAAATTTCAGCTTTTTGACGTCCTGTAAATGTTATATCACTAAAAAGATGCATTGAAACAGTTACTCAAGATGTACCACAACGTCGATAAATCACATATGGCTAAACTCGGCATTGAAGGAAGGAAATATTCGAATATTTCAATACACAAAACAATTTGCAGGAACAGTTTGTTAATAAAATAAATCTATGTACCCACAGAAACAATACATAGGCAGGTACACTTTTCTGTGCCTACTGCCAGATAAACCCTCGAACTGATCTTAAGTTATAGGCTAACATTTGAGAAAACTACAGAATCTCTCTTTCAAGGATAATATACCAAATTATGTGCATCTCTAATTCTGTATTTTGTTTTCCTTTCTTTCAGATAACCAGCCCCCCACCCCTTACTTTCTTCTTGAACACTCTGCCCCCCCAAATTCATTATATATGGTAGCAACAGAAATATTCATTTCTAGACCTTGTTTATCCGAAAATACAAAACAAATACAATACAAAATACTACAAAAATACTAGCTATTCACTTCTGGACTTGCATGAGAAAAAAAGGCTAAGTAAGAAATCTGCCATTCTTGACATTCAGTAAAACAAAGTTACGAAAATTACGCCTCCTCTCTAAACAACACCAGCAAAATCCAGATATAAAAATATACTTTTGAATTTTTGTATATTTATGCACTAAACAAAGTAATTGGGGCCAAAAGGATCTTCTTGTACAATATAGCCGTTATCCCCCTTGACCTGTCAGAAAAATGGTTAAATTTCGAATGGTCAATGTCACTTTACTGAGGATTCCACAAAAAAAACTAATGCTATCACTGTCGTCCAACTTCATTTCATCTCTCAAAAATGAATGACCTTCACAAAACAGGATATTCTTCAAATAAACATAAGTATAAAAACACTATGTCCCCATTGGCCTCCTGTCAGAGAAATAAGGTTCAAGAACCACTTCTTCGCATAAAATTATATGTACCAATTCACTGCGGTACTATGTGACTACCAGAAAAATGTATGGTATAAGGTCCAAAAATCAAGGCTACTTAACTGAGTATCTTCTCTGAATAAAACCACTACTTCAGTAAGAAAACAAAAAAATCTCACCCTATTCCAGATAAAAGAAGTGAAAAAACATAACAGAACATTTTTGTTACACACTACTAGAAAAGAAATTAAAACCTACTGTCTCCATAGCACTTTCTCGAATGAATATCTTTTGTACAAAATAACAGATATACCTTGCTGGCCCTGCTTCGAATAAACATAATTATGTATAAAAACACTATGTTCCCCTTGGCATCCTGTCAGAAAAATAAGGTTCAAGAACGACTTCTTCGCACAAAATTGTATGTACTAATTCACTGCGGTACTACTTGACTACCAGAAAAATGTGTGGTATTATATCCAAAAATCAAGGCTACTTAACAGAGTATCTTCTCTGAATAAAACCACTACTTCAGTAAGAAAACAAAACAAATCCCACCCTATTCCAGATAAAAGAAGTGAAATAACATAACAGAACATTTTTGTTACACACTACTAGAAAAGAAATGAAAACCTACTGTCTCCATAGCACTTTCTCGAATGAATATCTTTTGTACAAAATAACAGATATACCTTGCTGACCCTGCTTCGAATAAACATAATTATGTATAAAAACACTATGTTCCCCTTGGCATCCTGTCAGAAAAATAAGGTTCAAGAACCAGTTCTTCGCATAAAATTGTATGTACCGTACCAATTCACTGCGGTCCTAATTGACAACCAGAAAAATGTGTGGTATAAGGACGAAAAATCAAGGCTACATAACAAAGGATCTTGTCTTTTCAATAACTAATCAGAGCAGCTCAAAAAGTAAATGCACACCTCAAAAACTTATCTCCGCAGCTCAAAAAGTCAATGCGCATCTCAAAAAACTAATCTATGAAGCTCAAAATGTCAATGCACAGCTCAAAAAACTAATCTGCGCATCTCAGAACATTTTTATTATAAACAACTAAAAAAAAACTAAAAAGCTACTGTCTCTATAGCACTTTCTCGAATGAATATCTTAACACGTGTATAAGTGTGGAACCATTTAGAATATCCTAATCTATGTGTCATAATTTCAGTCAGTATTAAGCTACTGTTGTGATATCAGCACTAGATGTTAACCTCTTATGGAGTAAGCTACAGTACAGAAAGTTAATAACTAATGCAGCCTCGTACCAAGTTAGGTGTGAACGATAATATAATGAGATTCAACTTACAATATTATTTACAGGTAATCACACCAAAAAATCTCTGTCCTAATATGAAGACCTATGTATATATAATCTCAAGGGAAACTACTCTTAATTTGTAGATCAAAAGTTTATCATTCTTTATCTGATCAATTCTAATCGTCACTATTCACCACTTTAAGGTTAAATGCCTCAGAAAATCCAATATCACTCTAGGCTATTCAACAAATCACATTCTAAACTACTTATGGCTCATGATATGATGCACAACGAAACCAATCTCTAACTGTAATCAATGCACAGAACACCTCTTGTGTGACCTAAACAGAGCCTAACCTAACAGCACACATTTTCAATTACTCAATCTAACTTGGCTATTGCATCAGGAATTTACCATGGATTGTAATCTAGAAATCAGGTAGATAGGTTGCTAACAATCCCATTAATGTAAATACAGCAGCCTACATAAATGCTACCACATGAAAATTATGTTCACTTGAGGTTGAACGGGACACATCATGGATAGACTTCAAACTATGCTGAATAATACCGTACTAATAATAACTTGTCTGATTTACATAAGTAGGCCCTAACATGTAATTTAACCTCAGCATTTACATGTTAGAAATCTTTCCAGTCCTAGCATAGGCTGACATTTAGAACTTCATACTCTAATATTGAAACCTTATTATTAACTTATAAATTACCATCAAGACGAGTAGGCCTAAAGGTAGCTCTTATCTCCCGAAGTATCTTACTTTCAGGGAAATGTTTAACACACACTCTCGTCTTCCTTTTCTAGGACTTTTAAGTACAGTATTCATTGCTTTCTTAAATTTTCGTCGGTGGGGATGGAAAAACAAGGCATATAACCTAATCATCTCCATCATAATAGTTGTTTTTGCACCCAGTAACACAACTACGTTTTGGCATTCCAGGGACCATGGAAGGAATAATTGTTTCAATGAATAAATATAATTGTATTAACGGTACCGGTACCGTAACTACCAAAAAACCTGCATTAGTCGAAAATAAGCGATGTAAAGCTCCTAACTGAACCATAACCTTAATAAGTGTGGTGGCAAACATGCAACTCAAACATTTTATAGATATAGGCCAATTACCTACCTACGAAATGAACTTTTGCCTCAGAAAACAAACGGAGTACCGTAATCCTCATTCTGGATGACGTAAGTAGTAGCGTTCTTACGTATTGCTTTTAACTCGGACACTAACTAAATTGTATAAACAACACAGCACAAACCACTCACAGTTAAGCATAATGGTCGTTACCCATCCACCCTTAGTGATCAGCTGATCACATGGTAATGGCCGCTGCCTGATGGCCTGTACATTACGATGGCAGTGAACAGGCCCACGTTCAAGGTACAGAAAATGGAGGTACTTCAATATAATGTGTTCTGTGAATATGATATGTTGAATATTACACTACAGTATTTTGCATTTAGTAAAGTGTCGTAAATATAGATAAGCTCTGGCACAATCACATGATTTATTTTGAAACAGAGAGGATATACGCTTCTCACTTTGTAAGCAATCGTAAAGCTACCATGTGGTGACGCGAAGTCAATCGTACAACTTCGGCTTTGTACGCTACTCGCAGCCCTGTGCGTGAGCTGTCTGTAACGTCAAGTGGGGGATGTGAAACGCGAAGATATGTCGAGATTTTCCGGAAGTCGAAACATGGTAAAACCCATTGCAATAGTTAGCTTTCTAATGTAATCTACCTAATGTTAAGAAAGACAATTTAACTCTTATTTACTTATTTATGTTGTAAGATCTTTCACTGGCATATGTTGGCAACTATATACCAAAGACAATGCAGACGTAATAAAAGTAAATCGATAGCAGTGTATTTGGTATCGTAGAGCGAAAAGGACGTTAGCAGATATGTGCCTGTTCATTTATTTGTTTCTACCACATATAACGCACAGGAAATATTACTCTTATATCAGGTTATGGTGCCCAGAACGTACGGATAGTTTTTGTGAGTGAAACGGGAATCAATACTGTGAGGTTAACGGAATATCGGAGGAAGAATAATGACTTTTTAGTGTAGGCCTATTTTGAACAAAAGGAAAAATGAACGACGAGGAGAGACAAAGAGTCAATGATGAAAGATACGGTACCACATTCCACTTTTCGACGGTAAGAACTACGACAATTGGAAATTCAGACTTGAAGTTCTACTGGACGAAAAGAAACTGATGTCCCACATCACAGAAGAAGTTCAGTATACTGAAGCACCGGTGGGCGAGACAACGGCAGTTCGAACGGCCAGGGAAGCAGCTAATGAGAAACTCCGGCAGAAAGATAAGTATTGCATTAGACTTATTGTGAGTGCTATAGCTGATAGTCATTTGGAATATTGCCGAGGACATGATACAGCCTTCAAGGTCTGGAAAACTTTAGCAGACACTTTTCAAAGGAAAGGAATTGCCAGTCAACTTCAGGCAAGGAAAGCTTTGCTTGCAATGAGACATAACCCTACTAATGATACTTTGGAAAATCACTTTTTGAAGTATGACAGAAAAATTCGAGTACTTAAATCTGCTGGAGCAAATACTGATGAGATAGATGTGATTTGTCATTTGTTATTGACCATGCCAACTGACTATAGTATGGTTGTAACCTCTATTGAAACCATGTCAGCAAACGGTGAGAACTTAACCCTTCCTTTTGTCAAAAATAGACTTTTGGATGAAGAATCTAAAAGGAATCTGCAAGGAAAACAGAAACCATAGACGAATGAGTCAACAACTGCTTTCTTTACTCGACCAGGACAAGTAAAGCATGGAGGAAAACAGAAACATCAGTACCAGCAGCCGAAGACTACTGCAGCAACAACATACACTCAGCACCAGTCCAAGGTATTTTCTGGAGCTAACAGTAATACTAAGCCTGCTTCACATTCTTACAAGTGCCACAACTGTGGGGGCAGTGGTCATTTACGGAGAGATTGCCTCAGCCCACGTAACACTCCTTGGCAGCCTACAAAGTTTTCAGGGATGCAAACTGGTGCTGCCAATGTCACTCAAGAGGAGGAAGAGGAATTCTGTTTCTCAGCTTTATCTGATGTAATAGACTCAAGAATGAATAAGGCTGGAAGTGATGAAGTGATATGGTGGCTTGATTCTGGAGCTTCAGAGCACATGATTAATCAATCTGATTTCTTTCAAACAAGTGTAAAGATTAATCCTATGAAGATTAAAGTGACAAAAGGAGGGCACTCAGTCACATCAACACTGAAGGGAAACATGAAACTTTTTGCATTGGTGGACGGAACATGGAATAATGTGAACATTCCAGACGTGTTGTACATTCCAGATTTGGAAATAAATTTACTGTCTGTGAGAAGACTGGAAATGAGTGGATGCACAATCATTTTTGAAGATGGTAAGGCACTAATAATGAAAGGAAATTATGTGATTGCAGTTGCACATCGGATCAACAAGTTGTACAGGCTAACACTCCATACCAGGAAGGAAATTGCATGCCTAACTCTTAGAAGCGAGGACTTGTGGCATAGAAGATTTGGTCACACAAGTAAGGCAGGGCTTCAGAAACTGCAAACCCTGGTGGATGGTATGAAAGAAACTAAGTTGAAGGAAGTGTGTGAAATATGTTGTCAAGGAAAAATGTGTAAGCTGCCACACAACCAAACAAGAAGAAGAGCACAGAGGCCACTGGAACTAATCCACAGTGACCTGTTTGGCCCAATTACACCGGAGTCATATAATGGAAAAAGGTATATTATAACTCTAATAGATGACTTCACACATTTTGCAGCTGTATATCCTCTAGAAAAGAAGAGTGAAGCATTAGACTACATCAAGATCTATGAAGCGATGGCAACCGCTCACTTCAAGAGCAAAATAAGTCGCTTCAGGTGTGATCGAGGTGGGGAGTACACCTCGAACGAGCTGAAGACTTACTTTCAAGAGAAAGGAATACAGTTGGAATGTACCATGAGCTACACACCTGAGCAAAACGGAGTAGTTGAAAGGTTCAACAGAACTATCCTGGACAAAGCAAGATGTATATTGTTGAGCTCAGGACCACAGAAGAATCTTTGGACTGAAGCAGTAAGCGCAGCAGTGTACGTTATCAACAGGAGCACTACAAATGCCTTATCAGACTGTGCACCAGCAACTCTCTGGTATGGGCATAAACCTGATGTCAGCGAGATCAGGGTATTTGGTTCATCAGCTTACCTTCATACTCCCAAACAACTGAGTGGAGGAAAATTTGACAGTCGATCGAGGAAACTTTACTTGGTTGGGTACTGTCATAATGGTTATAAATTGTGGTGTCCTGACACCCAAGAAATTATTGAAGGGAAAGATGTCATTTTTGATGAGAGTTCTCCAGGTGAAAGGTTTATAGATATTGATCCATCACACTTTGAAACTAATAAGAATCGTATTTCAAAGGAAGAAGGTACCGTGGAAGATCCAATTCCTGAAGATTGCAAAAATTCAGGGGAAGATCTGGAAGCCAATGACACACCGACAGAAGAACGGAGGCGTGGAACTCGTGTGAGGAAGAGACCGCAGTATCTGGATGATTATGAGGTTACCCTAAGTGAACTAGCTATGGGTGCAGTAGTAGATGATGTTCCTGAATCTGTCAAGGACATTGAAGGTCGACCTGACGCTACAGAATGGCGGAAAGCAGTTCAAGAAGAGATGAATGCACTGCAGGAAAATAAAACCTGGACACTGACAACGCTGCCACCTGGTAAGAAGGCAATCAACAACAGGTGGGTGTTTCGAATCAAACATGATGCATCCGGAAATGTTGAGAAGTATAAAGCCCGCCTTGTCATTAAAGGCTGTTCGCAAAAAAGGGGCTTGGACTATTTTCAGACGTATGCACCAGTGGACCGCCTCGTGACTGTGAGAGTATTGTTGTCAATAATTAATCATCATGGATTGCTTACTCAACAACTTGATGTGAAGAACGCTTTCCTTCACGGCAGTATCAAGGAAGAAATCTACATGACTCAACCAGAGGGATTTGAGCAAGAGTCATCTCCACCTCTGGTTTGCAAGCTGAACAAAACACTCTACGGATTGAAGCAGGCCCCAAAGGAGTGGAACTCTAGATTCAATGATTTCATTCAGAAGCATGGTTTCAGGCAATTAAAATATGATAAATGTCTTTATTTTCATGACACACTTGCTATTACCCTACTTCTTTATGTTGATGATATTATTGTAGCAGGTAGTTCAGCTGCAGCTCTGCAGGAATGCAAGAAGGCTCTCATGGCAGAATTCAAGATGACTGATCTTGGAGATCTCAGGGAATTTCTGGGAATCAAAATTGATCGCTCAGAGAGAGAGGAATGTTCTTAAGCCAGCCCCAATACATCCAAAACCTTCTGAAACGTTTTGGAATGGAAGAATGCAATCCACCTAAAACTCCCATGGAGGTAGATCCAGCAAAGGAGCCTGTTGGTGAATGTATCCTTTCTGTCAGACCTTACAAAGAACTAGTTGGATGTTTAATGTATCTCATGTTGACAACACGTCCTGATATAAGCATGGCAGTGAATTTCTATAGTAGGTTTCAAAGTAATGCTACTGATGCGCAATGGGTTGGGCTTAAACGTGTCTTACATTATCTGAAGTGAACAAGCGAGATGGGACTCTTATTTCAAAGGCAATCAGGAACTAGTGCTAACCGAGTTGGCTATGATGATGCAGACTGGGGGGGGGGGGGGTAATACCAAGAATAGGAAATCAATTTCTGGTTTCATGTTCGAAGTCTATGGTGCTAATGTACTTTGGGTGACTAGGAAAGAAACTGCCGTTGCCCAGTCATCAACTGAAGCGGAGTACGTTTCTCTCGGATGTGCTGTAATGGAACTCTGGTTGAGAAATCTTGTTTTGGACATAGGTGTTGAACTATGTGGACCAGTTGTCATCTTTGAAGACAATCAGTCAACTATTTCCTGTCTAGATAAGTGGGAAGAGAAAAGGCTAAAACATGTTGATGTCAAGTATAATATTGTGAAAGATATGTATCGGAAGAATGTTATCAAGGTTCTTCATATTCCTTCAGGTGAGCAGAAAACAGATATTCTCACCAAACCACTGACTGGTAACCATTTCCAGACTCTTCGAGCTGGCTTGGTCATTGTTAGTATGTAAGCAACTTGTAAACTGTTAAAGCTGTGAAAGATTATTTTTGTACTGTGATCATTAGTTTGTTAAACTCATTTAATAGATTACTATCTATGTTAAATTGAGGGGAAGTGTTAAGAAATACAATTTAACTCTTATTTGCTTATTTATGTTGTAAGATCTTTCACTGGCATATGTTGGCAACTATGTATCAAAGAAAATGCAGACGTAATAAAAGTAAATTGATACCAGTGTATTTGGTATCGAAGAGCGAAAAGGACGTTAGCAGATCTGTGCCTGTTCATTTATTTGTTTCTACCACATATAACCCACAGGAAATATTACTCTTATAACACCTAATACATGCGATGGGGGACGAAGCAGCTTCTCTATGAAATGAAACAGTCAGGGGCTTACCAGTATATACAATTATTTTCGGGGGTGGGCTGGCTGTCCTGGAAAATTGTGAGTATTCTCAAGGGAGTGTTACCGCAAAATACCCGGAAATATCAACCAACGTCTTAAAATAAACCTTTGAGTAATTATTTTAGGTATGAGTTAATTGTAAAGTTTATATAGCCTACATAGTGGCAATTCAAAAAAGTTGTAAAGTAGGCTACAACACAACACAACAATAAATTTTATACAATGAATAGGTTAACTTACCAGTTTTTTTGTTTGTTGTTGTTGTCAAATCGATAATTTATTTATCAAAAGTACCGTAATGTTGAATTCTCAGTTTTGCCTCAAAAGGCTGAGTGTACCCCGTTCCAGCCCTCAGACCATAATTAATATTTCTTGGCAGAGCCGGGAATCGAATTCAGATCTCCGGGACGGCAGCCAAGAATGCTAGCCACTACACCACGAGGTAATCTAATATCAATCTTAATAGTGTTTATAACTTAGCCAATAAGTTAAGATTAGGGCACAACCAAATTTACCATTATTTTATGCTTTTACCAAAGCAACACTTTCTTAACATTTATTGTCGTTTTTCGGGGCTTGGGAGTCCCCACAGCTCTCCCTTTATATACGCCCCTGGAGACAGTAGGCTATAAAGAAGAAAATTATATTTCTGCCATTTCACCCAAATTAGATGAAAACTTAGTGGCGAGGAGGTTCACTGTTGAACTGAATGATACAGCATGTCCAAGCTGCCAACACGATAACCAATAGGCCTATCGCCAGACAGTGGCAAAGAGGAAAGTGTGTGTTGGATGATTGTGATAAATGTAGGTTTACTTTAGGCTATTGATGGAATATGTATTTATTTCATTACGTTATGTAGTTTGTCACCAGGGCATTAGAATATATGATATGAATAATCTGGTTTGTGTTAAAACACATCCCTAGTCTTACAGTTACCCAGGCTATTAATTATCAGCGGGGCGAGGTTGCTAGCAATATCTTCAAGCTGTGTCTTCCAAGTGCTTCGCGGCAAAATATTAAGATCTGAGAATTTTTGACTTCCATGTAGGGATATTTGAAGTTCTCTTTACAGACGAGACTAACCTTCACTATGAAGATGTTTCCTTCAACCTGAGTTCTGCTTGGACATGTTCGATCGTCTTGTAGATTGATTTACGAAATTTGATTGTCGACGATTCACAGCTTTAAATGTGCAACTAGAAATTTATTTATGAAGACAATTATACAAGTTACCCGTGATAGTATTTATAAGTTGGTAAAGCTAAATACATCTTACGGTCTCTACCGTTCAATATTGGTAGTGAGGGAGATATGTTGTATTTGGTTTGAAGTGGGTTTGTTGTAGCAGGACGCGGAAGAATTGTATTTTCTGTAACTCATTGTATCCAGTTACTGCTAATTTCTTAGTTGGCCTACTCGTGGTGTGACTTGCGTTTATTTTTATGGTGATAGGTTTGTAGTGTAATTCTCTGCCCCGTCATATTGTGTAAAACCAAGTTTCAAGTACGTTTCATTTCTGTGGCTGGCACAAGTAGTTCCTCATTCTATCGCAATGATAGATCAATATTTTACTCGATATTATATACTAACTAAGTTAATATCATATAAAGTCGAGCGCTAACCTCTTCTTCTCACTGTGCACCTGGAGGGTTATATTCTCATTACTCAAGTCTTATTTGAATTCTGAGTTCTGAAATTACCTAATTTGATAATGATAATGAGCTGGCGTACTGGTATAAGTATGGCCTCTTATTATCCTTAAGCGCACTTTGTGTGTTCTAGTTTGCTGGACATTATGGAGCAACAACCAGTCGTTAAGCGTGAGCCAGAATGGCCGTCTCAAACTGAGGAATTGCCTAATATTGTAAGTTGTATTTATTATGTATATCGTGTATGGTAACATAGCAATCTTAGTGATGTTCATGACAAGCAAGGTTTAGTGACTTAATACTTGCTACCAAATAGTAGGTAACCAGGATGTTTAATATTTTATTGTTACACATATCTTAGTACAATTATTCTGTGTGCATGTTTTACGTTGGCTCATACTTATAATTCTTTCTAGGAGTCAATTAACATGTTACCCTCTTATACTCTTCTGGATGAGTCTGGTGTTAAGTACGAAGATAAAAACTGGGCAGTCAAATCTGAACTTGAAATACAGGTGATTATAGATTCTATATATCCTCTTATATAAATATATCTTGTTTAAGCAGTGAACAGTTTCTGATGACATTGTGTTCATAAAGCAGGTTCACACAACTGGCACTCTGGGCCCTATTGTAGGAGAAGTCTGCATCACACGCAGTGTTAACAGTAGCGCAATTGCAGGCTCACTGTATTGGCACCATGGACCCTATTGTAGGTGAAGTCTACACCACACGCAGTGTTAACAGTAGCTCAATTGCAGGCTCACTCAATTGGCACCATGGAACCTATTGTAGGTGAAGTCTACACTTGTGCAAACAGTAACAAGGCAGGTTGTTTAAACTTTCAAGCATTTGATCTCATTGCACCAGATTCAGCTGATCTTCGCGCGTGCTGAATTCTGAGTTGTCGTTATATTAACGTTAATCTATGATCATCGCGTATTATATGTTTTTCTGGACTAGAAATAATTTCTGCGTGCCCGCTCTCATCGATGATGTATTTTAGTCAGAGAGATTTAGGATTTTATTGAGGAGGAAGAATACCGTTGTCCCGAAAATTGTGTCTTATTCAGACACTTGCACAATATTTTTTTTCCGTTTTAGATAAAGATCAGAAACATGACCGGTTTGTAACATTTTATAATAATTAGGTCACCTGTTCACCCTGTTCTGTGCCAGTACAAGTCGATTGTTATTAGGTCTACAGGCTATACGGACATAATGCGTGTTCGCATTGTATAACAATTTATTTTGCACCCCATTTAGAGGTTAAAATCATTGCCAGAGGTGCTTCTATCATCATACCGCCAGTGATTATAGCGGTACAAAACGCATACGGTACGGTAATGGTAGGATTAAATAAATCTATTTCATCTATGTTATTTTGTTTTGTTTTCGAAAGTAGTAGGCCACTGGTTTCTAATATTACCTTTGATAATAGGGTAGCCTATTAGATATCCTGTAGAAGAACTATCATAGGCCATGTGACACACACTCCACATAGTTTAGGCCATCATCATCATCCATTTACAGTTCCAGTTCCCCGGGTACTGTTGACAAGCCTCTTCCACTCTCTTTTTCTTCATGACATCATTTAGTGACCTTCCCTTGGTTGCAATGCCTGACTTGACCTTGTCCATCCAACAAGTTCTTGGTCTTCCCACCCTTCGTTTACCGTCCACCTCTCTTTCTAGCTGAATTCTGGCTGACGTCGAATGTTCCATTCACATCACGTGTCCAAACCACTGAAGTCGTGATGAGCTGACTCTGGCAAGTTGACGTGTCTTGAACCCAGCTTCCCTCCTAACCACTTCACTCCTTAACTTATCCATCTTGGTTCTCTGGATGGTGGACTTCGCCCAGTTTGTTGCTTGTTGGACGGGCATTTCTGTTCACTGTCGTTACGACGGTCTAAATCTCACTGATCTTGAGGTTTAACTCCTGGAACTTTGCTATCCTGCGTTGAGCCTATCCAAGCGTCATCAGCAAACGCAACTGCACTGAGTTCACCGGTTTCCTTAATGCTCTTCATAATATCATCCATAATTGGATACCTATCATTAGAAAGGTGCTAAGTGCCATTTTTATGAACATTGAGTATTATAGTAAAAAGTGTTTAGTCAGTTTATTTGTGAGTATTTATTCTTCTAATTTGAATAACGTACAGATATAGTATTCCTTGCTATCCAGTGGCAGATATAGGTTCATAATATGAAAATTGTGGAATTCAGTTTGAGTGAAATGTTAGAAGTTGTGAAAGGTGCAAAGTCCACTAGTCTTTACGAATGTGCTACGTGCAAATTAAACACTGATGACGGCTTTCCGACACGCAAACACGTGACATACGGTTGTCCATGCACGAAACACTGAAACTCCAAGTTAATTCCACAAACTTCCAACGACTGACCTTGTGATTTGTTGATGGTCACTGCGAAGGCCATAAGCATGGGAAATTGCAACCGTTTAAAATCGAATAGCACGTCCGGTGGAATCATTGGGATGCGCTGAATCAAAACAACTTCTCCATCGATGACGTTGTCCATTTGCCTTTCCACAGCCAGTCGTGTTCCATTGCACAGTCGAAGTTGATTGATGTTACGCAACATGATGATGACTGAGCCTACTTTCAATTGCAAATTGTGAGGTGGTAATCCAGGCAATTCCAGCGAATTCAAAAATTCTGTGAGATGGCTGACTACCTCATCCTGGTTGATAACTGTGTCAACCGATTTGACGGAAAACAACTGTCCCGGAATGAAATTTTGAATTGACTCGTTGGGATCTTTATTTTTCGCCGCCAATATGACTCGTTCGCTCAGCCAATTATGATTTTTGAAGTTCTGCGCTACGTTCGGAAAAACAAGCCGAATGAGATCCTCCTTTGATTCGGTCAACTGATGTTCCAGGTTCATAGGAGCATCGCGTTGGCGCAATCAGTCATGTCCATTGTGTCGTGCTCGGTGGCGTTGTGTTTAATATTCACGAACTCATTGCATTCTGAATCTATTCGCTGTTCGTTCATTTTCAGTCGCTGTCGAACGTAAGTCAGACATGCCCACACGACTATTTTCATTATCCGTCGCTCTTTGGTAATCAGTGCGGTTTGCACGTGAAGTAGCTCGCCGCGCATTTAACTGGCTTCGACGACCTCTGTCAGCTCCTCCTCTCCTTGGCATTGTAATGGACACTAAAATGACATGGAATTTTAGTACCGGTAATGTAATGGACACTGTAAAACGACACGGAATTGTTTTCATAGTAACTCAAATCTATCGAAACCTACCTTGAGAACTTGACAATATTGACATCCTTTCCGTTAGTAGTACATTCTCACATTAGATATGTTGGTCGAAACACATTAACGTGAAAAGTAATATTATTATAACATACTTTAATATGCTGTACTTTGATTATAGTGTATGATTCTGTTACGTTAAGTATTATTTTGTTGCACTTATTGATCAAAGGGTATGGTACGGGATGTTATCTTTGCTCATAGAAAATTTTGAAGTGGATGCACTGTGTCACCATCTGTCAGTCAAGTTATTAGATTCAATATTGACAAGCCTTTTTAATGTAAATTAATTTAAAAATACTGCCAATTCGATTTTGTTCAAACCACTTTCTAAACACTGTCTACCATAATGAGAACAAATCGTAAAATTTTCATTGAAATCGGAGCAGTAGTTTTCGAGATTTTGCGAGACTAATGCACGGCAAAGTCGCGTGTCCAACGGGAAACAAACTGTGCTATCCGTACACAGGTTCCCTCCAGTACGAACTGCTAATAATTGATTATTCTAAGTTCCTTGAACAATTCTTTCAACGATGCACGTATTGGAGGGAAATGAGAACAAATGATTGGCACATTGCACCTTTCTTCTGAATGAGCTGTAGGACTTACCACTAGTGCCATCTTGTGATGCTCTTGGAAGGTCCTTCGAAACCACTGAGGAGTTAGCCCTTTTGATATGTAATGATACATCGCACATAGCACCATTCTAGCAAAAAACGGCTTTTTTTTCAAAAAGTGGCACTTAGCACCTTTCTACTGTTAGGTATCCAATTGTGATGGATAGTAGTGGGGACAGTGCCCTGCCTTGCTGGACACCACTCTATGTCTGGAACCATGATGAGTGACCCTCTCCATGTCACACACAGCTGGCACAGTTCTCATACAGCATCTTGATTTTCCTTACCAGTCCTTCGGTCACCTTCCTCTTCCCAAGGCATTGCCAAATCTTCTCTCTTGCGATACTGTCAAATGCCTTTTCGATGCCAAGGGAGACCATGAAGTGGGCCTTGTCTCTCTCCCAGTGCTTCTCTATTAGCAATCGGGCACTGAAGATATGGTCTATAGTTGATCTGTTGGCTCTTCTAGCTGAGACTCTATGGTGGTTCGTAGCCTCTTCTCTATTATCATTTCAAGAATTTTTTAGTCCGTGTGATAGAGTAATCCCTCTGTAATTGGAGGGTATCCGCCTACTCACTTTCTTGAATAGATGAATGATAACATCTTTGCTACAGTCGGGAGGTACCATGTTGTCCCTCCATACTCCATTCAGCACTCTGTGCAACCATTGGATACCTTGTGGGTCTGCTGCTTTGATCATTTCAGCATTTACTGCGTCCATTACTGGTGATTTCCCCTTTGGTATGGTTTTTAAAGCTGTCTTCGTTTCGGTCCAGGCGATGGGGGGGGCTTCCACAGGCTTCCACATCTGGTTCTATGTTTTGTTGCCCTTCCTCCGATCTATTTAACAGGTAATAAAAATGTTTCTTCAGGATCTCTCTGATATCACTGTCCTTCCTGACAAGGTTACCGTTGTCATCTTCTAGTGCATTGATCTTATCTACTTGATTCCTTTTACCTTTGAGTACTCTGTATAACAGTTTCATGTTGCCTCTGCTATCCTCCTCCAATTTCTGAGCGAATGTCTCCCAACTCTTGGTTTTCTCCTTATGAACTGTCCTTTTTGACTTCCAGTTTCTTCTCTCGTCATGTTCGTTGAAAGTCTTCAATTATTGCCTAATCCCTCCTGATTCCCGATGTTATTTTTCTCGATTCTTTCCTTTCCGAGATGCTTTCTTTTCCTTGATAGCCGCTCTCACCCTGTCATTCCACCATGAAATTTCCTTCTCCCTCACTTTCACGCTTGTTTTTCCACATATTTCAATTGCTTCCTTTCCAATAATATTCCTAAGTCTGTCCCATTCTTCATCTGAGGGCAATTACCGTCTTATCTTGTCCTGATATGCTTCTTTCTTTTCTGTTTGTTGGAGCTCCCACTCTTTGATGTTCGGCAACTTCCGGGTCTGAAACTTTGGTATGTGATAGTCTTTCATTTCTGCTACTAATCGATGGTCACTATCGAGGCTCTCACAAGGTATTACTTTGACATCTGTCACAGGCCGGTTACTTTCCTCGTCTATGATAAAATATTCTATTATGGACTTATGTTGTCCATCCCAACTGTATCTTGTGACTGACTCTTTTCTTGAACCAACTGTTTATCATCAACAAATTATTCCTCATACAGAAATCAATCTATATTCCTCTTACCAAAGCCATGTGGCCCCATTATCTTTGTTACGATCAGTGCATTTAGATCCCCCATGATTATGGAGCTGACTTTATTAATGGCCTTTCCTAAGTCCTCCAGGAATTGGTGTTTATCTTCCTGACTGCAACCAGTCTGTGGTGCGTACACCTGTATCAGTGGTAGCTTCCTCCTACCTAGCTTCACAGTAGCTTTTATAAGTATTTCTTTCGCATACTGAATGTCGGTGATACCCTCCAGGTCATTTGACACAATAACGGCTTCGGTGGTGAAGTTGGTAGAATGCTGAACTGCTGTACTCAAGATAGCGGTTTCTAACCCGGCTGAAGTCATCGGATGTTTATGAGCGTTAAAATCCTTCAGTATGCCTTCCTTTGGAGGGGAAGTAAAGCCGACGGTCCCATGTCATAGATTTATGGCAAGTAAGAGATCTTTATACAGACTAAGCTTGTGTGAAGCTAAATTTCTAGGTTAGATTTCGTTGGAACGCTAAATCCAAGTTCCACGTTCACATCTACGTATCATTGACATCTGGCAGCGAAAGTTGGAACTACTTGAAATTTAACGGAACATGTGGCTCATCCAATGGGTGTCCGCTTGAAGCAGCTACAGCCTCTGTCGAGACAAACATGTCCTCGGACACTCCCGGCACTAAAAGCCACACAATAAATATATGAAATTTGACACAATGAATCCAACTCCATTTCTCATCTCTTTGTAGTGACCGTGCCAGTGGAGGGTATATTGTTTCCATAATTATTTCTTCCCTTTTCGCTTCCACGGTCTTACTTAGCCCCAGGATTGCTATTTTCCTTCTCTGCATGAGATCCACCAGTTCTTCGCACTTTCGTGTAAGGCTGAATGTGTTCATGGTTCCAATTCGTGTTTTGTTACCTTGTTTCCTCCGGTGTTGATGCATGGACACACAACCCTGTCTGTCATCAAGCTGTAAGCCTTCATACCTGTCATGGGTCTGCTCATGCTGGCGTCTTAATCGGTTATTAATATGCGTTCCAAAGCTCGTATTTGTATTGAAAGCGTATTCAAAATTTCTCTCTTACTGGCTTACTAGGCCTAACGTAATTGAGGATTTTTCTGTCTGGGTTTATTCCCTTAGCCTTTGAGGATCCCTCCGCATCCCACAAGGCAGTGCGCTCTATCAGTACTACCCTCAGAAAGATAGGTTGCTTTCTTCGCCAGATCCGTCGTACTGAATTCCACTTTCTCCGCCTTCACCGCCGTTGAGGTCTTCACACATCACCCTGTCCAAGGGTCAATGTTATACCCCACAGGACTGGGTCTCTACCAGAACTCAGCCACTACTATAGCTCCGACTATAGTACAGTTGCCCACCCCCGCGTCTTGGACGCGCCTGATGAGAATTATCCATGTAAATACAGATTTCATGGACCGGGTTAAGGAGACTGTGTTTATATGCCTCCCAGGCATATGGCGGTAAACATGGCCTCAATTTTAAGCCCATAGCTACTTATAAATAGTCCCTATTGTACTTATAGATACATGCACATTGATCAAAGTTTCTATTCTACATACATTTATTTTAATTGAGAAAGTGTTTTTTAACATTTACATCTATCCTACTTTGTTTCCATTCACCCCCACTCCCCACCCATTACTATGCTCGTGTGTTTTATTTCCAAATACCAGTAGTTCAATGGACACAGTTCATCCAACCAACCCCCCTCTATTTCCAACCTTAGGTCTCATGGTTCTCTGTGATTCAGACAATGCTGGGAAAAGTTTCATGTCAGACAAAGTTCAAACCCATCTACAGTGGTAGTTCCGGTATCTAGTAAGTTTTCACCATTACAACCATTTTATTTGACTCCTGTGCTGGTATGGCATTTGGAAAGGTCAGTGTTTAAGGCATAAACACTAAAAAGATAAATAAATTAAAAAAGAAGCTTAATTCCTATTATTTTGTAATTATTTCCTTACCGGCAGCTTCAAAATACATGCGATCTGTGAGCTACCACAATATTCTCAACATGTTAATGGGTATGAGATGAAACCTGTCTGATGCTTCAGTGGTCAATTGAGAACCTCCTTTACCTACTAGGCCATATACTATTGTTGTAAATACATGTGCCTTACATTGATCATAAACATTCTATGCATCATGTATAGAAAACTTACTAAATCTGCTGTTTATTATTCTGTGAACAGATACCTTAGGTGCAATAAGGTCAAGCATGTGGATTGGGTATCATTTCAGAGCACAGCCCACAAACAAAGAGACCCGTGCTGCACTAACTGCATCACATGCTATAACAATACTGTAATAGATCACAAGCTGTAGCTATAGGGTGTACATTCACACATTCCTTTCTATTCTTTGTAGAAAGTTTTTTCTTCGATATTCAGTGGAGGGCAATATTCTGACAACAATTTCAGGAACTATCAGGGCCTACAGAATTAAGAACTAATTCAGAATAAACATTCTTTAATTTTATATTTATTGAGTAATACATTAGCACAATTCATTTTCCTTAGTTTCTGCCTGCTCAACATTTCTTATTCTAATTATTCTTTCATTTTTCATTTTGACCATTGTCCTCTCCAGACAGTGGCTTTTGCTTGCTCTGTGCTGTTGTCAGGCGTTCCTCCAAAGCTACCTGCAACAATAACTCATGTTAGAAAATAACAAATTATGTGTGGAGTGTACTTTAAAACAAGTGAGTTCTCACCATGGTTAAGCATTCATTTAGCCTTAGGGCATAAAGTGCACTTGTAAATAAATAATAAGTAAATGTCCAGGAAATAATGATGCTGAATAATTTGTTTAATTTTTATTATTATTTTTATTATTATTATTATTATTATTATTGTTATTATTATTATTATAGCATGTTTTGAGTTTATTGCTTTATATTTTACTAGCTGAAGTACCCGTTCTTCGAACGGCTTTTAGTACTTGCTGGCCTAAATCATTAATATATATAATCACACATTCCTTATGTAGTTATGTTATTTCCATGTTACCCACTATATGTGTAGACTACATGCACTTTCACACACCAAATTGTTAATCAGAGGTAGGAAAGTGAAAATCCTTAGCCTACTTTCAGTCGACCGACCGGGTCAGGGAATGGAATGAATGAAACCCCCATCTAGCAGCGAGGATATGAACTGTGCCGGCTGCCGTAGCCTGTCGCACTCCCCTGGGGCAATGATTAAATGAATGACAGATGAAATGAAATGATAGTGGATATTGTTGCTGGAATGAAATTGCGACAGGGAAAACCGGAGTACTCGGAGAAAAGCCTGTCTGCCTCCGCTTTGTAGGTGAGAAAGTGCGTTTATATATTGGGAATAAATATCAGCCTCTATGAAGTAAAAGTTAAATAACCTGTCTAAATATTGAACACCTATCGTTTAACGTCCCCATACTATATTTAAACATATAAACATTATGCTAAAAATACATAAAATTTGATAGCAATTATCATATCCGCAATAAGTAATATTGCCCAAATGATAATAACAAAAACAAATTAATCACAGAAAAATTTCCTAAGTTTATGCCGTGTCTTGTGCGAGATTACGCCTAGTAACTCCGAGATGGTTCATCAGCGGGCTCTTGTGGTCTATTTGCGGACTACCAAAGGATTGGCAAACTGCGCGATACCTCAATTCTTATTTAGAACAACTCCGCTACTTTACTGCGAGAGCTAAACGCTAAAACAGTCTTTCACCTCCCTATAAAGGCTTCCAAAATGATTGTATATTGAATTTCAGGGCCAAGCAATTAAGACTCAGCAACTTTTCTAGTTCACACCGTGTTTTGTGCGTTTTTTTTTATTGGTTGTGAAAGGCAAAGTACCAACTTTATTGAAATAAATTTGCCCAGTTCTGCAGTAAGATTAATATGAACACTAAATAAAGTAATGTGACAGTCGTTAGTCTTCGACACATTCGTCTGTGAATTTGGGTTTCTGATGATGGTAAAAAACGACAAAAAGCAGATAAATATTGGCCAACTGAAATATTCATTTAACGAAAAATAAATCGATAAAAAGGATGAAAGCATACCGTGCAAAGTAGAAAGCACTATAACATTGTGAATCATCGCAAAGATCCAAATACTCACATACAATAACCGGCACAAAGAGTATAAAATTTGACTCAAACTCACGTCTCGTTTCGGACCCCACAAACTACCTCTATAAATAAAACAGTTCATGTAGAGACTAACATAGACTAACATCGCTCGGCGTTGACCGTGTTTTATAAGACATATTTAGGTTTTACTCGCTAACCGTTGGAGATACACGAAAAGTGATCAGGACCTTTCGGATAGAAAATTAAATTTTAAAGCTCGTATGTGCCATCAACAGTTTGCTATTTCTTAGCGTTCTCTATTTATTTGAAATGGAAATATGAAAATAGTCGCCATTTTTAAATAGTGAAAATTATCGAAATCAAAAGTATCCTATATGTAAACCTGGTAAATCAGCTACATCCATGCAAAATGTCATTTAAATCGGACCAGTTGTCCTTGCGTGATTGAGTTACAGACAGACAAACACCATCTCATTTTATTTATATATTAGTATGATGATGATGATATACTGTAACATTGTGAAACAGCGTAAGGATCCAAATACTCATATACAATAACCGGCACAAAGAGTATACAATTAGACTCAAAATCACGTCTCGTTTCGGACCCCACAAACTGCCTCTATAAATAAAACAGGTCATGTAGAGACTAACATAGACTAACATCGCTCGGCGTTGACCGTGTTTTATAAGACATATTTTGGTTTCACTCGCTAACCGTTGAAGATACACGAAAAGTGATAAGGACCTTTCGGATAGAAAATTAAATTTTAAAGCTCGCATGTGCCATCAAAAGTTTGCTATTTCTTAGCGTTCTCTATTTATTTGAAATGGAAATATGAAAATAGTCGCCATTTTTAAATAGTGAAAAATATCGAAATCAAAAGTACCCTATATGTAAACCTGGTAAATCAGCTACATCCATGCAAAATTTCATTTAAATCGCACCAGTTGTTCTTGCGTGATTGAGTTACAGACAGACAAACACCATCTCATTTTTATATATTAGTATGATGATGATATACTGTAACATTGTGAAACAGCGTAAATATCCAAATACTCATATACAATAACCGGCACAAAGAGTATAAAAATAGACTCAAAATCACATCTCGTTTCGGACCCCACAAACTGCCTCAAATAAAACAGTTCATGTAGAGACTAACATAGACTAACATCGCTCGGCGTTGACCGTGTTTTATAAGACATATTTAGGTTTTACTCGCTAACCGTTGGAGATACACGAAAAGTGATAAGGACCTTTCGGATAGAAAATTAAATTTTAAAGCTCGTATGTGCCATCAAAAGTTTGCTATTTCTTAGCGTTCTCTATTTATTTGAAATGGAAATATGAAAGTAGTCGCCATTTTTAAATAGTGAAAATTATCGAAATCAAAAGTATCCTATATGTAAACCTGGTAAATCAGCTACATCCATGCAAAATTTCATTTAAATCCGACCAGTTGTTCTTGCGTGATTGAGTTACAGACAGACAATCACCATCTCATTTTTATTTATATACTAGCAGTAGTACCCGGCTTCGCCCGGTGGAATGATGATAATGTTTTAATGTCTCCTTAGAAATATAATGGACTTAAAATCTAAGTCATTTGCCCCCAAAGACAAAGAGGGAGTAATATCTAGGTCATTTGCCCTTTTGATAAGGATGATAATAAAAACTACTGTTGAATTGACACGTCAAACTTACAAACTACCGCAATAGAAATACATATTTCAAAATTCACAGGCGAGGAAGACTTATTGTGTGTGGTGATTAATGGTGTAATGGGCGTAACATCTACTGTAGGTCATTTGCTCTTATGATGAGGATGAAACCGGTATTGAATTGACACTTCAACGTATAATGTCCACAATGAACTGTAATAAAAATAAATATATGGCGGCTTCGGTGGCGTATTTGGTAGCATGCTGAGCTTCTATGCCCAAGATAGCCGTTTCAAACCCGGCCAAAGCCGTCGGATTTTTAAGAGCGTTAAAATCCGTCAGTATGCCTTTCTTCGGAGGGGAAGTAAAGCCGGCGGTCCCATGTCAGATTTATGGCATGCTAAAGAACCTTCCACTAATTACACCTGTGTGAAGCTAAATTGGATAGGTAAACAACGCTCTTAGATGTCTACGTCCGTTGCCAAGAGCCGAATGCAGTGGCGTCTAGTAGCTAAGTACCGAACTTGGCCTAGTAGTCGTTGACGGTGGCGCTTGGCGGCAAAAGTACGAACTATTTGAAGAATTCTAAGTTGCAGTTTGTACTTAAACTAAAAAAACAGATAACACACACTAATACAGTCATCACAATTAACACCGATTATCAGACAGATTCTACACACACCCAAAGTACACGGGGCTACATGACCGCGTTGTCGCAGGCCCTAAACTTAAGAACCAACCAACCAAAAATAAATATTTTAAAAATCACAGTCGAGAAAGACTTTATGCGGCGGTGATTATTGGTATGATGCGGGTAACATCTAGGTCATTTGCACTTATGATGATAATAATAAGGTAATGAAAAAATGACTACTAAACAAACATGGTGTTATTTTAAAACTGACATAGGTAATTCAGGTGTCTAGCTTCGATGTCTTCCAAAGTCTCAACCTTATTTTCTGGCTTAGGCCTGTACTCGATGCGTCTGGTGAAAGAGCGTACTGCTCGGCAAAGACAAAGAATATAGGTCCAAGCTGCACGAACCTGAGAAGATCGCAGATGATGACGAAATATGATGACACACGTTCGGGGTTCCCCGTCCTATTTAGATTGACCGGGAATCACTCACTGTTTCGCAACGGCCCTGTGCTGGCATCAGCATAGACAGCAGGAGATAACACGGCGGGCTCTGGAAAGTACTCTCAAGTCACCTCGCGATGAATCAGCTAGCTATTCTCATTACTGACCTTCCCCCCCCCCCCCAGGGTCTCACAACTTGTGGGACGTGGGTTGGCGACCACGGAACCCCAGCTGAGTCTGGCATCGCTTCTACTTCCTGGTGCCGGGCTCATTTCAGTTCTCTTTCCTGTCGGCCTCCCTTGGTCAACTCTTGTTCTCTTCCGACCCAGACTGTATTAGGGTATCCGAGGGCTAGGGAGTCTTTCAATTTCCCGCCTTAATTGGCTTTGTCTCATCTTTCCTGATACCCTCATTCTTCGAGGGGTCTGCCTTCTTTTCCTTTTCATAATATCTCCTGTCTTCTTCTCAAGGCCCTCAAAGAGGCAGGGTGTGTGTAGACCCACACCTTCTGGTACTCCCTCAAGGGCTCATGACTGGTGAGTTAGGAAGCTGGCAACCCCGAGGAATTCCTGAGCTAAATGCAGGGAATGGAGTGGTATGTCAGAAATTTCAAGTGGACAGTGTTACTCATCGGGTTCCAAAGGGTACGTATACACATTTTGTTTTCGATCGGTGAACGGTGTAGATTTGTACCAAAGGGCCTAAATGCGTGGAATGGAGTGGTCTGTCCGAAATTTCGAGTGGACAGTGTTACTCGTCGAGTTCCAAAGGCTAATTATGTAAAATCTGGTTGAGATCGGTGAAACGGTGTAGTTTTCTGCCAAAGGGCCAAAAAGCAGGGAATAGTGTGGTCTGTCCGAAATTTAAAGTGAACAGTGTTACTTTTCGGGTTCCTACGGGTAAGTATATAAAATTGGGGTCAGATCGGTGAAATGGTGTAGATTTGTGCCAAACAGCGTAAATGCAAGGGATGGAGAGGCCGCGCCGCAATTTCAAGCAGACAGTGTTAGTCACAGTGTTCCAAAGGGTAAATATACAAATTTTGGTTGAGATCGGTGGAACGGTGTAGATTTGGGCCAAAGGGCCTAAATGCAGGGAATGGAGTGGTCTGTCCGCAATTTCAAGCAGACAGTGTTACTCGCAGGCTTTCAAAGGGTGAGTATACAAATTTTGGTTCAGATCGGTGAAACGGTGTTGATTTGTGCCAAAGGGCCTGAATGCAGGGAATGGAGTGGTCTGTCCGCAATTTCAAGCAGACAGTGTTACTCGCAGGGTACCAAAGGGTAAGAATACTAAATTTGGTTCTGATCGGTGAAACGGTGTAGATTTTGACCAAAGGGCCTAAATGCAGGGAATGGGGTGGTCTGTCCGAAATGTCAAGTGGACAGTGTTACTCGCAGGGTTCCAAAGGGTAATTATACACATTTTGGTTCAGATCGGTGAAACGGTGTAGATTTGTGCAAAAAGGGCCTAAATGCAGGGAATGGCGTGGTCTGTCCGAAATTTCAAGCAGACAGTGTGCGTGGTCTGTCCGAAATTTCAAGCAGACAGTGTTAGTCGCAGTGTTCCATAGCGAAAATATACAAATTTTGGTTGAGATCGGTGAAACGGTGTAGATTTGGACCAAAGGGCCTAAATGCAGGGAATGGAGTGGTCTGTCCGCAATTTCAAGCAGACAGTGTTACTCGCAGGGTACCAAAGGGTAGGAATACGAATTTTTGTTCTGATCGGTGAAACGGTGTAGTTTTGGACCAAAGGGCCTAAATGCAGGGAATGGGGTGGTCAGTCCGAAATTTTAAGAGGACAGTGTTACTCGCAGGGTTTCAAAGGGTAAATATACAAATTTTGGTTGAGATCGGTGAAACGGTGTGGATTTGGGCCAAAGGGCCTAAATGCAGGGAATGGAGTGGTCTGTCCGCAATTTCAAGCAGACAGTGTTACTCGCAGGGTACCAAAGGGTAAGAATACGAATTTTTGTTCTGATCGGTGAAACGGTGTAGATTTAGAGCAAAGGGCCTAAATGCAGGGAATGGGGTGGTCTGTCCGAAATTTTAAGTGGACAGTGTTGCTCGCAGGGTTCCAAAGGGTAAATATAAAAATTTTGATTGAGATCGGTGAAACGGTGTGGATTTGGACCAAAGGGCCTAAATGCAGGGAATGGGGTGGTCTGTCCGAAATTTTAAGTGAACAGTGTTACTCGCAGGGTTTCAAAGGTTAAATATACAACTTTTGGTTCAGATCTGTGAAACGGTGTAGATTTGTGAAAAAGGGCCTAAATGCAGGGCATGGGGTGGTCTGTCCGAAATTTAATGTTGACAGGGTTACCCGCAGGGTTCCATAGGGTAAGTATACAAATTTTGGTTCAGATCGGTGAAACGGTGTAGATTTGTATACATAACAGACAGACAGACAAACTTTCTGCTTTATATATATTGACTAGCTGAAGTACCCGTGCTTCGCTACGCGTCATAAATAAATTAAAATGTGAAGGTGACAGTTAAAACAGGGGATAGGCGAGGTGCTGCGCAGAGGGAGATTAAGGATGGAACATTTTGTCCAACTACACCGCTCGGCGTTGACCGTGTTTTATAGCAAAAATTTAGGTTTTACTCGCTAACAGTTGCAGATACTTTTCGGATTGAAAATGTAATTTTAAACCTCGCATATGCCATCAAAAGTTTGCTATTTCTTAGCGTTCTCTTTTTATTTGAAATGGAAATATGAAAGTTTGAAACCAAAGGGTGTAGTGACGTCACTAAAATGGTCGCAATTTTAAATAGTGCCAAGTATTGAAATCAAAAGTAACCTATATGTTAACCAGGTAAATCAGCTACTTCCATGTAAAATTCACGTAAATCGGACCAGTGGTACTTGCGAGATTGAGTAATACACAGACACACACCATCTCAATTTTAGCCTCGCATCGCTCCCGTCATAGTCGTACCATATTGTTTTTCAATGCAATGCAGGTTTAACCCCGTTAACACCACTTTAGAATCTGAATACCCAAAAATCCCTCCGTAGTAGACGTTTTCGACACACAACAAACAAACATATCCCCAAAATATCATTCTTCTAACTTTAATAGTTTTGGTTGGTCGATGAGAGCCAACATCCAAAAATCCTTCCTTAGTGGACGTTTTTCTTCCAGAAAATCACCCCTCCCCATATGCCCCTTAAATTGTATTTATGAAAACACGGTCGAACACCTATTTATTTTATTTATTTATTCATTTGTTTATTTATTTTTAAGCTGATAGATTTCCTCCGAGTTTCAGACTCCTCCCTATGTCGTTTAAGAGATACACGCTCAGTTAGGAATCTTTCAACCCCCACTTTTCATCCCTTTCACCTCATAATATACACTACATCGAAAAACCATTAGACATGTGTCAGCTTATTTTTAATGATTAGTATATGTGCCAAGTATCACATCCCCAAATGAAACCACTCGTGAGATATTGTTATTCAATGGAAAGCACGTTTACCCCCTTAACACCTCTTTAGAACCTGAATATCCAAAACTCTTTCCTTAGTGGACGTTTTCGACATACAACGAACATATCCCCAAAATGTCATGTTTCTAACTTCAATAATTTTGGCTCGGCGATGAAGAGTGAGTGAGTCAGTCAGGACATTTTCTTTCATTTATTTTTGATAATTTCACCCCTCCCTATGAACCCCTTAAATTGGATTTATGAAACAAACGGTCAAACACCTATTTACTTATTTAAAGCTGTTTTCCCCCTGAGTTTTATGAGTGAGTAAGTGAGTCAATCAGTTAGGACACTTTCTTTCCTGTTTTTTTTTCCCCCAGAATTTCACCCCTCTCCAAGGGCCCCTTAAATTGGATTCATGAAAAAACGTTCGAACACCTATTTACCTGTATTTTAAGCTGTTTTTTCCCACCGAATTTCAAACTTCACGCCTATGTCGTTTCAGAGATACACGCTCCGTCAAGAATCCCTCAACCCCCAATTTTCACCCCATTCACCTCATAATATACACCACATCGATAAACCCTTAGATATATGTCTGATTATTTTTAATGATTAGTTTATATACCGAATATCACATCCCCAAACAAACAACTCATGAGATATCGTTATTCAATGAAATGCACGTTTACCCCCTTGACACGTCTCTAAAACCCGAATAAACAAAAATCATTCCTTAGTTAACGTTTTCGACATACAGCGAACATCTTCCCAAAATTTCATGTTTCCAACTTTAATAGTTTTCGCTGGGCGTGATGAGTGAGTGAGTCAGACTGGACATTTTCTTTCATTTATTTTACCAGAATTTCACCCCTCCCCATGGGCCCATTAAATTGGATTGATTAAAAAACGCTTGAACACCTATTAACTTATTTCTTAAGCTGTCTTTTTACCCTGAGTCAGTCGGTTAGGACACTTTCTCTCCTTTTTCCCCCAGAATTTCACCCCACCCCATTGGCCCCTTAAATTAATTTATGAAAAAACAGTCGAAAACCGATTTACTTACTTTTTAAGCTGATTTTTTTCGCTGAGTTTCAAATTTCTCGCCTATGTCGTTTAAGAGGTAGGCCTACACGCTCCATTAGGAATCCTTCAACCCCCACTTTTCAGCCCTTTCACCTCATAATAATACACCACATCGAAAAACGCTTAAACACATGTCTGCGTATTTTTAATGATTAGTTTATATGCCGAGTATCACATCCACAAATGAAACCACTCGTGAGATATTGATATTCAATGAAATGCAGGTTTAACCCCCTTAAGACCCCTTTACAACCCGAATAACCAAAAAACCTCCCTTAGTGTACGGTTTTGACATACAACGAACATATCCCCGAAATGTCATGTTTCCAACTTCAATATTTTTGGCTGGGCGATGATGAGTGAGTGAATGAGTCAGGACATTTCCTTTCAATTTTTTTTTTCTTCAGAATTTCACCCCTCCCGATGAACCCCTTCAATTTGATTGAAAAACAAACTGTCGAAAAGCTATTTACTTACTTTAAAGCAGTTTTTTCCTGTGAGTTTGATGAGTGAGTCAGTCAGTCAGTCAATCAGTTAGGACACTTTCTTTCCTGTCCCTCCCCCCGAATTTCACCCCTCCCCATGGGCCCCTTAAATTGGATTTATGGAAAAGCGGTCAAACACATATTTACTTATTTTTATGCTGATTTTTTTTCGCTGAGTTTCAAACTCCTCGCCTATGTCGTTTAAGAGATACACGCTCCGTTAGGAATCTTTCAATCCCCACTTTTCACCCCTTTAACCTCCTAAACACATCGAAAAACCCTCAGACACGTGTCTTGTTACTTTTTAATGATGAGTTTATATGCCGTGTATCACATCCCCCAATGAAACCAATCGGGAGATATAGTTATTCAATAAAATGCAGGTTTAACCCCCTTAAGACCCCTTTAGAACCTGAATATCCGAAAATCCTCCCTTAGTAGACGGTTTTGACATGCAATGAACATATCCCCAAACTGTCATGTTTCTAACTTCAATAATTTTGGCTAGGCGATGATGAGTGAGTGAGTAAGTGAGTGAGTCTGGACATTTTCTTTCAATTTTCTTTTTTCAGAATTTCACCCCTCCCCATGAACCCCTTAAATTTGATTTATGAAAAAAAAACTGTCGAACAGCTATTTACTTACTTTAAAGCAGTTTTTTCCCCCTGAGTTTGATGAGTGAGCCAGTCAGTCAATCAGTTAGGACACTTTCTTTCCTGTTCCCCCCCCCCCCCCAGAATTTCATCTCTCCCCATGGGCCCCTTAAATTGGATTTATGAAAAAACTGTCAAACACATATTTACTTCTTTTTTATGTTGATTTTTTTTCGCTGTGTTTCAAACTCCTCGCCTATGTCGTTTAAGAGACACACGCTCCGTTAAGAATCTTTTAATCCCCACTTTTCACCCCTTTCACCTCATAATATACACCACATCGAAAACCCTCAGACACATGTCTTCTTATTTTTAATGATGAGTTTATATGCCGAGTATCACATCCCCCCATGAAACCAATCGGGAGATATTGCTATTCAATTAAATGCAGGTCTACCCCCTTAACACCCCTTTAGAACCTGAATAGCCAAAATTTCTCTCTTAGTGGGCATTTGCGGCCCTTGAGGAAGCTGCATACCAGATTTCATTCCAATCCGTTCGGTGGTTTCTGAGATTTCGTGATGAATAAATGAATGAGTGAGTGAGTGGTATTTGAAAAATATATAGTAGAAAGAAGATAGTGTCAAGTCTTTGTTGTGCTAAACTCGGTTGACTGTGCTGTGTGAGCAGCTGAGTAACTAATGGGATTTCAAGTAAAGATCCTCATTTTCTATACCGGTAGTGCTGAGCGCAATTGGCATCAAGTCGGCCGTGTCTCGACTTGAGCTATGTTGCCATGGAAACTATCTGCCTTTCCATTCCTTCATGAGTATATTTTATGATTTGATTAGCCTGTTTTTGAGTGAAAAAGGGCCAAAATCAGAAGAATGAGAAAGACTATCGAAAATACATGTAGCCAGCGGTTCCTTCTGGGTCCTAAACTATGTGTATGCAAAATATGGTTGAGATTGGTGGAACGGTGTAGATTTGTATACGGAACCAACATATATACATACATACATACATACATACATACATACATACATACAGACTTTCACTTTTATATATTAGATATAGATATATACTGCACCGCGCGATGTGACCGTGTTTTATTTCACAAATTAGGTTTTACTCGCTAACCGTCGGAGATACACGAAAAGTGATAAGAACCTTTTGGATAGAAAATTAAATGCTAAAGCTCGGGTATACCATCAAAAGTTTGCTATTTCTTAGCGTTCTCTTTTTATTTGAAATGGAAATATGAAATTTTGAAACCGAAGGGTGTAGTGACGTCACTAAAATGGTCGCCATTTCTTAATAGTGCAAAATATCGAAATTAAAAGTATCCTATATGTAAACCTGGTATTTCAGCTACATCCATGCAAAATTTCATTTAAATCGGACCAGTGGTTCTTGCGTTATTAGGTAACAGACAGACAGAAAGACAGACACACACCATCTCATTTTTATATATTAGTATAATGATTTCACAGAAATGTAATAAATGTAATAAATTGCTTCTTACTGAAATAGATGGAAAGTTGGATGCCACCCCTTGAGATAATGTTCTCATGGTTACCGATTTGCATTCCTTCATTAGTTTGTTAAATTAAATTTAATTAGTTTTCTGGGAATGTTTCAGAAACTGTTGGTTTTAGAGCCTTATAATGTAGTTTTCGAAGACCCTCGAGTTTTATTTCTGGCACCGAGGGGCTTTGTCTCGTCGTTGTACGCCAAAATATAATACTACTACTAATAATAATATAACATAGGGATAGGAATATAATAGACCTGCCATACCACAACCGCAGATGTAAATCGTGTGAAAAAAATCTAGACTACCCCTTGACCCCCTTAAGCGCATTTTACGTATTGATGAAATTTACAGCTTAATTTGGTTCCATAATAACCATCTAACCGTTTGCAAACTTGCACACTAATGTAATTAATGGAATTATATTGCGTCTTACAGCAATAGATGGATCTCTGAGAATCTGTTGCCATGGTTATCGGCTTGCATTCGTTCATAGTTTATTAAATTAAATTAGTTTTCTGGGAATATCTCAAAAACGGTTGGACGTAGGACCTTAAAATGTGCTTTAAGGGCCCCCGAGTGTTGTCTCTCACATTGAGGGGCTAAAAATGAGCTTTGTCTCGTCCTTCTACTCCTATTTCAGCATGTATTTTAAGGGGGTATGCCCCCTTTTATGAGAGGTATAGAGAAGAGTTACATCAATGATTAGTGTCGTGTTTCTGATGGATATCTGTACCAAATTTTACGTTGATACACCCAGCCGTTCTCGAGTTATAAGGGAACAAAGTTGTCCACAGACAATCAAGCAAACAGACAAGACAGACCAAAACATTATTTTCGCGCGCATCTATCATAAAACAGTCTGAAACGTGTAAATAACTCAAATTTCCGTAGAAATTCAGAAAAAAACCAGACAAAATTTCCTTTTTTTTTTATATATGTAGATATATACTGCACCGCTCGATGTGACCGTGCTTTATTGCACAAATTAGGTTTTACTCGCTAACCGTCGGAGATACACGAATAGTGATAAGAACCTTTTGGATAGAAAATTAAATGCTAAAGCTCGGGTATACCATCAAAAGTTTGCTATTTCTTAGCGTTCTCTTTTTATTTGAAATGGAAATATGAAATTTTGAAACCGAAGGGTGTAGTGACGTCACAAAAGTAGATTTTACTCGCTAACCGTTGGAGATACACGAAAAGTGATCAGGATCTTTCGGATAGAAAATTAATTTTTGAAGCTCGTATGTGCCATCAAAAGTTTGCTATTTCCTACCGTTCTCTTTTTATTTGATATGGAAATATGAAATTTTGAAACCAAAGGGTGTAGTGACGTCACTAAAATGGTCGCCATTTCTGAATAGTGCAAAATATCGAAATTAAAAGTATCCTGTATGTAAACCTGGTATTTCAGCTTCATCCATGCAAAATTTCATTTAATTCGGACCAGTGGTTCTTGCGTTATTAGGTAACAGACAGACAGACAGAAAGACAGACACACACCATCTCATTTTCATATATTAGTATGATTAGTATGATGATGATGATATACTGTAACATTGTGAAACAGCGTAAAGATCCAAATACTTATATACAATAACCGGCACAAAAAGAATAAAATTAGACTCAAAATCAGGTCTCGTTTCGGACCCCACAAACTGCCTCTGTAAATAAAACAGTTCATGTAGAGACTAACATAGACTAACATCGCTCGGCGTTGACCGTGTTTTATAAGACATATTTTGGTTTTACTCGCTAACCGTTGGAGATACACGAAAAGTGATAAGGAACTTTCGGATAGAAAATTAAATTTTAAAGCTCGTATGTGCCATCAACAGTTTGCTATTTCTTAGCGTTCTCTATTTATTTGAAATGGAAATATGAAAATAGTCGCCTGTTTTAAATAGTGAAAAATATCGAAATCAAAAGTATCCTATATGTAAATCTGGTAAATCAGCTACATGCATGCAAAATTTAATTTAAATCGGACCAGTTGATCTTGCGTGATTGAGTTATATACAGACAAACACCATCTCATTTTTATATATTAGTAGCATGATGATATACTGTAACATTGTGAAACAGCGTAATGATCCAAATACTCACATACAATAACCGGCACAAAGAGTATAAAAATAGACTCAAAATCACATCTCGTTTCGGATCCCACAAACTGCCTCTAAATAAAATAGTTCATGTAGAGACTAACATAGGCTAACATCGCTCGGCGTTGACCGTGTTTTATAAGACATATTTAGGTTTTACTCGCTAACCGTTGGAGATACACGAAAAGTGATAAGGACCTTGCGGATAGAAAATTAAATTTTAAAGCTCGTATGTGCCATCAAAAGTTTGCTATTTCTTAGCGTTCTCTATTTATTTGAAATGGAAATATGAAAATAGTCGCCATTTTTAATAGTGAAAAATATCGAATTCAAAAGTATCCTATATGTAAACCTGGTAAATCAGCTACATCCATGCAAAATTTCATTTAAATCGGACCAGTTGTTCTGGCGTGATTGAGTTACAGACAGACAAACACCATCTCATTTTTATATATTAGTATGGTGATGGTGATATACTGTAACATTGCGAAACAGCGTAAAGATCCAAATACTCGCATACAATAACCGGCACAAAGAGTATACAATTAGACTCAAAATCACGTCTCGTTTCGGACCCCACAAACTGCCTCTATAAATAAAACAGTTCATGTAGAGACAAACATCGCTCGGCGTTGACCGTGTTTTATAAGACATATTTAGGTTTTACTCGCTAACCGTTGAAGATACACGAAATGTGATAAGGACCTTTCGGATAGAAAATTAAATTTTAAAGCTCGTATGTGCCATCAACAGTTTGCTATTTCTTAGCGTTCTCTATTTATTTGAAATGGAAATATGAAAATAGTCGCCATTTTAAATAGTGAAAATTATCGAAATCAAAAGTATCCTATATGTAAACCTGGTAAATCAGCTACATCCATGCAAAATTTCATTTAAATCGGACCAGTTGTTCTTGCGTGATTGAGTTACAGACAGGCAAACACCATCTCATTTTTAGCCTACTTTCGATTTTTGCAAAAAATGAAAGTAGACTTATGAGATCAACACTGGGCGAAAAAAGTGTGTCTGTCTGTGTGTGTACGTGTGTGTGTGAGTCTGTGTGTGTGTGTGTATGTGTGTGTGTGTATGTGTGTGTGAGTCTGTGTGTGTGTGTCTGTCTGTGTGTGTGTGTGTACTCTGAATGTCTGTCCCCCCCCCCCTATCAATTCGAACACGGTGAATGCGAATTGAACGAAATTTGGTACAAAGGTAGCACTAGCAAAGGACACCTCAGTGTCATGTTTCATATCGCCGCCATCTTGACGGAAACGTAATGGCTGCCACACAAATGTTCAAAGCTTAAATCAAATTACGACTAACCTAATCATTCGATCTCTACCAAATTTTGCAACAACATACCTTTATGGGGGGAGCATCCTTTGACCAAACCAATAGGCCATCAGCGTAATAGTTTGCGGATGGCGGCCATCTTTGTGTGAAAATCGATTCCCCCTATTAATTCGAACACGGTGCAACCGAATGGAACGAAATTTGGTACAGAGGTAGTACTAACAAAAGGCACCTCAGTGTCATGTTTTATATCGCCGCCATCTTGACGGAAACGTAATGGCGGCCACACGAATGTTCAAAGCTTAAATCAAATTACGATTAACCTAATCATCCGATCTCTACCAAATTTTGCAACAACATACCTTTATGGGGGCAGCATCCTTTGACCAAACAAATAGGTCATCAGCGTAATAGTTTGCGGATGGCGGCCATCTTTGTGTGAAAATCGATTCCCCCTATTAATTCGAACACGGTGCAACCGAATGGAACGAAATTTGGTACAGAGGTAGTACTAACAAAAGGCACCTCATTGTCATGTTTTATATCGCCGCCATCTTGACGGAAACGTAATGGCACCCACACAAATGTTCAAAGCTTAAATCAAATTACGATTAACCTAATCAACCGATCTCTACCAAATTTTGCAACAACATACCTTTATAGAGGAAGCATCCTTTGACCAAATGACTAGGTCATTAGTCGAATAGTTTGCGGATGGCGGCCATCTTTGTGTGAAAATCAATTCCCCCTATTAATTCAAACACGTTGAAACCGAATGGAACGAAATTTGGTGCAGAGGTAGCACTAGCAAAGGGCACCTCAGTGTCATGTTTTATATCGCCGCCGTCTTGACGGAAACGTAATGGCGGCCACACAAATGTTCAAAGCCTAAATCAAATTACGATTAGCCTAATCATCCGATCTCTAGCAAATTTATCAACAACATACCTTTATGAAGGGAGCATCCTCTGACCAAACTAATAGGTCATCAGCCTAATATTTTGCGGATGGCGGCCATCTTTGTGTGAAAATCGATTCCCCTTATCAATTCGATCACGGTGAAACCGAATGGAACGAAATTTGGTACAGAGGTAGCACTTGCAAAGGGCACCTCAGTGTCATGATTTATATCGCCGCCATATTGACAGAAATGTAATGGCGGCCACACAAATGTTTAAAGCTTAAATCAAATTACGTCTAACATAACCATCCGATCTCTACCAAACTTTGCAACAACATACCTTTATGGAGGGAGCATACTTTCACCAATCTAATCGGCCATTAGCCTAATAGTTTGCGGATGGTGGCCATCTTTATGTCAAAATTGATTCCCCCTATTAATTCGAACACGGTGGAACCGAATGAACGAAATTTGGTACAGAGGTAGCATTAGCAAAGGGCACCTCAGTGTCATCTTTTATATCGCCGCCATCTTGATGGAAACGTAATGGCGGCCACACAAATGTTCAAAGCTTAAATCAAATTACGATTAGCCTAATCATCCGATCTCTAGCAAATTTAGCAACAACATACCTTTATGGAGGGAGCATCCTTTGACCAAACTAATAGGTCATCAGCCTAATATTTTGCGGATGGCGGCCATCTTTGTGTGAAAATCGATTCCCCTTATCAATTCGAACACGGTGAAACCGAATGGAACGAAATTTGGTACAGAGGTAGCAATAGCAATGGGCACCTCAGTGTCATGTTTTATATCACCGCTATCTTGACGGAAACGTAATCGCGGCCACCCAAATGTTAAAAGCTAAAATTTAATTACGGCCAACCTAATAATCTTGTCTCTACCAAATTTTGCAACACCATATCTTTATGTGGGAAACATATTCAGACCAAACTGCAGGAACATCAGCCCAATAGTTTGCAGATGGTGGCCAAGTATTTGTGCAAATCGATTCCCCCTATCAATTCAAACACGGTCGAACCGAATTGAACGAAATTTGGTACATAGGTAGCACTAGCAAAGGGCACCTCATATTCATGTTTAATATCCCTATAGCACGTTGTATTTCAACAAGCTACTACAACCAACATTCAATCATACTCCTTGAAAAGGACAAAGAGTTATAACAATACCCATGCATTTAGGAGAAAGTAGGCTATATGTTCTTTACTGAACATCTTGTTATTTATATATTAGTATGATGATGATATACTGTAAGATTGTGAAACAGCGTAAAGATCCAAATACTCATATACAATAACCGGCACAAAGAGTATACAATTAGACTCAAAATCACGTCTCGTTTCGGACCCCACAAACTGCCTCTATAAATAAAACAGTTCATGTAGAGACTAACATAGACTAACATCGCTCGGCGTTGACCGTGTTTTATAAGACATATTTTGGTTTTAGTCGCTAACCGTTGGAGATACACGAAAAGTGATAAGGACCTTTCGGATAGAAAATTAAATTTTAAAGCTCGTATGTGCCATCAAAAGGATGCTATTTCTTAGCGTTCTCTATTTATTTGGAATGGAAATATGAAAATAGTCGCCATTTTTAAATAGTGAAAAATATCGAAATCAAAAGTATCGTATATGTAAACCTGGTAAATCAGATACATCCATGCAAAATTTCATTTAAATCGCACCAGTTGTTCTTGCGCGATTGAGTTATATACAGACAAACATCATCTCATTTTTATATATTAGTAGGATGATGATATACTGTAACATTGTGAAACAGCGTAAAGATCCAAATACTCACATACAATGACCGGCACAAAGAGTATACAATTAGACTCAAAATCACGTCTCGTTTCGGACCCCACAAACTGCCTCTGTAAATAAAACAGTTCATGTAGAGACTAACATAGACTAACATCGCTCGGCGTTGACCGTGTTTTATAAGACATATTTAGGTTTTATTCGCTAACCGTTGGAGATACACGAAAATTGATAAGGACCTTTCGGATAGAAAATTAAATTTTAAGGCTCGTATGTGCCATCAACAGTTTGCTATTTCTTAGCGTTCTCTATTTATTTGAAATATCCACCCTTCTACTGTATGAAATGTACGGTGAAGAGTTTTATAAATGATTGGTGTAATAACTCATGTTTACCATACCTAATTTTACGATGCACCAAGCATCCGAACATGAGTTATAGGCATACATAAGGATACACAGAAAGACAGACAGACAATACTATTGTCTACAACATATCACCCAGAAATACAAATATGGGTATATCTACCACACAGTATCAAAAAAATCATCCTTACGATGAACCCGTATGTCGACAAAAAAAAAAAAAGATTAGTTAAAATGTGCTCTCAAACTAAATTCACCTAACGTGTACTTCCTGACATGAAATAGAATTGAAAGCCTTGTAGATGAAACGCAATACACGTCACATAAAAACTGACCCTCTACGTTGTGTTGGGTCCCCATACACAGGAAGACCTCTATCATAAATTATAAAAGCTTGTGGTGCATGAAAATTCAGGTTCTTTAGTCTCAAATGGCCCAAATTCCTAAAAGCCGCAAAAAATGCTGATTCAATTCAGGAATTTTTGAAAATAATGTTGTTGTTTGGAGATACACACATCAAAAAAAGTTTTGCATCACCTCGGTTCCAAGATCTCCGGCATATAGACGTTGACTGTGTATATTGTATCCAAGATACAGTCCCTTTGACTGTTCATAGATGTCACTAAAACTGCTCAAAGATGTAAACAACCATGCATGAGCAGGGCCTATTAGACGGAGGGGGTACGACAGCCGATCAGTTCCAGTCATTCCACCAGGACGAAGGTACGCTGCTCATGTTGTCTGTAGTTCTACCATGCCTAGAAGGTCAATACCGCAGTTCGATCGCGTCCGCATTGTTACTTTGTGTCAAGAAGGGCTCTCAACAAGGGAAGTTTCCAGGCGTCTCAGAGTGAACCAAAGCGATGTTGTTCGGACATGGAGGAGGTACAGAGATACAGGAACTGTCGATGACAGGCCTCGCTCAGGCCGCCCAAGGGCTACTACTGTAGTGGATGACCGCTACTTACGGATTGCCGCTCGGAGGAACCCTGACAGCAATGCCACCATGTTGAATAATGCGTTTCGTTCAGCCACAGGACGTCGTGTTTCAACTCAAACTGTGCGCAATAGGCTGCATGATGCGCAACTTCACTCCCGACGTCCATGGCGAGGTCCAGCTTTGCAACCCCGACACCATGCAGCGCGGTACAGATGGGCCCAACAACATGCTGAATGGACCCCACGGAATTGGCATCACGTTCTCTTCACCGATGAGTGTCGCATATGCCTTCAACCAGACAATCGTCGGAGACGTGTTTGGAGGCACCCTGGTCAGGCTGAACGTCTTAGACACACTGTCCAGCGAGTGCAGCAAGGTGGTGGTTCCCTGATGTTTTGGGGTGGCATTATGTGGGGCCGACGTACGCCACTGGTGGTCATGGAAGGCTCCGAAACGGCTTTACGATACCTGAATGACATCCTCCGACCCATAGTGCAACCATATCGGCAGAATATTGGAGAGGCATTTGTCTTCATGGACGACAATTCTCGACCTCATCGTGCACATCTTGTGAATGCGTTCCTTCAAGATAACGACATCGCTCGACTACAGTGGCCAGCATGTTCGCCAGACATGAACCCTATCGAACATGCCTGGGATATGTTGAAAAGGGCTGTTTATGGACGTCTTGACCCACCAACCACTCTGAGAGATTTACGCCGAATTGTCGTTGAGGAGTGGGACAATTTGGACCAACAGTGTCTTGATGAACTTGTGGATAGTATGCCACGGCGAATACAGGCATGCATCAATGCAAGAGGACGTGCTACTGGGTATTAGAGGTAGTGGTGTGTACTGCAATCTGGACCACAAATGCTGAAAGTCTAGCTGTATGATGGTACAACATGCAATGTGTGGGTCTCATGAGCAATAAAACGAGCTGAAATGTTGTTTGTGTTGATCTCTATTCCCTTTGTATTTAACGGTTCCGGAACTCTTGGAACCGAGGTGATGCAAAACTTTTTTTGATGTGTGTATAATAGACCTTCTGCACTATATGTCGCACGTGAAAATTGCATGAAAAAATCCTAGGTTACACCTTGACCCCCTTAATTGCATTGATGAATTATACAGTCTACGTTGGTTCCGTGATAACCTTATATTTGCAAACTTTCACAGAAATGAAATAAATGTAATAAATTGCTTCTTACTGAAATAGATGGAAAGTTGGATGCCATCCCTTGAGATAATGTTCTCATGGTTACCGATTTGCATTCCTTGATTAGTTTGTTAAATTAAATTTAATTAGTTTTCTGGGAATGTTTCAGAAACTGTTGGTTTTAGAGCCTTATAATGTAGTTTTCGAGGACCCTCGAGTTTTATTTCTGGCATCGAGGGGCTTTGTCTCGTCATTGTTCGCCATAATATAATACTAATAATAAGAATATAATATAGGGATAGGAATATAATAGACCTGCCATACCACACCCGCAGATGTAAATCGCGTAAAAAAATTCTAGACTACCCCTTGACCCCCTTAAGCGCATTTTCCGTATTGATGAAATTTACAGCTTAATTTGGTTCCATAATAACCATCTAACCGTTTGCAAACTTTTCACACTAATGTAATTAATGGAATTGTATTGCGTCTTACAGCAATAGATGGACCTCTGAGAATCTGTTGCCATGGTTATCGGCTTGCATTCGTTCATTAGTTTATTAAATGAAATTAGTTTTCTGGGAATATCTCAAAAACGGTTGGACGTGGGAACTTAAAATGTGCTTTTAGGGCCCCCAAGTTTTGTCTCTCACATTGAGGGGATGAAAATGAGCTTTGTCTCGTCCTTCTACTCCTATTTCAGCATGTATTTTAAGGGGGTAGGCCCTCTTTCATGAGAGGTACGGAGAAGGGTTACATCAATGATTAGTGTCGTGCCTCTGATGGATATCTGTACCAAATTTTACGTTGATACACCCAGACGTTTTCGAGTTATAAGGGAACTGTCCACAGACAATGAAACAAACAGACAGACAGACCAAAACATTATTTTCGCGCGCATCTATCATAAAACAGTCTGAAACGTGTAAATAACTCAAATTTCCGTAGAAATTCAGAAAAAAAAATCTTTTTTATATATGTAGAGATATACTGCACCGCTCGGTGTTGACCGTGTTTTATTGCACAAATTTAGGTTTTACTCGCTAACCGTCGGAGATACACGAAAAGTGGTAAGAACATTTTGGAAAGAAAATTGAATGCTAAAGCTCTTGTATACCATCAAAAGTTTGCTATTTATTAGCGTTCTCTTTTTATTTGAAATGGAAATATGAAATTTTGAAACCAAAGGGTGTAGTGACGTCACAAAAGTAGGTTTTACTCGCTAACCGTTGGAGATACACGAAAAGTGATAAGGACCTTTCGGATAGGAAATTAAATTTCAAAGCTCGAAGTGCCATCAAAGGGTTGCTATATCTTAGCGTTCTCTTTTTATTTGAAATGGAAATATGAAAGTAGTCGCCATTTTTCAATAGTGCAAAATATCGTAATCAAAAGTATCCTATATGTAAACCTGGTAAATCAGCTACATCCATGCAAAAGTTCATTTAAATCGGACCAGTGGTTCTTGCGTTATTGAGTAACAAACCGACACACACCATCTCATTTTTTTATATTAGTATGATGATGAAAATATGAAATTTTTAAACCAAAGGGTGTAGTGACGTCACAAATGTAGGTTTAACGCGCTAACCGTTGGAGATACACGAAAAGTGATAAGGACATTTCGGATAGAAAATTAAATTTTAAAGCTTGTAGTGCCATCAAAAGGTTGCTATATCTTAGCGTTCTCTTTTTATTTGAAATGGAGATATGAAAATAGTCGCCATATTTCAATAGTGCAAAATATCGTAATCAAAAGTATCCTATATGTAAACCTGGTAAATCAGCTACATCCATGCAAAATTTCATTTAAATCGGACCAGTGGTTCTTGCGTTATTGAGTAACAGACAGACAGAAAGACAGGCACACACCATCTCATTTTTATATATTAGTATTTATATATTAGTATGATGATGATGAAAAATGAAATTTTTAAACCAAAGGGTGTAGTGACGTCACAAATGTAGGTTTTACTCGCTAACCGTTGGAGATACACGAAAAGTGATCAGGACATTTCGGATAGAAAATTAAATTTTAAAGCTTGTAGTGCCATCGAAAGGTTGCTATATCTTAGCGTTCTCTTTTTATTTGAAATGGAGATATGAAAATAGTCGCCATATTTCAATAGTGCAAAATATCGTAATCAAAAGTATCCTATATGTAAACCTGGTAAATCAGCTACATCCATGCAAAATTTCATTTAAATCGGACCAGTGGTTCTTGCGTTATTGTGTAACAGACAGACAGAAAGACAGGCACACACCATCTCATTTTTATATATTAGTATTTATATATTAGTATGATGATGATGAAAAATGAAATTTTTAAACCAAAGGGTGTAGTGACGTCACAAATGTAGGTTTTACTCGCTAACCGTTGGAGATACACGAAAAGTGATCAGGACATTTCGGATAGAAAATTAAATTTTAAAGCTTGTAGTGCCATCGAAAGGTTGCTATATCTTAGCGTTCTCTTTTTATTTGAAATGGAGATATGAAAATAGTCGCCATATTTCAATAGTGCAAAATATCGTAATCAAAAGTATCCTATATGTAAACCTGGTAAATCAGCTACATCCATGCACAATTTCATTTAAATCGGACCAGTGGTTCTTGCGTTATTGAGTAACAGACTGACAGAAAGAGAGACACACACCATCTCATTTTTATATATTAGTATTTATATATTAGTATGATGATGATGAAAAATGAAATTTTTAAACCAAAGGGGGTAGTGACGTCACAAATGTAGGTTTTACTCGCTAACCGTTGGAGATACACAAAAAGTGATACGGACATTTCGGATAGAAAATTAAATTTTAAAGCTCGTAGTGCCATCAAAAGGTTGCTATATCTTAGCGTTCTCTTTTTATTTGAAATGGAGATATGAAAATAGTCGCCATTTTTCAATAGTGCAAAATATCGTAATCAAAAGTATCCTATATGTAAACCTGGTAAATCAGCTACATCCATGCAAAATTTCATTTAAATCGGACCAGTGGTTCTTGCGTTATTGAGTAACAGACAGACAGACAGAAAGACAGACACACACCATCTAATTTTTATATATTAGTACTAGCAGAAGTACCCGTTCTTCGAACGGTGTTCGGTGTTAACACCAGACATAATAATAATAATAATGTTATTGGTGTTACGTCCCTTTTAAGTACTGTTGCTTTTAGAGACGCACCAGACATTATCAATTGAGCTACTGTTGCAATGGTTAGCGGCTTGTCATTCCTTCATAAGTTTATCAAAACGAAGTTAGTTTTCTGGGAATATCACACACACTGTTAATTTAAGGGCCATATTATGGTGTTTTCGGAGACCCTTTATAGACTCGCGAATTTTGTGTCTCACATTGAGAAGTGCAACATATGCTTTGGTCGTCCTTCTAGGATAATTTTTATATTTCGCCTATTTTAGCATGTATTTTGAGAAGTTTTTCCCTATATCCACCCTTCTACTGTATGAAATGAACGGTAAAGAGTTTTATAAATGATTGGTGTAATGACTCATGTTTACCATACCTAATTTTACGATGCACCAATCATCCGAACATGAGTTATAGGCGTACATAAGGATACACAGAAAGACAGACAGACAGACAATACTATTGTCTACAACATATCACCCAGAAATCCTAATATGGGTATATCTACCACACAGTATCAAAGAAAATCATCCTTACGATGAACCCGTATGTCGACAAAAAAAAAGATTAGTTGAAATGTGCTCTCAAACTAAATTCACCTGACGTGTACGTCCTGACATGAAATAGAATTGAAAGCCTTGTAGATGAAACGCAATACACGTCACATAAAAACTGACCCTCTACGTTGTGTTGGGTCCCCGTCCACAGGAAGACCTCTTTCATAAATTATAAAAGCTTGTGGTGCATGAAAATTCAGGTTCTTTAGTCTCAAATGGCCCAAATTCCTAAAAGCCGCAAAAAATACTGATTCAATTCAGGAATTTTTGAAAATAATGTTGTTGTTTGGAGATATAATAGACCTTCTGCACTATATGTCGCACGTGAAAATTGCATGAAAAAATCCTAGGTTACCCCTTGACCCCCTTAATTGCATTGATGAATTATACAGTCTACGTTGGTTCCGTGATAACCTTATATTTGCAAACTTTCACAGAAATGAAATAAATGTAATAAATTGCTTCTTACTGAAATAGATGGAAAGTTGGATGCCACCCCTTGAGATAATGTTCTCATGGTTACCGATTTGCATTCCTTGATTAGTTTGTTAAATTAAATTTAATTAGTTTTCTGGGAATGTTTCAGAAACTGTTGGTTTTAGAGCCTTATAATGTAGTTTTCGAGGACCCACGAGTTTTATTTCTGGCATCGAGGGGCTTTGTCTCGTCGTTGTTCGCCATAATATAATACTAATAATAAGAATATAATATAGGGATAGGAATATAATAGACCTGCCATACCACACCCGCAGATGTAAATCGCGTGAAAAAATTCTAGACTACCCCTTGACCCCCTTAAGCGCATTTTCCGTATTGATGAAATTTACAGCTTAATTTGGTTCCATAATAACCATCTAACAGTTTGCAAACTTTTCACACTAATGTAATTAATGGAATTGTATTGCGTCTTACAGCAATAGATGGACCTCTGAGAATCTGTTGCCATGGTTATCGGCTTGCATTCGTTCATTAGTTTATTAAATTAAATTAGTTTTCTGGGAATATCTCAAAAACGGTTGGACGTAGGAACTTAAAATGTGCTTTTAGGGCCCCCAAGTTTTGTCTCTCTGAAGGGCTGAAAATGAGCTTTGTCTCGTCCTTCTACTCCTATTTCAGCATGTATTTTAAGGGGGTAGGCCCTCTTTCATGAGAGGTACGGAGAAGGGTTACATCAATGATTAGTGTCGTGCCTCTGATGGATATCTGTACCAAATTTTACGTTGATACACCCAGACGTTCTCGAGTTTTAAGGGAACTGTCCACAGACAATGAAACAAACAGACAGACAGACCAAAACATTATTTTCGCGCGCATCTATCATAAAACAGTCTGAAACGTGTAAATAACTCAAATTTCCGTAGAAATTCAGAAAAAAATCCAGACAAATTTTCTTTTTTATACAGGGTGTACGCAGCAAGCCCTACTTTGTGCTGTAACTCGTTTGTTTTTCAAGATATTTTAATTTTGACACTAGCTTTAGAAAGTACTTGTCAAGCTCTAAAACGTTCGTTTAGTTGGTTTTTGTGTGAAGTTTGCGCTTAACGCGCAAATCAATCTTTTGTGGCACGGTTTTGGCTCTTTTTTTGCTCAAATTGGTGTTTTGACATCACCTATCGAAAGAGCGACATCGAATTAGTAAAATAAGCCACCAAAATATCAGTTTTTGCCCAAATCCAACTCGCAAAATGCGAGTTTGTGTTTAGATTTTCGACCGCTTATAGCATGCGACATGCCTCTGCCCTGCCCGAGCCGATCAACTCCAACGGGTAGCGGCAACGCAGGGGAAAGAGGGAGGGTAAGGGGCGGCACAACTTCTGCCGCCGTGAACCTATCCGGGCGGGCACAAGAAGGCTGAATTTGCTATGCTGTGCGGCATTGCTTGGTGCGGTTTGGTGAGCACGCAACGCCGCTCGGCGTATTTATTTTACTTTTGATTGTTCGGAAATCTAAATTAAAAGTTACCTTGTGACTACCGTTACAAAGCAGACGTTTGGATGTTCCTACAACATTACGGGTACTGGTTTTGTCTCGTTTAAATTACAAAACAACTTACTAATGAAGATGAACTTAAATACACTTACTCTGTAATCAGCCGTCATAACGCCCAAAACAAATTAAGTTCTAATGTTTATTCATTTAATACCGGTAAAAATGATATTTTTTTTACTGTAAGATCTTCTGCTCAAGTAAACTTGGTTATGGCGTTGGTAAAGAAAACAAGGCATTGTAATTACGCCAAAAGTTTTGATTTTTATTCTTGAAATTCTTTTTTGGCGCTTCTTTTAAAAGAAATTAGTGGTCTGAACAATAAAGCAATGAGCCGTGTGAACACTCGGAAATCAATTTAGATCTAATTTTTGGCAACGGCTAAATTGTAGTTGCATGTTGTCACGGTAAAAAAAAATCTTCCTTGATCTCCAGTATCTTTGAATGATATTTTTTTAAGAGCAAACTTGATTCGGGCGTGGGCAGAGAAAACAAGTAGTTCCGTGAAGAACTATACAGCCTATTTTCATATATCCTACTTATGTTAATTGCCACTATAAACATACATAATTTCAGTTTGATTGCTGTAATAGATTCGTAGATATTGAGAACCGACTAAATATTTCGGATGGTCGCCATGTTGGATTTTATATATGTAGGTCCTAGAGTTATGTACTGTTACATGCAGATTATTGTGAACGTGTAGTATTTAAACTTCAATCGCATAATTAGGACACAAGAAAAAACAAGGACATTAAAAATTTTTTCACAGCTGCCATCTTGAGGTTATGGAAACAATTGAAATAAATTAAATGCCAGTGGATTAACATTCGGATACAGATTTACTGTACCAAGTTTCACTGCACGCGGATGGTTAAATTGCGAGAAACGTCCTTGTGAATATTTATAATTCGCGTCACCGCCATGTTGGATTTGTGATCACCAGGTTATTTAAAGTCCTATAGGTGAACTTAAGTTCATAGCCCCTATGAACATTAAAAAATTTAGTTTGATTGCTAAAATAGATTCGTAGATATTCAGTATCGTCTAAATATTTCGGATGGTCGCCATGTTGGATTGTTAAATGTATAGGCCATAGAGTCATGTACCATTAAAGGAAAATTATTGCGTAGGTTCATTATTCAAACTTTCACTTCGATCGCATGACTACATCACAAGAAATAAAAACTTAATTTTAAAATTCGCACTGCCGCCATCTTGAGGTTATGTAAACAATTGAACTAAATTAGATACCAGTGGATTACAATGTGTATAAATATTTCCTGTACCAGGTTTCAGTGCGCTTGGAACAATAAATCGAAAAAATACATTCTAACACACCAAAAAAAAAAGATTTTTATTCTTCTAATCGATTTTTGACACTTGTTTTTATGTAAAAAAAAATAAAAAACAACGAATGAACTTAAACAATAACAAACACATTTGCGCCAATAAGAAGGCTTAGGAATACGCGGAGGTAACTTCTTAAAAGTCAGAAGAGGTAGGTGAAGAAATAAAAATGGCACTGAACACACACAAAAAGAAGTGTGAATCTTATCCACCTTATCGTATCTTTGTCACGTATTTAAAAAATAGTAACAATAAACAACGAATAAACTAAATCAATAACTAAAAATCACTTATTTATCGAGCAGGTGCTCGAAGATACCACCTCCTTGCTGGTGGCAAAACTCTAGCCGCCGGAACATTCCCGCCGAAGCATTTCGTAACTCTTGACATCTGTCTAGTCTCCTAAACGCACCAACGATCCTGTCGAACATTTCGTCGCGATCGTCGTAGGAGGTTTCATACACTAGATTTTTCACTCTTCCCCACAAAAAAATATCCATAATGTTAATGTCCATGCTTCGTGCTGGCCATGACATTATCCTAGAAAAGAACCGAAATTATTTAACAATAGAAACGCAGGTAAACTTAACAGATCTAAAGCACAGTCACGACATAAATCAAAGACAAACTACAGGCGAACAGATTGCGTGTCGGATTTTATTTCGTAAGAGGGTTCAATGACGATTACGATTAGAATAATTAGCCATATCGAGTTTTAAGAACTACGGTATTTACACGTCTAAATCGACGTAAAAAGACCAGAATGAGAGCCACTATTTGTTTCGCGATGGGGGGAAAAAAGTAAACACCTGTACTGACGACTGACGCACGTTGTAATGTAGCCTAAGCAACAACAATAGCCACGTAGTTGCAAGAGAATATTTTCATTTAACTCTTACACCAGTGTTTAACAACAAAGTAGTGAGATAGAAGTAAATCTTACCATGATAAATTTAAAGATAGTCGAGCCATTTGGCTTACGCAAAGTTGGCCGATACCGGAGTTCATCGCATAACAGTCAAACGGGCCAATGAAAACGAAGCAGTCGATCAGATACATTGACAAAAAAAAACTCAACGCGTACCAAACAAAGCAATTGACAAGCAAAATTAAAGAAATGAATGGCAGGCCCACGTCTCGCTAACTTAAAAAAAAAAGTAAACAGTAAAATTAGATTATGTTTCCTTCCGTATACCGGTATTGTGAGATGCAGGGAAAATTGCATTAATCGATCCGAGGGTACAAACAAATAAACAGCCAGAGATAATTACTTACCTAGGTGGGTGAGTGGTTAGCATGTCGGTCTACTAACCCCAAGTTCCGCCCCTTAAAACACCAATAACTAACTAACTAACCCATGCTTGCAGGTTCACTCCTGGTCGCGGTAAGTGATTTTTGAAAGGCGGTAAAAATACGACATGCATGTCATACGATGTTGGCATGTCAAAGAACCCATTTGAATTCAGTAGGCCGTGTTCATAATGGCAAAATTAATATCGGGAGTTTCCGCCAACACAAAGTTCCTCGTTTCTCTACTAGAAAGCAATATTGTGTTCAAGGAGCTTAGATATCTAACCTCCTTGACTTTCATAGTGCTTCAAAGAACAACGAAATTCGACATGCAAGCTACCCTCTGGGTGTCAAATAACAAAGCTTGCACCCGGCACTCGAGGCCATACGATATTATTATTATTTTTACCTACGATTAAAATGGCATCGAGCACCTCGTCCGGGATGTACCGCTGCATGTTTGCACTGCTTAGAGGAGAACACTTCAAAATGACAACAAAAGTGTGACCGACTCTGCGGTGGTGCCGCCCGCACCGCTGCAGCCGGCCAGTAGGATCGCTGCGAGCCTGCTTCAACCGAGCCGTGGGCCTGTGTCCCGCAGGTGCCCGGACAGGGCGGGCAGGCCCGCTTGGTGTTCTCACGGCTGATTGCTTTATTGTTCAGACAACTAATTTCTTTTAAAAGAAGCGCCAAAAAAGAATTTCAAGAATAAAAATCAAAACTTTTGGCGTAATTACAATGCCTGTTATGACGGCTGATTACAGAGTAAGTGTATTTAAGTTCATCTTCATTAGTAAGTTGTTTTGTAATTTAAACGAGACAAAACCAGTACCCGTAATGTTGTAGGAACATCCAAACGTCTGCTTTGTAACGGTAGTCACAAGGTAACTTTTAATTTAGATTTCCGAACAATCAAAAGTAAAATAAATACGCCGAGCGGCGTTGCGCGCTCAGCAAACCGCACCAAGCAAAGCCGCACAGCGTAGCAAATTCAGCCTTCTTGTGCCCGCCCGGATAGGTTCACGGCGGCAGAAGTTGTGCCGCCCAATACCCTCCCTCTTTCCCCTGCGTTGCCGCTACCCGTTGGAGTTGATCGGCTCGGGCAGGGCAGAGGCATGTCGCATTCTATAAGCGGTCGAAAATCTAAACACAAACTCGCATTTTGCGAGTTGGATTTGGGCAAAAACTGATATTTTGGTGGCTTATTCTACTAATTCGATGTCGCTCTTTCGATAGGTGATGTCAAAAAACCAATTTGAGCAAAAAAGAGCCAAAACCGTGCCACAAAAGATTGATTTGCGCGTTAAGTGCAAACTTCACACAAAAACCAACTAAACGAAAGTTTTAGAGCTTGACAAGTACTTTCTAAAGCTAGTGTCAAAATTAAAATATCTTGGAAAACAAACAAGTTAAAGCACAAAGTAGGGCTTGCTGCGGACACCCTGTATATGTAGAGATATACTGCACCGCTCGGTGTTGACCGTGTTTTATTGCACAAATTTAGGTTTTACTCGCTAACCGTCGGAGATACACGAAAAGTGGTAAGAACATTTTGGATAGAAAATTGAATGCTAAAGCTCGTGTATACCATCAAAAGTTTGCTATTTATTAGCGTTCTGTTTTTATTTGAAATGGAAATATGAAATTTTGAAACCAAAGGGTGTAGTGACGTCACAAAAGTAGGTTTTACTCGCTAACCGTTGGAGATACACGAAAAGTGATAAGAACCTTTCGGATAGGAAATTAAATTTCAAAGCTCGTAGTGCCATCAACAGGTTGCTATATCTTAGCGTTCTCTTTTTATTTGAAATGGAGATATGAAAATAGTCGCCATTTTTCAATAGTGCAAAATATCGTAATCAAAAGTATCCTATATGTAAACCTGGTAAATCAGCTACATCCATGCAAAATTTCATTTAAATCGGACCAGTGGTTCTTGCGTTATTGAGTAACAGACCGACACACACCATCTCATTTTTATATATTAGTATGATGATGATGAAAATATGAAATTTTTAAACCAAAGGGTGTAGTGACGTCACAAATGTAGGTTTAACGATCTAACCGTTGGAGATACACGAAAAGTGATACGGACATTTCGGATAGAAATTTAAATTTTAAAGCTCGTCGTGCCATCAAAAGGTTGCTATATCTTAGCGTTCTCTTTTTATTTGAAATGGAGATATGAAAATAGTCGCCATTTTTCAATAGTGCAAAATATCGTAATCAAAAGTATCCTATATGTAAACCTGGTAAATCAGCTACATCCATGCAAAATTTCATTTAAATCGGACCAGTGGTTCTTGCGTTATTGAGTAACAGACAGACAGACAGAAAGACAGGCACACACCATCTCATTTTTATATATTAGTATTTATATATTAGTATGAAGATGATGAAAAATGAAATTTTTAAACCAAAGGGTGTAGTGACGTCACAAATGTAGGTTTTACTCGCTAACCGTTGGAGATACACGAAAAGTGATCAGGACATTTCGGATAGAAAATTAAATTTTAAAGCTTGTAGTGCCATCGAAAGGTTGCTATATCTTAGCGTTCTCTTTTTATTTGAAATGGAGATATGAAAATAGTCGCCATATTTCAATAGTGCAAAATATCGTAATCAAAAGTATCCTATATGTAAACCTGGTAAATCAGCTACATCCATGCACAATTTCATTTAAATCGGACCAGTGGTTCTTGCGTTATTGAGTAACAGACAGACAGAAAGACACACACCATCTCATTTTTATATATTAGTACTAGCAGAAGTACCCGTTCTTCGAACGGTGTTCGGTGTTAACACCAGACATAATAATAATAATAATGTTATTGGTGTTACGTCCCTTTTAAGTACTGTTGCTTTTAGAGACGCACCAGACATTATCAATTGAGCTACTGTTGCAATGGTTAGCGGCTTGTCATTCCTTCATAAGTTTATCAAAACGAAGTTAGTTTTCTGGGAATATCACACACACTGCTAATTTAAGGGCCATATTATGGTGTTTTCGGAGACCCTTTATAGACTCGCGAATTTTGTGTCTCACATTGAGAAGTGCAACATATGCTTTGGTCGTCCTTCTAGGATAATTTTTATATTTCGCCTATTTTAGCATGTATTTTGAGAAGTTTTTCCCTATATCCACCCTTCTACTGTATGAAATGAACGGTGATGAGTTTTATAAATGATTGGTGTAATGACTCATGTTTACCATACCTAATTTTACGATACACCAAGCATCCGAACATGAGTTATAGGCGTACATAAGGATACACAGAAAGACAGACAGACAGACAATACTATTGTCTACAACATATCACCCAGAAATCCTAATATGGGTATATCTACCACACAGTATCAAAGAAAATCATCCTTACGATGAACCCGTATGTCGACAAAAAAAAAGATTAGTTGAAATGTGCTCTCAAACTAAATTCACCTGACGTGTACGTCCTGACATGAAATAGAATTGAAAGCCTTGTAGATGAAACGCAATACACGTCTCATAAAAACTGACCCTCTACGTTGTGTTGGGTCCCCATACACAGGAAGACCTCTTTCATAAATTATAAAAGCTTGTTGTGCATGAAAATTCAGGTTCTTTAGTCTCAAATGGCCCAAATTCCTAAAAGCCGCAAAAAATGCTGATTCAATTCAGGAATTTTTGAAAATAATGTTGTTGTTTGGAGATATAATAGACCTTCTGCACTATATGTCGCACGTGAAAATTGCATGAAAAAATCCTAGGTTACCCCCTGACCCCCTTAATTGCATTGATGAATTATACAGTCTACGTTGGTTCCGTGATAACCTTATATTTGCAAACTTTCACAGAAATGAAATAAATGTAATAAATTGCTTCTTACTGAAATAGATGGAAAGTTGGATGCCACCCCTTGAGATAATGTTGTCATGGTTACCGATTTGCATTCCTTCATTAGTTTGTTAAATTAAACTTAATTAGTTTTCTGGGAATGTTTCAGAAACTGTTGGTTTTAGAGCCTTATAATGTAGTTTTCGAGGACCCTCGAGTTTTATTTCTGGCACCGAGGGGCTTTGTCTCGTCGTTGTACGCCATAATATAATACTAATAATAATAATATAACATAGGGATAGTAATATAATAGACCTGCCATACCACACCCGCAGATGTAAATCGCGTGAAAAAAATCTAGACTACCCTTTGGTGCATTCTTGGAATGCACGGTACCTGAGATTACAAATTTGAATGCTTTTGCACGTTCTTTCCTTCCTTTTTGTCAAACACCAACAGTGAACATTTGTTTTCTCCTCTATGTGCAAATTTCTTATATTTTGTGTGAGTATGTTTCAGATATATATTCTGTGATCCACCTAGCGTCATATGACAACAAATCTCTGAAGCTCTTCAACTCTTCCTCGCGCAAGAGGAATTCCACATCCATTTGGCTACCAGATCTCGTTACCAGCGTCAGCTATTTTCTCCTTGAGCAAGAGGACTACGTCTACTTCTTTGCTCACCATGCTGCGCTAGTATCATCTATCAACTCCTTGAAGACCAGCTCAGCAAGAGAAGAACAATTTTTTGCTGTAATGTTGGCTATGTTTATATGTTCTCCTTTTGTCTCCTACCCCCTCTCTTTCCCCTTTTTCTTGGACCCTACGTGCTCCGCTGAGCCTCACTCACTTCTACGTCTGCAGTTGACTCGTTCAGTCAAAGCTCCGCTCGAGCTTAGCCTCCTCAAACCAAGAGGCACACCCTCTTCTACGCCATGTTGGCTAGATAGTCTTCATAAGGAACTCCGACTTCAACATGAAATCGAGATAAGTACCATTTTTATAAAGTTTTAACCTCATCTTCATGGTTTTAACTTTCAAGTGCTTTTAATTATAGGCAGTGTGAAATTATTTACTTGGGGCAATAATCATTCTTCGTGGGTTTTGCCATGTTGAGCTTTTACTTGAATAAGCCAACCTTACTATAAAAGAGCTTTTCTTAAGCGATTCAAACGAGAAATCCTCTCGCTACGTGGGATATTATCTAATACCCGCTGCCTATAATTTTGAAACTATTTCCTCCGTTGGATTTTTTCAAACCCCATTTTCTGCTAAGGTCGTTCTGGAACCTTCTAGAACTTGTTCTCTATCTGCGAGTCCTGCCATCATGTATTTCTCACGTACTTGGGAGAATTCTGTTTAAAACTAAATTACTACAATAGTGAATTTTCGTCCTCCGCTGGAACCTCTGGAAAATTCTACGGCGCATTTGATTGTAAATTACAGCTTTTTCAAGAAATAGACTTTCACCTACATAGTGCAATCAGTTATCTCCATAATTGCAATAACTTTCTTTTTCATGAACTTTAGTGTTTCTATAGTGAACTTTGCATCCATCTTTACAGACTATAGTGTTAATCAGTGCTTGCTCCACTTTTCTACCGCGTCGCGATCGTCCGGTTATATTAAATACGGCCATGAACATTGTTCCTATATCCCAATGACCTTTCCTTAACCTTCTACTAACAACCATTATTTATGAAATTGTAACTTTCTATAAGGTGTTACTTACGAAGTGCCCTTCCAACTTTGCTAGTTTAACATTAATTAAATTCTGCATAATTTCTTGTGTGATACAAGTTTTAAATTTACATTGTTCCTCCCTTCAAAAGCAGGGAAAACAATTCTCTCAACTCCTGAGTGAGTTATTTTTTGGTCTCGCTAAATGAAAACTGCCTCATTTGACTGGCGAGTCTTATTCGAAGTATAAAAGGTCTAGAACCTTCCTTCTGATTAACTTTTCAGGTTCACAGTAAGTGACCTGCTCTCTTTGTATAAATCTCACAAAGTAATTCTGTTTAAATATAAGAAGTTGTAGGAACTTCCTTTTTATTCCTTATGTTTTCCATTTTGTTATCTTCGAAGTTGTCATTCTCGTTAGAATGTTCTTTCAGAGGTTTCATATAAGTACACTGCTTGTACTCCTGTAAATGTCAAAACTTTAATTATTCCATTTTGCCTATTTATGAAATCTTACCAAGATTTTAATACACGGTTTAAAAAACCTTTTAAATTGTCAATTGCCTGGAGCAACCGTTTAATGTTAAGAGGTCTGCGACCCTATTTGTTACAAAGTTCAAATGAACCATGTTTATTAAATTTATATTGCATAATTGTTAATTTCCTCAAACTTCCTGCATTGTTAAATAAATTAAATATTTGTTTTTGGATTCATCATTTCTTTGATAATATAGTTAGGCAGGATCCTGGCTTTCCTAGCTCTTCCTAGGTTTATGCCCTCGTTCATATACAATAAATCGTTTACTATTTGTCTGGCCAGACCATCACCCTTCCCTATAGTACTTTCATTCGTGCTTGGAAGGAAACACACTAAAGCCTCTCTCTGGCAAACTGCCCAAGCTTTAGCTGCGGTTCCCGTTAGCCTCGACCAAGCTCGTAGCCACTTTAGGTATCCGAGCACAAATTTGCGGTGGCAACCGCTTCTAAATGGATTAAAAGTCAAATTAATAACTTTTGTGGGACTCTCCTCCTATTCTTCTATCCTTCTTTTCCAATCCCAAATCTACTTCCTTCTCTTAATCATCTTCCCTTGGTGGGTGGGTTATTCCCTAGCCTATAATCTACCCAAAATTTGGTGCCGAAACCCGGGAGAGTCCATTTGTTATTTCTATTGTTTGTCAAGTGTCATTTGACAATACTTTGCATATTTTTAATATCTCCTTTGGATCTTTCAGCTATATCTACGTCATGCAAAGCCTGTGAACGGGAAAGAGGCCGCTCCTGTCTCCTATGGTGTGTCCTGTTCTTTCGACCCATTCGCTGTTGCCAACTTGACAGCATCTCCAAGGTTCTACAGTTTCGTGAGTTGTATTTCAATTTATCTTTTTTAATATGGCTCCTACTGAAAAAGATGAAACTCTCATTGCCAGACGTTCTTCTTATAAAGGGCAACTCACTAGATTCCGAAATTTCATCAGCAAATTAAATCCCGCCGAGTGTGATTTAGATATCTTAACACATCGTCTTAAGTTGTACGAACGGTCTTATGATTATTATGACCAAATTCAAACCGAGATTGAATCCGCTTGTCCAGAACTGCAATTGGACCGGGATGAGGTTGAACCCTTGTACTTTGAAGGAATTGCAAAGGCCCACCAATTGATCCGCAATATCTCAGAACCGGACACTAGGGTCATCAGTCCGGCCCAGTTCGTACCCGCTTCAGTTCACAAGAACAAACCGAAACCGTTACTTCCCAAGATAAGCCTACCGCACTTCTCAGGCAAGGAAGGTGAATGGTATTCTTTTTACGAACTTTACTGCTCCCTAATTCATGAAAATATCGAGATCCCAGACATACATAAATTTTACTACCTCCGCACTTCTTTGGAATCAGAGGCCTTGACCTTGGTAGAGTCACTGCCTTTAAGCGCAGACAACTACCACATCGCCTTTAATCTCCTTAAAGAGAGATATGGCAATTTAAGGTTGAGTGTCGCTCGTCATATCCGCTGTCTCTTCAACTTACCTGCCGTCAAACCTAATGACGTCACATCTTTAAGAGACCTCTTAGATTCTATGCAGTTAAATGTCAGAGCGTTATACCAGCTAAAACAGCCTGTCCAAACATGGGACACCATACTTATTCACCTAGCTACATCAAGATTCGATTTTTCGACACTGAAAGCCTGGGAGATCGAACTCGCCTACAACAAGGAACATTCGTTCGAACACCTCGTTTCGTTTCTCAACAGTCGATGTCAATTCCTTACAGCACTCGCATTTCAGTGCGAAAAAGTCGAAACGAATCCTCAGTGTCAAATTTTTGAAAAAAAAACTTGCTTCTTCAAAGGGACATCAGCCCCCATTTGTCGAAAACAAACAAACCCGTTCTTCTTTTAATCATTCAAGAGAAGATATCAGGCCGCTTAACAAATCGTTAAAATGCACGCTCTGTAAAAAGCTTCACACATTGTATTTGTGCAAATCCTTTAAAGAATTGTCTGTCGAAGATCGAAGAAAGTTTGTCTTAAACAGCAAACATTGTTTCAATTGCTTATCACCTAAGCATTCTTCTTCGAACTGTACGTCATTAAATCTTTGTTTTCATTGCAAAAAACCGCATCATTCTTTATTGCACGTTCACGATAAATCGAGGTCATCAGCACCTGCCTCTCTAAGCTCCTTGCAGAGCCGCTCCGAACAAACTAATGCTTCTTCCTGCATTTCCCACGCCGACACTTCTCATAGTGCGCAAACCCTGTTGACCACTGTACAATTTGAAATCCAAGATAGATTTGGAAATTGGTTCAAAACCCGTGGTCTTCTCGATTCCGCTTCAACGCACAACTTTGTTTCGCAATCGTTGATTAAAAAACTAGGTCTTTCGTCATCGCCTACTTCTATCAATGTGACTGGCATTGACAATTTGAAAACTCAAGTTTTGCAGTCTTCAAAATTGAAAATCAGAGACGTTTGCCAAAGAAACACCAATCTTAATTTAAACTGTCTCATTCTTACCAGTATTGGTAAAGACACTCCAAGTCACTCCATTAATACTTCCGGTTTAAACATTCCCTCGCACTTAAGGTTAGCCGATCCTCAGTTTAATGGTCAAGGTCCCATTGATGTGCTTTTCAGTGCCAATGTCTTTTGGAACTGCATTCGCAAACAAACACGCAAGTTATCTTCAACCGTGGTCGCTAGAGACACCGATTTTGGTTGGGTTATCACTGGCAAAATCAAACATACCAGTGTTCAAACCAAAGCACAATGTCATTTCGTCACAGCTGACATAAATCCCATTTCTGAAAAAGAGAACGCTCATGTTTCAAATCTCAATATTTTTGAAAACCACTTGTCGAAACGATGTCTTATCGTGAATAACTGCGCTAACCCCGTAAGTTGTTTAAATGGTTTTTCTTTCTTCCCGCACAAAATGGCAACTCAAGTTCGCCTTGCTTTGTGTTATTTCGTATATCTTCTTATGTCATTTTTTATAGCAGTTAATTGCTTAAACTATTCCTCGGAAACTATCTTCCCCTTGTGTAAAACCATGGCTATCAGTCACCATCACTTTGCTGTACGCTATGTTTCACTTCTCTCGTTATGTAAAAGGATGGCCACGGCCGGCTCCTCCCCCCTTCCTCGCAATTGGAAGTCGCTCATGAAACCGATTGAAACTCTGAATTCTATAGCATCTAGAATAACTATTCTTATGCATAACCTTCTTCTCAATGTCCCAGCTTGTCTTCTTTGCTCGGAAGAATTAAGCTTCTTTTTGTTGAAAATTGTCCGATTTCGTAATCCTCTCAATTATGCGAAATTGATTTCCTACTTTATTTCATGTAGCTTTAAATTGCTTTTTCACGCCCAAGTTACGATTGACTGCATTCCGTTCAAACTGAATATCTGCTTTAAGTTACAGCTGATTCACCAAATGTTGTGTGTGTACTTCGAACTGTTTGTTTGTCAGACCTGTATGTATACACGCCTGAGGAATGCCAAGTTGTTTATTTCCTGTATGATTGACACAGTTCAAAACAAGTTTCTCTTATCTCAACTTTGGCTGATTGCCAAGCATTGTCTGGTGAGTCGTTACTGCGAGTACAGAAGCCGTTTACCTACTCCCCAAAATAAACTCGTTCCGCTTAAGGACTCTGTCAGCTATTTATATGTCTTATCTCGTTGTACTATGTGTGCCAAAGCCGTACTTGTTTACGTTTCTCGCTTACTCACGCTCGTATGCTATAACTGCTTCGATCCCTGTTTTAAAACTTCGTTGCGTATTTCTCACGCGCGTATGTATTGCAATTTGCTTGCATATTTTGCGATCTTAATGTTCATTGATGAACAAACTGGTTTTTTCTCGACGTCACATTCGATGTGTTTTTGTATTCCTGCTTGTCATGTCCCGTTTTTCGCTGACTTAAGTATTTTTCTGAGTAACCCCTTTGATACTCATTATAACTTGAGGTCATTGTTTATGGCTACTCGTTTGTTACCTATGGCGTTCTTGCTTTCTACTCGCATAGTTCCTTTGTTTATTTGGTATATTCTTGTCTTGAATAGATGTACTTGTTCCTATACGCTTTGTTTAAACTTGCCAATTCTTCTTTCTCATTGTATCGCAATCTTTACTAGTGCTTTATTTCCCTCAGCTTCTAGTTATTTTGTGATTGAAAGTGTTGATAATTCTCGCCTTTCAACTCCGCTTTCCAATGACCCTGATAACCTCCTTCCACTTACACCTGGTCGCTTCTTTACACGCACTTCTCTCTCTGCCCATCCTCCCCTTCCTAATTCTTTCAGGGATTTTGATCTACCTATTGTTGGGCGTAAACTTGAAGCCCTCAGTAATTCTTTTTGGAAGAGGTGGAACTTGGAATATTTAACTTCCTTGCAGGGGAGACAGAAGTGGTTTCTTTCCAGTCCCGACATTCAAGTAGGAGACTTGGTCTTGGTTAGGGATATTTCACCCCCCCTAGTCTGGCCTTTTGGAAAAGTGACTAAGAGTCACCCTGGAAGAGATAGGAGAGTCAGGGTATTCAGAGTCTTGACCAATAATGGTCAGATCACAAGACCACTTTTCTTTAATTACTGTATCACTCTTAAATGTTTAATTGCTTATTTGTTCCCTGTTGGTGTCTGGCCCTCCCAGTATGGTGCATTCTTGGAATGCACGGTACCTGAGATTACAAATTTGAATGCTTTTGCACGTTCTTTCCTTCCTTTTTGTCAAACACCAACAGTGATCTTTTGTTTTCTCCTCTATGTGCAAATTTCTTATATTTTGTGTGAGTATGTTTCAGATATATATTCTGTGATCCACCTAGCGTCATATGACAACAAATCTCTGAAGCTCTTCAACTCTTCCTCGCGCAAGAGGAATTCCACATCCATTTGGCTACCAGATCTCGTTACCAGCGTCAGCTATTTTCTCCTTGAGCAAGAGGACTACGTCTACTTCTTTGCTCACCATGCTGCGCTAGTATCATCTATCAACTCCTTGAAGACCAGCTCAGCAAGAGAAGAACAATTTTTTGCTGTAATGTTGGCTATGTTTATATGTTCTCCTTTTGTCTCCTACCCCCTCTCTTTCCCCTTTTTCTTGGACCCTACGTGCTCCGCTGAGCCTCACTCACTTCTACGTCTGCAGTTGACTCGTTCAGTCAAAGCTCCGCTCGAGCTTAGCCTCCTCAAACCAAGAGGCACACCCTCTTCTACGCCATGTTGGCTAGATAGTCTTCATAAGGAACTCCGACTTCAACATGAAATCGAGATAAGTACCATTTTTAAAAAGTTTTAACCTCATCTTCATGGTTTTAACTTTCAAGTGCTTTTAATTATAGGCAGTGTGAAATTATTTACTTGGGGCAATAATCATTCTTCGTGGGTTTTGCCATGTTGAGCTTTTACTTGAATAAGCCAACCTTACTATAAAAGAGCTTTTCTTAAGCGATTCAAACGAGAAATCCTCTCGCTACGTGGGATATTATCTAATACCCGCTGCCTATAATTTTGAAACTATTTCCTCCGTTGGATTTTTTCAAACCCCATTTTCTGCTAAGGTCGTTCTGGAACCTTCTAGAACTTGTTCTCTATCTGCGAGTCCTGCCATCATGTATTTCTCACGTACTTGGGAGAATTCTGTTTAAAACTAAATTACTACAATAGTGAATTTTCGTCCTCCGCTGGAACCTCTGGAAAATTCTACGGCGCATTTGATTGTAAATTACAGCTTTTTCAAGAAATAGACTTTCACCTACATAGTGCAATCAGTTATCTCCATAATTGCAATAACTTTCTTTTTCATGAACTTTAGTGTTTCTATAGTGAACTTTGCATCCATCTTTACAGACTATAGTGTTAATCAGTGCTTGCTCCACTTTTCTACCGCGTCGCGATCGTCCGGTTATATTAAATACGGCCATGAACATTGTTCCTATATCCCAATGAACTTTCCTTAACCTTCTACTAACAACCATTATTTATGAAATTGTAACTTTCTATAAGGTGTTACTTACGAAGTGCCCTTCCAACTTTGCTAGTTTAACATTAATTAAATTCTGCATAATTTCTTGTGTGATACAAGTTTTAAATTTACATTGTTCCTCCCTTCAAAAGCAGGGAAAACAATTCTCTCAACTCCTGAGTGAGTTATTTTTTGGTCTCGCTAAATGAAAACTGCCTCATTTGACTGGCGAGTCTTATTCGAAGTATAAAAGGTCTAGAACCTTCCTTCTGATTAACTTTTCAGGTTCACAGTAAGTGACCTGCTCTCTTTGTATAAATCTCACAAAGTAATTCTGTTTAAATATAAGAAGTTGTAGGAACTTCCTTTTTATTCCTTATGTTTTCCATTTTGTTATCTTCGAAGTTGTTATTCTCGTTAGAATGTTCTTTCAGAGGTTTCATATAAGTACACTGCTTGTACTCCTGTAAATGTCAAAACTTTAATTATTCCATTTTGCCTATTTATGAAATCTTACCAAGATTTTAATACACGGTTTAAAAAACCTTTTAAATTGTCAATTGCCTGGAGCAACCGTTTAATGTTAAGAGGTCTGCGACCCTATTTGTTACAAAGTTCAAATGAACCATGTTTATTAAATTTATATTGCATAATTGTTAATTTCCTCAAACTTCCTGCATTGTTAAATAAATTAAATATTTGTTTTTGGATTCATCATTTCTTTGATAATACAGTTAGGCAGGATCCTGGCTTTCCTAGCTCTTCCTAGGTTTATGCCCTCGTTCATATACAATAAATCGTTTACTATTTGTCTGGCCAGACCATCACCGTTCCCTATAGTACTTTCATTCGTGCTTGGAAGGAAACACACTAAAGCCTCTCTCTGGCAAACTGCCCAAGCTTTAGCTGCGGTTCCCGTTAGCCTCGACCAAGCTCGTAGCCACTTTAGGTATCCGAGCACAAATTTGCGGTGGCAACCGCTTCTAAATGGATTAAAAGTCAAATTAATAACTTTTGTGGGACTCTCCTCCTATTCTTCTATCCTTCTTTTCCAATCCCAAATCTACTTCCTTCTCTTAATCATCTTCCCTTGGTGGGTGGGTTATTCCCTAGCCTATAATCTACCCACCCTTTGACCCCCTTAAGCGCATTTTCCGTATTGATGAAATTTACAGCTTAATTTGGTTCCATAATAACCATCTAACCGTTTGCAAACTTTCATACTAATGTAATTAATGGAATTGTATTGCGTCTTACAGCAATAGATGGATCTCTGAGAATCTGTTGCCATGGTTATCGGCTTGCATTCGTTCATAGTTTATTAAATTAAATTAGTTTTCTGGGAATATCTCAAAAACGGTTGGACGTAGGACCTTAAAATGTGCTTTTAGGGCCCCCGAGTTTTCTCTCTCAAATTGAGAGGCTGAAAATGAGCTTTGTCTCGTCCTTCTACTCCTATTTCAGCATGTATTTTAAGGGGGTAGGCCCTCTTTCATGAGAGGTACGGAGAAGGGTTACATCAATGATTAGTGTCGTGCCTCTGATGGATATCTGTACCAAATTTTACGTTGATACACCCAGACGTTTTCGAGTTATAAGGGAACTGTCCACAGACAATGAAACAAACAGACAGACAGACCAAAACATTATTTTCGCGCGCATCTATCATAAAACAGTCTGAAACGTGTAAATAACTCAAATTTCCGTAGAAATTCAGAAAAAAACAGACATATTTTCTTTTTTATATATGTAGAGATATACTGCACCGCTCGATGTGACCGTGTTTTATTGCACAAATTTAGGTTTTACTCGCTAACCGTCGGAGATACATGAAAAGTGATAAGAACCTTTTGGATAGAAAACTAAATGCTAAAGCTCGTGTATACCATCAAAGGTTTGCTATTTCTTAGCGTTCTCTTTTTATTTGATATGGAAGTATGAAATTTTGAAACCAAAGGGTGTAGTGACGTCACTAAAATGGTTGCCATTCCTTAATAGTGCAAAATATCGAAATTGAAAGCATCCTATATGTAAACCTGGTATTGCAGCTACATCCATGCAAAATTTCATTTAAATCGGACCAGTGGTTCTTGCGTTATTAGGTAACAGACAGACAGACAGAAAGACACACACCATCTCATTTTTTATTTATATATTAGTATGATGATGATGAAAAATGAAATTTTTAAACCAAAGGGTGTAGTGACGTCACAAATGTAGGTTTTACTCGCTAACCGTTGGAGATACACGAAAAGTGATCAGGACATTTCGGATAGAAAATTAAATTTTAAAGCTTGTAGTGCCATCAAAATGTTGCTATATCTTAGCGTTCTCTTTTTATTTGAAATGGAAATATGAAAATAGTCGCCATTTTTCAATAGTGCAAAATATCGTAATCAAAGGTATCCTATATGTAAACCTGGTAAATCAGCTACATCCATGCAAAATTTCATTTAAATCGGACCAGTGGTTCTTGCGTTATTGAGTAACAGACAGACACACACCATCTCATTTTTATATATTAGTATGATGATGATGAAAACATGAAATTTTTAAACCAAAGGGTGTAGTGACGTCACAAATGTAGGTTTAACTCGCTAACCGTTGGAGATACACGAAAAGTGATAAGTACATTTCGGATAGAAAATTAAATTTTAAAGCTCGTAGTGCCATCAAAAAGTTGCTATATCTTAGCGTTCTCTTTTTATTTGAAATGGAGATATGAAAATAGTCGCCATTTTTCAATAGTGCAAAATATCGTAATCAAATGTATCCTATATGTAAACCTGGTAAATCAGCTACATCCATGCAAAATTTCATTTAAATCGGACCAGTGGTTCTTGCGTTATTGAGTAACAGACAGACAGAAAGACAGACACACACCATTTCATTTTTAGCCTATTTTCAATTTTGAAAAAATAGGCTTATGAGATCACCTTTTGTCCGTGTGTGTGTGTGTGCGTGTGTGTGTGTGATTCGTGTGTGTGTGTGTCCCCCCCCCCTAATAAAATCTAAACGGCAGGAGCGATTTCAATGAAACTCGGAAAGTTCATAGCACTATTCCCGGCGACCTCGACCGTGCCCTTCAAATTTTGTTACGACTCACCAATCCAACATGGCGGCTGTGCGAAATATATCACCAGCATTCAATATCTCCGAAACTATTACCGATATTACCCTGACATTTTCTATGGTGATAGAGGGAACGGCTATAAGTTCACTTATGTGACTTTTGAAAACCTGGTAACTACAAAACCAACATGGAGGCCAAGCGAATTTGCGACTTTTAAATAGACGTTTCTCGTGATTTGACCAACCAAACGCAATGAAACTTGGTACAGTGTATGTTTATATACATTGTAATGCACCGACATCTAACTTCGTTCAATTGTGTACATAATCACAAGATGGCGGATGTGCGAAATATTTCACCGGCATTCTATATCTCTGAAACTATTAGCGGTATCTCCCTAAAATTTTGTACTGAGATAAAGGCAACTACTGGAAGTCCATCTATAAGACTTTCAAAAACCGGTTAGCTACAAAACGAACATGGCGGCCAAGCGAATTTGAAAATTTTAAATAGACCTTTCTCGCGTTTTAATGTTCCAAGCGCACTGAAACCTGGTACAGGAAATATTTATACACATTGTAATCCACTAGTATCTAATTTAGTTCAATTGTTTACATAACCTCAAGATGGCGGCAGTGCGAATTTTAAAATTAAGTTTTTATTTCTTGTGATGTAGTCATGCGATCGAAGTGAAAGTTTGAATAATGAACCTACGCAATAATTTTTCTTTAATGGTACATGACGCTATGGCCTATACATTTAACAATCCAACATGGCGACCATCCGAAATATTTAGACGATACTGAATATCTACGAATCTATTTTAGCAATCAAACTGCATTTTTTAATGTTCATAGGGGCTATGTACTTAAGTTCACCTATAGGACTTTAAATAACCTGGTGATCACAAATCCAACATGGCGGTGACGCGAATTATAAATATTCACATGGACGTTTCTCGCAATTTAACCATCCGAGTGCAGTGAAACTTGGTACAGTAAATCCTTATACGAATGTTAATCCACTGGCATCTAATTTATTTCAATTGTTTCCATAACCTCAAGATGGCAGCTGTGAAAAATTTTAAAATCTCCTTGTTTTTTCTTGTGTCCTAATTTTGCGATTGAAGTTTGAATACCACACGTTCACAATAATCTGCATGTAACAGTACATAACTCTAGGACCTACATATATAAAATCCAACATGGCGACCATCCGAAATATTTAGTCGGTTCTTAATATCTACGAATCTATTACAGCAATCAAGCAGAAATTGTGTATGTTGATAGTGGCAATTAACATAAGTAGGATATATGAAAATAGGCTGTATAGTTCTTCACGGAACTACTTGTTATATATTAGTATGATGATGATGAAAAATGAAATTTTTAAACCAAAGGGTGTAGTGACGTCACAAATGTAGGTTTTACTCGCTAACCGTTGGAGATACACGAAAAGTGATCAGGACATTTTGGATAGAAAATTAAATTTTAAAGCTTGTAGTGCCATCAAAAGGTTGCTATATCTTAGCGTTCTCTTTTTATTTGAAATGGAAATATGAAAATAGTCGCCATTTTTCAATAGTGCAAAATATCGTAACCAAAAGTATCCTATATGTAAACCTGGTAAATCAGCTACATCCATGCAAAATTTCATTTAAATCGGACCAGTGGTTCTTGCGTTATTGAGTAACAGACAGACACACACAATCCCATTTTTATATATTAGTATGATGATGATGAAAATATGAAATTTTTAAACCAATGGGTGTAGTGACGTCACAAATGTAGGTTTAACTCGCTAACCGTTGGAGATACACGAAAAGTGATACGGACATTTCGGATAGAAAATTAAATTTTAAAGCTTGTAGTGCCATCGAAAGGTTGCTATATCTTAGCGTTCTCTTTTTATTTGAAATGGAAATATGAAAATAGTCGCCATTTTTCAATAGTGCAAAATATCGTAATCAAAAGTATCCTATATGTAAACCTGGTAAATCAGCTACATCCATGCAAAATTTCATTTAAATCGGACCAGTGGTTCTTGCGTTATTGAGTAACAGACAGAAAGACAGACACACACCATCTCATTTTTATATAATAGTATGATTAGTATGATGATGATGATATACTGTAACATTGTGAAACAGCGTAAAGATCCAAATACTCGCATACAATAACCGGCACAAAGAGTATACAATTAGACTCAAAATCACGTCTCGTTTCGGACCCCACAAACTGCCTCTATAAATAAAACAGTTCATGTAGAGACTAACATCGCTCGGCGTTGACCGTGTTTTATAAGACATATTTAGGTTTTACCCGCTAACCGTTGGAGATACACGAAATGTGATAAGGACCTTTCGGATAGAAAATTAAATTTTATAGCTCGTATGTGCCATCAACAGTTTGCTATTTCTTAGCGTTCTCTATTTATTTGAAATGGAAATATGAAAATAGTCGCCATTTTAAATAGTGAAAAGTATCGAAATCAAAAGTATCCTATATGTATACCTGGTAAATCAGCTACATCCATGCAAAATTTCATTTAAATCGGACCAGTGGTTCTTGCGTTATTGAGTAACAGACAGACACACACCATCTCATTTTTATATATTAGTAAGATGATGAAAATATGAAATTTTTAAACCAAAGGGTGTAGTGACGTCACAAATGTAGGTTTAACTCGCTAACCGTTGGAGATACACGAAAAGTGATACGGATATTTCGGATAGAAAATTAAATTTTAAAGCTCGTAGTGCCATCAAAAGGTTGCTATATCTTAGCGTTCTCTTTTTATTTGAACTGGAGATATGAAAATAGTCGCCATTTTTCATTAGTGCAAAATATCGTAATCAAAAGTATCCTATATGTAAACCTGGTAAATCAGCTACATCCATGCAAAATTTCATTTAAATCGGACCAGTGGTTCTTGCGTTATTGAGTAACAGACAGACAGAAAGACAGACACACACCATCTCATTTTTATATATTAGTATGATTAGTATGATGATGATATACTGTAACATTGTGAAACAGCGTAAAGATCCAAATACTCATATACAATAACCGGCACAAAGAGTATAAAATTAGACTCAAAATCAGGTCTCGTTTCGGACCCCACAAACTGCCTCTGTAAATAAAACAGTTCATGTAGAGACTAACATAGACTAACATCGCTCGGCGTTGACCGTGTTTTAAAAGACATATTTTGGTTTTACTCGCTAACCGTTGGAGATACACGAAAAGTGATAAGGACCTTTCGGATAGAAAATTAAATTTTAAAGCTCGTATGTGCCATCAAAAGGTTGCTATTTCTTAGCGTTCTCTATTTATTTGAAATGGAAATATGAAAATAGTCGCCATTTTTAAATAGTGAAAAATATCGAAATCAAAAGTATCCTATATGTAAACCTGGTAAATCAGCTGCATCCATGCAAAATTTCATTTAAATCCCACCAGATGTTCTTGCGTGATTGAGTTACTGACAGACAAACACCATCTCATTTTTATATATTAGTATGATGATGATATACTGTAACATTGTGAAACAGCGTAAAGATCCAAATACTCACATACAATAACCGGCACAAAGAGTTTAAAAATAGACTCAAAATCACATCTCGTTTCGGACCCCACAAACTGCCTCTAAATAAAACAGTTCGTGTAGAGACTAACATAGACTAACATCGCTCGGCGTTGACCGTGTTTTATAAGACATATTTAGGTTTTACTCGCTAACCGTTGGAGATACACGAAAAGTGATTAGGGCCTTTCGGATAGAAAATTAAATTTTAAGGCTCGTATGTGCCATCAAAAGTTTGCTATTTTTTAGCGTTCTCTATTTATTTGAAATGGAAATATGAAAATAGTCGCCATTTTTAAACAGTGAAAAATATCGAAATCAAAAGTATCCTATATGTAAACCTGGTAAATCAGCTACATCCATGCAAAATTTCATTTAAATCGGACCAGTTTTTCTTGCGTGATTGAGTTACAGACAGACAAACACCATCTCATTTTTATATATTAGTATGGTAATGGTGATATACTGTAACATCGTGAAACAGCTTAAAGATCCAAATACTCACATACAATAACCTGCACAAAGAGTATACAATTAGACTCAAAATCACGTCTCGTTTCGGACCCCACAAACTGCCTCTATAAATAAAACAGTTCATGTAGAGACTAACAACGCTCGGCGTTGACCGTGTTTTATAAGACATATTTAGGTTTTACTCGCTAACCGTTGGAGATACACGAAATGTGATAAGGACCTTTCGGATAGAAAATTAAATTTTAAAGCTCGTATGTGCCAGCAACAGTTTGCTATTTCTTAGCGTTCTCTATTTATTTGAAATGGAAATATGAAAATAGTCGCCATTTTAAATAGTGAAAATTATCGAAATCAAAAGTATCCTATATGTAAACCTGGTAAATCAGCTACATCCATGCAAAATTTCATTTAAATCGGACCAGTTGTTCTTGCGTGATTGAGTTACAGACAGACAAACACCATCACATTTTTAGCCTACTTTCGATTTTTCAAAAAATGAAAGTAGACTTATGAGATCAACACAGGGCGAAAAAAGTGTGTCTGTCTGTGTGTGTGTGTATGTGTGTGTGTGAGTCTGTGTGTGTGTGTCTGTGTGTGTGTGAGTGTGTGTACTCTGAATGTCTGTCCCCCCTATCAATTCGAACACGGTGAATGCGAATTGAACGAAATTTGGTAGAATGGTAGCACTAGCAAAGGACACCTCAGTGTCATGTTTTATATCGCCGCCATCTTGATGGAAACGTAATGGCGGCCACACAAATGTTCAAAGCTTAAATCAAATTACGACTAACCTAATCATCCGATCTCAACCCAATTTTTCAACAACATACCTTTATGGGGGTGAGCATCCTTTGACCAAACTAATAGGTCATCAGCGTAATAGTTTGCGGATGGCGGCAATCTTTGTGTGAAAATCGATTCCCCCTATTAATTCGAACACGGTGCAACCGAACGGAACGAAATTTAGTACAGAAGTAGTACTAACAAAAGGCACCTCAGTGTCATGTTTTATATCGCCGCCATCTTAACGGAAACATAATGGCGGCTACACAAATCTTCAAAGCTTAAATCAAATTACGACTAACCAAATCATCCGATCTCAACCAAATTTTGCAACAACATACCTTTATGGGGGAGCATCCTTTGAGCAAACTAATAGTTCCTCAGCGTAATAGTTTGCGAATGGCGGCCATCTTTGTGTGAAAATCGATTCCCCCTATTATTTCGAAAACGGTGCAACCGAATGAAACGAAATTTGGTACAGAGGTAGTACTAACAAAAGGCACCTCAGTGTCATGTTTTATATCGCCGCCATCTTGATGGAAACGTAATGGCGGCCACACAAATGTTCAAAGCTTAAATCAAATTTCGATTAACCTAATCATCCGATCTCTACCAAATTTTGCAACAACATACCTTTATAGAGGAAGCATCCTTTGACCAAATGACTAGGTCATTAGCCTAATAGTCTGCGGATGGCGGCCATCTTTGTGTGAAAATCAATTCCCCCTATTAATTCAAACACGGTGAAACCGAATGGAACGAAATTTGGTACAGAGGTAGCACTAGCAAAGGCCACCTCAGTGTCATGATTTATATCGCCGCCATATTGACAGAAACGTCATGGCGGCCAAACAAATGTTTAAAGCTTAAATCAAATTACGATTAACATAACCATCCGATCTCTACCAAACTTTGCAACAACATACCTTTATGGAGGGAGCATACTTTCACCAATCTAATAGGCCATTAGCCTAATAGTTTGCGGATGGCGGCCATCTTTATGTCAAAATTGATTCCCCCTATTAATTCGAACAAGGTGGAACCGAATGAACGAAATTTGGTACAGAGGTAGCACTAGCAAAGGGCACCTCAGTGTCATGTTTTATATCGCCGCCATCTTGATGGAAACGTAATGGCGGCCACACAAATGTTCAAAGCTTAAATCAAATTACGATTAGCCTAATCATCCGATCTCTAGCAAATTTAGCTACAACATATCTTAATGGAGGGAGCATCATTTGACCAAACTAATAGGTCATCAGCCTAATATTTTGCGGATGGCGGCCATCTTTGTGTGAAAATCGATTCCCCTTATCAATTCGAACACGGTGAAACCGAATGGAACGAAATTTGGTACAGAGGTAGCACTAGCAAAGGGCACCTCAGTGTCATGTTTTATATCACCGGTATCTTGACGGAAACGTAATCGCGGCCACCCAAATGTTAAAAGCTAAAATGTAATTACGACCAACCTAATAATCTAGTCTCTACCAAATTTTGCATCACCATATCTTTATGTGGGAAACATATTCAGACCAAACTGCAAGAACATCAGCCCAATAGTTTGCAGATGGTGGCCAAGTATGGGTACAAATCGGTTCCCCCTATCAATTCAAAAACGGTGAAACCGAATTGAACGAAATTTGGTACAGAGGTAGCACTAGCAAAGGGCACCTTATATTCATGTTTAATATCCCTATAGCACGTTGTATTTCAACAAGCTACTACAACCAACATTCAATCATACTCCTTGAAAATAACGAAAAGTTATAACTATACCCATGCATTTAGGAGAGAGTAGGCTATATGATCTTTACTGAACATCTTGTTATATATTAGTATGATGATGATGATATACTGTAACATTGTGAAACAGCGTAAAGATCCAAATACTCACATACAATGACCGGCACAAAGAGTATACAATTAGACTCAAAATCACGTCTCGTATCGGACCCCACAAACTGGCTCTATAAATAAAACTGTTCATGTAGAGACTAACATAGACCAACATCGCTCGACGTTGACCGTATTTTATAAGACATATTTAGGTTTTACTCGCTAACCGTTGGAGATACACTAAAAGTGATAAGGACCTTTCGGATAGAAAATTAAATTTTAAAGCTCGTTTGTGCCATCAAAAGTTTGCTATTTCTTAGCGTTCTCTATTTATTTGAAATGGAAATATGAAAATAGTCGCCATTTTTAAATACTGAAAAATATCGAAATCAAAAGTATCCTATATGTAAATCTGGTAAATCAGCTACATCCATGCAAAATTTCATTTAAAACGCACCAGTTGTTCTTGCTTGATTGAGTTATATACACACAAACACCATCTCATTTTTATATATTAGTAGGATGATATACTGTAACATTGTGAAACAGCGTAAATATCCAAATACTCACATACAATAACAGGCACGAATTGTATAAAAATAGACTCAAAATTACATCTCGTTTCGGACCCCACAAACTGCCTCCAAATAAAACAGTTCATGTAGAGACTAACATAGACTAACATCGCTCGGCGTTGACCGTGTTTTATAAGACATATTTTGGTTTTACTCGCTAACCGTTGGAGATACACGAAAAGTGGTAAGGACCTTTCGGATAGAAAATTAAATTTTAAGGCTCGTATGTGCCATCAACAGTTTCCTATTTCTTAGCGTCCTCTTTTTATTTGAAATGGAAATATGAAAATAGTCGCCATTTTTAAATAGTGAAAATTATCGAAATCAAAACTATCCTATATGTAAACCTGGTAAATCAGCTACATCCATGCAAAATTTCATTTAAATCGGACCAGTTGTTCTTGCGTGATTGAGTTACAGACAGACAAACACCATCTAATTTTTATATATTAGTATGATGATGATGATATACTGTAACATTGTGAAACAGCGTAAAGATCCAAATACTCACATACAATAACCGGCACAAAGAGTATACAATTAGACTCATAATCAGGTCTCGTTTCGGACCCCACAAACTGCCTGTATAAATAAAACGGTTCATGTAGAGACCTACAAAAGACTAACATCGCTCGGCGTTGACTGTGTTTTATAAGATATATTTTGGTTTTCCTCGCTAACCGTTGGAGATACAAGAAAAGTGATATGGACCTTTCGGATAGAAAATTAAATTTTAAAGCTCGTATGTGCCATCAAAAGGTTGCTATTTCTTAGCGTTCTCTATTTATTTGGAATGGAAATATGAAAATAGTCGCCATTTTTAAATAGTGAAAAATATCGAAATCAAAAGTATCCTATATGTAAACCTGGTAAATCAGCTGCATCCATGCAAAATTTCATTTAAATCGCACCAGATGTTCTTGCGTGATTGAGTTACTGACAGACAAACACCATCTCATTTTTATATATTAGTATGATGATGATATACTGTAACATTGTGAAACAGCGTAAAGATCCAAATACTCACATACAATAACCGGCACAAAGAGTATAAAAATAGACTCAAAATCACATCTCGTTTCTGACCCCACAAACTGCCTCTAAATAAAACAGTTCATGTCGAGACTAACATAGACTAACATCGCTCGGCGTTGACCGTGTTTTATAAGACATATTTAGGTTTTATTCGCTAACCGTTGGAGATACACGAAAAGTGATAAGGACCTTTCGGATAGAAAATTAAATGTTAAAGCTCGTATGTGCCATCAACAGTTTGCTATTTCGTAGCGTTCTCTATTTATTTGAAATGGAAATATGAAAATAGTCGCCATTTTAAATAGTGAAAATTATCGAAATCAAAAGTATCCTATATGTAAACCTGGTAAATCAGCTACATCCATGCAAAATTTCATTTAAATCGGACCAGTTGTTCTTGCGTGATTGAGTTACAGACTGACAAACACCATCTCATTTTTAGCCTACTTTCGATTTTTGCAAAAAATGTAAGTAGACTTATGAGATCAACACAGGGCGAAAAAAGTGTGTCTGTCTGTGTGTGTGTATGTGTGTGTGTGTGTGTGTTAGTGTGTGTGTGTGTCTGTGTGTGTGTGTGTGTGAGTGTGTGTACTCTGAATGTCTGTCCCCCCCCCCTATCAATTCGAACACGGTGAATACGAATTGAACGAAATTTGGTACAAAGGTAGCACTAGCAAAGGTCTCCTCAGTGTCATGTTTTATATCGCCGCCATTTTGACGGAAACGTAATGGCAGCCACACAAATGTTCAAAGCTTAAGTTAAATTACGACTAGCATAACCATCCGATCTCTACCAAACTTTGCAACAACATGCCTTTATGGAGGGAGAATCCTTTGACCAATCTAATAGGTTATTAGCCTAACAGTTTGCGGATGGCGGCCAACTTTATGTCAAAATTGATTCCCCCTATAAATTCGAACACGGTGGAACCGAATGGAACGAAATTTGGTACAGAGGTAGCACTAGCAAAGGGCACCTCAGTGTCATGTTTTATATCGCCGCCATCTTGACTGAAACGTAATGGAGGCCACACGAATGTTCAAAGCTTAAATCAAATTACGATTTACCTAATCATCCGATCTCTACCAAATTTTGCAAATACATACCTTTATGTAGGGAGCATCCTTTGACCAATCTAATATGTCATTAGCGTAATAGTTTGCGGATGGCGGCCATCTTTATGTAAAAATTGATTCCCCCTATTAATTCGAACACGGTGGAACCGAATGGAATGAAATTTGGTACAGAGGTAGCACTAGCAAAGGGCACCTCAGTGTCATGTTTTATATCGCCGCCATCTTGAAGGAAACGTAATAGCGGCCACACAAATGTTCAAAGCTTAAATCAAATTACGACGTACCTAATCATCCGATCTCCACCAAATTTTGCAACAACATACCTTTAATGGGTGGTGCATCCTTTGACCAAACTAATAGGTCATCAGCGTAATAGTTTACGGATGGCGGCCATCTTTGTGTGAAAATCGATTCCCCCTATTAATTCGAACACGGTGCAACCGAATGGAACGATATTTGGTACAGAGGTAGTACTAACAAAAGGCACCTCAGTGACATGTTTTATATCGCCTCCATTTTGACAGAAACGTAATGGCGGCCACACAAATGTTCAAAGCTTAAATCAAATTACGATTAACCTAATCATCCGATCTCTATCAAATTTTGCTACAACATACCCTTATAGAGGAAGCATCGTTTGACCAAATGAATAGGTCATTAGCCTAATAGTTTGCGGATGGCGGCCATCTTTGTGTGAAAATCAATTCCCCCTATTAATTCAAACATGGTGAAACCGAATGAAACGAAATTTGGTACAGAGGTAGCACTAGCATAGGGCATCTCAGTATCATGTTTTATATCGCCGCCATATTGATGGAAACGTTATGGAGGCCCTACAAATGTTCAAAGCTTAAGTTAAATTACGATTAACATAACCATCCGATCTCTACCAAACTTTGCAACAACATACCTTTATGGAGGGAGCATCCTTTGACCAATCAAATAGGTTATAAGCCTAACAGTTTGCGGATGGCGGACAACTTTATGTCAAAATTGATTCCCCCTATTAATTCGAACACGGTGGAACCGAATGGAACGAAATTTGGTACAGAGGTAGCACTAGCAAAGGGCACCTCAGTGTCATGTTTTATATCGCCGCCATCTTGACTGAAACGTAATTGCGGCCACACGAATGTTCAAAGCTTAAATCAAATTACGATTAACCTAATCATCCGATCTCTACCAAATTTTGCAACTACATATCTTTATGGAGGGAGCATCCTTTGACCAATCTAATAGGTCATTCGCCTAATAGTTTGCGGATGGCGGCCATATTTGTGTCAGAATCGATTCCCCCTATTAATTCATACACGGTGAAACCGAATGGAACGAAATTTGGTACAGAGATAGCACTAGCAAAGGGCATCTCAGTGTCATGATTAATATCGCCGCCATATTGACAGAAACGAAATGGCGGCCACACAAATGTTTAAAGCTTAAATCAAATTACGACTAACATAACCATCCGATCTCTACCAAACTTTGCAACAACATACCTTTATGGAGGGAGCATCCTTTGACCAATCTAATAGGTCATTAGCCTGATAGTTGCGGATGGCGGCCATCTTTATTTCAAAATTGATTCCCCCTATTAATTCGAACACGGTGGAACCGAATGAACGAAATTTGGTGCAGAGGTAGCACTAGCAAAGGGCACCTCAGTGTCATGTTTTATATCAACGCTATCTCGACGGAAACGTAATCGCGGCCACCCAAATGTTAAAAGCTAAAATGTAATTACGACCAACCTAATAATTAGTCTCTACCAAATTTTGCAACACCATATCTTTATGTTGGAAACATATTATGACCAAATTGCAAGATCATCAGCCCAATAGTTTGCAGATGGTGGCCAAGTATGTGTGCAAATCGATTCCCCCTATCAATTCAAACACGGTGAAACCGAATTGAACGAAATTTGGTACAGAGGTAGCACTAGCAAGGGCACCTCATATTCATGTTTAATATCCCTATAGCACGTTGTATTTCAACAAGCTACTACAACCAACATTCAATCATACTCCTTGAATAGAACTAAAAGTTATAACTATACCCATGCATTTAGGAGAAAGTAGGCTATATGTTCTTTACTGAACATCTTGTTATATATTAGTATGATGATGATGATATACTGTAACATTGTGGAACAGCGTAAAGATCCAAATACTCACATACAATGACCGGCACAAAGAGTATAAAAATAGACTCAAAATCACGTCTCGTTTCGGACCCCACAAACTGCCTCTATAAATAAAACAGTTCATGTAGAGACTAACATAGACTAACATCGCTCGGCGTTGACCGTGTTTTATAAGACATATTTTGGTTTTACTCGCTAACCGTTGGACATACACGAAAAGTGATAAGGACCTTTCGGATAGAAAATTAAATTTTAAAGCTCGTATGTACCATCAAAAGTTTGCTATTTCTTAGTGTTCTCTATTTATTTGAAATGGAAATATGAAAATAGTCGCCATTTTTAAATAGTGAGAATTATCGAAATCAAAAGTATCCTATATGTAAACCTGGTAAATCAGCTACATCCATGCAAAGTTTCATTTAAATCGCACCTGTTGTTCTTGCGTGATTGAGTTATATACAGACAATCACCATCTCATTTTTATATATTAGTAGGATGATGATATACTGTAACATTGTGAAACAGCGTAAAGATCCAAATACTCACATACAATAACCGGCACAAAGAGTATAAAAATAGACTCAAAATCACATCTCGTTTCGGACCCCACAATCTGCCTCTAAATAAAACAGTTCATGTAGAGACTAACATAGACTAACATCGCTCGGCGTTGACCGTGTTTTATAAGACATATTTAGGTTTTACTCGCTAACCGTTGGAGATACACGAAAAGTGATAAGGACCTTTCGGATAGGAAATTAAATTTTAAAGCTCGTATGTGCCAACACCAGTTTGCTATTTCTTAGCGTTCTCTATTTATTTGAAATGGAAATATGAAAATAGTCGCCATTTTTAAATAGTGAAAATTATCGAAATCAAATGTATCCCATAGGTAAACCTGGTAAATCAGCTACATCCATGCAAAATTTCATTTAAATCGGACCAGTTTTTCTTGCTTGATTGAGTTACAGACAGACAAACACCATCTCATTTTTAGCCTACTTTCTATTTTTGCAAAAAATGTAAATAGACTTATGAGATCAACACAGGGCGAAAAGGTGTGTCTGTCTGTGTGTGTGTGAGTCTGTGTGAGTGTGTGTGTGTGTGTCTGTGTGTGTGTGAGTATGTGTACTCTGAATGTCTGTCCCCCCTATCAATTCGAACACGGTGAGTGCGAATTGAACGAAATTTGGTACAAAGGTAGCACTAGCAAAGGACACCTCAGTGTCATGTTTTATATCGCTGCCATCTTGACGGAAACGTTATGGCGGCCACACAAATGTTCAAAGCTTAAGTTAAATTACGACTAACATAACCATCCGATCTCTACCAAACTTTGCAACAACATACCTTTATGGAGGGAGCATCCATTGGCCAATCTAATAGGTTATAAGCCTAACAGTTTGCGGATGGCGGACAACTTTATGTCAAAATTGATTCCCCCTATTAATTCGAACACGGTGGAACCGAATGGAACGAAATTTGGTACAGAGGTAGCACTAGCAAAGGGCACCTCAGTGTCATGTTTTATATCGCTGCAATCTTGATTGAAACGTAATGGCGGCCACACGAATGTTCAAAGCTTAAATCAAATTACGATTAACCTAATCATCCGATCTCTACCAAATTTTGCAACTACATACCTTTATTGAGGGAGCATCCTTTGACCAATCTAATAGGTCATCAGCGTAATAGTTTGCGGATGGCGGCCATCTTTGTGTGAAAATCAATTCCCCCTATTAATTCAAACACGGTGAAACCGAATGGAACGAAATTTGGTACAGAGGTAGCACTTGCATAGGGCATCTCAGTGTCAGGTTTTATATCGCCGCTATATTGAAAGAAACGTAATGGCGGCCCTACAAATGTTCAAAGCTTAAGTTAAATTACGATTAACATAACCATCCGATCTCTACCAAACTTTACAACAACATACCTTTATGGAGGGAGCATCCTTTGACCAACCTATTAGGTTATTGGCTTAATAGTTTGCGGATGGCGGCCATCTTTATGTCAAAATTGATTCCCCCTTTTAATTCGTACACGGTGGAACCGAATGGAACGAAATTCGGTACAGAGGTAGCACTAGCAGAGTGCACCTCAGTGTCATGTTTTACATCGCCGCCATCTTGACTGAAACGTAATGGCGGCCACACGAATGTTCAAAGCTTAAATCAAATTACGATTAACCTAATCATCCGATCTCTACCAAATTTTGCAACTACATACCTTTATGGAGGGAGCATCCTTTGACCAATCTAATAGGTCATTCGCCTAATAGTTTGCGGATGGCGGCCATCTTTGTGTCAGAATCGATTCCCCCTATTAATTCAAACACGGTGAAACCGAATGGAACGAAATTTAGTACAGAGATAACACTAGCAAAGGGCATCTCAGTGTCATGATTAATATCGCCGCCATATTGACAGAAACGAAATGGCGGCCACACAAATGTTTAATGCTTAAATCAAATTACGACTAACATAATCATCCGATCTCTACCAAACTTTGCAACAACATACCTTTATGGAGGGAGCATCCATTGGCCAATCTAATAGGTTATAAGCCTAACAGTTTGCGGATGGCGGACAACTTTATGTCAAAATTGATTCCCCCTATTAATTCGAACACGGTGGAACCGAATGGAACGAAATTTGGTACAAAGGTAGCACTAGCAAAGGACACCTCAGTGTCATGTTTAATATCGCTGCCATCTTGACGGAAACGTTATGGCGGCCACACAAATGTTCAAAGCTTAAGTTAAATTACGACTAACATAACCATCCGATCTCTACCAAACTTTGCAACAACATACCTTTATGGAGGGAGCATCCATTGGCCAATCTAATAGGTTATAAGCCTAACAGTTTGCGGATGGCGGACAACTTTATGTCAAAATTGATTCCCCCTATTAATTCGAACACGGTGGACCCGAATGGAACGAAATTTGGTACAGAGGTAGCACTAGCAATGGGCACCTCAGTGTCATGTTTTATATCGCTGCAATCTTGATTGAAACGTAATGGCGGCCACACGAATGTTCAAAGCTTAAATCAAATTACGATTAACCTAATCATCCGATCTCTACCAAATTTTGCAACTACATACCTTTATTGAGGGAGCATCCTTTGACCAATCTAATAGGTCATCAGCGTAATAGTTTGCGGATGGCGGCCATCTTTGTGTGAAAATCAATTCCCCCTATTAATTCAAACACGGTGAAACCGAATGGAACGAAATTTGGTACAGAGGTAGCACTTGCATAGGGCATCTCAGTGTCAGGTTTTATATCGCCGCCATATTGAAAGAAACGTAATGGTGGCCCTACAAATGTTCAAAGCTTAAGTTAAATTACGATTAACATAACCATCCGATCTCTACCAAACTTTACAACAACATACCTTTATGGAGGGAGCATCCTTTGACCAATCTATTAGGTTATTGGCTTAATAGTTTGCGGATGGCGGCCATCTTTATGTCAAAATTGATTCCCCCTTTTAATTCGTACACGGTGGAACCGAATGGAACGAAATTCGGTACAGAGGTAGCACTAGCAGAGTGCACCTCAGTGTCATGTTTTACATCGCCGCCATCTTGACTGAAACGTAATGGCGGCCACACGAATGTTCAAAGCTTAAATCAAATTACGATTAACCTAATCATCCGATCTCTACCAAATTTTGCAACTACATACCTTTATGGAGGGAGCATCCTTTGACCAATCTAATAGGTCATTCGCCTAATAGTTTGCGGATGGCGGCCATCTTTGTGTCTGAATCGATTCCCCCTATTAATTCAAACACGGTGAAACCAAATGGAACGAAATTTAGTACAGAGATAACACTAGCAAAGGGCATCTCAGTGTCATGATTAATATCGCCGCCATATTGACAGAAACGAAATGGCGGCCACACAAATGTTTAATGCTTAAATCAAATTACGACTAACATAACCATCCAATCTCTACCAAACTTTGCAAAAACATACCTTTATGGAGGGAGCATCGTTTCACCAACCTAATAGGTCATTAGCCTAATAGTTTGCGGATGGCGGCCATCTTTATGTCAAAATTGATTCCCCCTATTAATTCGAACACGGTGGAACCGAATGAACGAAATTTGGTACAGAGGTAGCACTAGCAAAGGGCACCTCAGAGTCATGTTTTATATCACCGCTATCTCGACGGAAACGTAATCGCGGTCACCCAAATGTTAAAAGCTAAAATGTAATTACGACCAACCTAATAATCTAGTCTCTACCAAATTTTGCAACACCATTTCTTTATGTGGGAAACATATTGTGACCAAACTGCAAGAACATCAGCCCAATAGTTTGCAGATGGTGGCCAAGTTTGTGTGCAAATCGATTCCCCCTATCAATTCAAACACGGTGAAACCGAATTGAACGAAATTTGGTACATAGGTAGCACTAGCAAAGGGCACCTCTTATTCATGTTTAATATCCCTATAGCACGTTGTATTTCAACAAGCTACTACAACCAACATTCAATCATACTCCTTGAAAAGGACAAAGAGTTATAACAATACCCATGCATTTAGGAGAAAGTAGGCTATATGTTCTTTACTGAAAATCTTGTTATTTATATATTAGTATGATGATGATATACTGTAAGATTGTGAAACAGCGTAAAGATCCAAATACTCATATACAATAACCGGCACAAAGAGTATACAATTAGAATCAAAATCACGTCTCGTTTCGGACCCCGCAAACTGCCTCTAAATAAAACAGTTCATGTAGAGACTAACATAGACTAACATCGCTCGGCGTTGACCGTGTTTTATAAGACATATTTAGGTTTTACTCGCTAACCGTTGGAGATACACGAAAAGTGATAAGGACCTTTCGGATAGAAAATTAAATTTTAAAGCTCGTATGTGCCATCAACAGTTTGCTATTTCTTAGCGTTCTCTATTTATTTGAAATGGAAATATGAAAATAGTCGCCATTTAAAATAGTGAAAATTATCGAAATCAAAAGTATCCTATATGTAAACCTGGTAAATCAGCTACATCCATGCAAAATTTCATTTAAATCGGACCAGTTGTTCTTGCGTGATTGAGTTACAGACAGACAAACACCATCTCATTTTAGCCTACTTTCGATTTTTGCAAAAAATGTAAGTAGACTTATGAGATCAACACAGGGCGAAAAAAGTGTGTCTGTCTGTGTGTGTTTATGTGTGTGTGTGAGTCTATGTGAGTGTGTGTGTGTGTCTGTGTGTGTGTGAGTGTGTGTACTCTGAATGTCTGTCCCCCCTATCAATTCGAACACGGTGAATGCGATTTGAACGAAATTTGGTACAAAGGTAGCACTAGCAAAGGACACCTCAGTGTCATGTTTTATATCGCCGCCATCTTGACTGAAACGTAATGGCGGCCACACGAATGTTCAAAGCTTAAATGAAATAACTATTAACCTAATCATCCGATCTCTACCAAATTTTGCAACTTCATACCTTTATGGAGGGAGCATCCTTTGACCAATCTAATAGGTCATCAGCGTAATAGTTTGCGGATGGCGGCCATCTTTGTGTGAAAATCGATTCCCCCTATTAATTCGAACACGGTGCAACTGAATGGAACGAAATTTGGTACAGAGGTAGTACTAACAATAGGCACCACAGTGTCATGTTTTATATCGCCGCCATCTTGACGGAAACGTAATGGCGGCCACACAAATGTTCAAAGCTTAAATCAAATTACGATTAACCTAATCATCCGATCTCTACCAAATTTTGCAACAACATACCCTTATAGAGGAAGCATCCTTTGACCAAATGAATAGGTCATTAGCCTAATAGTTTGTGGGTGGCGGCCATCTTTGTGTGAAAATAAATTCCCCCTATTATTTCAAACACGGTGAGACCTAATGGAACGAAATTTGGTACAGAGGTAGCACTAGCAAAGGGCACCTCAGTGTCATGTTTTATATCGCCGCCATCTTGACTGAAACGTAATGGCGGCCACACGAATGTTCAAAGCTTAAATCAAATTACGATTTACCTAATCATCCGATCTCTACCAAATTTTGCAACTACATATCTTTATGGAGGGAGCATCCTTTGACCAATCTAATAGGTCATTCGCCTAATAGTTTGCGGATGGTGGCCATCTTTGTGTCAGAATCGATTCCCCCTATTAACTCAAACACGATGAAACCGAATGGAAAGAAATTTGGTACAGAGATAGCACTAGCAAAGGGCATCTCAGTGTCATGATTAATATCGCCGCCATCTTGACTGAAACGTAATGGGGGCCACACGAATGTTCAAAGCTTAAATCAAATTGCGATTAACCTAATCATCCGATCTCTACCAAATTTTGCAACTACATACCTTTATGGAGGGAGCTTCATTTGACCCATCTAATAGGTCATTAGCCTAATAGTTTGCGGATGGCGGCCATCTTTATGTCAAAATTGATTCCCCCTATTAATTCGAACACGGTGGAACCGAATGAACGAAATTTGGTACAGAGGTAGCACTAGTAAAGGGCACCTCAGTGTCATATTTTATATCGCCGCCATCTTGACTGAAACGTAATGGCGGCCACACGAATGTTCAAAGCTTAAATCAAATTACGACTAACCTAACCATCCGATCTCTACCAAGTTTTGCATCTACATACCTTTATGGAGGGAGCATCCTTTGACCAATCTAATAGGTCATTCGCCTAATAGTTTGCGGATGGCGGCCATCTTTGTGTCAGAATCGATTCCCCCTATTAATTCAAACACGGTGAAACCAAATGGAACGAAATTTGGTACAGAGATAGCACTAGCAAAGGGCATCTCAGTGTCATGTTTTATATCGCCGCCATCTTGATGGAAACGTAATGGCGGCCACACAAATGTTCAAAGCTTAAATCAAATTACGACTAACATAACCATCCAATCTCTACCAAACTTTGCAAAAACATACCTTTATGGAGGGAGCATCGTTTCACCAACCTAATAGGTCATTAGCCTAATAGTTTGCGGATGGCGGCCATCTTTATGTCAAAATTGATTCCCCCTATTAATTCGAACACGGCGGAACCGAATGAACGAAATTTGGTACAGAGGTAGCACTAGCAAAGGGCACCTGAGTGTCATGTTTTATATCACCGCTATCTCGACGGAAACGTAATCGCGGCCACCCAAATGTTAAAAGCTAAAATGTAATTACGACCAACCTAATAATTAGTCTCTACCAAATTTTGCAACACCATATCTTTATGTTGGAAACATATTATGACCAAACTGCAAGATCATCAGCCCAATAGTTTGCAGATGGTGGCCAAGTATGTGTGCAAATCGATTCCCCCTATCAATTCAAACACGGTGAAACCGAATTGAACGAAATTTGGTACAGAGGTAGCACTAGCAAAGGGCACCTCATATTCATGTTTAATATCCCTATAGCACGTTGTATTTCAACAAGCTACTACAACCAACATTCAATCATACTCCTTGAATAGAACGAAGAGTTATAACTATACCCATGAATTTAGGAGAAAGTAGGCTATATGTTCTTTACTGAACATCTTGTTATATATTAGTATGATGATGATGATATACTGTAACATTGTGAAACAGCGTAAAGATCCAAATACTCACATACAATGACCGGCACAAAGAGTATACAATTAGACTCAAAATCACGTCTCGTTTCGGACCCCACAAACTGCCTCTATAAATAAAACAGTTCATGTAGAGACTAACATAGACTAACATCGCTCGGCGTTGACCGTGTTTTATAAGACATATTTAGGTTTTACTCGCTAACCGTTGGAGATACACGAAAAGTGATAAGGACCTTTCGGATAGAAAATTAAATTTTAAAGCTCGTATGTGCCATCAAAAGTTTGCGTTTGCTATTTCTTAGCGTTCTCTATTTATTTGAAATGGAAATATGAAAATAGTCGCCATTTTTAAATAGTGAAAAATATCGAAATCAAAAGTATTCTATATGTAAACCTGGTAAATCAGCTACATCCATGCAAAATTTAATTTAAATCGGACCAGTTGTTCTTGCGTGATTGAGTTACAGACAGACAAACACCATCTCATTTTTATATATTAGTAGGATGATATACTGTAATATTGTGAAACAGCGTAAAGATCCAAATACTCACATACAATAACCGGCACAAAGAGTATAAAATAGACTCAAAATCACATCTCGTTTCGGACCCCACAAACTTCCTCTAAATAAAACAGTTCATGTAGAGACTAACATAGACTAACATCGCTCGGCGTTGACCGTGTTTTATAAGACATATTTAGGTTTTACTCGCTAACCGTTGGAGATACACGAAAAGTGATAAGGACCTTTCGGATAGAAAATTAAATTTTAAAGCTCGTATGTGCCATCAAAAGTTTGCTATTTCTTAGCGTTCTCTATTTATTTGAAATGGAAATATGAAAATAGTCGCCATTTTTAAAAAGTGGAAAATATCGAAATCAAAAGTATCCTATATGTAAACCTGGTAAATCAGCTACATCCATGCAAAATTTCATTTAAATCGCACCAGTTGTTCTTGCGTGATTGAGTTATATACAGACAAACACCATCTCATTTTTATATATTAGTATGATGATGATATACTGTAACATTGTGAAACAGCGTAAAGATCCAAATACTCACATTCAATAACCGGCACAAAGAGTATAAAAATAAACTGAAAATCACGTCTCGTTTCGGACCCCACAAACTACCTCTATAAATAAAACAGTTCATGTAGAGACTAACATAGACTAACATCGCTCGGCGTTGACCGTGTTTTATAAGACATACTAGCTGAAGTACCCGTGCTTCGCTACGCGTCATAAATAAATTAAAATATGAAGGTGACAGTTAAAACAGGGGATAGGCGAGGTGCTGCGCAGAGGGAGTTGGAGATACCTTTCGGATAGAAAATGTAATGTTTAACCTCGTATATACCTCTTTGTATTTGAAATGGAAATATGAAATTTTTAAACCAAAGAGTGTAGTGAAGTCACTAAAATGGTCGCCATCTTTAAATAGTACAAATTATTGAAATCAAAAGTAACCTATATGTTGACCAGTTAAATCAGCTACTTCCATGTAAAATTCATGTAAATCGCACCAGTGGTACTTGCGTGATTGAGTAATACATAGACGCACATCATCTCGCTCGCGTCATAGTCGTGTCATATTGCTATTCAATGAAATGCAGGTTTAACCCCATTAACACCCCTTTAGAACCTGAATATCCAAAAATCCCTCCTTGGTAGACGTTTTCGACAACAACAAACATATCCCCAAAATATCATTCTTCTAACTTTAATCTTTTGGGTTGGTCGATGAGAGTGAACATCCAAAAATCCTTCCTTAGAGGACTTTTTTCTTCCAGAATTTCACCCCTCCCCATAGGCCCCTTAAATTGGATTTATGAAAAAACGGTCGAAAACATATTTATTTTATTTATTTATTTTTAAGCTGATTGATTTCCTCCGAGTTTCAAACTCCTCGCCTATGTCGTTTAAGAGATACACGGTCCGTTAGGAATCTTTCAACCCCCACTTTTCATCCCTTTCACCTCATAATATACACTACATCGAAAAACCATTAGACATGTGTCAGCTTATTTTTAATGATTAGTATATATGCCAAGTATCACATCCCCAATTGAAACCACTCGTGAGATTGTTATTCAATGAAATGCACGTTTACCCCCCTTAACACCTATTTAGAACCTGAATATTCAAAACTCTTTCCTTAGTGGACGTTTTCGACATACAACGAACATATCCCCAAAATTTCATGTTTCTAACTTTAATAATTTTGGCTGGGCTATGATGAGTGAGTGAGTCAGTCAGGACATTTCCTTTCATTTATTTTTGATAATTTCACCCCTCCCCATGAACCCCTTAAATTGGATTTATGAAACAAACGGTCGAACACCTATTTACTTATTTAAAGCTGTTTTCCCCCTGAGTTTGATGAGTGAGTAAGTGAGTCAATCAGTTAGGACACTTTCTTTCCCGTTTTCTTTTTCCCCCAGAATTTCACCTCTCTCCAAGGGCCCCTTAAATTGGATTTATGAAAAAAAAAACAGTCGAACACCTATTTACTTGTATTTTAAGCTGTTCTTTTTCCGCCGAATTTCAAACTTCTCGCCTATGTCCTTTAAGAGATACACGCTCCGTCAAGAATCCCTCAACCCCCAATTTTCACCCCTATCACCTCATAATATACACCACATCGATAAACCCTTAGACATATGTCTGATTATTTTTAATGATTAGTTTATATACCGAATATCACATCCCCTAAGAAACAACTCATGACATATCGTTATTCAATGAAATGCACGTTAACCCCCCTTAACATCTCTTTAAAACCCGAATAAACAAAAATCATTCCTTAGTTGACGTTTTCGACATACAGCGAACATATTCCCAAAATGTCATATGTCCAACTTTAATAGTTTTCGCTGGGCGTGATGAGTGAGTGAGTCACACAGGACATTTTCTTTCAATTATTTTTACCAGAATTTCACCCCTCCCCATGGGCCCCTTAAATTGGATTGATGAAAAAACGATTGAACACCTCTTAACTTATTTTTAAAGCTTTTTTTCCCTGAGTTTGGTGAGTGAGTGAGTTAGTCAGTTAGGACACTCTCTCTCCTTTTTTCCCCCAGAATTTCACCCCACTCCATTGGCCCCTTAAATTAATTTATGAAAAAACGGTCGAACACCGATTTACTTATCTTTTAGCTGATGTTTTTTTGCTGCGTTTCAAATTTCTCGCCTATGTCGTTTAAGAGATAGGCCTACACGTTCCGTTAGGAATCTTTCAACCCCCAATTTCACCCCTTTCACCTCATAATTATACACCACATCGAAAAACCCTTAGACACATGTCTGCTTATTTTTAATGATTAGTTTATATGCCGAGTATCACATCCACAAATGAAACCACTCGTGAGATATTGTTATTCAATGAAATTCAGGTTTAACCCCCTTAAGACCCCTTTAAAGCCTGAATATCCAAAAATCCTCCCTTAGTGTACGGTTTTGACATACAACGAACATATCCCCAAAATGCCATGTTTCCAACTTCAATATTTTAGGCTGGGCGATGATGAGTGAGTGAATGAGTCAGGACATTTACTTTCATTTTTTTTTCCTTCAGAATTTCACCCCTCCCGATGAACCCCTGCAATTTGATTGATAAAAAAACCTGTCGAACAGCTATTTACTTACTTTAAAGAAGTTTTTCCCCCTGAGTTTGATGAGTGAGTCAGTCAGTCAATCAGTTAGGACATTTTCTTTCCTGTCCCCCCCACCCCCCACAGAATTTCACCCCTCCCCATGGGCCTCTTAAATTGGATTTATGAAAAAACGGTCAAACACATACTTACTTATTTTTGTGCTGATTTTTTCCCGCTGAGTTTCAAACTCCTCGCCTATGCCGTTTAAGACATACACGCTCCGTTAGGAATCTTTCAATCCCTACTTTTCACCCCTTTCACCTCATAATATACACCACATCGAAAAACCCTCAGACACGTGTCTTACTTTTTAATGATTAGTTTATATGCCGTGTATCACATCCCCCAATGAAACCAATCGGGAGATATTGTTATTCAATGAAATGCAGGTTTAACCCCATTAAGACCCCTTTAGAACCTGAATATCTGAAAATCCTCCCTTAGTAGACTGTTTTGAAATACAATGAACATATCCCCAGACTGTCATGTTTCTAACTTCAATACTTTTGGCTGGGCGATGATGAGTGAGTGAGTGAGTGAGTGAGTCAGGACATTTTCTTTCAATTTTCTTTTTTCAGAATTTCACCCCTCCCCATGAACCCCTTAAATTTGATTGATGAAAAAAACTGTCGAACAGCTATTTACTTACTTTAAAGCAGTTTTTCCCCCTGAGTTTGATGAGTGAGTCAGTCAGTCAATCAGTTAGGACACTTTCTTTCCTGTTTCTCCCCCTCCCCTCCAGAATTTCACCCCTCCCCATGGGCCCCTTAAATTTGATTTATGATAAAACGGTCAAACACATATTTACTTATTTTTACGCTGATTTTTTCCCGCTGAGTTTCAAACTCCTCGCCTATGTCGTTTAAGAGATACACGCTCCGTTAGGAATCTTTCAATCCCCACTTTCCACCCCTTTCACCTCATAATATACACCACATCGAAAAACCCTCCGACTCGTGTCTTCTTATTTTTAATGATGAGTTTATGTGCCGAGTATTACATCCCCCAATGTAACCAATCGGGAGATATTGCTGTTCAATGAAATGCAGGTATACCCCCTTAACACTCCTTTAGAACCAGAATATCCAAAAATCCTCTCTTAGTGGGCATTTTTCGGCCCTTGGGGAAGCTGCATACCAAATTTCATTGGAATCCGTTTGATGGTTTCTGAGATTTCGTGATGAATGAATGAGTGAGTGAGTGGTATTTGACAAATATATAGTAGAAGATAGTGTCAAGTCTTTGTTATGCTAAACTCGGTTGACAGTGCTGTGTGAGTAGTTGAGTAACTAACGGGATTTCAAGTAAAGATCCTCATTTTCTATACCGGTAGTGCAGAGCGCAAATGGCATCCAGTCGGCCGTGTCTCGACTTGAGCTATGTTGCCATGGAAACTATCCGCCTTGCCATTCCTTCATGAGTATATTTTATGATTTGATTAGCATGTGCTGGAGTGAAAAAGGGTCGAAATCAGAAGAACGAGAAATACTATCGAAAATTCATGTAGCCAGCGGTTCCTTCTGGGTCCTAAACTATGTGTATGCATAATTCGGTTGAGATTGGTGTAACGGTGTAGATTTGTATACGGAACAGACCCACCCACATACATACCCACATACATACATACAGACTTTCACTTTTATATAAAGATTTAGGTTTTACTCGCTAACCGTTGGAGATACACGAAAAGTGATAAGGACTTTCGGATAGAAAATTAAATTTTAAAGCTCGCATGTGGCATCAAAAGTTTGCTATTTCTTAGCGTTCTCTATTTATTTGAAATAGAAATATGAAAAAAGTCGCCATTTTTAAATAGGGAAAAATATCGAAATCAAAAGTATCCTATATGTAAACCTGGTAAATCAGCTACATCCATGCAAAATTTCATTTAAATCGCACCAGTTGTTCTTGCGTGATTGAGTAACAGACAGACAAACATCATCTCATTTTTATTAGCCTATTTTCAATTTTGAAAAAATAGGCTTATGGGATCACCTTTTGTCCGTGTGTGTGTGTGCGTGTGTGTGTGTGTGTTCCCCCCCCCCTAATAAAATCTAAACGGCTGGAGCGATTTCAGTGAAACTCGGTAAGTTCATAGCACTATTCCCGGTGACCTCGACCGTGCCCTTCAAATTTTGTTACGTCTCACCAATCCAACATGGCGGCTGTGCGAAATATATTACTAGCATTCAATATCTCCGAAACTATTACCGATATCGCCCTGAAATTGTGTACGGTGATAAAAAGTGCACTACTAGAAGTTCACCTATGAGACTTTCAAAAACCTGGTGACTACAAAACCAACATGGCGGCCAAGCGAAATTGAGACTTTCAAATAGACTTTTATCGCGATTTAACTATCCAAACGTAATGAAACTTGGTACAGAAAATGTTTGTACACATTGCAATGCACTGGAGTCTAATTTAGTTCAATTGTTTACATAACCTCAAAATGGCGGCTGTGCGAAATATTTCACTGACATTCTATATCTCCGAAACTATTACAGATATCACCCTGCAATTTTGTACGGTGATAAAGGGTACTGATACAAGTTTACCTATGTATAATTCATAAACCTGTAAAGTACAAAACGAACATGGCGACCAAGCGAATTTGAAATATTTTAATAGACTTTTCTCGTGAGTTAACTCTCTGAGCGCAGTGAAATGTGGTACAGTAAATGATTTTGCAGATTGTAATGTACTGCCATCTAATTTAGTTCAATTGTTTACATAACCTCAAGATGGCGGCTGTGCGAAATTTTACAATTAAGTTTTTATTTCTTGTGTCGTAATCATGCGATCGAAGTGAAAGTTTGGATAATGAACCTAGGCAATTAGTGTCCTTGAATGGTACATAACTCTATGGCCTGAACATATAACAATCCTAATGGCGAGCTTCCGAAATATTTAGACGGTTCTCAATATCTATGAATCTTTTACAGCAACCAAACTGAAATGTTTATGTTCATAGAGACTGAACATATGTTCACGTATAGGACTTTCAGTAACCTGGTGAGCACGAATCCAACATGGCGGCGACGCGAAATATAAATATATAAATGGACGTTTCTCGTGAATTAACTATCCGAGTGCCGTGAAACGTTGCACGTTAAATGCTTACTCAAATGTTGATCCAGTGGCATCTAATTTATTTCAATTGTTTGCATAATCACAAGATGGCTGCTGTGCGTAATTTTAAAATCTCGTTTTTACTTCTTGTGTTCTAATCATGCGATTGAAGTTTGAATACCACACGTACACAATAATCTTAATATAATAGTTCAAAAATAAAAATCCAACCTGGCGACCATCTGAAATATTTAGACGGTTCTCAATATCTACGAATCTGTTACAGCAATTAAACTGAAATTTTGTATGTTGATAGAGGCAATTAACATGAGCAGGATATATGAAAATAGGCTGTATAGTTGTTCAACGAACTACTTGTTATATATTAGTATGATGATGATGATATACTGTAACATTGTGAAACAGCGTAAAGATCCAAATACTCACATACAATAACCGGCACAAGGAGTATACAATTAGACTCAAAATCACGTCTTGTTTCGGACCCCACAAACTGCCTCTAAATAAAACAGTTCATGTAGAGACTAACATAGACTAACATCGCTCGGCGTTGACCGTGTTTTATAAGACATATTTAGGTTTTACTCGCTAACCGTTGGAGATACACGAAAAGTGATAAGGACCTTTCGGATAGAAAATTAAATTTTAAAGCTCGTATGTGCCATCAAAAGTTTGCTATTTCTTAGCGTTCTCTATTTATTTGAAATGGAAATATGAAAATATTTGCCATTTTTAAATAGTGAAAAATATCGAAATCAAAAGTAGGCTATCCTGTATGTAAACCTGGTAAATCAGCTACATCCATGCCAAATTTCATTTAAATCGGACCAGTGGTTCTTGCGTGATTGAGTAACAGACAGACAGACGAACACCATCTCATTTTTATATATTAGTATGATTACTGATTACATGTAGTTCCTTCGAGTCCTAAGTGTTTATCCATCCCATATCACTAGCTACTGCGACAATGCGAATTCCACAACCCTCAAGCTGGCTAATAATGTTTTGTAACAACTCTGAAGTCATTATCACGTCGAAGTCATCATGCTTCCATTTAGCAAACAGCCCTCGGACCATAGCTACCTGGACGTTACTGTGGGGCCTAAATATGCAATCGTCTGATGAATCGTACGCTATTTGGCTGTTAATATTCATTTCACCAAACGACAAAACTGCAATTTTCTCTGAGTGCTTGTAATTTGCTGCTCTGGATTCCAACAGACAATGTACCTCTCTCGGAATTCCAGATCCGCGCTTAATATGCCTTTACGGCATTGGTTGTGGAAAGTTGCGTTTTCTAAAATACTCGTATGGTTTCTTTGAAAGTGATCATAGTGCGAGGGCATTTGCTACGTCCTCGGTAGACCATTTCACCAACTTTTTACCTCCTAATAAACATCGAACCTGCCCTTCAGTAATACAAGTCGAGAGAGCTTTTACCGCCTCCCTTCTAAGCGCACCCATGTGTACATTCGCCGAAGGGTTTTTGGGTTTGAGATTTTGAACATTCTTAGAGCCGCTTCCTTTCGTCTTAAATCCACATTTATTTTTTCCAAAACCTCAACCGGTTTTCGGAGTTGTATAATTTAATCATTTTGCAGCGATTTAGTGTTAGTTCCCTGATCAAGTTTCCGTTATTAGGTGACAAAGTCTCCAAAGTCGATAGAGCCCGTTTCCTCACGCTCCTAGCTTAATGGCACTTTTCTCTGCAACTGGTGACCTGTAGAGTGTAAATAAGAGTTGTATTTTATGATTTCTACAGCACGTACGGGAATAAAATCTAAATTGTTAAATAACAAATACTAAGACTACCGTAATTACATTGAATTCTAGAGAATCGCTTCTTTTCATGCTGCATCAAGTAAGTACTGTAGCTTCCTTTGAGATATTAGATTGCTTCAAAAAGCGTTCAGCATATCTATTGAACCAAATCAAGTTACTCGTACACTCAATAATTAAACAAATACCTGTCGTGTAATTTGGTTCGTGAAGGTGCTTGGGCTGTAGCTTGAGGCGGGAACTGTAATAGACGGATCATCATCCACACGCAATATTTTTCTCTGTGGTAATCTCAAAAGTTCATTTCTCAAATCTTGATCATAATCTTCTGGACGGAAATGTATAGATCACACTCGAGCGTTATCGGGTTTGAATTTGTCACTTCGCTTACACTCGTCTGAGCTCCTCTCTCCTTTTGGAAACCTGTGATACATTACACCAAAGCCGGCAGTTTTGCTTCCCCAATTAGTGCACTGTGTGAAAGCACAATTACCTTTGTATTTACTGCTTTTACTCATAGTTAAGCACAAAGCACGATAAAACAAATCAAGTATGCAACGGTATTCTAGCTAGACGCGCGATTTTCAGCAACTATGCATTATACTGTTGGAAGCCAACTACCTGATGGTGACAGCATGTTCCCTCCGAGTGACGTCACCAGCAAGCAAGATGTCACGTGATGAGAAGCGCGGCCCCCTAGGTCTTATAGTGTAGTGGAGGCAGCTCATGAGTAACCAAGAGCCTGGGCTACAACAGCTTACTGATGAACAGGCCCCCTAGGTCTTATAGTGTAGTGGAGGCAGCTCATGAGTAACCAAGAGCCTGGGCTACAACAGCTTACTGATGAACAGGTCATGTTAAAGCAACTTGATTCCAATCCCTGATAGGGTTTTAGCAGTCTTCTTTTGTTTCTGCTTCATTTTGGGGATTCGGACATGGCCATCAGCTCCTTTCACTGAGGGGTATGTGGAAGGTTTGACTTTATTTGAGATACACACTATTCGGTCATACAAACTAAAACATTTCACTAATTTAAATCTCAATAATGTATTTAGGGATCTGCATTAATTGTTCTTCTAATTTTAAGAAAACCGTTACCGGTACTGTCCAACACTAGGTCTCCTTAGCATGCCGCAGTGGAGAGGCAAACTTATCTGTTTACAGGAACTATGCTGAGATTGCTATTTATGGACAACATGGTTTACCACAGTCTCAAATTAAATTATGGCTACATTTTGATATACAGATAAGTAAGACTCTGTGGAATTTGTTACACCAGACTACATTTAATTGAAAGGGGGAAGAATGAAAACTTTTGATGGCATCTGGTTAGTTCCAGCATCAAACTTAGGAAGAAGTACCCCATCTGGTGAAATTGGTAAGAAGTCACTTTCTAGATGAAGGTTTCGTGTTGGACGATGGCTCAGAACTTCAGAAGAAGACGATAGAAGACCTATTAGGGACCCAAAAGGGGAATATATATATATGTGAAGGAATTCAATTCTTTGCAGGACGATACAGACCATCATTACTAGGGCCACGTTTTGCGAGTGTATACTAACTAAAATGCTTTTTGATAAAACCTGCACAATAAATGTTAGGTTCTTACCCATGTTGCCATAGACGAAAGAAAACTATGAATGCAGGGTTGAATTAGCATTAGTATGGTTTCTTTATTCCTTGAATCCTCCAGTGCAAGTTCAGAAACATATGTAAGTTATAAGTCCACCTACGCAAAGGAACATATATGTGAAACAAGTTATTTTTTGCAGGACGATACAGACCGTCACATGGGTATTACGATTGAGGAATCTTCTATTCCGGATTTCGTTCCATGCATCAAAACAGAACCATCATCTTCAGGTCTGAAAGAGGTAAGTATTTTCATGCTTATGCTCAAGACATCTCCGTATCACCTAACAGCATTTTGGGATTAAGAATTGTTTCCTCACAATTATGTTGATTTCAATTGGAAGCGTGTGGCTGTTAGTACCTGCTCTAATCTGCTGTGTTCCCGTACTCTAGTAGACACATAATTCCTAGAGTTACTAGCATGCTGTAATCTCCTTTGCAAACTGTGTGTTCCTGTACTCTAGCAGACACATAATTCTTAGAGTTACTAGCTGCTCTAATCTCCTTTGCAAACTGTGTGCTCCTGTACTCTAGCTGGCACATAATTCTTAGAGTTACTAGCATGCTCTAATTTCCTTTGCAAACTGTGTGCTCCCGTACTCTAGCAGACACATAATCCTTAGAGTTACTACCTGCTCTAATCTCCATTGCGAACTGTGTACTCCCGTACTCTAGCTGACACATAATTCTTAGAGTTAGTAGCTGCTGTAATCTCTTTTGCAAACTGTGTGCTCCCGTACTCTAGCTGACACATAATTCTTAGAGTTACTAGCTGCTCTAATCTCTATTGCAAACTGTGTGCTCCCGTATTCTAGCTGACACATAATTCTTAGAGATACTAGCTGCTCTAATCTCCTTTGCAAACTGTGCGCTCCCGTACTCTAGCTGACACACAATTCTTAGAGTTACTAGCTGCTCTAATCTCCTTTGCAAACTGTGTGCTCCCATATTCTAGCTGGCACATAATTCTTAGAGATACTAGCTGCTCTAATCTCCTTTGCAAACTGTGTGCTCCCGTACTCTAGCTGACACACAATTCTTAGAGTTACTAGCTGCTCTAATCTCCTTTGCAAACTGTGTGCTCCCATACTCTAGCTGACACATAATTCTTAGAGTTACTAGCATGCTCTACAATAGACACCCCATAGAGGAATTTAATTAAATCAATCTACTTTTGAACGTTAAAATGTTAAGTTGCAGTGTATTATGAAGAAATGCCTTATATAATATTCTGAAGGATGATTGATTTATGCCTTCATTGTCAAAAGTTATGCTCGTATGGGCAGTCCAGTAGCTTGTTACTCAATGATATGTGCACGTGTTGGACCGTAGGACCTGTTATGGTCTATAGTATTGTCTGCCCCCCTGTTATGGTCTTACGGCTAAAAGAATTAAAGTAAGAGATCATTTGTCCTAATACTCCCGATAAGGCACTGATCTTCGCATTTTCATTCGCTCTAAGTTTAACTTGATCTCTAAATGTGTATTATTATTTTCAGAACTGGGGATTATAACCACTTATCTGTATAAAGTTTATCTCTAGCACTAGGATGTGATGGACAGTAGAAAGTCATTCAGCTGAGCAGTGCTGTACAATTACATGGGTTGTCATTTGTGTAATAGTATAAGGTTATAACACTGACATAAATTTTTCCATCTGATCCCCAGGATGCAAAAGAAGAAAATCATAATGAAGAAGCAGATGCAAGTAGAAATCACTTAAATATGTAAGTATTAAACGTACAAACAACATGTTACTTTATATTTGCCCTGATTGTAGGAATGTTTAGGTTCTCCATTTTTAATGCGTGTACTAAACTTTCTACTACAAATTTCATTTCAAGCACTTCCACACTATTATTAATTAAGCGTTATTAATTCATTAGTATTCATGGCAAGCTCATTAAATATTTGTATAGAGATACTTGATCATGCCACAAAGTTTTGAGTTAGTTTCATTTTGTGGCTTCAGGTAAAACACTTAACTTCACTTAACGAAATGACACTGTATTACTTTCGCTCACACGCAAATACTAGCCATATGGCAACGGACTAGTGGTGTATTTTATAAAGGAGATGAGGGTGGAATGTGTCGCGTCTGTCTCGCTGACTCTCCAGTGGCTAACTGATCTGTTTACTATGTTTCTCATTCATTAAGTGGTTAGTTAACATAATATTACATGACCTCCGCTGCGGATGAATGTCAAAACAGAACTCTATAAATGAAAGTTTGGATTACGTTAAAACCCAATCATCGTGATGTGAACAACTCCAGTTGATCCCATCCACACAAAACTTGTATACCAGGTCAAGCCAGCAACCATTGGCATCCACTTGGGAACAAAATCTCAATAGTTAAGCTACCACTTCACTCCACGGCACATGAATAAAAAGCAAGACTGACAAAGTTAAATTGTAGAGGCCACGTCATTTCTTTAAGAAAATAATTAATGACGTTTCGTGACGCCCAATTAGCTCGCATTTATACACAACAATTGTCAATAGAGGCCCTGAAATTATTTTAGAAATACTCTGTACATTCTGTAACCCAATTGGATTGCAAGTACAGGTAGCGAATTCTTAAATACTACTTCGGGAGGTTAAGGCATTGTGGTGATAAAAGTAAACGTTCAGAATAAATCGTGCCAGTTAAAATGTGAGACGCTGGTGTATTATGCCGAGAGTTGGATAAGTGTACGCTGTGTAGTGTGGTCCTTAAAGGGTTGCCACCTTCTGATATCATAACAGACCACACTATATGTACTATGTGCCAGGTAAATCAATCATCTCTACACAATGGGTGTAGCCTTAAATAGTGCTCGTCATTCTTCCATAAGGTTTTAAACAGTGAAGTACGATAACACATATATATTCCATCTAGGCTAATACAGTATGTAGTGAAATAATTTGTGTCGCGTGAACACATTGCTAGTTACTTGTTGTTCAGTTGCCAGTGCTCTAAGTAGAGGGAGGGGGGGGGGGGGCTATCCCAGGGGTAACCCGCAATACATCCAGGGGCAAGGCCGCGTGAACTCCCAAACGAGTACCGGTAATCGGAGGAAGTCGTGAGAAATCGAACGAAAGGGTTCCATCCTCTCAAACTATGGGACAGGTCTATTCCCTTAAGATAAAAACTACCCGCACCCCCGGCTCAATTAAGGATTATTATTGCGCAAGTGCACCTAGGCTCCTCTAAGAAAGCGGGGTTTCAAACTTTATGGTAGATGCTTGCATACGCCCTTCTCTACTCCCTACCCCCATCCCCCAACATCCCCTACCCCAGAATTCCCTAAAAATCCTAACAGATTTTCCAAATTAGATTTAACAAAAAAGTCCACCATTGCTTCCAATTACTTTCGTCGGGGTCATCCATGTTGACCTCCCTAAGTCAGTTTCTGTTATTTTCCAACGTATGCATCAATTTATTTATTATTTAATATTTATTTATTATTTTTATTTATTGATTATCGATTATTGAACAACTACAAAGTCATCGACCTGGGATTTCGGTTAACAGTGGATACCACCCAAACGCGTATTCGGAGAAAGGTGCCTGAGGGATTGAACGAAAGGCCTCCATCCCCTCGATCTATTTTCAATATTTTTTGTTGATGGACCTTTACAAGTGTAGGTTATGTTCGAAGCGGTTTCCGCAGTCATGTAACATGATACCAGGCTGCCCCGACAGGATAGCCCGACCGGTTGATGTAACATGGCAGATTGATTGATTATTTTTACTATTTCTTATTTATGTAATTAAACGTATAGTATAAACCGTTTCTTACGAGGAAGTCTGGTGTGCTCTGGATTGTAGGGTTTGAGGAATATTGTGTGGATTTTAGGTAATCAGATGAATTTGCGGAATTTGAGTATATTTGAAAGGATTATTGGGGAATCTGGTAAATTTTGAGTAAATCTGGAGAATGTAGGGGATTTGAGGATTTTTTAAGCATAGTAGGAGATTTGGGGGAATCTTAGTATTTTTGAAAGGATTTTGGTGTAATTTGGTTAAATTGATGAGTTATAGAATTTGGTGATATTAGGAAATATGGTGATTTTTAGCCTATTTTCAATTTTGAAAAAATAGGCTTCTGAGATCACCTTTTGTCCGTGTGTGTGTGTGTGTGAGGTGTGTGTGTGTGTCCCCCTAATAAAATCTATACGGCTGGAGCGATTTCAATGAAACTCGGTAAGTTCATAGCACAATTCCTAGCAACCTCGGCCGTGCCCTTCAAATTTTGTTACTTATCACCAATCCAACATGGCGGCTGTGCGAAATATTTCACTAGCATTCAATATCTCCGATACTATTACCGATATCGCCCTGAAATTGTGTACGGTGATAAAGGGTCCTACTAGAAGTTCACCTATGAGACTTTCAAAAACCTGGTGACTACAAAACCAACATGGCGGTCAAGCGAAGTTGAGACTTTTAAATAGACTTTTCTCGCGATTTAACTATCCAAACGTAATGAAACTTGGTACAGCAAATGTTTATACACATTGTAATGCACTGGAGTATAATTTAGTTCAATTGTTAACATAAACTCAAAATGGCGGCTGTGCGAAATATTTCACTGACATTCTATATCTCCGAAACTATTACAGATATCACCCTGAAATTTTGTACGGCGATGAAGGGTACTGATACAAGTTTACCTATGTATATTTCATAAACCTGTAAAGTACAAAACGAACATGGCGACCAAGCGAATTTGAAATATTTTAATATACTTTTCTCGTGATTTAACTCTCTGAGCGCAGTGAAATATGGTACGGTAAATGATTTTGCAGATTGTAATGCACTGCCATCTAATTTAATTCAATTGTTTATATAACCTCAAGATGGCGGCTGTGCGAAATTTTAAAATTAAGTTTTTATTTCTTGTGTCGTAATCATGCGATCGAAGTGAAAGTTTGAATAATGAACCTAGGCAATAATTGTCCTTGAATGGTACATAACTCTATGGCCTATACATATAATAATCCTAAATGGCGAGCTTCCGAAATATTTAGACGGTTCTCAATATCTATGAATCTTTTACAGCAACCAAACTGATTTCTTTTATGTTCATAGAGACAATGAACATATGTTCACCTATAGGACTTTCAGTAACCTGGTGAGCACAAATCCAGCATGGCGGCGACGCAAAGTATAAATATTTAAATGGACGTTTCTCGCGAATTAACTATCCGAGTGCCGTGAAACGTTGCACATTAAATGCTTATACAAATGTTGATCCACTGGCATCTAATTTATTTCAATTGTTTGCATTATCACAAGATGGCTGCTGTGCGTAATTTTAAAATCTCGTTTTTACTTCTTGTGTTCTAATCATGCGATTGAAGTTTGAATACCACCCGTACACAATAATCTTAATGTAATAGTACAAAAATAAAAATCCAACCTGGCGACCATCTGAAATATTTAGACGGTTCTCAATATCTACGAATCTGTTACAGCAATTAAGCTGAAATTTTGTATGTTGATAGAGGCAATTAACATGAGCAGGATATATGAAAATAGGCTGTATAGTTCTTCACGGAACTACTTGTTTATTATTTTGTTAAGTTACAAAATTCTCGAATGGCATCTGGATTGGAAGAGAATAAGAGATGAGCAAGGGAGGTTGACAGAGGGGGGCATGGCACAAGTAAGAGTAAACAATGCTGGTCTTTGAAGAAAATCTCGTAAACATTTGTACAATCTGTTCGGAATTTAAGGGAATATTGGAGGTGGTGGAGGTGGGGTTTGGGGAATAGGGTGTGTGGGATGCGTTCATATACAATTCATCCGATTGCGATCAAATTTTGGTTAGTTGTAGTGCACAATCCCGAGAAATTCACAGAAATAAAGCCAATTTACAATAGATGGCGCGCGAGTAGCTTCAACAAAATGACGTGCGATTCGTATCAACAAAGTCCCACGTGCATTTATATATCATTCATCCCGTTGCGATGAAACTTGGGTGAGATGTTGTGTAGACTTCAGATAAGGTTTCTGGCTTAGCAAATCCAATTTACAATAGTTAGCGCACGAGTAGATTCAACAAATGAGCGACGACGCGCGAAGCGTTACAACAGCGTCCCGTATGCGTTCATATACCATTTGTCTGATAGCATGAAACTGGAGTGAGCTGTTCTCTACACTCCAGGGAAGGTTTCTTGCTTGTTGAATCCATTTTACAATAGGTAGCGCACGAGTAGATTCAACAAATGAGCGACGACGTGCGAAGCGTTTCAACAAAGTCCCGTATGCGTTCATATACCATTCGTCCGATAGCAATGAAACTTGGGTGAGATGTTGTGTACACTTCATGGAAGGTTTCTGCCTTAGTAAATCCACTTTACGCTGGGTAGGGCACGAGTAGATACAACAAATGTGTGACGACGCGTGAAGCGTTTCAACAAAGTACCATATGCGTTCATATACCATTCGTCCGATAGCGATGAAACTTGGATGAGATGTTATGTACACTCCAGGGAAGGTTTCAGGCTTAGTAAATCCATTTTACAATAGGTAGCGCACGAGTGGATTCAACAAATGAATGACGACTCGCGAAGCATTTCAACAACGTCCCGCATGCGTTCATATACTATTCGTCCGATAGCGATGAAACTTGGGTGAGATGTTGTGTACACTCCAGGGAAGGTTTCTGGCTTAGTACATACATTTTAATGTAAGTAGCACATGAGTAGATTCATCTTATGAGCGACGGCACACGAATCGTTTCAATAATGTCCCGTATGCGTTCATATGCCTTTCATCAGATTGCGATGAAACTTTGATGAGTTATTGTGTACACGCCAGGGAAGGTTTTCCACTTAGCAACTTCATTTTTTAATATTTTGCGCACAAGTAGTTGCAACAAATGAGTAACGACGCGTGAAGCGTTTCAACAAAATCCTGTATGCGTTCATATACCATTTATCGATTGCGATGAAACTTTGGTGGATCTGTGAGTACACTCCACGGACGGTTTCAGGCTTAGTAAATCCATTTTACAATAGGTAGCGTACGAGTAGATTCAACAAATGTGTGACGGCATGCGAATTGTTTAAACAAAATCCCGTATGCGTTCATATGCAATTCATCCGATTGCGAGGAAACTTTGAGTTATTGTGTACACGGCAGGGAAGGGTTTCGACTTAGTAAATCCATTTATAGTAATTACCGCACGAGTAGATGCAACAAATAAGTGACGACGCTTGAAGCGTTCCAACAAAATCCTGTATGCGTTCACATACCATTTATCGATTGCGATGAAACTTTTATGAGCTGTTGTGTGCACTTACGTGTAAGTTTCTAACTTAGTAAATTCACTTCACAGTAGGTAGCGAACGAGTTGATTCAACAAATGAGTGACAGCACACGAATCGTATAAATGAAATTTCGTAAGTATTCATATGCCATTCATCCGATTGCAATGACACTTTCGTGAGTTGTTGTGGACGTTCCCACGAATGTTTCTAAATTAGTTAATCCATTTTAGGATAGTTTCGAGGCAGTAAGCGAAATACGAAAAAAAGAATTGTGTACTCAAAAGCAGTTCAAGAAACAAAATTACAACGCCAACACTTTCTTTGATTGGCATTGCAACGCATGCCGGGTTCAGCTAGTAAATAAATATAAATTTAAATTAAATAAAAATAAGTTAATACATTTTTCATTTGTCCACGTTACATTGATGACCCAAACCCCCTGACGTCACGTAACAGGTTTGGTCTTGTTTGAAACGGTAAAGTGAAACTCCCCACCTGCAATAGCCTGGCTTGTTAATTCTCGACAGGTATATTCTTGCTGAAACGACGACGCGACGTTACCTTGAGCGAGCCACACATGCCACTACCCGCATAGCCGTCATGATAATGTGAATCTTCACGTTGGATAATAATAATTATAATAAATGATAATGCATGTACAATAAATTATAAATAGTAAACAAGTAGTTCCGTGAAGAACTATACAGCCTATTTTCATATATCCTACTTAAGTTAATTGCCACTATCAACATACTAAATTTCAGTTTGATTGCTGTAATAGATTCGTAGATATTGAGAACCGACTAAATATTTCGGATGGTGGCCATGTTGGATTTTATATATGTAGGTCCTAGAGTTATGTACTGTTACATGAAGATTATTGTGTACATGTAGCATTCCAACTTCAATCGCATGATTAGGACACAAGAAGTAACAACGAGATTTTAACATTTCGCGCAACTGCCATCTTTTGGTTATGGAAACAATTGAAAAAAATTAGATGCCAGTGGATTAATATTCGTATAGGGATTTACTGTACCAAATTTGACTGCACTCGGATGGTTAAATTGCGAGAAACGTCCATGTGAATATTTTTAATTCGCGTCGCCGCCATGTTGGATTTGTGATCACAAGGTAATTGAAAGTCCTATAGGTGAACTTATGATCATAGCCCCTATGAACATAAAAATATTCAGTTTGCTTGCTATAATAGATTCGAAGATATTCAGAGTCGTCTAAATATTTCGGATTGTCGCCATGTTGGATTGTTAAATGTATAGGCCATAGAGGCATGTACCATTCAAGGAAAATTATTGCGAAGGATCATTATTCAAACTTTCACTTCGATCGCATGATTACGACACAAGAAATAAAAACTTAATTTTAAAATTTGCACAGCCGCCATCTTGAAGTTATGTAAACAATTGAAATAAATTAGATACCAGTGCATTACAATGTGTATAAACATTTCCTGTACCAAGTTTCATTGCGTTTGGAACATTAAATCGCGAGAAAGTTCTATTTAAATTTTCAAATTTGCTTTGCCGCCATGTTCGTTTTGTAGTTAACCGGTTTTCGAAAATCTTATAGATGAACTTCCAGTAGTGCCCTTTATCTCCGTACAAAATTTCAGGGTGATACCGCTAACAGTTTCAGAGATATAGAATGCCGATGAAATATTTTGCACAGCCGCCATCTTGTGGTTATGTAAACAATTGAACGAAGTTAGATGTCGGTGCATTATAATGTGTATAAACATATACTGTACCAAGTTTTATTGCGTTTGGTTGGTTAAATCGCTAGAAACGTCTATTTAAAAATCGCAACTTCGCTTGGCCGCCATGTTGGTTTTGTAGTTACCAGTTTTTCAAGAGTCACATAGGTGAACTTCTAGTAGTTCCCTTTATTACCGTAACAAAATCCAGGCTGATATCGGTAATAGTTTCGGAGATAATGAATGCTGGTGAAATATTTCGCACAGCCGCCATGTTGGATTGGTGAGTCGTAACAAAATTTGAAGGGCACGGTCGAGGTCGCCGGGCAGAGTGCTATGAACTTTCCGAGTTTCATTGAAATCGCTCCAGCCGTTTAGATTTTATTAGGGGGGACACACACTCGAATCACACACACACACACACACGCACACACACACGGACAAAAGGTGATCTCATAAGCCTATTTTTTTCAAAATTGAAAATAGGCTAAAAATAAATAAGAATTAATATTAAACACATATTAAACAATAAATTCACTGGTGATTAGGCGATTGACAAACTAACAGAGATCAGTCAAGAGATCTGGGAAACTGAGAAACTCCGAAGTGACTGGACAACAGCCCTAATGTATCGCCTTTACAAGAAAGGTTATAAAGCTGTTGTAAAAAATTACCGAGCGTCTCGCTCCTCTCGATATCATACAAAATTCTCTCAAAAGCAGTTCAGACCCGAGCGGAAAAGCATCTCGATTCTCAACTGGGAGAATATCAAGAAGGCTTTAGAAATGGACGCTTATGTGCCGAGCAGATCATGAACCTTAAATCTATTCTTTCATATCAGAAGATTGGAAACAGGAAGCTTGTAGTAACATTCGTCGATTTCAAGAAGGCCTATGATTCTATTGATCGACTTACACTCCTCCAAATTCTAAAGGAAATGGGCTTGGATATCAATACGTGGACAATCATTCGACATACCTTAACCAACACTACCTCCAGAGTGACATTCAGGGGAGAGAGTTCAGACGCCTTCGAAATCAAGACAAGTGTTAGGCAAGGATATCGACTATTGCCTCTACTTTTCAACTGCGCACTAGAAAACATCATCCGAGAATAGCGCAAAAAGATACGTAATGGAGGGGTCATGAATGGACTCAGAATGGGCTACAAGAGAATGCATTTCACAATTGACGGCTTAGCTTTTGAAGATGATCTTGAGATCTTCTCTGATTGCCTAGAAACTGCTACACAACAAATCAACCATTTCTAAACCAAGCAGCAAATGCAGGCCTCCAGATCTCCTTTCAGGAAACAGAGTTTATGACTAATATCAAGCTACCCCCCGGCAAGTTAATTGTAGAGCAGGGAATAATCAATCAGACAGAGCAGTTTAATTACTTAGGTGAGTGGATAACACCAAACAATTCTGAGAAAGAAGCATCCACATCAAGGATCAACAAGGTGGAATTGGCATTCCAACTAACTAGAAATGTGTATAATAAACGATCAATGTCCCTCAAAGCCAAGCTTAGACATTATTGTTCAGTTATTCGTCCAGAAATTCTGTACGCAGGAGAATGCCTTGCATTGAACAGGAATGGTTTGATGAAAAGGTAGAGGCTAAAGAAGGACAAATTCTAAGTAAAATACTGGGGCCAATCAGGTAAAATGGAGAGTTCAGGAGGTGGCACAACATCGAACTCTTCCTAAGTGTGGAGAGGACAACAGACATCATAAGGAAAAGGAGGATACATTTCTATGGCCACATAACACGCATGAACACTCAGAGACTGACCAACCGCATCTTTTTCTACTTTGTAAACAAGAAAGCGAAGGGAATTTGACTCACCGAGATTGAAAGAGATCTTCTAGAAGTAGGGATAACGTTTGAAGACATCTAGGAACGTGCACCTCTTCAGAGAAAACTTGGAACACACCAGCGATTCTCAGAAATGCCTAATCTGAAAACAGGGAAAGAGTGGACTGAAGAAAGAGAGGAGGCTCACAGAAAATTAATGCGGAAATACTGGGGTAGAACTAAAGCTCAGGGACGGAAGCGTTTGAAGTAACGTGGTCCATAGTTGGCCGAATCGGATAATGGTAATAATAAATGAATAAACATTAAATAAATACAAAATAATAACAATATACCATTGGCGGCTATCTTGGATCGACCGCTCGGGCTATCCTGTCGTAGGCAGCTAGGTTTCATGTTACATGGCTTTGTGGAAACCGCTCCGAACCTCACCTACCCTTGGAAACGTCCATCATGAAAGTAATGTATTAAAATTGAAGATGATGCGTCCTATGGATAGAGGGTGCCTAGACCTTTCGTTTTAGCCCTCACACGACTTTCTCCGATTATAGTTTGGGCGATATCGACTAATTTTGGAAATCTCGGTTCCATGACCTTGTAGTTCATCAATATCGTTAAATCGATAATCAATATGTTAGCTGCTAATGTGCTGCTATGAGCGCCCTCTACGAGTATGTATGGACTAGTTCGTAAGCTCCATGGAGAGTGCAGCTCGCATCCAGTAGGCCGTGGTTTTGGATAGTTCATACCGCTGCGCTGTCTGCAGTCAATTGCAAAAAGCAACCATGGCATTGATAAGATACATGGCAATAATCAAGAAATAAAAGTCACTTTTATTAAAGAGGACAAATATTCATTTTACCACCAAAAGCAACCCCAACTCATTATCATTGGCGCCTAACAGCGGAGCACTCGACACCTGTGAGTATCCAATAAATCATAATTGTAGAGACTTTCATAGGTTACAAACATACTTCGCAATCGACAACTGAAAAGTAAACGCAATATCCCAAGCAGTGTCATAAAAAATTCAAGAGGCATACTACCAAAACAAATAAAACATTGACCCATTCTTATTAAATGTCTTTACTACTCACTTCACTTTCTTCTGTATTTCAAAATAATTCACATTGACTCCTGAAACATTGAACTAGGCCTACCGTACTGCAAATCCCATTGTGCAAATTCATATTATTCATTGAATACTGTTAATGTTTTTTTTATTGCTGCAGTAGGAAAATGAAGACTTTAATTATAACTCGAACTCAACGGTCATTTATTTATATCAATACTTGCTCACTACTCTTATCAACTTGAAATCTCGAACAGTAATAATCAATAAGTACAATGAGATGTATATACCAAAGAGAAATACAAGACCCTTGATTCCCGAGAGCAGCACCGCACGGCACGCGTCGCTGCAAATGGCTGCAACAGCATAATACTAATGCACATTTTTCTCCCTCCTTGCAATTTCTAGAAAGTGAAACATTGCAACCTTTCTTTTTTCTTAGTCACAAGTCAAGCCTATTAAGCATCTTCACACAGCGCACGATTCTTGTGCACCTCTTCCCTTCTGCCTTTGGTGTTATGGAGTCCTTTTCCAGGGTGTCCATTGAAGGCGGTGTAGAATCTGGTTCCAAAAGCAGCTGCTCAGTTATAGTGCACACCTCCAGAGGATAAAGACGTTGAAACGGTCTGATCTTCTCCCCGTGCACAGTCCTCACTTTAGCCACTCTTGCATTACCATCCGCTCCCGGATATATTTCCAAGATCAGACCAAGAGGCCAGTTGATTCAATTTACTCCATCGGATTCAATCAGTACAATCTCGCCCACCAGTAACGTCCCTTCCTTTTGTTTCCTCTGATGTACCAACAAGGCTAAATATTCATTGCGGATTCGCTGCCGAAAATCATTTCTCAGCTTTTGAAGGTATCTCAATCTTCGGTTCAGGCTGGTGGCGTCAATAACATCCAATTCAGTGACTCCAGTGCTTGGTAGGCTCTGTACGAACGTGGCTGGTGTTAATGGCTTCAGAGATTCATGTGTGTCTTCCACATAGGTCAAATGCCGAGAGTTTAACATTGCCTCAATATCGCACAGGTTGGTTTGTAGTTCTTGAAAACTTAAGACTTTCCTGCCTAACATTCTCCGTAGAAGCTCCTTAACCATTCGGACCATCCTCTCCCACTATCTGAGAAGAAATAAAATCTTTGCATCACATCCCCTGGAAGGTAGGTCTGCAGGATTTAAGGGACCTGGAATGTAAGGCCATGCCTTGGGAGATGTGTTTTGTCTAATTTCTCTGCATCTGTTGCTGACGAAGTCCTTCCAATCATCAACTCTCTTTATCCGTGTGAGAACAACAGATGAATCACTCCAGCAGAATGTCTTACAACCTCCAGTTCCAGGCCCTTCTTCACTTCACTGCATAGCCTTGATGCAATCACAGCAGCGATCAGGTCGAGTCTAGGAATGGACACTTTGTTCAACGGTGCTACTGTAGCTCTTGCCTGCACTAGACGTTCGGTTATTTTCCCTTTATACTCTGTTCTCAAGAAATCACAAGCCGCATAGGATGACTTACTAGCATCACTGAACACATGCAGGCTGTCTGCTTCTGATTCAATCGGCATCTCTGCTAATCTTCTCTTTACTCGACATTTCCCAAGCCAATGCAGGTTTTTTAGCCATGCCAGAAACTTATTCAATATTTCTTCAGGCAGCTCTGCATCCCAAGTTGTCTCTAATTTCCATGCTTCCTGCAGAAGCAGTTTTGGCACCAACATTGTTGGACTAGCAAATCCAAGGGGATCGAAGATCCTTTGGGCAATGGAGAGCAGTATCCTCTTTGTAACTTTATTGTCAGCAAGCTGTGTAGAACTGATATCACAGTTCATCTCATTAGTGTCAGTCTTCCACCATAGTCCAAGCAATGGTACTGTCGTACCTCCAGTTGAATCGGCGTTCGTTTTAAGTTTGGTACTGGTCCACCCACGAAGATCAAATTTTGCCTTAGACATAACCTCGGTTGCTTCGTTTACAAATTTCCTTAGCTCAGCTTCCGATTCTACACTTGTCACGCAGTTGTCAACATAGAATGACTTCTTCAGCTTCTGAGAGGTGTCTGTCAGTTCTTTTTGTGCCATGTCCAAGTGATGGAGCAAAGTAGTACTTAATAAGAATGGACTAGGTGCTACCCTGAACACTACCCTGCAATGTCTCAATACCATTATTTCTTGCGAATCCAAACTTCCACCACAGGAATTTTAAAACTTTCCTATCCTGCTGTGCTACACTAATCTGCAGGAATGCCTTGGCTATATCAGCTGTAACACCAATAGCATTCTTTCTGAACTGGAGTAGCAAATTTGGAATTTGTTGAATTAAATTTGGCCCTGTCTCCAGGCAAGAATTTAACGAGGTTCCACGAGCATCACGACATGAAGCATCAAATACTGGGCGTATCTTGGTTGTTTCACTGGATTGCTTTATCACTGCATGATGCGGGAGAAAATATCCTGGCGCATGTTCTTCAGCTTCTTCAACCCTTTCCACAATGTCCTCCTTTTGCCAGTTATCAAATCATCATCATCATCTTGTACAGTTTCCAGCCCCGGGCTGGGTCTGTTTGGAACATAAGCCTCGCCACTTAGTCCTTTCTTCCCACCACCTCTCCGCTGTCACTCTGGTCCAGTCCTCGCCTCTCTTCTTGACACATTCCTCCACTCCTTTCAGCCACCTATCTCTTGGTCTTCCCCTTGGTCGTTTCTTCTGCATCTGCATCTCATGTATCCTCTTGGGAATCTTCTTCTTATCCATTCTCTTTAAGTGTCCATACCACCTCAGTCTTGATGTCTCAATCCTACCTTGCAAGGGCTCCTCTTTCACCATTTCCCTGACCTTTTCATTCCTCACCCTGTCCCTTCTTGTTTCTCCGATCCTACTTCGCAGGAACTTCATTTCACCTGCCTGTATTCTGCTTATGTCTCTTTTCTTCATTATCCACGTTTCTGGTGCATAGGTCAGTATCGGGATATAGTAGCTTCTGTATAACACTTCCTTGCTTTTTTGTGGGACATCTTTATTCCACACTAAGCTCCTAATGCTTCTCAGAAATGCTTCTGCCTGTCTGCCACGTTCCGTAATCTCTTTGTCATTTCTCCCATTTTCCTCCACTATACTTCCCAAGTACTTGATACTTTCCACCTTCTTCAGCTGTCCACCTCCAAGTGTTATCCCACTCATTGGTCTGTCCTTTTTCCTGGTCGTTAACAGGATCTCACATTTACTGATGTTGAACTTCCATCTCCCACTGTTTCTTCCCAAGCCTTCAGTTGCTCCTGAATTTCCTCCTCCTAGTTTCCCCAGACCATGAGATCATCTGTAAACACCATTGCTTTCATCTTATCTTCTCCTATCTTTCCTTCTATCCGTGTCATTACCTCTTCCATAACCACAATAAAAAGAAGGGGTGACAGAGCACTACCCTGTTTCAGGCCACTCATTTGTCTGAACCAGTCTGTTCTTTCCCCTCCAACTTTCACACAACTCACACTTCCACAATACATCTCCTTCACTCTGCCTACAGTCCCTTTTTCCACTCCCATGTTTTCCATTGCTTTCCAAACCTTCTCCCTACACACACTATCATAGGCCTTTTCGATGTCCAGGATGGCCATCCACAGATCCTCTCCAAATTCGTAGTGGTGTTCCTGGAGCTGTCTCACTGAAAATATGAGATCCACTGTTGATCTCCCTGGTCTGAATCCATACTGCTCCTCTCTCATTTTTCTCTCCACTTTGGCTCGTATTCTATTTTCTAATATCTTTTCATATATCTTGGCACAGTGAGGTATAAGTGTGACTCCCCTGTAATTTCTGCACTCCTTTCTGCTTCCTTTCTTAAATATTTGAACAATTAATCCTTTCTTCCAATCTTCTGGGGTCTTTTTCTCCTTCCATATCACCCTCATCACACGATACAGCCACTGTTTCCCAACCTCCCCTGCTGCCTTCACCATTTCAACACTCACTTCATCCACACCCGGTGCCCTTCCTCCTTTCATCTTGTCTATAGCCATCTCCAGTTCTCTCCAAGTCAGGTCCTTTTCAATTCCTGTGTTGTCTTCTCCATCTTCCAATACATTGTCTTCCTCCCTATGGACATTTGGATTCAGCTAATCCTCAAAGTACTCTTTCCACACTGTCTTGAGTGTTTCTTTGTTGTGTACCTCATTTCCGTTTTTGTCCATCATTACCACATCCTCTCGCAGACCTCTTCTCTTACATTTGACCATCCCATAAAGTACTTTCTTATTTCCTCTGCTGTCTTCCTCCATCATCTCTGTCCACTTTACCATCCACTTCTTCCTCTCCTCTGCGACAATCTTGTTTGCTTCTTTCTTCTTTATCTTATAATCTTCCCTTGCCAGATCAGTTCTTTCCTGGAACCACACTCTGAAAGCCTTGTTCTTCCTTCCCACAGCTTCTTTTACCCCCTCATTCCACCATGGTGTCTCTTTACGCCGCTTTCTGTTGCTTGTTCTTCCACATACTGCCACTGCAGCTTCCACCATTGTGTTTTTGAATTGCTTCCATTCCTCTTCCCCTGTTTTAGGATTGTCTGTTGGCATCCTTTCCCTTATTATCGTCTGGAATTCTTCCTTGACTTCCTTTTTCTTGAGTTTCCAAACGTTGATTCTCCTTTCCTGGTACTCTGTCCTCTTGCTATCCTTAATAACTCCCAGGTTCATTACAAGTATTCTGTGGTCGCTATCTAAGGCCTCTGATGGTATTACCTTTATATCTCTGACACTTCTCTTCATTTCCCAGTCGTACAGCATGTAATCTACCAAAAATTTCTTTGTTAAATCACTGCTGTACCACGTTACCTTGTGGCTTTCTTTCTTCCGGAACCAGGAGTTGCCTACCACTAAACCGTTTCTCTTGCAAAAATCCAGCAACTTTCTCCCTTCTTCATTTCTGCCACCCCATCCTTCTGCTCCCAATACATTTTCATATCCTTGCCTTTCCCTTCCTACATGTGCATTCAAATCTCCCATGACAATGATGCTCTGACCATTCAACTGCTGTTGTAGCTCCTCCTCAAAGTCTTCCTTCTCTTGAGCTGTACATCCAAATTGAGGGGCATATACCTGGGCTATCTCCAGACTTCTTCCCTTTACAGTTACTGTGATCTTCATGATCCTGTCACTTATTACCTTTACCTCTTCCTTCATTCCATCTCTCACAACTACTCCTACTCCGCTGCTCCTTCCTTCACTGTTCCCACTCCAGTACAACTGGTACTCTTTCCTCAGTTCTCTGCGACCTTCTCCTTTCCATCTTGTTTCTGCCAAGCCCAGTACATCCAGTTTCCTTCTCTCCATCACATCTACAATCTCCTCCACCTTTCATGTCAGTGTCTGTATGTTTAATGTCCCAACTCGTAGTCCATTAGCATATCCGGGCCGTCGTCATTTGCATCCGTCCTTTCCGAGGCCTGCTCCTGTTTTGAAAGCAAATATAATATCCACTACTGGCTTGCTAGGCCTATCGTTGCTTCACTAGAGCCCCGTCAGCCGTCACTTTTCAGGTGCAGAATACGCTATGGTATTTATGCAACTTATTAATTCTCGAGAGAAGTCTGGTTACTGAGTGCAGCCTCTTCTCGGCAGTGGCACGATTGTCCATAAGCTCCGGATGTCCCTCCTTCCAAGGTAAGCTCACTTGATACCTCTCCTCTTCATTAATGGTTAACTGCAACAACTGAGAGGCCTCCTCTTCTTTCTGCTCTTGGCATTTCGCTTCTACTGGATCCCGGATCCATAGGATGTCTAGTTCCCATAGTTTCTTCAGATTGAAATTAACATTAGTGAGTCCAACCACTTGGTTACCATTGGCATTAGTCGTACATCCCATGATGGTCCAACCTAACCGCGTTTCAATTGCCACGACATCCTCATCAATTTTCACGGTAGCACCAGTCCGTAGTTTACCAATGATGTCTGCTCCTAATAGGATTTCAATGTCTGGTACCTCATGACCTTGATCTGTGTGTGTAATGTTTGCTTCCCTCAAATGAGGGAATATCTTCTGCGTTTCCAGTCGGGAAACAAAATTACAAATGTTCTTCTGGTCTAACAGCGACACCGTACATTGAAATTTCCTATCTAAACCTTGCAATCTGGCCTCATAAATCTTGTGTGCCTGCTCCCGCAACTCACTTCCACCAAACAGGTTGTGATTTAACGTCTCTTCACCTATACACATAAGGTTCAGTTCTTTGGGTACACAATCTAAAATATATATGATCTCTGAGAACCAGAATCCAATAGAACTCTTGCTAAACGTGTTGTTTTGCCACCAACTATATTTACAATAAGTGTGTGCAACAATGTTTGTCCGCCTTGATGAGCTAATAAACTATCCGATCCATTACCTTGTGAATTTTTCCCCCTAGCTTTATTCACCTTGCTTTCTTCAGAACACAACTGTGGGCACATTATTGTAACATGACGTTTATCACAAATCAAACATTTAACAAAACATTTACATCTTTTAGTACTGTGACCTGCATTAAGACACAAGAAGCATCTTCCTTTCTGTTTCAGCAGATTCTTTTTGTCATCTCCCGTTAACAGTTTGGCCTTAAAACATTCCAAAGAAGTATGTGAAGATTTATCACACCATAGACATGCATCATTACCCGAATGTTTATTCTCAATGGCTACTCTACATGCCGCAGTGGGTACTCTATCAGTCTTAGAAGTAGAACCTTTTGTATCACAGCAATGACTGAAACCAGATCTGGCAAGTACGAAGCGCTCTTCACTCTCGACCTCTAACCTCAAAAATGTCAGTAAGCTAGCAAGAACATCCTGATCCTCTGACTTAATCGTGTTGTTACGAGCTCTTTCCCAAGTTAACATAACATCTTCTGGGAGTGAAGATTCCACCAAAGGGTACAACATGACTGCATATTTTTCTCTCGTGACTCCTGATGTTTCCAGAGCACGTAATTGGGTTTCTAGTTTATCATGAAGTGTGCTCAGCGACATACTTTCTCCCCTAGTGGCTTTATTCAGAACAAGAGATAAAAGTTCGCGTACATATATTTCAATAAGGAGCTCATCTCTTGCAAAACGAGATTTTAACTGTTCAATGGCTTGATGATAATTAGCCCCTGATGAAGGAAAACTTTCAACTAGCTCCATAGCTTTTGAACCTGGTGCCATTGCTTGAAGAGGATACTGAAATCTATCTTCTTCATCTAAAGTGGGATCGGCGTCGATTTCCTTAAACTGACCCCAGAACCCAAGCCAATTCTTGATATTTCCATCAAATTTGTTAAGTTCAAGTCTAGGAAGAGTGAACCTTCTATTAGGTAACTGATGTGCCACGACACTACTCATCTCAGAGATCTGTTTGGCCGCTTCAGTTTGGAAGAGATTGTCATAGCTTGTTTTGATGAAAATGTACTCGTACCTATAACCTTCCACATATTCATAATCTTTCTGGTAGCCTTCATCTTCATCGTTATCCTTAACTAACCAAGCTTCCCAGATTTCTTCATCCAGTCTAAAGAGACGATTCGCCTTGTCCTCTAGCATTTTGAGCAACGCTTCCACTTGAATTTTATCTGTGATATCATCACGTAGATTTTCTTTAAGCTGACCGATAGCCAATGTAAACAACCGTCTTATTTGTGTTCTTTCTTTCTTCATCTTTTGCCGTCCTGTCACGGTCGCCATTATGTTAATGTTTTTTTTTATTGCTGCAGTAGGAAAATGAAGACTTTAATTATAACTCGAACTCAACGGTCATTTATTTATATATATACTTGCTCACTACTCTTATTAACTTTAAATCGTGAACAGTAATAATCAGGGGCCGATAACCTAGATGTTAGGCCCCTTAAAACAACAATTATCATCATAAGTAATAATCAGTAAGTACAATGAGATGTATATACCAAAGAGAAATACAAGACCCCTTGATTCCCGAGACGCCACCGCACGGCACGCGTCGCTGCAAATGGCTGCAACAGCACAATAGCAATGCACAAATATAATAGGCTATGTATTCATTGCATTGGTCGATGTACTGACCTACGCTTTTATATTTAATCTCAATTCAGGATGTCACAATCCACAAAGCTAAAAGAAAGTCGTGCACGAGTAAGAGGATTCGTAATTAGAACAGTCAACTCGATCTGAGATCACACCACACCAATTGAAGGAACGGTAAAATTAGAAAAAATTAGAGGTCATATGGAAAGAGTTTGACGACATTCAACAGGCTATCGAAGACGATATACCAGAAGACCAAACTGAAGCGGACGTATTTCGGGCAGAATGTGAGGGTGAACGCGCTGTATTTGAAACACAATATTTCAACAGAGTTAGTCAACTAAACGCTATCATCGAGGCAGCACAACAACAAAGAACCCCAATTACCCAGATCCTTCAATTACAAGAACTTCCTCAAACAACTTATACTAATGTGTCAAAATTGCCTGAAATAATACTCCCAGAATTCGACGGTGATTACAAAAAGTGGTGATTTTTCAAAAATAGCTTTGCATCCACAATTCACAACAATACAAACCTATCAAATGTACAGAGGCACCAGTATCTTGTCGGAGTACTGAAGGGACAGGCTGAAAGTGTCATCGAAGAATTCACCATAGGCGAAGAGGCCTCTACCAACATTTGGGATCTTTTAAACGCTACATACGACAACCAAATGATGATAATCCAACTCACCTGGATGAGCTTTTCAAATTTCCAGAAATCGAGAAGGAGAACAAATCTGACTCGTTTCGAAGATTGAATTGGCACATCCAAACGAATATATCAGCGTTAAAATCACTAAATCAGCCTGTAGATCATTGGGATCCCTTAATTATCCATTTAGTTAAGCAGAAACTAGATTATCTTGAACAGCGTGACTGGCAAGAAAGAATCAAGAATTGCACACAAGAAAATATGTCAACTCTACAAGATTTCACAAAGTCTTTAGCCGAAAGATGTCAATCATATATGTTGTTGAAACAAACCCTGAGTCCAACAACAGTAAACAAGCACAGTCCGGGAAACAAGTATACACAAAAAGGAAAACAAACAGGATAAGAAGGTTTTAATGGTCAACACACTTTCATTCAAATGCAACATATGTGAAGGACACCACTTCACTTTTCAGTGTGAAACATTGCTGAAGCAAACGCCTGATGAGAGAAGACAGTAATTAATTAAAACGAAACATTGTCTAATTTGCCTCAAATTTGGACATCCAGCAAGAGATTGCCGTGGAACAAGATGCAAGAAATGTAACTCACTGCATAACACATTAGTGCACAAAGACAGTGCCAGTTCAGAAATCCAAAAAAGCCACAACTTCAGTAGCAAATCGCAGTTGCAAGAATCTACATTAGGCCAAGGGTCAAGCGACAATTTAAGAAGAAATCGAACATCACAAGTTTTTATGTCAACTGCGCTTGTGAATGTAGTGGACAATAAAGGAAGGAGAATCACCTGCCGAGCATTATTAGACCCTGCTGCACAGTTAAATTTGGTGACAACGAATTTTAGCAAAAGGCTTAATTTACTGTGGTTTCGCCAGTGGTGTCCAGGTTGAAGCAAAGGGAATCAATCGTATACAACGTTATTCCATGGATAGTCCGTACGGCATGGATTTGGAATGCTACGTTGTTCCTTCCATCACAAGACGACTACTTCAATATAAGGTCAACATCAATCAGACCGCCATGCCAAAAATTATTCAAGTTGCAGACCCTTCATTCAATGAGCCAGGAGATGTTGATCTGTTGCTTGGAGCAAGAATTTACTGGAAAATCGTTGTTGGAAGACCTAAAAACAACATAGCTGGTCAACCTGCTTTGCAGGACACAAAATTGGGCTGGATTCTCGGTGGGGAAATACATGAAAATAATGCTGAAGAAATATCTACGTGTCTCACAATAACTAATGGTACATTATTACAACAGCTGGAAAGGTTTTGGCTACAAGAAAATTTCCCAGAAACGATGCTCTATACAAAAGAAGAGCAATTTTGAGAGGAACTATTCGCTGAAACAACGACGCGAGAGTCGTCTGGAAGATTTGTGGTTAAATTGCCCATACGACCAGAATTTACTCTCGGCGAGTCCAAAGCACAAGCGAAGAGAAGACTTGCCGGTTTGGAAAGGAAATTCAACAAGCAACAAAATTTGAAGCATGCATTAACTTAATGGACGAGTACGAAGCGCTTGGACATATGTCACTCATTGAAGATGGAGCTGAGGAAGACTCAGACAAATGTTATTTTATACCACATCATGCGGTTTTACGTCCAGAGAACTCAGGCACAAAATTGAGAGTGGAGTTTGATGCATCCTCCAAAACTACACGAGGAACATCACTGAATGACAAATTGTTTCGAGGTCCCAATTTACAAGCAGATTTGTTTCATATCATTCTCAGATTTCGCATGCACCAGTATGTAATAACGGCCGACATTGAGAAAATGTTTAGGCAGATAATGATACACCATGAAGATCGGCCATTGCAGGAGAAGGGACACACTGTTACCAATAAAACATATCAGCTAAACACCGTCACTTACGGAACTGCGTCAGCACCTTACCACGCGATTAGATGTCTTCGCGAACTAGCTAAAGCTATGACCCTCAATATCCAGTTGCAGCCAAAATTGTGGGACAAGACTTTTACATGGATGATTGTATCACTGGTGGCGATACCATAGATGCAGTAATACAAATTCTTCGTCAGCTTATGGAACTATTGCAAATGGGGAGAATGATGTTGCGCAAAAGGAGACCCAACCATAAGGAAATCATGAAACACGTTAATATCCAATCGAATGCACGAGACTTGATAGTCCTAGACAAAGAAGAAGCCAGTAAGATGTTAGGAACTGTTCGGGATTCGACAAAAGATACATTGCAGTATCAGGTTAACCTCTCATTAGAAGTAGTGTATACAAAGCGTGAGATTTTATCAAAAATCTAGCAAGTCTTTGATCCTTTTGGGCTGGTAAGTTCTGTTTTAATAAGAGGTAAAATCATAATGCAACAACTGTGGACGGACGGGTTCGACTGAGACCAACCTGTTACCACAGATATGCTGTCCATTTGTAACCAATATTATTCTCCATTACCGCAACTAAACCAGCTCAGAATCATAAGGAACGTCAATCCTCAAAATTACCATTCAAAATTTGATCTTTGCGGATTTAGTGACGCCTACGAAAGAGCATGTGGAGCCTGTATATACGCAGTAAACAGAAATCAAATTGGAATATTCACATCTCATCTAATCAGCGCAAAATCTAAAGTCGCTCCACTAAAAACCATATCCATGCCAACGCTAGAATTAGAAGCAGCACTTTTACTCTAAACTTTAGTGCGAGAAACGAAGGCTGCTGCAGCAGACAAGATACGAAATGTTTTTATTTGGAGAGACAGCACCATTGTTCTAGGTTGGATAAACACAGAACCGCGATTGCTGAAAACATTTGTGGCTAACAGAGTCACAAAAATACAAGATGCAACTGAGAATGCAAAGTGGGGCCACGTACCCTCTCAGGAAAACCCTGCTGACCTCATATCGCGATGGATTCCAACCAATTATTAACCATCATCTTTGGTGGATTGGACCTCATTGGTTAGTCAAGGAAAATTCACAACCTCCTTCTACATTGCAACTTGACATCAGTCTGCCAGAGATGAAGAGTTCAAAGTTTATGTTGACCATCGCAAGTACTTCGAAAATATTGCAAATTTTTCGTAATTTTCGAAGCTACGTCGAGTCATTGCTTACTGTCATTGATTTGTACATAATACCATAAGCAAAGTACAGCGCAAGAAATGGGGAAAATTATCCAAAGACCTAAACTTAAATCACATCACTCCTGAAGAAATGAAACGAGCAGAAAATACTGTATTGAGGTGGTTGCAAATAGATGCTTTTTCATCATCACACAAGTGTTAATCCAAAAAGGAAACACCACCTCGTGGAAGTTCTTTCAGATGCCTTGATCAAATCATTGATGAAGATGGGTTAATACGAGTTGGTGGAAGATTGAGACATTCTGCTCTCTCTGAAGAGCAAAAGGATCCCATTCATCTACAGGAAAATCATCAAATAACAACAGCTATTTTGAGATTCGAGTTGTCACTGTGAAAACAGCGGAAGGGAAATTTACGAGAAGTGTCAAGAGACTGTGCCCCCTTCCGATGGAGAACTTCAACGAAGAATTCTCCGCCTGATTAGAGTTTATGTTGGGCTATATGTTCTCATTAGATGTAACTTTTGACATTTACGTTCGAATGTTGTTTGCGTGCGGTACTTAACGTAGCGTACCTATAGTACATGGTTTTCGTTTTGAAAGCGCATCGTTTAAAGAGAGCCAGAAAGGTTAGCTGCTAATGTGCTGCTATGAGCGCCCTCTGCGAGTTTGTATGGACTAATTTTGTAACCTCTTCGGAGAGTGCAGCCTGCATCCAGTGGGCCGTGGTTTTAGAGAATTCACAAGGCTGCGTTGTTGGCAATCAATTGAAATAAGCAACCATGGCGTTGTTAAGATTCAAGGCAATAAGCAAGAAATAAAAGTCATTTTTATTAAAGAGTACAAAAATGTATCACACGAACAAAAGCAACCCCAACTCATTATCACAATAAATAATTATAAATACATCGATAAATATGTAGGTCGACAGAGATGAGCCTAGCGCAAGTAAGTTGAAGCAATGCTGGACTTTCGTGTAAAATCTAATTAAATTTGAAAAACTCTCTTTGAATTTTAGAAAATTCTGAGGGTGGTTGGTGGGATGGCGATAAGGGGTATGGAGGCATCTTTCATAAAGTTTGAAAAGCCCGCCATCTCGGAGAAGCCTCAAGTGCGCAAGTTCATTAAAATTTTCTTATTTCCCCGCGGTTGTGGATATTCTTTATTTTACGGTGGAATGCTTTTTTCCTTCAGATAGCGGGGAAGGAACCCATTCGTTTGAGCCCTCACGTGACTTTCTCCGCTCTTACTCGTTCGGGAGAGCGCATGGCCTTGTCCCTGGATTGCGGGTTGCCTATTCATATACCCCGTGGATAGATCCATCCTTCCCCTCAACTCTCTTCCTTAAAAGTATAGATCAGCACCCTATTTTTACTTATCCTCCTAATCGAAACGTTGGAAGATCAACGTTGCCCAAGCTCTTTTTTCTTGCTATAAAAAATTAACACGTTTATCCGTAAGAACTCTAAATCCAAAACCACCGACTTACAGTATAATAATAAATAATAATATTGTATGGCCTCGGGTGCCGGGTGCAAGATTTGTAATTTGACACCCAGAGGGTAGCTTGCATGTCGAATTTCGTTGTTCCTTGAATCACTATGAATGTCAAGGAGGTTAGATATCTAAGCTCCTTGTACACAATAGCGCTTTCTAGTAGAGAAATGAGGAACTTTGTGTTGGCGGAAACTCCCGAGATTAATTTTGCCATTATGAACACGGCGTACTGAATTCAACAGTATTGTGTGTATAATTTATATCGACTGAGCGAGAAACACTCCATTTAAGAGTAGATACGAGCTGAGATCCTAGTATGTCAGGAAAACCTGCAAATAAATGCAAATTGCTCAAAATGCACGTGTTATGTTTTCACTAGTTGAATCTCTTGACCTTAATGTTAATATTCCGTTTCCCTGGATCATCTAACATGCTTTTGAGTTGGCCAGCACGATTGTACCGAAATTGTAAAGGGTGTTATTCGCTGAACCAAATCACATAATAACCCCTGGGTGACTATTTCCGATCATCATCATACTCATTACATCTAGGCTCTTATCTCTACGTCTACGAACACAGAAGATTATTAAATACTCATCCGGAATTTCCTATAAGATGATTTGTATTATAATGGTAGTGGGTATTTCACTCGTTCTAACATTAGAAATTTTTCACAGAAACGACCACAACTCAGAGAACAATTCAACAAAAGATACATTCGTAGCCTCACTCAATCAAATTGGTAACAAAATAAAGATGCCATACTTATGCACAATCTGTGGGGCAAACGTTAATAACGTAGGGAATTTGAAAAGACACATGAAGGTCCATAGTAATAACAAGCCCTTTACCTGTGGTACATGTGGAGCAAACTTTGCCCGGGAAGGTAACCTGAAGAATCATATGATGATTCATAGTGTTATAATGCCTTATTCCTGTGATACATGCGGAGCAAAATTTACTGAGAAATCTAGTGTAAGAAAACACATGGTGATCCATAGTGTTCTCAGGCCCCATTCCTGTGCTACATGTGGTGCAAACTTTACTCAGAGAGGACACCTTCAGACACACATGATCATCCATAGTGGTCTGAAGCAACATTCCTGTAGTACATGTGCAGCAGCCTTCACGCTGAAAAGTAATCTGAAGAGACACATGATAAACCATAGTGGTGTAAAGCCTTATTCCTGTCATACATGCCGAGCAAATTTTACCAAGGAGGACAATTTAAAAAATCATATCATGATCCATAGTGGTCTCAAGCCATATTCCTGTGGTATATGCAAAGCAAATTTTACTCAGAAAGAAGCTATGAAGACACACACGATGATCCATAGTGCTGTTAAGCGTTATTCCTGTGGATTATGTGGAACAAAGTTTACAGAGAAAGGTAGCTTGAGACACATGATGATTCATAAAGGTCTCAAGCCATATTCCTGTGGTACCAGAGAAGCAAGGTGATTTAACCACACATGATGATCCATAGTGGTCTATGGACATTCCTGTTGTTCACGCACAGCAAACATTAATTTGGAAAATGTCCTGAAAAGACACAGTATAATCCATAGTGGTCTCATGCCACATTCCAGTGAAACATTCGGTGTAATGTCCTTTATGTAAGGCAGTTTAAAGAGACACATAATGATTCATAAAGGTTTTAAATCCCATTCCTATTGTACATGCGAAACAATATTTTCTCAGATCGCCCAATTTGAGCAATCACATGAAGATGCACAGTGGTGTAAAGTCTTCTTCCTGTAGTACAGGAAGCTGACCAGAAGACTGACACGATGATGCTTAGAGGTATAAACTCTTCTTCCTGTAATACTCGTGGAGAACACTAATGAGGAACGCACTTAAAAGACACACATGATCATTCATAGTGGTCTCAAACTATATTTCTGTGGTACATGTGCAAGAAACTTTACCCGGAATGATCACCTGTAGAAACACATGATGATCCAATGTGGTCTCTAGTCGCATATCGCGGGTACTAGAGGAAATCCTTACTCGGTAACGTTCCCTGAAGAAAAAGATCTTCGTTCATAGAACTCAAAAAGCTGAATTACTGTGGTAAATTTAGAGCGAACTTTACTGAGAATGGACAGTTAATAAGAAACACGTTTATACATAGATGCCTAAGCCCACATTCGTGAAGTACATGCGGACGGAACCATACTAGGAAGATTTATTTGGAGGCACACATGATGTTTTATAATGGTGTCAAGTCGGAATCCTGTAGTACATGATGAGAAAACTTTACTCGTTAATGCGTCCTGAGGACCAACTCGATGATCCATAGTGGTATATACAACCCCCCATGTATTACATGTGGAGTGAAATTTGTTTATAAGGGTACGCGGAGGACAAACCATAGTAATCTAACGCCACTTTCCTCTGGTACATACGGAGCAAAATTACCTTAAAAAGCAGTTGGGAGAGAGAGACAAATGATCCAAAGTGGCCTAAGGCGAAATTCATGTACTACTTACGAGGCAAACTTTACTAAGGAGAGTAATTTCAAGGCATACATGTTGGTCTATAGTGATATAATCCCTCATACATGTGGTACATGTGGAGCAAAATGTACTCAGAAAACCAATTTGGAGACACTCATGATGATACATAGTGTTATAACTGTATTAGAAAATTTAATTTGAAGACAGACATGTTGTTCCCTAATAAACAAATTTTTATGCTTTTCAGTCTGTGGACACGATTATACCAACATGAGATGGGTTATTCCTTAATCCTGGAAAAAATTACATGATATTAATAAATACACTTGGATGACCAATTTTGGTCGTCAAGCCATTATCATCAGATCCATTATACTTAGGCTATATAATCTATGTCTGGAAGTATGGGTGATAATACAGTATTTACATTATATACACTTATATAGTTGCAGTATTAGTTGAGATAATGCAACTCGTCAATATTTGTTGTATACTTGGTGATGTTTAGTTGAGATATTGGAAGTGGTGATTGAGCTGCGGAATTTCCTTATTTGGAGTGAATTTGTGGTGGTTGAAAATTGTCAATTCAGATTGTATTGTACAGGATACTTATCTGTTTGCGTCATGCGCGGTCCTGTTGAGAGCAATTCACTTGGTGGTGCATTCTTGGAATACACGGTACGAGAGATTAAAATTTTGAATGCTTTTGCATGTTCTTTCCTTCCTCTTTGTCAAACACCAACAGTGGTCTATTTTCTCTTAGGTATTCCGGTTGCTTATATCTTTTATGAGTCTGTTCCAGATATATATTCCATGACCCACCTAACGTCATATAGCAGCGAATATCTGAAGCTCTTCAACTCTTCCTCGCGCAAGAGGAATTCCTTCTCCATCTGGCTACCAGATTTTACTGCCATCGCCAGCTATTTTCTCCTTGAGCAAGAGGACTACGTCTACTTCTTTACTCACCATGCTGCGCTAGTATCATCTGTTATCAACTCTTTGAAGACCAGCTCAGCAAGAGATCAATTTTTTGTTTTAAAGTTGGCAATGTTTATATGTTCTCCTTTTGTCTCCTACCCCCCACTCTTTTTCCCTACCTCGGACCCTCCTTGCTCCGTTGAGCAGGTCTCACTTCTCAGTTGGCAGTTGACTCGATCAGTTAAAGCTCCTCTCGAGCTTGCCTCCTCAAACCAAGAGGCACACACTCTTCTACGCCATGTTGGCAAGGTAGTTGTCATCAACGGAAACTTCGACTTCAACATGAAATCAAGATAAGTACCATTTTAAAGGTTTTAACCTCATCTTCATCAATTTTATCTACATGCTTTTATTGATTATTTTATAGACAGCGTGAGATTACTTGTGGGGCGGTAATCATTCTTCGCGGGATTTTCCATGTTGGGCTTTTGTCTAATCAAGCCAATCTTGGTGAAAAGCAGCATTTCTTATGCTTGCAAAATGCGAAATCCTCTCACTACGTGGGATATTATCTAATACCCGCTGTCTATAAATTATAAAGCTAGTTCCTCCGCTGGATTAACTTTGACTCCATTCTTCTATAAAGATCGTTCTGGAACTTTCCAGATCTGGTACTCTATCTGCGAGGCTTGCCGTCAGGTATTTTTCACTCACTTGTGAAAATACTAGTTAAAATGAGGAATCTTCCTTAAATCACTGCAATAGCTAACTTTCGTCCACCGTTGGGATGTTCTATGGCGCATTTAACTGTAATCCACCATTTTCTCCAGCAATAGACTCTAGCCTACCTAGTGCAACCAGTTCTTTCCAGCATTGTAAAAACTTTCTTTCTCATGAACTTTCGAGTTTCTACAGTGAATTTTGCATCAATCTTTACAGACTATAGTGATAATCAGTGCTTGTTCCACTTTTCTACCGCGTCGCGATCGTCCGTTTATATTAAATACGGCCATGAACATTGATCCTATATCCCAATGATCTATCCTCAACCTTCTACTAACCACCATTATTAATAAAATTGTAACTTTTCTATAAGGTGTCACTCACGAAGTGCCCTTCCAACTTTGCTAGTTTAACATTAATTAAATTCTCTATAATTACGTGTGTGACACACGATTCAAATTCACATTGTTCCTTCCCTATAATCAGGGAAAACAATTCCTTAAACTCTTGAGCGAGTCATGTTCAGGTTTCACGAAATGGAAACTGTCCCATTTGGCTAGTGATTCCTGCTCAAACTTGGGAAGTCTAGAACCTTCCTTTTCACTTTCTTCAGGTTTCACAGTAAGTGACCTGCTCTTTTTTGTATAATTCTCATATATTAATTCTGTATAAATATAAGAAGTTGTAGGAACTTCTATCTTATTTTTTATGTTTTTATTATTGTTATTTTCGAAGTTGTCACTTTCTCTAGAACATTCTCTCAAGAATTTCTTAAGGTACACTCTTTGTACTCCAATTCACGTTCAAACTTTAATTGCTTCATTGTTTATTTGTTTAAATCTTATAAAGATTTTAGAAACATGTAAAGTTTGAAACCTTGTAAATTGTCAATTGCCTGGAGCAAACGTTTAATGTTGAGAGGTCTGCGACCCCATTTGTTAAAAAGTTCAAATGAACTATGTTTGTCAAAATTATATTACACAATTGTTAATTTCCTCAAACTTCTTGGAATTGTAAAATAAATGAGGCGTATTCTTTCGCTTTTTCATTTACACACATCAAAAAAAGTTTTGCATCACCTCGGTTCCAAGAGTTCCGGAACCGTTAAATACAAAGGGAATAGAGATCAACACAAACAACATTTCAGCTCGTTTTATTGCTCATGAGACCCACACATTGCATGTTGTACCATCATACAGCTAGACTTTCAGCATTTGTGGTCCAGATTGCAGTACACACCACTACCTCTAATACCCAGTAGCACGTCCTCTTGCATTGATGCATGCCTGTATTCGCCGTGGCATACTATCCACAAGTTCATCAAGACACTGTTGGTCCAAATTGTCCCACTCCTCAACGACAATTCGGCGTAAATCTCTCAGAGTGGTTGGTGGGTAAAGACGTCCTTAAACAGCCCTTTTCAACATATCCCAGGCATGTTCGATAGGGTTCATGTCTGGCGAACATGCTGGCCACTGTAGTCGAGCGATGTCGTTATCTTGAAGGAACGCATTCACAAGATGTGCACGATGAGGTCGAGAATTGTCGTCCATGAAGACAAATGCCTCTCCAATATTCTGCCGATATGGTTGCACTATGGGTCGGAGGATGTCATTCAGGTATCGTAAAGCCGTTTCGGAGCCTTCCATGACCACCAGTGGCGTACGTCGGCCCCACATAATGCCACCCCAAAACATCAGGGAACCACCACCTTGCTGCACAAGCTGGACAGTGTGTCTAAGACGTTCAGCCTGACCAGGGTGCCTCCAAACACGTCTCCGACGATTGTCTGGTTGAAGGCATATGCGACACTCATCGGTGAAGAGAACGTGATGCCAATTCCGTGGGGTCCATTCAGCATGTTGTTGGGCCCATCTGTACCGCGCTGCATGGTGTCGGGGTTGCAAAGCTGGACCTCGCCATGGACGTCGGGAGTGAAGTTGCGCATCATGCAGCCTATTGCGCACAGTTTGAGTTGAAACACGACGTCCTGTGGCTGAACGAAACGCATTATTCAACATGGTGGCATTGCTGTCAGGGTTCCTCCGAGCGGCAATCCGTAAGTAGCGGTCATCCACTACAGTAGTAGCCCTTGGGCGGCCTGAGCGAGGCCTGTCATCGACAGTTCCTGTATCTCTGTACCTCCTCCATGTCCGAACAACATCGCTTTGGTTCACTCTGAGACGCCTGGAAACTTCCCTTGTTGAGAGCCCTTCTTGACACAAAGTAACAATGCGGACGCGATCGAACTGCGGTATTGACCTTCTAGGCATGGTAGAACTACAGACAACATGAGCAGCGTACCTTCTTCCTGGTGGAATGACTGGAACTGATCGGCTGTCGTACCCCCTCCGTCTAATAGGCCCTGCTCATGCATGGTTGTTTACATCTTTGAGCAGTTTTAGTGACATCTATGAACAGTCAAAGGGACTGTATCTTGGATACAATATACACAGTCAACGTCTATATGCCGGAGATCTGGGAACCGAGGTGATGCAAAACTTTTTTTGATGTGTGTACGAATACAAAGTTTAGGCAAAATCCTATCTTCCTTGACTCTCCTCACTTAATGACATTAAAATCATTAATAGGGCTTTCACCATTTGTTGCATTTGAGCAAGAACTCTTAATTTTCACCTCACTAAAGTTCTTTTAAGCTTTAATAGCTAATTCTAATTGGCCAGTAAGGCAAGTAAAGCTCGCTAAGCCAGCTACCTGCTTGTGGAGACCCTCTCCGAAAACTTATGGTCAGTTTTCTAAAAGATGTGTTTCTTTTTGTCTAAACTTTTAGCCGGCTCCTCGCTGAGTAAAAGCTTAGCCATTTTCCAATGCAACCATTGGTTCATTTACCAAGATTACTCCATAAGGCATAATATTTTATCATTTTCCTTCTTAGAGACACTTGGTCGCCCTTACAGGAACTCCATAATTTTGGAAATTGAAAATACCAAACCTGAGTTAATCTTTGAGAAGACATACAGTAAATTTGTTACTATCAGTCTTGCCAGACCATCACCCTTCCCTATAGTACTTTTATGCATGCTTGGGAGGAAATACACTACAGCCTCTCTCTGGCAAACTGCCCAAGTCTTAGCTGCGGTTCCCGTTAGCTTCGACCAAGCTCGTATCCACTTTAGGTATCCGAGAACGGATTTGCGGTGGCAACTGCCTCTAAATGTATTGAAAGTTAAATTCATAACTTTTGTGGGACTCTCCTCCTATTTTTCTATCCTTCTTTTCCAATCCCAAATCTACTTCCTTCTCTTAATCATCTTCCCTTGGTGGGTGGGTTATTCCTCAGCCAATAAACTACCCAAAGTTTGGTACCAGAAACCCGGGAGAGCCCATTTTTTCTTTTTAAAAAAGTGTCATTTGACAATACTTTGCAAATTATTAACATCTGCTTTGGATTTTTCAGCTATAATTACATCATGCAAAGCCTGTGAACGGGAAAGAGGCCGCTCCTGTCTCCTTTGGTGTGTCCCGTTCTTTCTACCCATTCGCTGCTGCAAACTTGACAGCATCTCCTAGGTTCTACAGTTTCGTGAGTTGTATTTCAATTTATTCTCTTTATCATGGCTCCTACTGAAAAAGATGAAACTCTCATTGCTAGACGTTCTTCCTATAAAGGGCAACTCACTAGATTCAGAAATTTCATCAGCAAATTAAATCCCGCCGAGTGTGATTTAGACATCTTGACACATCGCCTTAAGTTGTACGAACGGTCTTATGATTATTATGATCAAATTCAAACCGAGATTGAATCCGCTTGCCCAGAACTTCAATCGGATCGGGACGAGGTCGAACCCTTGTACTTTGAAGGGATTGCATAGGCCCACCAACTGATCCGCAATATCTCAGAACCGGACACTAGGGTCATCAATCCGGCCCAGTTCGCACCCGCTTCAGTTCACGAGAACAAACCGAAACCGTTACTTCCTAAGATAAGCCTACCGCATTTCTCAAGCAAGGAAGGTGAATGGTATTCTTTTTACGAACTTTACTGCTCCCTAATTCATGAAAATACCGAAATCGCCGATACTCATAAATTTTATTTCCTCCGCACGTCTTTGGAAAGCGAGGCCTTAGCCTTAGTGGAGTCACTGCCTTTAAGCGCAGACAACTACCACATCGCCTTTAATCTCCTTAAAGAGTGATATGGCAATTTACGTTTGAGTGTAGCTCGCCACATACGCTGTCTCTTCAGCCTGCCAGCCGTCAAACCTAATGACGTCACCTCTTTAAGAGACCTCTTAGATTCTATACAGTTGAATGTCAGAGCATTATACCAACTCAAGCAGCCTGACCAAACATGGGACACCATACTCATTCATCTGGCTACATCAAGATTCGATTTTTCAACTTTAAAGGCTTGGGAAATTGAACTCGCTCGCAAGGAAGAATTTTCCTTCGAACACTTAATCTCGTTTCTTAACAGCCGATGCCAAGTCCTTACAGCACTCGCATTTCAGTGCGAAAAGGTCGAAACGAATCATCAGTCTCACATTTTTGAGAAAAACCTTGCTTTTTCAAAGGGACATCAGCCCCCATCTGTCGAGAACAAGCAACCCCGTTCTTCGTTCAATCATGCAAGAGAACATATCAGGCCGCTTAACAAATCGTTAAAATGCACGCTCTGTAAAAAGCTTCACACATTGTATTTGTGCAAATCCTTTAAAGAATTCTCTGTCGAAGATCGAAGGAAGTTTGTCTTCAATAGCAAACATTGTTTCAACTGCTTATCACCTAAGCATTCTTCTTCAAATTGCACGTCATCCAATCTCTGTTTTCATTGCAAAAAACCGCATCATTCTTTATTGCACGTTCACGATAAATCGAGGTCATCAGTACCTGCCTCTTCAAGCTCCATGCAGAGCAGCTCCGAACAAACTAATGCTTCTTCCTGCATTTCTAACGCCGAAACTTTTCATAGTGCGCAAACCCTTTTGACCACTGTACAATTCGAAATCCAAGATTAATTTGGAAATTGGTTTAGAACCCGTGGTCTTCTCGATTCCGCTTCAACTCATAACTTTGTTTCGCAATCGTTGATTAAAAAACTAGGTCTTTCGTCATCGCCCACTTCTATCAGTGTGACCGGCATTGACAATTTGAAAACTCAAGTTTTGCAGTCTTCAAAATTGAAAATCAGAGACGTTTGCCAAAGAAACACCAATCTTAATGTAAACTGTCTCATTCTTACCAGTATTGGCAAGGACACTCCAAGTCACTCTATCAATACTTCCGGTTTAAACATTCCCTCGCACTTAAGGTTAGCTGATCCTCAGTTTAATGCTCAAGGTCCCATTGATGTACTTTTCAGTGCCAATGTTTTTGGAAGTGCCTTCGCAAACAAACACGCAAGTTATCTTCAACCGTGGTCGCCAGAGACACCGATTTTGGTTGGGTTATTACTGGTGAAATCAAACATACCAGTGTTCAAACCAAAGCGCAATGTCATTTCGTTACAGCTGACATAAATCCTATTTCTGAAAAAGAGAACGCTCATGTTTCAGATCTAAATATTTTTGAAAAACACTTGCCGAAACGATGTTTTATCGTGAACAACTACACTACCTCTGTAAGTTGTTTAAATGGTTTTTCCTTCTTCCCGCATAAGATGGCAATTCAAGTTCGCCTTGCTTTGTGTTACTTCGTCTACCTTCTTATGTCATTTTTTATAGCAGGTAATTGCTTGAACTCTTTCTCGAAAACTATCTTCCCCTTGTGTAAAACCATGGCTATCAGTCTCCATCACTTCGCTGTAAGCTATGTTTCACTTCTTTCGTTATTTAGAAGGATGGCCACGGCCGGCTCCTCCCTCCTTCCTCACAATTGGAAGTCGCTTTTGAAACCGCTTGAAAATCTGAATTCTATAGCATCTAGAATAACTATTCTTATGCATAAACTGCTTCTCAATGTCCCAGCTTTTCTTCTCTGTTCGGAAGAATTAAGCTTCTTTCTGTTGAAAATTGTCCGATTTCGTGATCCTCAAAATTATGCGAAATTGATTTCCTACTCTGTTTCATACGGCTTTAAATTGCTTTTTCACGTCCAAGTTACGATTGACTGCATGCCGTTCAACCTGAATATCTGCTTTAAGTTACAGCTGATTCAACAAGTGGTGTTTTGCATTTATACTTGTCACGTCGCGTTTCTCGCTGACTTAAGTATTTTTCTGAGTAACCCCTTTGATACTTATTATGACTTAAGGTCATTGCTTATGGCTACTAGGTTGTTACCTATGGCGTTCTTGCTTTCTACTCGCATAGTTTCTTTGTTTATTTGGTATATTCTTGTCCTGAATAGATGTACTTGTTTCTATACGCTTTGTTTAAACTTGTCGATTCTTCTTTCGCATCGTATCGTAATATTTACTAGTGCTTTATTTCTCTCAGCTTCCAGCTATTTCGTTATTGAAAGTGTTGATAATTCTCGCCTTTTAACTCCGCTTTCCAATGACCCTGATGACCTCCTCCCACTCACACCTGGTCACTGTCTTACACGCACTTTTCTCTCTGCCCCTCCTCCCCTTCCTAATTCTTACAGGGATTCTAATCTGCCTATTGCTTGGCGTAAACTTGAAGCCCTCCGTAATTCTTTTTGGAAGAGATGGAACTTCGAATATTTAACTTCCTTGCAACGGAGGCAGAAGTGGTTTCTTTCCAGTCCCGACATTAAAGTGGGGGACTTGGTCTTAGTTAGGGATGTTTCACCCCCCCTAGTCTGGCCTTTTAGAAGAGTGACCGAGTGTTACCCTGGAAGAGACGGGAGAGTCAGGGTAGTCAGAGTTTTGACCACTAATGGTCAGATCACAAGACTACTTCTCCGCAATTGCTTATTACCTTTAAATGTTTACTTGTTTTTCTTGTTCCCTGTTGGTGTTTTCCCCTCCCAGTATGGTGCATTCTTGGAATACACGGTACAAGAGATTAAAATTTTGAATGCTTTTGCATGTTCTTTCCTTCCTCTTTGTCAAACACCAACAGTGATCTATTTTCTGTTAGGTGTTCCGGTTGCTTATATCTTTTATGAGTCTGTTCCAGATATATATGACCCACCTAACGTCATATAGCAGCGAATATCTGAAGCTCTTCAACTCTTCCTCGCGCAAGAGGAATTCCTTCTCCATCTGGCTACCAGATTTTACTGCCATCGCCAGCTATTTTCTCCTTGAGCAAGAGGACTACGTCTACTTCTTTACTCACCATGCTGCGCTAGTATCATCTGTTATCAGCTCTTTGAAGACCAGCTCAGCAAGAGATCAATTTTTTGTTTTAAAGTTGGCAATGTTTATATGTTCTCCTTTTGTCTCCTACCCCCCACTCTTTTTCCCTACCTCGGACCCTCCGTGCTCCGTTGAGCAGGTCTCACTTCTCAGTCGGCAGTTGACTCGATCAGTTAAAGCTCCTCTCGAGCTAGCCTCCTCAAACCAAGGGGCACACACTGTTCTACGCCATGTTGGCAAGGTAGTTGTCATCAACGGAAACTTCGACTTCAACATGAAATCAAGATAAGTACCATTTTAAAGGTTTTAACCTCATCTTCATCAATTTTATCTACATGCTTTTATTGATTATTTTATAGACAGCGTGAGATTACTTGTGGGGCGGTAATCATTCTTCGCGGGATTTTCCATGTTGGGCTTTTGTCTAATCAAGCCAATCTTGGTGAAAAGCAGCATTTCTTATGCTTGCAAAATGCGAAATCCTCTCACTACGTGGGATATTATCTAATACCCGCTGTCTATAAATTATAAAGCTAGTTCCTCCGCTGGATTAACTTTGACTCCATTCTTCTATAAAGATCGTTCTGGAACTTTCCAGATCTGGTACTCTATCTGCGAGGCTTGCCGTCAGGTATTTTTCACTCACTTGTGAAAATACTAGTTAAAATGAGGAATCTTCCTTAAATTACTGCAATAGCTAACTTTCGTCCACCGTTGGGATGTTCTATGGCGCATTTAACTGTAATCCACCATTTTCTCCAGCAATAGACTCTAGCCTACCTAGTGCAACCAGTTCTTTCCAGCATTGTAAAAACTTTCTTTCTCATGAACTTTCGAGTTTCTACAGTGAATTTTGCATCAATCTTTACAGACTATAGTGATAATCAGTGCTTGTTCCACTTTTCTACCGCGTCGCGATCGTCCGTTTATATTAAATACGGCCATGAACATTGATCCTATATCCCAATGATCTTTCCTCAACCTTCTACTAACCACCATTATTAATAAAATTGTAACTTTTCTATAAGGTGTCACTCACGAAGTGCCCTTCCAACTTTGCTAGTTTAACATTAATTAAATTCTCTATAATTACGTGTGTGACACACGATTCAAATTCACATTGTTCCTTCCCTATAATCAGGGAAAACAATTCCTTAAACTCTTGAGCGAGTCATGTTCAGGTTTCACGAAATGGAAACTGTCCCATTTGGCTAGTGATTCCTGCTCAAACTTGGGAAGTCTAGAACCTTCCTTTTCACTTTCTCATATATATATAATTCTCATATATTAATTCTGTATAAATATAAGAAGTTGTAGGAAATTCTATCTTATTTTTTATGTTTTTATTATTGTTATTTTCGAAGTTGTCACTTTCTCTAGAACATTCTCTCAAGAATTTCTTAAGGTACACTCTTTGTACTCCAATTCACGTTCAAACTTTAATTGCTTCATTGTTTATTTGTTTAAATCTTATAAAGATTTTAGAAACATGTAAGGTTTGAAACCTTGTAAATTGTCAATTGCCTGGAGCAAACGTTTAATGTTGAGAGGTCTGCGACCCCATTTGTTAAAAAGTTCAAATGAACTATGTTTGTCAAAATTATATTACATAATTGTTAATTTCCTCAAACTTCTTGGAATTGTAAAATAAATGAGGCGTATTCTTTCGCTTTTTCATTTACGAATACAAAGTTTAGGCAAAATTCTATCTTCCTTGACTCTCCTCACTTAATGACATTAAAATCAATAATAGGGCTTTCACCATTTGTTGCATTTGAGCAAGAACTCTTAATTTTCACCTCACTAAAGTTCTTTTTAGCTTTAATAGCTAATTCTAATTGGCCAGTAAGGCAAGTAAAGCTCGCTAAGCCAGCTACCTGCTTGTGGAGACCCTCTCCGAAAACTTATGGTCAGTTTTCTAAAAGATAAATGTTTCTTTTTGTCTAAACTTTTAGCCGGCTCCTCGCTGAGTAAAAGCTTAGCCATTTTCCAATGCAACCATTGGTTCATTTACGAAGATTACTCCATAAGGCATAATCTTTTATCATTTTCCTTCTTAGAGACACTTGGTCGCCCTTACAGGAACTCCATAATTTTGGAAATTGAAAATACCAAACCTGAGTTAAATCATTGGCATTCTTCGAATTATTTTGTAAAACCCAATTTCTTTGAGAAGACATACAGTAAATTTGTTACTATCAGTCTTGCCAGACCATCACCCTTCCCTATAGTACTTTTATGCATGCTTGGGAGGATATACACTACAGCCTCTCTCTGGCAAACTGCCCAAGTCTTAGCTGCGGTTCCCGTTAGCTTCGACCAAGCTCGTATCCACTTTAGGTATCCGAGAACGGATTTGCGGTGGCAACTGCCTCTAAATGTATTGAAAGTTAAATTCATAACTTTTGTGGGACTCTCCTCCTATTTTTCTATCCTTCTTTTCCAATCCCAAATCTACTTCCTTCTCTTAATCATCTTCCCTTGGTGGGTGGGTTATTCCTCAGCCAATAAACTACCCACTTGGTCACTGTTTGCACTCGACTGATGGAAAATTCCTGTGTGTGTGAGGGTCCCTTATCTCGTAGGGCTATTTCCCCTCTCGCATTCCTAAGTGCTATGTGTTTCTCGTGCAAATGTAACTGTAGTAAGTTGCCAAGTCTTGTCTCTTTAATGTGCTGTATGTTACTGCATTCCGGATAAACTTCAACTACTAAGGACCTGGCTTCAAACTCCACACATAAGCTAAAAATCCCTCTTTAAGCGCAAACGGACTATTGAGAACGTCCCGATATCTTTATTACTGCCATTAGTACCGGCTTGGGCTTGTTGAATAAAAAGATACATCGTACATCCTGATCCAATAACATGTTTCCCGTATTAATCCCTTATCTAGCTTGGCTCCGTCGTAATGTTGTGTCTTGTTTCCGGCGGGGTGTGTTTTCTCGCAGAGTGAAGAGACTGAACTCTCCATGAAAGTGAGTTCATTTAAATTATTGGGGTTTGTTTCTTTAAGCTAAGTGTATCTCGATTGCTTCCTTTATGTCAAGAGCCTTTTTGTTCCTGATGGATTATAGGAGATCTAAACTGAATGAATTTAGTTTAAAAACACTCTAGTGTGTCAATCCCTCTAAGAAGTACAATCTGCTAACAGCTTGGGTTGGTAAGAGCACTTCCTTAAAGACACTCCAGTTAGTCACCCTTTGCGTGGGTATCTATGAGCTCTAGACTGACTGCTATTAGCTTAACGACGCTCCATGAGGAACCATATTGCTCTCTGTCTGGGTGGATATTTAGGTGCTCTAAGCAGGATGATAGTATCTTAACAACCCTCCAATATGAAAATACTTCAAAGAGAAACCTTCATCTCACAGATTGGTAGGTACCTAGGAGCTCTAAACAGAAGGATAATAGAATACAAAGAGAAACCTTCATCTCACAGATTGGTAGGTACCTAGGAGCTCTTAACAGAAGGATGATAGAATAAAGACACTTCAGGTGTACCATTACCAACTAGAGGAACATTCCGACCACAGTTAGTGTTGGTACTGTACCATTATTTACATGCACGGATTGTAGTGCATTTGAGCGCGAGATTTCTTTTTAATGTAGCAGGGCGTTTGGCACGCTGGGAGAGTCACAGCAGCTGGGATAGATACCGCTATGTCACTTCCGAGCTATGCCGAGGACTACCGAAGCTCAGTTCGGAGTTCGGACGTCATGGACATATGATATGTATTGATCCGGTGTATTGACCAACCACTAGGAGATTAATTTACAGATTGTAAGAACAAAAGATTCTCTCATTTATGATTTTTAGCATTGTATAAGATGATTTAATACTGTGTGATGTTTATGAAGAGATATTTTCATCTATAATTTTGTGGAGTATGTAAGCCATTTTGTCTTGCGCCAATGACATGGATTAATGATCTACGCAGCCTGAGAGAGGGGGTAGATCACCTTTCACGAAAGTGTTGACTGCCAGAGTGTGTCTCTGAAATAGACAGTTCGCCTTGCTTACTTACTGAATGCAAACGCTATAACACGCATCGGAAGTGCAAGTTCGTTTCGAGCGTGCGCGAAGGCATAGAATTATACGCAGAGTCCAGTCGCGAACAACTCTGACATTTTTTCACTCATCAGTGATTATTTTAAACACTATGCAGTGTGGAACTTGTAATATTGATACATGCAAATTCTACGGAAGTTCACGTATGAACTCAGGCATTGCTACAACAAGCATGCATTGTACAGCGAGCAGTATTCATTTCGAGTGTATTGTGATTCACGCAGTTGAACATTGGTTTTTGAATCAGTGCATTTTATACGGACATAAGCACATAGTTATCCAACTTAGGTTGCTGAACATTATATTTAATTCCTCTTGTTTTCACGACATGTTTTGTAACAAGATGTCGGGAGGAATGGTTCAAAAGTGTTGTAATTCTGTAACGATGGCAGGTAATGCTCTATAGACATGAATACCCCGATGTGAGCGGCACAATGAAATGAGAAATATCTCGTGAATGATATGCCTCCTCATTTATTAATCTGAGATTTTCGTTGATAACAAGAATGAATGTTTTCTCAAAATACTATCAGTCAGTAGAGTATGCTTTCAAAATGCGTGAAAATTCCATCAAGAATGGATTCCAATAAGCTTTACAATATATGACAATCATGTGCCAAAAATATGAAGTTCAATGAAGGATCAAAATCTATCAAGCTATATTTAGCAATAATCCTGCTCGAATGGATTCTAGAAAATATGCAAATTTCCTACACCATCGACCAAGGTAATTCTGACGATTAGCACCGTAATAGTCGATTATAAAACCTTACTTGTTGTGTGGAATCGTTATAATGATATTGTAATAAATTTAATCGAGTGGCTTAATGAGGTAGTGTTTGTGGATGAACTGTGGTTCATAAGATATTTTGATGGGTGATAGCATCCTGATATAGTGGATTGTTGGCAATTACGGTAATGGCAGTAAATATTGTTCTTGAGTGAAAGATAAGTTCAATCCATGCAGTTAATTGATTATAAATATTTGGGCACTCCGATAAATGTTATAAAATTTTATGACACCTCCGAAAGCTGATTAGTTGAATTTTTCCGGAGATCTTAAAACAACTTATGCTGATATTCAAAAAATTAATACACTCTGGATATAAAATAAAATTCTCTTAAATAATCTGATGTGATAATTCTTGCTGAGATGAGATAAAATAATTAGAAATTACGTCTGAATCAGAAATAATAATAATAAGTGAAAGAAATGATAACGATTTTTCTACTGATAATAATTTAGAATGGACTGATGATGGCGGTTTAAGGGATAACGATATATAGATGGTTAAAGAACAATGATTAATAAAATGATGGAATTTTCATGAATTTCCTTACATGAGGATTGTGAGATAGTCACAATGATTGATAGTTGTTATTCAGAAATGTAAGTAATTTAAGTGACAAGATTAATGATATCTGAACACTACTGAATTTTGATTAAAATATATATTATAAAGCTTATTTCTGAATATGGAGATGGAAGCGAAGTTACATTTTGCATAAACCAACGCTCAACATAATTTATATACACGGTGTATCTTAATTATACCGACAACAAATCAGGGACGCTCTGCGTGTTATGTAAAAGACGATGCCGCAATCGGATTGGCGGAGGAAATTTTTCCCTCCGAGAAAATGAGGTTACTTTATTACTTCCGGGCGCGCGATTCAAATCTACGAACTCGCCGTATTATCAATAATGGTACTCGACCCTTGAGTGAAACACCCTGATGCAGCCACTGGCTCCTGTCAAGTCTAAACGTGTTGTTCCTCTTTAAACCATCCCTTCAGGAATGTCTCTCATCAAGCGCATTGTTCTGGTCCAGCGAAAGGTCAATAAGGATCAATGTTAAACAGCTATTATTATTTAATAGTAGTTTAAACCCGCGTCGGTTTAATAAGGTGAGTTTTTATGATTTATGGGTATTTATTATTACTAGCGTCGTTTATGAGTATCTTAGTTATGAAGAATGACCAACTATGTAAGGCTTAAGGACCAAAGAATAAGACACAACATAGTACACGCGGCCCCTGCCTGCTACAATAACACAATCTTATAGAAATTAGTCGTAAGTCTGTACCAGGTGCTTACGAAACTTGTGACCGGACTAGTCACTACTGTTATGAGCTCTAAACGACTCCAATATCATAGAAATATAATTCACGTCCACAATAACACAACTACCAGTTGGGCGTTCAAAGCTCCATCAAACCATTCAAAAAGTATCTCATCGCGTCCCTCAGCTGGTACACGAGAGAGGTAGCCTCAGCAGTCAAACACAATTTTAATCTGCTGGCATGCTCAAAAACGGTCGAAACACGGCAAAAATCATCTATCACCTTAAGTGACAATAAATAGCCTAAATGACCAAAATTCAGGTTCATTCCTATGAAATACACTGATAGTATTCATCATAATATAAGAAACACCCTTCATTCGCTTACAACATCATGCGAATAAAACAAAATATTTGAAACGTGACTCTCTGGTCACCCGGTACTTAATAATTTGCTGTGACCTAAGTTACATTCCTATTGAGCACCAAGAATGTCTCGATAAAAGTTCCCCTTCAGGCAATGCAAAAGAGAGCTATGTCATATCTGTCTACTGTCTCACTCGGAGATTTCAGGTGGCTGCTGGGAAATCTAACTGTACTGTAACTTTGAGCGTCGGCATATGTCATACTGTCGAGCTCAATTGCATAGCAATGCCCATCAAAACACTCATAAAAGTGTCGATTTCACTCAATAAAGTTCATAGATTCATCTATTACACGTGAGAGTATAACAACACTGTTCTTTATATAGGTTAGGCGTTCTAGTTCGCTTTTAAAAATCACCGGTAAACATGAGTTAGCCATTAAATGGGCAAAGAGTAGCAAAAGCAAGACAAGCCTACTCTGAAATGTCATTGGAGGATATTCCACTGCATGGCGAAAAATTATTATTACAATATATTTTGCGCTATGCACATCAAAGCTTATAAATGTTCTAAATCACCATTCACCTGGGGGTGTTAATTGCAAATGATACGTTTAAGGTGTAAAGAGGGGTTTAGCGTGTGTTAACCTAGAGTACTCTCATACACTGTTCTGATTCTGCTTGAATCTGGTTCTAAGACCATACAAAAGACGTAGATGCGTTATCTTCCCTGCATCTAAATGATACGACGTGCTACAGTGGCGTATTAATAATTCACATTAAAGGAGCTTCAAAGCATGACTGTGCTTTCAGCAAACAGCTGATTAAAGAAAATTACTGCTCCAAGTTATAAATTCATGTCCATTATGAGGACTACACAAAGTTACAAATATTGCACCCTGGTTAACACGTGAGGTGTCTAACTCTAGACTTGAGCTAACAGAAAGCGTGTGGAAGTCCATAAGAATGAAACCCGCCGTCAGTGGCGGCTACAAGAAGAAAATAAATCCTACCTAAATGACGGTTATGCTTACGGTTGTCTGAAACTAATCCAGCCCTGATCCATAACCAAATACAAGAGGAAATTAAACGAAACTCACGGCGACAGTTCTTCACCTCTACCCTTATAATGTATAATTTGAAGGGTAATTCCTTCAATCCAGGAGTAAGATTGTAACTCTTTGGCCATGGTCATCGTAATCCTGGTATTGGCTTCCATCTTTGAATTGGTGTCGTTAGGTGATCAATGGCTCCTCCATACTGGAGTTTAAGCCCTCATGGTCATCATCATAGAACTGGGGTTAAACAGCACGTAGACTAATTTCGAGATCTCGAAGTTCTGATAGAAATTGGTGTAATAAGGTGAAAATTCACTGATTCAATTGGTTTCACTTCTTAAAACTGGCTGTAGACTTTGCAAGCTGTAAGCAAAATGGATCATGTGCTTGCTTTCACTGAAGCTATTCTGGTAATACAGATTTGATATTTAAGGGATAGCACAATCACTGGAATATCAGTGTAATACGTTGAATCAAAAGATGAGCCTTTTCACGGCGGGATTGCCACTTATTGTAGAAATAATGAAATGAGCAATATCACTGAATATTCTTGATATTTTTAACACTACGGAGATCTTCACTGTTCGCCATGTGGTGTGACCTACGGTTAGCGAGTAAAACCTAAATATGTCTTATAAAACACGGTCATCCTACCAATATATAAAAATGAGATGGTGTGTGTCTGTCTGTGTGTTACTCAATAACGCAAGAACTACTGGTCCGATTTAAATGAAATTGTGCATCGATGTAGCTGATTTACCAGGTTTACATATAGGATACTTTTGATTTCGACATTTAGCACTATTTAAAAATGGCGAATATTTTCATAATTTCATTTCAAATAAAAAGAGAACGCTACGATATAGCAAACTTTTGATCGCATTACGAGCTTTAAAATTTTATTTTCTATCCGAAAGGTCCTTATCACTTTTCGTGTATCTCCAACGGTTAATGAGTAAAACCTAAATATGTCTTATAAAACACGGTCAACGCCGAGCGATGTTAGTCTATGTTAGCCTCTACATGACCAGTTTTATTTATAGAGGTAGATTTGGAGTCCGAAACGAGACGTGATTTTGAGTCTAATTTTATACTCTTTGTGCCGGTTATTGTAGGTGAGAATTTGGATCTTTACGCTGTTTCACAATGTTACAGTTTATCATCATCATCATCATCATCATCATACTAATATATAAAAATGAGATGGTGTGTGTCTTTCTGTCTGTCTGTCTGTCTGTCTGTGTGTTACTCAATAACGCAAGAACCAATGGTCCGATTTAAATGAAATTTTGCATGGATGTAGCTGATTTACCATGTTTACATATAGGATACTTTTGATTTCGATTATTGCACTATTTAAAAATGGCGAGTATTTTCATATTTCCATTTCAAATAAAATGAGAACGCTACGATATAGCAAACTTTTGATGGCACTACGAGATTTATAATTTATTTTTCTATCTGAAAGGTCCTTATCACTTTTCGTGTACCTCCTACGGTTAGCGAGTAAAACCTAAATATGTCTTATAAAACACGGTCAACGCCGAGCGATGTTGGTCTATGTTAGCCTCTACATGACCTGTTTTATTTATAGAGGTAGTTTTTGGAGTCCGAAACGAGACGTGATCTTGAGTCTAATTTTATACTCTTTGTGCCGGTTATTGTAGGTGAGAATTTGGATCTTTACGCTGTTTCACAATGTTACAGTTTATCATCATCATCATCATCATCATACTAATATATAAAATGAGATGGTGTGTGTCTTTCTGTCTGTCTGTCAGTCTGTCTGTCTGTGTGTGTGTTACTCAATAACGCCAGAACCACTGGTCCGATTTAAATGAAATTTTGCAAGGATGTAGCTGATTTACCAGGTTTACATATAGGATACTTTTGATTTCTACATTTAGCACTATTTAAAAATGGTAACTATTTTCATATTTCCATTTCAAATAAAAAGAGAACACTAAGAAATAGCAAACTTTTGATGGCACTACGAGCTTTATAATTTAATTTTCTATCTGAAAGGTCCTTATCACTTTTCGTGTACCTCCTACGGTTAGCGAGTAAAACCTAAATGTGTCTTATAAAACACGGTCATCCTACCAATATATAAAAATGAGATGGTGTGTGTCTGTCTGTGTGTTACTCAATAACGCAAGAACTACTGGTCCGATTTAAATGAAATTGTGCATCGATGTAGCTGATTTACCAGGTTTACATATAGGATACTTTTGATTTCGACATTTAGCACTATTTAAAAATGGCGAATATTTTCATAATTTCATTTCAAATAAAAAGAGAACGCTACGATATAGCAAACTTTTGATGGCATTACGAGCTTTAAAATTTTATTTTCTATCCGAAAGGTCCTTATCACTTTTCGTGTATCTCCAACGGTTAATGAGTAAAACCTAAATATGTCTTATAAAACACGGTCAACGCCGAGCGATGTTAGTCTATGTTAGCCTCTACATGACCTGTTTTATTTATAGAGGTAGATTTGGAGTCCGAAACGAGACGTGATTTTGAGTCTAATTTTATACTCTTTGTGCCGGTTATTGTAGGTGAGAATTTGGATCTTTACGCTGTTTCACAATGTTACAGTTTATCATCATCATCATCATCATCATCATACTAATATATAAAAATGAGATGGTGTGTGTCTTTCTGTCTGTCTGTCTGTCTGTGTGTTACTCAATAACGCAAGAACCACTGGTCCGATTTAAATGAAATTTTGCATGGATGTAGCTGATTTACCATGTTTACATATAGGATACTTTTGATTTCGATTATTGCACTATTTAAAAATGGCGAGTATTTTCATATTTCCATTTCAAATAAAATGAGAACGCTAAGATATAGCAAACTTTTGATGGCACTACGAGCTTTATAATTTAATTTTCTATCTGAAAGGTCCTTATTACTTTTCGTGTACCTCCTACGGTTAGCGAGTAAAACCTAAATATGTATTATAAAACACGGTCATCATACCAGTATATAAAATGAGATGGTCTGTATCTTTCTGTCTGTCTGTGTGTTGCTCAATAACGCAAGAACCACTGGTCCGATTTAAATGAAATTTTGCATGGATATAGCTGGTTTACCAGGTTTATATATATGATACTTTTGATTTTGATATTTTGCACTATTTAAAATTGGCGACTATTTTCATATTTCCATTTCAAATAAAAAGAGAACGCTAAGAAATAGCAACCTTTTGATGGCACTACGAGCTTAAAATTAAATTTTATATCCGAAAGGTCCTTATCACTTTTCGTGTATCTCCAAAGGTTTGCGAGTAAAACCTAATTATGTCTTATAAAACACGGGTCATCATACTTATATATAAAAATGAGATGGTGTGTGTCTTTCTGTCTGTCTGTCTGTCTGTCTGTCTGTCTGTGTGTTACTCAATAACGCATGGACCACTGGTCCGATTTAAATGAAATTTTGTATGGATATAGCTGATTTACCAGGTTTACATATAGGATATTTTTGATTTCGATAATTTGCAATATTTAAAAATGGTGACTATTTTCATATTTCCATTTCAAATAAAACGAGAACGCTAAGATATAGCAAACTCTTGATGACACTACGAGCTTTAATATTTAATTTTCTATCCGAAGGGTCCTTATCACTTTTCGTGTATCTCACACGGTTAGCGAGTAAAGCATTAATATGTCTTCTAAGACACGGTCAACGCCGAGCGATGTTATTCTATGTTAGTATCTACATGACCTGTTTTATTTATAGAGGTAGTTTTTGGAGTCCGAAACGAGACGTGATTTTGAGTCTAATTTTATACTCTTTGTGCCGGTTATTGTATGTGAGTATTTGGATGTTTACGCTGTTGCACAATGTTATAATGCTTTCTACTTTGCACGGTATGCATTCATCCTTTTTATGGATTTGTTTTTCGTTAAATGAATATTTCAGTTTGCCAATATTTATCTACTTTTTTCGTTTTTTACCATGATCAGAAACCCTAATCCACAGACGAATGTGTCGAAGACTACCTACTGTCACATTAGTTTATTTAGTGTTCATATTAATCTGGATTACTAGGCGTAATCTCGCACAAGACACGGCATAAACTTAGAACATTTTTCTGTGATTAAGTTGTTTTTGTTATTATTACTTGGGATGATTGAAGTTTGTTCCGTTACTGTTACTCTTTATCATGACATGGTACGTAGTTTCCGCAATATAACTTATTGCCGATATCATAATTTCTATAAAGTTTGATGTATTTTTAGCATAATGTTTAGGCCTATATGTTTAAATATAGTATGAAGACGATAAAAGATAGGTGTACAATATTTAAGACAGGTTATTTAACTTTTACGACATAGAAGCTGATATTTATTTCCAATATATAAACACACTTTCTCACCTACAAAGTGGAGGCAGACAGGCTCTTCTCCGGGTACTCCGGTTTTCCCTGTCACAATTTCATTCCAGCAACAATCTGCATTATCATTTCATTTCGTTTATCCGTCATTCATTTAATCATTGCCCCAGTAGAGTGCGACAGGCTTTGGCAGCCGGCACACATCATATCCTAGCTGCTAGATGGGAGTTTCATTCATTCCATTCCCTGACCCGGTCGGTCGACTGAAAGCAGGCTAAGGATTTTCACATTCCTACCTCTGATTAATAATTTGGTGAGTGACAATGCATGTAGTCTACACATGTAGTTGGTAACATGGAAATAACATAACTACATTAGGAAGGTGTGATTATATATATTAATTATTTAGGCCAGCAAGTACTAAAAGCCGTTCGAAGAACGGGTACTTCAGCTAGTGTTGTATAAAATATTCTAGTCCTCCAAACAAAGTCAAAAGATCTCCTGAAGCTGAGAGAAGCTTCTGAGGTACATTTAAGAACTCTTAATTGCAGTATTTCTTGCTTCACTTAAAATCATCACCAGCATGAGCATAGGCGGGCTCAATATAGAAATACTATAACACTCCGATATGTAAAATATTACTATTATCTGCCACGAAATATTTCACAGTTATATTCGAGACAGTCAGAATAACTAGACATCTAGAAACTGTGGACTACAACATTAAAATGCCGAGGGTGTGTAAGTAACGAGTCAAGGGCGACCCGATAGGAGTATGACGGCCCAACGGTTCCACCATGATGGTCTGCTAAGGAGAGGCACTAGGTGAGAGGAGCGATACCATGGTCGCATGATGGAGTACCTGAAGCGATGCCCGTTCCGGGCAAGTGGCTGTGGACGAGAAGGCGAATGCTGGGATACTATCCTTCCCTAGGGTGGAGCCATCACGGGTTCGTGGTGCCTGTTTCCAACCCGCACCAAGGGATGATCGTCCGCTGCAGAATATCGTTGAGGTAGAAACCTTCCGACTTATCATGTGAATCTTATCTTTGTGCCATGAATTTCCTAATACTCCGTTTAAACTTACCTGGTCGTCGTCGAACATCTTCCTGTTCTTCAATTGCATCATTCATGCCAGGCGAATGCTTTGGTTTACTGTTCTGATAATACTTGTAGATGAGGTGGATCTTCAAATTTGTCATTTCGATATAATTAATGGTGTGGGATATCCTACCTTATACAGAGAGTTTGTTTTGTATGCGACGGGGACCCTCGCTTGCCCACTCGCCCGCGTTGCGAGCCTGTCTCCCACCACGCACTTTGCCGTTATGCGGCGTGACACGGCACTGAGTCATTGAGTATAGGAATTTGTACTTACCTAGTTCACAGCTGGTGCTGAAAATGATCGTCATTCACTGCTACACATCGCTGGCTCCTCTTTATCAAATTGGCATTTACTTTCTGAAGATCCTCAGCACCTCATTGACTGTATTTCAGCTGTAATATAGCCCTTAAGCTCATTTATAGTATGAGGGTTTCTCGCATACACTCTATTTTTAAGCATCCCCCACAGATAAAAGTCACATGGTGATAAGTCTGGGGTTCGCGGGGGCCACATGTTCTGACTTACAATCCTAGTACCGAAAATGCGACGCAATTCTGTCATGGATGCTTCGGCAGTGTGAGCAGTGGCAGAATCTTGTTGAAAATAAGTTGACAATCGCTCTCCGTAGTCAGTTCGTCAAAAATTGGTTAAGGATCACATTGAAGTACATAATCCTATACTCAATGACTCAGTGCCGCTCGAGTGCCGCATTACGGCAAAGTGCCTGGTGGGAGACAGGCTCGCAACGAAGGCGCGCGGGTGAGGTAGGGTCCCCGTCGCATATAAAAAAAACTCTCTATATTTGTAAGAGGCGGCAGGAACATGACACCTTAAGGGCTTTGGCACTATTTTTGGACACGCCTTTAATAATAATAAAACATGTTCTTTTCCACAATAATATTAATAACAATCATTTTGGTTGAACAATGAATTTTAATTGACAGTAATGAGCTGTATTATCCCATGACAAAACGATATGTGATATGTGATCTACAATTAAAAATAATAATAATTGTTATAAACAATTTGTATTAGTGGAATCTCATGATCTTTAAAATTGGATATTCTATAACGAAGCATAATGGTTCTACTTTAAAGTGGAAAAGTGATGGGATAAATGTATGGTCCCCAATTCACTTATATATTTACTGAGTCTAGCTCAGGGATTTGAGGGTTGGTCCTCTGATAATGGAATTGATTGCGGGAGTAATAATCCTGCCCCATGATGGTATTTAATTGCTTCGAATATTAAAATTGTGATTCCAATAATATAAGAATTCCTATTAGATGAATTAATAATGATCAAGTTATTGTTTAGAAAAAATAATGACGTCATGTCAAATGTTATGGTCAATCATTGTGATAGCTTGACGATAACCGGTGTTCAAATGCTCAAATGTTATTTAAACACTATTTGGAGTGTCGGATTATAGAAAATACAATCATGTGACCAGCTACATTAGGAGGTGCCTAAAGAACATTATTATTATCACATTCAATATTTTCGTCGAAACCTTTTTGTTTGTTAATTAATTGATCAGCTCAAGTGTCAAGTCTATGAGATATAATATGCTGTGTCGGTTAGTACCCTGATCAAAGTCTATGAGATATAATATGCTGTGTCGTTTAGTGCCCTGATCAAAGTCTATGAGATATAATATGCTGTGTCGGTTAGTGCCCTGATCAAAGTCTATGATATATAATATGCTGTGTCGGTCAGTGCCTTGATCAAAGTCTATGAGATATAATATGCTGTGTCGTTTAGTGCCCTGATCGAAGTCTATGAGGTATAATATGCTGTGTCGGTTAGTGCCCTAATCAAAGTGAATTATGATTTACGAACATTACGTCATAATAAACATGAAACGCGTGTGAAATATCTTCGAATTCTTGTAAATAATAAATATATTAGGATATAGGACTGTGATAGGCAATACCAGTAAGTCAGTTTATAGTATTTTATATTGTGCAATCTCCCTTGTATAAATTGAAAATAATTATTATGATTTGCATCAACCATAGTCAATTCATGGGCTTTAGCAATAAGAGACTATGTTTCTTTTGGATTAGTTGAGACGCACAATCGAACGCTCACTTGCTGGCACCGCTGTGCATTTGGTAGTCACGCAGGGAAGTGATTCATTATTGTTGTTCTTTCCACTTGTAATCGGAGAGGTATTTTGGGAAATAAATATTTGTGAAATGATTTTAATTTAAATATCTGTATTCTCACTTCATGTTTGTGTTGTGTAATTGTTCCTTATTCATTATGGGAGCTTGGGTGCATTGTGTAGTTATTATACCTAGCCAAACCCAGGACGCCCTGAGATCCAATCTCGATTATTTCGTTTGGATACGTGATTTGAGACAGATGAGTTATTCCCTGATTTTATGGAGAATGTTAACATCCTTATACTGAAGAAAACAGAAGCTGATATATGGGAAGTTTAAAGTACAATAAGCGTGATCGCTTAACCATTAAAAACCAGACTGGAATAATTTTCAAAGTGGAAAGACAGAGAGAAAGCGAGTTTTGTGAAGAACAATTGCGTCTGAGGAGAAACGTAGGAACTAGGGAATCTGTAGTAAGTTTTAGGTTGAACTTGGAAGGTAGAATATGTAAATATAAAAGAACGTTGATGGCATTTGAAGAAGGCGAAACGGCTTTTAATAACGCTCATTGGAGAAAGATGTTTGACATACTGAAAAGGATTGGAATAAAGTACATCGGAAGGAGGATCATCTACAATCTATACAAGAATCAGATTGCAGTTATACTAGCTGAAGAACATATGACCATCTGGTATTCATAAAGGTGAATGGCAAGGCTCCAGCTTATCAGCCGTAATTTTCAAACCAAACATTGAACAAGCAAGGAAGAACATTAGAAGAAACATCGTGTATAATTAGAAATTCAACGTGAAATATTCTCAAGTCTGAGGTTTAATAATGACATTCGCATCATATACGATTAATCAAAGTATTTGAATGAATTAAAAAAGGTATGGACTCCCTCATGAGGAAAAAATCAGTAAAAATAAAAACATATGCAGAAGAAGGAAATCTCAAAGCCCTATTGATATCAAACAGACAGGTGCAAACCTTAAGTATTGTTATCGCGGCAGGAGATGGCAGTTGAACACGCTGCGACGGGGAGCGGGGGTCTTGCAGTACGCGGTCCACCTATTCCAAACTAAAATATATCGCCTACCCGCATGCCAATGGTTATTATTGCAGCAGACGACACGCATCCAGTGAAAGAAGGAATGTGCTAAGTGAGTGAAGCAAGTAGTGACAAACTGAATGTTTTTGGAATGCGCGATACGCAGTGAGCGGGAAGACCTCTGCAGTTCAAACCCAACTGCCATCTCCTGGCGCGATATCAATGTGTAGGAGACTTTTGCTACTTAGAAAACAGTGATAGACGCTTGGTTGTCTACGCATTTACTACATGAGAATGTTTTTTGTCCTTTATGGTTTAGGAAGTGTGTTTATAAATTTCGTTTGAGAGTAACTTCTACTTCACACATGGTACTTTAAACAAGCTTCTCGCGGCTGTGGATTAGCATGTATTTCTTCAAATGTTGTCCTTGGGTAAATTTGGCATCGCACACGTTACAGGAAAAAAGCTTCTCGCCGCTATGGATCAGCATGTGTCGATTCAACCTTCCTCTTAGTGTAAACTTGGCTTTACACACGCTACATGAATGTGGCTTCTCGACATTATGGATAAGAATGTGAGACTTAAAACTTCTTCTGTGGGTAAATTTTGCTTCGCATATACTACATGAATATGACTTCATGCCACTCTCGCACGTGCTACATGAATATGGGTTCCGTCCAGTATGGATTTGGATGAGTGACTTTGATTATCGTCTGTTTTAACTTCCTTTCCGGGTAAATTTGGCATCGCATACGCTACATTAATATGCCTCGTTGCCACTATGAATTTTCATGTGCCCGTTCAAATAACCTCTCAGTTTAAATTTGGCTTCGCACACGGTACAAGAAGATGCTTTCTCCTTACTATGGAAAACCTTATGTTTCTCATAGGATTGTTTAGGGGTAAATCGTATTTTGCAGAATTTACATGTGTATCGAGTATTACCACTTTTGCTTAAAATGTTTGATTCCAAATTTTGCTTCATAGAACTAGAGGCAGTGTTAGTACCGTATATTGTCTTCCTCTATTACGAACATCATAAATCTTCATTGCAGCCGGATTCAACGTATCAGCACATATCATCCTGAAACAATTGGTACTAACAATTTGAAGTATGGTACTTGATCATAGGAAGTGAAATAATAGTGAAGATAGTGAAATTATAATTGGATCAACTTTCAGGAAATAAGTCTTTAAGAATTATCAGGATCTGATCCGTTTTCATTGCTAAATTGCTTCATACAGTCTGAATGTTTTGCAATTGAATTTACATTTTACAGAAAAGAAAGTGTGTCTTGTTAGAAATTTTGTAGTCATAGCTCTGTGAGAATATGTGGGGATTGTTTCTTAGCAACCACATTCTTCCGATCCAAAGGAGTTTGATTTTTACATGCCGGTTGCCATAAGTTTCGTACAAAGGGCAACTTACCCACTTCAGAAAATCTCTTAAAAATTTAACTCCTAAGAAATATTACTTGGAAATAATTTCTCAGCACTTGACAAAGTATGGACGGTCTTACGAAACGTATGGCGCATGAACGTGTCTTCTTGCGATAATTGAGAAGAGCTTTCGCAAAACGGCTCAAATGCTGAGTGAAAAGAATCCATAACTGCTTTCGTTGAGTTTGTTTGTTTTTGTTGTCGTTGATGTTTGGGATTCATTGCTGCACTCGGTTTCTTCCGTTGTTAAGATAAATAATTCGTCATCATATAGCCATTAAAACCTACAACCGAAGCAACCTATATAACATATTCTAACCCTTCTTAACGCCTATATGTACCTTTACTCTTGCTTCCATAACTATTGAACATTTGCTATTCCCGGTGACCTACCATGTGCCCTACCAATCACTTCCTTTTATTACCACTCGCCAGAATCATCTAACGCTCATTCATCTCATTACCCTTCATTTGCTACTCTATCAAGTAGCCCAATCTCCAACACCACATTCAAATGCTTCTATGTTCGCTTCCCAGCAGAAGGAAATAACCAAGTTCCACATACATATAAAATAGCACCACGCTCCAGACCATAGCTTCAAAAATGACTTCCGACTATCTGCTTCTAAGATGTTAGCAAATGTCAATCCTTCCATCTTCTTCACATGGCCCATATTGCATCCTAAGTACCAGGAGTCACCAATTTCCTTTAGCACTTCATCTGACAATCGATGTTGGTTTTCTCTAGTATTTCACTCTCTCTTATCTTTTTATGCCGTGAAAACCACCAACAGAGAATTCTGTGTGTTTTCGCTCTCCTCTTGTGCATTTGCTCATGCCTGTCTTTAGGGTATTTTAGCGAACGAGATTCATTACCCAACTTTCAACAGAATCATCGAGCTTTTTCCTAGTGCGCCATCACGCGGCACTTCGCTGATCTCCCTCATCTCCTGCTGTCAACGTGAGAACTCGTTGTCGTCGATGACTTACGATGCTTGGAAGTTCGAATCGTCCTCTACAGATGGCAACCTACACACTTCTACTATATTTGGACTCTGCCTCCTGAAAATACATTTGTGAGCTCTAAAGATTTACCTTTTTCTACGTGTGTGACCCTTACGTCCTACTTCTCTACCCCTCCCTTCTCCCCCTCGATCGCCTCGCTAGTCGGGAGCCTTCTCACTTATCACTCTGTCTAATGGGTCAACTCTGTTCATATCACAAGATTCTCAACCTCAAGCAATTACATCAATATTCAAGATAGAAATAGCTTTGTAAATATGCAAATTCACAACCCGGAAATAATTCTGAGAAATTCTATCCACAACTTCAAAACTCAACAGCACATCGCGCCCAAAAAAAACTGGTTTGCCGTACAATCAGTTCCAGTGTTGGGTACCCATACACAAACAGACAGTGAAAAAACTCTAATTTCCTTTCCTCACCTTTTCACCCTCTACTAGCAGAATTAAATTAAGTATATTAAATAATCTGTCCTGTATGTTTTTGAAAAATCTGAGGTTCTATTCAAGAGATGTCCTCCCCATTTTTTTAGCCTATTTTCATTTATGAAAAAAAAATAGGCTTATGAGATCACCTTTTGTCCGTGTGACTGTCAGTGTGTGCGTGTGTGTCACCACCTAATGACTTCTAAACGGCTAGAGTGATTTCAATGAAACTTGGTAAGTTCATAGCACTATTCTGGAAGACCCCGACCGTGCTCTTCAAATTTTGTTACGTCTCTCCAATCCAACATGCCTGCTCTGCGAAATATTTAACCAGCATTCAATATCTCCGAAACAATTACCGATATCATCCTGGAATTCATAACAGTGATAAAGGGAGCTACTAGGAGTTCACCAATGTGATTTTTGAAAACCTGGTAACTACAAAACCAACATGGCGGCCAAGCAAATTTTCGACTTTTAAATAGACGTTTCTCGCGATTTCACCAACCATACGCAATAAAACTTGGCACCGAATATGTTTATACACATTGTAATGCACCGACATCAACCTTCGTTTAATTGTTTACATAACCTCAAGATGGCGGCTGGGCGAAATATTTCACCGGCATTCTATATCTCGGAAACTATTACCGGTATCACCCTTAAATTTTGTAAGGATATAAAGGGTACTACTGGAAGACCATCTATAAGACTTTCAAAAACCGGTTAACTACAAAACGAACATGTATTTTTGTGATTCCTTTCGAGCGCTCACTATCGACGATAGGAAAAAGCTAATTGGCCAACAACATTGTTGCTTTTATTGCCTTTCGTCTAGACATTCTGCTTCTAATTTCCAATCCACTAGACATTGTTTCCATGTCCTAAAGCCACATAATAGGTTGCTACATCGTCACGAGAAACTAAAATCATCAGCCACTTCACCTTCTACCCCTAAACAAAGTGATAACGTTGAAAAGTCTAATGCTTCCTCCTTCGTCCAGTGCACAGGTACTCTTATTCACACTTCAAGTGGATATTCAAGATACAGTAGGTCTGGTGATTGGATTAGAGCCAGAGGTATTCTGGAATCCGTTGCCACTCACGACTTCGTGTCATAGGCGTTATTTGAAAAACTTGGTCTTCCCAAAATACCTACCTCCATAGAAGTATCTGGTATTATTAAATCTAAAAGTCAAGATCTACAATTTTCGAAGTTGCAACTCAAAGACATCTGTCAGAGAAACGCTTAAAATTAAATAGTCTCATCCTGAATAGCATAGGCCAGGATACCCCAAGTCGCTCTGTCGATACTACCCGCTTAAACACTTCTGCTAATTTGAGGCTTTCCGACCCTCTTTTCAATATGTAAGGTCCTATTGGCATTCCGTCCAGTGCCAGTTTACGCTCATGATACCAAATTCGGATGGATCATCACTGGTCCACTTACTCATTGCAGCCCTCAGCCCACTTCTCAATGTCATTTCGTCAGCACTGACTAAAATTTAGTTTAGACCGGTGAAACAGTGTAGATATGCGCCAAAGAGCATGCAGAGAATGGAGTGGTATATCCAAAATTTCAAGTAGACAGTGTTAATCGTCGGGTTTTAAAGGGTAGGTATGCAAAATTTGGTTTTGATCGATGAAACGTTGTAGATTTGTGCCAAAGGTCCTAAATGCAGGTCTCTTATGGATGAAAGGCAGAGTATTAGATACCTATCTCCATTTCAAATTTCAACCAAATCCGTACCGCCGATTTAGTTTGTAGACGAAATAAACATACACACTCACAAATGTTCACAATTATAATATATATGGGGATTCTTACTCCTTTCAACAAGTAACATCGGTTGTTGACCATTTCCTTCAAATTGTTATAAATTGTTATACATTTTTTAGTTCCAGACCGATTTTACCAAGAGATGAGCGAATTGAGGCATCCGCAGTAACACTGGGTTCGTTTAGACTTCTTTCAATTTTAGTTCAAAAAATTACATTTTGTGCCATCTTCTAATCAGAATCCCGATTACAAGCACAAAATGCTGTTCACAAGTGTCATGGGGACGGTCTAACGTGTTCTTAGGTATAGTAATAGGTTCCGAATGTTTGGTCTTTGACGTTTCAAGCGTAGCTGCGTCGATTTTTTTCACAGGTTCTTTTCTTCTCGTAATATAAAGAAGAATTTTTGTAACCATTTATAAAGCAAAGGTGGTGGAACATTCTTCCTCTTTACATGCTAAAACTTAGGCAGCAATTATGTAGATATTGAAAGGTGTAACAGCTGTAAAATTTACCAACGCTCCTCGATAAAGCACATAATTCATTCTTATTCTTTCATGTGCCAATATACCAGCCCTTTTTGTTACCTAGATAATAGGATCTCAATGTGACAATACGGCATGGTACATGTTATCATATAACAATACTTTGATTTCAACGGATATTTTGTTCTGCTATTCTATTGAGCCACCATCATTCATTTATAATATAAATGGCTGGTCCAAACTTTAGTTACCCGAGGGCCAATCAATTTTTAGTATAGGAATGTGAGGGCCAGAGACATTCCAGAAAGAAAACGTATTACGTATTTTACTCAAAAACATTTCTTAAAATTTATATTGTATGTCTACCTATTATTATTCTCGTTTTTCCAACGGGGTCGGGGATGAAATGCGATGGAAGTCTTTGTGGCGATGGTTTCTACGGCCGAATGCCCTTCCTGACGCCAACCTCATGAGAGGAGTTAATGAGAGATGAAATGAATGATGGTGAATGAAACTGGACAAGGATGTGGAAGGAAGCGGCCGTGGCCTGTCAGAAGGTACCGTCCCAGCATTTGCCTGGTGTTGAAAATGGGGAAACCACGGAAAACCATTTCAAGGGCGGCCGACGTTGGGGCTCGAACCCACGCGTCTACCGAGTCAGTAGAGAGCTTGGCCCCATGACCTAATGCTGCGCTTTAGCCAGCGTAACCACTACTGTCGGTTATTTCTTAAAATTTATATTAAAGAAGTTTAATGTTACTAGTATAATATACCACTTCATTTTACAGTCGAGAAATTCATGTGATGATTGGCACCGCTTTCATGATACAAGTGTATCAATGTCCACTGTATGTTCAGTAAGGCAAAGTCTCAGGCTCGATTCCAGTGAAGCACTTTCAGTTCGATTTCAGGTTTTTGATTTAATTTCTTTAAGAGCAGAAAATAAAACTATCTCACCCATACGTACGGCGATAACACTTCAGAGAGAATTTAAGCTGTTTAGGAAAACGTTCTTTAGAAACCAGTTTCCAGAAATTTTCAGGGACATCACACTTTTTAGTCTGGTAGAATGGGTCTGCCTGAAGATCACAAATTTCTATTTGAAGGTCGCAGGGCACCTCACTCACCTCAATATCCATGGGGTTGTTGAACAGTCCAAGTGTTGGTTTTAGGGAGTCAACATCTTGGAATCTGTTCTGGAACTCTTTCTTGATATCTATTATTACATATTTCATGAAACACACTAAAATTTATGTCACTTTTTCCTTCTTTCAACTGCTGACAAGATGGGAAGTGCGCCATATTATTTGCCTTCAATGCAATATCCATTACATCAAGTTTTCTCTTAATGAGCTCTCCATACCTAATATGTCAATAAAGCTGGAAGATGTTTTGTTTTATGCCTCGCAGTTTCAGGTTTAAAGCATTTAGATGGGATGTTAAATCTGTCAGAAATCGGTCTTTTCGGGCGGTCAGCCAGAATTTGTGAAAAGCAGTGCCTAAACCAAGAGATTAAACACCATAACGAGGCCCTACGCGCCAATGGGTACAGCCAGAAAGATATCCAGCGAGCACTCCATCCAAGACGTCCAACTACAAGGGTAATTGGAGACAAGCAGCCCCTGGCTGGAGCTTTCCTTCCATATATCAAAAAGGACACGGACAGAATAGGGAGGCTACTCGAGTCCCATGATATAAAGACCATATACAGGCCTACGAGGAAAATTATGGAGATGTTTAGGTCCGGTAAAGATAAGCGACATCCTCATACCGCGGCATGGGTTTATAAAATCCCGTGTGATTGTGGCCAAGTATATATTGGAATAACGAAAAGAAGTATTGCCACTCGCCTCAAGGAACACGAACGACACAGCCGGCTGGGACAAACATATAAATCCACTGTTGCAGCACACTCCCTACTCGCAGGTCACGACATGATATATGGAGACGCTGAAGTTCTGTCCACCACGGGGTCTTATCATGCCAGGCTACAATGGGAGGCCATTGAAATCCTGAAGCATACTAACAGCTTCAATCTTAAGGAGGAAGCAGAACGTGTGAACAGAGCTTGGCTTCCAGTCGTTAATCCCGTCAAGCCTGCCCTCATTGACCGTCGTAGGCGAGAAGATGCAACAGAAGAGCAGCCCTGTCCTTGATGCATTACTTTTATGTGGTACGCCGTTGCAATGGTAGCCTCTATGTGTGGGTTGTTGACAATTTATACATCTTCTGTTTACTTGTTTTACCTCGCTTAATGTAACCTGTGAACATGCTGAACGCAGTTTTCAGCGAAACGTCAGGACAACAAAATGTCCTTAGAACACGGCCTATAAGCCCGCGAAACAGACATTCCTATTTCAACGCCGGTCGTGAAAGTCTGAATTTTAATATTTTAATGGTTTTTAAAAGGGTTAAATGCTTTTAATATAATTTTATAGACAGTGTGGGGAATTGCTCACTATTGTGCAATAACCGTCTTCGTGGGATCATCTTTGTCAAGCTCTAGCTATCTAAATTGGTTTTAAACATGAAATTCAGTACTTCTTGTACAAATTAAATGGAAATACCTTCCACACCGAGGAATTCATGTAAAATTAACCACTGTCTATAAACTTAGCTTTTCCCCACCATGGGAACTCTCTTGCCCTATTTAACTGTCATCATGTCTCTGGAACTTTCCACATGAACCAATCTTTCTACCAGTCAAGCAATCTAGTATTTTCCACTCCAAATGAGGGAATACTTTTCCTCACCGAGGAATTCATGTTACATTAACTGCTGGTCAAAACCTAATTTGCTTTCCACCGTGGGAACTTTTACCTCATCATTCGACTGCAACCCATAAATTTTCCAACGCAATAAACTTGTTCAAGCTCAAATTAAACCAAGTGTTCTCCATAACTTCAATAACTTTCCTTTGTTCTACGAACTTACATACAATACAATAGTGAAGTTTTTTCCACTTATCAGTGCTTTGAATTTGTGTGTGCTAACTATCTTACGCGCCGCGTTCGATGAGAGCAATAAATTCTGGCCAGGTTTTTATTCTAAAGTTCCTCACTCCATTTCCTAAAATACCTTTTACTAACCCAATTTAGTTTAAGATCTTCATCTAGCTAAACCACAAAGAGGCCTCGCTGGAAATCAAGCGCCCTCCCAAATTTGTTCCATTTCTCATATAGTAATTCAGCTTAAACTGTGGCTAGTCCACATTTTAATATGTATTGTTTTTCCCTTCTAAAATTAGGGAATGGTACATTTTCTAATTATAATGGAGTTAGCTAATTGTGTAATCCAGACTTCGTTAATGCGACCTATGCAATTTTTGTATATTACCTGTAGTAATTTCTGTTTAAAAATAGCGGTGACTCCCGCAAGTAATTCTACGTTTTCTCCTGTTACGATTAGGAATTTAATCTATTTTTAATAGATTTTCCTCTTTCCAAATTAATATTCTATTTTGTTAGTGTTCTATCTAACTCATTTAGCGAAATGTTGCATTCAATTGCAATCTTATAATCAACCCTTAAGGTAAACCTTTTCTATTAAGCTTGGTAAATAACCTTTATAAGTAGTTTTTCCAATAGGGGTCTCAGACTTCCAATTTGTAAACTTATTTTAACCTAAAAGGGCTACGTTGTTATCTTTATCCCAAAAAATAAGATTTAAACTTATCCATTGTTCATACTCGACACTTATTGATTGTTAAAATAAATTATTTCTATTTTTGTTTTATCTCTTTCGCTAGAACTACAGTTAGGCAGGACCTTCCCTTCCCTGATTCTTCCCCCAATCTTAAGTTCTATTTACGAAAAAACAACAATTTTTGTATCAGTAAAACCTTTACCATTTGTTGCATTAGAAACGAAAATTCAAATAACAACGTTCTCAAAGTTTCTCTTAGCGGTTACATCTAATCCCAGCAATCCCTTAAGACAAGTATAGCTAGCTCCGCAAGCTTCCTACTTGTACAGATTTTCTCTCTGGCTTATGTTTTGCTTACAAAATCTTAATTTTGTTTAAATTAGGTTTGAGATCATTCTCTGTTCTAAACTTTTAGTCGGCATTCTGCTGGGTAAAAGCTTAGCCTACCTTCAGTGAAACAATTGGCATTCATATAAGATTTTCACAAAAACAATAACAATATCGCTAAAACCATCAAGGACACTTTGTCTCTTCACTCTCTAGGAGCATTCGGTTGGTTTGCCCGAGACCCAACGGTGCCCAGAAATAAAATTATTAATGCAAATTAAAATCTTTCTAGCATTCTCGAATGCGAAATAATATCCAACCTTTTTAAAGGGAAAGTTAGTAAATCCTTACACATGTTGGCTCACTTTGTCTTGCCAGACTACCTCCCATCCTACAGAGCGCTTGCAGGCAACCTCAATTCAGGCTGCGCTCTCCGCTTGCCTTGTACAGGTCCCCTCTAAAGTTAGGCATCCCATAAGTCTTGCACAGCGAAATTCCCTTTTTATATACACATTTACTTAAACTTTAGTGTTGGATTCTCATCTTATCTACCAATACTTGTCTCTACGCCGAAACCCATCTACTTTTCTCTTTTATCATCTTCCCTTAGGTAGTGTTAATCCTCAGCAAAAACCTACCAAAGGTTAGTCCCAGAGATCCGGGAGAGTCCAATTTGTCAATGTTTTGCTTATTACTAATATCTACTTTGAATTTTTCAGCTATAACTTTACTTTGCAAAGTTGGTGAAGGGGAAAGAAGTTGCTCCTGTCTCCTTCGGTGTCTCTCTCTTTCAATTTGTTCTCTGCTGCCTACCGGACAGCATTTCCAAAATTCCACAGTTTCGTAAGTCATATTTTAATTTATCCATTTCACTGTGCCTTCTGATAAGGACAAAGATAAAGAAAGTAAGGATGACAAGCTTACTTCCAAACGAGCGTCTTATAAAGGGAAAATTACCCGATTTAAAAAATACATCAAGGAGCTTGATCCTTCGGAAGCTCAATGAGATTTATTAAAACATCGTGTAAAAGATTATGAACGATCTTTCGAAAACTATTGCACAGTCCAAACAGAAATCGAAACTTGTATGCTCAATCAAACAGACGATGGAGTAGAAGTAGAAAACCAATACTATGAAGGCATAAGCTCTGCTTTTAAAATAATTCGCCAACTTGAGGAGGCCCAGAAAAAGGATGTTTCTGTTATTAGCCCCCTCCACGAACAACAAACCTCGTCTCGTGAGGGCACTCATAAACCGAAACCAATGCTTCCCAAAATAAATTTGCCTCACTTCTCAGGAGACGAATCTACTTGGGATTCTTTTTACGAACTTTTTTGCTCCCTTGTCCATGACAATGAAGATATTCAAGTCATTTATAAATTTCATTATTTGAGATCTATTCTCCGTGATCAAGCCCTGCAGTTAGTTGAAGCACTCCCATTAAGTGCCGAAAACTACCCCATTGCCTTTAACTTATTGTAGGAAAGAAATGGTAATTTACGGTTACGCATTCAACGCCATATGAAGGCTCTATTTAACTTGCCTTCGTCACAGCATAATGACGTCACTAGTCTGCGTACCCTCATCGATACGACTCAACTTCATGTAAAAGCATTATACCAATTAGATCAACCCACTGACCATTGGGATACTTTCCTTATACATTTAGTGGTTTCTAAAGTTGATACTGCTACTCTCAAAGCTGGGTAAATTGAACTTTCTAACAACGATGATTATTCTTACGAGCATTTAGTCACCTTTATAAATGCTAGATGTCAACTTATGACCGCTTTAGCTAACCAAAGTGAACCCGCCTCTCTTAATACTAATTTGAATCTATGTCTCTTAAATCTAAAAGCGAATAAGCAACGTCTAGTACCCAAAAACCTTGGTCTAGCTCTTCTAAATCCAAGTCATACGCCACTGGTTACCAAACTAGGTATACTGAACGCCGTATTGCAAGTTCTCTTGCTTTAAATACTCAAAGTGAACCGCGTATAAGTCTTAACGAACAATTCAAGTGCATACTTTGCAAAGATTCTCACGCTGTATACTTACGTAAATCCTTTAAAGAACTGTCAATTGATGACAGAAGGAAATTAGTTTTTCAAAATAAATATTGTTTTAACTGCCTTTCACCTAAGCATTCTGCTTCTAATTGCAAGTCCTCCAGACTCTGTTTCCATTGTGAAAAAGCACATCACACCTTATTGCATCGTCATAATCAATCGAGGTCATCAGCAGCATCCACGTCTCAAAAAAGTGATAATATTAGCAGTCCCAATGCTTCATCTTTTATTCAAAACGCTAAGTCCTTGCGTAGTGTTCAAATATTATTATTTACTGTTCAAATTGATGTCCTGGATAAATATGGCAACTGGGTCCGTGCACGAGGTCTCCTCGATTCAGCGGCGACCCATGATTTCGTTTCCAATTCTTTAATAAAAAAAACTGGGTCTTCCAGTAATTCCCACTTCTATCAATGTATCAGGCATTAACAGCTTAAAATCATAAGCTTTGCAATTCTCAAAACTAACCATAAAGGATACTTGTCTTAGAAATAATTTTCACAAACTGAATTGCCTCATTCTTAACAGCATTGGAGAAGATACTCCAAGTCACTCTGTGGATACTTCTTGTTTAAATATTCCTTCCCACTTAAGGCTACCCGATCCTCGGTTCAATATACAAGGTCCCATTGACATACTTTTAGTGCCAATGTTTTTTGGAATTGCCTTCGGAAACAAATTCGTAAATTATCTTCAAATGTGGTTGCCAGAGACACTTATTTTGGATGGATTGTTACTGGTCAACTTCCTCATTATTCCTCCCAACCCGTGCCCCAATGTTATTTCGCAAGTACTGATTTGGATCAATTCTGGAGACTTGAAAACATCGATTCCCCTAGCTTAACCTCCTCAGAAAATGAATTCTGTGAGCAACTCTTCGTTTCTACCACTACTTGCACACCCGAAGGCCGATTCACTGTTCAAATGCCGAGATTACTCAATCCTCCAAAACTTACCAATTCTCAACCCAAGGCTCGAAAAGCTCTCTTTGCTATCGAGAGTAAATTTAAGAAAGAACCCCTCGTTAAACAACAGTATACAGAGTTTATGGACGAATACGAATGTTTGGATCACATGGAAGTTGTCAGCAAATCTGATGACGAATTGGACCCCCCCCAATTGAAACTGTTTTATTTTCAATCACCATCCCGTGTGGAAAAAACCTCTTGTTAAAGAAAAAATCCGAGTCGTGTTTAATGGGTCATCATCTGACTGACGTTAATGGCAACAGTCTCAACGATACTATTTACTCCGGTCCTGCTATTCAATCCGATCTGTCTACTATCCTCTTGAATTTTCGCTTATTTCCCATGGCTGTCATAGCAGACATTAAACAAATGTACCGTCAAGTTTTAATTCAATCCGAACAGCAAGATCTCCAAAGAATCTTATGGCGTGAAACTAGTAAACCCATTAAAATATTTCGCTTGAAAACAGTCACGTATGGTCTCAAACCTTCCGCTTTCCTAGCCATTCGTTCCCTACATATGCTAGCCTCTCAAGATGGTCATTTATTTAATGCTAAAGCTTCAGAAGCATTAACTACATCTCTTTATGTTGACGATTACCTCCAATCCTTTTAGACTCTTGAGGAAGCTTCTCTCATATCGCTAGAACTGAAGGCATTGTTAAAGAATGGAGGATTCCCACTTCATAAGTGGAATTCCAATTCCCCTGAGCTCCTTGGTCAATTTCCCATCGATGATGTAGACCCCTCTTCTGTCGAAATCGGCGGATATTCTAAATCCATAAAAACTCTAGGAGTACACTGGTGCACTCGCACTGATACTCCCATCTATAAAGTCTCGCTTTCCAAAGAGCTCCCTAACACAAAAAGGCAAATTTTATCTGACATTGCAAAATATTCCACCCTCTTCAATCTCTTGCTCCGGTTATTGTTGTCGCCAAGCTTTTTATGCAGGAGCTGTGGTCTCTTAAATGTGAATGGGAAGAATCTGTCCCCCCTTCTTTTCTTAACAGATGGCTTTCTTTTCGACATAGTTTACTAGATCTTTCTTTTATTGAAATTCCTAGAAATTTAATTAATGCTATTCCTAATACATCTTTCTTCACGTTTTTGCCGACAGCTCCGAGAAAGCTTACGGTTACTGTGCATACCTGGTTTATCGCAATTCTCTAAACGAATCTTCGGTTTCAAATCTTATTTGCGCTAAATCTTAAGTTGCCCCTCTTAAAACTATTACTTTACCTAGGCTCGAATTGTGTGCTGCACTCATGGCCGCAGAACTTGCTAAGAAATTGCAGAATGTCTTAAAAATTGAATTTTCGCAAACTTATTTATGGAGCGATTCCATGATTACTCTTTTTTGGATTGTCAAAAACCCCACCCACTGGCAAACCTTCGTTGCAAATAGAGTTTCTAAAATTCAAACCCTTTCTTCGGGATGTCAATGGAGACATGTGCCTAGCGCTGATAACCCCGCTGACATCATCTCCCGTGGTTGCTTACCCTCTCAATTGGCAGCATCTCAGTTGTATTGGTATGGGCCCTCGTGGTTAATCGAAGAACTTGCTGGCCTTCTAAACCTTTAGTCACAAACTCCAACTTGCCTGACGCTTAAGTATCTAAATCTACCGCTTCGTGCCTTATTTCCAGCGTTTCATTTCCCTTGTTGTCTCGCTACTCTTCCTTTCATAAACTGATTCGAATTTTTGCCTGTCGTCTCAAATGGAAATATCTTGTTGTTGACCAACCCGTTCTTCCTAAACCTCATCTGACTAATCATGCGTTAAAACTCGCTACTATTAAAGTTTTGCAACTCACACAGCAATAAGCTTTCCCTATTTAATTGTCTTTGCTTTCAGCTAAGAAAGATCTTCCGAAATCTAGTTGTCTTCGCGCCTTAGCCCCTTTCCTTGATAACAATGGGTTACTCCGAGTAGGTGGCAGGCTTTCGCACTCTTCACTTTCTGAAGACAAAAAGCATCCTGTCATTTTGCCTTCTAAGCATCATGTAACTTCCTTAATTATCCGTGACTTTCATTATCGAAATCTGCATGTTGACACTCGCACACTGCTTGGTTTATTAAGGGAAAAGTACTGGATAATAAATGGAGTTCATGAAGTTTCTTCTGTAATTCACAAATGCATCCCTTGCTTTAAGGTGAAACCTAAGGTTAGCACTCAAATGATGGGCGATCTACCTTCTTTTCGCTCTTCCCCTGGACGTCCTTTTGCTCTAATTGGTGTAGATTATATGGGTCCATTTCAATATCAACGCAATTCCCCTGAAGCTAAACGGAAATTGTTTGGAAAACTCTATATTTCTCTTTTCGTTTGCATGGTTACTGGTGCGATCCATCTGGAACTAGTAACAAATGCCTCAACTTCTTACTTTCTGTCAGCTGTATCTCGCTTCACTGCCAGGCTTGGGATCCCCTCAGAAATGTTCTCCGATAACACATCCACCTTTCAAGGCGCGGCTTCATTGTCGAAGAAAGCTCTTTCATCTTTTCCTGCCATGGAACAAATTTCTAACTTCTCTTATTCTAAAGGTTTCAAATGGCGGTTTATACCTCCTTACGCCCCTCAACATGGTGGTAGGTGGGAGTCTTGTGTCAAGCTTGCCAAACGTCATCTAAAAAAGGTTTTAGGTGGTCGTATTCTAACTTATGAAGAATTTAACTCACTGTCTATTCTAATTGAGGGTGTTGTCAAATCTCGCCCGTTGACCCCGCTTTCTATTGACCCTGATGATTTTCTTCCCTTAACACCTGGTAATTTCCTTATAGACACTTCTCATTCTTCCCCTCTCCCCTTCCTAACTCTTATAGAGATTCTCATTTACCGATTGTTTGGCGTAAACTTGAAACTCTTCGTAATTCTTTCTGGAAAAGGTGGAAATTGGAATACTTAACTTCTTTGCAACGGAGACAGAAGTGGCTTTTTTCTAATCCTGACATCGAAGTGGGGGACCTGGATCTTGTTAGGGATGCTTCCCCCCCCCCCTAGTGTGGATCTCTGGAAGAGTGGTCGAGTGTTACCCGCGAAGGTATAGAAGAATCAGGGTAGTTAGGATCTTGACCACAAATGGGCACATTACAAGACCCATATCTTTAATTGCGCCCCATCCTCTCGACCTTAAACATCGTGTTTCTGTTCACTGTTGGTGTCTGCCCCCCCCCCCCCCCCCCTTATGGTGTATTCTTCTGAATACACGGTCAGTCAGAGTTAGCTTTTGCTGCCCTTTGATTTATCTATTTTATTTAATTCCTTCTTCGCAGACATCAACAGTGATCTCTCTGTATTTCTTCTTTCCATTAAACAGGGATTCATTTTGTCTTTGAGTCTGTTCTAGATATATATCTTCTATGGAAAACCTAACGGCACCTTGCAGAAAACCAATGAAGTTCCTCAATATCTCTAAGCTCAAGAGGACTTGCTCACCAAACCACCAGGCGTCGTCATTGTCACCAGCTAACATCTCCATGAAGACTGCTTCATGAAGAAAATTTATATTTATGAAGATTCTTTTATATTGTCATGTTGTATATTATGATATATACTCTCTTGTCTCTTACCCCCCTCTCCCTTGCTTCTCCTTCCCTTTCCCCCTTGCTACCTTCCTCTGTCGTGTGAGGAATCGCTCTCACTTCTCATAGTTCGGCCGTCGAGTGTACAGTGCAAAGCCCTCCCACGGGCCAGTCTCCTGTCCTTATGAGACATTTTTAAACCAGATGGCATGTCTGTATTTTAAGTCAACGGTCACAAGTAACCATCGCCTGCTCTACACGAAAATGCTAAGTACAAAGCTTCAAGGTTTTTAAACATATTATAATGGTTTTTAAAAGGGCTAAATGCTTTTAATACAATTTTATCGACAGTGTGGGGAATTGCTCACTATTGTGCAACAACCGTCTTCGTGGGAACTTCGTTGTCAAGCTTTAGCTATCTAAGCTGGCTTTAAAACATAAAATTCAGTACGGTACTTCTTGTACAAATTAAATGGGAATACCTTCCTACACCGAGGGATTCATGTTAAATGAGCCACTGTCTATAAATTAACTTTTTTCCACCGTGGGAACTCTCTTGCCCTATTTAACTGTCATCATGGCTCTGGAACTTTCCACATGAACCAATCTTTCTACCAGTCAAGCAATCTAGTATTTTCCACTCCAAATGAGGGAATACTTTTCCTCACCGAGGAATTCAAGTTACATTAACTGCTGGTCAAAACCTAATTTGCTTTCCACCGTGGAAACTTCACCTCATCATTCGACTGCAACCCATAAACTTTCTAACGCAATAAACTTGTTCAAGCTCAAATTAAACTAAGTGTTCTCCTTAACTGCAATAACTTTCTTTTGTTCTACGAACTTACATACACTACAATAGTGAAGTCTTTTCCACTTATCAGTGCTTTGAATTTGTGTGTGCTAACTATCTCCCGCATCGCATTCGATGAGAGCAATAAATTCTGGCCAGGACTTTATCCTAAAGTTCCTCACTCCATTTCCTAAAATACCTTTTACTAACCCAGTTTAGTTTAAGATCTTCATCTAGCTAAACCACAAAGAGGCCTCGCTGGAAATCAAGCGCCCTCCCAAATTTGTTCCATTTCTCATATAGTAGTAGTGGTTTTGTAGGGGTTCTATACACTCCACCTCCACACCCTCCACACAAGATGGCGGCGGTGCGATATCTCTCGAACCCATGGTTGGATTTTTACAAATGAGGTGTTGTTGAACTCGGGCTGACACCCCCTTTCCAATGGACAACATACTGTATCTCCACCCTGAAATAAAACCTACCCCTACTAGAGGGTGAAATTAATTTTTTTTGAGAATCTCTCTTTCCAATTGCAACATGTGAGAGTTTGAATGCCGATATGGAATGTAACGTTGTTCTGCAAACCAATAATCAAAGAGAGGCATGTTAGGCCTTGAGGTGAGAGCCCCTGTTATTGTTGACGAGCCCCCTGCTGTCGGGCCCGTGTTGATGGGTTATTGTTGACAGGTCCTTGTGGACGAGTCCTTGTGGACAAGTCCTTGTGGACAGGTCCTTGTGGACGAGTCCTTGTGGACAAGTCTGTGTGGACAGGTCCTTGTGGACAAGTCCTTGTGGACGAGTCCTTGGCCCTTTGGACTGATCCCTTTGGACGGGTCCCTTTGACCTGGTTCCTACGGACTAGCCCATGAATTTATTTAAATTATGTCAAAGGGCCTAAGTACATTTGTGTGTGTTGAATTGACGTTGTTCACTAATCCCCCACTACTAAAATGTAATAACGATATGAAAGGAAAGTGATGAAATACATGTGAACACGTGTGAGATGTCATTATTAGCATTCTCCTTGTGAAACAAGTCACATCCTGTTTTGATTCATACGTGAGAAAATGCGAGTTCATGTGTAATATGATCTAACACACAGATGTTCACATGTGCACGTGCACGATAAGAGCTAACAAGTCACAACCTGTTTTGGCAGTGGTGGGAATAAGGCTAGAGACATGTACGTGTAGTCAAATTACTCCGGCAGACAACCCCTTTCCTATGGATAACTTATTTCCACTCAAAAATAAAATCTACCCCTACTAGGGGGTGAAATAATAATTTTTAGGTAAAAGTCGCTTTCCATGTGCAACATGTGGGAGTTTATATGCCAATATGAAATTAAACTCGTTCCACATAAAGTGCATGCATACAACTGAATGCCGCTATGATTTATCATTTTTGTTTTTTGTTTTACGAATGCGCAATTGAGGTTTTTGTAAGAGGGCGGGCTTTTTGAATAATGATTTATAGATACGTTTTTTTTATAAATTAACCAAAGATCCAAAAACTAATAGGTCATCGGCTTTTTAATATCTTATCAACTAAGAAAGCTAGGAACTTGTATGAGGGGTCGTTGGACTTGTGGTGACGCCCTGTTTTTGAATGTATTATTCATTTTTTGTCAAAAGGGCCTAACTGCACTTTCGTTAATATCTCGCTAACTAATAATCACAGAGGGTCGAGTGAGGTGTCATAGGACTTAAAATGGCCAACCCCTCCCCATGACCAATGAATTTACCAAAAAAAACAGCAAGGTCATTAACCTAAGATTGTATCAACTAATAATCAGAGAGGGACAAGTGAGGTGTCACAAGACTCAGGATGGCCAACCCTTTTCCATGACCAACGAATTTACCCAAAATACCCAAAACAGCAAGGTCATTGACCTAAGATTTTATAAACTTATCAGTAGAGAGGGTCAAGTGAGGTGTCATAGGACTACGAATGGTTAACCCTTTCCCATGACCAATGAATTTACCTCAAAAATTCAAAACAGCAAGGTCATTGACCTGAGATTTTATAAACTAATAATCGGATATCAACATGTGAGGTGTCATAGGACTTGGAATGGTCAACCCTTTCCCATGGCTAATGAATTTACCCAAAAATACCCAATACATCAAGGTCATCGACCTGAGATTTTATAAACTTATAATCGGATATGGACATGTGAAATGTTTACAGTGAGTGATGAAACATAGCTAGGTAGTGAAAGAATTATTGTAAGCTACATGTATGGTGACTGACAAATCTTTCACCATTGGAACTTGTTTTCAGATCAAACTGCAGTACAGAGAGAGTATAGGTTGTAGGTATGGGATAATACATGACAAATGGTGTATACAAAATCTGATTAATCGATTCAAGAAATAAGAGTAGTCAATCTTTAATTGATTGATTAAATAGGATAGCTAAAATCCGAAATGGTGACTACATTGAACTAAACTGAACCAAGCTGAATCAAATCCAACCAAACCGAACCAAACTTAATCAAGAACAAGCCAATGGTTTAAGTGTAAAACTTGTGGTTGAATGTGGGCATTGGTAATGTCAGAAAGGAAAGGGATAACGCTCTACCTATACAGGGTAAGGTAAAGCTAGTGCATGATGCTAATGCACACACACACAAGTACATGAACCACACACAACCATCCTATGAAGTTATTATGGGTTGACTGTTAAAACTTGCTCAGTGGTTACTGGGACAAGATGGTCGCTACACACAACAAGCTTTAAATACCTGAGGCTAATAATCTATACACACACTCACACACACTTGTTCTAAACTAAACTGTCTTGCTGGCAGAGCTCACACAGTAGGCAAATGACAGAAATGCTTGGCTAACAGAAATACAATCATTTTCGGTTGTCTAATGTTACCAGCTAAACATTACGTGCTATAGTGGTGAGCACATGTGCCTCTTTCACTGGAGATCTTAACTCGATTTCTAGCTCTAAGGCCTAGAACGAATCAAGCTAAGAAAAAAGGGTATGGTGACGCAGTGGTTAAACTGAGGTAGACTGGGGTTTGATTTTTGGTTAATATGCATGTCATAAACAATCAAATAAAAGCAGAGATAATGTTTAAAACTGATTACACTTGTCTCTTTTCAAATTATTACTTAGATTACAAATACAAACGTGGACTGGGTTTGACATACAGTTAATGCTTCCTATCACATACCAGACTGCAAGAAAGCCAAACAAGCAAAAGCAGTGGTAAAATCGCTATGTGTAGAGAAATACCTAACGGTTTTTATGAACTGGCAGAGGTATGTCGCATAAACAGTGCAGGATACAATCCAGCAACCATAATTTTTATCTCGTGGACATGAGAAAACATATATATAGAGAGAGATATATAGAAAGCTTGTGTGTGTGTGTGTGTGTGTGTGTGTGGGTAGCATTGGTTGTTTGACCAGAGAAAATACGGTGAGGTAGGGTGGGGAGAGGGAGTATTAGCATTTATATATGAATGGAAAATAGATTTTTTTCAATCGTTTTGTTTTTTAAATGTAGTGGTAGATAGTCGTTTTTTGTAAAACATTCTTACTTGCAGTAGTAATAAGCCTCTATGGTTCCGCTAACACATAGATAGACTGTATTATTGCCATGGTCAAGCACTCACATTAAGATCATTTACAAAATCATAAAATGAAAAATAAAAATCTTGTTTTGGAAATATCGTTTTTCAACATACACACAAAATAAATATATAAAAAAATTGTAAACAGCAAATTGGAAAATCCATGTTTCCATATAGACAAAATTTAAAAACCTTAAACGGACATTTAAGAAAATATATGCAAATGGGAAATTGACAAATGTGTAAATATGAAAATGGCAAATCCATGTTTCCATATCATGAAATTGAAAAACATCAAACTGTCATTTTAAAAAATGCAAATGGAAAATTGACAAATTGCAATGTGTGAAATGTGAAATTGAACAAATGGCTATCATTATAAAAAAAAGAACATGGTGCTCTATGGTTGAGGTGTGAATCAAACCCTCTCTACTTATTTGGACCACTCGAGACTGAGTAGACTAGTTTTAGTTGTCATACCACTTTTAAAAGTTTTTGTTAAATCTAGGAATTGAACCCAAGAGCTTGTAGGGGGGATCCAAGGTTATAATATGTTAAACAAATAGCCTTGAATGTAGGGTGTGGTAGTTATATAGAGATGAGACGTTTCGCTCGGGGTAGGGAGGCATGGAGATCTGCATCAAACCAGTCAAAAGACTGACGACTCTAACAACAACATGTTGAGCTCACCAAAATAATGTTGTGTAACGGTAAATGTTAGTCAACGAACAGTAATGCATTACTAAAACCCATGAAACGATACCTAAGAGCTTTTCTAAAATTATTTTAAAATGCCTTTAACCCTATATTAAACACCCAGTTCACAAGACTCATAACTGCAATGTTATGGTCAAACAAAACAAAATCTATATTTCAAAACAAACAAGTGGTTTAGTCAATGTATACTGGAAAAAGTTTTATAAACACTCAAGTCCACAAAAATAATTAAATTAGTAACTGTCAGGTTGACCGAGTGGTTATGGTGTTTGACTTAAGTTCAAATTTTCTGTACAAGAAAGCAAGGGTTCGAATACCTTACCTGATATAACTATTGCCTCAACATGACTTGACCACACTGTATTATTGTGTACTCGGTACACAAACCATAGATAGAGTGTATTGTTTAAGGTCACTCTCTTTGCGAACATAGTCAGAGACTGTTGATGGTTAACAATTGCATTAATAGTGGGACATAGGGATAGCAATTAAGAAAAACAGACAATACCCATACACTTTTTTTTATTTATTTAATGTAAGTACTTGTACAATAGTTATATACAAACTACAACTCTCTTTTGTCTATTACTATCTAGTCCTTTTCGATCCACTTGCATAACAAGGCAGATGACTTTGTAGTTCAGCCCCTTAAAACAACAACAACACTACCTCTTGCATAGTCTGTGATGTTGATGACTCTTGAGGCGTGGAAGATGGATACAACATAACTTTTACAACAGGGGTTAAACGTTGCTCAACAATCAATGCTCTATTTTGAGTAGCAATATCTTTCATTGTACTAACTTATTAGCATTCTGATAATTTTTTGCCAACACCATCAGTGTTTTGTCTGGAGCACTACATTGATGATCACTCACACTTAAAACCACACCATTTCTACTTTTCATATTGCCTCGACATCTTGTTGACCTCTGTTTTGAGCATCGCCAGAATATTATTCCTTTTACATTTTGTCGTCTATAGTTATAAGAGTAGCCTTTATAGAGTACACGTTGTTTACCTCGGTTAGTTGTAGTAAGTTCCATAGTAGTAACTAACCTGTTAGTATGATTTGCACACTACAAAGGTTATCTCTGTTCTGGTAATAGAATTATTTAGCGTTGGCTTTTATATTTAATATGTACAGTTAAAAGTGATAGAAAAGTGGTAGAAACGTGGTAGCAAAGTGGTAGACAGGTGGTAGACAATTGGTAACATAGTGGTAGAAAAGTGGTAGCAAAGTTGTAGCAAAGTGGTAGAAAAGTGGTAGAAAAGTGGTAGAAAAGTAGTAGAAAAGTGGTAGCAAAGTGGTAGAAAAGTGGTAGCAAAGTGGTAGCAAAGTAGTAGAAAAGTGGTAGCAAACTAGAAAAGTGGTAGAAAAGTGGTAGAAAAGTAGTAGAAAAGTGGTAGCAAAGTGGTAGAAAAGTGGTAGCAAACTAGAAAAGTGGTAGAAAAGTGGTAGAAAATATTACATGTATTGTTAAGAAATAGTTTAAGCGGTTACATGGATTCATGACACTATAATTTTAGCATTACGAAGCTCATTTTCTATATCCAAAAGTTCTTCCTCATATTTAGTATGACCAGCCTGTTTACAGGTATGCAAGTACTGAAGCCGCTGGATTAGCTTATTGGGATTGTTCCAGTAAACAAATTTAACAAATGATTTTTTTTTGGGTGTAAACCATTATCATCCTCCTCCTCATCATCATCATCATAATCATCATCATCATCATGGTTATCATCATCAAGATAATTATCATCAATATAATCATCATCACTATTACTATCTAATCCTTTTTGTTCATCTTGCAATGCAACAACCTTTGGCATAGTTTGTGTTGTCTTTGATAGTGTTAGAGGTTTCTTAGACGTTAACGACTGTCCTAACATGTCTTTTTCAGGAGATAATAAATGCTCTTTAACAAACAAAGCACTATCTTGAGCCACACTATTTTTTTCTTGGTCTTGCTTTTTTACCTTGGTTAGAGTATTTTGTCCATTTAAATGAGTATTATTTTGAGATTTACAATGATGATCGATTGAAATAAGTATGTTGGAGCCTTTTGTTTTAATCATTCCTCGACACTTTTTAGATCGTTGTTTCGAACAGCACCAAATAACAGTTCCATTATTATTAGTTCGTTTTACAATATATGCATATCCTTTATAGTAAGCACATTGCTTACCATAGCTAGTCGTTGATACTTCCATGTCGACTGTTGAGCATAAACTAACCTCTAGTAAAGTTAACTCGTTAATAAAAATGATAGTTTGTAGTATGTGCAGTTTAAAGTAAGAGCAAAAGTGAGAGTCAAATGGTAGAAAAGTGTTAACAAAGTGGTGGAAGAGTGGTAGCAGTTTATAGTAGTCATGATCTTTTTTACCAGAATGTGATTTGAGTAAATGTAATTTCTAAACCTTAGCAGTGAGTAGTCAGTTAGTCTTGGTTCAGACAAGCGTAAACAGTTCTCCAATGAATCAGAGATCAAGATTTTCATTATGAAACAGTTGTGTGTAACCAATTAGGTATCGGTACTTGATAGCTTCACACATGAACAAAAATTCCAACATATCTGACATCAGATTTTCATTATGAAACAGTTGTGTGTAACCAATTAGGTATCGGTACTTGATAGCTTCACACATGAACACAAATTCCAACATATCTGACATGAAATACATGATTTGAAAGTTGACAAAGAATATCCAATCAACCATTGTAGTTGCAATGTCAAACACAAAGACAAAATCAGCATGAACTTTTAAGTTACAGGAAAATTCTATGAAATAGACTATGCATGAAATTTGGAAATACACATTAGAAGTTTGCAACACCATCCTTCTAGCCTATATAAATTATCGACATGGAAAGTGTGCACTGCCCCTAACAATAAACCAATTTATCAATAACGCAAGTCAACAATCAAAACATTTTGTCTTGAGTCTATCATTTAATGCATATATTCTGTCTACATTGAACAGTAACAAAAAACGCCATTCATAATTAATTAAGTTTGCTTTAATTCGTTATGTAATGATAAATACATATTTAAAGTTTTGTTGTGGTGTTTGAAGCCATATTTTCAGTGTTGCCTTAGTAAACAAGAGTTTAGTGCTTTTCAGTCGGTCAACACGAATGTACCCAAAAGAGATGGGTTATGCCCTAATCCTGAAATAAATTACATGAGATTAATAAAACACTAGGATGACCAGTTTCGATGGTCAAGCGATCATCATCAGATCCAATACACTTAGGCTATAAAATCTATGTTTGAAATACAGGTGAAAATATTTACAATATGTACAATTATTTAGTTGCAGTATTGGTACTGCAACTGTCAGTGTATGCTAAATGCAGTATATATGTTAGGTGAAATGCTAAATGGTGATGGCTATCCGGAGATTGTACTTTAGAGAGATTATATGGCTGTAAACTATGGTTAAACTATAAAATTTTAGGCTTACTACTTATCTGATTGTCTTCCGTACTACAGCTATTCGCAGTTTCCGTGCTCACTTGAACTCGCTGTGCGGTCGACTGCGGTGGTTATCTTAACGACAGGTTTTTTCCCTGCCTTCCCCCCCCCCTGTCCCTACGTGCTGTGAGGAGTGATCGCGATGTGTTTATGTGAGGTGTTGCCAACCTAGATAAGATGTATGTTATTGAATGAGGTGGATCTACAACTATTAAAGACCGTGGATTAGTCCTCGCCACGCGTGGAGCATAACCCATTCGAACTAAGCGTTGACGGTCTTATGAGGACGTCCCGGCACCTTTAATACTGGCTCTAATATGGGCCTGGGTTTATTGCAGAAGAAAAGTACATCGTACACCTGATCCAGCTAACATTTACCTATTAAAAACCCCCTAATTTCCCCCCTTTTTTATCTAGCTTGGCTGTGTCGCTAAATTGTGTTTTGTTTCCGACAGGGTGTGTTTTTTAGTAGCGTGAAGAGGGGTGAGCTCTCTATGAACGTGTGTTCATTTTGATTGTTGGGATTGTTTCGTTTGGCTAGGTGTATCTCGATTGCTTCCTTTATGTCAAGAGCTCTGCCTTTCGATTCGTGATGGATTATTTTAAGGTCCGACTCTATGTTGGTAAAGCTATGCCCTGCGTCACACATATGTTCGCACACGGCTGAATGTGTTCCGTATCTTATCGCAATTCTATGTTCATTATAACGTGTGTCTACTCGCCTTCCACTCTGCCCGATGTAATTAGCTTGACAATCGGTGTCTTGGCACGTTATAGAATATACCCCTGACCTTGAATACGGGTCACGTTTATTTAGATTACTATTTAGGAGGTGCCTAGCGGTTGTGTTTTTCGTCGTGAAAGCTATCTTTATGCCTTGCTTTTTGAATAGGTTAGTGATTTTATATGTATTCGCATTCACATAGTTGAAACGCGCAAATTTTTTCTCATTACTGTCCGGTTTGGGAATCGTTTTATCTTTATTTTTATGTTTGGCTATAATTTGATTTATTTTGCTTGGCGAGAAGTTGTTTTCCTTTGCTATTTGCATAATAGTTCTTATTTCCTTATTATAGTTGTCTTTTGACAAGGGTATGTTTAAAGTTCTGTGCACCATTGAATTGAAACCCGCTAGTTTGTGCGTACTGGGGTGATTAGACTGATTGTCGATTGCATGCGAGGTTTGTGTTGCTTTCCGGAATATGGAATATGAAAGGTCGTTGTCTTTTCGTTCAATAGTTATATCGAGATAATTTATTTTCCGGTCTATTTCGGATTCCTTAGTGAATTTGATAGAATGGTGAAGGCTATTAATGGATTGGAGAATTGTTTCTTCGCTTGTTAGTTCAGTATCGTAGATGCAAATTACATCATCTACGTATCTTTTCCATATTACTTTTCCCTTTGTTGAAGTCTTTTCTAAGAACGCATTTTCTAGTGCATTGATGAAGATGTCAGCGATTAACCCACTTAGTGGCGATCCCATTGCTAGGCCTTCTCTCTGTGCGTATATTTTATTGTCGAATTGAAACACGTTTTGGTTGAGAACGACCCTCAGTAATCTCACAATCTCTTCAATTTCTTTTACCGAATTGTTGGATTTTAAGTTGTTTTCGATAGTGTTGATTGCTTCAATAATCGGAATATTGGTGTACATGTTAGTTACGTCGAAGGATACTAGCCTGAAGCTAGGTTTCATTTGTAGGGTGTTCAATGCTGTTACTAGTTCTGTTGTGTTCTTTACAGAGTTGTTTTTGTCGTTGGAAAGACGGCATTTTAAGATTTTTAGTAACTCTTTGCTGATTTTGTAATTAGGGGCATTCCTACAATTGAATATTGGTCTCATTGGGCATTCCTTTTTGTGTATTTTTGGTTGTCCCCTCAATATGGAAAAGATACGTAGATGATGTAATTTGCATCTACGATACTGAACTAACAAGCGAAGAAACAATTCTCCAATCCATTAATAGCCTTCACCATTCTATCAAATTCACTAAGGAATCCGAAATAGACCGGAAAATAAATTATCTCGATATAACTATTGAACGTAAAGACAACGACCTTTCATATTCCATATTCCGGAAAGCAACACAAACCTCGCATGCAATTGACAATCAGTCTAATCACCCCAGTACGCACAAACTAGCGGGTTTCAATTCAATGGTGCACAGGGCTTTAAACATACCCATGTCAAAAGACAACTATAATAAGGAAATAAGAACTATTATGCAAATAGCAAAGGAAAACAACTTCTCGCCAAGCAAAATAAATCAAATTATAGCCAAACATAAAAATAAAGATAAAACGATTCCCAAACCGGACAGTAATGAGAAAAAATTTGCGCGTTTCAACTATGTGAATGCGAATACATATAAAATCACTAACCTATTCAAAAAGCAAGGCATAAAGATAGCTTTCACGACGAAAAACACAACCGCTAGGCACCTCCTAAATAGTAATCTAAATAAACGTGACCCGTATTCAAGGTCAGGGGTATATTCTATAACGTGCCAAGACACCGATTGTCAAGCTAATTACATCGGGCAGAGTGGAAGGCGAGTAGACACACGTTATAATGAACATAGAAATGCGATAAGATACGGAACACATTCAGCCGTGTGCGAACATATGTGTGACGCAGGGCATAGCTTTACCAACATAGAGTCGGACCTTAAAATAATCCATCACGAATCGAAAGGCAGAGCTCTTGACATAAAGGAAGCAATCGAGATACACCTAGCCAAACGAAACAATCCCAACAATCTAAATGAACACACGTTCATGGAGAGCTCACCCCTCTTCACGCTACTAAAAAACACACCCTGTCGGAAACAAAACACAATTTAGCGACACAGCCAAGCTAGATAAAAAAGGGGGGAAATTAAGGGGTTTTTAATAGGTAAATGTTAGCTGGATCAGGTGTACGATGTACTTTTCTTCTGCAATAAACCAAGGCCCATATTAGAGCCAGTATTAAAGGTGCCGGGACGTCCTCGTAAGACCGTCAACGCTTAGTTCGAATGGGTTATGCTCCACGCGTGGCGAGGACTAATCCACGGTCTTTAATAGTTGTAGATCCACCTCATTCAATAACATACATCTTATCTAGGTTGGCAACACCTCACATAAACACATCGCGATCACTCCCCACAGCACGTAGGGACAGGGGGGGGGGGGAAGGCAGGGAAAAACCTGTCGTTAAGATAACCACCGCAGTCGACCGCACAGCGAGTTCAAGTGAGCACGGAAACTGCGAATAGCTGTAGTACGGAAGACAATCAGATAAGTAGTTAGCCTAAAATTTTATAGTTTAACCATAGTTTTTAGCCATATAATCTCTCTAAAGTACAATCTCCGGATAGCCATCACCATTTAGCATTTCACCTAACATATATACTGCATTTAGCATACACTGACAGTTGCAGTACCAATACTGCAACTAAATAATTGTACATATTGTAAATATTTTCACCTGTATTTCAAACATAGATTTTATAGCCTAAGTGTATTGGATCTGATGATGATCGCTTGACGATCGAAACTGGTCATCCTAGTGTTTTATTAATCTCATGTAATTTATTTCAGGATTAGGGCATAACCCATCTCTTTTGGGTACATTCGTGTTGACCGACTGAAAAGCACTAAACTCTTGTTTACTAAGGCAACACTGAAAATATGGCTTCAAACACCACAATGTTCACGGCTAGTCAGGCAAATCGTGAAGCCAAGAAATTCAAATCACTCAGGCTTAAACTCATGAATTTAGACAAGTCAATTTGGTTCAACAAAAAATGTATAGAACTAAACCTCACCCCTAAATACGTACCAATTAAAACCGTACCGAACACACCAGCCTCGATCATTTCAACTAAACAAGCCAAAGCGCTTTGGATAAAAAACGAATTAAGATTTGCATACATAAGAAAGCAAAAAATTAACCAACAATTATACGACATTCAATTGCAACTAAGTAATTTCTGGCACGCAGCCCAATGGGACAGCTTCACCGAACACCTACATGACACCATCAAAATCAGAGCAACGAGGAAGCATGAAACGCTAGAAAATAAATTAAGAAAACTAGGAGAAACACAGAACCATCAATCTAACGAACAACACACGAATAACAATGAATTCAATTTCCACAGCAGAGTAAACAACAGAACGAACGTAACCTTTTCTCAAGGTGAAATGAATATGTTAGACAAAGGTTTGAAATACAACTGCACAGACGCACACACGAACCACAATATAAAACAGTTAATCACAGATATTGAGATAGCCAGTCACAAGCTCCCAGCAGAAGACAGGGAATTAACCAAAAATCTCGCCACCAACGAAGCCAAAAAAAATCCTCAAACGAGAGGGCGATAGCAATAACAATCAAAACAACAAAAAAATCAAAGAAATAAAGTCGTTGAAACAAAAAATAAAAGAACATGACTTAATCATCACAAAAGCAGATAAGGGAAACACTACAGTAATTTTGAACAAAACAGAATACATTGAAAAAACAGGCGAATTCCTAAACAACAACGAAATCAAGGAATTAACAAAAGACCCCACCAACAAATTCCAAAAACAAATAAAAAGTGCGTTAAAAGAAACAGAATACATACTGACCAAAGCCGAAAAATCAAAACTAATAAACATGAACCCGAAAATACCGTCATTGAGGGGACAACCAAAAATACACAAAAAGGAATGCCCAATGAGACCAATAGTCAATTGTAGGAATGCCCCTAATTACAAAATCAGCAAAGAGTTACTAAAAATCTTAAAATGCCGTCTTTCCAACGACAAAAACAACTCTGTAAAGAACACAACAGAACTAGTAACAGCATTGAACACCCTACAAATGAAACCTAGCTTCAGGCTAGTATCCTTCGACGTAACTAACATGTACACCAATATTCCGATTATTGAAGCAATCAACACTATCGAAAACAACTTAAAATCCAACAATTCGGTAAAAGAAATTGAAGAGATTGTGAGATTACTGAGTGTCGTTCTCAACCAAAACGTGTTTCAATTCGACAATAAAATATACACACAGAGAGAAGGCCTAGCAATGGGATCGCCACTAAGTGGGTTAATCGCTGACATCTTCATCAATGCACTAGAAAATGCGTTCTTAGAAAAGACTTCAACAAAGGAAATAGTAATATGGAAAAGATACGTAGATGATGTAATTTGCATCTACGATACTGAACTAACAAGCGAAGAAACAATTCTCCAATCCATTAATAGCCTTCACCATTCTATCAAATTCACTAAGGAATCCGAAATAGACCGGAAAATAAATTATCTCGATATAACTATTGAACGTAAAGACAACGACCTTTCATATTCCATATTCCGGAAAGCAACACAAACCTCGCATGCAATCGACAATCAGTCTAATCACCCCAGTACGCACAAACTAGCGGGTTTCAATTCAATGGTGCACAGGGCTTTAAACATACCCATGTCAAAAGACAACTATAATAAGGAAATAAGAACTATTATGCAAATAGCAAAGGAAAACAACTTCTCGCCAAGCAAAATAAATCAAATTATAGCCAAACATAAAAATAAAGATAAAACGATTCCCAAACCGGACAGTAATGAGAAAAAATTTGCGCGTTTCAACTATGTGAATGCGAATACATATAAAATCACTAACCTATTCAAAAAGCAAGGCATAAAGATAGCTTTCACGACGAAAAACACAACCGCTAGGCACCTCCTAAATAGTAATCTAAATAAACGTGACCCGTATTCAAGGTCAGGGGTATATTCTATAACGTGCCAAGACACCGATTGTCAAGCTAATTACATCGGGCAGAGTGGAAGGCGAGTAGACACACGTTATAATGAACATAGAAATGCGATAAGATACGGAACACATTCAGCCGTGTGCGAACATATGTGTGACGCAGGGCATAGCTTTACCAACATAGAGTCGGACCTTAAAATAATCCATCACGAATCGAAAGGCAGAGCTCTTGACATAAAGGAAGCAATCGAGATACACCTAGCCAAACGAAACAATCCCAACAATCAAAATGAACACACGTTCATGGAGAGCTCACCCCTCTTCACGCTACTAAAAAACACACCCTGTCGGAAACAAAACACAATTTAGCGACACAGCCAAGCTAGATAAAAAAGGGGGGAAATTAGGGGGTTTTTAATAGGTAAATGTTAGCTGGATCAGGTGTACGATGTACTTTTCTTCTGCAATAAACCAAGGCCCATATTAGAGGCAGTATTAAAGGTGCCGGGACGTCCTCATAAGACCGTCAACGCTTAGTTCGAATGGGTTATGCTCCACGCGTGGCGAGGACTAATCCACGGTCTTTAATAGTTGTAGATCCACCTCATTCAATAACATACATCTTATCTAGGTTGGCAACACCTCACATAAACAAATCGCGATCACTCCTCACAGCACGTAGGGACAGGGGGGGGGGGGAGGCAGGGAAAAACCTGTCGTTAAGATAACCACCGCAGTCGACCGCACAGCGAGTTCAAGTGAGCACGGAAACTGCGAATAGCTGTAGTACGGAAGACAATCAGATAAGTAGTTAGCCTAAAATTTTATAGTTTAACCATAGTTTACAGCCATATAATCTCTCTAAAGTACAATCTCCGGATAGCCATCACCATTTAGCATTTCACCTAACATATATACTGCATTTAGCATACACTGACAGTTGCAGTACCAATACTGCAACTAAATAATTGTACATATTGTAAATATTTTCACCTGTATTTCAAACATAGATTTTATAGCCTAAGTGTATTGGATCTGATGATGATCGCTTGACGATCGAAACTGGTCATCCTAGTGTTTTATTAATCTCATGTAATTTATTTCAGGATTAGGGCATAACCCATCTCTTTTGGGTACATTCGTGTTGACCGACTGAAAAGCACTAAACTCTTGTTTAAAGTTTTGGCTGACTGTTCAGAGTGAATCGGCTTTGAACACATAAGAGAGGGAATATTTTAAGACTTAATCTCTGCTCACCTAACATAACCTAAATTTACCTAACCTAACCTTGTCATATAGGTAAGAAACGGGTCAAGCTATGCTTTCGACTACCGAGTTTCAGCTACTTTTCAAGGTTACTCTCCCGAACATTGCCGGAGACTGCTGATAAACACTTATGTTCCCACGGCGGCGGTGCGCAACGACTTACATGATGCGCTTCCCCCTTTTCATTGATCCCTGTTGATTTGTCCCTTTGGACTGGTCCCTGTTGACTAGCCCCTTTGGAAGGGCCCTTTTTGAATGGAGTCATTCTTGACGGGTCCCTGTGGACAGGTCCTTTTGGCTGATCCCTTTTGGACCGGTCCCTTTGGACTGGTACCTATGGACTGGCCCATGCAATTATCCAAATTATGTCAAAGGGTCCGGTCCAAAGGGATCAGCCAAAAGGACCTGTCCACAGGGACCCGTCAGGAATGACTCCATTCAAAAAGGGCCCTTCCAAAGGGGCTAGTCAACAGGGTCCAGTCCAAAGGGACAAATCAACAGGGATCAATGAAAAGGGGGAAGCGCATCATGTAAGTCGTTGCGCACCGCCGCCGTGGGAACATAAGTGTTTATCAGCAGTCTCCGGCAATGTTCGGGAGAGTAACCTTGAAAAGTAGCTGAAACTCGGTAGTCGAAAGCATAGCTTGACCCGTTTCTTACCTATATGACAAGGTTAGGTTAGGTAAATTTAGGTTATGTTAGGTGAGCAGAGGTTAAGTCTTAAAATATTCCCTCTCTTATGTGTTCAAAGCCGATTCACTCTGAACAGTCAGCCAAAACTTTAAATATGTATTTATCATTACATAACGAATTAAAGCAAACTTAATTAATTATGAATGGCGTTTTTTGTTACTGTTCAATGTAGACAGAATATATGCATTAAATGATAGACACAAGACAAAATGTTTTGATTGTTGACTTGCGTTATTGATAAATTGGTTTATTGTTAGGGGCAGTGCACACTTTCCATGTCGATAATTCATATAGGCTAGAAGGATGGTGTTGCAAACTTCTAATGTGTATTTCCAAATTTCATGCATAGTCTATTTCATAGAATTTTCCTGTAACTTAAAAGTTCATGCTGATTTTGTCTTTGTGTTTGACATTGCAACTACAATGGTTGATTGGATATTCTTTGTCAACTTTCAAATCATGTATTTCATGTCAGATATGTTGGAATTTGTGTTCATGTGTGAAGCTATCAAGTACCGATACCTAATTGGTTACACACAACTGTTTCTTAATGAAAATCTGATGTCAGATATGTTGGAATTTTTGTTCATGTGTGAAGCTATCAAGTACCGATACCTAATTGGTTACAAACAACTGTTTCATAATGAAAATCTTGATCTCTGATTCATTGGAGAACTGTTTACGCTTGTCTGAACCAAGACTAACTGACTACTCACTGCTAAGGTTTAGAAATTACATTTACTCAAATCACATTCTGGTAAAAAAGATCATGACTACTATAAACTGCTACCACTCTTCCACCACTTTGTTAACACTTTTCTACCATTTGACTCTCACTTTTGCTCTTACTTTAAACTGCACATACTACAAACTATCATTTTTATTATCGAGTTAACTTTACTAGAGGTTAGTTTATGCTCAACAGTCGACATGGAAGTATCAACGACTAGCTATGGTAAGCCATGTGCTTACTATAAAGGATATGCATATATTGTAAAACGAACTAATAAAAATGGAACTGTTATTTGGTGCTGTTCGAAACAACGATCTAAAAAGTGTCGAGGAATGATTAAAACAAAAGGCTCCAACATACTTATTTCAATCGATCATCATTGTAAATCTCAAAATAATACTCATTTAAATGGACAAAATACTCTAACCAAGGTAAAAAAAAGCAAGACCAAGAAAAAAATAGTGTGGCTCAAGATAGTGCTTTGTTTGTTAAAGAGCATTTATTATCTCCTGAAAAAGACAAGTTAGGACAGTCGTTAACGTCTAAGAAACCTCTAACACTATCAAAGACAACACAAACTATGCCAAAGGTTGTTGCATTGCAAGATGAACAAAAAGGATTAGATAGTAATAGTGATGATGATTATATTGATGATAATTATATTGATGATGATAACCATGATGATGATGATGATGATTATGATGATGATGATAAGGAGGAGGATGATAATGGTTTACACCCAGAAAAATCATTTGTTAAATTTGTTTACTGGAACAATCCCAATAAGCTAATCCAGCGGCTTCAGTACTTGCATACCTGTAAACAGGCTGGTCATACTAAATATGAGGAAGAACTTTTGGATATAGAAAATGAGCTTCGTAATGCTAAAATTATAGTGTAATGAATCCATGTAACCGCTTAAACTATTTCTTAACAATACATGTAATATTTTCTACCACATTGCTACCACTTTTCTAGTTTGCTACCACTTTTCTACCACTTTGCTACTACTTTTCTACCACTTTTCTACCACTTTTCTAGTTTGCTACCACTTTTCTACTACTTTGCTACCACTTTGCTACCACTTCTCTACCACTTTGCTACCACTTTTCTACCACTTTTCTACCACTTTTCTACCACTTTGCTACAACTTTGCTACCACTTTTCTACCACTATGTTACCAATTGTCTACCACTTGTCTACCACTTTGCTACCACGTTTCTACCACTTTTCTATCACTTTTAACTGTACATATTAAATATAAAAGCCAACGCTAAATAATTCTATTACCAGAACAGAGATAACCTTTGTAGTGTGCAAATCATACTAACAGGTTAGTTACTACTATGGAACTTACTACAACTAACCGAGGTAAACAACGTGTACTCTATAAAGGCTACTCTTATAACTATAGACAACAAAATGTAAAAGGAATAATATTCTGGCGATGCTCAAAACAGAGGTCAACAAGATGTCGAGGCAATATGAAAAGTAGAAATGGTGTGGTTTTAAGTGTGAGTGATCATCAATGTAGTGCTCCAGACAAAACACTGATGGTGTTGGCAAAAAATTATCAGAATGCTAATAAGTTAGTACAAGAGAAAGATGTTGCTACTCAAAATAGTGCATTGATTGTTGAGCAACGTTTAACCCCTGTTGTAAAAGTTATGTTGTATCCATCTTCCACGCCTCAAGAGTCATCAACATCACAGACTATGCAAGAGGTAGTGTTGTTGTTGTTTTAAGGGGCTGAACTACAAAGTCATCTGCCTTGTTATGCAAGTGGATCGAAAAGGACTAGATAGTAATAGACAAAAGAGAGTTGTAGTTTGTATATAACTATTGTACAAGTACTTACATTAAATAAATAAAAAAAAGTGTGTGGGTATTGTCTGTTTTTCTTAATTTCTATCCCTATGTCCCACTATTAATGCAATTGTTAACCATCAACAGTCTCTGACTATGTTCGCAAAGAGAGTGACCTTAAACAATACACTCTATCTATGGTTTGTGTACCGAGTACACAATAATACAGTGTGGTCAAGTCATGTTGAGGCAATAGTTATATCAGGTAAGGTATTCGAACCCTTGCTTTCTTGTACAGAAAATTTGAACTTAAGTCAAACACCATAACCACTCGGTCAACCTGACAGTTACTAATTTAATTATTTTTGTGGACTTGAGTGTTTATAAAACTTTTTCCAGTATACATTGACTAAACCACTTGTTTGTTTTGAAATATAGATTTTGTTTTGTTTGACCATAACATTGCAGTTATGAGTCTTGTGAACTGGGTGTTTAATATAGGGTTAAAGGCATTTTAAAATAATTTTAGAAAAGCTCTTAGGTATCGTTTCATGGGTTTTAGTAATGTATTACTGTTCGTTGACTAACATTTACCGTTACACAACATTATTTTGGTGATCTCTACATGTTGTTGTTTGAGTCGTCAGTCTTTTGACTGGTTTGATGCAGATCTCCATGCCTCCCTACCCCGAGCGAAACGTTTCATCTCTATATAACTACCACACCCTACATTCAAGGCTATCTGTTTAACATATTATAACCTTGGATCCCCCCTACAAGCTCTTGGGTTCAATTCCTAGATTTAACAAAAACTTTTAAAAGTGGTATGACAACTAAAACTAGTCTACTCAGTCTCGAGTGGTCCAAATAAGTAGAGAGGGGTTGATTCACACCTCAACCATAGAGCACCATGTTCTTTTTTATAATGATAGCCATTTGTTCAATTTCACATTTCACACATTGCAATTTGTCAATTTTCCATTTGCATTTTTTAAAATGACAGTTTGATGTTTTTCAATTTCATGATATGGAAACATGGATTTTTCCATTTTCATATTTACACATTTGTCAATTTCCCATTTGCATATATTTTCTTAAATGTCCGTTTAAGGTTTTTAAATTTTGTCTATATGGAAACATGGATTTTCCAATTTGCTGTTTACAATTTTTTTATATATTTATTTTGTGTGTATGTTGAAAAACGATATTTCCAAAACAAGATTTTTATTTTTCATTTTATGATTTTGTAAATGATCTTAATGTGAGTGCTTGACCATGGCAATAATACAGTCTATCTATGTGTTAGCGGAACCATAGAGGCTTATTACTACTGCAAGTAAGAATGTTTTACAAAAAACGACTATCTACCACTACATTTGAAAAACAAAACGATTGAAAAAAATCTATTTTCCATTCATATATAAGTGCTAATACTCCCTCTCCCCACCCTACCTCACCGTATTTTCTCTGGTCAAACAACCAATGCTACCCACACACACACACACAAGCTTTCTATATATCTCTCTCTATATATATGTTTTCTCTTGTCCACGAGATAAAAATTATGGTTGCTGGATTGTATCCTGCACTGTTTATGCGACATACCTTTGCCAGTTCATAAAAACCGTTAGGTATTTCTCTACACATAGCGATTTTCCCACTGCTTTTGCTTGTTTGGCTTTCTTGCAGTCTGGTATGTGATAGGAAGCATTAACTGTATGTCAAACCCAGTCCACGTTTGTATTTGTAATCTAAGTAATAATTTGAAAAGAGACATGTGTAATCAGTTTTAAACATTATCTCTGCTTTTATTTGATTGTTTATGACATGCATATTAACCAAAAATCAAACCCTAGTCTACCTTAGTGAAAGGCTAACAGTTTAACCACTGCGTCACCATACCCTTTTTTCTTAGTTTGATTCGTTCTAGGCCTTAGAGCTAGAAATCGAGTTAAGATCTCCAGTGAAAGAGGCACATGTGCTCACCACTATAGCACGTAATGTTTAGCTGGTAACATTAGACAACCGAAAATGATTGTATTTCTGTTAGCCAAGCATTTCTGTCATTTACCTACTGTGTGAGCTCTGCCAGCAAGACAGTTTAGTTTAGAACAAGTGTGTGTGAGTGTGTGTATAGATTATTAGCCTCAGGTATTTAAAGCTTGTTGTGTGTAGCGACCATCTTGTCCCAGTAACCACTGAGCAAGTTTTAACAGTCAACCCATAATAACTGCATAGGATGGTTGTGTGTGGTTCATGTACTTGTGTGTGTGTGCATTAGCATCATGCACTAGCTTTACCTTACCCTGTATAGGTAGAGCGTTATCCCTTTCCTTTCTGACATTACCAATGCCCACATTCAACCACAAGTTTTACACTTAAACCATTGGCTTGTTCTTGATTAAGTTTGGTTCGGTTTGGTTGGATTTGATTCAGCTTGGTTCAGATTAGTTCAATGTAGTCACCATTTCGGATTTTAGCTATCCTATTTAACCAATCAATTAAAGATTGACTACTCTTATTTCTTGAATCGATTAATCAGATTTTGTATACACCATTTGTCATTTATTATCCCATACCTACAACCTATACTCTCTCTGTACTGCAGTTTGATCTGAAAACAAGTTCCAATGGTGAAAGATTTGTCAGTCACCATACATGTAGCTTACAATAATTCTTTCACTACCTAGCTATGTTTCATCACTCACTGTAAACATTTCACATGTCCATATCCGATTATAAGTTTATAAAATCTCAGGTCGATGACCTTGATGTATTGGGTATTTTTGGGTAAATTCATTAGCCATGGGAAAGGGTTGACCATTCTAAGTCCTATGACACCTCACATGTTGATATCCGATTATTAGTTTATAAAATCTCAGGTCAATGACCTTGCTGTTTTGAATTTTTGAGGTAAATTCATTGGTCATGGGAAAGGGTTAACCATTCGTAGTCCTATGACACCTCGCTTGACCCTCTCTACTGATAAGTTTATAAAATCTTAGGTCAATGACCTTGCTGTTTTGGGTATTTTGGGTAAATTCGTTGGTCATGGAAAAGGGTTGGCCATCCTGAGTCTTGTGACACCTCACTTGTCCCTCTCTGATTATTAGTTGATACAATCTTAGGTTAATGACCTTGCTGTTTTTTTGGTAAATTCATTGGTCATGGGGAGGGGTTGGCCATTTTAAGTCCTATGACACCTCACTCGACCCTCTGTTATTATTAGTTAGCGAGATATTAACGAAAGTGCAGTTAGGCCCTTTTGACAAAAAATGAATAATACATTCAAAAACAGGGCGTCACCACAAGTCCAACGACCCCTCATACAAGTTCCTAGCTTTCTTAGTTCATAAGATATTAAAAAGCCGATGACCTATTAGTTTTTGGATCTTTGGTTGATTTGTAAAAAAAAAACGTATCTATAAATCATTATTCAAAAAGCCCGCCCTCTTACAAAAACCTCAATTGCGCATTCGTAAAACAAAAAACAAAAATGATAAATCATAGCGGCATTCAGTTGTATGCATGCACTTTATGTGGAACGAGTTTAATTTCATATTGGCATATAAACTCCCACATGTTGCACATGGAAAGCGACTTTTACCTAAAAATTATTATTTCACCCCCTAGTAGGGGTAGATTTTATTTTTGAGTGGAAATAAGTTATCCATAGGAAAGGGGTTGTCTGCCGGAGTAATTTGACTACTCGTACATGTCTCTAGCCTTATTCCCACCACTGCCAAAACAGGTTGTGACTTGTTAGCTCTTATCGTGCACGTGCACATGTGAACATCTGTGTGTTAGATCATATTACACATGAACTCGCATTTCCTCACGTATGAATCAAAACAGGATGTGACTTGTTTCACAAGGAGAATGCTAATAATGACATCTCACACGTGTTCACATGTATTTCATCACTTTCCTTTCATATCGTTATTACATTTTAGTAGTGGGGGATTAGTGAACAACGTCAATTCAACACACACAAATGTACTTAGGCCCTTTGACATAATTTAAATAAATTCATGGGCTAGTCCGTAGGAACCAGGTCAAAGGGACCCGTCCAAAGGGCCAAGGACTCGTTCACAAGGACTTGTCCACAAGGACCTGTCCACACAGACTTGTCCACAAGGACTCGTCCACAAGGACCTGTCCACAAGGACTTGTCCACAAGGACTCGTCCACAAGGACCTGTCAACAATAACCCATCAACACGGGCCCGACAGCAGGGGGCTCATCAACAATAACAGGGGCTCTCACCTCAAGGCCTAACATGCCCCTCTTTGATTATTGGTTTGCAGAACAACGTTACATTCCATATCGGCATTCAAACTCTCACATGTTGCAATTGGAAAGAGAGATTCTCAAAAAAAATTAATTTCACCCTCTAGTAAGGGTAGGTTTTATTTTAGGGTGGAGATACAGTATGTTGTCCATTGGAAAGGGGGTGTCAGCCCGAGTTCAACAACACCTCATTTGTTAAAATCCAACCATGGGTTCGAGAGATATCGCACCGCCGCCATCTTGTGTGGAAGGTGTGGAGGTGGAGGGTATAGAACCCCTACAAAACCACTACTTATAGTAATTCTGCTTAAACTGTGACTAGTCCACATTTTAATATGTATTGTTTTCCCTTCTAAAATTAGGGAATGGTACATTTTCTAATTATAATGGAGTTAGCTAATTGTGTAATCCAGACTTCGTTAATGCGACCTGTGCAATTTTTGTATATTACCTGTAGTAATTTCTGTTTAAAAATAGCGGTGACTCCCGCTTGTAATTCTGCTTTTTCTCCTGTTATGATTAGGAATTTAATCTATTTTTCATAGATTTTCCTCTTTCAAAAATAATATTCTATTTTTTTGTGTTCTATCTAACTCATTTAGCAAAATGTTGCATTCAATTGCAATCTTATAATCAACCCTTAAGGTAAACCTTTTCTATTAAGCTTGGCAAATAACCATTATAAGTAGTTTTTCCAATAGGGGTCTCAGACTTCCAATTTGCTAACCTCTTATTTTAGCGTAAAAAGCTACGTTCTTATCTTTATCGCTAAAAATAAGATTTAAACGTATCCATTGTTCATACTCAACATTTATTGATTGTAAAATAAATTATTTCCATATTTTGTTTTATCTCTTTCGCTACAACAACAGTTAGGCAGGACCTTCTCATCCCTGATTCATCCCCCAAACTTAAGTACTATTTACGAAAAAACAACAATTTTCGTAGAAGTAAAACCTTTACCATTTGTTGAATTAGAAACGAAAATTCAAATAACAACGTTCTCAAAGTTTCTCTTAGTGGTTACAGCTAATCCTAGCAAACCCCAAGACAAGTATAGCTAGCTCTGCAAGCTTCCTACTTGTAGAGATTTTCTCTCTGGCTTGTGTTTTGTTTACAAAATCTTAATGTTGTTTAAATTAGGTTTGAGATCTTTCTCAGTTCTAAACTTTTAGTCGGCATTCTGCTGGGAAAAGCTTAGTCTACCTTCAGTGCAACAATTGGCATTCATATAAGATTTTCACAAAAAACAATAACAACATCGCTAAAATCATAAAGGACAGTTTGTCTCTTCACTCTCTGGGAGCAGCCGGTTGGTTTGCAAAAGATCCAACGGTGCCTAGAAATAAAATTATTATTGCAAATTCAAATCTTTCTAGCATTCTGGAATGCGAAATAATATCCAAACTTTCTAAAGGGAAAGTTAGTAAATCCTTACCTTTTGGCTTACTTTGTCTTGCCAGACTACCAACCATCCCCATAGTACTGGAATACCGGCTCGGGAGGGAAAGAGCACTCACAGAGCGCTTTCAGGCAACCTCAAATCAGGCTGCGCTCTCCGTTTGCCTTGTACAGGACACCTCTAAATTTAGGCATCCCATAAGTCCTGCACAGCGAAATTCCCCTTTTATATACACGTTTACTTAAACTTAAGTGTTGGATTCTCATCCTATCTACCAATACTTGTCTCTACGCCGAAACCCATCTCCTTTTCTCATTTATCATCTTCCCTTAGGTAGTGTTAATCCTCAGCAAAAACCTACCAGTGATGGCTAAACTAGTGTATTGGTAATTGGGGCAAAGGTTTGGGTAGGAGGCGGCCATGAGCTGAATCTAGGTACCATCCCAGCAGTTGCTTGTATTAGAAGTCAGGAAACAACGAAAAACCACTTTTATATTGGTTGGGGCACACAAGGATCAGTACATTGTATTACCTCAGTGAATCTGTACCGTACTAAAAAGAGAGTGATGGTTTTCGTGTAAGGAGTGCTTTAGTATTGTACCAACCGTATTTCAATTCGTTGTCTGTATATACTTGATTATATTTTTCTGTATAATGTATTATTTCATTTTGTGTCTTGGATTGCTTGTGATTTGTTTGCTACATACAGAATCATTGGGTGAGAAAGAATCTGTTTACATTCACAGATTTGGGTTATTCAGCAACAAAACACAGCTCAGGAATTGACAACAAATCCCCTAGATACAGGAACACAATAGGGGAAGTTCAAAGTAGTGGATTTTCCTTTACAAACTCACATCACAGATATTTTCTGGTCACTGCAGCAAGTGATATAGTATTGCTCACATCAGAAACAGTTCCCGTCACAAATCTACTATATATTTGTCAAATACCACTCACTCATTCATCACGAAATCTGAGAAACCACCAACGGATTAGAATGAAATTTGGTATGCAGCTTCCTCAGGGGCCGTAGGTGATCGCTAAGAAATGTTTAAAAAAATTCACTCGTGATCATGGTCAAACCACGAAAACTGCGATTATATGAACAGCTTCAATAATGTCTAAGTATATTGTTGCCAGACTATGCAGGCTGCATCACGTCGCCCGTACCAGTGTTCTGGTGCTTTGCAGCTGTGTGGGTGCACGAGGTAGACAACAATCCCTGTGTCACTGCCGTCCCCCCTCCCTCAACTCAAGCCCACAGACGGCAGTCAGCACCCATTGTGTTGTCAGCTCAGTGTGTTCTTAACTGTCATAACGGGCACGTCATTGTTGTCTGCGCTCCCGAACTTTACCTACCCTCTCTGTTCAAACAGTACTTCTCTGTAATTTCTGTTTGTACTTTGTACTTTCACCATCACTTCATAATCATCATATTTCATTATATATTAGCCTTTAGTTGAAGTAACTGTAGAGTTCCTTTGTTTGTTGGATTAGGTTCGGCGTTCTTCATCATTTCTTGGTAGTACATAGTTAGTTATAATGAAAATTAGATTTTGGTAACAGAAAATTACCTTAACAACATTAATTTTGTTAAGTTAGGCAAGGTCTATTCCATTTATCAGGTTTTTTTTAAGTAGAGATTTGTTTTATTACTTTAGGTGTATTCCATTTTCTTACGTTAGGTGTATTCCATTTTTTCTAGATTTAATAGTAGATTTTGGTAAAAGAAAATTACCTCTACCAACGTTAATTTTGTTAAGTTAGGCTAGGTCTAATCCATTTATCAGGTTTTTTAATTAGAGATTTGCTTTACTATGACAGGTGTATTCCATTAATTTTTTTAACCTTAGGTGTATTCCATTTTTTCTAGATTTAATACTGTTTAAGTTAGCAATTTATTACAACTCAAGTTGATTATTTTTCTTTCTGTACTCACAATTTAGTTTTTAGGCTTTAATTAAATTTATTACTCAAGGGATGTTATTATTATTATTACTATTTTATTTTGCACTTGCTGTTCATTGATTGTTTTCACGATGGCAGCAGTAGAATTATTAAAGGTAGATGGCACCCAAGTTCTCCACCAAGTCTATAAAATTCCCGTAGATGGTGCCTGTCTCTTCTCTGCCCTATCTTACGCAATTTATGGCAACATATCACATGCACATACAGTGCGTGCTGATATTGTCAGACACGCCTCTAACAACTGGGAAAGACTACAGGTGTATTCTATGACACGAGTTTGCCAGCCTTACCTAAACAAGGCTGAATATGTATCTGTTATGTCTATGGCTTACACATACGGTAAATCTTTCGAATTGCAAGTAGCGGCAGAGATTTATCCTTTCCAATTCCAGGTCTACTGTAATCGTGTACTCCGAACTGGAAATACGTATGGTTCTGCAGATTCTGTTGAAAGGTTCAGGTTTACGGGAGAGTTCACGCAGGGACATTTTGATGTTCACGAGCCATTCACACCTACAATTTTACCATGTGAACACCCGCTTCTCATTTAGCCTTCTTCATTAACATCATCTCCTTCTACGGTTGACCCCGCTTTTTAATGACCCTGATGATTTGCTTCCCTTAACACCTGGTCATTTCCTTATAGGCACTTCTCTTTCTTCCCCTTCCCCCTTCCTAACTCTTATAGAGATTCTAATTTACCGATTGTTTGGCGTAAACTTGAAGCTCTTCGTAATTCTTTCTGAAAAGGGTGAATATTGGAATATTTAACTTCTTTGCAACGGAGACAGAAGTGGCTTTTTTCTAATTCTGACATCGAAGTGGGGGACCTGGTTCTTGTTAGGGATGCTCCCCCTCCCTAGTGTAGATCGCTGGAAGAGTGGTCGAGTGTTACCCGCGAAGGTATGGAAGAATCAGAATAATTAGGATCTTGACCACAAATGGGCACATTACAAGACCCATATCTTTAATTGCGCCCCTTCCTCTCAACCTTTAACATCGAGTTTCTGTTCTCTGCTGGTGTCTCTCCCCCCGTATGGTGTATTCTTTTGAATACACGTTCAGTCAGAGTTAGCTTTTGCTGCTCTTTGATTTATCTATTTTATTTAATTCCTTCTTCGCAGACACCAACAGTGATCTCTCTGTATTTCTTCCTTCCATTAAACAGGGATTCATTTTGTCTTTGAGTCTGTTCTACATATATATCTTCTACGGAAAACCTAACGGCATCTTTCAGAAAACCAATGAAGTTCCTCAATATCTCTAAGCTCAAGAGGACTTGCTCACCAAACCACCAGGCGTCGTCATTGTCACCAGCTAACATCTCCATGAAGACTGCTTCATGAAGAAAATTTATATTTATGAAGATTCTTTTATTTTGCCATGTTGTATATTATGATATATATCTCTTGTCTCTTACCCCCTCTCCCTTGCTTCTCCTTCCCTTTCCCCCTTGCTACCTACCTCTGTCGTGTGAGTAATCGCTCTCACTTCTCATAGTTCGACCGTCGAGTGTACAGTGCAAAGCCCTCCCACGGGCCAGTCTCCTGTCCTTATGAGACATTTTTAAACCAGATGGCATGTCTGTATTTTAAATCAACGGTCACAAGTAACCATCGCCTGCTCTACACGAAAATGCTAAGTACAAAGCTTCAAGGTTTTTAAACATATTATAATGGTTTTTAAAAGGGCTAAATGCTTTTAATACAATTTTATCGACAGTGTGGGGAATTGCTCACTATTGTGCAACAACCGTCTTCGTGGGATCTTCGTTGTCAAGCTTTAGCTATCTAAGCTGGCTTTAAAACATAAAATTCAGTACTTCTTGTACAAATTAAATGGGAATACCTTCCTACACCGAGGGATTCATGTTAAATGAGCCACTGTCTATAAATTAACTTTTTTCCACAGAGGGAACGCTCTTGCCCTATTTAACTGTCATCATGTCTCTGGAACTTTCCACATGAACCAATCATTCTACCAGTCAAGCAATCTAGTATTTTCCACTCCAAATGAGGGAATACTTTTCCTCACCGAGGAATTCATGTTACATTAACTGCTGGTCAAACCTAATTTGCTTTCAACCGTGGGAAATTAACCTCATCATTCGACTGCAACCCATAAACTTTCCAACGCAATAAACTTGTTCAAGCTCAAACTAAACTGAGTGTTCTCCATAACTGCAAAAACTTTCTTTTGTTCTACGAACTTACATACACTACAATAGTGAAGTTTTTTCCACTTATCAGTGCTTCGAATTTGTGTGTGCTAACTATATTCCGCGCCGCGTTCGATGAGAGCAATACATTCTGGCCAGGACTTTATCCTAAAGTTCCTCACTCCATTTCCTAAAATACCGTTTACTAACCCAATTTAGTTTAAGATCTTCATCTAGCTAAATAACAAAGAGGCCTCGCTTGAAATCAAGCGCCCTCCCAAATTTGTTCCATTTCTCATATAGTCATTCAGCTTAAACTGTGGCTAGTCCACATTTTAATATGTATTGTTTTTCCCTTCTAAAATTAGGGAATTGTACTTTTTATAATTATAAAGGAGTTAGCTAATTGAGTAATCCAGGCTTCGTTAATGCGACCTGTGCATTTTTTTGTATTTTACCTCTAGTAATTTCTGTATAAAAATAGCGGTGACTCCGCTGTAATTCTTATAATCTTATAATTCTTATAATCAACTCTAGAGGTTAAATATCTTTTCTATTAAGCTTGTTAAATAACCTTTATAAGTAGTTTTTCCAATAGGGGTCTCAGACTTCCAATTTCTAAACCTCTTATTTTAGCCTAAAAAAGCTACGTTGTTATCTTTATCGCAAAAAATAAGATTTAAACGTATCCATTGTTCATACTCAACATTTATAGATTGTTAAAAGAAATTATTTCTATTTTATGTTTTATCACTTTCGCTAGAACAACAGTTAGGCAGGACCTTCTCTTCCCCGATTCATTCCCCAATCTTAAGTTCTATTTACGAAAAAACAACAATTTTTGTATCAGTAAAACCTTTACCATTTGTTGCATTAGAAACAAAATTTCCAATAACAACGTTCTCAACGTTTCTCTTAGTGGTTACAGCTAATCCTAGCAAACCCTTAAGACAAGTAATTCTAGCTCCGCAAGCTTCCTACTTGTAGAGATTTTCTCTCTGCCTTATGTTTTGCTTGCAAAATCTTAATGTTGTTTAAATTAGGTTTGAGATCTTTCTATGTTCTAAGCTTTTAGTCGGCATTCTGCTGGGTAAAAGCTTAGCCTACCTTCAGTGCAACAATTGGCATTCATATAAGATTTTCACACAAAACAATAAAAACAACGCTAAAATCATCAAGGACACTTTGTCTCTTCACTCTCTGGGAGAATTCGGTTGGTTTGCCAGAGATCCAACGGTGCCCACAAATAACATTATTATTGCAAATACAAATCGTTCTGGCATTCTCGAATGAGATAAAATAAAATCCAACCTTTCTAAAGGGAAAGTTAGTAAATCCTTTCCTTTTGGCTTACTTTGTCTTGCCAGACTACCATCCATCCCCATAGTACTGGAATACCGGCTCGGGAGGGAAAGAGCACTAACAGAGCGCTTGCAGGCAACCTCAATTCAGGCTGCGTTGTCCGCTTGCCTTGTACAGGTCCCCTCTCAACTTAGGCATCCCATAAGTCTTGCACAGCGAAATTCCCTTTTTATATACACATTTACTTAAACTTTAGTGTTGGATTCTTATCCTATCTACCAATACTTGTCTCTACGCCGAAACCCATCTCCTTTTCTCTTTTATCATCTTCCCTTAGGTAGTGTTAATCCTCAGCAAAAACCTACCAGTGATGGCTAAACTAGTGTATTTGTAATTGGGGCAAAGGTTTGGGTAGGAGGTGGCCATGAGCTGAATCTAGGTACCATCCCAGTAATTGCTTGTATTAGAAGTTAGGAAACAACGAAAAACCACTTTTATATTTGTTGAGGCTTACAAGGTTCAGTATATTGTATTACCTCAGTAAATCTGTACCATACTAAAAAGAGAGTGATGGTTTTAGTGTAACGAGTGCTTTTGTATTGTACCAACCGTATTTCAATTCGTTTTCTGTATATACTTGATTATATAGCCATACGCTAATAATAATAATATATTTTCTGCATATTGTATTATTTCATTTTGTGGCTTTGATTGCTTGTCATTGACTTTTGATTTGGTTGCTACTTACAGAATCATCGGGTGAGAAATAATCTGTTTACATTCACAGATTTGGGTTAATCAGCAACAAACTACAGCTCTGGAATTGACAACAAATCCCCTATATACAGGACCGCAATAGGGGAAGTTCAAAGTAGTGGATTTTCCTTTACAAACTCACATCACAGTTATTTTCTGGTCACTGCAGCAAGTGATATAGTTTTGCACACATCACAAACAGTTCCCGTCACAAATCTACTATATATTTGTCAAATACCACTCACTCATTCATCACGTAATCTGAGAAACCACCGAACGGATTAGAATGAAATTTGGTATGCAGCTTCCTCAGGGGCCGTAGGTGCTCGCTAAGAAATGTTTTAAGAAATTCACTCGTGATCATGGTCAAACCACGAAAACCGCGATTATATGAACAGCTTCAATAATGTCTAAGTCTATTGTTGCCAGACAATGCGGGCTGCATCACGTCGCCCCTACCAGTGTTCTGGTGCTTTGCAGGCAGTGAACTGTGTGGGTGCGCGAGGTGGACAACAATCCCTGTGCCACTGCCGTTCCCCCTCCCTCAACTCAAGCCCACAGACGGCAGTCAGCGCCCATTGTGTTGTCAGCTCAGTGTGTTCTTAACTGTCATAACGGGCACGTCATTGTTGTCTGCGCTCCCGACCTTTACCCACCCTCTCTGTTCGAACAGTACTTCTCTGTAATTTCTGTTTGTACTTTGTACTTTCACCATCACTTCGTAATCATCATATTGCATTATATATTAGCCTTTAGTTGAAGTAACTGTAGAGTTCCTTTGTTTGTTGGCTTAGGTTCGGCGTTCTTCATCATTTCTTCGTAGTACATAGTTAGTTGTAATGAAAATTAGATTTTGGTAAAAGAAAATTACCTCCACAACGTTAATTTTGTTATGTTAGGCTAGGTCTATTCCATTCATCAGGTTTTTAAGTAGAGATTTGTTTTATTACGTTAGGTGTATTCCATTTTCTTACGTTATGTGCATTCCTTTTTTTAGATTTAATAGTAGATTTTGGTAAAAGAAAATTACCTCTACCAACGTTAATTTTGTTAAGTTAGGCTAGGCCTAATCCATTTATCAGATTTTTTAAGTAGATATTTGTTTTACTATGACAGGTGTATTCCATTAATTTTTTTACCTTAGGTGTATTCCATTTTTTCTAGATTTAATACTGTTTAAGTTAGCAATTTATTACAACTCAAGTTGATTATTTTTCTTTCTGTACTCACAATTTAGTTTTTAGGCTTTAATTAATTTTTATTACTCAAGGGATGTTCTTATTATTATTACTATTATTATTTTGCATTTGCCGTTCATTGATTGTTTTCACGATGGCAGCAGTAGAATTATTAAAGGTAGATGGCACCCAAGTTCTCCACCAAGTCTATAAAATTCCCGGAGATGGTGCCTGTCTCTTCTCTGCCCTATCTTACGCAATGTATGGCAACATATCACATGCACGTACAGTAAGTGCTGATATTGTCAGACAAGCCTCTAACAACTGGGAAAGACTACAGGTGTATTATATGACACGAGTTTGCCAGCCTTGCCTAAACAAGGCTGAATATGTATCTGTTATGTCTATGACTTACACATACGGTAAATCTTTCTAATTGCAAGTAGCGGCAGAGATTTATCCTTTCCAATTCCAGGTCTACTGTAATCGTGTACTCCGAACTGGAAATACGTATGGTTCTGCAAATTCTGTTAAAAAGTTCAGGTTTACGGGAGAGTTCACGCAGGGACATTTTGATGTTTACGAGCCATTCACACCTACAATTTTACCATCTGAACACCCGCTTCTCATTCAGCCTTCTTCATTAACATCATCTCCTTCTAACGCGGAAATCCTCCTCGAGTCAGTGCCTTAAACTAAATCAAATAGAGGTTCAAAACGTTGAAAACGATTTACTAACAACATCCGTAGAAAAAGTTAATTAAAGCTGTAAACAAATACGCGAAAGTACATCCTGAAGTAAGCTATAGGGCAGTTAAGAAGTATTTTGAAAGCAATCAGAATATCAAAAGGAATGAAGTGGCCAAATATACAAAGAGCCACCCAGAAGTAAATAGAAAAGCTGTTGTTACACATAATTTTAAAAGAGCTCAAGGCAAGATTCTTCCATGGACAGTACTAAAAATGTCCGGCTTTAAATATAATCCACAAACTAATTATTCTGCGAACAAAACATTGATTATTGGCTCCCAGATGAGTAGGGGAATGGTGGCGGTTCTAACTAATGGTGTCAGCAGTTGTTCAAATGCGCGCGCCTGAGTCAAGTAAGATGGCCGATATTTCGGAATCCACGGATCGATTTTGATAAATGTGTCGTCATAGGACTCGGGCTGACATTCTCTTTCCAAAGAACCACTTGTTATATTTTTCATTTTTTTTGTTTTTGTTTTGTTTTTGAAAGTAGACGATATTTAGAAAACACAAACGTAGTAGATCGTTGTGCAATGATTCAAACGAACGGCCTCTATGTCCTTATTGTTAGAACAAAAAGTTTCTTTTTTGTTATATTTTTGAAAAAAGTCCAATTTTGAAATTGTTATAGTTTGGAAACTGGGAATTTGACAAAATGTCTGTTTGACACAAATGAAAGATCTATACCCCCTCCACCTCCAAATAAATGTCAAGCCTCTAGGGCAAAAACTGTACAGTAGGGGGATGAGGACAGTTCGAACGAGTCACCTACTTTCCTATGAAGCTTGCCGATATCTCCCGAACGCCTGGTTGGATTTGGACGTGTGACGTGTCAAATCGCTTGTCTCGAAGCCCTCTTTATTTTGGTAATAGGTTCAAGTTTTTTTAGAATGAGGGAAACAGTTTATTTTGTGAAAAACAAGATTTTAGACGATTTGCTATATCTCTCAAACCAATAACTCTATAGACGTGTACGAGGGTTCATAAGACTCGGGCTAAAGCCCCCTTTTTGAGTATAGTTTTGAAATTTTGATAAAGGGCTTCACGACACTTATTGAAAAAATTAAACTTTATTTTTTTACCTGTCTAAAATTTTTATGAAGAGTGGTTGTAGATAGAGAGAGACGATACCGCAGAGCGTGTGTTTTAACAATGCTATTACTGACCACAGTGGCCATGCTAAATAGAACAATCGATATTTCGGCCGGTTGATTTATGACAGGGCGAGGGTTCGTTTTTCAGATATTTTACGCTGAAGGGGATCTTTAACGTGTAAACGATAATGTGTTACATGACAAATAATAATTCTATGATTAGATGAAGGGCAAACAGAACTTGGTTCTATGTTGGTTGAAGCGCGTACAGAAAACAAACCTGCTGGAGAGCACACTGACAGGATGTGAATGTTATTTTAGCTTATAGGAATGTGCTGACCTGCCTTGACTTGACAACAGGTGCAATGGAAAACTACATAGACGCAGAGGACGCTTGAAGGTCAAATCGCCAATTTTCCATTTACAGTTTTTAAAATTTCTGTTTAAATTTTTTTTAAATTTCATAATATGGAAACATGGAGTTTTCAATTTGCTCTTTACACATTTGTCAATTTTACAATGTCCCATTTAGAGTTTTTTTAAATGTCAGTTTTATGTTTTTGAATTTTGTCAATATGCAAACATGGATTTCCCAATTTTGTTGTTTACTATGTTTTTTTATTTAGTCCATGTCCAAAGTTCATATTTGTGAAACACAATTTTTTATTACATATAACAAGGCTGTATACATTATCCCAAAGCATATAGGTCATAAATGGTTTATACTATTCTTTTGGCGACCTTGTTTTTGCTAACTAAGGCTAATTTATTAAGATTACTAAAAGTCAACAGTTGGATTGGGAGTGGGAGGTGGGTAGTAATTAAAATGTACAAGCAGTATCAATACAATATTTTTTATTAATTTCAATAAATAAATTAACAATATTTACACATAATACATTTTTTTTTGTTATAAATTTAACAGTTGGGTTTTATTTTTTATTATTATTTTTGAGTATCAATACCATTTTCCCCCTTTTGCTTGTCATGTTTTTTTTATCCACGAGGCTTGTTGTAGATCCTTTTATACCAATATCTATTACTCTTGTTCTTAAAAACTGGGTAAGTCGCAATGGTTTTATAGATGAAAAACCTTTATCCTCTTCTTTTTCATCATCATCATCATGATAATCATCATCATCATCATCATTATTGTTATTACTATAATTATAATCACTATCATTATCCTCAACATCACTAGAACTATCCAATTCCTCTTGTTCCTCTTTCACAGAGTCCTCTTGTAGAGTCTGCGCTGCTTGTGATAGTGTTAAGGATTGTTGAATGATGAGCTATCTTGAGCAGCAATATTGTTTTTAGAACTTGCTCTTTAGCATTTTCATGATTGTTTGTAAACAGTAACCGTGGTTTGTTTGGAGCACAGCACTGATCAATACTCACACTTAAAACCTTTCCATTTTTACTTTTTAGGTCATCACGACACCCTTTTGACCCCTCTTTTGAGCATTGCCCGAATATTATTTCTTGCACATTCTGGTGATTATAGTTATACGAGTAGCCTTGATAGAGTGCACGTTGGCTCCCGTGTTGGTTGTAGTAAGTTCTATAGTGGTATCTGACCTGTCAGTATGATGCTCACACTATAAAGGTTACAAATGTTCTGGTAATGGAGTGACAATATTCTTGCTTAGGGTCCTCTAATATACTCTTTTCAAGGCCAACAGGTGCTTACTGTGTAGTACAAGGCTGTGTGATGGTCGGTGAGACTGTCTTTCACGATGTTAACACTATCAAAAGGTAGTAGTCAACTGAAAATATGTTTACACCCTACTCAAGTTTATCAGGTACTTACTGCATATCCAAAGGCTATACACTCGTGGGTTAGACACTTTTTCTTGCTAAGGACCCCCTATATTCCCTACACAAGGCTATACATGTTAGTTCTAAACACTTAGTGGTTAATAGTATATTAAACTTATGTACACAGCTTATACAAGCACGTTTTTCACGCGGTAAAACTTTACCAGATAGCCACATACGACACGCAAAGTATGTTGCCACTATCTAGCGGTGACTATGAGAACTACCTGTACGCCCGACATAGTACCTATTGCTCCATATCAACACTCACTGAACAACCACCATGCTATCTAGCGGTCGATATCAACACACACTCATCTACCAGCATGCTACCTATCGGTCAATATGACAACTTACTCAACTACTAGCATGCTAGCCGATAATGAACACATTTGTTCTTACCACTAACAATACACACAGTGGGTTTGCTTTATCGTTTAATACAAATACATCTTGTTAAAATAATGTAAAAAGTTAAATGACGCAATTGTATGGGGAATGTTGCATTAACTTAAATGTAATACTATGGTAGTGTTTAACATTTTACAAATCAGCTTATGTATTAGTTTATGTGTTGGGTCTTATGTTGACTTTTTGTGTTGGCTTATTCTGTATACAGGCTTTTATGTTGGCTTTTATTTATTTATTTATTTATTTATTTGGATTTATTTTGCTTCTAACAGGCATATGCCAAATAAAAAGAAACACATGTACATTTGGTTACACAATTCTATCAAATTATAATATAATTGACAGACATAATGCTGAGATTTTAATGCAAATTAATTCTACAACTAAATACGAAAATATAATAATTCTGTGCAGGTAATTGGTAGGAGGAATGTACGAGTTCATGTGATCGCACAGTAGGCAGAAACAAAGGAACTATGTGTGTAACTGAATAAGTCGAGGTTGTTTGCTATTGAATACGTCATTGTATAATCGAATAGCTCTTATTATTGGGGAATGTTTATGCTGTTCAGTTCTAGTTCTTGGGCAGTAAAATGTAATAAACTTAGGTCGAGTTGAGGGAGGTGGGACACATAAATTAAACTGTGATATTAAATACGGACTATACAAAAGGTTATTGAATACTTTGAAAACAAAAACAAGAATTGCAATTTTTCGTCTGTTAGCCAGAGATGTATAATTCAGGTAACTTAGAAGATTTCCATAGCTATCATATTTCAGTTAAATACCCGTCATTTTATACTGCAGATATCTTAGGAATTTATTCTGAACCATTTCAATTTCCCTAATGTAGTTCAAGTACCAGGGATTCCAGATGCTGGATACATATTCTAATCTGCTTCTAACAAAATAATTGAACAATAATTTTATACTTTTTGGGTTGACGAAATCTTTAGAATTTCTTCTTATAAAACCTAGCATTTTATAAGCACTAGCTACCATTTCATGAGTGTGCAATGAAAATGTTAGTTTTGAATCAAAATGGACTCCTAGGTCTTTGATAGAATTGTTAATAGTGAGATACGCATCCAATATCCGGTACCGAAACATCACCTGGAATTTGTTTCTAGTAAACTTCGTAACTGAGCATTTCTTTATGTTAAGGTTCAAGCGATTTAATTTACTCCAGGATGCCACATTATTGAGATCTTCTTCTAGTAATTGACAGTCCTGCTCTGTCTGAATATTTCTAAAAATGTTGACATCGTCCACGAATAACAAAACGTTTGAATATTTAATACACCTTGTAAGATCATTGATAAGCAGTAAGAATAATAGAGGGCCTAGGTTTGAACCTTGTGGGACGCCTGATCGGGCATAGTATGAATAGGATTCACATCCATTGCAAGCAACAAACTGTTTTCGTTCACTGAGATTTGAGGGGAACAACTTCAGCAAATTGTAGGAGAAACCATAATACGCTAACTTATTTAAGATGATATCATGATCTACCTTATCGAATGCCTTCGCATAATCTGTATAAATTACATCAACTTGACTTCCTTTGTCCATTGCTGCTGATACTTTGTGAGTAAACTCCATTAGATTAATTACTGTTGATCTTTTAGGCATGAACCCATGTTGAAAGTCACTTATAATGTACTGTACGTACTGAAATATATGCTGATATAACAATTGTTCAAAGAGCTTTGCAATGGCTGACAGTATTGCCACGGGTCTGTAATTATCAAAATCAGACTTATGTCCAGACTTATGTATGGGACTTACCCTGGTAATTTTCCAACGACTGGGAAAAGTACTAGTTTGAATGGCTATATTAAATAATATAGTTAAAGGATAGGCCAGCACCTCTGCACAGCCTTTGATTATGTATGGAGGAATTAGGTCTGGGCCAGCGGCTTTCTTTTGATTCATTTTTAGTATCGCATTCTTAACATCAGAAATACTAATCTGTTTAGAATCCAGTACATCAAACAATGGGTGTATGTCCTGGTCACTTGCACCTAAATTGTCTTACTTAGCCCATTCCTTGGAATAAACTGACGAGTAATAATCAGCAAAACCGTTGACTATCTGCTTATCATTTTCTAATATTTCTCCATTAATTTTCGTTAAGGGTATTGCCGGGGATCGTTTCTTGTGTCGAATAAATGCCCAGAGGCGATTCGTGTCCTCTCCAATTCCATTTTCGACATTACGTACGTATTGCCGGTAAGCGGACTGAATATCACGTTTTAAAATTTTCCTGAGCTCTTTAAACTTTTCGCAATGAATGTCCTTGTTGGCCTGTTCCCTACGCATTTTCTTTCGATGGTAAGATTTTCTTCGGATGTTTTTTATTGTATCAAAATTAAACCAGCATGGATACAGTTTGGTCCTCTTACTAGTGCTTACAGGTACACTAGAATCCAGAGCCTGATAGAAACGGGAATAAAAATTATCTACCGCCTCGTCTACATGGGAAAATTGCGAGAGATCACTCCAATCCAATTCTTGTATTTTTTTATAAAGTTGTTCGAAATTAGCCTTTTTAAAATTGTATGTATGAGTTTGGTGAATATTGTGTCTAATTTCTCTCTGCCAGTATCGTACATTAATGTTTAAGGGGGGATGATTATTGTCTTCCGGTACAAGGGGTTGTTCCTCTCTATTGACAACAATAGAGGAGATGGTGGACAGTACTAGATCAAGTGTTCTATTATTCACATTCACGATATTATTAGAACTTTTCATGTTCATCATATTTATAAAATTATTTAAGGAGGTAGAAAGCCGAGATCCTGTTTTTAAATCAAAAGTTGGGGTTATTTCCGGAATGTTCAAGTCTCCGAAAATAAGAACAGGATTGTTGCTTATGAGTGAGTTCGATTCTATACTTGTGAAAAATTCCTCGTATTTCTCTGCCTTCGACTCCGGCGGAAAGTAAACTGAACAGATTACTATGGTAAAATAGTTGTCAATGAAGAGTTTCACACAAAGGACTTCCGTTTCCAGACCCAGGTCAATCTCCACAGCTTTATACTTGTTATGGACAGCGAGGACTACACCCCCTCCTAGCCTCTTGCCGGTTATATTTTCGTCACGGTAATTTCTAAATACGGCATACCTCTCATCAAAGAGCTCAGACGAATAGATTGACGAAATGAGCCAAGATTCTGTTAAAACCACTATACCGTAGCTCTCGCTGGTCATATTTGTATAAAACTGAGTAGTTTTAGTTTTCAACCCCCCTACAATTTTGATAATATAAATTTAGCGATTTATAAGAAGAAGACATTTTACTTAAATGAGAAGAGAGGCACCTGCAGTGTGGCTAGGCCATTAGTAGGGATTTCCGTTATGCGAAACAATGGGGCAAGGAAAGAGAAAGGCTCAAGAAACTGTCCAGAAATAATCTGACAGTGACCCTCCAGTACTCTCAGTGTACAATCACTTTAGACCTTACGGGTTGTCACGAATTATGATAGCTTCCTGAGATCATTACTGTCATTTATGATATAAATATTTGACCCCTCACTCTTCCTGAGTTTTATCACACCGTTATGTACCCATAGAACTTGTAGCCGTGTTCCCTCTTGAAGTTCCGCGATAGAGCCAGCAGTTTCTTCTTCTCAGGTGACTGACTTTCATTTATGTAGATTATGTTCTCTCCAGAAAGCCCCATGTGCTTGGTTGACAGGTTACGCTTCACACGCCTTCGAAATATGAAGTCTTCCTTGTCGAATCGCCGGACAAATTTCACGATGATTCCAACATGAGGCTGATCCGGTCGCTTAGGCAAGCGATGACATGCGTCCACCATCTGATTTTCAATGTTCATGTCCATTGCCCTGCCAACGGCTTTAACGGTCTCAAGCACGTCTACATTTTTGGTTTCAGGGACCCCAAATATCTCCACAGTGTTACGGCGTGAATACTGCTCTCCATCCGAGAGGCGAGTCTCCAATGTCTTAACACGGGCCCTGAGATCAGTGTTCTCTTGTTGTAGGGATATAACCTGCTGAGAGATTTCCTTCAGATGAGTATCGTGCTGTTTGATACTCTTCACATTTTCATCTACTCCCTCATGACAAAAGTTCAGAGATTTTGTGAGGTCCTGCTCACGAGATTGTTGTTGTTGCTTCATCTCCCTGATTTCTGCCTGCATTTCTAATAGGAGATTTACGATATTCTCCAATGAATAACTCTGCGCAGCTTTCACACAACACTCGCCATTTCTTTCTACCATGCAGTTCGTGTGGTTCCACTTTTCACACGCTACACACTGTACCATCTTCTTCCCCAGCTCTTTGTCACAGAAGGCGCAGGTCGGCATGTTTCTTAGTGACACAGCTCACTTCAGTAAATAACGATTACACGGATAAACGATGGTACACTGATTAAGCAACGCACACTCAGTTTGTCAAAGTAATTAAAAGGAAGTTTTTTCTTTGCTGTAGTTGCAAAATATTCAGATTAGTACACAAAATAATACACAAAGTTCGGGAGCTGAATAACACGCCACTCTTACTCAGCCGCCATCACACACTACTATGTTGGCTTTTGTGTTGGTTTTTATGATGGCTTTTATGTTGGCGTTTTATGTTGGCTTTTGTGTTGGCTTTTATATTGGCTTTTTTGTGTGGGCTTTGGGCTTTTGTGTTGTTTTATATTTAGGCTTTGTGTTGGCTTATTTGATAAGTTATTTTGTCAATGTACTTAGTAGATTTTTCTCTTGGTTTTGGAAAGTATATCAATCCCTTTTATCACAACATAATGCTTGCTGCCATGCTTGTAAGCAACAACAACAACACACTAAACTTTTAAAAAATCTAAAGTACTCTAAGGTATTCTCAACTCTTAACTTACCTCTATCCCACGCCTGGTCAAGTACATGCTATTTTTGATTTTTTATCAAATAAAGTGAATTGGAAAAGTAGGCTATAAGTTAAAACTAAAAAGAATGATATTAAGTCATATTTTAACTCTCACATCTACGTCTATCCCACTCTTAGTCGAAAAATATTTTTTTTTAAATTTGTCTAAAAAATATTTGGAAAGTAGACTATATTTTAAAAACTTATCTTCCTAAAAAGTCATATATAGACTTTGGGATAATGTATTCAGCCTTATTATATGTAATAAAAAAATTGTTTCACAAATATGAACTTTGGACATGGACTAAATCAAAAAAAATGTAAACAACAAAATTTGGAAATCCATGTTTGCATATTGACAAAATTCAAAAACTTAAAACTGACATTTAAAAAAACTCTAGATGGGACATTGTAAAATTGACAAATGTGTAAAGAATAAATTGAAAACGCCATGTTTCCATATCATGAAATTTTAAAAAACTTTAAACTGAAATTTTAAAAACTGAAAATGGAAAATTGGCATTTTGACCTTCAAGCGTCCTCTGCGTCTATGTAGTTTTCCATTGCACCTGTTGTCAAGTCAAGGCAGGTCAGCACATTCCTATAAGCTCAAATAACATTCACATCCTGTGGGTGTGCTCTCCAGCAAGTTTGTTTTCTGTACGCGCTTCAACCAACATAGAACCAAGTTCTGTTTGCCTTTCATCTAATCATAGAATTATCATTTGTCATGTAACACATTATCGTTTACACGTTAAAGATCCCCTACAGCGTAAAATATCTGAAAAACGAACCCTCACCCTGTCATAAATCAACCAGCCGAAATATCGATTATTCTATTTATCATGGCCACTGTGGTCAGTAATAGCATTGTTAAAACACACGCTCCGCGGTATCGTCTCTATCTACAACCACTCTTCATGAACATTTTAGACAGGTTAAAAAATAAAGTTTAAAAAATTATTAATTTTCCAAAAAAGTGTCGTTAGGCCCATTTGGTAAAATTTCAAAACTATATTCAAGAAAGCGGCGTTAGCCCGAGTCTTATGACCCCTCGTACACGTCTCTAGCGTTATTGGTTTGCGAGATATAGCAAAAAGTCTTAAATCATTGTTTTACCAAAAAAATCTGTTTCCCTCATTCTCAAAAACTCGAATCTATTACCAAAATAACGAGTGCTTCGAGGCAAGCGATTTGACACGTCACATGTCCAAATCCGACCAGGCGTTCGGGAGATATCGGCAAACTTCGTAGGAAAGTAGGCGACTCGTTAGAACTATCCTCATCCCCCTAATGCACAGTTTTAGTACTAGAGGCTTCAAATTTATTTTGGGGGTAGAGGGGGTAGAGATCTTTCATTTATGTCAGACAGACGTTTTTGTAAAATTCCTAGTTTCCAAACTAAAACATATTTCAAAATTGGACATTTTTCAAAAAAAAAAGAAACTTGTTGTTCAAACAATAAGGACGAACGGTCTGTTCGATTGAATCGTTGCACAACGTTCTACCATGTTTGGTTTTCAAAATATCGCCTACATTCAAAAACAAAAATTTTCAAAAAGAATTGAAAATATAACAAGTGGTTCATTAGAAAGAGAATGTCAGCCCGAGTCCTATGACACCACATTTATCAAAATCGATCCATGGATTCGCAAAATATCGACCATCTTACTTGACTCAGGCGCGCGCAATTTAAAAACTGCTGACGCCATGAGTTAGGACCGCTATATTCCCCCTACTCAGGTGATTTGTACATTCTGCAATGCCAAGAAATGGAAGGATGAATCTCCTGGAATGTGTTGCAGTAATGGAAAAATACAGATTCCCCCGATCCAACAATATCCTGAACCCTTGCACAGCCTCCTTAACCATCAGCACCCAGAATCAGAACACTTCCTGTCTAATACACGTAAATATAATAGTTTTTTCAAATGACATCTTTTGGTGCAAAGGAAGTAAAAGAAGGCAATTTCATGCCAACTTTTAAAGTGCAAGGGCATGTATACCATCGAATCGGGAGCTTATTACCATTACCTGAACAGCAGCCTCAATTTCTACAAATTTACTTTGTTGTAGATGAAGACATAGAAAAAACATCCGATGTGGCATCTTCCTGACGTTAAACCTCAGATTGTTCTCCAATTGTAGGATCTGTTACACAAGCGTAATATATACATTCAGGATTTTATAACAGCAATGGAGTCAGTTCCTGATGGCAATCAGGATTTCCGGGTGGTTATCAAAGCTGACAAAAGACCTCTTGGCTAGCACAGAGGCCGCTATAACACCCCTAGCACTAAGGAAGTGGTGGTTTTAATTGTTGGTCAGGAGTTTGAGAAAAGGGATATTGTACTCCACGGCAGAGATAGCAGGTTGCTTCGTATTAGTGAAACACATCGCGCGTATGATGCTCTGCAATATCCGCATATGTTCTGCCATGGAGAAGATGGCTACTGCATTAATATCCCTCAACTTCACAACAGCACTCAAGCACCATTGAAGAAGACCGTGTCTGCCGCTAACTTTTACAGCTTCAGAATATTTGAGCGTGAGGGTGGTAAGTTTATCTTTTGTTATTTCACAATCTTCTCAATCAGTTTCTGGTTGATATGTATGCAAAGATTGAGACAGAGAGACTACTTTGGATTCGCATCAATCAAAAAAAGTTGAGAAGTGAGGAATATGTGAACCTGAAGGACGCAATGAGTAAAGCTGACAGCAGTTTGTCAGATATTGGTAAAATGGTCATGTTGCCGTCGACTTTCACTGGAGGCCCGCGCTATATGCATGAACGCACTAACGATGCTATGACTTATGCGCGCCATTTTGGACGTCCTGATCATTTTATAACATTCACCTGCAATCCAAAATGGTCCGAAGTAGTCGAGCACCTGAAACAAGGTCAACAACCTCAAGATAGGCATGTTTTGGTAGCGCGGGTATTCTATTTGAAAGTCAAGCACATGATAAGACTTCTTAATTTGAACCTTCAAGGTGTCACATGTATTCCATTGAATGGCAAAAGCGAGGATTACCTCACGTTCACATACTTCTGTGGCTGGAAGAAAAGCTAACTAAGGCCTGAAGACATCGACAAGGTGATCAGTGCTAAGATTCCTGACCCAAAACTTGACTCTGCTCTCCGTGAGATTGTCAAGGCAACCATGATCCACGTCCATGTGGAGTTCTCAACAGGAGTTCGTCTTGCATGGTGGAAGAAGAATGCACCAAGAAGTACCCCATACCACTCGTCTAGGAAACCCAAACCGGGGAAGATGGGTATCCCAAATATCGCAGGCTGCCCACTTCGCAGGGTGAGGTTTCTATTATTAAAAAGTCCTCTCGGCACGCCGGAAGGCGGAGGTAGATTTCACCGGACAAACTTGGGGATAGGCGAAAATAGGCAGAATATGCAGGTTTTCGTAGAAGGATCAGACCTCATTTATTGCGAGAAGGTAATTTGTAATTGGAGATTAATTAACTTTGTTTTTCGTCATTTTATGCTTATTTTAAACATTTTATTGTCTTATGGGAACGGTAATCTTCTTGTCATTTGGGGTCCATTTTTAGCCTATTTTCAATTTTGAAAAAATAGGCTTATGAGATCACCTTTTGTCCGTGTGTGTGCGTGTGTGTGTGTCCCTAATAAAATCTAAACGGCAGGAGCGATTTCAATGAAACTCGGAAAGTTCATAGCACTATTCCCGGCGACCTCGACCGTGCCCTTCAAATTTTGTTACGACTCACCAATCCAACATGGCGGCTGTGCGAAATATTTCAGCAGCATTCAATATCTCCGAAACTATTACCGATATTACCCTGACATTTCCTATGGTGATAGAGGGAACTACTATAAGTTCACTTATGTGACTTTTGAAAACCTGGTGACTACAAAACGAATATGGCGGCCAAGCGAATTTGCGACTTTTAAATAGACGTTTCTCGCGATTTGACCAACCAAACGCAATGAAACTTGGTACAGTATATGTTTATATACATTGTAATGCACCGACATCTAACTTCGTTCAATTGTTTACATAATCACAAGATGGCGGATGTGCGAAATATTTCACCGGCATTCTATATCTCTGAAACTATTAGCGGTATCTCCCTAAAATTTTGTACTGAGATAAAGGGCACTACTGGAAGTCCATCTATAAGATTTTCAAAAACCGGTTAACTACAAAACGAACATGGCGGCCAAGCGAATTTGAAATATTTTAATAGACTTTTCTCGTGATTTAACTCTCTGAGCGCAGTGAAATGTGGTACAGTAAATGATTTTGCAGATTGTAATGCACTGCCATCTAATTTAATTCAATTGTTTACATAACCTCAAGATGGCGGCTGTGCGAAATTTTAAAATTAAGTTTTTATTTCTTGTGTCGTAATCATGCGATCGAAGTGAAAGTTTGAATAATGAACCTAGGCAATAATTGTCCTTGAATGGTACATAACTCTATGGCCTATACATATAACAATCCTAAATGGCGAGCTTCCGAAATATTTAGACGGTTCTCAATATCTATGAATCTTTCACAGCAACCAAACTGATTTTTTTTAATGTTCATAGAGACTATGAACATATGTTCACCTATAGGACTTTGAGTAACCTGGTTAGCACAAATCCAACATGGCAGCGACGCGAAGTATAAATATTTAAATGGACGTTTCTCGCGAATTAACTATCCGAGTGCCGTGAAACGTTGCACGTTAAATGCTTATACAAATATTGATCCACTGGCATCTAATGTATTTCAATTGTTTGCATAATCACAAGATGGCTGCTGTGCGTAATTTTAAAATCTCGTTTTTACTTCTTGTGTTCTAATCATGCGATTGAAGTTTGAATACCACACGTACACAATAATCTTAATGTAATATTACAAAAATAAAAATCCAACCTGGCGACCATCTGAAATATTTAGACGGTTCTCAATATCTACGAATCTGTTACAGCAATTTAACTGAAATATTGTATGTTGATAGAGGCAATTAACATGAGCAGGATATGTGAAAATAGGCTGTATAGTTCTTCGCGGAACTACTTGTTATACTTGTGGTCACACTGTCCTTATGCAAGGTTTCGACACTGATGTGTAACTATGTAACGGTCTGTTACCTCTTCACGCAAAATTATGTCTCCCGCAGAGATTTTGGTTGGTTCCTCAGTTTAGGGGCTGCGACAACGCGGTCATGTAACCCCGTGTACTTAGGGATGGCCGTATTAGTCTTTAATTCAGGTAAGGACTGCAGACGGTCAATTTCAAGCAGTAGTTCCTAATGTTGCTACCAGGTACTACCGTCAACGACACCTAGATGTGAACTTGGCTACTAGATGGCACCCCAACCAGCAACTCGCAACGAACGTTGGAACTTCCCCTCCAAAGGAAAGCATACTGAGGGATTTTAGCGCTCTTAGAAAATCCGACGACTTCGGCCGGCTTTGAACCCGCGACCGTGGGCATAGAAGTTCAGCATGCTACCAGTTACGTCACCGAAGCCGCTTCACACTTAGTCAGATGGAAATACTGAATCTGATCTCGTGCAAGTGCGTTGTCATGGCAACGTCTGATGGCTCATCCCTCATCAATTTAGTAGTGTTGCCATGACAACCACTGATAGCTCTTGGCATTTTCTTATAATTCCGAAATCATTTTTCTCATCCCTTGGCGTAATGGTGGGTCATATCAAAAATTCTTTCAGACAAAAGTTTTAGGTAATTATTAGGGGAATATTGTCCATTTTGTACGGTTTTGATATTGTGCCTATTAAGAGAGATATGATTAATGTTTCCCGAAAAACCCACTTTTTCCCACCCCTTTGGTCAATGGTTGGTGCTATAAAAAACTCTTCAAACATAAATTTTTGGGCTTTATTCGACACATAGTATGAACGTTGAACGGATTCGATATTTCACATATTAAGAGAGTTATAGCAATATTTCACTTTTTCGAAAAAAGCCCCCCATTTTCACCCCCTTCGACCGATTTAGCCCAGTAACGAACTCGACCGAGATTTTATAGGTATACATATTCGGTAAAAAATTCAAAGTGATTGGTGCAAAATTACGGCAGTTATCGTGTACACAAGAAACTGATATACATATATATACATATATATATATATATATACATACATAAATTATACATAAACTTTTGAACTGATGGTGGTTTTGGGGTCTGGGGGATGTGAAACGCGAAGATATGTCAAAATTTTCCGGAAGTCGAAACATGGGACCCATTGCAATAGTTAGCTTTCTAATGAAATCTACCTAAAAGGGAGTGGAAATTGACAATAGCTGGGTGGTACCCTATAACCCCGTCCTATCTCGCACCTTCTGAGCTCATATCAAAGTTGAGTACTGCAACTCTGTAAAATCAATAAAATTCATTTGCAAGTATGTTAACAAAGGTTCCGACCAAGCTACTTTTAGCATCGGAGAGTTTGACGAAGTTGCGAGATATGAATCAGGACGTTACATCAGCAGCTCAGAGGCGGCTCGGCGCATATTCTGCTTCCTCATACATGAATGCTATCCTTCGGTCATGCAACTTGCCGTTCACCTATAGAACGGCCAGCGGGTTTACTTTAATGAAGACGACGTTCGTGACCAGTTTAACAGCCGTCCAAACACAACTCTTCTTGCTTTCTTCGAACTATGCCGATCCGATAAATTTTCTTCCAACACTTTTATATTGTGAAGTTCCATCCTATTTCGTTTGGGAAAGTAAGAAGTTCTGTAGAAGGAAACAAGGAAAGCCAGTCCCAGGCCATCCCGGTGTGAAAAAAGATCAGACCCTTGGCAGAGTATACCCCGTTCATCCTGGTAATGCCGAGTGCTACTACCTCCTCCTCCTTTACATAAAATCCCTGGCCCTCAGTCTTTTACTGACCTCAAAACCGTGGCAGGGGTTGTTCAACCAACATTTCAAGCGGCATATAAAGCACTTGGCTTGCTAGAGGATGATGCGCAATAGTACCGCACACTAGAGGAAGCGTCCTCCACCGACTCTCCCCACAAGATACGCGAGATGTTTGCCATCTTACCGGTGTTTTGACAAGTGAGTGATCCCATCATGCTCTGGAAAAGAACACCAAGACAGCCTCGCGGAAGATGTGGTAAGAGAGGTTCAGAGGAAGTGTGCTGATGTCAACCTGATCATGGGTGTTATCTACAACAGGTGTCTGGTGCTTCTTGAGGATTTAGTACTAAAAATGTCTGGTTAGCAACAGGAACGCTTTGGACTTCCATCGCCTTCTCGAGAACAAGACTCCATCGTTGTTCACCGAGAATATGTTAGTGAAATATCTTACGACACAATTAAGTTGTCCAAAGTGGTTGCTGATAATGTTCCAAAATTGAACAACGAGCAGAGATTGACCTATGACGAAATAGTTCGAAGTGTTGATTCAGAATGTGGTCAGCTCTTTTTTCTGGATGCACCAGGCGGAACTGGCAAAACCTGGCTGATTAATCTCTTGCTCAGTACATTTAGAAGTCGACAGAACATAGTCATCGCGGTCGCCTCCTCGGGTATTGCAGCAATCCTACTGGATGGTGGGCGAACAGTGCATTATGCCTTCAAGCTCCCTCTTAACCTCAGTCGCGCTGTATCTGCCCTTTGTAAAATCTCTGCCGTTTCCTTTGAAAGTCTGCTACGCCACGACAATTAACAAGGCTCAGGGGCAGAGTTTAAAAGTAACTGGCGTGGATCTGAGAAGTGACTGTTTTGCACATGGTCAACTGTACGAGGGCATGCTCCAGAGTCAGTTCTTCTGGTGGCTTAGTCATTCTGCAGCCTGAGAGAAAGACCAGAAATATAGTTTACCTAGAAGTGTTTAGGCGTTAAAAACACTCTCAATAGACATGGCAGTAGGCTAGGGGACCTGCCTTAAATCAAAGCTCCCCGTCGTATATTGCACCCGATTTCCAATTTCAACGCTCCATGTTGCCATCATTATCTTCCACTACAGGAAAAATTTGTATAACTAATGTTATAACGGGATTCCAAATGTTATTGCGGGCGAAGCCGCGGGTAACAGCTAGTGCATATATAAACCAATTGACAGAAACTATAAATAGGCTAGTAAACAAATATTAAAAATACATAAAAATACTATGTAGGCCTACTAGAGAAGCCTTACAGCGGCTCATGGAACTTGGCCGGGTGTTGTCATCCACGGTGGTCTATGGTGTCCGTGGATTTCTCAACCCCCTGTCACGTATACTTTGTTCAAAGTTACACGACAGGCCCACCTCTTGATGAGTAAGTTGGATATTGTTGTTTTAAGGGGTGAACAGCGAGGTCGTCTGCCCCCCTCCCCCCCCCCCCCCCCCCTCTTGAGAGAGGTGCCAATTACAAGAGGGCACGCAGTTCCGCCTGGCACTAACAATGGACCTTTTCGCACGATTCCGATTACATTTTCAAATATCTACAATCGTTATGTGGTTAGGGTGGGCATTTTTCCATTCAAATAAGAACTGGCCCAGTAAAGAAACCGGTCCTATTCCACTTTTTACAATTTGTGAATTTTGATATTCGTAAGTTCTGAGACGAAACGGTCTCTGTAGCTACCATCGAACGGAGATTTCCGAGTTTGAGAAGGTTGAAAACTTACTTAGGAAATTCCACTTCAGAAAACAGGCTCAACGGTCTGGCATTGTTATTTATTCATAGAGACATACAAACCCCTGACGAAGTTATAAAACGATTTGGTACTACTTCAATAAACCTTGACCCTATAATTATCATCGTGTTCAGCGTGTTCCGATTCAACACGGAACTGTAAAATGGGCTGCCTATCCACCCGCAATTGGCTTGAAATCTGCTCGCAGCACGCTAGCGACGGGGCTGAGTTCGATTTCACTTATTGCCGCCTTCTTATGCAGCATTGCGAAGCATTTTGCTGTTTCAAAATATATTACACAGGTTTCACATTAAGTTTGAACGATTTCTGTTTCAGAACTTGTTATTTTACGCTTCTGTTAATGGCTTTAGCAGAGCATTTTTATGAAATAAAATGTTATTTTACAACATAGTTTATTACAACACAATGTATTTTGTGTTGTATTTTATTTACAACACAATTTATTGCTTCTTAACATAATCCCGCGAAACGGGATACAATTAGGAAATGATTAGTTACAAAATTAATCAGTTTTCGATGCGACTAAAAAAGTTAATTTATCACAGACGTTACATCTACTACAAATGGACATTTACATAAGGTGTTCGAAGTGGCGTCCACCATTTTCCAAGTAGAGCGCCACTCGTCGCATGAAGTTCTCTCTTGCGTTCGACAACATCTGAGAAGTGATTCCCGGTAATGACGAGCTCCATTTCTTCGGGTGTTAATGGTGATCTCTAAAATGCTCTCGACCCGACGTAGCCCCAAATGAAGACATCGGGGACGGTCAGATCAGGTGAATGTGGTGGGAATTCTATAAAGCCGCCAATTCCTATCCACCGGCCAGGAAACAAACGGTTTAAAACTTCTCCCGTCAGTCTGTAGGAGAGCGCTGGATGACCATGTTGTTGAAAAAGCATTTTGTAATTGTGTTGTAATAAACTGTTGTAATTTTTTTCCCATAGAAATGCTCTGCAGAAGCCATTAACAGAAGCGTAAAAGTACAAGTTCTGAAACAGAAATCGTTCAAACTTATTGTGAAGCCTATGTAAATATATTTTGAAAGAGCAAAATACTTTGCAATGCTGCATAAGAAGGCGACAATCAGTGAAATCGAACTCAGTCGCGTCGCTAGCGCGCTACGAGCTGATTTCAAGCCAATTGCGGGTAGGCAACCCATTTTACAGTTCCGTGTTGAATCGGAACATGCTGTAGGTTGTGAATCAAAACAATGATGTTAATTCTATCTAAATACTATAAAGTGAGCAAGATGATTGTATCAATACTAAGTAACATAAAATTGTCTTAAACAACATAAAACATCACAACAAATTGGTTGAAAAAGTGATGCCAGACCGACTTAAAACACATAATTTTGCTCTAAATTATAGAAAGGTTTCCCGGGGAGGACCCCCTTTTCTTTGGGAGCTATTCCATCCCAAACACGCGGATAGCCCCCTCCACTCCCCCCCCCCCCTAAAATAAAAACACAAAACAAAACAAAAAAGACAACTCTATATACGCCCCTGGCTGCAGGCTTTTAAATGTAACTTTGAATTCGATCACACACAGCCACAACGACTGATCATTGATGTCGAACTATATATTACAATTAAGTTTGGCGGGAATGAGGGAGTGGTTGAAGGGGGGACACGGAGGGATGTTAATTGGCGCTAACGTGGATCATGTTGCGGCGGTCCGAGGTGCCACACTGGAATTGGATCGCGCGCTATATGGAGCAGCTGAGGCGAGCCTGTGTGCCGCTGTCGTGCTGACGGCATCCACGGGAGATTAATGGTCTTTGTCCACACCTCCGTGACACACAGGTGTCCCCAGTACAGACAGCGTTTACAAGTGAGGCGACCATTATGTATGATGGGCAACAAGGGGACTTAACAATGCATGGTGTCCACAGAATTTTCAATGTCAATTTTCCTGACTTTTCCTGACCTTTCCTCAACACAATTCCTGACTCGCGAATTCATCGTAACATCGGAAAGAAAGTGTATTGAGAATATATACACACATCAAAAAAAGTTTTGCATCACCTCGGTTCCCAGATCTCCGGCATATAGACGTTGACTGTGTATATTGTATCCAAGATACAGTCCCTTTGACTGTTCATAGATGTCACTAAAACTGCTCAAAGATGTAAACAACCATGCATGAGCAGGGCCTATTAGACGGAGGGGGTACGACAGCCGATCAGTTCCAGTCATTCCACCAGGACGAAGGTACGCTGCTCATGTTGTCTGTAGTTCTACCATGCCTAGAAGGTCAATACCGCAGTTCGATCGCGTCCGCATTGTTACTTTGTGTCAAGAAGGGCCCTCAACAAGGGAAGTTTCCAGGCGTCTCAGAGTGAACCAAAGCGATGTTGTTCGGACATGGAGGAGGTACAGAGATACAGGAACTGTCGATGACAGGCCTCGCTCAGGCCGCCCAAGGGCTACTACTGTAGTGGATGACCGCTACTTACGGATTGCCGCTCGGAGGAACCCTGACAGCAATGCCACCATGTTGAATAATGCGTTTCGTTCAGCCACAGGACGTCGTGTTTCAACTCAAACTGTGCGCAATAGGCTGCATGATGCGCAACTTCACTCCCGACGTCCATGGCGAGGTCCAGCTTTGCAACCCCGACACCATGCAGCGCGGTACAGATGGGCCCAACAACATGCTGAATGGACCCCACGGAATTGGCATCACGATCTCTTCACCGATGAGTGTCGCATATGCCTTCAACCAGACAATCGTCGGAGACGTGTTTGGAGGCACCCTGTTCAGGCTGAACGTCTTCGACACACTGTCCAGCGAGTGCAGCAAGGTGGTGGTTCCCTGATGTTTTGGGGTGGCATTATGTGGGGCCGACGTACGCCACTGGTGGTCATGGAAGGCTCCGAAACGGCTTTACGATACCTGAATGACATCCTCCGACCCATAGTGCAACCATATCGGCAGAATATTGGAGAGGCATTTGTCTTCATGGACGACAATTCTCGACCTCATCGTGCACATCTTGTGAATGCGTTCCTTCAAGATAACGACATCGCTCGACTACAGTGGCCAGCATGTTCGCCAGACATGAACCCTATCGAACATGCCTGGGATATGTTGAAAAGGGCTGTTTATGGACGTCTTGACCCACCAACCACTCTGAGAGATTTACGCCGAATTGTCGTTGAGGAGTGGGACAATTTGGACCAACAGTGTCTTGATGAACTTGTGGATAGTATGCCACGGCGAATACAGGCATGCATCAATGCAAGAGGACGTGCTACTGGGTATTAGAGGTAGTGGTGTGTACTGCAATCTGGACCACAAATACTGAAAGTCTAGCTGTATGATGGTACAACATGCAATGTGTGGGTCTCATGAGCAATAAAACGAGCTGAAATGTTGTTTGTGTTGATCTCTATTCCCTTTGTATTTAACGGTTCCGGAACTCTTGGAACCGAGGTGATGCAAAACTTTTTTTGATGTGTGTATATATATATTATTTGCAGCCTCCACCATCCCCATATCTGCCCAACGCTCGCCTTTTTAATCAATTAAAATACAAAATAAAGTAAATTCTAATGCAACTACAGGTGACCTCTCCAGAAATATACTAAAGATGTTTGCTATCATGTCGACAGTGCGCATGAAAGCCCTGTGAATTATGAATTGTTAATGGTGGAAATTGACAGAGATCTCACCCTAACCAAAGTGAAATCTCTCGTGTTTGCCCTATGGCCAAATCCTTCTACTTATGGCTTCAGTGGGGTAAAACACCTACATTGTGAGTATCTAGATTGGCTACGTGGAGATATAATTACCCAATTCTGGGAAATGTCATTAAGATTATTGGTCCTACTCTCAATTCTGTATCAGCCATTGGTCATTAATGAAAATAACCTGTTTCAGTCAGTGATAATTAGTTTAAACTAGCAGAAGTACCCGTTCGTTGTTAACACCAGACTTTATCAATTGAGCTACTGTTGCAATGGTTAGCGGGTTGTCATTCCTTCAAGTTTATCAGAACGACGTTAGTTTTCTGGGAATATCACACACACTGTTAATTTAAGGCCCTAAAAATGTAGTTTTCGGAGACACTTTATAGATTCCCGAATTTTGTGTCTCACATTGAGAAGCGCAACATATGCTTCGGTCGTCCTTCTAGGATAATTTGTATATTTCGCCTATTTTAGCATGTATTGAGAAGTTTTTCTCTATATCCACCCTTCAACTGTATGAAAAGTACGGTGAAGAGTTTTATAAATGATTGGTGTGTCGACTCTCATGGTAACCATACCTAATTTTACGATGCACCAAGCATCCGAACACGAGTTATAGGCGAAGGCTACATAAAGATACACAGAAAGACGGACAGACAATTCTATTGTCTACAACATATTACTCAGATATCCAAATATGGGTATATCTACCACACAGTATCAAACAAAATCATCCTTACGATGAACCGGTTTGTCGACAAAAAAAAACTTAAAATGTGCTCTCAGACTAAATTCTCCTAACGTGTACTTCCTGACGTGAAATAGAATTGAAAGCCTTGTAGACGAAACGCAATACACGTCACATAAAAACTGACCCTCTACGTTGTGCTAGGTGCCCATACATAGGAAGACCCCTTTCATAAATTATGAAGGTTTGTGGTACATGAAAATTCAGGTTCTTTTGCCTCAAATTCCTAAAACCCGCAAAAAATGCTGGTTCAATTCAAGAATTTTCGAAACTAATGTTGCTGTTTGGAGATATAATAGACCTTCTGTACCATATGTCGAACGTGAAAATTGCATGAAAAATTCTAGGTACCCCTTGACCCGCTTAATTGCATTGATGAATTGTACAGTCTACGTTAGTTCCGTGATAACCTTATAGCCATTTGCAAACTTTCACAGAAATGTAAAAAATGGAGTGACATTGCTTCTAACAGAAATAGAAGGAAAGTTGTAAGTCACCCCTTGAGATTTGCATTCCTTCATTAGTTTGTTAAATTAAATTAAATTAGTTTTCTGGGAATATTTCAGAAACTGTTGGATTTAGAGCCTTATAATGTAGTTTTCGAGGACCCATTAGGGACCCCGAGTTTTGTTTCTGGCACCGAGGGGATTTGTCTCGTCGTTGTACGCCATAATACAATACTAATAATAATATAATAGAGGGAGAAATTATAACACCTATTTTTTTATTATTAATGCAGCCAATGGCCATGTACTTTTCTTTTCAGGACGACTCAGGGAAGGGATATTATCAGAGAAAGAAGCATTCAATCTCGCATGAGCAAAATGGAAATGGCCTACCATTTAACTAAGGACATCTATAAGAAAAGGTCAATATCCTTCAACGAAAAACTGAAACATTACTGCAGTGTCATCCGTCCGGAGGTCTTGCATGCTTCTGAATGCCTCACGATGAACAAAAAAAGGCTTGGTCGAGAAACTGGAGGCCAAAGAAAGAAAAATTTTGAGATAGATATTGGGTTCCATCAAAAACAATGGGGAATACAGAAGACAGCATAACCATGAACTATATACTCATGTGGAGAAGATAAGTAACGTCATCCGGATGAGAAGGATACCATTTTTTGGGCATGTGAAACGAATGAGCCCAGCGAGACTGACCAACCGCAACATAACTTACTTTCAGGAGAGGAAAACAGAATGGGCTTGGTTCATTGAACTGGATAAAGATCTAAAAGAAGTGGGGATTACACCAATAGACATTCAGGAGCGTGCCCCACTCAAAAGGAAACTTCAAGCTTGCAAAGGTTTCCAAGAAAAACCGAAGCTGAAAACGGGAAAGATTTAGACCCAGGAACGGAAGGAAGTCCACCGAGAACGAATGCGGGCGTACTGGGCAAACATCAAAGCCAGTAGGAGACAGTTGGAATGACGCGGTCCATAGATGGCCTATACGAAATGAATGAATGAATAATATGGGGATAGGGATATAATAGACCCGTACCACACCTGCAGGTGTAAATCGCGTGAAAAAATTCTAGAGTACCCCTTGATCCCCTTAAGCGCATTATACGTATTGATGAATTGTACGGCTTAATTTGGTTCCGTGATAACCTTCTAGCCGTTTGCAAACTTTTACACAAATGTAATTAAAGGAATTTCATTGCGTCTTACAGCAATAGATGGACCTCGGAGAATCTGTTACATGGTTACTGGCTTGCATTCGTTCATTAGTTTATTAAATGAAATTAGTTTTCTGGGAATATCGCAAAAACGGTTGGTCTTAGGGCCTTAAAATGTGGTCTTCGGGTACCCGAGTTTTGTCTCTCACATTGAGGGGCTGAAAATCAGCTTTGTCTCGTCCTTCTAAGCCTATTTCAGCAAGTTTTTAAGGGGGTAGGCCCCGTTTTATGAGGGGTACGGAGAAGAGTTATATCAATGATAAGTGTCGTGCCTCTGATGGATATCTGTACCAAATTTTACGTTGATACACCCAGCCGTTCTCGAGTTATAAGGGAACAAAATTGTCCACAGACGAACAAACAAACAAACAGACAAACAAAAATATTTTCGCGCGCATCCATCAAAAACAGTCTGAAACGCGTAAACAACTCAATTTTCCGTAGAAATAAAGAGAAAAACAGACAAACTTTCATTTTTATATATAGAGAGATATACTGCACCGCTCGGTGTTGACAGTGTTTTATTGCACAAATTTAGGTTTCTCTCGCTAACCGTTGGAGATATACGAAAAGTGATAAGGGCCTTTCGGATAGAAAATTAAATATTAAAGCTCATGTATGCCATCGAAAGTTTGCTATTTCTTAGCGTTCTCTTTTTATTTGAAATGGAAATATGAAATTTTGAAACCAAAGGGTGTAGTGACGTCACAAATGTCGGTTTTACTCGCTAACCGTTGGAGATACACGAAAAGTGATAAGGACCTTTTGGATAGGAAATTGAATTTCAAAGCTCGTATGTGCCATCAAAAGTTTGCTATTTCCTACCGTTCTCTTTTTATTTGATATAGAAATATTAATTTTGAAACCAAACGGTGTAGTGACGTCACTAAAATGGTCGCCATATTTTAATAGTGCAAAATTTCGAAATCAAAAGTATCCTATATGTAAACCTGGTAAATCAGCTAAATCCATGCAAAATTTCATTTAAATCGGACCAGTTGTTCTTGCGTTATTGAGTAACAGACAGACAGACAGACATGCGCCATCTCATTTTTATATATTAGTATGATAATACATAAATCAAAGTACTTAATAACCTAAACTATAGCGAGGGGGTCGCCACATCCCTACGCCAACACAAAAAAGCGTAAAAAATAGGTAAAAGAGGTTTTTAAGGAAAGAAAGGAAGCTTGTAGTTTAACGTGACCGTTAATCTTGAGATCTCATGAACCACGGGACCTCCTTTTTACGTGGAATCCGAACCACAGGAAATGGCATTTCACTTCGAAAATCTCACATGCATTGACCGGGAATCGAACCCGGACCGTCTTGGTGAGGGGCATACAGCTAGACCGCTGAGCCACCACGCCCCAAAAGAGGTTTTTACTATGATGTACTGTAAAAAGGGAAACATACCATAATGACCAGTGAGTTATTGCTTTTTATCTTCAGAGATTAGTTGAACTAGTCACATCAAAATATGGCCGTAAAACACAAAATACTGTATGGTTAACATAAAATTCCTGACTTTCTAATACTTCATGCCATCTTTTCCAGACTCACGCCATTTTTTCTCACTTTTTCCTGAATTTTCCTGACCAAGAACAAAATTCCTGATTTTTCCTGCCTGTGGACACCATGCAATGGGACCCAACTAACATTTATCTACAGCAGCATTTTTCCAGACGTCCGCGTCGGGTCTCCTATGGAAAGGGGCGGGGTCAGTGGCGTAACTAAGATTTGCTTCTGGAGGGGGATGAGCGGAGTCAAATCTGAACTAATTGTGTTTTTGGTTCGGTGTTTGTTGTTTTCTAGCTTTTCTTTTTTCTTTTGTTTATGGTTTTGTGTTTGTTTCCTTCTTTTAGTTTTGTTTTTGAGTTTTGCTTTTTTGTGTTTTATTCAATTTGTTTTTGATTTTGTGTTTGTTTTCTGCGTTTGCTTTTGAATTTTGCTTTTTCCTATGTGTTTTTTGTTTTCTGCTGTTTTGAATTTCGCTTTTTCCTTTGTGTTCTTTGCTTTGTGTTTGTTTTCTGCCTTTTTTGAATTCGGATTTTGCTTTGTGTTTTTTTCTGTTTTGCTTTTAAATTTTTCGTTTTTTGTTTAGTTCTTGAATTTTTATTTCCCCTTTGTGCTTTCTGTTTTGTGTTTGTTTTCTACATTTTTTAAATTTTGCTTTATGTTTGTTTTGTGTTTGCTTTTCGCTTTTGTTTTTGAATCATGCTTTTTGCTTTCTGTTTTGATCATATATTTCTTATTGCAAAATAAGACAATCAATGAAAGCAAACATATACGAGATTTGATACCTCTCAATGTGCGCAAGGGGTTGATTGATCCCCCTAACCTCCCCCCCCCCCCCCCCCCCCCAACATAGTTACGCCACTAGGCGGGGTAGTCTTATCAATCTTTCTATAATATATAAAAATGAAAGTCTGTATGTATGTATGTATGTATGTATATATATTTCTTCCGTATACAAATCCACACCGTTCCACCAATCTCAACCAAATTTTGCATGCACATAGTTTAGGACCCCGAAGTAACCGCTGGCTACATGAATTTTCGATAGTCTTTCTCTTTCTCCTGATATCGGCCTATTTGCACTCGAGTAAATGCTAATAAAGACAGAAAATCAACTTATGAGGGAACGGCAAAGGCGGCCATCTCTATGGCAACAGTAGCACAAGACGGGTCTACCAAGTCTCCATCGATCTCGGTAAGAGGCCATGCCACTCAATTTTTCCAACGGCAACACTACCTCAAGAAGTGATCACCAGGTTTCCACCTGTCTCTGTAAGGGGCCATGCTACTCCATTTTCTCCATGACTACAGTCAAGACGTAAACACCGGCCATGGGCCTCCATTTTCTATCCAAACCACGATAAGAACATTAAGAATCTGAACGCCATAAAAATCTGAATACGTAATTTTTTAAATTTTATTAACAGGGGTCGATGTAGTGAAATAAAATTTAATAAAATGCATCGGCTAACCCTACACGCGGCCTAATGTAACAACGGCTATTGATATCATCACGAAACTTAGTATTAAGATTAAATGAGCTTAATTTATTATGTTATTGTTGATTGATTTAAAGACTTGGAGACATCGTGGCCATGTAGCCCCATGAACTTAAGTGTGTAAGCATCTTTTCTGATAACCTGTGTTACTGTGATGGCTGTAGTAGTGTGTGTATTTGTAATTCAGGTGAGGATTAACAAGGAGGTTGCTGTTGCCTTCAGTTAGAAATTATCCCGATATTTGCTTCGAGTAGAAGTGGGAAACCACGGAAAACATCTTCCAAGTTTTGCCACGGGAGGCGCAGTGTACCCCCTTCCTGCTCTCAGACCAGAATTAAAATTTATTGGCAGAGCCGGATTCAAACTCGGACCTCCAAGGCGACAGCCGAGAATGATAGCCGCTAATCCACGTGGTCGTCTAAATGTGACATTTTGGGTCTAATTCCATACTCTTAATGCCGTTGCTATTATGGAAGATTTTGAATCTTTACATTATGGTGGAAGGTATCACGCGCAATATATTGTATTGTAGTGTTATACTCTCCGTTAAGGTGCGTTCTACTACTAATATATTTACGTTTATGTTTTATTAATTGTAATGTTTTTATGCTGCATTCTTTTAATTGTTGACAGTGTTAACCTGTACCGGCTATCTTTTGTATTACAAATCAGGAATACAGTAACTGTGATAAGACTTGACTAAGACTAGCAGAACCAGAATAATTTGTAGCAACCAAAATGAAACAGTAACCAAAAATGATTAACCACGCCATGAACACGTCTTCTTTTCTACTTAAGACATTGGGTTCAGTTTAGAGGTACTACGGCAGCTCCCTATACACTCAATACGTCAAAAAGATGACTATAACAGTAAATGATTTGTACAGAACATTACCTCCTTCACTGCCCGCAACAGATACAGTACCGTAGCAAACCTACAGGTAACTGACGTCACCAATAATTCTCATAGTAATCAATAAAAGCCATAGCCTGGTTCCTTCTGTACTTAAACATGGCTACTTTCAAATTACTAAGTAAATAATATCGTACGTTTTTCGTACATCAAAAAACTAAGTTATATCTATACTAATATATAAAAATGAGAAGGTATTTGTCTGTGTGTCTGTGTATTACGCGATCACCTAAGAACCACTGGTCCGATTTACATGAACTTTACATGGAAGTAGCTGATTTACCTGGTTAATATACAGGCCACTTTTGATTTCAATACTTTGCACTATTTAAAGATGGTGACTATTTTAGTGACGTCACTACACCCTTCGGTTTCAAAAATGCATATTTCAATTTCAAATAAGAAGTGAACGCTAAGTTAGAGCAAACTTTGATGGCATACACTAGATTTAAAATTTAAATTTCTATCAGAATGGTCCTTATCACTTTTCATGTATCTCCAACTGTTAGCGAGTAAAACCCAATTTTGTGCTATAAAACACGGTCAATGCCAAGCGGTGTAGCTGGACGAAATGTTCCATCCTAACTCTACCTCCGCGCAGCACCTCGCCTATCTCCTGTTTTAACTGTCACCTTCACATTTAAATTTATTTATGACCAGTAGCGAAACACGGGTACTTCAGCTAGTATATGTATAAAAATAAAAATTACCAATTTTTAAAAAATTACCCATTCCGTATCCCCTTTTAATAATATCGCTAATATTATAGCGCAACGACGTACCGTTCGTTTGGTGTGCGAAAGAAGCACGTCGGAACTGGGAAGAAGTGATTTTTGTCATGCACATTGCAATTTGTCGGACCACATGGTGCGATTTCTTTAACGTGGTTAAGCCACGAGTTGCCAGAAATATATTTGGGGAACTGTGTGAGTATCCTAAAACAATTTGTTAAAATGTTGAACTGAAAAATGTGCAGAAACAATTTTTATGAAATTGTATTTGTGCGCGAATGCAACGATTTGCAACGATATTGATCGCAGTAGTGGCGCCAGTATGTTGAACACCACCTGCATGTTAGTTACAGACAGTGGCAGACAAAGAGCCAATTTAATACCAGCCTGCAATAGTGTAGAGCCAGTGCTTGGTTAAATTTCAGTACAATTTAAGGAAAATTCTGTGCCACGATTATTCTACGAGGCACCAATATGAAATGTTTTAATCACAACGTGGACGAGATTTTTAACAGCTTTAACATGACGTCCATGATGGAGTAAATTACTCTGTGAGGGGTTTGCTTGTAGCAGATATCCAATGATGAAGAGGAAGAAGACAGTACACCAACTATTAAGGGACACAGAATACAAAACACACGGGTTTCAACACAATCAAGGAACACTAGCCATATTCCTAGATTGTAAACAAGCATTCCATAGAATTATACACATCACACTTATACAGAAAATAATCACTTTTAACAACCCTCCCACATAACACAAACTCATGAAACGCTACCTCACAAAACAAATATTCTACGTTTACATACTGAACACTAACTCCACATCCCGAATTATAATAGGGCCAATCCTGTTCCTATCATACATAAATGACATACCAAGAACACATAACACCAAAACAGCAATATTCGCAAACGATACAGCAATCATGGCGTAATCCAGGGACGCAGATATAGCTAAACGACACCAAGGCACACGTCACACAACTCGAACCTTGTCTTACCCGAAACCAAATACAAGTAAACCTCACCAAAACTCAAACACTACACTTTACATGGCAACAAGCCCACCCAGCCACACCACTACAACTATTCAACTCTAACATCGAAAACTCCAATACCTACACAAATACCTGGGCATTACACTCGACAAGAATCGCATTCTCAACAAACACCTGAAAGACATAATACAGAAAGCAAAGGCACCAATAATATCACTATACCCCCTCATACACCCTAAGACTCCTAGACACCAAAAACATAAAGCTCACATACACAGCACTCGTTTGTCCAGTCCTCACATACGCCTACCCTGTTATATGCTTCCAACCAGCCAGCCACATACAAAGGCTTCAATACACACAAAACTGGCTCCTAAGGTTAGCATCAAACAATCCACAAACGACACACACATTCCAAAAAGACACAAAAACTTAAAATCCCATTCCTCCTAGCCAACCTCACGCAGACAATTAAAGACTTTTACAACAAAATATGCCTAGACGAAAACCCACTCATCAGACAACTAGGCAGATACAACCCAGACCCACACCATTCACGAAAAAGCCAACCCAAGCACATTCTCGTCATCAGAGAAAAGCTTGAACACCCACCATAAAGTATGTAGGCTCTTATCCTTTCATATTTATACTCAAAACCTCGTAGTTCTGCCCCTTAAATCAACAATATCTAACTAACCCACTGAAGTCTCTAGCGAAATGTATAAATGCTGAAACACTACTGAACCAAACGTCCTTAAACGTATGAGTGGACTCCACTTTGACGTAGTCTGTCCGCCGTCAGATACCTACCGAATTAATAGAAAAGATGTTTGAGCTGTTAAGTGTTCATCATCAACATCGTAGATCAACTCCAGTTTCCCGGGTGTGGTATATGAGCTCCTCCATCACCGTCGATCCAAGAACCTTTCTTCGCTCACAATCCTCTCCCAATCCTGGCCTCTCTCCTGTACATCCTTCATCACCAGATCTGTCCATTGTTTTCTAGATCTGCCAAATGGTCTCCTCCCCCTAGGTCTCTTTCATACTCCGTTCTTGCAGTTTTATTGGCACTCATTCTCTGTTAAGTGTAATGTCCTGTCCCTAACCCAGCTGATCATTCTAAGCCCCTGTTTCTTCTCTTCGATAATGAGCATTTGTTTATGTGTAGTAGAAATACTCGTAATTGATTAAACAGGTCTGATTAACTGCTTTTCATACCTGATATTAAACAGACAATCAATGGCATTGAGAGCATGTTCAACATTTCTGAAGTGCCACACTAGTAGGAGAGAACTGGGAAGGTGACTGGAGAGCTGGCGAGAAGCCTTGGACACCAGGTGCCTGCAAATCAGTCGAAAGAAAACCGAGTATTTGCGCCTTGGTGGTGAGGGCAATGAATTAGTGCAAATGGATGGGGTAAGCTTAAGGCCAGTCAGTAGCTTCAAGTATCTTGGGTCAACAATGACTGAAGATGGAAACATACCGTAAATACAGAGATTAACCACATGGTGCAGTCAGCCTGGATGAATTGGAAAAGGTTTTCTGGCATTGCGTGTGACAAAAGGCTCAATATAAGGGTGAAAGGAAAGGCCTACAAGCCAGCTGTGAGGCCAACCATGATGCATGGTGCAGAGACATGGGCAATAACTAAGTCACAATGTCATAAGCTGGATGTGACTGAGATTAAGATGCGGCGCTGGATGAGTGGCGTCACTAGAATTGATCACATCACAAAAGAGAAAATTAGGGGCACAGTTAAAGTAACGGATCTCTCCAAGAAAATCCGGGAGAGAAGACTGCTGTGGTATGAGCATGTTATGCGTCAAAATAACAACTATGTAGGGAGGAGAGCGATGTCTCTTGTTGTGGATGGCACGAGGAATAGAGGCAGACCTCGAAGGAGATGAACTGACAATATCCATGAAGACCTAAAGGAGAAGCAGTTAGGGGACGACGATGTGTGGGACAGAATGAAATGGAAAAGACTTGCCAGAAACATCCACCCCACTTGAAGTGGGATAAGATGAAGAAGAAGATGAAGAAATGACATGCTAATACACTATCGATGGGGTTAAATTATGAGACGCGAGAATTATTTAATTCTGAAAACCTGTTAGAACCAGCTCCAACTCTGTCCAGGTAAGACGTGTATCCCACAAACATTGAAAAACAGGATGTACGTCCACCTGTATTTGATTATAAGAACATAATGGCTTCAAATACATTGTTTAAACAGGGAATGACTCTGCCTGACAATTGAAATTAAGTTCCAAATTGTGGACAATTGTCAGTTCTCAGCATCCCATGAAGGGAACATACATTCGCTATGTATATGTCGGTCCAATCTAAGGCCCAAATGACACCAATCTTCCATTTCTGGAGATCATAAGGAATTTCTGTCGTATGTCATAGACTGTTGCATTGATGTTGATTCATTTATGGGCTTTGCAATATCAAGGTCATGTTGTCCCTTTTACTTACAGTAGGTGTGTGTGTACTCTGTCTGATAACCTGTGTCATTGTAATGCATGTAGTTGTGTGTTTATTTGTATTTGAAGCTAGGATTTCAAAGAAGGTGGCCTTAGTTTTAAGCTAGGAACCATCTCTACTTTTGTTATTAAGTTATTGTTCTAAGGCGCAAAACAGCGAGGTAATCTGCCCTTCTCGGCATTTGTATGGAGCAGAAGTTTGAAAACACGGAAAAACACTTCAAGGTCAGCTGAGGAGGGACTCGAACCGTCTCTTTTCAGCTTTGCCTCACGAGACTGGCCGTGCCCCATTACAACCCTCAGACGAGAATTAAACTTCATGGCAAAGCCAGGAATTGGAACCTAGGACCTATGTATCCAAAATCTCCATGTGATCCCCGGGACCATATAATGCAGAACATACTGTTACTTACTTATCATAATGGCAGAATTTACATTTTGCTATTAAGAATGATATTTGAGAATACCTTTACCACATCCTCTTACAAACAGATGATCATCTTATTTCTTTGTTTGACTGATAGGCCACTTAAGAATAACCCGTACTAAAGGCTCTATCGAAGACTGGTTTTGAGTTGCAAGGAAAGTTAATTTCCACTGTGCGAGTGTCAGATTCAAAACATAAGGCTTCACTTACCAACATTTGTATCATATGAAATGTAAATATAGGCTATTGTAATTTGAATGAAGGCTCACCAAATTGTCCTGCTTGGTCTAACTGTCACTGCAGTATCCGTTTACAGTATCCACACGCACATATATATTCTTATAGAATGCATTTACGTCCAAACAATTAGACACTAAAGACTCACACTGACGGTATGTCATTATGCCTACCATCATCATCTATCAGTATAACTGCGAAAAGAACCACCCAGCTATTTTCAAGCAGATTTGTAAAGGTCATTGTATTATACAAATGAAGCAAAATACTGGTTATTTAGCGTAATGTACTTAATAATATTATTAACTGCTATAGTAAAAATATCAACAAACTATCTTGCAAAATATAGGTGGTAGATAATTTTTATCAAAGACTTGTAATGTCACTTAAAGTGGCTTAGCAATTCTAGCATATTCACTCATTAATTGCTTGGCATCAAAAGGAATAAGCGTCTCTCATAAAATCTTAACCATTTTGATACCAAGTAATTAATTAATGCCTCTTCTGGAAAAATTTCACTGCGTACATGGTACATGAAGAATGCTCTTTATCGCTAAGGGCAACCCACACGTTCCTTGTAAACATCTTCCGTAGTAAATTAAGCTCCTAGCCACTATGGTTTAACATGTGTTTCATCAAATTCTGTTCCCGGGTCACTTGGCTGGGCATACGCTACACTAGTATGACTTCTCACCACCATGTGTTATGATGTGTCATCCAATTAATTTTAAGGTAAAAATTGGCATCGCATGTGCTGCATGAGTATGGTTTGGCGCCACTATGAGATACCATGTGTGTTCAAAGCAACTGTCTGAAAATAAAATTGCTTTCGCATGTGCTACAGGGAAACATGTGTGTAATTAAATGCCCATGCTCATAAAACTTTGTACACCACGAGCTGCACGAGTATTGTTTCTCACCTGTATGGATTAACATGAGTGTCTTCAAATGATCTTCCTGTTAAAATTCTATTTGCGTTCGAAAAGATTAGCTTCTCAGCACTATGGGTCAACATGTGTGACAGAAACGACCCTTAAGATAAAATTTGGCTTCGCAACGGCTATATGACTATGGCATCTCACCAGTATGGGTCAACATGTCTCTCTGTAAATGGCTCTCCGAATCAAGTTTTGTCTCGCTTCTAGTATATGACTATGGCCTCTGACCACTATGGGTAAGCATGTGCGTCTTTCCTATAACATTTGGCTTCGCAACTGCTACAAGAGTATGGCCTCTCAGCACTATGGGTCAACATGTGTCTTTCTAAATGGCTCTTCAATTTAAAATTGGCTTCGCATCTGCTACATGAGTAAGGCCTTTCACCACTATGAATTATCATGTGGATCCTTAAATCATTACTCCAAGAAAATTTGGCTTCGCATGAGGTACATGAGTATGGCTTATCAGCACTATGAATCAAAATGTGTCTCCTCAAATTCTTCGATGAAAGAAACTTGGTATCACATATCCTACATGTATAAGGCTTCTCGCCTCTAAGGTTTAGCTGAATCGTCTACAAATCCTTTTCGATTGTACCTTTTCTTAGAGATACAGTGCTGGAATCAGTACAATGTTCTCCATTAATACATAAGGCGGATGTGGTCCTTACGGCAGGATTCAACGTATCTGGATATATCAGCCTGAAATCATTGGAATTAATATGTTACAGTGCGCTCATAATTATGTTGAATTATCTGAGAATGGTGAAAAAAGGTTTCCAGATGTTCCTTACAACATGATATCCGGAACAACTTTCATTAACATCACTACCAGGAAAACTGTCCTTATCAAGTACCTGGAACTAATTATAATGGCATAGTTTTTACGTCACTTTTAAAAACTGCGGCTTTAAAAGGCACTGAGTTGCCAGAATTGTGCTCCGTAGAGGATCTTTAACGTGCCAGTAAATCAACTGATCTCGTTTTCAGTTTTCAATTTTATGTTTTTCATGCAGTCGGAATACCTTAAAATTGCGTATCTTTTATGCAAACAAAATGGTGTGTCATGTCGGAGTATTTGGAAAATAGGTTTCCTTGATAAATATGTAATCCGTTATATTTAAAAACAAAACAAAGTACACATGTGTGCCCTCTGAAAATATTTGCCAGGATCCAAGATGAGCAGGATCGCAGAATCTTCATGGTTCCCGGCTACTAAAACCACTGAAAGAAATGCCTGACAAAAATGAATAAAAGGAGAGTAGTTTTACAATTTCACTTTGAATTTCACTACTGGGTAAAATATCAAATTCTAAAAGGAGACAGAGATACTTGCGCTTCTGTGGGTATATAGGGTGGAAAAATGTGTTGGGGCCTATAATTACCTCCATAGTACAACTTCTAACCAATTAATATAAATCAAAATCCTTCAATTATAAAAATTCGTTGCAGACAAACGAACTCCTCGTGTCCGACGGTTTATTAGCTAGTGACGATAGAACAATTTAAACAGAACTCTCCTATTCACAAACGAAGACAAAATAGAATTCTACATCTCGAAATCAAAATAATAAATTTCACTCTCAAGAATGAAATAAATCCATCTAGAATGCTATCAGAATTTCCAAAGCCGTCTCGACTTATACTTCCTCTCCGAAGTTCCTTACAATAATTAAAATACCCAACATTAAATTCACAGACCAGATTCGGTTTTTCAAAACTAAACACATTTATATTTTAATCTATACAGTGTAGAAACTCCGCTCCCTCTTTAATAGAAAAAATTATTTACTCTTATCCTGATTGAATAATAGTCAGCCAATAACTAAATTATTGACATCTATTTACAACACTCTTACGACAACCTCATCGCAACATTCTATATATGCGAGTTTTCACTACCATAACTCGTCTTGTCAATTTATCCCACAAAGAAAAAAAACAACCTTTAACTACTGTTCTAGCTTACATCTCATTCGTGATAGTCATGGCCGTTCAATGAAGCCTAGCTCATGCTTAAATTGTCAACTTCAGGATAAATAGAGTAATAAAGATGGTGATAAAACATTGCTTCAAAATAATTACTTCATTCGTGCGTTTTCCGACGATACGTGATCTTTTTATGGTCGCTTTCTAACATAAAATAACGCATCTTTCATCTTATAGAGCTTTCTCATACGTACAAAAAACATGTGGAATGAAACTACACACAAACCCATAACATAGTAAAACACCTGATCCTTACAAGACTCAGTTCCAAAAAAAAAGACCTCTGATTTTAAACGTGCACGAATATCCTCAAAAACAACAACTACCAACTATTTACTGCAGTTACTAATATTCCTAACGATTGAAATGCAATTATTTCATCAAAATAGCATCTTTAGTGCTTCCTAGTTGCAAGAATGGATTCTTCCAACATTCAAAATATGCAGACTATCTCTCTTCCATGTAATATATGTTTCATATACTTGCAGTACCCCAAAGAAATAAAATCCACAACATTCATCATATGTAAATAATAATACAAATTCTGTCCTCCTGCTTATCGTTCATGATTGTTGCAATCAACAATGCTTAATTCTCTCGTTGAAAGCAAAGCATTCTCATTATTTGAGTCAGCAATGCTTCAATTGTTTATTTTAAACCAATGCAACCTTTACAATTCATTTTATAATCGAGTTAACAAAACTTTGACGAGTCTCTGTCACAAATCAAAAATAATACTGTGTAATATCTGGTATTATAAATAAAATAAGTCATCTAGAATGCCATCAGCATTCAACAAAAATCCTTTCTGTCTGAATGAATGAACAAAATCATTTCGCAGCAGAAAAATTGTTCAATCCTGGCTTAAATATCTATCTAAAAGTGTTTTTCACTTCCTAAACGACTTCCTAAAATTAAAACTAACAAGCCATAAATCTTTCCAGCATTACAATATTCGTAGACGGAATAATACGGCAAAATCCTAATCCAAAATTCCTAATGGAAATCTTTGATCTAGATAACTCCCAAACCTAATTCGAAGAAGCGAAATACAAAAATCCAAAAATTGACAAACAGTCGAAATATAAAATATCGAATAAATGGTATCTCATGGAAATTCATAATTTATACAGAAAAAGTACGTAGCCTAATTGGAGTTCACCTCTACCTGATGTTGATATCTGCTGCTGTTGAAAAATATATCAGATGAAAAACCGATCGTTGCTCTGGTGTTAACAGCGATTGGAACTGCTTCTCCTCTGCTCGAACTGCGTCTTCGGACCTGCAATTCCATTCCCATTCGGGACTCGAACTGGGTACACGTTTCAGGATCGAACTGGGTTTCCCTAGTTTTCACATCTTTTCCATTTTTTTTTTTTTTTTTTTGGCGCTGACTTTAACTGATGTTGTAGATGACAATTTTTTAGTGTGGCATTTATGTTACTCCTGAAATTTCAATTATTTTGGCTTAATGTGAGCTGGTTATTCTCAGGTTTTCCATGTTCCGCATGGTAGCGTTCCCTTCTGCATGTTTACTCAGCCATGTCAACTTCCATTTTAATAACGAATGCTGCTCCTCGTTCTACGGTGATGAAATTAATTTTCAAAAATGAATTTGGAAGATCTTTGAGAAATTTCGTCGTAATTCCGCTGAAATATTTACGTCGTAGAACATTTGCTTTGCAAAAGAGTATGCAAAATCGTAGAATAATAATAGTTCGTAAATGTTGGAACTGTCGTAACTTGAAAATTAGGGAATTTAACATAATCCTTCGTAGATAATATTGCCGAAGTTCAATGAATATATTTAAAGAGTAAATTAAACAATGTTCTAATAGTATACCACAAGTCATACAGCTCGTAAATGTTCATAAACGTCGTTCAATTGATAGTGCCTCACTATCGGAAAAATGTTTCGTTTAAGACCACTTCTTAATTGTAACAGATTTCCTTGTAGTCACAAAATACACAAGACCGCACTCTGCGTGATGGTAGTAAGTCTCTATATGCGGCTGTATTTGGCCTCAAAAATACTGTCACACGCACTATGCTCGGGACTCAAACTGTGACACAGACTACCGCTTCAAGTGTCAAGAAAATAATAACGCGCTGATAATCGTGCGTTCTCCAATCGCCAGATTTCGGTAGCGTCATTTTCCAAAAGCGAGGGGAAAAATGGCTCTCTTACTTCGTTATATAATTCCTCTCGATGTACTGGATCTCTTAAATTAATTTCAAAATCAATGAAAATGTTCCCTATAACATTCCGCCTTTCTGTTTCTTCTGTAACATTGCAATTACCAATTTACAGCTTCGTTAAATTTCCGAAATATTAATTGCAGATTCGGGTCACGTGGTCTACTACCCATTCTTTATCAATTCAGGCGTGCGCTCGGCTCCTGACAAAAGTCAAACTCTTTTTCGTACCTGGCCGCACGTGTGTTTTACAAAAAAACCTGTTCTGTTCGCTCGAATGTCTAGCTCCCTCATATTTTTCATATGACTGTATCATTGAGTTGGCAGCCACTTTTAGCACTATATCTCATTTCCAGCTCAAGAAATCTTTAAAGTTTCAATTCTATTAATTTATTCAACTCCTTAATAATTTCATACGAAACATTTGGGGACACATGGAAAAGGGTAATCATTTCACCGACTCATGATGATTGCCAAAAGTCAACATAGTCCTTCATCAGATAAATTATTGAAATTATTGAATAGTTACGGATTTGTTTTGCCGATTGAAACTGACAGTGCGAGTTTTCAACATATTAATACACCACACTGTGTCGCTTTAACAACATGGCTGTACGAGTATATAACGGATATTTAACTGAAATTTAGGAAAATTAGAAAGTGCGTGCTCGTACAGGTGGCAGAATAATCCATATATTATTACCAACAGAATAGCCATTCTGGCATAGAGATTATGGTTGGAATTTTGGATAGGCAGATCTTGTGATTACGAGAACTTGTCGGCTATGATGCCTCACTGTTGCATACATGGAATATGAATGGTACCACTATTTAGGGCTACATAAATTGTTAGGAGGTGAGTGATTGGCTTTATATCCATGAAAATATCAGATACTATATATATAAAGGTGGCTTGTTTTAATGTACAGAATGTGGTAACTCTTTATGATTTACCACACCACATAGTGCACATGTATCCACCTCGTTGCTCGCCACTATGTGACTCGGGTCTAACCTGGGAACATTTAATAAACAATTTTACACCCGACTTAATATCTCGACCTGTACTTAGAGGTCAACAAATTCAAAGTTTGTACACTGTTATTCTAAATGAATAATCGATATGTTACATTTGATGTTTCAAAATATCTGTCCTAAGTATCTCAGAGGTTTGTCAAACCTAGCACAATATTCTAAAAGTGATGATATTTAGTACGAGATTTCACTAAAAGCACAAATCAATGCACTTGCTTAAGTAAATGCGTATACGCTCGTGCAAAATTGAGATGAGCCTTCGCACAGTGATGCTGAGTGACAGGAATACATTATTGCTATTGTTTAAATCATCAGTCTTATGACTGCTTTAGTGCTGTCCTCTACGTCACTCATTCTTCAGGTAAGCAATAACTCTCCGCGTAACTGCCACACGCTACACCCGAAGCTATCCGTTCACAATAGTCTAATTTTGGCTGACCCCCAGAGTTATTGTCCACGATCCGTCCTTCCATAACAACGGTAAGTTTGCAATTCCTGTTGCTTTAGTATGTGCCATACCAATCTTCTAATCATTACCACTCGCCAGATTCACCTTCCCTTCCCCACTAGTCGTAATACACTGTATTAGGTATTGTAACTAATCTATCAATCTTCACTATTTTCCTGCAACACGACAATATATTATTTCTATTTCCCTATTTTCAGCAGCACAAACAGTCGAAGTTTCACATCCATATTGCGCCACGCTCTAGACAAGGGCTCCAGAAATGATTTTTGCTACCTAGATCTATATTTCATTTGAACAGATGTCAACCCAATCTTTATATCTCATTGGCTTTAACCATTTTGTGCCCAAGTTGGAGTCACCAACGTCACTTAGCATGAAACGCCAAGAAGACGCCTTATTGACGAAGTTCAAAATATTCAGTACATTGAAACCTTAGGTCAATAACCAGTTCTCTCTTAGCGTATCAACAGCCAATCGATGTCAATATTTTCTTTATATTTTCCTGGTGCATATCATTGATTATGTTTCAAATACAATGATTTTATTATGAATTATTTCCTCAACACCCAGTACACGCCGTTCAGAAACATGTTCAAATGTCGTTTGTAAATCGGACGAGTCAAAATTACTTTATCTTCATCCTTTAATTCTAGTTTATATTTCATTGTAATTTCCTTCGTTCCTTGCCATATGGATAGATTGACAAGTACCAATGATAAAATGCAGTCTCACCTTATATCATACAAAATACTAGTCTCTCCCTCATGTCTATCAAATCTAATAAATACCAGCAGGTTGTAGACTCACTCCGACTCATGGATTTTATTCCAATAATTTTCAAAGTGTCAAACAATAACTCCAATGAACATAATTACCAGCTTTATTTATACTAAATATGTCACGAACGATTTCTCCTCTATATTTATTTTACCTTCTAAGATCAGTCTAATAAAAAACACAGACCTTTTAACCAAACTTGTCTTTTCCTAACTTGGTTGTCGTCCCCTCCACTTGTTTATCATCATAATAAAATCTTTGAAACGTGATTCATCACACTTATCGTAGGAGAACTTTCCATGTGTCAGCTCCTGCTTTCTAGAGTATAGAGAGAATGACATACTGTTTCATAACAAGCCTTTATAACCATTGACATACCTGTCAAAGATTCAAAGCATTAATAAGCGAAATAAACTGACCAGATTTTCAGCCCCTTTGCATCGTAGTAACTCAGTAGGTGCATAGCCCATGTCCAAGCATAAATCTCCTCTTTCATGCCCAGCATTTTCCTCTTCTCTTTCACTTCATTATCCTTGATATCCTTAGCCCTATACATACGCTGCATGTGTTCTTTCAGTCAGTTTCCCTTCTCTTCAATACTTAGTACGGGTTTTCAAATCAGTCACTAATATTCTTTACCCGAAAGAATTCTTAATCCCTCGATAAGCTGCATATACGATTCTTACCTGAAGAACAATTTTGTAAATTTGGACATTTCTGTAGTCTCATTTTTGGGGGTTGTTCATCGTGAATATTAAGCCACGAGTACTTTTTTTTGGTATGTCTTATTTTTTTATAACCTCTGTATTGTGATGTCTTTATTAAAAAGTGCATTTGAAATGAAGTCTGGGAGAGAGAACGATGTGGCCGTGGCCTTATGTTAAAACCATCCCCGTGTCTGCCTGGAGTAAAAGTAAGAAACCCTGAAAACCCAGTTCGAGGATAGCTGGTGAGGAAGTCGACCCAACCTCTTCTCAATTGGGCCTCATGAGGCTGAATAAACCCTATCCCAGTCCACGGACTGGAATTAAAATCCTAGGCAGGGCTAAGAATCAAATCCGCTCCTCCGGGTCGACAGCCAATTATGCTATCCACTACAGCATGAATAAGTCATTTGTAAATTTTTCTTTGGCTTTCTTGAACTTCTTTCCTCTCTGAAAATGTTTTCGTATTCTTTGCATTGGAGTTCTTGATTAGTCCTTCTCTTTGAATTTATAACAACCAGATTGTAGTCAGAATTTATGTTGACCCCGGAGTACGTTTTGATATCCTAAATCAGATATCGGATTCCCTTCTTGACCATAATTAAGTCAATTTATAAACGTCCTATAACTCCTGGTCTCATTCAAGTATGTATAGTTCTGTTGTGTTTGTTAGAAAAATGTCATCTATGCTCTATTAGTGATCGGTGCGGAATTCTTCCAGCCTGCTCAATCGTTCGTATATTTCATCCATTCTATATTTCGACGCTATATTTTCTTCTCTTACTTTTCTTAACAAAACTTTTAAATATTACTTTACAACATCGACAATGCGCAGAATTACACCAACTGTATTTGTTAGTAGTAGTTCTTAACGTCATTATTATCTGCCTGATTGGTAGCCTTCTACTACTCTAATGCACGAAGGTTTCGTTCTAGTTTTAAAAACAATAAGCCTTTAACTATAATGTTCATAATATACTACCCACTGTCCAAGTTCCCCAGTCAATATGAGACTTATTCAACATAAACGTTATTTGATTTTGTGCTAGTGATCCCTTAGTCTCCTGGCCCTAAATCCCATTCTTCCCTCCTGCATACTTCACTAATCCAACCCAAATCCAACTTCAACCTATCTACTGTATTCCACATCTCATGTTCCTAAACCTGCCTCTGGATAATCACACCTCTATTATCTATGTTTTGACGAGTAGAATGCCAGACATCCCGTTTGTTACCTTTGTGATGTTAACCCCCTCACGAATAACCCTTGGCTGGAGATCAGAGGGGGCGGCGTATGTACTTCACGAATGGAATTTCAGAAAAAAGGAAGGGTAAGATACATAGAACTATGCATAGATGGGTGCAATACCTCAGAGAGAACTTTACGGCAGTAGTTACCCGTTTTAGTGGGCCGTGAGGGACCAAGTGTAGCACAGGTAAACAGAGGAAACCAAGGCGTGACAACTGATGGCATTGTTTCCTATAGTTGTAGATGACCTCACCATGAATGGGACCATTAAAGCACGACTACTTCCGTACTACTACACCCCTTCATAATAATGTTATATGAACCAATCAAATATGCATTATATGAAATTGCTACTATTAGTACACACACTCGTCTCCACAATGTTAAACAAAATTATATCATAAACAGATTTACATGGACCCAGCTGCACCGCTGAATAAACAATGAAACATATAGCATTACATGAAGTATGTATAAAGCTTCTGTATAAAATATTAAGACACTGTCAGCCTTCCGAATAATGTAGTTAAAATAATTTACTACATTTACATGGCGAACTCAAATCGATTTCAATACGGACCTGTTTTGAGTGCGATGCCCGTTTACATTAGCAGTCTCAGTTCATATTGAAAACGATTTCAATACTGTATATAATTTAAGGTGGCCAACCTGCAGTTGCGTTGGCAAACACGTATTAAACAGCAAAACGTAAAAGACCTGTAATTAATATCCGACATTTTTCGATTGTAAACAGGAAAAATTGATGTGTGGAGGAGTTTGAACTTATTTGACCCAAACAAGTTTATGTTCAGTTTAATAATGACCAAATGTTATTGGTTTTACGTCCACTTTAACTAACGAAGTTATGTTTGTCCTTCGTCTATTCATAGAATTATCATTTGCAATGTCACTCATCATCGTTTACACGTTAACGGTTCCCTTTGGGAGTAAAATATCGGAAAAACGAACCCTCGCTCGGGCATAAACCGACCCGTCGAAATATCAATACTTCTATTGAGTACAACCACCGTGGCCAGTAATAGCCTTGTTAAAACGCATACCCAGCATTATCGCCTCTCTCAACAACCACTCTTTATTAACATTTTAAAAAGGTAAAAAAAAGTTTTAAAAATGAAATTTTTTCAACAAAATATAGTTAGGCCCTTTGTCAAAGTTTCAAAAATTCATTCGAAAGGGAATGTCACCCCTAGTCTTTGCACACCTTGTACACGCCTCTAGATTTATTGGTTCGCGAGATATTAACAAAAGTGCAGTAAGGACCTTTTGACAAAGATTAAAATAATATATTCAAAAAGGAAGCGTCATCCCAAGTCCTACAATACCTTGCAGGTCAAAATCCGATCATGGATTCGCAAAATATTAGCAAAAAATTAGTTATGCCCTTTGTGAAAATTTCAAAAATACATTCAAAAAGAGAGCGTCATCCTAAGTGCTAGGACCCCTCATACAAGTCCCTAGCCTTATTGGTTCGCGATACATTAACAAAAAGGTACTTAGACTCTTTTGAAAAAAATTAATAATACATTCAAAAAGGGGGCGTTAGCCCAAGTCCAACGACACCTCATAGAATTCCGTAGCCTTATTGGTTCGCAAAATATTAACAAAAATGCAGTTGGGCCCTTTGAAAAAAATCAAAATTAAATTCTAAAATGTCCTCTCGGCACGCCGGAAGGCGGAGGTAGATTTCACCGGGCAAACTTGGGGATAAGCGAAAATAGACAGAATATGAAGGTTTTCGTAGAAGGATCAGACCCCATTTATTGCGAGAAAGTATTTTATAATTGGAGCTTAATTTTTTTCGTCGTTTTATGCATATTTTAAACATTTTATTGTCTTATGGGGACAGTAACCTTCTTGTCATTTGGGACCCATCTTTAAACTTGTGGTCACACTGTCCTTATGCAAGGTTTCGACACTGATGAGTAACTGTCTAACGGTCTGTTACTTCTTCACGCAATTTTTTTCTCCTGCAGAGATTTTAGTTGGTTCCTCTGTTTAGGGGCAGCGACAACGCGGTCATGTAACCCCGTGTACTTTGGGTGAGTGTAGAATCTGTCTGATAAACGGTGTGAATTGTGATGACTGTATTAGTCTGTAATTCAGGTAAGGACTGGAGACGGTCAATTTCAAGCAATAGTTCATAATATTGCTACCACATACTACCGTCATCGATATCTAGCTGTGATCTTGGCTACTAGATGCCACTGCAACCAGCATATCGCAACGAACTTTGGAACTTCCCCTCCAAAGGAAAGCATACTGAGGGATTTTAGCGCTCTTAGAAAATCCGACGACTTCGGCCGGCTTTGAACCCGCGACCTTGGGCATAGAAGTTCAGCATGCTACCAGTTACGTCACCGAAGCCGCTTCACACTTCGTCGGATGGAAAACTGAATGTGATCTCGTGCAAGTGCGTTGTCATGGCAACGTCTGATGGCACATCCCTCATCAATTTAGTAGTGTTGTCATGGCAACCTCTGATGGCTCTTGGCATTTTCTTATAATTCCAAAATCATTTTTCTCATCCCTTGGCGTAATGGTGGGTCATATCAAAAATTCTTTCAAACAAAAGTTTTAGGTAATATTTAGGGGAATATTGTCCATTTTGTACGGTTTTGATATTGTGCCTATTAAGAGAGATTTGATTAATGTTTCCCGAAAAACCCACTTTTTCCCACCCCTTTGGTCAATGGTTGATGCTATCAAAAATCTTTTCAAACATAAATTTTGGGCCTTATCCAACACATAGTATGAACTTGGAATGGATTCGATATTTCAAATATTAAGAGAATTATAGCGATATTTCACTTTTTCGAGAAAAAAAAGCCCCCCTTTTTCACCCCCTTCGACCGATCATGCCCATTAACGAACTCGATCGAGATTTTATAGGGATACATATTCTATAAAAATTTCAAAGTGATTGGTGCAAAATTGCGGTAGTTACCGTGTCCACAAGAAAGTGAAATATATATATATATATATATATATACATATATACAAAAATTATATATAAACTTTTGAACTGACGGTGGTTTTGGAGTGTAGGGGATGTGAAACTTGCAGATATGTCAAAATTTTCCGGAAGTCAAAACATGGTACCTATTGCAACAGTTAGCTTTCTAATGAAATCTACCTAAAACGGGGGTGTCATCCCAAGTCCAACGACCCCTCATACAAGACTCTAGCCTTATTGGTTCGCTAGATATTAAAAAGCACATGACCTATTAGTTTTCGAACTTTTGAATAAATAAAAAAATAACTCATCCACAAATAATTAGCTCAAAAGCCCGCCCTCTTACAAAATCCCCAAGTGTGCATGCGTAAAAACAAAAAACAAAAATGTTAATTCATTATGGCGTCAAATCGTTGGCATGTCATTCATGTAGATCAACGTTTAATATCATACTGGTATCGGACCACATGCATGTTGCACTTGGAAAGCGAGATTTTCTAAAAAATTACAATATCACCCCCTTGTAGGAATACGTCTTATTTTGGGGTAGAAATAAGTTGACCAAAGGAAAGAGGCCATTAGCCCGAGTCCTACGACACCTCATTTTTCAAACTCCGAGCATGGGTTCGAGAGATATCGAATATATTACATGGCTAAGGCTTAGTAGTGGGGTGAATAGGGTTCTAGATTGGGTCAGAACTCCTACTGCTCCCCTAATTCCCGTTTAAATATCAGTATTGAATACGCCAAGTGTACTGAAATCGATTTGAGTTCGCCATGTAAACGTACTAATAATATGGTGGCAAATCCACCTTTTTGTCCCCTAAACATTTGAATCCGTGAGTTTGCCTCAATACCTGACAGAGCGCAGGAGGAAAATGGCCGGTGGGTGGTCGGCATTCGTAGGTGATGCTAACGGGAGGAGGTACGCACGAGAAAAAGCTCCGTAAAGGTTATCAAGAGATGGCGTGGGAATCTCACGGAAGTCCAAAAAGCTACTGTTAGGTCTCGTCAAGTGTCGAATTTCAAATCCACCTGGAAAGGCAGAGACTATCTCTGCAAGTATGTAAGGAATGCCACGCAGCAGAGTTCAGTGACTCGTGAACGACGGTGCAATCAGTCAACAAAGTGGGCTACAACGAATCAGCGAGTCAGTCGAGTGTGGCATAGCAGTTAAGTACACATATTTGTATGCGAGAAGAGCACTGACAGACTGATAATGTTTCAGCTTTGTGCAGGAATATTCTGTGAAGTGCACTAGGCCAAAGGCCTACTTTCAGCGTGGGTAGGACAAGAGGACACGAGAGGCTACCACAGCGGGGTTCCGTAGCTCTAGTGGTCAATCATTATGCGACAGAGCGGTAAGTAGTTGCATTCTGCTAGCTCTGTAAGTTTTCAACGGTGCCAGCTACCGCTCTGTCCAGAGCCAGGACCAGCGGCCTCCCGACCACCTCCCTAAGCAAACCTGCGCGCAGACAGCTTTGCAAGGGGAAAACCCTGTTTTTTTTTTCCAGAACCTCTGTCTTTCAGTTTGCGCCTCTTCTTGGGCTGGGTCTCAACATCCACAACACCACTCCGCTCTGTCGCAACCCGCATTTCAGTTCAAGTCTGAGTGCAGCACCACCGCTACCACCACAGTCCTCCGCCACACCTGCCGGACACGTGACTGCCATCGCCTTGGTCCCGTGTTATAGAACCCCCACAGCCACCTCACTGCAGTCTGATTATCAATATAAATACTTCTGAATGCCAGTAGTAGCCGTCCCTCGATACCATAATCCCTCAGGATGCTAAGCGTCTTCTCCGTGGGTGATCTATCGTACGCCTTCTCTAGGTACACAAACACAAACTGTATATTCCTCTCGTAACATTTCTCAATAACTTGGCGCATACAAAAACGTTGATCTTGGCATCTTCGTTGTGGTCTAAAGCCACACTGGTTTTCGTCCAACATACTCTCGGCGAATGATCGAACTCTTTGCCCAGGACACTTATAAAAGAAATCCGTCTATGATTAATGCAATCTTTACTGTTACCTTGCCTATAAATTGGAGCGAATACTGCTTTTGTCCTGTCAGAGGGTACATTTCCTTAGCCACAGCCAATTCGAATACCCTATGCAACCATATCAGACCTTCCTTTCCACTATACTTAACCATTTCTGGCAGAAATTCAACTACACCTGTGGCTTTGCAACATTGTAGTTAATTCGCCACCCTCTCTACTTCTTCAACCGTGATCCTGTTCCCATCCTCATTCTCCTCCAGCATATTCTCAAAGTCTCCATTTACATTCTCACGCTCTTGACGTGTGAGCTCCGAACTACTTGGGCGTTTCATAAAGCTGATGTGTACTGTATATCGTATGGCATAGTGGTTTATTGTGATTGGGTATAGTGCTACAATGCCTTATGTGAAATATTCGTTACATGAACGTGTATATCAGTACAATACGTACATAAAATGCAAGAAATCGTGCGCTAGGAAAGGACAATTGTTTTGAGTGAAATTTCCCGAGAGACCCATTCTTATATGTTGCACAATAAAACAACTGGTTAAGAGATTCAAAGGTACAGGTTCTTTAAACAATAAAAAAGACGTAAAGGGCGTTATTCCCTAACTGAAGCTAAATTAACCGGAGGAACCGAAAGCTTTATAATGAGATGCCGATTATGTTTGGCAGCGGATGCGGAACATTTTCAGGATATACTTTAAATATGGTAATTAACAAGAAGTCCGTGACGAACTAAAGACCCTACTTTTCTCGAAATGTAAGATTCATTCCAATGATTAATCTATATGGAGATAATCAGAATTGAGTTGGTAATATCGAAATTTTTAATTAGTTCGAAAGGCATAATATAGTCTAATAGAGCACTACAGTTGGCAGTCCTGGTGACAGAATATATTCTTAGTTCTATCTCTTAAGGTACACAATACAAAATTTGGCTGAAGTCCAATGGATAGCATGGACGTTACATGCAGTTAAACATTGGATCTAACAGCGCGCCTACAATCATGTTGGCAACAATGTCATGCATGTATTGATCAGAAATAATCTGAACTATTATGACCTATTTTTGTGCCAATTTTGGATGAATCCATTGATTTGTATAGAAATTACATGTATTTTAAAATTGGACCAACTACCAGGCTTAGAATCATGTTGGAAGCACTGACGTATATTAATTACTCCAAATTAATCTAGAATGTAAGGTACTATACGTGCGCAAGGTTAGTGCTGTTGGCTTGAATACTTTCTGATATATTGATATAAGGGTAAAAAGAGAGACAGCATTTAGTAACAGTTGGCAGCCTTGGTTGCTCTTAAGAATACGCATAGTCATATATGTTATAGTACACATAGCACATACAAAATTTGGTTGAAATCCAATTGATAGTATAGAAGTTACATGTATTTACAATTGGTCCTATTATCAGGCTTAGAATCATGTTGGTAGTACTGAGGTCCATTAGTTACTCCAAATTAATCTAGAATGTAGGGTACTATACATGTGCATAGTTTAAAGTTGTCAGCTGGCATACTTTCTGATATATTGGTATTTGGATAAAAACAATAGAGAGTGCATTTATTGACAGTTGGCAGCCCTAGTGGTTCATAAGATTCCGCTCAGTCATATCAGCCTATCTACAAATAGTACATACGAAATTTGGTTGAAATCCAATCGATAGTGTAGAAGTTATATGCATTTAAAAATTGGACCTATCAGCAGGCTTAGAATAATTTTGGCAACACTGTCATGTATAGCCTCCTAGAAATTAAACTGAAATATTATTATCTCTATGTGTGCCAATTTTGGTATAGCTTCCATGCATACCTTCCAAGATATACAACATGGAGCTGAAATTTCAATTGCGATTATTCAGCAGTTGGTAGCACTGATCTCATTTTCAAATACGGCATTGAGATATCCAGATAGAGATCTTTACTCATACCAAATTTGGGTTCGATTGCCACAGCCGTTTAGGAGTTGATAGGGGGACACACACACACAAACAGACAGACAGAAGGACAGACAGAAGGACAGACAGAAGGACACCCATATTCCCGGATCGATCTCGTAAGTCTACTTTTTCCTCATGTTTACAAAATGCGAAAAGTAGGCTAGAAATACATGATACTGATTCTAAGCACCGTATTCTGCCATACATATGCGCACGCGGTAGCCGGCAAATTAGCCATAACTGGTGGAGCGCGTGAACGAGAAATTCCTTGCCAAGCAATTATAAAGACCCTCTGGCATATTTTCGAAATATTCCTGCCGACTTCCCAGTGCTTCCTTGGTATCTACAATGAGTTTCCCTAAATTATTCAGAATACTGCTGATTTCTCTCCTTCCTCCGTTTCTATGATTCTTTACAATACTCTAGAAAGATTTCCCTTCGGCTTGACCTAACGTTTCCAATTTATATACAAAATTCCTCCCAATGATATCCTGCATTTCTGCCTAAGTTACTTATCCTGGAGGCTTTTGACCCTAATCCATCGGCAAACAGCACTCACTTTCTGCACTTTAAGTCTAACTATGCTTACTTCACATCAGATGAGTTGATGGTCTTTTTCATCTAAGAAGCCCCTGAATACCCTACAATTCCTTATCGATTTACTAAATTCAAAGTGAGTATTCATATAGACTATTATTGATCTGGTTCCTCTACCGGCCCATGTGTATTTGTGAATCTCCTTATGCTTCAAGAATGAAATTCCTACAGGTAACCCCATGTTACCCCAGAAGTCCAATATACATTTTGCTACCCTATCCTCACCCCACTTACCAATTACCTCTTCATACCCCACAGTTTTATTTCCTATTTTAGCATTGAAATTCCCCTTAAGTACTGCACTATCATTGAAATGTAATGATTTTCAGTCGGTCAACATGATTGTACTCAGTTGTAATGGGTCTCCAGTATTTGTTCATCTCACTGGGCAGTGGGTGAGCAGTGAGCTGAAGCGGAAGTACAGGACTCAAGTGTCGTATAAGAGTTAAGTTTAAACAACATCTTTCCATTTAAATACTGAGTATAATTTACAAAATTTGTACAAAATAGTTAAGACATCATTTCTGAATCTCGTCACAACAATAACTCAATAGAACACATCAACTTAAAAGCAACTGCCACAGTAGAGAACAATGACATCTGAAAATATGAATGACGCGTTACACAAGATATACGAACTTATGTAATCTGAGCATTCTATATACAGTATATTTATGTATAAGTGTAATTCAAGAATATGATAATTAATTAAGCCTAAGTGAGCAGGATCTGATGTTGAACGCTTGACGCTCGAAATATGTCATCTAATTAAGCAGGTATTTGTACATAAAGGCGTGTTAGTTTGTAGGGTGTGTAAATACGTGTTTCCCGCCTAATGTAATTGGGCACAATTCGTGTTGACCGACTAAAAAGCGTTCTTAAATTGAGTAAGTCAACTCTGAAAAATGACTTGTATCACTAAAATATACTTTTATGATACAAAAATCTTCACTGATTTGAGATATTCTGAGTCAAATGATAGTTCTTTGAAATGTAACTGGTAAACGTTTTCAGGTATCAGCACATAAATGTTATCTTGAATATTGCTAATTTTATTGCTACATGTAGCTTTACGGGTGAGCTGACATTCAGAGTTTTGGGTTAGTCAACAAGCAACGCTATATGACTGAGAGCAAACACCCTCGACACAGGAAAGCATTAGCTTAGGTTCTAAGTATTGGATTCCGTCACATCACATTTCTGAACTTTGCTACAAGTAAGAGGGTTTTCTACACATCAGAAACAGTAACCATCACAAATGAATACAAGTTCAAACGTCATCTCCTCATTAATATTCATATTGGATATAATTAACAGAGTACCACACTTTTCTTATATACATCCAACAGTGACAACAAAGAATGCGAATGGATAGTTTTTGGGCTGCTAAATAAAAAGATAATACCAATATCAACTATGGACATGAAATAAAAAAAAATATACAATGAATGACAGATATAACGAGAGGATATCCGATTTTGCCAACAAATCTTATTCAAATACAATTTATTTAGTTCGAATCCTTAAAACAAAAGAATGCTTTTCCTTATTATGTTGTCCACTTACTCATTTAGATGATGTCTACTTGCATCACCCTCTTCTTCTTGGGTTTCTTCTTTTACATCCTAGCGACAAGAATGAATCATTAATTCCTTTGCTATCGTCTTATGATTCTACTCAATATATCAAAATAATGTAACTTAACAGAACAGCTCACTGAAAGTAAGGTAATATCATCTGTAAATCTGAGTGAGGATACATTCGTGTTCTCCATTATATTTTATTGGATTATACAAGTCATCCCTTCTTCTCAAACTTATGAAAGCCATCAGTCCTCATAGGTTAATTAAACCAAAATTGTGATAGAAAATGAGGAGAACAGTGCTTGAAAGGAAGTAATAGACTTAAGGATTGAAGAAAGAACATTTAATTCGACATTTTCCAGCAGTTATACTGTACGGGTTCATTAGCTAACTGCTTCATTTCAATCACATATCATTAACAATTGACTTTGCCCTCCAAACTCAATAAACGTATAAATACAGTATATGCCAATAGTTTACAAGAACATTTCATAAAAACCCGGCACTTTTTGAAGAAGACTATTCAGATGCAATCTATGAGGTGAACAGCTGGATACGCACTATGGGATAGGAAACGATCTGAGGTTATCCTTAAAGAACTACAAGTAAAACCAATTATCAACATGGTACAGAACTACAGATCAGCTTGGGGGGACCATGTATTACGTATGAAGACCGGCCAGATTACCAGACGAAATGGATAATGTAATTCTTACCAGACGAATCCTCAAATTTCAACCTGAAGGCAGAAGAGACGAACGTCAATCTACGAAGAGATGGAACGAGACCGTAACAGGCCACCTGGCCTAACACTTGATAGGAAGAGGAAGGAAGACTATTTAATTCTCGAATAAATTAGAGTAAGCCACTTATGTGCCTCTGAAAAGAGTGTATTGTAGACTATGTAAGATAAATATTGCTACTAACTGCAAGCAGTAGGTCAACTGTATTCACATTATATATTAACAGTTATTTAAGTGACTGGGATAGAGAGAAATTGGATCATTTTCAGAAAATCTGCACCTTTCCATTTGTCCAAGTTGTCAACGAAGGTGAAATTTCATTACAAGGCAACCTGAATTAATGTGTTCTCTTCTTCAGGCTGGCCTGGGCGGTATTCGAACCTGCTGGTTGGAATTTATTGTTTCTGTCAGCAATCATGTCCAGGCACCTGGAACTGCCATATCACCGACTCATTCATGCACGTCGTTAAAAATATTGTTCTGACAAAAATGAAGGGCATATTTGTATGGTAGCGGGAGTACTAGTTTCAAATCTGGAAAAAATCAAAGGACATGAGCCAGTTGTCAATTCATTCAGCAGCATTTCCCGTAGAGGTTACAATACAAAACACTGCTTGGAGCGTTGACTATTATTATAATAACTCCACCCCACTCATTCCAAGAGACGCCTATCGAGTCTATTTCAAAAGCTCTTATGAATGTAGTCATATACGGTATTTAAAGAAGCCTCTATTAATAATAGTTCTAACCTACTTGAAGTGATTTAGACAGCCAAGCTTGGAACTTGCACATCAAATTTTAGATTTATACCTCAGAGCTCAGCTCATTTTAAATATTTAAAAAAACTTAAAGCTCCAGGTCATGTGGCCAGGCTACTTCTTCCATCTGATTACAAATGGGTTTCAACGCCCCTCCCGTCTTCCGTCCTTGTTATAGATCGCCATGGATTCTCATTTTAAATTCCAGGCAAATGCTGGGTTGGTACTTCTTAATAGGCCGTGGAAACTTCTTTCCAACACTACACCACTCTTCATTCTGATTAAACAGTAGATAGAAGTAACATAGTGGGTTTAATTTTAAGACATAAATAGAAACATCACACATACTGGATCAGAGAGAGCAAAGATCAAAAACTACAAACATATCAACAAAATCTGAACATGTTAACGCTTGCTGTGAGCGTCACTTTCACACATTGGAATCTAAATAGTATTAAATAAAACCTCCAACAGTCGGTTTATTATTATAAAATATTGTAGTTTCGACCACCGTTTGGTCATCATCAGCAATGATAACAAGTTGTTGGAAGAAAACTTTTCAAAAACGAATTGCAAGTAATTGAAACTATGTTGTAATTATGAGATGCTCTTAAAACATTCCAATACAACTATTTAACCAACGACAAGTAACCAAAAAGTATAAATTATCTTGTGAATATAACTGCTGTGTTGCTCTCAAGATTTAAACAAAGAGAATTTGTAATTATTAAAACTAAAAAGAATATTAAATATAAGTTAAAAACGAATATAATGTTCTTGTAATATTTACGCTTCTTGAGATCTTCTGTGTGTTGAATATATTATTATATTTTTGGTTATATAACATTGTAACTTGTCTGATTTTGTATTGGAACATTTTGAGAGCATTTCAAAATTACAACATACAACATGTGTTTTAGGATATAATTTACATTTTTTGGTTTATAACTCTTCTATGAAGGCGGCAGTGAATCCATGTACTGCGCACATGATACCCTACCATTATTGCAACACATATAAAATAACTTCCAACATAAAAAGAGCCAGTATATATATTTAAGGTTGTACATTGTAGCCATATGTCTTTCAGGTAAGTTTTCCAAGTGTAATGTGTGAGGTGCAGATTGAGCATTCAAGTGATATTACTATACAGTACATTTTAAGTAAATGCGTAAGTATTAGAAGAACATTTATATTTGGTATTACCTTGTGATTAACATCGCTTATAGTTTTAAAATAAAATTCTTTTTTTAAATCTCTAGAGTAACACAGCAATCTTATTTAGCAGGTAATTTATACTTTTTGGTGAAATAACATTGTCACAGATCTGTTTTCCATGCTATTGGATATTTTGAGTGCAACTCAAGATTAAAAGATAGTTTCAATTACTCACAAGTTTATTTATTATTTACTAGTCATCTTTCGACAGCTTGTTAGTTTGCTGATGATGACCGCACTGTGGTTGAAACTAGTCCTAGTACATTAAATATCTAAAAATAATACATTTATTGGCTATTAGTGGTTTAATTTAATACCAATTATCTTTCATTAAATGTTGTTAATAAGGACCATTTGCTACAGTTGTGGTTAACTACATATCTACACACAGTTAATATTTTCTCATAAACTTCTCTCTAGAGCTGGCGGTCTGGCATCCGGCTGTATAAAATGTTGCCCCATGGGGACTCTAATCTACTCCTCCCCAACCCCACAGAAAATGGTAATAAAAAGGGTAGAAATACATACACAAACAGCTTGATTAATTATAAGAAATTCTGTAATAAGGATTTCTCAATGATTACATAAAAATAAAAGTAATGCTGATACATATCAACAGCGAACATGAAATACTTCGAAAGTCACCACTGTGCTCCTAATCGTTCTCTTCCTCATGTCTGGCACACAACTCCCAGATGAAGTAGATATAAACTCTCACTGAACCTTATAACTAAAGGTCAATGTACTCGGTTTGCGTAAAGCTTCTTCAACTTCAAATACAACATTTGGCGAGAACAAATTTCCGTGGACATCTAGGCGTTAACGACTTGATATACGGAAGAGTAGGATTGAATGTCCTCTGTTGATATAGATTCATGTACTTAATATTAGTTTCATAATGTGGTAATAGAATAATCTCTTACTTATTTTTAATATCTGCAAGTATTTTGTTACCTTCATGCTTACCACCCAGTGCATAAACTTAGAATATTCAAGATTTGGAAAGATGGTGGCCACTGTATTCTGGCAATTTACTGGAGTTAAAGTGACAAGCCAAGGAAGACCATTAAAGACAATTGTGGAGAAAGTCAAAACCATCTCCCCTCCAATTCCCTCATGACAGAACCGTAATTTAGTCGACCCCGGAATATTTGGTATACCCAGACCCTTTACAATACTGTAATTTCTTCATACAAAAATACAAAGTACTCATCAGATAATTAATACAAAGTGATTGTGCTAAGGATATGCCAGCTTTATATAGTGTCCTCTTTACTTATGAGAATTAAGATATAATGATGAACCCCGGACGTGAAACCTAAACTTTTAAATAAGATCTATCATACCTTAACTCAGTGAATAGAGCAACAGCAACTAGAGAGGGAGATCTTGTGTTTGAGTCCAGCACTACTCGGACAATAAAATGCGTTGCTATTCACCTTGACGTCTTCTGCTCTCACTCCATACACAACCTTACAGCAGACAGCTTGCATTTATCATCAGCACGGTTTGAATACGCAATTTTGTAATCCATAAATAGCATTTGTGAGAAGACGATGGCAATCAGATGCAATAAGATGCAACAAATAGTACAGTAACCCAATTAGATACTTACCACTTTCAAATCTCCACCACTCACTAAGGATGGCGTTTCTGTTTTCATGCATGGTACAAACTCAGGTATGGAGAGTTCTTCGATCTTAATTTCCTCAGTGGGATCAGTATCATCCTGCGGACAATTACTTGTTTCACAAACACGTTCCTTAACAAAGGTGGAATTAGATCTTACACAGGTTCCCATTATCTTGAATACCTTCCAAATACAATGTGTAACACAAGACCTATTGTAGGTACGACATTTTCTACAGAATGGTAGATAGATTGGTTCATAAATTATTTAAGTGTTGGAAATGGTACCACCATAACTTTTATATATTTTTATTTGTTTTGTTTCTGGGCGTGAAAGGGCAATGCGATTCAATATTATGAGCAAATAACTTGCATAGAGATTTATTTAGTGTCATTCCTTGCCTTGCACTTTCTGTTTTAACAGATATGGAGAAGCCCTTGTGAATGGGCTTACCACGTTCTCATGTCCTCTCCAACCTATTTCACTACTTTAACCATTCCCTCGGCTGTCTATGTACATACTTAGAGGGCTACAAAACATACTGGGGAAAGGGACTGTAGCAGTGCACCTGGTATGAGAGGATATGAGAACTAGCGGACCCTTCTCTTTCCTACATGCCCATTGAAGCATGCCACATATTAGCCCAGTCATTTGGTGCTCAGAAGTGCCTGTTTCAAAAAAAAAAAAAAAATTGGCAGAAGGTTTCTCGACGGATTCTTATGTTTTTCGGTGTGCTGAATCCGAATTTGAAGTTTGCCAACAAAAAATGACGGCTTCACAGTGAAAATAGCAAAAAAAATATTAAAATTTCGGACTTTTTTTCACAAAATCGCTTATAAGTTGAAAAAAATGCAAACCAGTGAATTTCTCATTATTTACAAAATTAAATTAGACAACATTTCTTTCGAAATGCACTGAGCACTTTTAGTTTTTGAGTGCAGGGTACCGCCACTAGAGCACGCTGAAAAAGAGCGACGTTTTGGCTCTTGGGCAAAAACGAGAGAAACTCAGCCCTAACTAGCCCCAAACACTTTCTAATCGTGTTTCCTCAATGAATACGTGTTTTATTCATGTTCTATGGTGGTAACATGATTGAATGTTCGTTGGAAAAATGTTCATAAATTAATATATTCAAGTTAAAGTGGAGTATGTCCATCTGTACATATTCACCTAATGGTAAAGTGTGAAAGTGATGAGGTGAGTAATGTAAAACAGTTTTTGTGATTTTTCACTCAACATCTCACCATGTCACACGTATCTCACACATTCCTAAAGAGATAGATAACCCGGACACACTGTTCCAGGGGATCTGCGTTGCAAAACAGTCAGAAGACGAACTGAAAGAATTTCTGACGTATGAGCTATAGGCATATCCACTGACTCTTCTTGATGGCTACGGGATGCTAAGAAACGGAACCAAATCGACCTTATACAAGGCATTTCAGCCAAAGACCGACGCCAAATTGGACAAAAATACGAGATACGTTATAGATGCATCGAGTTGTCTGGACAAAGGGGCAATCATTCACAGACATCTGCAATACCTACATCCACTTTGTTCAGACCAAGTACGGTGGAGGCTGTGTAGTGGTTTTCGACGGGTACCCAGAAGGCCCGGAAGGCACTAAATCAATGGAGCGGTTAAGAAAGTCGAAAGTGAAGCACTCAGTGGAAGTTCAGTTTTCACCAACTATGGCGCCGACAATGTCGCAGGAAAACTACATTTCAACCGACAAGAACAAGAGTAGATTCATAGAGCTCCTCAGGAGTAGACTGAGTGAGGCAGGGATTGAATCACGACAAGCCATTGAGGTGATGCCCTCATCATAAGAACGGCTCAATCCATAGCTTCCACGCATTGCACAGGTGCAGTGGTGGGAAAAGATGTTGACCTTCTCGTCATCATGATAGGCATCCGCACTTCTTTTAACGTGTTCTTCCTGAAACCAGGAAAATGTAAAGTACCACTGACGCTATATAGCCCTGGCAGCTCGCTAGAGGAGACTCTGAGCCACCATATTTTATTCCTCCAAGCTGTCAGTGGTTGTGACTCCATATCCGCCATGTTCAACCAGGGTAAGACGAAATTCTTGAAGACCCTCAAGAAGAACCCAGATCTTGTAAACTACCTTGAGCATTATATGGACCCCACAGCACAAGTCGAGGAGGTAGTGAATGCTGGCGGAAAATTTATAGTGGCCATATATGGTGGTGACTACCATACCACTCGTCTAAATGAACTGAGGTACAAGCTGTACGTGTACCTCAGTACAGCATATAAAGTCACCGAAAACATGGCCACTATCCCTCCCACTGAAGCTGCAGCCCGTGAGCACTTTCTGCGAGTGTACCACCAGATCCAGCAGTGGCTCGACAATCAGTTCAACCCAGAACAGTGGGGGTGGAAGTCGTCGAGGAACGGCCTCATCCCCACGAGAACAGCTAAGGCCCCAGCTCCTGATAAGCTTTTCCGCAAGGTGTCTTGCAAATGCAAAGGCGACTGTCGAGGAAGCTGCGGATGTCGACGTGTGGGTCTATATTGCTCTAGGCTTTGTACCATCTGCGAGGGAAACTGTCTGAACGTTGACAACTCATGCGACATCGACAATGAAGGTGACTCTGATGACCCACCTCCGGTAGGGGGGTAAGGCGGGTTCTAACGCACAGTCAGTTCCAAAAGTAAATACACACTTTTGTTTATTAATATTTCTCGAACGCATAGTCCGATTTTGACAAATGAGGTGTCATTGGACTCAGGCTGACGGGGGCATTGCTATGGACCGTGTATTATATTTTAGAAATGTTTTGAAATTTTTCGTTTTTGAAAATAGGTAATAGTTTGAAAACCAAACATGATAGAACGTTGTGCCATGGCTCAAACGAATGGTCTTTATGACTTTTATTTTTTTTAATAAAACTTTTTTATTTTTTATGTTTTTTTGAAAACACTCGAATTTTGAAAATCCTATCTTTTGGAAACTAGGAAGTTTACAAAAAAGTTTGTTTCATGTAAATCAATGATCCCTACCCCCTCTACCCCCAAAAAAAATTTCAAGTCTCTAGGATGAAAACCTGTAGTAGTGTGGTAACAGGGGTTCTGCTTCCAAAAGCAAGTGGTGAGCCCCTGCGACCTTGGAATGGAAGGAGTCATGCTAGGAAGGCGTGCTTGGATTCGTTTCTTTCATCTCGTTGCGCTCTTTGCGGAAATGTAGGTGTCGAAAAGGTGAAAATCTGGAAACACGTTTATTTGGGGGGGAAAAACGTGATTTTAAACTTTTTGCTATATTTCGCGAACCAATCATGCTAGAGGCGTGTACGACGGGTACAAGGACTCGGGGTGACGTCCTCTTTGCTATGGACCACTCGTTGTAATTTAAAAAAAATGGAAACTCGATTTTGGGGTAAACACGTGTTTTTTGTGATTTTTGCCGATATCTCACGAACCAATAACGCTAGAGACGTGTACGAGGTGTCCTAGGACTCGGGCTAACGCCCCCCTTTCAAATATGGTAGATATTTTTTTTCAAAAAATTATTCACAAAGGGCCTAACGCCATACATGTTGAAAAAACTTTTTCTTTTTCTTTACCTGTTTATAATGTTTATGAAGCGTGGTGATTGAGAGAGACGATACGGCTGGGCGTGTGTGTTTCAACGAACCTGTCGTTAACCACAAGGACCATGCTTAATAGAACAATCGCTATTTCGGCGGGTCGGTGTATGACAGAGCGAGCGAGCGTTTTCTGATATTTTACCTTTAACGTGTAAACGGTGATGAGAACTTGGTTCTATGTTGGTCGAAGCGAGTACAGAAAACAAACTTGAAGACGAGCAGGAGGTGAATGTCATTTGAGCTTATTGGAAGGCGTTGATCTGACTTGACAACAGGTGCAATGGAAAAATGACCAAGACGCTTGAAGGTGAAATAATCTGTTCATCGTGGTGGTGGGGAAGAGCGAAAGGCATGCATACACGTGTGAGATGACATGTACGCTAAACCAGTTACATCCTGTCTTGCTTCGTACGTGACAAAATGTAAGTTCAGGTGAAATTTGATCTGCCACAGGTGTTCGCATGGGACGTTATCTGTCCACGTGCGCGATAACTGTTAAAAGTTACATCCTGTTTTGCTTCTCACGTGACAAAATGCAAGTTGACGTGAAATTTGATCTGCCACAGGTGTTCACCTTGGACGTTAGCTGTCCACGTGCACGATAAGAGAATGTTCAAAGCGTGGGAAAAAAAAAGATTATACATGCAACGTAACATATATAAAGACATGTCGTTATCATTTCCACTCTCACTTAGGTGACTACCTTTGAACACACTGCGTTGCGTGAAACACTTGGTCTTCTTTAACAGTTTTGGTGTTGGTGGAAAATAACCTTGTTGTGGGGTAGGTATATATTTATTCATTTATATATTTATTGATTTATATATATTTACATGCATTATTTATTGATTGTTAAAGTTATAATTAAATGTTTATTTATTTATTTGCAGATAACCGGTATAGCCTACCTGTTGTATGAGTGTGTGTGAAAACGATATTAAAGAAAGAGAGAAAGACAGACAGCTAGAAAAGAAACCATTTCCACACTAGCCCACGAGACAGGAATAAAGCAAAGCATTACACGTCAAGGTGAGATTTGTTCTTTTATTATTATTATTATTATCTTGATTGGTCACATTGGACCACTTGAGTCGTTCCACAATCACTTCTTCTTTGAAGGTAGTACTGCTTGGTTCTTGCGCTCTTTCCAGTACTTTTTCATTCTTTCAGATCGGGATTTTCTCAACTAATCTGAAATCTCCATAGGCTTTCTATGTGTCATTTCTGCAGAAAATTTGTGAGTTATAAGAATGGTGTTAATTTTATTTTTCTCCTCGGCATCTGTTATCTTAAGTCCAACTGCTTTCAGATCTTGTTGGATTTCTTGGATCCATTTTACTCCAGTTTTCTTTCCTAGATTTCTCATCACCAGTTGGCGTACAATTCTGTTTTCTGGAAGCCGTAAGATGTGAAAAAAAATATGAAATTCTTTTCTTTATCATTGTGCTGGTGATTGGATCAACATCACGATAGACAGTTTCATTTGGGAGAATCCTCCAGACTCCCTCAACCTGATACTTTTTATTTATGCACGTTCTAATGATTCTTCTTTCCGTTTTGAGGAGCTGATCAGTTCTTTGTTCATTTTTAATTTGGAACAGTGTTTCACAAGCATAAGTGGCTTCTGGGAGAGTTACACTTTTATAATATCGGATCTTAGTAGCTATTGATAGGCATTTTTTATATATATAACCTGTTTGATTTTGTTTTGTTTATGAAATGCATAAACTATATGGAATGGATATACTTATGGTGGTTTATTTTATTTCTTTTTAGATATTTGGAAGAAAAGGGTTTACCGCTATAGCAAATACAGCTAAAATCCAAGAGGCTCTAGTTTGCGACCATTGTCAGACAGTCTACATTTCTAAACTCAGGTGAGAGTGTTCTTTCAAAATAATGTCTTTTGCCACTGCTACCGATAGCCTAACTTGGGAACCCCTAAACAGTTGTTTCAAATCGCGTGTGTGCTCTGGCCGCGTGGTCAATGTTAGAAAAAGTTTGATTCCCAAAGAATTTTTACAATCTTGTTTTGAAATTTTTAAAATTGAAATTTGTACAGCGCAAAGGTTGCATACGGCTTTAAAGGTGAATACAAAACTGGTGTGCGATTTCATATATAAAAACAAGGACGTAGAGCATAAAGAGACATCCTATATTTGCAGTAAAATGCAAAAGCTTTTGATAGCCGATAATCTGAACGAGTGGTATCAAAGCCATGTGGTGAATGCCTTGTATCAAAATTTGATAAACTGCAACAGGGACCCAGTGGTTTAGCGTTAGACAAAATTCATTATTTACAAATCAACAATTGTCAATTCAACCCGTTGAATGCTGGGTCTAGCTATATTAAAACACCACCAGCTATAGCTTCGAAAAAGGCTGAGGTCAATATAAAGAATCATGACAATGATTGCTTTCTGTGGTCTGTGGCTGCGTATTTGCAGCCGGTACAACAAAATGGTTGTTGGCCGGGAAAGTATAAGGCCAAGTTTGAAGAATTGAAACAAACGTTAAATTTAACTAGAGTATCGTTCCCTATGGACTTTACCGAGATCCATAGGTTTGAACAAGACAACCAGGACTTTTCGTTCATGGTGTATGGCCTTGACGGTAATGAGATTGTGGGTCCTCTTTATGCCACAAAAGAACCGAAACGACACCACATTCATATTTTATATTTATCTGTAGGAGACGTGAATCACTATTGCCTAATTAAAAGCCTGAGTAGATTGATAAGCAGACAAGTGTCTAAGCACGCTGGTGTAAAACATATTTGTGATCGATGCTTGCAATATTTTAAAACCCCTACGCTATTGGAACGTTATAGGGTAGATTGCGTTTTTCAGGAAGCGGTGAGATTGATATTGCCACAAGGGGACAAGGCTGTGTTAAAGTTTAAGGACATTCATAAGCGTGACACTGTTCCCTATGTGGTATATGCAGACTTCGAAGCTCTCACTACACCCATGGCGGGATGTGAACCAGATCCCACCATTAGCTCAACCACACCCATTCAAAAACATGAACCCTTTGCCATAGGATTTAATGTGGTGTGTGCCTATGACCCCACACAATCCGTTTACAAATACCGTGAGGGGCCAGATTGTGCCAGATGGTTCTTGGATGAACTTGTCAAGTTGACCGACCATGTACAGAAATTACTGGACCACCCAGTACCCATGAGCCTATCTCAAGAACAGCAGCAGCAGTATGAGCATGCCATGACAAGCCATATTTGCGAAAAGCCTATTTTAAGTAGTGAGGAAAAAGTCAGAGACCACTCGCATTTTACAGGGGAGTATCGTGGAGCTGCGCATAGTAAATGCAACTTGAACTTTCCAGCTCCTCGTTTCATCAGTGTCTTTTTCCACAATCTGGCAAATTATGACATTCAGTTTTTGATTCGTGAATTGGGTCATGTCAACAAGGGCTCGTTTACCATTATTCCCCAAAACCATGAGCGTTTTACAGCCCTGACATGGAGGTTGAGCGACTTTAGCATTCGATTTTTGGATTCCTTTAAGTTTATGGCATCCTCGCTAGACAGCCTTGTGAATGGCTTGAATGAGGAGGAATTAAGAAATACTAGAATGCATTTTAATGATCCTGAGCAATTTCAATTGTGCATTCGGAAAGGTATATTCCCGTATGATTTCTGCAACAGCTGGGATGTGTTAAAGCAAAGAAAACTCCCACCACAAGAGAAATTTTACTCGAAACTAACACGCAGTACCGTTTCCGATGAAGACTATGCACATGCATGTCAAGTTTGGCGAGTGTTTGGCATGAAGACGCTAAGTGAATATGCTTTGCATTACCTAAAACTGGATGTATTGCTGCTCACTGATGTGTTTGAAAAATTCCGTAACTTGTGTCAACACATTTACGTTCTTGACCCGGCTCACTATTATACGAGTCCTGGGCTCTCGTTTGATGCCGCTTTGAAATACACTCAAGTGGAATTGGATTTACTCACTGACGTAGACATGGTTCTATTTTTTGAGAAGGGCATTCGTGGAGGCTTTGTGTCGCTTAACCAACACGATGCCGAAGCGAACAATGTCTACATGCCTGATTATTCACCAGACAAACCAGAATCGTACTTAATGTACTATGAAGTGAATAATTTGTATGGTTATGCCATGAGTCAGCCCTTGCCCTATGGAAAGTTTGCTTGGCTGACAGAGAAACAAGTGTCAGAATTTGATGTGAACATGGATAGCCAAGAAACAGGCCGTGGATATGTGCTAGAAGTGGATATTGAATATCCCTCATCCTAGTATGATGAACATGCCAATTTCCCATTCTGCCTTGAGCAAATGGTTCCCCCTGACAGTAAAGTGAAAACTGAAAAACTCATGGGCACACTTTACAACAAAAATCGGTACGTGCTACATATCCAAATGTTGGTGCAATGCCTCGCCCAAGGCTTGGTGTTGAAGAAAATCCACAGGGGTATTTCTTTTGCTCAAAAAGCATGGCTTGAGCCATACATGCGACTCAACACAGAGCACCGACAAATGGCAACACAGCAGTTTGAAATTATTATTTTTTAAATTAATGAACAACTGCATCTATGGCAAGTCCATGGAGAATGTCCGCAAATACCGTGACATTAAATTGGTGAATGTCTCGGAAGGACGTTACGGTGCCCGGCGGTACATTGCCAAGCCAAATTTCAAATCGATCAACATTATCGATGAGGATTTGGCTACTATTGAAATGAGTAAGACCAGCGTGACCATGGATAAACCCATTTACTTGGGTCAAGTCATTTTAGACTTTTCTAAATCGGTCATGTATCGATTCCACTATGAGTTTGCCAAACGCCATTTTGAGAACGTCTCTCTTTTGTAAAAGGATACGGACTCATTCATTTACCACATTCGCCACTGCAACCCCTATGACGTCATGAGGCAGCATAGTGACTGGTGCGACACTTCTTGCTATAGCGCTGACAACGTGTTTCAGCTGCCCATAAAAAACAAGAAGGAAATGGGCGTTTTAAAAGATGAATGCGGTGATTCCATTATGAAGGAATTCGTAGGTTTGGCCTCAAAAAAGTATGCTTACCGCACACTCCACTGTAAGGAAGCCAAAAGAGCAAAAGGTGTAGGTAGGGCAGTGGTAAAATCGCTACGTGTTGATGACTATCTAGCGGTTTTACGCACGGGCATAGCTATGTCTCATACACAGTGCAGGATACAATCCAGCAACCATCATTTGTATCTTGTGGAACAGAGAAAACGCACCCTCGCCTTCATGGATAACAAGCGTGTGTGGGCTGATGACCTGCTCACCAGCCTGCCCTGTGGTTATGATCGCAAGGAGGAGGAGGTGTGATTTCACTGTTTAATCGTTTATGGGATATAGCTTGATGTAACTTGTAGATTTAGTATTTTGTAAATATTGTTTTCTGCCATTGTAAATAGTAGATTTTGTAAATAGTGGCAACCCACATGGACCTTTTGCTCTTAAAAAAGTTCTATGCAATCTTTTTTTATTTTTGATTGGTGAATAGTTTGATTCTTTTAAGCTGTACAAAGTTTTTTTTATTGTAAATATGAAATAAGTAAGATTTTTAGTAACGTTAATAACTAGTATTTAATCATTTTTCGTAATGTAAATGATAAACTAAAAAAGTTCTTTCGGGATGAGTGTGCATGTCGAGAATGTGTTTTTGGGAATAAATAAAGTGGTTGTGTTTGTTCCCAAAGACAGGTGTGAATGTATGAGTGGAGAGAGAAAGCTGGTGTGTATGGTTGACCAGAGCAAACACGGTGAGGTAGGTTGGGTGGGGAGGGGGGTAAATGGTCACTTTTATACTCATTTTGTTATGTCATTAGTTTTGTTTTTCATTGAAATGTGGCAGACAATAGACATTATTTTTGTAAAAACAGTCTTACCTGCAGTAGTTGTAGACCTCGACGTTTCTCCAAACACGCATCAACACATTGCAGTATTATCAAGGTCAAGCACTCGCATGAACATCATTGTCAAATCTCAACATTCGGCATACACCAAATGGAAAAATGTCAAAACAGAAAAATGGAAAATCTATGTTTCCATATCACCAAAAACGCAAAACTTAAAACGGACATTTTTAAAAAACTGGAAATGACCATATGTGAAATATGAAAATTCAAAAACTTCAAACGGTCATTGTTTGAAAAGTGTCATCAGCAAAATGGAAAAATCCATATCATCAAAAACGTTAAACTTGAAACGAACGTTTTCAAAAACTGTAAATTGCAAATTGGCAAAATGGCAATATGTGAAATGTGAAAATGAGAAGTCAGCCATCAACATCATGATTTTTAAAAATAATAAAAACACAAAACATCGTGCTCTGGCAAACCTTTGTTTTTATTTCATAGTCATAGTGAATTAACAAAAGAAAAATAGAATACAAACAAATCCCAATTCCTCACTCCTCAATGTTTATGTCCATGCATCATCAACTTTCCTTTTATAGCACTCATCACAATCAGGGCTGCCATTCTTTCACCCACTGAAGCATCACTGGATGTGAAACGTTGTTTAGTTTTCTTCAATAACAATTTATCTGCCACATGTCTTAAACCAGGATGACTATGGCGATAAGAAAGGTCATGTTCCTTGCATGCTTGATCCAAAAGATTAATGGGTACATCACCACGTTGTAAACGTTTTTCAAAATGAGTTCCCGGGCCGCAAAAACGATAACCTGAAAGATGGATTTCGAAAGGTAGGTATTGAATCAGTTTGTCAATGACGCCATTGCCAGTACAGGTCTGGCATATCCTTTTCCATCGATGGAAAGAAGGTTTGGTCTTCCTCCTCCTCTATGGAAGATGTTTGTGTTTGTTGTTGTTGCTTTTTCTCGCCATGACACCCGTGGAATGATTCAACAAAGTCTTTACACGGACTTTTATGACCGTGATACAGTTTCACTAGCTGGTAAGTCGCACACTGACGCATAGACGGTATTTTTGCCATGGCCACTTGCTTATGGTGATCGTAATCCGTACAGGGTTGCAATTCACTCAACACAGGGTATTGAGTCCATGATTTTGGTACATGTTGTCAGATTTCTTTCACTGCGTTGGCGGCCACATAATAAATGAACGACTTGGGCAGCGCCAAGAGTTCCTCTTTGGTAAAACTGTCTAGTTTCTTTTTGCACACAAAGAACTTGCCGATGGCTTTGTCCGTAGCATTCCCTTTCTCCATGGTATCACGTGCTGTAGATGTTTACACGTCGTTTGTAGAAATCTCACTGGCGTCATTCACAGGTAAATCTTGAGTTATTATTTTGTTCAACAACTCCCAGCAGGCATGGGTGGTTAACCAATGAAAGAGATGCCACGCATGCGATAGGATTGTATGGGTAATGTTGCCACAGGAACAAGTATCCATGAGCGTTTGCAGGGAGGGGCAGCCCAACTCCATGAGGTCGATACATTGGCAGTAAGGCGCCAAAAATGGTTGCACCCATTGACGTTTTTCATTACATTTCAAAAATACCACATTGGCCGAGGACAAGTGTGCTTTCATGACCACGTCCAAATATTTATAGGAAATGGTTCCCTGATTCCAGTCTAGTTGCCTATGATTTTCAATCCACTGGGTTTGTTTACGGTCTTTTTCACACAACAAATCAAAAGCATGGGGTGGTTTAAATAGCAAATGCGTAGCTTGCGATAACCAAAACGTGGTACAATCGATAATGGCCACTTGTTTAAATATAAATTTGTTGTCACCAATTTTAAACCCTTGGCAATCCACAATGAGTGTGCGCAACATGTTGACGCTTGCCTGGACCATGTTCAACTGACGACTTACTGACGATCGACCACTAAAGTGTGATCATGACATGGACTTACCTGCCATGCTAGTTTCAAATTGAGGTTAGGGTAGGATAGAGGGACATGCAAAAATAAGAATTTAAGAATTAGATCATTTTATTATCATAACACGTCGTACAGGCTTTTGTCATTTTGGGATAAGGACGATACCAACTGATACAACAATATAGTCTCTTGTGTTTGTAACGTCCATAACACCGATGATGTCCCAATGTCTCTAAACTAGGCGTTTTTGATGGTGAGCTGCTCACCGAAGCACCATGGATACCATACGGTCCACACGTATCGTAACTTGTTTTTTTTTTTCATTACCCAGGGACACAAGTGAGGGATAGCTTGAATGACAGGGTATATTTCCCACTTCCATTCTGCACAGGCAGGGGCAGGTGGGTGACCAGCGCTGATGTTCCTGCATAGGTTCATCGCCCTCCTGCCATTGGTCTATGATGATGGGACAAAAGGCACATTTCACTTCATCTCTTGTTTTTATATAGTAGAATCCAGCGGCCGCCAAGGCTTGAGGGTTTATGAAAGGCACGGGCCACGTGGCAAAAGTCTTGAAACGTTGTTCCTCCAGAGTTTAAATTCATGGATGTAACGTCTCTTGAGGCTTTAAAGCAAGACATGACTGAGCGGCTTGACGTGGGTTGAGCTGTAATTTATACACTCGTCACTTGGTTGGACAGTGGATAATAGTTGACTTGTTTGTGATGAATAATCAAACAGTAGGCCGTCGTATTGGCTGGTACATTGTCATGCGTTTCAAAATCTTGTCGAATGTCGATATTGGATGGCTTGACATACTCTTCCAGGTAAGAACAGTCAAAGACAATCAGTGGTGCTCTTGCCTTAAACGCTTGGGGTTGTAGCATGGGGCCGTTCTCTTTTTGATAATACGACCATCGAAATTTAGAAAACAAGTCGTACAGGGGGCCAAACTTATTTTTTGAAAAATCCAAATCCAGTCCTTCATAGGGAAACACGGCTCCGTTGAGGAAAAGACGTGCATTTCTCAATTGCAGGTGATCAATTTCGTGGCATCTTTGGTTTGTTGATACTTGCGATTCGTTTGAAAACCCACGATCAGGTCTCTCTGTATAGCGAGCTGTTTTTACAGACCAACTGTGTGTGTTGGTGGTGGGCAATAGCGGATACTCATGGAGTGCCCAGCTTCTAAATTCCATGGGTAGAGGCATATATCTCTTTACCATTTTGAGTATGTCCAGTCTTTTGCTATCTTCAAGGGTCACATGAGGCACTCCATAGCAAGCGTTGTAGTTGAATTTTTGAATCGATGGGGGCATTGTCGGCTCCCTTGAGTGCATTATTATCACTCCTGTCTCTCACTAGGTAAAGCACTTGCCTTGCGTTGACCACAATGCGTTGGTGATCTTCGGCAAAGCCTAAAATCAGTTTAAGAGGTAAATATCCAGTAAAGGTCCCATCGGTGTGTACCATCCAGTCATTGGTCGAGTCAGGACACCAACCTGCCATGCAAAGTGTATTACCTTCTTCCTCACTATAAGAGGGGTATAGTTTCATGACACTGGAAATGCCCACATTTCGAGTGCTATCCACCACGATATCGTTAATGACATACCGCACTTCAGAAAACAGAAAGGCCAAACCATGGTTGGCCAACTTGGATGTGGTGGGTGTAGAGCCATCGGCTTTGGTGAGCCGACCTTCAATCTGAATGACACTTTCATGCGGTAGGGTGTTAATATCTTGGTTGTTGATAACAAATTGAATTTCATCATTGTTATTGAGACCAGGTGTTTGAACTTGATAGGAATGGAGATCAATTCTTACCACTCCTGGTTGCTCGTCGATGCGGTTCGCTATCTCTAGGATATAATTCATTATGAGGGTTGACGTGGTAACCCAAATGCTGTAAAATCTGCTTGTCTTGAGATGTTAACGTGTATTCACGTGGCAAACAACTAACACCATTCCTAGACGGTGTTGTTGCTTTATACACAAACTTCATAGTGGCTTTAGCACCAACTTGTAAGTCACTGGTGTGGTAGAATCTAGATCAATGAGTTGTTGCTCTCTATTGATCAGTCTTAATGTTATATTACTAATACTATCGACAGCCACAGAATGAAAAAGCACCACTGAAGGGTTTTCACGAATAATATACCCATTGGGCAATGTCACAATAAAGTCATAAAGCGAATGCGAAGGTTCTTGATTGGTGTACACTTGGCTAATAATATTACACGTCACCGACACATGATGGTCTTCAATGAATTTCACTTCATGGTCCGATTCATGTTTTTTGTTGGGCTCCAACACACGGGGTTTAAATTCTAGTAATGGACCAATGGAATCGGTGTGTGTTTTAAAGTCAATGTTGAAGGTAGAGAAAATACTGCAGCAATGAGTGTTGGTATTGCCTACAAGTTCAAACTTGTGCGTTCCGTCGAGAAATGACTTTAAACCATATAGATTGATCAACACCACATAAATGTGTTCATAAATGTCATCGATCGTGTATCCACCAGAGTTCAAGGTGACCACAGAATCATCATAGTAAAACATCTTGTTCACATTTTCACGGATGTTGTATATTCGATTATACGTTTCAAGAGAAACAAGTCCTAAACCATAGGGTTTTTCACTCAATTCAATAGGCGGGTAAAAGTCTAGGCTGACTTCAGGTCCACGTCCATGCAGTGTAAACGTTTTACTTTCTGCCGACATACTGGCGGCGTTTTTGCTTATGCTGCGTCTTATATAAAAAAATTAAACACAAACGTCCACACTCTTGGCTGTTAAACGTTTGCTCTCGTTTCACATTATAATATATCTTGATCCTGTTTCCAAAATAGGTCACTAGTTCCATGGGCGGAGGCAAATTCCCAAAACTGTCAAGTACCATACAGTGGATCCCTCTTTGACATAAGCTACATAATGCGTTCCTGGTCCTCGGTGATCATCCAAATTGACAACAGCACATTCCTGTTTCCACGGTCGTGCGGGTAATTGGTTTCGCATAAACATACCTCAAAAATGAGAAAGTTTTAGTTGTTTAGCATAGCTTTCCACTTGTTGATGCGTCAGGGCATGTCTCGCTATGGCTGAGGTAATTTTTTTTTAATATTTCGAAATGGTGAAATCCCAAATCCTTGTTGATAAAAGGCTAGCTTTAAATAGGCATTTCTAGCCCCCATGGCAATCGCTTCCATCGTTTCATTATGTCGCTGACTTTCTTTGAGTTGTTGCTTGCCCTGCTGCGCGGCTTTAATGGTTTTCGCCACTGCACTGGCACCGCCCAAAAGTGAACCCAGAGCAGCCAAACCGGCAAATAATGCAGGTAAAAATCCCGCTCGTTTGGGGACGGGAATCATTCGCCCTTGGTTTGAAACCTGTCGCCGACGTTTTGAAATAACATATCTCTGTGCTACTCGAAGGGCTTTCCTTATGGTCAATACATTATTTTTTCTTTTTTTCTTTCGCAAGGGCTTGTCCACGAATGTCTTAAGCCCAGGCTTTGCCAAGGACAAAGTCCTTTTTTTAGTCTTTCTCACCACATACCTTTGTTTCACCATGATGATAATGACCAACAACCTTTCACAAGAAAGTTTAAATCACAACTAACGTCAGATGGTTATTTCATGGCTGTATATTCCAATTCCACATAAAGTGGGAAATCGTTTATGGTTTTTCCCGCCTGCTTTTCATCCCTTGTCAACATGAGATGAAAGGATAATTCGTCACCAGCATTGACCATTTCATGGTTATGGATCAACATCCTATGACCATTTATCTTTATTTGTAAATGGTTCTCATCAGGTAAGGCATATTTGATGTGAATGGTTCCATTATAGTGTAATCGATAGTGGCTTAAACCCGAAGCAAGCACATAGGTCAAGTGCTGATCATGGACTAGCGGTAAATGGTTTCTGTCATTCACAGGTTTTTCATTTGTCAGATACACTAAAAATACAGATGGGATAAATTTATAAAGCCTTTTCATTTCATAGGTCACGTAACGCTTGGTACAGACATCGTCTTCGTCTTGTGGGTCTTCCACGTGAATAATCCGATGGTGATTAGCGCTATAGCCATTCACCGTAAACTGGGGCACTTTGTCATAAAACTCATACACTTTGTTATCCACATACTTTTTCGTAGTAACTTCTGTAGACACTTGAGGATGTTTTACATGGGTTAACCGCTTTCCCTTAAAGTCATAATCTCCCTGTTTTGTGCGTGGCACTACTGACCTATCCACATAGTGTTTATTAGCAGGTTCTGTTTCCTGTTTAGGATCATGTATGGGGACAGGCCTAGCTTTGGCCATCAACGCACGTCCAAAGACATCCATCGTCAACCTGTAGTACCAGTCTACTGTTTCTATGACAAGGTTCGGTGTCCTGTATATAGCCAGCCTGCTAGCCTGTCTAAGCCTTAGTTGAAATGAAGATTATTAAGCAGCAAGAGTCATTCCCCGTGGGGGACATGGTTTCCCATCTCTGTCCCACATCACGTGAACAACACCATGGTTCACTGTTTCCATCTTCCATTCGCTGCATCATTGTGGGGCCTTCCGGCTGCGGAAAGACTAATCTTTTGCTAACGCTCATTACAGCGCCCAATGGTCTGCGTTATCAAAATATTTATATTTTTGCAAAATCTCTCTACCAACCCCTCTACGTGTTTCTGGATCAAGTCATGTCTGGATTAAGAAAAGAGAATATGGGTTATTTTACATTTTCCATGCAAGAAAATGTGATTTCACCGGATGAGGTAAAGCCTGATTCACTCATGATTTTCGATGATGTATCCACTGAACGTCAAGGCATCATTCAAAGCTATTTCAGCATGGGTCGTCACAAACATATCGATTGCTTCTATCTAGGACAAACGTATTCTAAAATGTCCAAACAGTTGATTCGTGACAATGCCAATGTCATTGTTTTATTTCGTCAGGACGAGAGGAACAGTCGTCACATTTATAATGAACATGTGAATCCTGATATGACCTTTCAAATGTTTACAGAATTGTGTGCCAAGTGCTGGAACACTCAACGTCATGCCTGTTTAGTGATTGACAAACAAAGTAAACTCAACCAAGGACGGTATCGCTTAGGGTTTGATCATTTTATTGCTATTTAAGGCCCTGTCTCATTCCCCGTCAAGTCATTTGTCAAGACACCATGGCGTTAGCAGAGAGTCAATTGAAAAAGCATATTATTAGAGCAAAAAATACTATTCGCAAAAAGTTTCGTCAATTGAAACAATCACGTGCAAATCATGCTTTGTTTATTCAACAAAATTTAGCACCTCCGCTAAAAGCCATGTTGAAACCCTCTTTCAAGTCATTTGAAACACTACCCGCCGTTTCACAAGCCACGCAGACGATGCACGAGGACCCTGAGGAAGAGGAAGAGGAACAGGAAGATTTGACTAGTGTTAGCGAGGTTGAGGATGAGGAGGAAAAAGTGTTTACGCCTCAAAAAAAGGCCGCACCCCTTGCAGAGTTTTTGAGAAAAAAGAAATCCTTGGCCATGGTCTAAACACCTTGCCCTTCCAAAGCGTCTCCGTTTTCACAACTCTTGGCAACCCCTCAACATAAAGCTCAACTGAAAACCATTTTAATAAAATATTATGGATCAACATCGGAACCCTATTTCACCGATCTATTTATTGGAAACACAGATACCACGTATGGTGTTCGCTATGAGGATGATAGTTTTAAAATTGGCGATTCATCCATTAAATTTGCTCGTACTAAAGCTGTCATTAAAAACATCAACTATAAATTAACGCCAGGACTGTTAAAGCTGCTCTTTTCTCGGACCCCCACTTTCCATGATTATACGTCAGAGGACCTTGACAAATATAAATCCATTTTATTGGATACCCATGCCCACAAAAGACAGAATGATCCCACGCAACAAGTGAATGCCAATATATCTCAAAAATATAAAACCATCATTGCAAAAATGTTTCCCACCAGTCAAAGTACTAGTCGTAAAGCGTCCGCTTCGGGAGTGACATTTAAACCATTAAAACCCCTTGTGGATGTTACCTACTGACACAATCCCAATAAGCTCGTCCAGCGGCTACAGTTGTTGCATGCCTCACGTCAAGCTGGCCATACCGGTCACGATTGGGAAAATCAGGAAATTGAACAAGAATTTCGAAATGCCAAAATTATTGTTTAAGCCCTCACCCATTAAAATGGGTATTTCTCACGAGTTGCATCGCCCAGCTAGGCGTCACTATCCGCGACTCAAGGTGATTTCACGAGGTGTGGATGAACTTTGGCAGGCTGACTTGGTTGAAATGATACCCTATGCTGGCGTTAACGACGGTGTACGCTATATGTTGACCGTCATTGATGTCTATTCCAAAATGGCCTTTGTTGAACCTGTGCGTCGCAAGTCTGGTCCACTAGTTACCAAGGCCTTTCAACATATTATTCAACACTCCAAACGTCAACCTCAGCTGCTACAAACCGACCAGGGGAAAGAATTTTTCAACAAGGATTTCTCCAGTTTTCTCAAATCTAAGGATATTCACCATTACACCACGTACAGCAATCTCAAAGCCAGTGTGGTCGAGCGGTTCAACCGAACATTGAAAACCCATATGTGGAAAGCGTTTACCGCTCAGGGCAGTTATCGCTGGTTGGACATGTTACCTGAGCTAGTATCACGTTACAATGACACCAAACATAGAACGATTTTGACCAAGCCACGCCTCGTGACTAAAAATATTCAGCGATTGGATAAACTGTTTAACCCCATAAAAACAGCCGATCCTAAACGTCATTGACTGAAAATTGGGGATTTTGTTCGTGAGCAAATTTAAGTCTGCCTTCAATAAGGGCTACACGCCACAATGGGGGACTGAACTATTTCGAATTCGTCAAGTCAACTTGGACAGTCCAGTCACCTATTTACTCGAGGACCTCAACCATCAATCCATAAAAGGTAGATTTTATCTCCATGAACTTCAGAAAACAGCATTTCCTCAGCATTACCTTGTGGAAAAAGTGTTGAAACAAAAAGGAAATAAACTCTATGTCAAATGGTTAGGGTTTAACTCTACGTTTAATTCTTGGATCAATAAATTACATGTTGTGTGAACCTGTGCAATTTTTAATTTATTCACACGTGTTGTACACTACCTATAGCTCTGTGTGTACAGTCCTCAGCTCCACATATTTCTTTCTCTTTCCACCTGTGTTCTCTCATACATTACCCCTTCCCCTCTCCCTCCCTTCACCTCCCACCACTGCTGTTTGCAGCTCTTGCCTATCTATTGGTTGTAACATCATTCCCACAAGTTGCATCATACTTTTTACTGATTCAGCGATTCCCACGTTTTGAACATTCTGTTATCGCGCACGTGGACAGCTAACGTCCAAGGTGAACACCTGTGGCAGATCAAATTTCACGTCAACTTGCATTTTGTCACGTACAAAGCAAAACAGGATGTAACTTGTTAACAGTTATCGTGCACGTGGACAGCCAAAGCCCAAGGTGAACACCTGTGGTAGATCAAATTTCACATGAACTTGCATTTTGTCACGTACGAAGCAAGACAGGATGTAACTGGTTTAGCCTTCATGTGGTTTCACACATGTTCACATGCATTTCGCTCTTCCCTGCCACCACGATGGTCAGATTATTTCACCTTCAAGCGTCATGGTCATTTTTTCCATTGCACCTGTTGTCAAGTCAGATCAACGCCTTCCAATAAGCTCAAATGACATTCACCTCCTACTCGTCTGCAAGTTTGTTTTCTCTACTCGCTTCGATCAATATAGAACCAAGTGCTCATCACCGTTTACACGTTTACACCGACCCGCCGAAATAGCGATTGTTCTATTAAGCATGGTCCTTGTGGTTAGCGACAGGTTCGTTGAAACACACACCCAGCCGTATCGTCTCTCTCAACCACCACGCTTCATAAACATTATAAACAGGTAAAGAAAAAAACAGATTTTTCAACATGTATGGCATTAGGCCCTTTGTGAATTTTTTTTGGAAAATAAATCTGCTACATTTGAAAGGGGGCGTTAGCCCGAGTCCTAGGACACCTCGTACACGTCTCTAGCGTTATTGGTTCGTGAAAAATCAGCAAAAATCACAAAAAACACGTGTTTACCCCAAAATCGAGTTTCCAAATATTTTAAAAAATTACAACGAGTGATACGTAGCAAAGAGGACGTAATCCCGCGTCCTTGGACCCGTCGTACATGCCTCTAGCATTATTGGTTCGCGAGATAGAGCAAAAAGTTTAAAATCACGTATTTTCCCCCAAAAAAACGTGTTTCCAGATTTTCACCTTTTCGACACCTGCATTTCCGTAAAGAGCGCAACGAGACGAAAAAAAAGAATCCAAGCACGCCTTCCTAGCATGACTCCTTCCATTCCAAGGTCGCAGGGGCTCACCACTTGCTTTTGGAAGCAGCTTTCCCCTCATCCCACTGCTTACAAAAAACAAATTTTTGCTCTAGAGACATGAACTTTATTTTGGGGGTAGAGGGCATAGGGACCTTTCATTTACGTCAAACAAACTTTTTTGTAAACTTCCTAGTTTCCAAAATATAGGATATTCAATATTCGAGTGTTTTCAAAAATACATAAAAAATAAAAAAGTTTTATTACAAAAAATAAAGGTCATAAAGACCATACGTTTAAGCCATGGCACAGCGTTCTATCCTGTTTGGTTTTCAAACTATCGCCTATTTTCGAAAACGAACAATTTGAAAAAAAAAATCAAAAATATAACGAGTGGTCCATAGCAAAGAGGACGTCAGCCCGAGTCCAACGACACCTCATTTGTCAAAATCGGACGATGCGTTCGGGATATATTTAACATGGCTGAGGCTTAGTAGTGGGGCAAGGAGGGTTCTGGAGAGGCTTAGAACTGTCATCACCCCCCTACTGAGTCACCATCTACAATCCTGGAGACATCAGCGCAAGGTAAATAGCATGTTTGTACACCACCTTATTCCAATGGGGTTTGCTTACTTCACCCTCTAATGTATTCATACGATTTCTTTTTTAGAGTTGTCCGAGAGTCCTGACGATTCCATCCCGGTCGAATCACCAACGACGATAGCGGAGACTTCAGCAGAAGGTAAACTGTATGTTTCTAATACACACTATTTCACTGGGTTTTGAACAGTTTTCAAACTAGACACCTGAAAGTATTGTGTGCAATAATATGTACGTCAGAGGACCTTGACAAATATAAATCCATTTTATTGGATACCCATGCCCACAAAAGACAGAATGATCCCACGCAACAAGTGAATGCCAATATATCTCAAAAATATAAAACCATCATTGCAAAAATGTTTCCCACCAGTCAAAGTACTAGTCGTAAAGCGTCCGCTTCGGGAGTGACATTTAAACCATTAAAACCCCATGTGGATGTTACCTACTGGCACAATCCCAATGAGCTTTTCCAGCGGCTACAGTTGTTGCATGCTTCACGTCAAGCCGGCCATACCGATCACGATTGGGAAATTCAAGAAATTGAACAAGAACTTCGAAATGCCAAAATTATTGTTTAAGTCCTCATCCATTAAAATGGGTATTGCTCACGAGTTGCATCGCCCAGCTAGGCGTCACTATCCGCGACTCAAAGTGATTTCACGGGGTGTGGATGAACTTTGGCAGGCTGACTTGGTTGAAATGATACCCTATTCTGGCGTTAACGACGGTGTACGATATATGTTGACCGTCATTGATGTCTATTCCAAAATGGCCTTTAATGAACCTGTGCGTCGCAAGTCTGGTCTACTGGTCACCAAGGCCTTTCAAGATATTATTCAACACTCCAAACGTCAACCTCAGTTGCTACAAACCGACCAGGGGAAATAATTTTTCAACAAGGATTTCTCCAGTTTTCTCAAATCTGAGGATATTCACAATTACACCACATACAGCAATCTGAAAGCCAGCGTGGTCGAACGGTTTAACCGAACATTGAAAACCCATATGTGGAAAGCGTTTACCGCTCAGGGCACTTATCGCTGGTTGGACATGTTACCTGAGCTGGTGTCACGTTCCAATGACAGCAAACATAGAACCATAGGGACCAAGCCACGTCTCGTAACCAAAAATATTCAGCGACTGGATAAAATGTTTAACCCCATAAAAACAGCCGATCCTAAACGTCATTGACTGAAAATTGGGGATTTTGTTCGTGAGCAAATTTAAGTCTGCCTTCAATAAGGGCTACACGCCACAATGGGGGACTGAACTATTTCGAATTCGTCAAGTCAACTTGGACAGTCCAGTCACCTATTTACTCGAGGACCTCAACCATCAATCCATAAAAGGTAGATTTTATCTCCATGAACTTCAGAAAACAGCATTTCCTCAGCATTACCTTGTGGAAAAAGTGTTGAAACAAAAAGGAAATAAACTCTATGTCAAATGGTTAGGGTTTAACTCTACGTTTAATTCTTGGATCAATAAATTACATGTTGTGTGAACCTGTGCAATTTTTAATTTATTCACACGTGTTGTACACTACCTATAGCTCTGTGTGTACAGTCCTCAGCTCCACATATTTCTTTCTCTTTCCACCTGTGTTCTCTCATACATTACCCCTTCCCCTCTCCCTCCCTTCACCTCCCACCACTGCTGTTTGCAGCTCTTGCCTATCTATTGGTTGTAACATCATTCCCACAAGTTGCATCATACTTTTTACTGATTCAGCGATTCCCACGTTTTGAACATTCTGTTATCGCGCACGTGGACAGCTAACGTCCAAGGTGAACACCTGTGGCAGATCAAATTTCACGTCAACTTGCATTTTGTCACGTACAAAGCAAAACAGGATGTAACTTGTTAACAGTTATCGTGCACGTGGACAGCCAAAGCCCAAGGTGAACACCTGTGGTAGATCAAATTTCACATGAACTTGCATTTTGTCACGTACGAAGCAAGACAGGATGTAACTGGTTTAGCCTTCATGTGGTTTCACACATGTTCACATGCATTTCGCTCTTCCCTGCCACCACGATGGTCAGATTATTTCACCTTCAAGCGTCATGGTCATTTTTTCCATTGCACCTGTTGTCAAGTCAGATCAACGCCTTCCAATAAGCTCAAATGACATTCACCTCCTACTCGTCTGCAAGTTTGTTTTCTCTACTCGCTTCGATCAATATAGAACCAAGTGCTCATCACCGTTTACACGTTTACACCGACCCGCCGAAATAGCGATTGTTCTATTAAGCATGGTCCTTGTGGTTAGCGACAGGTTCGTTGAAACACACACCCAGCCGTATCGTCTCTCTCAACCACCACGCTTCATAAACATTATAAACAGGTAAAGAAAAAAACAGATTTTTCAACATGTATGGCATTAGGCCCTTTGTGAATTTTTTTTGGAAAATAAATCTGCTACATTTGAAAGGGGGCGTTAGCCCGAGTCCTAGGACACCTCGTACACGTCTCTAGCGTTATTGGTTCGTGAAAAATCAGCAAAAATCACAAAAAACACGTGTTTACCCCAAAATCGAGTTTCCAAATATTTTAAAAAATTACAACGAGTGATACGTAGCAAAGAGGACGTAATCCCGCGTCCTTGGACCCGTCGTACATGCCTCTAGCATTATTGGTTCGCGAGATAGAGCAAAAAGTTTAAAATCACGTATTTTCCCCCAAAAAAACGTGTTTCCAGATTTTCACCTTTTCGACACCTGCATTTCCGTAAAGAGCGCAACGAGACGAAAAAAAAGAATCCAAGCACGCCTTCCTAGCATGACTCCTTCCATTCCAAGGTCGCAGGGGCTCACCACTTGCTTTTGGAAGCAGCTTTCCCCTCATCCCACTGCTTACAAAAAACAAATTTTTGCTCTAGAGACATGAACTTTATTTTGGGGGTAGAGGGCATAGGGACCTTTCATTTACGTCAAACAAACTTTTTTGTAAACTTCCTAGTTTCCAAAATATAGGATATTCAATATTCGAGTGTTTTCAAAAATACATAAAAAATAAAAAAGTTTTATTACAAAAAATAAAGGTCATAAAGACCATACGTTTAAGCCATGGCACAGCGTTCTATCCTGTTTGGTTTTCAAACTATCGCCTATTTTCGAAAACGAACAATTTGAAAAAAAAATTCAAAAATATAACGAGTGGTCCATAGCAAAGAGGACGTCAGCCCGAGTCCAACGACACCTCATTTGTCAAAATCGGACGATGCGTTCGGGATATATTTAACATGGCTGAGGCTTAGTAGTGGGGCAAGGAGGGTTCTGGAGAGGCTTAGAACTGTCATCACCCCCCTACTGAGTCACCATCTACAATCCTGGAGACATCAGCGCAAGGTAAATAGCATGTTTGTACACCACCTTATTCCAATGGGGTTTGCTTACTTCACCCTCTAATGTATTCATACGATTTCTTTTTAGAGTTGTCCGAGAGTCCTGACGATTCCATCCCGGTCGAATCACCAACGACGATAGCGGAGACTTCAGCAGAAGGTAAACTGTATGTTTCTAATACACACTATTTCACTGGGTTTTGAACAGTTTTCAAACTAGACACCTGAAAGTATTGTGTGCAATAATATGTACAATTCCTTTTCCAGTGGAGTTACCGACCGATAGCGATCAACCGGAGCCTTCTGCTCGGCAAGCGGAGGCTGCTCCATCGAGGCCAAAAAGGATGAAGCTCAATTAAAGAATTGAAATTAATAGTAATGTATTAATAGTTAATTGCTATTACATTCCTTTTCATTATATTCATTTCATTTAATTTTTGAAACAAATAATAAAACGGCTAGATCGGTCCTTTATGAATTCCTACCACTCCGTGGGCAATATTTTTCAAGGGCTCCGTAATCTTGTAACCACCATAGAACATGAATAAAACACGTATTCGTGGAGGGAACACGATAAGAAAACGTCAGGGGCTAGTTAGGGCTGAGTTTCTCTCGTTTTTGCCCAAGTGCCAAAAAGTTGCTCTTTCTCAGCGCGCTCTAGCGGCGGTGCTCTGCACTCAAAAATTAAAAGTGACCAATGAATATTGAAGGAAATTTTGGTTACTTTAATTTTGTAATTAGTGAGAAATTCATTAGGATGCATACTTTCCAACTTATAAGCAATTTTGTGAAAATAGACCGAGATTTTTTTGTGCTATTTTCACAGTGAAGCCGTCATTTTTTTGTAGGCAAACTTCAAATTCGGATTCAGCACACTGAATAACATAAGAATCCGTCAAGAAACCTTCTACCCTAATTTCTTTTTGTCAAAACTAACATTTGACTGGGCTATATTGTCCTCTGTAGAGATCACACAAGTGTATTTAGAAACTAACATCACTGATTTACTTAGGATCTAATCAATATTAGTGCAATACTTCAACGGGATGGGGAAATTTACATTAGTAATATCCTCATGTTGGTGTCACCCAGTGAGCACCATTGAATGTGGGCTACACACATCTTATGAAAGGCAGAGGATATCATCAAGTGAAGGAGGAGGTAAATTAAGGTAACTTACCAGCTAGTAAATAAAACAGTCAAGTAAGGTGAGCAACTGAATAAACATCAAATACTATCCGGATCTGAATTGTGGGAAGAATTGCCCAAGGGAGGTCCAGAAAAAAGATGGAGAAGAGGAGCACGGCACAAGTAGGCAGAAGCAATGGTGGGCTCTACTCAGTCCTGTTGGTTTGAAAAACGTTCCCTCTACTGTAATTGTGGCACGTTAATGTTCAGATTCTGTGTATTTACATGATCCATCCAAAATAAGAATATTTACAAATTATTCTAGAGCATGGCACTCCACTAACTTGTCCATTACACCAAGAGTTGACATACCAACCTCCACAGGGAGGCGTAATTGCTTAGCATAACTGCCTGGAAAGTAAGGTATTCCATATCGAGTTCCATTGGTGGCTATTTTGTCAAGAAGAAGAGGAAGGCGAAGTAGAAGAAGAAGAAGCATGTGAAGATGATTATTTATTTGAAATACGATTATAATAATAATAATATCGTATGGCCTCGGGTGCCTGGTGCAAGCTTTGTTAATTGACACCCAGAGGGTAGCTTGCATGTCGAATTTCGTCGTTCCTTTGAACGCTATGAAAGTCAAGGAGGTTAGATATCTAAACGCCTTGACACTACAGCGCTTTCAAGTAGAGAATAGAGGAACTTTGTGTTGGCGGAAAATCCCGAGATTAATTTTGCCATTGAACACGGCCAACTGAATTCAAATGGGTTCTTTAACATGCCAACAACGTATGACATGAGTATCGTGATTTTTGTCAACTTCAAAAATCACTTACCATGGCCAGGGGCGAACCTGCAATCTTGGGGTTGGTAGTCCGACACTATAACCACTCACCCACCGTGGCAAGCTTGAAATACGATTGCTGACGGCCTAGTTAGAATCTAAACATTGGTATGAAGCTTGCCTTCCCATGCCAGTCTTCCCTTTTCACATCTAGCCTATAAGAAATATGATACACGAACAGCAGTGCATTCACTTTAGGCCACACCTATCTCAAATGCTTCATAAAATTTAGTTTTAGCATGGCACCGGAGGTAGACTAAATCTCCAAAAGTACCCAGGATGCCAGAAGAATGAGTCTGCAGTATCAATACATCATCATCATCAGCTACCTTTAGGTGTTCTTATAGAAAAAAAAAAGACTGAGTTATCCAAACTTCCAAATAATATTTAATCTAAAAATGATTCGCAATATTATCATAAAGTTAATGCAGAACCTATAATCATCTGTAGTTGGTTTTCCTCTTCAACAGCTATAGGCTATTATTATCTTTAAATATATTACCAGCCTCGTCCTGTAGATTATCGGAGGTCAACTGATCATTTGTATCCCGGGAAGTGTGACCCATTTAAACAACACAAAGATGCAATATGAGTATTAAGTTAGTAGTAAAATTTAACAGATCCTGATTACCTACCATTTACCTTTAAGTCACTGTCATTCACGTACCACATAGGAATAGAATTGCAACTTACATTGTTCGGGAATTCATCTGAATTAGATAACCTTTCTGGCTCACATTTGATGAACGATTGTTCATCCATTATGTTCACGAAACTAGAACAGAGAAAGAACACTCTACAATTAGATAAAGGCCGTACATAAGCCAGTTCGCCAAATAAGTATCATTAATAATACATCAAATGAGGTACAGTAGCTTTAAACCTAATGTATGATTATAGCCTGCCGTACTCGTTTACCGAGAGGTAATAAGGAGAGGTTTTATTGTATTTGTCAACAATAGACTAAGTTAATTAATATAACGCTCATTGCAATCAGTTACTTGAAGTGTTAGAATTGAAGTCGAACGTCATGATCGTGTAATTCTTGAATAGTTATCGATGCGATTGATTAGACAAAATGAGGAATTGATGGCGAGTGCTTGTACGGCAGTAAAATAACACCCTGCATTCCGTTTCTCTAATCCTATGCAGCCTCCACACACATGATTTGGAGGAAGGTGGAGTAAATAATAGTATTGTCAGGCAATAAAGTACATAACAAACCTATCCACACGTTTAATTAGGCTATGCGAATGTGAACATAGTTCAGTGCAAGAGTATCAAACAGCCATTCATAACCCACTCAATGCACCCTCCTTGAGCTACAAGGCGCCCAGCACGAACTAGAATCATTATCGCCTTCTAAATCTAATATGGGGGTAATATGTACTAGAAAGTATATTGCCGTCTTTTAGGCTGTTTCTATTTTGATGTCCAAATTTATTACCGCTGTAAAACACGTAATCACAACGCAAGTTTTGTTATGTCCCTACAGAACATTTTTTTCCAGTCTTGCAACTTGGACAATTTACTACTATTTTCTTTTTAATTCAATACTGATATCTTGCCAAAATGTATAACAAAGGGACTAATATCACTGACGGAATCGCTATATGGTTCACGCCAATTACTGGTACCGTGCCGATGATACATGAAAGTTCAGAGAAAATTAAAAGACTAGAAACAGTTCACACTAAACTCTCAAGATGATAAAGGTCGTAAAGTAACCGTTTGAAAACACGTAAATACTAGTTATTGGACCTGGCGTTCCCCAAGAGGGGTCTTTTAAAACATACGTGCCAAACGATACCTAGTTCTCCTTGCGTCTGATATTACTCAAGTGTAATATTTACCATACTCACCGTAAATTTATAATCGAAATGTATTGTAGAGTGCACTAACTTCCCCGATAATGCAACAATTATAGTATCCAGGGTTGTACATGCTCAATTCCTCATGGACCTAGGGCTCTCTTGCCCAAATGATGAACACTCGCACTCCACACTCTCATGTACATTACACTCACTGTTTTGGAACATAACAGCATTTACGCTCACTCTCTCTGAGCGCGGCGCGCGAAGTATGATTGCTGGCGGTGCGAGCAAAGAGGTCAAAAGATCGTCTCATATTTTCCTTCGTTGCGATCTGATTATCGCGAAATTGGCTCTGGCAACTTAAGTATGTAAGAAAAGTAAGCTAATGAGTAGCCGAATGATATAAAGACTTCCTTGTCCGATGAAGGATAGTATAATCTAGAGCATTTCTGCCTTGATACCTACTTCTATTTCTGTTCCGCCCATAAAAACAATAACAATACCTACTACTGCAGTGTATTGTTTAAGAATAATCCTACATTTTATGTCTTAATATTTTACATTTTAGTCAAATGGAATATTGCTCAATCAATTGTTAATGGCGTAAAATTTACTATTAGATTAAGACTATTTTATTTTTCCTAACTAGGAGAATGGTCTCCTTAGCAACTCCCTTCCTGAAAATATCGTACCTTCAATTGGTGGGGGATTTGCTAGGGTATATATATGTTGACAGAAGTGTGTTCCTCCACTAGGCTGGCACAGTAATGGTTACCGGTATTTAAAACTTGCCCACCAGTTCTACGTAACCAATGCAAGGTCATAGGAGACTATTTGCAAATGTCATCTCTGGCCAAGTTTTGATTAATTTTTCGGCTGTTTTATATGAATTCAAAGCCTGAAAATATTCCAAACGTTTGGTGTTATTTAAAGTTTTGTGAATATTTTCATTATCTAACAGTGCCGATTGTAGGCTACAGGGTGATTATTTTGCTGGAGCGGGGCCAGTGGCCAGCTACAGTTCAAGCCACGAATTTTGGCCGGTGAGCCCCAGTCATACAGAGGACAGGTGGCGAACCTCAGGCATGTGCAATTGATATGTGAGTTGCTTTCCGGGCAACTGAAAACTCACGTATCAATTAAACATGCCTGAGGCGCACCGAATGTCCTTTGTTCCGCTGGGAAACCGGGACTGACCGGCCAAAAGCCGTGGCGTGAACTGTACCAGGACGCGAGCACGCCTTCTGCCAGCCAACCGAACTCGTGCCGCAGATTGCGCGTAGGTAGAAACCGTAACAGAGTACATTAAGGATAAATTCACCAGCAAATCATGATAAAAGAACTTAAATTTTCACAGTTGATATTGGAAATGTTCTCCTCCAGCTGGCAGACAGCCGTTGTACCATGTAAATAAATTAGCGTTTACACGTTGTAATTCCCTTCTATCGTGAGGGATATCTGCTGCCGTATATTGTTCTCCAGCTCCACTAGAGTTCGGGTAATTGATCTGTACACTTGGTATTTTAAATTAACACTCAATTAATCATCAAAAGGCCTTTTGTCTGTGCATCGATTAATCACAGTAAGCACGCAGGGTGCTACTAGGATGTAATGATGTAACTTTCAAAGATTAAAAATTCAAGTGTTGAGGAATTTTGGCAATTGTCATTCGTCAGCTGAGAATCAGAGCTTCATTTTTATTTTTTGCATTTCGTTTGAGGGCAGCAAATTAGTCCAGCCACCTGGTGTGACAAGCGATGACAGATCCAGACCATTGGGTGAGCTTGCTGCAACAGCTGCGATCAGCTGTGAATGGTCAGTTGTTATCTAGCCAAACGCAAGTATGGCTGCCGTTACGGTTTACGGTTTCCACCTCCACGCAATATGCGACCCGAGTTCGGTTGGCTGGCGGTGGTGGTGTATTCTTGGAATACACGGTAAGAGAGAATATAATTTTTAATGCTCTTTGCATGTTCATTTTTTTCCTTTTTATCAAACACCAACAGCGATCTTCTAGTTTCTCTTTGGTGGTCATGTCTCTTATGTCATTGTGAGTCTGTTCTAGATATATATCTTCCATGACCCACCTAGCGTCATCTAGCAGCGAATCTCAGAAGTTTCTCAATTTTTCCCTGCACAAGAGGACTTACTTATCAATTTGGCCATCAGATCTCGTCGCCATCGCCAGCTATCATCTCCTTGATCAAGAGAACTTCGTCTACTTTTTCACTCACCATGCTGCGCTAGTATCGCCTACTATCAACTCTTTGAAGACCATTCATCAAGAAGAACATTTATTTTTGATAAGTTGTCTATTCTGATATGTATTCCTTTTGTCTCCTACCCCCACTCTTTTCCTTCCCTGGACCCTCCGCGCTTCGCTGAGTGGATCTCACTTGCACGTCGGCAGTTGACTCAGTCAGTCAAGGCTCAACTAGAGCCAGTCTCCTCAAACCAAGAGACACTCTCTACATTCTACGCCATGTTGGCACATTAAGTATCCTTCAAAGGGAACTTCACCTTCGCCATGCAACAAAGATAAGTACATACTTCAGGTTTTAACTTCATCTTCATCGGTTTTACTATCTTCATGCTTTTAACGATTATTTTATAGGCAGTGTGAGATATTTATTTGTGGCAATAATCATTCTTCGTGGGATTTTACATGTTGGGCTTCTATCCAATTAAGCCAACCTTCGTGAAAAGCAGCATTTCTTATGCGTATTAAATGAGAGATCTTCTCACAACGGGGGATATTATAGAATACCCACTGTCTATAAATATTAAGCTTGTTCCACCGCTGGAGTAACTTTGGCCCTATTCTTCCATTAGAATCGTTCTGGAACTTTCCAGGATCTGCACTTTATCTACAAGTCAAGCCGTCATGTATCTTTCACTCACTTGTGGGAATGCCATTTCAAACTAAGGAATCTACCTTATAAATTAATGCTCAATAGCTAAATTTTCTTCCACCGTTGGTACAGGCAGGACGTTTGTTTTAGACGAGTGAAAAATCTTAATGGAAGCCTGGAGGCGAGTTACTGCAGTACCTGTGTTGTTATCAGCTGCCCCAAGCGATCCGATGATTGACACATCTGTTTCACACTTCTGCTAGGAGTACAGTCATTGGCAAATATAATGACATTCTGTTCGTAATTATGTAACGTGTACTTCCGTGACACACAATACTTCGATGTGGACTATACTGCCTGCTCAAGTCTGGAATTCCATTACATCAGATCGGTGGTGACAAGTGTGAAGCGATAGGGTGAGAGAGTGAGTGAGGCTTCAAGGTCAAGGGCAATCGTCTAAAACAAACGTCCGGCCTGTATCTTTTCTGGCGCATTTAATTGTAATCCACAACTTTCTCAAGTAATAGACTTTTGCTTATCTAGTGCAACCAGTCATTTTTCACAATTGCAATAACTTTCTTTGCCATAAACTTTTGCGCTACTACAGTGAACTTTTCATCCATTCAACAGACTATAGTGAAAACTAGTGCTTGTTCAACATTTCTGCCGTGTTGCGATCGTCCGATTACCATAAATAAGGCCATGAACATTTATCCTCAATCCCAACTGCTCTTTCCTAAACCTCTTACTAACAAACCATAATAACACATTTATTACTTTAAGTCCTTTTTTTCAATGAGGTGTCACTCTATAGAAGTGCCCTCCCCTTTTTCTTATATAACATTAATTAACTTCTGCATAAATACGTGTCTAGCACACGTTTTAAACTTACATTGTTTCTCCCTTCTAATTAGAGAATACAATTCTTTCAACTCATTAGTGAGTTATTTCTAGGTCTCACGAAAGGGAAACTTGCCCCATTTGTCTCGTGATTCCTATCTAAACATAGGAGGTCTAGAACCTTCCTTTTGACTTTCTCTTCAGGTTTCACCGTAAGTGACCTGCCCTATTTGTGTAACTACTAAAAGTAATGCTGCTTCAATACAAGAAGTTATAGGAACTTCTCTTCCATTCTACCTGTTTTTTTATTTTTTTTTTATTTTCGAAGTTGTAACTTTCTTTAAGATAGGTGCTTGGAAATTTTTGAATGTACACACCTTGTACTCGATTTAATGTCTAAACTTTAATTACTTCATTTGTCTTTTTTAAATCTTACAAAGATTTTAGTACTTATAAAGGTTTGAAACCTAAAGAATTGTTAATTGCCTGGAGCAAACGTCAAATGTTTTCTGAAGTCTGTGACCCCAAAATTGTTAACCAAATTGAAAATATATCTTTGTTAAAGTTATCAACTTCTTTTGAATTGTTAAATAAATTAAGCGTTTCTTTTCGCTTTTTCATTTTTCTAGTACAACAGTTAGGCAAGATCCTGTCTTCCTTGGCTCTTCCTACTCAATGCCATTAAATCTATTGATAGGACTTTCACCACTCGTTGCATTTGAGCAAGAACTCTTAGTGGTAATCTCGTTAAAGTTTCTCTTAGCTTTAATAGCTAATTCTAACTGGCCAGTAAGGCAAGTACAGCTCGCTATGCCAGCTACCTGCTTGTGGAGATCCTCTCCGAAAACTTATGGTTGGTTTTCCAACAGATAAGTGTTTCTCTTTGTCTAAACTTTTAGCCGGCTCCTTGCTGAGTAAAAGCTTAGCCATTTCCAAATGCAACTATTGGTTCACTTACCAAAATTACTCCCCAAGGTATAATTTTTTTATCACTATCATTCTTGGAAGCAATTGGTCGCTTTTTCAGGAACTCTATAACTTCGAAAACTGGAAATACCAAACCTGATTCAAATTATTGGCATTCTTCGAATTACTTTGCAAAAACGAATTTCATTGAACAGACATACAATAAATCTGTTACTCTCTGTCTTGCCAGACCATCACCCTTCCCCATAGCAGGCAGATGCATGCTTGAGAGGGAATATACTAAAGCCACTCTCTTGCAAACCGCCCAAGTCCTAGCTGCGTTTCCCGTCAGCTTCGACCAGGTCCTCACCCACTTTAGGTATCAGAGAACGGATTTGCAGTGGCAACCGCCTCTAAGTGCATTTAAAGTTAAATTCGTAACTTTTGTGGGACTCTCCTCCTATTTTTCTATCCTTTTTCTCCAGTCCGAAACCCACCTCCTTTTCTTTATCATCTTCCCTTGGTGGTTAGGTTATTCCTCAGCTAATAATCTACCCAGGTGGGCGTGTGCGCACCTGACAGCTCGCCGCTGGCGTCGCTCCAGAAAAACATCACCCTGTATAATGCATTCGATATATTAAAGCTCAGGACAAAGACATTCCAATTCTTGACAGCTGCTACTGTATTAGTTTGTATTGCTTAGCAACCAAAGGCCAGTTTCTACAGACTTAAAGTTCGCTAACACCTCGACTTCTTAAAACAACAAGATGTTCAGTAAAGAACATATAGCCTACTTTCTCCTAAATGCATGGGTATTGCTATAACTCGTTGTCCTTTTCAAGGAGTATAATTGAATGTTGGTTGTAGTAGCTTGTTGAAATACAACGTGCTATAGGGATATTAAACATGAATATGAGGTGCCCTTTGCTAGTGCTACGTCTGTAAAAAAAACATTCAATTCGGTTTCACCGTGTTTGAATTGATCTGGGGAATGGATTTGCACACATACATGGCCGCTATTTGCAAACTATTGGGCTGATGACCTTGTAGTCAGTCATAAGATGCTTTCCACAAAAAGGCATGTTGTTGCAAAACCCGGTAGAGATCAAATTATTAGGATGGTCGAAATTTGATTTAAGCTTTTAAAATTTGGGTGGCCGTCATTCCGTTTCCGTCAAAATGGCGTCGATATAAAACATGACACTGAGGTGCCTTTTGCTAGTGCTACCTCTGTACCAAATTTCGATCAATTTGGTTTCACCATGTTTGAATTGATAGGGGGAATCGATTTGCACACATACTACGCCTCCATCTGCAAACTATTGGGCTGATGATCTAGCAGTTTGGTCAGAATATGCTTCCCACATGAAGATTTGTTGTTGCAAAATTTGGTAGAGACTAGATTATTAGGTTGGTCGTAATTACATTTTAGCCTTTAACATTTGGGTGGCCGCAATTACGTTTCCGTCAAGATGGCGGTGATATAAACCATGACACTGAGGTGGCCTTTTCTAGTGCTACCTCTGTACCAAATTTCGTTCCATTGGGTTTCACCGTGTTCGAATTAATAGGGGGAATCGATTTTCACACAAAGATGGCCGCCATCCGCAAAATATTAGGTTAATGACCTATTAGTTTGGTCAAAGGATGCTCCCTCCATAATGGTATGTTGATGCAAAATTTGGTAGAGATCGGATGATTAGATTAATCGTAATTTGATTTAAGCTTTGAATATTTGTGTGGCCGCCATTACGTTCCCGTCAAGATGGTAGCGATATAAAACATGACACTGAGGTGCCCTTTGCTAGTGCTACCTCTGTACCAAATTTCATTCCATTCGGTTTCACCCTGTTCGAATTAATAGGGGTAATCGATTTTGACACAAAGATGGCCGCCATCCGCAAACTATTAGGCTAATGACCTATTAGATTTGTCAAAGGATGCTTCCTCCATAAAGGTATGTTGTTGCAAATTTGGTAGAGATCGGATGATTAGGTTAGTCATAATTTGATTTAAGCTATGAACATTTGTGTGGCCGCCATTACGTTTCCGTCAAGATGGCGGTGATATAAAACATGACACTGAGGTGCCCTTTGTTAGTGCTACCTCTGTACCAAATTGTCATTCCATTCGGTTTCACCGTGTTTGAATTAATAGGGGTAATCGATTTTGACACAAAGATGGCCGCCATCCGCAAACTATTAGGCTAATGACTAGGGCCCGGATAGTTATGTGCTTAACTTTTCAGAAATATGTATTTATTTATGTGCTTAAAAGTGGGAAAATATGTGATTAAGTTTCCAAAATATGTTTTTAAATTGGTACCATATGTTTGTCCCCCAGTTACTCTATAAATAGTTGAAACGTCCACAGTACAAATATTCCCGCTTAACAGACCGGGCCATGCCTCAATATCCGAATCCTACAATACTTCCTGCAAATGCGTGATACGAATTCATATATGTGCTGTTTTCGAATTTCATTCTAAAGAATGGAAGAAAACGTCACTTAAGAAACTTTCTTAGCACTGATTGTACTGTCTTATACTGAGACTTGAGTGCGTAAATCTGCACGATTGACGTGAAAAGTAAATTAAATGTCGCCCCCGGCACAGCTATACAAACACGCAGTTAGTCAGTAAACACAGCAACACCATTAACAATAGCCCCCAGATGAACTAAAATTCACTAATTGGTTTCCATGGGCAAGTACAACAGTATTCTAATGTGCAACACACTTAAACATATACACACAATAATAAACATAATTTTATAATTTCCAAGTTGTAACATAAACCGGTACGCAAAGAACTTTCCAGTTATTCCATCGGCTGACTGTCAATGTCTAGAACAAAATAATATAGAAGAAAATCACTCGACTTATGCCACTCGAAGCCATGGGCCACACGAAACTACTTTATTGGAACGTAACATACACATACACACAGAAAGAAACAATTGTTTTGATTTTACAAATTTCTAAGTAAAATAGAAGAAAACACTACACGGGTCGAAGCTTCGTACTAAGCTTTAGCATTGTAATGCACAACAAGCAGCATTTTCAAGTTTTCAAAAAGGAAGCTCTGCCTATTTGTAGCTAATACACTCTTGTATCGCGAAAAGCTTCTTTCCACATCGCACGAGGTTACTGGTGCATATTTAAAACATGCAATGTCTGACATTGACAAATCTTCTTCGTTGGGCTCCAGATCTCCGTTGCCACTAAGGACACGACTTATTTGCACAAGTTTATTGTACCCCGGATTCTTTGATAAGACGTTCCTTAATTTGCCCATAACTTGTTGTCCGGGCTCCCCGGGAGAATTCTCAAGCTTTTCACAGACTTGAAGAATGTCCTGCAGAGCTGACGAAAGTGGTACGCCTTTCTTCTCAAGTTTCAAGATTGCGGAACTTAAAAAAGCGAAGTTAGATTTAATGTACACCAAGTCACCTTGAACTCCCTTTGCACACATAGCTTCTAAAGACTCACTGATACATGCAGCATAATCCTTGTTTAGTTTTTCGAGGACTGATTTTGTAACCTCAAAATTGTCCGCATAATAACACGCCGCTTCCAGCCAAGTACCCCATCTGGTGCAAACTGGTTGTGGAGGTAGCGGCAAATCAGGGGCACATTGTTTGAATAAACTCACTCGACTGGGTGCTTTAATAAACACTTTCTTCACGGATGCTATTACTCTGTTCACATTTGGAAAAATACTCCTTACTGTTTCAGCAACACGGTGCATGCCCTGCGCTAAACATGTTAAATGAATCATCTTGCTGTACAGAATTTTCAACCCCAGGGATGCTTTAACCATGTAAGGTGCAGCGTCTTTAATTAATAGAAGCACTTTAGCATATTGGATGCCATCAGGCCACTGAAGCACCATAGCATCATTGAAAGCTTTAGCTATTGTGTAACTGTTGGTTTTCTCAAGATGAACAGCTGTCAGTAAAAATGACTGTGATGGATCGCATTTTAACGCACCAACTATGATGTTGGCTACGTAACGGCCAGTATCGTCGGTCGTCTCGTCCAAGGTAATCCACACAGCGTTGTCGCCAGTTTCACTACGAATTCTGTGCACTGCCTCAGAGTAAAGTTTAGGTAAATAATTCTTACGCAGTGTTGACTCGTCAGGGAGAGGAATTTTGACGTACTTTCCTAACGTGCCACGTAGCACTGGATTCAGCAGTTTGCTCAGTGGTATATCAGCAGCAAGAAATGCATGACAAATGTCTTGTGAGAACTGGCAGTTTGATGGACCAGATCTCACATCGTGCATTTCGGAAAGCAAACGTTGCGTCGACTTCTTTAAAGATGCACATTTCACGTGTTTCGCTGTCGCAACATGTTGCGTAACCTGTGAACGCATGTCTGCCGCTATGGGTTTCTCACAAATGTTGCAAAATAAAACAGTTCCATCAGTTCTAAAAACGTCTCCGAACTCCCGAACTAAACGATTGAAAGTAACACATTTTGCACTATTATGACGCATCGTATTCGTTGAAACGAGAACGCCACTGTCAGTATACTCACAAGCTTCGCAGACCTCTGTGATTTCAACTAAAATTTCCCGTCTAGGTAAGGACTGGTAGAGGCTAAATGAGCCTGTTGACTCAGCCCCCTTCTGTACTTAATTACCGGGAAATCCCTGTCTTGAAATATGCTACAGTATGGAGACAATGGAGCACTGACGAAATACAGAAGCCAATTACTGGAATTTCAAGGAGTCGAAAACGTGGGTAGCAGTCATCCAAGAAGTACAACATACGACCAAATATAGGAAATATGTGCTTATGAATAAACATGCCAGAATATGTATTTATTTATAAAAATCGTAAAAATATGTAAATAAATAGAAAATATTTAAACACATAACTATCCGGGCCTTACTAATGACCTATTAGATTTGTCAAAGGATGCTCCCTTCATAAAGGTATGTTGTTGCAAAATTTGGTAGAGATCGGATGATTAGGTTAGTCGTAATTTGATTTAAACTTTGAACATTTGGATGGCCGCCATTACGTTTCCGTCAAGATGGCGGCAATATAAAACATGACACTGGGGTGCCCTTTGCTAGTGCTACCTCTGTACCAAATTTTATTCCATTCGGTTTCACCGTGTTGGAATTAATAGGGGTAATCGATTTTGACACAAAGATGGCCGCCATCCGCAAACTATTAGCTACTGACCTATTAGATTTTCAAAGGATGCTCCCTCCATAAAGGTATGTTGTTGCAAAATTTGGTAGAGATTGGATGATTAGGTTAGTCGTAATTTGATTTAAGCTTTGAACATTTGTGTGGCCGCCATTACGTTTCCGTCAAGATGGCGGCGATATAAAACATGACGCTGGGGTGCCCTTTGCTAGTACTACCTCTGCACCAAATTTCGTACCATTCGGTTTCACCGTGTTCGAATTAATAGGGGCAATCGATTTTCACACAAAGATGGCCTCCATCCGCAAACTATTAGGATGATGACCTATTAGTTTGGTCAAAGGAAGCTGCCCCCATAAAGGTATGTTGTTGCAAAATTTTGTAGAGATCGGATGATTAGGTTAGTCGTAATTTGATTTAAGCTTTGAACATTTGTGTGGCCGCCATTACGTTTCCGTCAAGATGGCGGCGATATAAAACATGACACTGAGGTGTCCTTTGCTAGTGCTACCATTGTACCAAATTTCGTTCAATTTGCGCTCACCGTGTTCGAATTGATAGGGGGGACAGACATTCAGAGTACACACACTCTCTCTCACACACACACACACACAGACTCACACACACACATACACAAACACAGACAGACACACTTTTTTTCGCCCTGTAGTGATCTCATAAGTCTACTTTCATTTTTTGCAAAAATCGAAAGTAGGCTAAAAATAGGGTACTCAAATTAATACTGGGATGTACTCCTGTCATTCAACAAAGGAGTTGCGCACAATATGTATGGAGCTCGTAATATTTAGGCTAGCTGTCGCTACTCAATAGCTTCTTAGTTGGAAATATATTTCCCGTTTGATTTCCGCCTATACAACAGATGGTCTAGTGTAACCTTCCCTGGGACTTCGTAAGTGATCAATAATTTTTAAAATAACCCCCTAAAAATGCTGTGACTTGTCATTAAGCTGCCAGTGTTTCACCCTAGTGTCCCACTGGGCGCAACAATTGCTAAGGCACACCTCACCTCGACACTGACCAGTAGATGAATATCTAGTCATTGATCACTAGGGCCCGGATAGTTATGTGCTTAACTTTTCAGAAATATGTATTTATTTATGTGCTTAAAAGTGGGAAAATATGTGATTAAATTTCCAAAATATGTTTTTAAATTTGTACCATATGTATGTCCCCCAGTTACTCTAAAAATAGTTGAAACGTCCACAGTACAAATATTCCCGCTTAACAGACCGGGCCTTGCCTCAATATCCGAATCCTACAATACTTCCTGCAAATGCGTGATACGAATTCATATATGTGCTGTTTTCGAATTTTATTCTAAAGAATGGAAGAAAAAGTCATTTAAGAAACTTTCTTAACACTGATTGTACTGTCTTATACTGAGACTTGAGTGCGTAAATCTGCACGATTGACGTGAAAAGTAAATTAAATGTCGCCCCCGGCACAGCTATACAAACACGCAGTTAGTCAGTAAACACAACAACACCATTAACAATAGCCCCCAGATGAACTAAAATTCACTAATTGGTTTCCATGGGCAAGTACAACAGTATTCTAATGTGCAAGACACTTAAACATATACACACAATAATAAACAGAATTTTATAATTTCCAAGTTGTAACATAAACCGGTACGCAAAGAACTTTCCAGTTATTCCATCGGCTGACTGTCAATGTCTAGAACAAAATAATATAGAAGAAAATCACTCGACTTATGCCACTCGAAGCCATGGGCCACACGAAACTACTTTATTGGAACGTAACATACACATACACACAGAAAGAACAAATTGTTTTGATTTTACAAATTTCTAAGTAAAATAGAAGAAAACACTACACGGGTCGAAGCTTCGTACTAAGCTTTAGCATTGTAATGCACAACAAGCAGCATTTTCAAGTTTTCAAAAAGGAAGCTCTGCCTATTTGTAGCTAATACACTCTTGTATCGCGAAAAGCTTCTTTCCACATCGCACGAGGTTACTGGTACATATTTAAAACATGCAATGTCTGACATTGACAAATCTTCTTCGTTGGGCTCCAGATCTCCGTTGCCACTAAGGACACGACTTATTTGCACAAGTTTATTGTACCCCGGATTCTTTGATAAGACGTTCCTTAATTTGCCCATAACTTGTTGTCCGGGCTCCCCGGGAGAATTCTCAAGCTTTTCACAGACTTGAAGAATGTCCTGCAGAACTGACGAAAGTGGTACGTCTTTCTTCTCAAGTTTCAAGATTGCGGAACTTAAAAAAGCGAAGTTAGATTTAATGTACACCAAGTCACCTTGAACTCCCTTTGCACACATAGCTTCTAAAGACTCACTGATTCATGCAGCATCATCCTCGTTTGGTTTTTCGAGGACTGATTTTGTAACCTCAAAATTGTCCACATAATAACACGCCGCTTCCAGCCAAGTACCCCATCTGGTGCAAACTGGTTGTGGAGGTAGCGGCAAATCAGGGGCACATTGTTTGAATAAACTCACTCGACTGGGTGCTTTAATAAACACTTTCTTCACGGATGCTATTACTCTGTTCACATTTGGAAAAATACTCCTTACTGTTTCAGCAACACGGTGCATGCCGTGCGCTAAACATGTTAAATGAATCATCTTACTGTACAGAATTTTCAACCCCTGGGATGCTTTAACCATGTAAGGTGCAGCGTCTGTAATTAATAGAAGCTCTTTAGCATATTGGATGCCATCAGGCCACTGAAGCACCATAGCATAATTGAAAGCTTTAGCTATTGTGTAACTGTTGGTTTTCTCAAGATGAACAGCTGTCAGTAAAAATGACTGAGATGGATCGCATTTTAACGCACCAACTATGATGTTGGCTACGTAACGGCCAGTATCGTCGGTCGTCTCGTCCATTGTAATCCACACAGCGTTGTCGCCAATTTCACTACGAATTCTGTGCACTGCCTCAGAGTAAAGTTTAGGTAAATAGTTCTTACGCAATGTTGACTCGTCAGGGAGAGGAATTTTGACGTACTTTCCTAACGTGCCACGTAGCACTGGATTCTGCAGTTTGCTCAGTGGTATATCAGCAGCAAGAAATGCATGACAAATGTCTTGTGAGAACTGGCAGTTTGATGGACCAGATCTCACATCGTGCATTTCGGAAAGCAAACGTTGCGTCGACTTCTTTAAAGATGCACATTTCACGTGTTTCGCTGTCGCAACATGTTGCGTAACTTGTGAACGCATGTCTGCCGCTATGGGTTTCTCACAAATGTTGCAAAATAAAACAGTTCCATCAGTTCTAAAAACGTCTCCGAACTCCCGAACTAAACGATTCAAAGTAACACATTTTGCACTATTGGGACGCATCGTATTCGTTGAAACGAGAACGCCACTGTCAGTATACTCACAACCGGGTGAGTTAGCCGAGGTCGTTGCGGCATGACTGTTGGCAGTCGCTCACATCCGGGAGGCGTGGAGGTTCGAATCCCCCCGCCGGCAACCTTGAAGATGGTCTTCTGTGGTTTCCCATCTTCCTTCCAGGCAAATGCCAGGGTTGGTCCCTAACTATAGGCCACAGCCACTACCTTCCAACTTCTCGACCCTCCCATCCAACATTCCTCCCCAACGGTACTTGTAGCTCACCCATTGGGTGTCCGTCTCGAAGCAGCTACAAAACTGGCGAGCCGAACATGTCCTCGGACACTCCCGGCACTAAAAGCCATACGCTAAAAAAAAAGTATACTCACAAGCTTCGCAGACCACTTTGATTTCATCTAAAATTTCCCGCCTAGGTAAGGACTAGTAGAGGCTAAATGAGCCTGTTGACTCAGCCCCCTTCTGTACTTAATTACCGGGAAATCCCTGTCTTGAAATATGCTACAGTATGGAGACAATGGAGCACTGACGAAATACAGAAGCCAATTACTGGAATTTCAAGGAGTCGAAAACGTGGGTAGCAGTCATCCAAGAAGTACAACATACGACCAAATATAGGAAATATGTGCTTCTGAATAAACATGCCAGAATATGTATTTATTTATAAAAACCGTAAAAATATGTAAATAAACAGAAAATATTTAATTAAATAAAAAATATTTAAACACATAACTATCCGGGCCTTATTGATCACCTTGATTTTAATATCAAAATTCTGCAACCTGACCCTCTTTACTCCTTATGATAATATGATTCAACTAAGAATTCGAGATAATTCCAGCTTTTGAATATAAGGAGGGATAGTGTTAGCGAAATTTTGAATCATTAGAAACACCACCAATGACAACAGTTCATCAAAAGCACTATAGTAATAAAATTACCTCTGTTTTAAACAAACAAGACCCTTGAAGAGTAATAATGCTCACTGAAAAAGGGATGTCATAAAATCTTTTAGCCATTGGCCTAGAATCTGTTATATAATTTAGGTAATTGATAATTTTAGTGGGTTGGGTGCTGTATGATAGCTTAGTGTTCTGGCAGCTTATTCCTCACCGATGCAAACCAGGTTCAATTCCTGATTAATGCATGGTCGACATAAAAAGAAATCCTGTGGCTGACAAATGAGAAATTTAATAGCATTGGCTTATCGTCCTCCATAATTGCAATGGTTTGAGAGTTCCCAGGATGTCAGAATTATCCCCTGGGAGAGTTCTGTAAAATGTCAGTAAACATACAGACACAGGCCTCCTGCATGCCAAGGTCAAATTCCACAACTAACGCGTGGTAGTCAAGGGCCTTATGATTGGTCAGGTATTTGGTGCAGCCTATAACATTTAAATCATCATCATCATAATCCATCTCCAGTTGCCCCGGTTGCGTGTATGAGCCCCTGTCCTCACACCACTTCTTCATCACCTTGCTTCAGTCTAGACCTCTCTTCATCACATCCTTTAGTGCACCGGCCGCGTTTTAACTACTAGCTTGAGGATAACCGCCATGTTCTGGTAGAGCATATCGTATGTGTTGCTCTTAGTTTAATAATCAATTTAAGAAATCTGCAATAACAACTTGCGGATAATTCCACACACTTCATAGTTGTACGAGTCTGTATTCTTACCTGCGATATAAGTTGTTTCCCAGCGCGTCGAAACAAGGTAACTAGGACGTGTGGTACAATGCCAGCATCGTATTAACTGCGTGAAATGTGGTACTATAGGCTACTAAAGAAGACATAAATTCCATCGTGCACATAAATAATGCAAGAAATAAAAGGACTAGCTCTTTATAAATAACATTTTAAAATTCGTAATTTTATTTGATTCTTTGTCTTCTTACCGCTATTCTTCTAGGAGTTTCACCAACCTAATGAACTCTGTGCCCGCGTTAAACCTTCTTTATGCAGAGAGTATTTTCATATCTCGTGAATAACTTAATTTAATCGGGCGGAGCTGAAAATTATTAAGTCAGAGTTCACTGCCGCACTTTTCAGGAGACAGATAAATTGTAATTGACCAAACAGAACTTAACAACCATACTATATTAGTCGTCTATATTGTGAAGCAGCTATTCCGGTTATATTATAGCTAGCGGAATATTAATTTCAATTTAATTAACACATTTTTCAAATCAATTTTGGAACCGTCACTTATTGCCATTCAGCTCCGTGGTCAGTTTAGTGCGGCACACAGCCTTCCAGAATTAATATTTCACATGATATTTGATTTAAAAATGGATTTGTAAAATAAAAACCATCTAAATCCTGTACAAATGTAATTTACAATAATGCCCGTTGCTCACGGTAAAATGTTCCTTAAAATTTATTTTACAACTAATTTTATAAACATTTGACGAAAGCAAGCTGTGTTGTTCACGGTAAAATTATTTTATAAAATCCGTGGATGTATCAGGATCGCCATCTACCGATAAACTTCTGAACCAAGAATCAGCTGTTCAACACACATTGGTTTGAGAGTATGGCTCCAACAAACAAAGCAAACATTGCAAAATTTGCTGCTTTAGCTACAATTAAATGTCGTACAGTGGTAAAAAAGGAAGAAAAGAAATGCTAGGAAGTCCTGGACTCGGGAATGGATAAAAAGAAGAGAAGAGTAGAGGAATACTCTCCTTGGTCGAAAATGAGTTGAGGATAGAAATCAGAATTCATATAGGAATTTTCTAAGAATGGAGGAAAGCAGTTTTAAAAAACTCATAGATCTCGTTGGTCCCAAAATTATTCGACAGGACACTTAACATGAGGCAAGGCATTTCTCCTGAAATGAGACTGCAAGTGAGTTCGAAACCCGTTTATCTTCGCCTTCACATCAGCCTGGCTTGTGTTCGGTCGAATTTGTGAAACATATTCGGCGATTGAGATTTCTGCCTCCCTTCTTGCATTTCTATTGTGGTATATGGGCGTTTTAACCTCATACAAACACTGATATTTCTGGTACTCGTAGAGTAAAACACTAACAGATTGGGAGCCCGTATCACACGACACTAGTTAGTATGAAAGCTTCTACCAGTACTGGTGTACACGCTGGTATAGACGCGTCTAGCACCGTGTCATATGTACCTTCCATGCTAGGTTCTGCTTTCCATAATAGCTTCCATACAACTCACGCAATTGAACAGGTGCAATTTTTCCTGGCAGTTTTCATGGAAGTTTGAGTACAACTACCAATCGGATTGCTTTTCTCGTTCAGGTAGATATCCTAGGGGCAACATAAACAAGTAGATTTGTCATGTGGGTAGGCCTACGAATAAATACATCAGAATTAAACTATATTTTCTTTAAACGGCGTCTGTGTGATAAGCGCTAGCTATATCTAGTAAATACAGTTACCACGAATGGTATCCGTCCATGGTTACAGTATTTAGGGAAAATAAGAATTTTAAATGGGAGAAAACACAAAACAAAGTTGCAATATTGCTGTACGACGTAAGGAGGAAATTATAAAATAATTAAAAGGAAGTAAAAATCTCCACCCCTGAATAGCCTTCAACCCGGGATCTTCAATTCAACAAGCGAGCGCGATACCTCTAGCACACTTTTCCAACTGACGATACAACAATTTGTTGCGCTTCTTATCAGCGCGTATGGTTAAATATCCAATTATTACAATTATATTTTAAATATTGATTGGTATGAATTCATTCAGTACCACGCATATTTTCAAATGTACTTAAAGCAAGTTTCATGACCGCTTTGCGTTAATAATGCGAATCCACTGTACATTTTACCCCCAAACGACAACCGTCCTCCATGTTTTATTTTCGAAGAGTTTGTTTACAAGCGAACTTCACAATCTTCTCACCACGTGGCGCCAGCATCATCTTCATGTCAGCTTCCCTGATTGGTTCGTTTCGTAAAATTAATTTTACGGAATCGAACATGTCCTATTTTATGAAAAGTTTTATAAAAGGTTTTATCAAACTTGAATTTGACCGTGAGCAACATAAATTTTATAAAATTAAATTATTGTACAATAAATTTGAAGGAAAATTTTACCGTGAGCAACGGGCATAACACTGTAACACGAGGAATTATTAATATCTAATCGTCTATGACAGCAATCTAACTGACATTTTGTATGATGGTAGAGGCTATAAACATTAGTTGACCTATCGGAATTCAATATCCTGGTGAGCACGAATCCAACAAGGCGGCGGCATGAAATTTAAATATTCCAATGAACGTTTCTCGCGATTTAACTGTCCGAACGCAGTGAAACTTAGTATGCTATATGATTATATATATTTTAACACACTGGCATCTAATTCGTTTCAATTATTTTCATAACCACAAGATGGTGGCTGGGCGAATTTTTTTTATCTCGTTTTGATCTCTACTGTCCTAATCATGCGATTGAAGTTTGAATAATACACCTACACAATAATCTTCATGTAATAGTACATAACTCTAAGGCCTCTATATAAAAATCCGACAAGGTGACCATCCGGAATAATTAGACGGTTCTCAATATCTACGAATCTATTACAGCAATCAATCTGACATTTTAACATTTAACATGAGTAGGATATATGAAAATAGTCTGTATAGTTCTTCACGGAACTACTTGTTGACATTTTCAGCTTTTTTGTTTTTCAGCTCCGGCCGTACCAATTATTAGACATGTAAAGTCAGCTAAGTCACAACTCTGGTGTGTTGTCCAAGTGCGTATTTCTTAAACCTCCTGGACTACAGCATACGCCGTATTTTAAGACTTCTGATTGGCGGATATTTGACTGTATGAGAATATTGATAGTTCAAAGTCGTCTTCGCTGTAACGCCCTCGGTTGTAAACCAGGAGCATTATTTCAGCCCATATTCTTTGAGCAGTAGTTCAGTCGTCCAATTCATCTGCTTTGCGTTTGGGTGTAAAAAATTCATTAGACAAAGTTGAAACATGTGCTAAATAAAACTGTAGTTCCTGGAATGACTGTGTATGTTTTAATATCATTTTAAGAGTTGTTTAGTGAGAGCATTTTAACAATAATAAGCCCCCAGGTGAGCGATTATAACCTATATTAGTATTTCTTGCGCAATTTGTATGCAATAAAACGTTAATAATAGTATTTCGCAAAATGTGCATTGAATGTGTAGTTTGCTATGAACATATTATGATAATGAGTGAGGGAGTTACAAGGGAATGTTAGGCATTATATAATTGCATAATTAGTAGGCAGGCAATGAACAGAAATTAATGTTCCGACTTGGTAGGTCTCCTGGCGATTTAAGACATAGGCTAATATTATTGTCGTTTAAATGTGTAGGTATGTAACTTATATAGCCTAATATAATAAAACAAGGATATATATATATATATATATATATATATTTATTTCCACTGAGAGCATTTTAACACTAATAAGCCCCCAGGTGAGCGATTATAACCTATATTAGTATTTCTTGCACGATTTGTGCGCAATAAAACGTTAATAATAGTATTTCGCAAAATGTGCATTGAATGTGTAGTTTGCTATGAACATATGATAATGAGTGAGGGAGTTACAAGGGAATGTTAGGCATTATATAATTGCATAATAGGCAGACAATGCACAGAAATTAATGTTCCGTCTTGGTAGGTCTCCTGGCGATTTAAGATATAGGCTAATATTATTGTCGTTTAAATGTGTAGGTATGTAACTTATAATGCCTAATATAATAAAACAAGGAGATAAATATATATATTTCCACATTTCATAGAAGGGTCTCAAATCCCTATCATTGGCTAATTTTTATTTGAATAGGTTTTTGTTATTATCACAGGACAACCACTTTGACTCTTGACAGACTGTTATACGATGCCAGGTCTAGTACTGTACAATAGATATCAATGAAGTGAAAAAGTTTGTGGTAGCGGTTCACTTTAGACCATCCTTTGTATAAATATTTTTAAAAACTGAAATTACCTGATTTAATAGTCGGGAGGATATCAGGAGAGGATTGAGTATTAGATGTTCACTGCTCCGCTGTCATAGACCCACCATCCCGCCCAAATAGCGACACGACTTGTATAGTTTAAATCGAAGTTCTCACCCCCATCTTTCTCACTGAGTCAGTATTGCCAACCCCACTCGTTTGGTACTATTTTACACGTATGTATGAAATCGCTAAGTGAACTCAATTACAGTGTTTATTTATGTATTTATAATGTTTTACATACAAAAACAGACCTAACCTGGGGCTTAAGCCCGGTTCACAATAGCCCGGGAACGAGAAGGAAGTTGAAATGCACGCTACCTTATGGGTCGGTTCACAACCAATCTCCGGGAACGAGAAGCTAACAGTAGCCCGGGAAGGCCAACGGGAAACATGGCGAAGTTTCATGTTTGACATTCTCGGAGCTTCCCGGAGCCAATCAGAAACGTTGTACATGCACATGCGCAGTTCAGAAGGAGTAGCCAGCGATGTAAACATAACTTGTGAATGCGCAATGCACAAAGTGTGTTTAATTAAGTTATTATAACCCTCTGTGTAATTAGTGTTTATTAGTGTGCGCTTGCTGATTGTTTTAATATTATTACGCTATAGCTGATCGCGCGCTCTTGTACAAGTTCACGTTCCCGGGCCAATTGTGAACGGGGGCCCCGGGAAGCTTCGCGTTCTCGTTTTCGTTCTGGTTCTCGTTCCCGGGCCAATTGTGAACCAGTACTTACGCCCCAGACCCCCTTGCTTGTGGTACTAGCATTAATTTTCGACCAGGCAGTACCTAACCTAGTAGCGGACATAAATTGTATGTTATTAATGTTTTACATACAAAAACAAACCTAACCTGGGGCTTACGCCCCAGACCCCCCTTGCTTGTAGTACTAGCAGTAATTTTCCAGAAGACAGTGCCTATCTTAGTAGCGAAGGCATGTGGTGAATTTCTTTATTCAAGTTGGTAACGTGTCACATGATTGTCTTTCGGGTGTCACATGACAGTCAATGATGGCGTCCGTAAGTGAAGAAAAATTGCATTCTTTCCGTGAAATAACTATCATTGCGGTGCAGCAGTGGCTATTGAGTATGTAGAGATTGTGAAACGACTCCCAACAACTCCCCGAAAGGTATGCATATCATAAATGATATATTTTCAATAAGCTAAGGTGTTAAAAGTGATGAAAAGGGAGGATGGTCTAAAGTGAACAATAAATAAGTTTGTTTTGAAGTCGAGAGTTTAAAGTTCTTTCAAACAGTAGCCTACAAGTTAGGTAAGAAATCACAAGGGGTAACTCTAATAAAGTTGCAGATCGTTGACGTAGTTGTACTAGGTTACACTGTATAGTCCAAGGTTTGAACGTAGCTCATCTAAGAAAAGAGAGAGGCATGGTATTAATAACATAAAATTTTAAGTGTGTTTCTGTTTTAAGTAGCTTAAACTTTTTTTTTAAAAGAGTTATTGCAGCCAAGTGGCCATACATTAATTTTTTTAATACATTTGATTGCTTGAGATGTATCTAACTTATGTCTTTACTCTTCAGAACTAAGTTTCATTAGTGATCTTGTAATGTTCTTGCATAAGAGAATGTGGTATTTGTCGCATTTTTCGTTGCCCTGTATGCACACGCATTTCTCCGAGATGCTGTGGTATGATGTTATGCGGCATTTCTTGTGATGGAAGCCATGGACCGCCAGCCTGATGACTGCGCTTCTCATCTGCTGATTAGCTTTTGCCCAGCTTTGGTCGATCATGGCGCTCATGCCGTAGAATTCTTCTTCTACTTTTTCCTTCTTTTGCTGCCTTTCTGTTAGGAGATTGCTGTATGCTTTCGTGGTTGGTAGTAGTAGGAGTATATTTTAGTTCCTCTATCAGGAAAGATTCTCTTGCCAGTAAATATGTAAACCTGGAGGGTGTATATTTTGAGATGCCTAGTGCTTTCTTTAGATACAGTGCTTTTACATTCTCTATTGTTCTTAGATCTCTTGTTTTCAAGTAGTCCCATATTATTTGAAGTCCATATGTCAGGATTGGTACTATTTTGACTCTGAAAATCTTCATTGCGGTGTCTAATGTTAGTGATTGAATTTTTCTGATATCCCTCATTGCAGCGATGGCGGTCATTGTCTTTTGTTTTATGTGTTCGTTGAAGGAGTTTCCTGATGTTTGGAAGGTGATTCCTAGATATTTGTATTCGTTTACTATTTCTATTTGCTGTTGTAGTTTGTCTGGCTAAGAGAAAGGATGTACCAAGAAAAAAAGGGTGATTTCCATGGAGGCTTGGCCTGCTAGGGTCATTACATGCCAAGTGAGGTTTGTGCCAGAGCCGCACATACAGGAGGGGAAACATGGTGTATTCTACAGTGAGGTACTTCTCTATAAAACGGAACCTGCCGTTGTACTTGAGGTCACCCGAGCCGCACCTACAGAAGGGAAAACGTGGCGTATTCTACAGTGAGGTACTTCTCTATAAAACGGAACCTGCCGATGTACTTGTGGTCATGTGTATTTGTGTTTATTATCATTTTTTGATACTCGTGAGCTTTATTGTTTAGCTCAGGTGCAATATTCTCAATTCAATATAATTGTGGTAGCAGTGCCTAACCAAAATACCTGTAGTAATGGTCAGGAAAATATCTGGAGAAAATGTAGTAATAGATGTTTTCTCCTCCGCCGTCTGTGACCCACCCAGCCTTCCCAAATAGGATCACAACATATATAGCCAAAATTACAGCCGTGACCGCCATTAGTCCAAATCAATCATCATCGGTTGCGGTAGTTGAGTATTCAGGTCTCTTCGTTTGGTCTGCTGGTCTGTCATTAAAACAGTACTGCCAACCTTACCCTTACGGCACTATATAAAACAAAGAAGCGCTCAGTTCATTCTCTAGTGCCCATATTCGTGTGCGGCACTCTGTTCAATTGATAGTGTGCTGAATTTAATCATTTATTCACTATGGATTGTCAAGTTGCCAGATAACAATCAGTAACTTCATCGCCGGTTCTATGATCAACCTGAGAAGTTGCTGAAGCTATTGCAACACCACATTTTAGTACCAAAAACACTACCGTGCTTGAAATGCCATCGTGAAGCGGAAGTTAGGAGAATAAAACATAACCTATCTGTAACCTACAATGAGAGGAAAGTCGAGGCCGCACCCACACCCGACCATTCTAACCTTTGTTTTGTCCAATTCAATGTTTTTGACAATGGTTACACCCTAATGCGCCCAGATCATTAGTGTTGAGTCAACCTTGCCCCGCTAGCTGCGTACGGCTAAGGCCGCACCTACACCCGACCATTCTAACCTTCGTTTTGTCCAATCCAATGTTTTTTGACAACGGTTACAGCCTAACGCGCCCACATCAATAGTTTTGTGTCAGCCGTGCCCCGCTAGCTGCGCGCGGCCAAGGCCGCACCTACACCCAACCATTCTAACCTTCGTTTTGTCCAATCCAAGGTTTTTTGACAATAGTTACAGCCTAACGCATCTAGATCAAAGCTTTTGTCAATGGTTACAACCTAACGCATCTAGATCAAAGCTTTTGTCAATGGTTACAACCTAACGCATCTAGATCTATGCTTTTGTCAATGGTTACAACCTAACGCGTCTAGATCAATGCTTTTGTCAAATGTTACAACCTAACTCGTCCAGATCGATTTTTTTTTTGTCAACCGTGCCCCGAAGGTCTAAGGCTGCACCTATACCAGATCATTCTAACCTTCGTTTTGTCCAATCCAATGGTTTTTGACAATGGTTACAGCCTAACGCGTCCAGATCAATACTTTTGACAATGGTTACAAATTCTATTGTCAATTTTTCGTCATGTCTCGCCCAACTGGAGTGAGCCAACATGGCCACCGTAGTTCAAATTCAACAAGAAAGAAACACAAATAATTACATAATTTAGCAAATATTTCCAGTATATTGGTAGTAATGAACCAGAATTTCAGTAGGTATTGTCCCCTGGAACCCCTGAAAAGGGGTAACATTCATATACAGTATTATCATTTACCATCTAAGTGAAACTGTAAAAGTCAGGTTCCTGTTTCATGCACTAGTAATCTAAGGCATTTCATATGCTGAGTGCGAACTGTGTACCTGTGAATTGTGTGAAGAAAGGTGTGATAGATATCACCAGGCTTCGGATAATTATGCACTTAAAGATGCCAAAATATGCATGCAAATATGCACTAAAAAAGTGTCTAAATAAGCACTAAAATATGCATTAAAAATAAGTATATATCTGATATCAATTAGTGGTTTATCATCATCATCAATGTCCCACTCCAGTCGCCCGGGTGTGGTTTAGTGGTTTATATTACAAGAAATTAATGTTACATATTAAATATCGCCAAAATAAAGAAAATTACTTACAGTACTACAATCACTACATAATGTAATAGGTTTTCAAACACAAACTTGTGCCTATTTTCACTTAAAATGACTTTGACTCAGAAAACACTCTCTCCACATCACATGCCACAATTGGAGCATACTCCATCTAAACGAAATCAGAGACCTCTAGTATCGATGCACTGTCAATTTTGTCTTTGCCTTGGATAACACCACAAAAGCTTTTAAGTTTGAGGAGACCGGAATTTTTCAGCACTACATTCTGCAATTTTTTCGAGAAAACTTGATTAGTTAGGTTCTTTACGTATCGATCAACTTATTCAACAATTCTAATGCTAACGTGAAGAGGCAGTCCATTTTCTTGCAATTTCTTGATGGCTGAAGGTATGCAACACAAATTGCAACGATGAATATAAGTTACTCACGAACACCATCTTTGCTCAAGACTTCCTGAGCTTCTTTAATAGAAGCAGCTTCTTCAGAATCGAGGTCTTCAACTACCTTTTTTACTACCTCAAAATAATTGGCATAATAAACAGCAGCTTCGAGCCACTTTCCCCATCTTGTATGAACTGGTGAAGGCGGGAGTGGCACATTATGAACTGCATCAATAAAAAATCTTTGCGACTTGGAGCCTTCAGGAATACACTTTTCACTGTGGAGATCAACGTGTTTACTTCAGGAAAGGAAGCCCGGACTGCTTCAGCGACTCGATGAAGTCCATGTGCTACACATGTGACGTGTATCATCTTGGGATATAACATCCCAAGACCTCCTATGGCTTTACACATGTAAGGTGCGGCATCTATGCAGGCCACGATAACATGATCGTAAAGAATGCCTGATGACCACAAACAAGAAAGTGCATCATTGAAAAATGCAGCAACTGTTGAGTGATTCACCTTAGGCAACACAACCATAGTTAGTAGATATGATTGGCCTCTCTCTTCTTCTTCTACTAAAATTCCATACATGAAGTTAGCTACATATCTTTGATCTACGTCCGTTGTTTCGTCTAGTGAGACCCAAATATATTTTCCATGAGCTTTTTCCCTTAGTTTACCTAACGTTACATTGTAAAGCTCAGGAACGTAATTCATCCTAATTGTTGATTCACCTGGGACTCGTTGTTTCGTATACTCCTGCAGCAACTGAACTAAGTTTAGTTTAGCCAACAGTAATTTTGCCGAGAGAAATGCTTTACACAGATCTTCATTGAATTTACTACATGTTGGTCCAGGTTTAAATAAAGCAGTGGTTACAAGAACCTGGTGTTTTTGTTTCAGGTTTAGCCTACCTCTTTCAATTTATTGTGTTTCGTTGTTTGAAGATGTTGTTAAATTTGATACGTTTTAGTTGCGTTTACGACTGTGCTATAGTATTTGCAAAACAATCCACTTCCGTCAGTTGAAAGGTCTTGAAACTCTCGTACATACACTTTCATTACCTCATTAACAGTTCTCTTCTCCTTAGGCATCTCAAATACACTAGCTATTTAACGTTCTATGAATCACAGCCTGTATCAACTCAACGAAAGTAAGACTGACAAGAACTAATTGTGCATGAAAGGTAACTAATTTTGGAATGAGGAAAAGATGACCTGCTTTACGGGAAATATCAAGAATCAATCCCACCTAATTGCATTGCAGGCAGACAAAGCTATGGCCGGATATAGGGCTAGTGTTGCTAAATTTAAACACGATGCAAACCCAGCACTGCTCAACATTCCTGTTACCTGAAATACATGTCGAATATTCCAAAAGTGTCAAGCAGAAGCTGATGTCTACACTCAAGATTAAGAATGTTTTTGAAATATACACTAACAGGAGGAAAACCCTAATATGCACTGTTAAGTTAAAACTGTCCCAAATATGCAATTGCATATGCAATATGCAAAATGCATAATTATCTGAAGCCTGGATATCACACACTAACTTGCCCTGAATGACTTGAATCGTTACTGTACAGTATTACATTTCTGTACTCATGTGTAATTGTATCTATGTACATTGTGCACATTTCTCTAATTTTATTTTAATAATATATATTTCAGCCGAAAGGCCATAGAATTCATACATTGATGTATCAATAAAGATCTATAATTTTCTCTTATTATTATGGGACAGGTTAATAAGTTTACTTCCATTCTATGTACCGGCTTAGCCCCGTTCAATAAACTAGGGCTATGTAAAGGCAGAAGACACAGACATGTAATTAAGTCTCGACTACCCCCACTGTGCATGACAAAATCCAGGGGAGTTTATATTGACTAGGGTCGCGTTGCCTAACAATTGTTGGTCTAGGCAATGACCATTGGGCTAGGGAAAAACCATTGGTTTGGCTGAAAATTATTGATGCGTTATAGGTGGTATATAGCCGGCCCCGTGGTGTTGGGGTAGCGTGCCTGCCTCTCACCCGGAGGCCCCGGGTTCGATCCCCGGCTCCATCAGGGATTTTAAAACTGACGTGAGGGTTGGAACGGGGTGCACTCAGCCTCGTGAGGACAATTGAGTAGCTGTGAGACAGTGCCCCGGTCACGAAAACCAAGATTAACGGCCGAGGGGACCCGACGCGCTGATCACGCGTCATCCCAAAATCTGCAGGCCAATTGGCTGGGCAGCGTCACTTGGTAGGCCTAGGCCCTTCAAGGGCTGTAGTGCCACAGGGTTAGTTTTATAGGTGGTATATGCGAAGAATACCAGGCTTCTTTTCAAGAAATTGCAATGTTGTACTAAAATCATTATAACTTTTGTATTTTTGAAGATATACCCCAAAACCTTTTCCTGGTCATTGAAAATGAGTTGTTTTACCATTCTACTAAGTAACTTAATATACTATATTACAATAACTCTACAACATGTAAAAAAATATTTGTTTTATTACTGTGAAAAAAAAAAGAGAAGTCAAAATTGAGAGAAAGAAACACAATTCAAAATGAAAATTACACACAAACGGTTGTTATTGTCTGCAGTCACATGTTGTTGGTTTACTCTCTGGAAAGTTTCATGATGTTAGGTGCTATAGTTTCTAATTTAAAAAATATTTTAATACACCATGCACTGTTCATATTTCACATTTTATGCTGGTTCACTTTTAGCATTTGTTATACCCTATGCAGATACCATGAAGACCTTTCATACACTTGGAACATGCAGTTCGTGACCTTTTTACTGGGCCTCCATCTATTTTGCTGCACACATTGCAGGTTTTTAGTAATCTACCACTTAATTTCACCAAAAGTTCCCCTTCCCTTGGTGGAAGGTTTGGTTTGTAGGTTTTTCTCCTGGACCCATTCCTATTCTATGTACTCTGTTATGGAGGAAGTAACTTGAGCCGTGTCATAACTTTACTTGAAGTATTTTCTTTGTATACAAGAGTTTAGTGCTTTTCAGTCGGTCAACACGACGTGTTGACCGACTGAAAAGCACTAAACTCTTGTTTACTAAGGCAACACTGAAAATATGGCTTCAAACACCACACTGTTTTCTTTGTATATCAAATAGGCATTCAGCACCATTCGATCAAAGATGCAAAATACCACCTCCTTCCAATATTTCAGTGTTCGTCGCTCATCGAAGAACGTGTACAACATCATGTCAGATGGGTTCGAACCGACGGTCACTATCAATTGGAACTTCACTAAACCCTGTATTAATTAGGCCTACGCAGGCATTATTGTCTTTACCGCCTACACTGTCTTCATTTACGTCACTGTCACTCTCCGAATCAGTAAAATTGTCACTTACACTAATGACGATACCACGAGATTTATGGTAGGCATACTGCGGAATGTCATCACTGCTCTCACTTCCTGTATCAGAAATAAAATCACCAACATCATTACTACACGACCCTGATATTGCTAAATCTTCATCAGACTCAATGTAATCATAAACGGCGCACACTCTATTGATATACTCGTCTAGATCATCATCGTTTACGAACAGATCCCGCGCGGCTGAGGCCATATTCGTACTAGCAACGGTGCGTGGTGGACAAAACAGTAAGCGCTTTCAAAAATATCATATCTCTGTAAATAAAGCTATTACCACGATAGTTGTGATAGATTTAGGGACTGCAGGCTTTGCCGATTCTGGATAATCTGCGTCGTGCTACAATCTGTGAGAAATCTGAGAACTACAAGCAAATATAAAACTGCCTGCATGAGGAGCGCTATTTTCGCTAACATGCCAAGGAACGCTTTTGCGCTCCTTGGTATTCTAAGTGTTAGGGACCCTGATTTATGGTAAGGCTTCAAAGCGGTGAAATGAATTGTTCAAAGTGGTGAAATAAAATATCCATAGCGGTGAAAAACAAAAGCGAGGTGTGAGTGTGTATTATAACTATGTGTACGGTGCACAGATTTGGTTAAATAATGAACACTATACAAACATTTGGAGGAGTAACAAACAAGCCGGCCCCGAGGTGTTGGGGTAGCACGCCTACCTCTCACCCGGAGACCCCGGGTTCGATTCCCGGCTCAGTCAGGATTTTAGAAACTGACGTGAGGGCTGGAACGGGGTGCACTCAGCCTCGTGAGGACAATTGAGTAGCTGTCTGGCGGTGAGGCAGCACCTCGATCTCGAAAACCAAGATTAACGACCGAGGGGACCCGATGCGCTGATCACGCGTCACCCCAATATCTGCAGGCCAATTGGCTGGGCAGCAGTCGCTTGGTAGGCTTAGGCCCTTCATGGGCTGTAGTGCCAGGGGTTATTATATAACAAACAATTTATTCTAGTTCTTTTTTTTAATTTTTCCGAAAGATCTTTCAAATGAATTTGTGTTCAATACCTAACCTAAAATTTACTTCTCCATGACTACCAGTCCTCTTCTTTCTAACTCGTGAAACGTATGTTGTCCCCAAAATTATGCAGAGCATTGTTTCCATGTTTTCAACCAATTGAGTCTGAGAAGGGACTGCGTTATCCCGCATCTTATGAAATGTTTATATTTTTAAGATTTCTTATTTTCAATTAATTAATATTTAAAAAAATCGTATTACCAGCGTTTCGTTGGCATTTAGAATTTTAGGGTGAAAATAATATACAGGGACTTTGTTTTATTTGTGACTGGGATTTTCGCTCGTCCGCATTGTGAGCCTGTCTCCCGCCAAGCACTTGCCGTAATGCGGCGCTCGCCCAGCACTGAGTCATTGAGTAGAGGAATTTGTACTTACCTAGTTCACAGCTGGTGCTGAAAATGTGCCAGCAATGTGTATCAGTGAATGGTGAACATTTCACCGACCAGGGCTGGTCCTTCATTCAGCCCACCTGATATGATCAAGATAGTGGAGAAGAGGGAGATGGTTCGATGCCATATCTCTCGCCCGCCAGCTAATGGGGTGGCTACTGCATCTTCTGGCCCTTCCGCTCCCACGACCATCAAGCGAAGCCGACAGAAGCCAAACCCCTTACTGTGGAGGATCTTACTTATACTAAGAAGAAATCACCGGCGGAGAAGAGAGAAACGACGTGTTAGGGACGGACACCCAGTCTTCAGAAAGGGGAAGGTCCCTCGACAGCGCTCTCGCTCTTCTCCAAGAGTGAGACAGGTTTAAGTCCGACGAGGACTGTACGCCATATAAGAAAGCGCTCACTCCTTCATATTCGGATGGATATGTACAGTCGAGGTGTGCTCTCCCACATCATCTCCACCTAGAGATGGGGGTGGGTGGCAAACGGTCAAGTGGAAGTCCACACTATGGCACTATTACAATGGAACTTGATAGCTCGTGTAATGAATTAAGAGTGGCTGGAGGTTCCTTTATATCCTGATGATGAGCATGTGTTTTATATGCCCCTCAATAATATTATTACTTTTATATGGTATTTACAAATTTTGTTCTCTTTGCAGGAATTTTATGTGAATGGATGCGGCCTAGGATTGTTCTTCTGTTGAGCTCTTCGAAACATCAAGATAACTGAAGAGATTAATTTTAAGAATGAACATTGTAATCTTGTCTTCTATTAGCTGTATAGTCAACCAGTCTTTATCATCTCTGTAAATATTTTAGTAAAGTACGCATTATGCAATTAATACCTCTTAACTCATTTAAATTTAATATTTCTCTCTCTTTTCATAATGTTATCATTTTAAACTTATTATAACTTGCAGGTTGGTTGTAACACAGAGAGAACAATGTTTTCTCCGGAGGTGGCATGCATCTGCATAGAGAGATGTCTCATAAGTAATGCCGTTTTTTAAAGAAAATTTTATTTGGGGAGTTTTCTGACAAGAAATTAAACTATTCTATGGTCTTGGGCCATCTTTCAGGGAGGTTTCTTAACCCGTGATGGTACCAGTCTGTGAGTTCTGATGCGAAGCATTCTGAGGAACCTACATCCACAGCTTCAATGTTTTTGACATTTTTTCTATGCAGGAAATGGGCGATGGATCTGAAGGCGCAAGACTAGGGCTTTATGCTGGATGTGGTAGCGGTTCAACTCCTCCCAAGAAAATACAGTGGAACGTGGCTATTTCGAACTTCTATAATTCAAAATCTTCTTTAATTCGAATTTTTCTCTTGGTCCCTAGCATTTTATATACAATCCATGCTAAAACATCGTGGTTAATTCGAATTATATTTTGGATAATTCGAAGATTTTACGTGTAAAAAGCCAAAAATGTCGCAGTTTGTGGTGAGCTGACTGACGCAGAAATCATCACCGATGTACTGAACTCCGAAAAAACAAGATGGTGACGACGCATCTGGCGATGAACTCGTGGAGGAAGTTAAAAAAAAAACTGTTCCGAATGCAGCCCAAGCAACAAACCACATCACAGAACTTAGACGTTCTTTTGAAAGTAGAAATGACTTAAGTGATTCTGTTTTCCGTTCCTTAAATTTGTTAGATTCTTTTGTGATGGCCGAGTGACTTAATTGGAGCAAACAGGTAAAAATTTCAAACTTTTTTGAAAAACAGTCGATTTCTCTTAGACTTAACTAGATTGCAGGATTACTACTGTCGTTAATTAGGTGAATAGTACATTTTGGTTTTATTTTATCATTTGAAGCTTTGGAGGTTATTCACAGTACCGTTGTCTGTTAATATGCTTTGTTGAACGTAAATCATTATGTGTACGTAATAGACCTACATAGTATATAAGCACTTTACTTGTTAAAAACCTATGTAATATAATGTTTAATACACGTTCTTGCATGAAAACTTCAATTTGAATATCTTCTCTACCATTTTCAAAGAACTTTCTTAATTCAAATTTTTGGATAATTCGAATTTTTTTACTGGTCCCTTGAGTTTCGAATTATCCAAGTTCCACTGTATTCTGTAAATGGCCATAAAGGATTACGGCATTTAGGTCAAGGATTTTACAAGTGTACAAACCATGGATGGTAGTAAATTAAAATATTGGACTCATACAGGGACCTCCAGCTTTGGCGTCTGTTACTCTACCTCTGTGCTTATGTCTGTACTAGTGTGTGTACTGTACTTGTCATCAAGGTAGGATGTGGATAGGAAGCAGCCGTGGCCTTATGTTAGGTACCAACCTGGTATTTTCCTGGAGTAAAAGTGGAAAACCATTTCCGGGAAGGCTGAGGTAGGAATCGAATCCTCCCCTTCTCAGTTTTGCCTCAAGGGGCTGAGTGTACCAGCCCTCTGACCAGAATTAAATTTCTTGGCAGAGCCACGAATCGAACCAGGGCCTCCACAGAGACTGAGCATATAATGTGCAGGCACCTTTAATTCTTACGTCAAGGTTGCATCTGTGTCATAGGGCTATGCATTAGCATGTCCAACGTATAGGTTCAGAGGAAGGGCAACGTCTGTCGGAGTTGGACGTCACAGGTTCGTTTGTTCAACTCCATGTTGTTGCATTGAGGCGGGAAATCTACAGTATTGACCTTGTTAGGTTGTTCTAGGAATATTCTTATCATTACTAGGCTCAGCCTTGCTTATTACAACAAACCTCTAAGCATGTACCTTGCATAGAAATTCATACTCGGCCTCGGTAGTAATAAGATTTTGCAACGAAGAAGGAAATCTGGCTACCTGGCGAATTTTATTCCCCTCTTAGAGTATCCCGTTTCCTCCTGAGAACACAGCCTGCAAGGTGCCAGGCCAGCTTCAAGACCAAGATCAATAGTGTTGACTTCCTGCCTCAATGCAACCTTTGTAAATAAGGAGTTACGATACTGAATGGAGCGACGTGGATGAAGTGGACTAAGCAACAAAGAACCTACAATGTACCCATTACCAGTGGTGTAGTGGCAAAATTTTTAGTGTGGGAACGCTAAATACTGACTTACAATGGGAGGAAGTGGTCTGAGGGGTACCCCCTCCCCCCACCCAGAGAGCGGGGGGTTCGGTTAGGGGGCCCTGTAGCCTATGGAATGGATAAAATTATCACAGGGAAAAAGAAAAAATAGAAGATGTAACATGTTTTTATGTATAAGTTTACTAACAAATTCAAACACAAAGATTAAAAACTGAACATATTCAATAAAATTTTATAATGTATTTACAAATAAATGGCAAATGCTTCTTCTTCCTCTTTGTCATCAGGTTGGAGGTTGGCTCGTCGAGTTCTAGTGTCATCAGCTGTGTGGTGTCGTCTTAACGTAATTCTCTGGTTTTCATGTCTGGATACTTGGTCCATTCAACTTGATAAACATTAACGCTGATACGTGCTCGATGGTCAGTTTTGACCGTGTTGGCGATATAATAATATTCATGTGACTGAAGCCACGTTCACACTCTGCTGAACTGCAAGCAATAAGCTTTGTGCAGTTTATCAGAGGGTTTAAGTCCTTCAGAATCGTAGTGCTGTTTTCCAGGTAATCTCTGAAGCTGTTCTTAATTTTGTTGGCATTCAACCTAAATCTTGCACAGAGATGTTCGATTTCTTGTTCACCGTATCCAGCATATTTTTCTGGAGGCCAGTTGTTACTTTCAAGTACTTTCAGTTCTGAAAGGAGAGATTCATATTCTTTTTCATAATCATAATTGTTGGTCCCTGTGGCTGTAGATGGTTCGTTACTGCTTCTTGTTGTGAAAAGTCTCTGTTTAAGGTTGTTGATAACACTTGATAGCAACTGCTGGTCATTAATAGCAGTTATTTTGTTTCTACTTGTTAAGGGAACATCACAAAAATTACCAGTGATTGCAGCACTCTTGGCCTCAAGGGTCTTAGTTCCAGGTTTCTCTTTAAGGCACTCGAAAAAAGCAATTGACCTTCTTATGAGTTTGTCTGCATAAACAACAGTTGCCTCCCTATTTTGAAGACATTCTGAAACCATTGTTAATTCAGCTAATATGTCGTACATTATCGCCAAATCTGACAGAAACTGAGTTGATGTCAAGCGCTTAATCAACCCACCGTACATTGCTTGTTCGGTTGTTGTTCTGTTCTTGTCTTCTTGGGCCTTCTTAAAATGAGAGTACAATGCTTGATATCCATACCAAACGGCCATAACAGTTTTAAATGAACTGGAAACCCATCTCGTACCCAAAATGCGACCAACTTTCTGTAGTTTCAAATCAAGCTCACTAGCACACTCGGCTAGTTCTCTTTGGCATTTAGGTGATTAACTATACAGAGTGTACAGCTTGTCCATAAACATTTGAAAATGGTTAATAGCCCCAAAGTCATTGATAGAATCACTTACAGCTAACTCTATCCTATGGTTCATGCAATGCCAAGGAACAATGTTGGGAAACTGTTGTAGTAGCTTTTCTACGACGCCAGATTTTTTTCCTAACATGACACTAGCGCCATCTCAGGCAAATACAACTAAGTTGTCCTTTAGGTACTCAAGATCAAACCCATATTTTTTCAAACAACCTAAGAGTGCCTCAAAAATAGAATCAGCAGTTTGGTTAGGCAATTCAATTAGGTCTAAGAATAAGACATTTGGTGGCAAATCTTTGCTGGTTTCACATTTTAAATAAACAATCAAAGTAGATTTATCACTTACTATCGGATTTTTTATTATGGATACTCGAGTTTAGGCCTTAATTACAACCAAACCAACAGACCTATTGAAAAACGAGTTATACCAATATTTTCCTTGTTTAATTCTGCGTTAGACTATATAAGCCAATTATTTTCAAGTTTATTAATTATTTATTTATTTGTGGTTGTATGAAATATTGTCCGTGTTTTTGACGTCTTTTCTAGGAACCGCTCACTTAAAACTGTATACATGGAAAACTACTTGGCTGAGGGTAATGAAATTTTTATATGTGATAGGCACAAGTATTGGTAGTGCAAATCTCAAGTTTCAATTCTTTTCAACTACCCGATAAAACATTCTTATACTTTTTCTGACGTAACGTTTTCTCAGCCCAGGATTAACGTACAGCAGGCAACTTGGTCTCATTTTGAAGCTCTCATTCGTGTTTATCGGAAACTACGACCACTGTAAACGTACAGTGTGATGACGAATTTATAAAGAGTAATATTAATGGGAGGTTTCGTGCGTTCCGGCCCGTGCGAGTACAAGCGAGCGGACTTGTGAAATCCGGTGCAGCGTTGCCGCGTTAATTTGCAGTCGTTGCGGCTCGCTACGAACGAACACTGCTTTAAGTTTCCTTTCAACCTTTTATTTTCTTTCCTCGTACAAATTTCATTTTCCATCACCTTTTTCACATAAGGGCTTTAGACCTTCAATGGCAGGTTTAAAAGTGGTTTGTCTTCCTAATTTGGAAATGTCAAACTACACAATTTTTACATGAGCTATCTGCATTATTTACATAATATCTTTACAATATGTAATTCAGTCAGTATTCTTCGTCTGAAGAATGGCTCTGTTCCGATTAATCAGAACTCAGGCGCGGATTCAGGAGGGGGGGGGGGGGGGATCACCCAAACTCAAAAAACGAAAACACAAAAACCAGACAAATAAAACTTAACGAATTTTAACTGAAAAACTTTTTTTTTCATTTTATTCAATACTGAAAATATCTTTATTGCAATTATTATGTTCTGTTACAAGTGTGCATATTTACAATTTCACAGGCCTACCTGGTTTTTTTTTTTTTGTTTTTTTTTTTAGCGTATGGCTTTTAGTGCCGGGAGTGTCCGAGGACATGTTCGGCTCGCCAGTTTTGTAGCTGCTTCGAGGCGGACACCCAATGGGTGAGCTACAAGTACCGTTGGGGAGGAAAGTTGGAAGGGAGGGTCGAGGAGTTGGAAGGTAGCGGCTGTGGCCTATAGTTAGGGACCAACCCCGGTATTTGCCTGGAAGGAAGATGGGAAACCACAGAAGACCATCTTCAAGGTTGCCGGCGGAGGGATTCGAACCTCCTCGCCTCCCAGATGTGAGCGACTGCCAACAGTCATGCCGCAATGACCTCGGCTAACTCACCCGGTAGGCCTACCTGTTATATAAAATCGATTATTTATAAGAAAAAAATCAACTCGTCTATTTTGTTTATCAAACCTTGTGATTACCAAATCGATGTTTATAGAGATGCCACGATGATTGTGCAGCAATGCACGGATATGAATTTGGGTCTTTTTTCGCACAATTTTTTTTTTTGCCGATGTCCAAACTGCAAGCTTGGTTGGCAATTTATGCTGTAACCTTCTTCCTTTGTCGGTACCAACTCGACTTGCCGAAACTGTAACTTACCTTGATACTTTTCTCGAAGCTCGATGTAAAAGTCGCAAAACACGCCGCTGCAATTTGTACGAATATTTTTGGTGCGCTAAATGCATATTGGTCTGGTTTTGTACGCTTGGTTATTTTGTGATTGCGTTTTTAGTGATACCATTTTTCTTAACACTTTCGATTCTCTGACCCCCCCCCCAAGCCAAACTCTAGATCCGCGCCTGTCAGAACTGCTGGCGTTCATTTTATTTATGAACTGCTCGAAATGAGGGACATTTTCAGACAGGCCATCTATCTCCCAGTAGTGGTCTTCAATTCTTTTAGCATGTTTAATACATTGTTTCCAGAGTTCAGGAGCACCTGTAAGCAAGGCTTCTCGGCATAAAACATTCATTGCTTCCATACTTCTACCATTTTGTAATATGTTAGCACAAGTTCGCCCTCAGACAATGGTGGTCTCTGAGGCATTTGGGTGTGATGTGGTGTGGCATACAAGTAGTAAACAGGAATAGCATGTGCACATAGCCAGGTGACTCGCATTCCATTACACAACTGCCCGGCAACGGAACGCGCAAAACCTACCATAAATATTACTCTTCATAAATTCGTCAACGCACTGTAAGTTTACAGTGGTCGTAGTTTCCGATAATCACGAATGAGAGCTTCAAAATGAGACCAAGTTTCCTGCTGTACATTTATCCTGAGCTGAGAAAACGTTACATCAGAAAAAGTATAAGAACTTTTTATTGGGTAGTTGAAAAAAATTGAAACTTGAGATTTGCACTACCAATACTTGTGCCTATCACATATAAAAATTTCATTACCCTCAGCCAAGCCGTTTTCCATGTATATAGTTTTAAGTGAGTGGTTCCTAGAAAAGACGTCAAAAACACGGACAATTTTTCATACAACCACAAATAAATAATTAATACACTTGAAAATAATTGGCTTATATAGTCTAACGAAGAATTGAACAAAGAAAATATTGGTATAACTCGTTTTTCAATAGATCTGTTGGTTTGGTTGTAATTAAGGCCTAAACTCGAGTATCCATAATAAAAAATCCGATAGTAGGCTTGTAGATTCATCGATCAAAATAGAAATTTTACCTGAAATGCTTTTAACCTGTTGAGTAATTCGTTTTTTCATTTCATAAGAAATGTGGTCAATGATTTCAGTTGCACTAAATCTAGTGTGTAATCCTACACCAATGTCTACACCATTCTTTTTCTGAAGTTGCAAAAGTTTAGAATAATCAGAAAAGGGCCTATCATTTTTTGCCAAATAGTAAGCTGATCGAAATACTTTAATTGTAGATTCTAGATTGGAAAGGTTCATATTATCACAAATTTTTTCAATAGTTTCCTCGTTCGCCTTAGCGGTTATGCTCTCAGCAGTCAAGTGGGCTGATGATTGCTTGTGAAGAAAATTTTTTTTTCTTAGGGAAGTAAGTTGGGCAGACTTACTAGACCCATTGAATGTTATTGCAAATGTGCACCATTCTTTAGAAATTGATGTACGTTCCTTTTTAAAAGCACCATGATGAGAAACGTTGCTACATAATGTACAGCCTAATGAACCGTTTTTGCAACCCAACCATGGGAAGGCTTCTTTTTTGCGTTCCCACATATCAACAGTCCATATAGAAGGCCATTCAGATTTATTTTGTACATCATGCTCATGCATATTCGAAGTCGAACTTACAGAAGAATTACTTTCAGTTCCTGCCTGTAAATCACTTTTTTCATCTGAAGACACACGAAGAGAAGTAGAATTTTTCCCTGAGTGAGATACATCTAAATAGTCATTTACTTCTTCACCTTTATCTTCATTTGGTTGCTTAGAAAAGAACGAAAACAGTGTTTTTTGATTTTTCTTTGACGGCTCCATGTTCGATTGGGATAATTGAGTAATCGCCCTTCAATTCAAGTTCGTCTGAATGTCTGAATACTATTAAAATAACACAACTAATTATTAAAGTAATACACCGCACGATAACCTCACTAACAAACAAAATAAAGAGAACAGTCAAATCAGCGCGTCACCACTTGCCACACGAACGCCAGTAGCGCGATTGCCGGGTGCAGACTGCAGAGGTCAATGACAATGACTTCCCTCCCTCTCTCTCACCTCTTTCTCTGTCGCACGTGAAAGAGGGAGGGGGCTGAACTTGAGCGCCCCGGATACCGGCTAGCACCGCGACGGCAAGGTTGCGACAGCGAACTACCGAATCTTTATCTAAGTAAACAATTAGAATATTGAAATTCGGGTAGGTAGGGTGCATGGGTGCTGATGCCTCAAATCAATATATGAGGCACTCACACATTTTTTAAGATATTATTTTATTTACTTACATAAGTGATTTTAATTTTATTTGTTATTATTATTATTATTTTTTACTGAATGAAACCAGTGTGGGAACGCCGTTCCCACTCCACTACACCCCTGCCCATTACAGAGCCTCCCTTTATGGGGAAAGCAGGATTAGCCAAGAATTGAAAAAGATTTAGAATTTGTGGGCATATAAAATAAGGATAATTATAACTCTGCAATTTTTCTAGGTTTGTGCTGTATCTTGTGTGGGGTATCGCCTAGGACACCAAGCTGGCTAATCAGCGGGCTCCTGGTGTCTCCGCCCAGACACCCACAGGGGTAGCGAACTGCGCGCTACCTCCCTTTTTTTTAAGCGCACCTGCGCCTCTTAACTGCGAGAACTAAAAGCGAAAAACTAGGTGAAACCCCACACTAGGCACGGCACAAACCTCGAAAAATTGCTGAGTTATTCACTGGCTGTGAAAGTCAATATACCATTTTTAAGGATAATTAAGTTTCTTCATGATTTTCCCCCTCTCTTGACTGAAAATAAGCATCTCGGTTACAACACACTTTTTTTTTAACATACTGTATTTTTCGAGGTTCCTTGGATGTTGTTATAACCAAATTCAACTGAAATAATACAACAAAAGAATACACAACTGAGGCATCTGAACATGTGATTTCCTTAAACCATTCCATGTAAACCAGAATTTAATAATATATTACATATTAGAACTTCTGGAAACCTCACACAACTCTATTGGAACGCAAGAAAGCTGATGGACTGGAATCCGGGCTAGCCATAGGAAGCAACAACACATTACATATTATTTAAATTACAGTAAATAAACTTAATACATCTACAGTAGGTACAATTAATTGAGGAGTTCAGTGTGAGACTGAAGGATTTCTCAAAAATGAGGTATAAGTTATTAAAAAATAAATAAAAATGCACGAGTACTAATATTGTCAATGAATTAATTATATGACCAGGTACCAATGAAATTTCTGTTTTCTTGTTGTGTTGCCAATATGTGATAATCTGGCAAAACACCCGAGAACCTTCTTTAGAATCACTGATGTACGAGGTGCCTTCAAATAGTAAGTTAGACATACCGTTCTACGGTAATATAGTTCACGTTCTAGTTTTAATGCAGGCACAGTTCTGCTGCGGTACTGATAACAAAGTTTAAGCACTTAGGACACTTATGATTCTTGTGTGATAACCATGAAATTCTGGTGGTATATATTGACCAAAAGCAATTTTGCGTCCAGCCATAGTAAAAGGCTCCAACAATTTGACCAAGACTGCACGGACGAGGGTGATGCTGATCAGGAAGAAAGGACAACAACATTCACCACAGAAGAGGAGGTCCAGGCCATCAATGAAATTATTTGCATAAATCATAGATAGCCTCTATCACGGACATTGCTCAACAGATGAGCATCCCAATAGGCACTGTTAGTTGTACAGTTCGAGATTGTCTGCAGTATCGTAAATTGTGCGGATCTTGAGTTCCGTGATCAGGACACCAGCGCATAAAGACTTAATGTTTAAGGCTTCTTCGGAATTAATTAATATTGCAACTTTTCAGTTGGCCAACACAGTATTATCCCAATTACCGTGAAACGTAAAAAACAATCTGAAAAAATTACGTGGGATAAAACAAGATTTATTACGGATTACAGAGGAGAAAATTATAAGTTGACATGTGAGCATTATCAGATAGCCAAAGTTCAAACCTACAAGCCAAAATAGTTGTACAGGGTGGCGCACGAAATGCCATACATCGAAAATGGTTTATAAAATGTGTAAATCTGGGCTCACAACCCTGTCCTTTCGTAAACAGAAACCTTATTTCATGCGTGATTCGACAGACAGCAGCACATGTCACGCATGCGTACCGGCTTCCAGTTATACAGCATGGCAGATAAAGGGAAGTTGATGCATGAACAGAAGGTGAAAACAGTGTTGTTTTATGTGGACACAACGAGTGTAACTCGGACTCGGAAAGGTTTCGTGTTATTTCCGTACCCGGTGGGCTCCCTACCGTCAGTCGGTGTGTAGACTGGCCAGCCAATTTAAAACAGAAGGTAATATACTGGAGATTAAACGAACCCGTCTCAAGCCAGTCCGCTCACCGGATAATATTGCGGCTGTGGCTCAGAGCCCCTCCAAATCCACCAGAACTGCCTGTGTTCAGCTGGGCGTCTCTTGTGGGTCAATTCACAGAATACTGCAGTCTGAGCTTGACCAATTCCCATACAAAATGACAACAGCAGGTCATAAACTACTGGCGCTTGACAAGCAACGGCGAATACAGTTTTCTGCATGGGCTATTGCAGAAGGTACTGCGCAACACATGGTTCAGTGATGAGGCACACGTTTATCTCAACGGTGCTGCGAACAAAGAGAATGTCCGGTTTTGGGCGAAAGAACGGCCTGCTATTGTGCACGAGGTTGAAAGTCGTGGAGTGAAAATGTGTGTGTGGGCTGCAATTTCCAGTCATGGAATTGTTGGGCCAATCTTTATCAATGACACAGTCAACAGTGTGCGTTACATGGACATGTTGCAAAACAGTTTCCTTCCATAGCTCTTTGCAACACGACTACCAATAAAGACACAGTGGTTCATGCAAGATGGAGCTCGTCCGCACACAGCAAATGTTGTTCTGGAATCCCTGCATAAACATTTCTGGCCCCTTGTGATGTCCCATCGATATTCCGAATGTTTTCAATCTGGCCACCACATAGCCCCGATATTTATCCCTGCGACTTCTTTCTGTGGGGATATTTGAAGAATACAATCTACCGCCAGAAACCAGAAAATGTACTGCAATTGCAAGCGGCCATTGTGACTTTCTTCCAAGGGTTGAATGAGGACATTATGTTGTAGAGTGGTCACAAACATGCAGGTTCGTCTCAAAGCTGTTGTACGCCGAGAAGGTGGGCATATTGAACATGTCCTGCCTACTGACTAATCATGCACATTACAGTGAATGTTGTAATGGCATTCTTTATTAAATATGTTGTATATTAATTAGTCTATAAGCAATTTCCAGTGTATGACATTTTGTGCGCCACCCTGTAGCTCTACAGAACGATACTAGATCCCACATCAACAATGAATAGCAAAGAAACATGTTAAGGATTGAACCACGATGAATTTCTTGCAGCAGTTCTCGAATGGCTTCGTGACTAAGGAGCAGAATGCTATAATAAAGGAATTGAACAATGGGTAGAACGTGTCGACTGTTGTTTGGAGCAGGGGTTCCCAACCGGTGGTACGCATGGGTGATATGAGGCGCTAGTAAGGGCCTCTGTGTACGTTACTTCGCAAACTTGACTCTGCTGCCTGTCTGCCGGGCTTTTTTGCTTAGTTTATACTAATTATATAAAATTATGTTTTTAGACCTATGAGTAATAAATGGAACTGTAATTTGCAATAATCGTTTTAATTTGTTTCCCTTTATTATAAAAATGTTATTAATATACATATACTGTATCTCTATATATTTTAGGGGCAGATGACTTCGTAGTTCCGCCCCCTAAAACAATAATAAGTACTACTACTCTATATATTTTAAAATAAAAATTAGCAAGAAAAAATTTATAAAAATCTACATATATATATATATATATATATATACAGGGTGAACGTAAAATGCCGCACTTGGAGGTCGGCATGCGATTCCTCATCCAATTGCAAGACAAAAGTTTCTATAGCAAAATCGGATCGGGTGCTGTTTAAAAACCACAAGTATGAAAGCGAGGAGCTGGCAACATTGTCACATACTGAAGTGCACCAGAATGTACACAGAAATGGGTATCATACCGCAATACCGTACTATTCGTCGCAGCTCACTGAGTAGACTGTTGGGTTATCAAACCCACATGCACCATCGAGCTACGGTTCAAATCTACGTCAGGTGTTTTTTTTTTTGCTATTTCGTCAGTTCCCGTCTGCGCTTGTAATAAGCATGACATCACATGATTTTTTCACATGACAGTATGAGTCACCTCCATTGCGTAGTGGTCAGCGTGATTATCTCCCACCCCGGAGGTAAGCGGTTCGATTCCTGGCTCTGACACGAAATTTGAAACTTGGTCCGAGGACTGGTACGGGGTCTACTCAGCCTCGGGTGGTCCAAATGAGTGGAGGGGGCTTGATTCCCACCTCAGCCATCCTCAAAGTGGTTTTCCGTGGTTTCCCAAGTCATCTTCGGGCAAATGCCGGGACGGTACCTACCGTAAGACCACGGCTGCCTCCTTCCCCTTTCCTTGCCTAACCCTTCCACTGTTCCCATCCCTTCATCAGGCCCCTATTCGCTTTGCAGGTGAGGCTGCCTGGGCAAAGTGCTAGTCACACTCCCCAGTTGTATCCCCGACACAGAGTCCCAAGCTCCAGGACACTGCCATCAGTGGCGGTAATGGTGGGATCCTCGCTTAGTCCGTAAAACGATAGTGGAAAAAATAACGCACGGTGTGATCCATTAAACGGCATGCATGAGTCTACTAACCACGCATTGCACAACCATAACTGATCCTGTCAAGTTCATGTAGGGTGGCTTCATGATGGAGTTCACAAATGGTGAATACGTCGATATGCTTTTAGTGTTGGGTGCTGCTCGTGAGTATGCGGCACGGTAACCTCAAAGGCGCCATCCCGATAAGAATGTTTATCGTCGCCTTGAGCAACGCCTGTGGGAACCCGGTAATCTTCGCCCACAAGTAGTGGACAGAGGTCGTCCAAGGACTAGACGTAGCCTACTCCACAAACGGAGGACGCAATTCTTGAAACCGTTCACCAATCACCTCGGCGAAGTACCTGTGATATTGCAAGGCAGTTCCAGGTATCTCCAACGCTGGTTGTTGACGTGTTGCACGACGAAGAACTAAATCATATCTTTACACGTTAACTCAACACCAGCGGCCAGAAGACCACATTCAACGAGTACAGTTATATGAATTGCATTTGCAATAAGTTAAAGATAACTAATATTTCATCAAGAATGTGCTATGGGGTGATGAATGTAGCTTCACTCGGGAAGGTATTTTCAACCATCACAACAGTCATTATTGGTCTGACCACAACCCATATGTCACCCGTGAACGTGGCTTTCAGGCACGCTTTGGTATAAGCCTGTGGGTTGGAATCGTGGGAGGAGTGCTTTTAGGTCCTTGCCTATTGCCAGATAAGTTTATTACCCCCCTCTTGCATACGTTCCACTTGGTGTTCGGCGACAGCTATGGTTTCAGCATGGTGTTGCACGGCCACACTTTGGAATGACTGTGCGTAACTGTTTAAATGAAGCATGTTCAGGGAAATGGATTGGTCGTGGAGGTCCAATGTTCTGGCCGCCACGTTCCGCGGATCTTTATCCACTACATTTTTATTTGTGGGCACACTTCAAGGAACAAGTTTATAGTACTCCACCCATGGATAAGACCTAATAGCTCGCGTGCATGCTGCATCGGTAATATTGGATGCAGGTGTGTTGCATAGGGCCCGGCAAAGTAGGGCTGGTTCCTCGATTTAGGGGCTGCGACAACGCGGTCATGTAGCCCCGTGTACTTTGGGTGTGTGTAGAATATGTCTGATAACCAGTGTTAATTGTGATGACTGTATTAGTGTGTGTATCTGTTTTTTAATTCAAGTAAGGACTGCAACTTTGAATTTTTAAATTAGTTCCTACTTTTGCCGTCAACGACTACTAGGCCTAGTTCAGAACTTAGCTACTAGACGCCACCGCAGTCGGCACTTGGCAACGAACGTAGGAGCCTAAGAGCGTTGTTTACATTCTTAACCTATACAATTTAGCTTCACACAGGTGTAATTTGTGGAAGGTTCTTTAACATGCCATAAATCTACGACATGGGACCGCCGGCTTTACTTCCCCTCCGAAGGAAGGCATACTGAGGGATTTGTAACGCTCTTAAAAAATCCGACGGCTTCGGCCTGGTTTGAACCCGCTCTCTTGGGCATAGCATAGGGGTTTCTATTGGTTATAAGAGGGGGGGTAACGGGACTTTGTGGCCACCCTGTATATTGCCGTAACCTTACTTTTCGCCTATTATACCAGCTGCCACCCCACCCCTCGCCCGTCCCCCTAAACCACAATTTTCATTGCTATGCAAAGGAGAATGGGTAGGAAAACAAACAGGAGATGAAAAAGCACACATTTATTATCTAATTTTTTTAAAAATCACAATCAACAAAATATTTGAGATTAGTCCATATTGCCCACTCATTTTACACATGGTCAACACACCAAGTCAAGGATAATTCGCACAAAAAATAAAGGAAATATTCCAATAACAGTGTACAGTACATTCATGCACACCTGTTTTATAACATCACTTTCTCAAACATAGGGCTACTGGTAAGTTAGTTCCATTGCATGTTATTTTGTCACAAATTTCACTGTTGGCTGTAACTCGTTTCCGAGTATAATGTTCTTCCTAATGGTCCTTTCCATCAAATGTATGTACACAAATATAGAACACCCACACAATTTTGAAATATAATTTCAGTGTCATTCCTTAGACAAATGAAAGACGTATTGGAGTACGTATGGATTGCATATTGTATTAAGGCACTTGTTCTTCTCGATTGCAACTCGATACTCGTACAACTTTCCATTTCTTTGCCAGCAGCAGGGACTCCAGAACCTGAAAGAAAATGAAATATGAGATATCTCACTGTAGTTCAGTGGTTGTCTGATTTGGTGGCCCGTATTATCGAGGGGTATATAACTGGAAGGGGGAAGAGGGTGAAATTTCAAGAGTCTTCTATGCTATACAAATGCATACTATCAAGTTGCCAAAACTTCAGCCTAGTAAACTGGCTACCAGGTTGCGCCTTCATGGGTCAGCGAATGCAGATAGAACCAATCTTCGTGCTTCCGTAGTAGAGAGCAATTAATACCTAATGGCACAGACCTGCATGGATTTAAGGGCTTGGAGGGGAAGGTGGTGGTGGGGGCGCTGCTGCTGTGCTACTGGGAGCGAAACAAAACCTCTTGTCACCAGCTGTAGCCACATCAAGTTTAGAGAGTGATATTTTGTCACTTGAGATCTTAACTCACACCAAGAGCTGACGCGAACGTTCCTCTTTTATCAATTATGATGAAGCACGAGGACTTACCTGCATACGAGATTCACTGTGTGCACAGCTGAGGTTTAGCGCCATCAGGTATTAATTTCAGTATACAACAGTAAGGGTATGCTTGGAACACACATTATATGATACCATGCCACATGTTGCAGCTACTGTGACAGAACACATCAAGTGGGAGTAACTTGCAGTACTGGGGGCCACCAGGTCAGACTAGCACTGTAGAAACAACATATTCACTAGCTTACACGGGGAGAATACGATGCATGGGTCACCGATTCGAACCATCTTTAGTACATGTGAAGGACATGACCAGGCGTATACCAGGTGCAAGTAGTAAGGTGCGCTTCTCATCCGTTTCTGAGAAATTAATTGCAATTGCAGTGCGGCGTCTATGTGTGTTGAACGCTAGCAAGAATCCAATGAGCGCGTGGTGCAGCGGTAAGAGCCCTGCTTCGTAAGCATGGGATCGTATCCCACCGGTGAGCCGTTGCAGTGTGTGTTTTTTCTTCTTTTTTTTTTTGGTAACCATTGGCAATTTCCAACCAATATGCATAGCATGAGTCACTGCTTGCGGGGTACAGAGTGGTCTGATGGTTCACAGGCGTGCAATGAACGGAACAGCCTGGGCCTTCAACGTATAAATGTATACCGGTACATATAATAGAACACACCTGACCGTGTATATTACCAATGTATTTGCAATGCCAATATTGTACATTATGTAATGTGACAAACTTTGACCCCCATACGATGATTTCAGAATCCCTTTTTCCACTCACGTAAAACGTTATTACAATTGACTGCAAAATAAACAATGTTCACGACACCTACATTTGTAAGAATTGCCAATGTTTACAACAACCACAAAAAAAAAAAAAAACACACTGCAAAAGCTCACCAGTGGGATTCGATCCAGCGATCCCACACTTACGAAGCAGGACTCTTACGGCTGTACCACGCACTCGTTGGCTTCTTGCTAGCGTACAATGCACACAGATACCGCACTGCAATTGCAATCACAGTGGAATCTCGTTAGCACGTTCTCGGTTACGACGTTTTCCCGCTTAGCGTGATGATTTTCTCAAGTCCCAGTCCCAATTCTACAAAATACATGTTGATATATCCCCTTAAGAGGGCGCTAAAGTCAGCCGGCCGGCCGCTCGTGGCAGGCTCAGCTTATAGCATCGAGAGAGAGTTAAAATCTACGTTTTAAATAGGTCAATGGCTGAAATTAAACAAAACTTCACTTTCAAATCACGTAAATACCTTCAATAGCACGTATTAAACTTTTCAAATGAGATTTCATTGATAATAACATTTTGTATCATTGAAACTGAGAAGTAATTTTCCCATAAGGCAAGGCCTTTTATTCACCAATTTTACTTCAGAAATTAAAAATCATTGTGAATGTCAAAAGTGATGAAAAGTTACATGGTTGTAAAGGGTATTTGTTTAAGAATGCTTCTATAGAGAAGAATCTTGCTTTTCTCCTGCGTGTTTCTATAAAAGAAGCAGTTTTTAATGCCCGACACTTTCAGTCGTAATGCCGCTGCCGTAGAAGTTTGCTACTTAGCCGCAAGAGTGCAGGCGTAATGGGTCGGTAATGCAGAGTGACGAGTCATTTTTAGCGCTGAGAACAAGACTTACAGCTGATGTATTGTGTTCATTGAATAGGATTCTACTGTGTTTACTTTCGTTTTTTAAACGAACTGTTAGTAGGTTTATCTTCTGTAGACAGTGTTATTAATTCAACGAGTTTAAGTATAATTTATTGTGAAACATTTATTATCAGACACTTATTAATTAAAAGTACAGGGTCCTTCCTTTTTATCCATCTAGCAAGTTCGTTATTGTTGTTTTTAACGGGCGGAACTGCGTGGTCATCTACCCCTGTCCATCTAGCAACATAGCAGCACTATATCTCTCGCAATGAGTCACCCGGCTACGCATGCATTTTGCCGCTGCGCGGCTATGTCGCTAGACCGAAAAAAGTATCCTGTATAAAAATCGTATCTATTGTGTTCTCACAGTATTGTCCTACACTAATACTGTGGTAGTTTCTTATATTTTAACTAATTATGAACCTACAGTACAGTATAAGATAAGCGTAGCACTAAAAATATGAGGAAACTCATGACGAGAAGAAGCTACTCATGGAAAGGAGTGACATCATAGCGGCGATAACTGTATTTTTGAGGGTACCGGTACCGTAATGTACGAGATCGCTGAATCAGGGACATAAGTTACTGCATTTGTTACCTTGATGAAGCTTAATGTAAGTCAAAACTATACAAGGTCAATGTGCTGGAAAATGAGCGACATTTCCGGAGAACTGAAAGTTTTGTTTTGGACGGTCGGCTCGAAATGCAACGTCAGTAGTCGCGTGGATTACAATCGTAGGCCAATTTTTAATGGGTATTTCATTTTTTTTCCTGTTTTAAAATTTTGATTTTCGATTTTATAAGAAGGATGGAGTGTGATGAATCTACTAATCATAGACAAATACCATAGAGGAAAGAACCGGAAGGAGATGCCTTCGCTGCGCTGGCTTGTGCAATATAATGTTTTGTTGTTTGAGTCTTAAGTCTTTCGATTGGTTTGATGCAGCTCTCCATGCTTCCCTGTCCTGAGATATAGTAAAATATTAATAAACTCAACCTGGAACAGAATTGCATGGATGCAACTTACAACGGTTCGGCTTCAATTGATATTGTAACTTTCAAGTATGGTAGATAATAGGTCTACTATATTTTTATGCTTCCTGGTCTGTTCTGTTTTATCGATTCGTACCACCATAGGCACTCCACGCCATTATTAGGAAAAAACTCCGAAATAACAATGCACAATGCTCTGCCGCATACAAGTCACAGAACACTAGGTTACGCCCACTTTGGACTCAGCGCTTTGCTTCACTGACAGGAGCTCTGGGCAACGCCTCTCTTTCTTTCCTCCATGACAAATACATGAAATACTTATCTAATTTTAACTTTTGAAAGAAATTTGGTAGTTTCCCGTATTGAGTAAAACATGAAATATTTGCGAACAGATGAGTATTTTTCTACAATTAAGTGTTCCCTAATATATTCAGTTTCCCAATTCTATACAATGCTATACAAGCATGGGCACCCACAGGATTTCTTTCCGGGGGGAGGGAGACAAGTTGTATTTTCCATTTCTTTACACCTGTCACTAGCTGATGGTGATACGTACCTCCGCCCCGTAATTTAGTTTATTTCTTACTTGCTTCGTGTTATTCATTATTTGGCTGCTCTAAAACCGTCGGGTACATATCTTCATGGCTTGAATGGGAGGAGTTTTTCTTTTCTTTTCTGAATCATCGTCATAATGTTCATTTCTTAAGAACAGTAAATTAAAAATCAAGCAGTTCATTAAAATGGTAATGTTAATCCAGTTCACCAATTTTCTAAATAACTGGAGATATTTTCAAATAATCCCAAATTACTAAGTTAAATAAAACTGTGGAATTATCCCCTACGTCTAAATCAGTTAACTATCAGTATCCTCAATTTATAAAATAAACTGGTGTGACAATGAACAGTCGAAATATTCTCGGGATTCCAGGCCGGGCCCATGGCCCCTTCTTTCCCCTCCCCTACGGGCGCTCATGAGTAAAGCCCTACGCGGATGCGAAAATCCGCAACAATTTTCGCCATGCGGATATAGTTTGCATGGCTGTGCGGAGAGCGGATAAGCTGCGGATAATGTTTCGAGTAAATTTGCGGATAGCTTTTAGAATACAATCCGAACTTGTTGAATTTCACTAGTCTACTAGGACCCGGATGTTTATGAGATGACATATTTCTTCCGTTATGTTATTTTCATGAGAAATGTAAGATAATTATTTAAGCTAATCTCATTCAAATTAAGTCTTTAAGCATAATTAATACTCTGAACTGAAAAGGGTTGCAATTCTGGCTGTGTAAAATTCATTTTAAACATAGCACTTGACATACATAGCCTAAAGGAACGACTTTCTTCTCAAATGTGTAAATGTGTTGCTTTAATGCGTTATGCTTTATCTAATTAAAAATATTATAGTAATGCCAGTAGATTCGTAAAACACACGTGCGGATGCGGATAACAGTCGTGCGGATGCGGGACGGATGCGGATAACGCTTTGTTTACCGCGGAGGGCTCTACCCATGAGTTCAAGCGTAGTTGCGCAAATAGTCGCGTGGAATACAATTGACTATTTGGTACACCACTGGCACGCTATATAGTGGCCATTGATGTAATATTTTCACGGTGATTGTAATGGGAAGAACTTCTTGGAAAGGTACTGAACAGAATGTACCAAAATCTAGTGTATTATGTTCGTAGATATAAAACAAATGAACCTTGATTACAATAGTAATCTACGCGACCAAAGGAGGGTTAGTATCGAACTCGGAGAAATCTGACAATTGCCGTTCAGAAGAGACACGCTCGTTTTAAACAAAGGTTTACTGAATAATTACTGCCAGACCTCCGTCCACATTCAGTTATTATGGACAATGTGAGCATTCTCTCAGTGCAAATTAACAAAGCTCCGACCTCGAATAACAGAAAGGCTTACATTATCGAGTGGTTGTCTTCTAATGAAATTACCCACAACCCATTACAAACCGAGTGGAATTGTTACTTCACAAATCCGCTCATTGTACGTACGAAATTGATGAAATAGCAAGACAACGCGGACACAGGTCCGACGAGAAGGAGGGGCAAATGGGGCTACAGCCCTGGGGCCCGAGCGAACTGAAGGGCCCGAAAGAGAAAACCACGGCTTCTTAATATTGCTATATCAGTCTTTTAAATAAGTCCAAACAAACTCTTGAAAGGTAAAGTGAGTAAACTTTAAAACAATAGTGATTCTTGGGCCGTTGTAGAGCGAAAACGTTGGGTCCAATTTCAGTTATTTCTAAAGAACTGTTATTTACCTAGGTATATACTGTAGTCTATTGGCAGCAGGTGAAATTTAAAGCGTTACAGTGCTAAAGGCAACTTAGAAAATGTAAGCACGCTACGAAATTTAAAAGTACAAAATTAACGAATGAATATAAAATGAGATTATGTGCCCGCAAAAGGCCTGGTTGGTGAAAAATCAATAAGTTGAATAGCTTCCCTTTCCCATAGACAGCCTAATTTCACATAACCAAATATTGAAATTTTAATTTATTTTAAGAAAAAACATGAATGTTAGGTTTTCACGGAAAGAACTCAAATGTGGGGCCCAAGATCGCTCTCTATCGTCGCGGCCCTGCGTGGACATTGTGTAGTTTTGGTACAACCCAATTGTGGGCGCACGTGAAATCTTATGTTGCAAGAAAAAAGCAATACGTTCCAAAAAGCAGACGTTGAGAATTACTGACGAAGTGACGATTGACGGCATCACAACATGCGCTTGGGCAGGTTGCGTAAGTCCTGCCGAAAGACTGAGGGAAGAAACTGAGAAGTCGGCTGAGTGGAGGTTGAATGCTTACTGACTTGCTTCATAGCAATTAGCAACACTGCAGGAAGAGCGGTCTGGCGACATCGCAGTGAGTGTCTCTATCTCTTTATGTCCAAAACGCTCTCTCTCTCCCCTGCCACTGTACGCACTCTACTCTGTAGCATGGTCGGTAATGCAGATTACGCGACAATAGCGCTCACCTCTCAGGTGGCCATTTCTGGAATTAAAAGGCAATTCACGACCCAAGTTTCGTTCCCTCTTAATACGTTCTCTATTCCCGCTTACGACGATCAAATTTCCGTTGTACTATTTGTACGCGAACCAGATTTTATTCTTATTTCATTATAAAATTCGGCTTCTGGAAAACACGACGCGATATTGCCTCATATTCTCTGATAGTTATTGACAGTGTAGATGATTTCATCGTGTTTGACGGCGTAGAAGTGGCTATAGCAATGACGTAACACAGGTGACTTGTGTCTCTCCCTCTGCCCTTTCTCTTTCTCAAGTCCCTATCCTACTAAATTCATGTTGATATATCCCCTTAATACGTTCTCTATTCCCGCTTACAAACATCAAATCTCCGTTGAACTATTTGTTAGTGAACCGTATTTTATTCTTATTTAATTTTAAAATTCGGCTTCTGGAAAACACGACGCGATATTGCCTCATTTTCTCTGATAGTTATTGACAGTGTAGACGATTTTATTGTGTTTGACGGCTTAGAAGTGGCTATAGCTATGACGCAACACAGGTGACGTGTCTCTCTCCCGCTGCCCTTCACCCCCTTCCCTTTGTTTATTTCTCACGTAGGCACATTATTGTCTTCGTGTTCCGCACTATTGTCTTCTAGTTCTTAGTGTTCACGTCCAGTTATGACCTATTTTATTGCGTGTTTCATAATGGATAAGAAGAAAGTACGGCAGATAACTAATGATGAGAAGATTAAATACATTCGAGACGTGGACTGCAATCCTCACATGAAGCGTGTGGATATAGCGCGAAAGTGGAACATTCCTCCGTCTACACTGAACACGATTCTCGGCAAAAGGAAGGAAATTGAACGTACATTTGAAGAAGGGGTGAGTGGCAAAAGGAAACGTGTGCGAGAGGGACAGTTTCCTGAACTAGAAAGCTCTTTATTGAAGTGGTTCAAGCAAGCACGTGCTTCAAACATATGCGTGCGCGGTCGCCGGCGATAGAGCCGTCACTGGCGGAGCGCGAGTGCGTCCTAGCTGATCAAATATAAAGAAAGACCCTGTATTATATGTGTTTGGAAGCGGATGGGGAACATTTTCAGCATCTACTGTAAATCATGGCCAGTAAAACTGCATGGTAGGCTGCTGATTTTAAGCACCGTATTCAGCCGTAGGCCTACATATGAGTGCACGGTCGCCGCCAACGGCGGAGCGCGAGAATGTCCTTGCTGATCAAATATAAAGAATGATCCTGTATTATATGTGTTTGGAAGCGGATGGGGAACATTTTCAGCATCTACTGTAAATCATGGCCAGTAAAACTGCATGGCAGGCTACTGATTTTAAGCACCGTATTCTGCCGTAGGCCTACATATGCATGCGCGGTCGCCGCCAACGGCGGAGCGCGAGAATGTGATGATGATGATGATAATTGTTGTTTTAAGGGGCCTAACATCTAGGTTATCGGCCCCTAATGATCTGGGTGATAGCGAAAATGATAATGAAATGAAAACCAGAACAAAATTATCTGAGACCGAAAATACGTACAAAAAGGAACTCAGATGGAAACTACTTACAAAAGGGAATTTAGAACGAAAAGTCACAAAAAAATACGTAGGCTAGATTCAAAATACATACAAAATGCAATGAAGCGTCGAAATACTTACAAAATGCAACTGAAATTCAAAATACTTACAAAATGCAAATGAGATCGAAAATACGTACAAAATGCAATTGAGGTTCAAAATACTTACAAAATGCAATTGAAATTGAAAATACACAATGCAATTCAGATTGAAATAGGCCCTATCCCAGTTCCAGTCCAAATTATTCACAAAGTGCAATCGAAATTCAAAATACTTACAAAATGCAATTGAAATTGAAGATGCTTACAAAATGTACGGTGATTCTAACGACTCGTGTGGATTGACAATACTTGAAAAATGCAATTTAGATTGAAAATACTTGACAAAATGTAATTTAGATTCAAATTACCCACGAAATGCAAGTGAGAATCAAAATATGTGCAAAATGCCCACCAAACAAAATGCAATTTAGATTCAAAATTCGTGCGAAATGCGGCGTTGGTTGAAAATTCTTACAAAATGCAATTGAAATTCAAAATACTCACTAAAAGGCCCGGGCACATGCATTGAAAGACTTACTAAAAAGCAATTTAGATTGTCAATCTTTACAAAATGCAATTGAGGTTGAAAACAATCGCGAGATGTAATTTAGATCGAAAAAACATACAAAAAGCAACGTAGATTAAAAATGCCTTAAAAAATCGCCAGAAGGGAATTTAGATACACGGTGAACCAAGTAACAAAAAACAGTGCGGGAATCTTAAAGAGAAAAATAAATATAATGAAAAGAGGAGAGGGGAGAGAGGAGAAGGTCCGCCCCAAAGGTAAGGGACAAAAGGGGAAAACGAACCCAGCTCAGGAATCCCTCGGGGTCGCCAACTCCCGAACTCACCAGCCGTGAGCCCCTGAGGGTGTAGCATTATCTACGGTGCACCAGAATTGGTGGGGCTACATACACCCTGCCTCCTTAAGGGCCTTGAGCACAAGGCAGGAGGTAAAAGGAAAAGAAAAAGAAGGCTGACCCCTCACAGAAGGAGGGTATCAGGAAAGATGAGACAAGGGCCAATTAAGGCGGGAAAGTGAAAGACTCCCTAGGCCTCGGATAACCTAATACCGTCGGGGTCAGAAGAGAACAAGAGTTGACCAAGTGTGGTCGAAAGGAAAGAAGACAGAGAGGAGGCCGGCACAAGTAAGTGGAAGCAATGCCGGACTCAGCTGGGGTCCCATGGTCGCCATCCCACGTCCCACTAGATGTGAGCCCCTGAGGGGACGCGCGAGAATGTCCTTGCTGATCAAATATAAAGAAAGACCCTGTATTATATGTGTTTGGAAGCGGATGGGGAACATTTTCAGCATCTACTGTAAATCATGGCCAGTAAAACTGCATGGCAGGCTACTGATTTTAAGCACCGTATTCTGCCGTAGGCCTACATATGCGTGCGCGGTCGCCGGCAACTGAGCCGTCACTGGCGGAGCGAAAATGTCCTTGCTAAGCAAAAATAAAGACCCTGTATTATACTGTAGTGTAGAGGTACAGTAATTAATTTTTATGTTATTTATTGCGTGTAAGTTACTGATAACCTATGCTTATGTCGTGACTGTAGTAGTGCATACAATCACTTACTAAGGTCGGCGATTGAACGTCCATATATACGCCGCGTTCTTTCTTATACGTTGTAAATGCAGTATGGCGTTTTTCGGTAGTACATTTTCCCGCATATGACGTCCAAATTTTTCAGTCCCTTGAAAAACGTACTAACGAGATTCCACTGTAATTCATTTCTCAGAAACAGCTGAGAAGCGCACCTTACTACTTGCACTTGATATACGCCTGGTCATGCCCGACACACGCACCAAGGATGGTTCGAATCGGTGACCCATGGATCGTATCCTCCCCTTTTAAGAACAAGTCAATATCCTATGTACAGCAACCCTGCAATGAAGGGACATTCTTCCCTCTCAGAAATTTCATCTCCCCTAGCCCTAACTGAGATTAAAGATTAATGAAAGTGCTGGATGAGAGTGAACTGAGCCCCACGAGGACAATAGAGTAGCTGCTTGATATGAAAAGTAGCCCCTGGGTCAAAATGTAACTGAATGTGTAAAAATCATAAGCATCTCAGTGGTCCTCTTCCTTTCCCCCAAAGGCAATACTGGCCTTATATCACCTGAAAATAATAATAATGAAGATAGCAAGAAATAAAAACACATATTTACGAACTTTAGCACATATATGAGGTTCAGTAGAGACCAGGGTTCATAATTTCAATACGTAATATCGCCCAGGGTGTCTGAAATTGTCTATTGGAGGGCACCTTTAAGAATTTCGCTATCCTACCTACCCATTGGAGGTTGTCACATCTGAACAACCATAACACAGAAGTAATCCAGTGCCCCGGGACCGTTATGGTAGCTGTGAAGGTGAAGGTCCTACAGGAACCCTGAAAAGTGACGGCTAACGGGGCTCTGGTGAAGCTACGATAGGTCCAGCAAGCCAGTAGTGGATAAGACTTTTGCTTTCAAGAAGGGAACAGGCCTCGGACAGGACGGATACAATGGACGAAGACCTAGCTGTGTTCATGGACTAAGATTTGGAATTTTAAAAATAAGAACGCTGATGCGGAAGGTGGAGGAGATAGTGGATATGATGGAAAGAAGGAAGTTGGATTTATTGGGATTGGCAGAAACAAAGTGGAAAGGGGAAGGAAGCAGAGAGCTGAGAAAAGGCTATAGACTGTACTGGAGTGGGAATGAAGAGGGAAAGAGGAATGGAGTGGGAGTAGTCGTACGAGATGGTTTAAAAGAAGAAGTGAAGAGAATGAAAGTGAAAATAGCACTGAGGGTAGGGTCCATAGAAATAGTGCAAGTGTATGCTCCACAAGTAGGCTACGCCTCTGAGAGGAATTGCAGAAGCAGCTGGGAGGAAGGAACATGATTGTTATGGGGGATCTGAATGCCCATGTAGGAATATAAAGACAAGGGTATGAGAGTGTGCTTGGACCAGAGGGTTGGGGCAGAAGAAATGAGGAAGGAAAGAGACTGTTGGACTTCTGTCAAAAGAACATACAGCCTGCTAGTTGGGAACTCCTGGTTCAAGAAAAGAGAGAGCCACACAATCACATGGTACAGTGATGACTTGACCAGGAAGTCGGTGGTCGACTATATACTGTATGAGAAAGAATTAAATAAGAGCATCACGGACATCAAGGTTATACCATCGGAGAACCTGGATAGCAACCATCGATTGCTGGTAATGAACCTGAGAGGGACTAAGGAGAAGAAAGGGACTGAGAACCAGGAAAGACGTATAAGGATATGGAAACTGAAAGAAAGAGACAGAAGGGTCGAGTACCTCAAAATGGTAAAGGAAGGAATTCCAACATATGAAGAAAGAGTGGTGGAAGAGGAATGGGCTAGATTTAAGAAGACACTAGTAGGTGCAGCAGAAGCAGTATGTGGGAGGACAAGTAGTAAGAAGAGGTGGAAGGAAACACCATGGTGGAATGAGAAGACAAAAGATATAGTAAGGGAAAAGAATAGAGCCTTTAGGAGGTGGTATCAAAATAGGATGGTAGAGACAAGGGAAGAGTACCAGGAAAGAAATAAGGAGGCAAAGAGAGTAGTGGCTGAGGAGAGAAGAAAGTGGATGGAAGAGTGGACAAAGATGATGGAGGATAGTGAAGGTACAAAAAAGGTCCTGTATGGGATGGTAAAAACTAAGAGGCGGAAGGATCCTACGGATTATGTTAGAATGGTGAACAAAAGGGGACAAGAGACAGAAAAAAGGGAAGAACTGAAGAAAATGTGGAAAGAATATTTTGAAGAACTTCTGAACCCAAATGGAAACCACGGCGAGGAGGAAGAAATCGGGGAAGAGGAAGATGGACTGCAAACAGAAAAGGACTTAACATGGAAAGAAGTGGAAGATGCAGTGAGGAAGATGAAAGGAGGGAAGGCACCGGGTGTGGATGAGTTAAGTGTGGAGATGGTGAGAGCAGCAGGAGAGGTGGGGATACAATGGTTGTACCGAGTGATGGAAGGAAAGGAAGACCCCAGAGGACTGTAAAAAGGGAATAATTGTCCCGATCTTCAAGAAAGGTAGTAGAACAGAATGCAGAAACTATCGGGGAATAACACTGATGAGTCATTGTGCAAAGATGTTTGAGAAAGTTTTGGAAAGGAGAATTAGGACAAGGATAGAGGGAGGGATGAGGGAAGAACAACATGGCTTCAGAGCAGGAAGGTCCACAGTGGATTTGATTTTTGCTGTAAGGCAGTTACAAGAACAGCACTATGAGTATGGAACAGATCTACTGATGGCCTTCCTGGACATTGAGAAAGCATACGACAGTGTATGCAGAAACAAAGTATGGAAGTCCCTGGAGGATAGAGGAGTAGAAAAATGGACTATAAGGAGGATAAAGGAGATGTACAAGGGAAGCGTGAGCTGTGTGAAAGTGGGAGGAGAGAGATCGGATTGGTTGGAACAGAGAAACGGCCTGAAACAAGGAAGTGCACTGTCACCGTTACTTTTCATTGTGGTGATGGATGACATAATGACCCGAGTGGAACAAGTAATTGGAGAAGGAAAGATAAAAGCAATGGTGTTTGCAGATGATTTGATGATTTGGGGAAACAAGGAGGAGGAGGTACAGGAACAGTTGGACGTGTGGGATGGAATAATGCAAGGATATGGGATGAAATTTAGCATAAATAAGAGTGAGATGGTGATCACAACAAGGAAGAAGGAAAGAACCACAACGGGAATAACAATTGGTGGGGAACAGCTGAAGAAAGTGGAGAGTTTCAAGTATCTGGGAAGCCTGATACAAGATAATGGAAGAAACTATAGAGAAATAAGTGAGCGGGGAAGACAGGCGGAAGCATTCCGGAGGAGTGTGAGAAGCATGTTATGGAGCAACGCTGTCCCTCAGAACATCAAAAAGATCATACCTGTATATCGGACGTACTATGTCCCTATCCTGACGTATGCTTCGGAGACCTGGGTTATGAAAGGAAGGGAGAAGAGCAAAATACAGGCCAGTGAGATGAGGTTCTTGAGAAGCAGTATTGGAGCTACAAAGATGGACAGAATAAGAAATGAAAGGACCAGAGAATTAATGAAGGAGGAACCAATACAGGATGGTATAGAGAAAACTAGACTTAGATGGTATGGACATGTAAAACGAATGGAGGAGAAGAGGATACCCAGGAGGATACACGAGACGAAGTGGGAAGGAAAGAGACCGAGAGACAGGTGGCTGAAGGGGGTGGAGGAAAGCGTGAAGAAGAGAGGAGAAGACAGGACAAGGGTGGAGGCTGAGAGATGGTGGGAAGACAGAAGACGTTGGAGAGGCTTGTGTTCCAAACAGACCCGGCCAGTGGCTGGAAACTGTGCAAGATGATGACAAGTGTGTGATATAGTTGGTAATTGTTTCTGTAACATATGCGTTTTGCTATTTCCTGCTCACGTTCCGAGTTTGGTAAGAAATGCTGGTGACGAACACTGGATGAAAAAATCGCACTTTACCAATGCTCGTCATTTGTGATGAAAACTGGCACACTGTCATTTCTCCTTGTAAGACCTAACTAACAGCGGCAATATACTTATAATGTCGCCCTCATGCACCCTGCAGTAATTAAATTGTCGTTTGATCATCGTGTCCAATAGTTGTCATGGCTGACGATCTTTAGAGCACATGCGTGACGAATACTAGTGAGTAGGGGGGTAGTGGCGCTTCCAACCAGTGTCATGGCCGCCGCGCGAAATTGAAACATTTAAATAGACTTTTCTCTTGAACCCATGGTCCGATTTTGACAAATGAGGTGTCATTGGACTCGGGCTGACGCCCTCTTTACAACGGACTACTCATTTCAACCCCTAAATAAAACCTACCCCTACTAGGGGGTGAAATTGTAATTTTTTAGTGAAAGTCTCTTTCCAAATGTGACATGTATAAGGTGCGCTGCTAAAATGAACTTAAACGTGGTTGCTCATATAGTGCATGCATTTTACGAGATGCCGCTATGGATGAACATTTTTGTTTTTGTTTTTTACGCATGCGCACTTGGGATTTTTGTAAGAGGGCGAGCTCTTTGAAATAAATGATTGATAAGAAGAGGTTTTGGTGGTGAGGAGAGAGCCAGATAGTCGCCTACTTTCCTACGAAGTTTGCCGATATGTCTCAAACGCAAGGTCGGATTTGGACGTGTGACGTGTCAAATCGCTTGTCTCGAAGCCCTATACATGTTATTAATAGGTTAGAGTTTTGAGAATGAGGGAAACAGGCTTTTTTGGGGTAAAACCATGATTTTAGACTTTTTCTGATATTTCACGAATGCCTGGTCGGATTTGGTCCTATGACGTGTCAAATGGCTTGTCTCGAAACCCTCTTTATTTTGGTAATAGGTTAAAGTTTTTGAGAATGAGGGAAACAGAATTTTTTGTTGTAAAACCGTGATTTTAGACTTTTTGTTATATCTCACAAACCAATAACGCCAGAGACGTATACGAGGGGTCGTAGGACTCGGGGTGACGCCCCTCTCCTATCTCCCTTTCGAATATAGTATTTATGTTTAAAAAAATGCGAAAGAGCCTAACGACACTTATGTTGAAAACATTTCAGTTTTTAAAACTTTTCTTAAATTTGTCTAAAATGTTCATGACGAGTGGTTGTAGATAGAAAGAGACGATACCACTGGACACGTGTTTCAACGAAGCTATTACTGGCCACGGTGGTGATATACCAATACAGTATTCGCTATTTCGATGAGACGGCGGGTCGAGGGTTCGTTTTCTGATTTTTCCTATGATGGAATTCCTAATTCCTAAACCCCCTGAAGGGGGTCTTTAACGTGTAAACGATTATGAGTGACATGACAAATGATAATTCCTTGATTCGATGAAGTTGGCTTTAGATAGAACAAACAGAACTTGGTTATATGTTGCTTGAAGTGAGTATAGAAAACAAACTTGCTGGGGCAGACTGACAGGATGTGAATGTTATTTGATCTTATTGGAATGCATTGACTTGACAGGGCAATGAAAAAAGCACAGAGATGCTGAGGACACTTGAAGGTCAAACGATATGGCAACCATGGTGGGAGGGGGAAGCTAGGATGATGTCGCCGATCATGTTCAATGGATGAATTTATATTTTGCGAAGCATTGTTCGGAGAGGGTCATGGGACGACTTGTTTTAAGGGTATTTATTTTTTCGATGTTTCCTATGGTGGACTCATTGATTGAAATAATCCAAAACTGCTAGGGCATGGCCTTGAGATTTTATAAACCGATAATGGGATTTTGACATACAAGATCCACTCAGAACTTGACATGATGTCATTCTTTTTATGGCTTATGAATTTCCCCAAAAAAGACCCAAAACAACAAGATCATGGACTTTTGCTTTTCTTAATATATTGCAAACCCATAATGTAAGATGTTTACTGTGAGTGACGAAATCTAGCTAGGTAACGAAAGAATTATTGTAGGATATATGTATGGTGACTGACACGTCTTTGACCATTGGAACTTGTTTTCAGATCTGACTGTAGTACATAGGGAGTATAGGTTGTAGGCATGGATTGACAAACGGTGCACACAAAATTCAATTTATCGATTCAAGAATTAAGAGTAGACTATCATTAATTAATTGGTTAAAGAGTGTAGCTAAAAATAAAAAAATGGTGACTACATTAAACTAAACTGAACCAAGTCGAATCAAACCCAACCGAACCAAACCAAGCCTAAAGCAAACCAAACCTAATCAAGAACAAGCCAAGGGCTTAAGTGTAAAACTTGTGGGGGAATGCAGTCATTGGCAATGTCCAAAGGAAGGGATAACGCTCTACCTCTAGAGGGTAAGGTAAAGCTAGCGCATGGTGCTAATGCATATTCCCAAGTACATGAACCACACACACACACAACTATCCTATGCTGTTTTTATGAGTTAACTGTTAAAACTTACTCAGTGGTTACTGAGCAAGATGGTCGCTACACACAACAAGCTTTAAATACTTGAGGCTAATAATCTATACACACACACACACACGCTTGTTCTAAACTAAACTGTCTTGCTGGCAGTGCTCACACAGTAGGCAAATGACAGAAATGCTTGGCTAACAGAAATACAATCATTTTCGTTTGTCTAATGTTACCAGCTAACCATTACATGCTATAGTGGTGAGCACATGTGCCTCTTGCACTGGAGATCGTAACTCGATTTCTAGCTCTAAGGCCTAGAATGAATCAAACTAAGAAAGAAGGGTATGGTGACGCAGAGGTTAAACTGTTAGCCTTTCACTAAGGTAGACTAGGGTTTGATTTTAGGTTAATATACATGTCATAAACAAACAAACAAACAAACAAAAAAAAGCAGAGATAATGTTTAAAACTGATTACACTTGTCTCTTTTTAAATTATTACTTAGATTGCAAATACAAAGGTGGACTGGGTTTGATATTCAGTTAATGCTGCCTATCGCATACTAGCCTGTAAGAAAGCCAAACAAGCAAAAGGCGTAGGTAGAGCAGTGGTAAAATCGCTATGTGTAGAGAACTACCTAACGGTTTTATGAACTGGCAATGGTATGTCGCATAAACAGTGCAGGATACAATCCAGCAACCATAATTTGTATCTTGTGGAGCAGAGAAAACATATATATAGAGAAAGATATAGAAAGCTAGTGTATGTATGGGTAGCATTGATAATTTGACCAGAGAAAATACGATGAGGTAGGGTGGGGAGAGGGAGAATTAACACTTATATATGAATGAATGGTAAATAGTATTTTAGTTTTTTTTCCCCAATAGTTTTGTTTTTTAAATGCAGTGGTAGATAGTCGTTATTTTGTAAAACATTCTTACTTGCAGTAGTAATAAGACTCTATGGTTTCGCTAACACATAGATAGACTGTATTATTGCCATGGTCAAGCACTCACATTAAGATCATTTACAAAATCATAAAATGAAAAATAAAAAATCTTGTTTTGGAAATATCGTTTTTCAACATACACAAAATAAATATATAAAAAATTTGTAAACAGCAAAATGGAAAATCCATGGTCAAGCACTCACATTAAGATCATTTACAAAATCATAAAATGAAAAATAAAAATCTTGTTTTGGAAATATCGATTTTTTTCAACATACACAAAATAAATATATAAAAAATTTGTAAACAGCAAAATGGAAAATCCATGTTTCCATATAGACAAAATTTAAAAACCTTAAACGGACATTTAAGAAAATATATATAAATGGGAAATTGACAAATGTGTAAATATGAAAATGGAAAAATCCATGTTTCCATATCATGAAATTGAAAAACATCAAACTGTCATTTTAAAAAATGCAAATGGAAAATTGACAAATTGCAATGTGTGAAATGTGAAATTGAACAAATGGCTATCATTATTTAAAAAAAAAAAGAACATGGTGCTCTATGGTTGAGGTGTGAATCAAACCCTTTCTACTTATTTGGACCACCCGAGACTGAGTAGACTAGTTTAAGTTGTCATACCACTTTTAAAAGTTTGTGTTAAATCTAGGAATTGAACCCAAGAGCTTGTAGGGGAGATCAAAGGTTATAATATGTTAAACAGATAGCCTTGAATGAAGGGTGTGGTAGCTATATAGAGATGAGACGTTTCGCTCGGGGCAGGGAGGCATGGAGATCTGCATCAAACCAGTCAAAGGACTAAAGACTCAAACAACAACATGTACGTTCACCAAAATAATGTTGTGTAACGGTAAATGTTAGTCAACGAACAGTAATGCATTACTAAAACCCATGACACGATACCTAAGAGCTTTTCTAAAATGATTTTAAAATGCCTTTAACCCTATATTGAACACCCAGTTCACAAAACTCATAACTGCAATGTTATGGTAAAACAAAACAAAATCTATATTTCAAAACAAACAAGTGGTTTAGTCAATGTATACTGGAAAAAGTTTTGTAAACACTCAAGTCCTCAAGACCAATTAAATTAGTAACTGTCAGGTTGGCCGAGTGGTTAAGGTGTTTGACTTAAGATCAAATTTCTGTATAAGGAAGCAAGGGTTCGAATCCCTTACCTGACATAACTATTGCCTTAACATGGCTTGGCCACACTGTATTATTATGATACTCAGTACACAAACCATAGATATAGTTGTATTGTTTAAGGCCACTCTCTTTCTGAACATAGTCAGAGACTGTTGATGGTTAACAATTGTATTAATAGTGGGACATGGGGATAGCAATTAAGAAAAAACAGCCAATACCCATACAATATTTTTATTCATTTTAGTTTTTTTTTACAATAGTTACACACTGAATACAACTTTTTATCTCTTTACCATTGTTTGATATAGATTTTAAACACAACGCTTGTTGTAGATCCTTTTACAACTTTCTCTAGGTACTCTTGTTCTTAAAAACTGGGGAAGCCGCAATGGTTTTATAGACATTAAACCCTCATTCTCTTCTTTTTCATTATTATCATTATCATTATTATAAATATTATCTTTATAATTATTATAGTCATTGTCACCATCATTATCATCATCATCATCATCCTCAACATCACTAGAACTATCCAATTCCATTTTTTCCTTTTCAAAAGGGATCTCTTGAAGAGTCTGTGTTGCTTTTGATAGTGTTACGGGTTTATTGAACGTTGACAACTGTCCTAACATGACTTTTTGAGGAGATAAATGTTTTTTCATAAGGAAGTCACTATGTTGAGTAACACTATGTTTTTGTCGGACTTGCTTTTTCTTGTTCTTTTGATCATGTTTTGTTAACACTAACGGTGTTTCATTTGGTATACCACATTGATGAGTACCCACACTTAAGACCTCACCATGTTTACTTTTTAGATGACCTAGACATTTTGTTGTTCTTTGTTTTGAGCACTGCCAAAATATGATGCCATTCGCATTTTCTCGCTTATAGTTATAAGAGTACCCATGATACAGGGCACGTGGTTTACCTTTATTGGTTATAGTATATTCCATAGTAGTCACTGACTTGTATAGTCGATCCGCCTACTACAAAGGTCTGAACACTTGTGGTGAAAGAATGATGTTGTGTTGACGTTTTATGCAGGATAATGTTGGTGGCATATGTGGGTGGCTTATGTTGATGACATGTGTTGTTGGCTGATTTTGGTGGCTTATGTTGATGGTTTATGGTGGTGGCTTATGTTGATGGCTTATGTTGGTGGCTTATGTTGATGACATATGTTGGTGACTTATGTTGATAGCTTATGTTGGTGGCTAATGTTGATGACATATGTTGTTGGCTTATGGTGGTGGCTTATGTTGATGGTATATGTTGCTGGCCTATGTTGATGGTTTATGTTAATGGCTTAGGTTAATATCTTAGGTTGATGGCATAAGTTGATGGCTTATGTTGGTGGCTTATGGTGGTGGCTTATGCTGGTGGCTTATGCTAGTGGCTTATGGTGGTGGTTTATGGTGGTGGCTTATGTTGATGACATATGTTGGTGGCTTAAGTTGGTGGCTTATGTTGGTGGCTTATGGTGGTGGCTTATGGTGGTGGGTTATGGTGGTGGATTATGGTGGCTTATAGTGGTGACTTATGGTGGTGGTTTATGGTGGTGGCTTATGTTGATGACATATGTTGGTGGCTTATGGTGGCTTATGGTGGTGATTTATAGTGGTGGCCTATGTTGGTGGCTTATTTTTGGTGGTTTACGTTAATACCTTATTTGTAATGGCTTATTTGACAAGTTATTGTTGTCAATGTATTTAGAGGATTTTTCTCTTGGTTTTGGAAAGTATCTCAACTCTTTTTTATGGTAGCATAATGCTTACCGCCATGTTTGTAAGCAACAACAACACACTAAAATTCCAAGAATCCAAAGTACTCTAAGGTTAATGATTGTCTCTCAACTCCATTCAACGTCTAGTCAAAAAACATTATATATTTTTCACATTTTACAAAAAAGGTAAATTGGGAAAGTAAGCTATATGTTTAAACTAAAAATCATATCAAATCATATGCTAACTCCAACACCTACGTCTACCCCAATCTCAGTCAAAAAAATATAATATTCTTCAAATTTTTCCAAAACAGTATTTGGAAAGTAGGCCATATTTTGAAAACTAATCATCCTATAAAGTCATATATATATATACTGAAACCAATGGCTTTTATATCCTTAATCTTAAGAACAAAATATGGAATTTTTGACATTTTTTCCAAAAATGTTCATTTTAAAACGGGGCTATATTTTGGAAACTAGGAATTTTACAAGAAAGTTTGTTTAACGTAAATGGCAGGTATTTACCCCCACTACCCGCAAACCAAGTCCCAGGTCTCTGGGGAAAAATCCAAAAAAAGTTCAATTTGGAAAGTAGGCAATATTTTGAAAACTAATCATCCTAAAAAGTCATATATAGACTCAAACCAATGGCTTTTATGTCCTTAATTGGTAGAACAAAACTTAACATTTTTTCAGTTTTTCCAAAAAAGTCCAATTTTCAAAAATTGTCTATATTTTGGGAACTAAGAATTTTACAAAAAAGTTTGTTTAACGAAAATGAAAGGTCTTTACCCCCCTCTACCCAAAACATAAATTTCAGGTCCCTAGGACAAAAACTGTGCAGTATATATATATATTTTTTTTTGGGGGAGGGGGTCTATATTCACTTTACCTCCCCACTTCACAAGATGGCGGCCATAGCTTAACTTAACCTAGCCTAACCTAACCTGACCTACGAGGTGTGATCAAAAAGTTCCAAAAATGTGGCTGCAACTTAACCAAACCTAGCCTAGCCTAACCTAACCTCCCTGTTGACTAGCCCCCTTTGGACGGGTCCTTTTTGAAGGGAGTCATTTTTTTTACGTGTCCCGGAGGACGGGTCCTTGTTGACGGGTCCCTGTGGCGGGTCCTTTGGACTGATCCCTATGGACTGGCCTTGCATTTTATCCAAATTATGTCAAAGGGGACCCGCCACTGGGACCCGTCAACAAGGACCCGTCCTCCGGGACACGTAAAAAAAATGACTCCCTTCAAAAAGGACCCGTCCAAAGGGGGCTAGTCAACAGGGAGGTTAGGTTAGGCTAGGCTAGGTTTGGTTAAGTTGCAGCCACATTTTTGGAACTTTTTGATCACACCTCGTAGGTCAGGTTAGGTTAGGCTAGGTTAAGTTAAGCTATGGCCGCCATCTTGTGAAGTGGGGAGGTAAAGTGAATATAGACCCCCTCCCCAAAAAATATATATATATATATACTGCACAGTTTTTGTCCTAGGGACCTGAAATTTATGTTTTGGGTAGAGGGGGGTAAAGACCTTTCATTTTCGTTAAACAAACTTTTTTGTAAAATTCTTAGTTCCCAAAATATAGACAATTTTTGAAAATTGGACTTTTTTGGAAAAACTGAAAAAATGTTAAGTTTTGTTCTACCAATTAAGGACATAAAAGCCATTGGTTTGAGTCTATATATGACTTTTTAGGATGATTAGTTTTCAAAATATTGCCTACTTTCCAAATTGAACTTTTTTTGGATTTTTCCCCAGAGACCTGGGACTTGGTTTGCGGGTAGTGGGGGTAAATACCTGCCATTTACGTTAAACAAACTTTCTTGTAAAATTCCTAGTTTCCAAAATATAGCCCCGTTTTAAAATGAACATTTTTGGAAAAAATGTCAAAAATTCCATATTTTGTTCTTAAGATTAAGGATATAAAAGCCATTGGTTTCAGTATATATATATATGACTTTATAGGATGATTAGTTTTCAAAATATGGCCTACTTTCCAAATACTGTTTTGGAAAAATTTGAAGAATATTATATTTTTTTGACTGAGATTGGGGTAGACGTAGGTGTTGGAGTTAGCATATGATTTGATATGATTTTTAGTTTAAACATATAGCTTACTTTCCCAATTTACCTTTTTTGTAAAATGTGAAAAATATATAATGTTTTTTGACTAGACGTTGAATGGAGTTGAGAGACAATCATTAACCTTAGAGTACTTTGGATTCTTGGAATTTTAGTGTGTTGTTGTTGCTTACAAACATGGCGGTAAGCATTATGCTACCATAAAAAAGAGTTGAGATACTTTCCAAAACCAAGAGAAAAATCCTCTAAATACATTGACAACAATAACTTGTCAAATAAGCCATTACAAATAAGGTATTAACGTAAACCACCAAAAATAAGCCACCAACATAGGCCACCACTATAAATCACCACCATAAGCCACCATAAGCCACCAACATATGTCATCAACATAAGCCACCACCATAAACCACCACCATAAGTCACCACTATAAGCCACCATAATCCACCACCATAACCCACCACCATAAGCCACCACCATAAGCCACCAACATAAGCCACCAACTTAAGCCACCAACATATGTCATCAACATAAGCCACCACCATAAACCACCACCATAAGCCACTAGCATAAGCCACCAGCATAAGCCACCACCATAAGCCACCAACATAAGCCATCAACTTATGCCATCAACCTAAGATATTAACCTAAGCCATTAACATAAACCATCAACATAGGCCAGCAACATATACCATCAACATAAGCCACCACCATAAGCCAACAACATATGTCATCAACATTAGCCACCAACATAAGCTATCAACATAAGTCACCAACATATGTCATCAACATAAGCCACCAACATAAGCCATCAACATAAGCCACCACCATAAACCATCAACATAAGCCACCAAAATCAGCCAACAACACATGTCATCAACATAAGCCACCCACATATGCCACCAACATTATCCTGCATAAAACGTCAACACAACATCATTCTTTCACCACAAGTGTTCAGACCTTTGTAGTAGGCGGATCGACTATACAAGTCAGTGACTACTATGGAATATACTATAACCAATGAAGGTAAACCACGTGCCCTGTATCATGGGTACTCTTATAACTATAAGCGAGAAAATGCGAATGGCATCATATTTTGGCAGTGCTCAAAACAAAGAACAACAAAATGTCTAGGTCATCTAAAAAGTAAACATGGTGAGGTCTTAAGTGTGGGTACTCATCAATGTGGTATACCAAATGAAACACCGTTAGTGTTAACAAAACATGATCAAAAGAACAAGAAAAAGCAAGTCCGACAAAAACATAGTGTTACTCAACATAGTGACTTCCTTATGAAAAAACATTTATCTCCTCAAAAAGTCATGTTAGGACAGTTGTCAACGTTCAATAAACCCGTAACACTATCAAAAGCAACACAGACTCTTCAAGAGATCCCTTTTGAAAAGGAAAAAATGGAATTGGATAGTTCTAGTGATGTTGAGGATGATGATGATGATGATAATGATGGTGACAATGACTATAATAATTATAAAGATAATATTTATAATAATGATAATGATAATAATGAAAAAGAAGAGAATGAGGGTTTAATGTCTATAAAACCATTGCGGCTTCCCCAGTTTTTAAGAACAAGAGTACCTAGAGAAAGTTGTAAAAGGATCTACAACAAGCGTTGTGTTTAAAATCTATATCAAACAATGGTAAAGAGATAAAAAGTTGTATTCAGTGTGTAACTATTGTAAAAAAAAACTAAAATGAATAAAAATATTGTATGGGTATTGGCTGTTTTTTCTTAATTGCTATCCCCATGTCCCACTATTAATACAATTGTTAACCATCAACAGTCTCTGACTATGTTCAGAAAGAGAGTGGCCTTAAACAATACACTATATCTATGGTTTGTGTACTGAGTATCATAATAATACAGTGTGGCCAAGCCATGTTAAGGCAATAGTTATGTCAGGTAAGGGATTCGAACCCTTGCTTCCTTATACAGAAATTTGATCTTAAGTCAAACACCTTAACCACTCGGCCAACCTGACAGTTACTAATTTAATTGGTCTTGAGGACTTGAGTGTTTACAAAACTTTTTCCAGTATACATTGACTAAACCACTTGTTTGTTTTGAAATATAGATTTTGTTTTGTTTTACCATAACATTGCAGTTATGAGTTTTGTGAACTGGGTGTTCAATATAGGGTTAAAGGCATTTTAAAATCATTTTAGAAAAGCTCTTAGGTATCGTGTCATGGGTTTTAGTAATGCATTACTGTTCGTTGACTAACATTTACCGTTACACAACATTATTTTGGTGAACGTACATGTTGTTGTTTGAGTCTTTAGTCCTTTGACTGGTTTGATGCAGATCTCCATGCCTCCCTGCCCCGAGCGAAACGTCTCATCTCTATATAGCTACCACACCCTTCATTCAAGGCTATCTGTTTAACATATTATAACCTTTGATCTCCCCTACAAGCTCTTGGGTTCAATTCCTAGATTTAACACAAACTTTTAAAAGTGGTATGACAACTTAAACTAGTCTACTCAGTCTCGGGTGGTCCAAATAAGTAGAAAGGGTTTGATTCACACCTCAACCATAGAGCACCATGTTCTTTTTTTTTTTAAATAATGATAGCCATTTGTTCAATTTCACATTTCACACATTGCAATTTGTCAATTTTCCATTTGCATTTTTTAAAATGACAGTTTGATGTTTTTCAATTTCATGATATGGAAACATGGATTTTTCCATTTTCATATTTACACATTTGTCAATTTCCCATTTATATATATTTTCTTAAATGTCCGTTTAAGGTTTTTAAATTTTGTCTATATGGAAACATGGATTTTCCATTTTGCTGTTTACAAATTTTTTATATATTTATTTTGTGTATGTTGAAAAAAATCGATATTTCCAAAACAAGATTTTTATTTTTCATTTTATGATTTTGTAAATGATCTTAATGTGAGTGCTTGACCATGGATTTTCCATTTTGCTGTTTACAAATTTTTTATATATTTATTTTGTGTATGTTGAAAAACGATATTTCCAAAACAAGATTTTTTATTTTTCATTTTATGATTTTGTAAATGATCTTAATGTGAGTGCTTGACCATGGCAATAATACAGTCTATCTATGTGTTAGCGAAACCATAGAGTCTTATTACTACTGCAAGTAAGAATGTTTTACAAAATAACGACTATCTACCACTGCATTTAAAAAACAAAACTATTGGGGAAAAAAAACTAAAATACTATTTACCATTCATTCATATATAAGTGTTAATTCTCCCTCTCCCCACCCTACCTCATCGTATTTTCTCTGGTCAAATTATCAATGCTACCCATACATACACTAGCTTTCTATATCTTTCTCTATATATATGTTTTCTCTGCTCCACAAGATACAAATTATGGTTGCTGGATTGTATCCTGCACTGTTTATGCGACATACCATTGCCAGTTCATAAAACCGTTAGGTAGTTCTCTACACATAGCGATTTTACCACTGCTCTACCTACGCCTTTTGCTTGTTTGGCTTTCTTACAGGCTAGTATGCGATAGGCAGCATTAACTGAATATCAAACCCAGTCCACCTTTGTATTTGCAATCTAAGTAATAATTTAAAAAGAGACAAGTGTAATCAGTTTTAAACATTATCTCTGCTTTTGTTTGTTTGTTTGTTTGTTTGTTTGTTTATGACATGTATATTAACCTAAAATCAAACCCTAGTCTACCTTAGTGAAAGGCTAACAGTTTAACCTCTGCGTCACCATACCCTTCTTTCTTAGTTTGATTCATTCTAGGCCTTAGAGCTAGAAATCGAGTTACGATCTCCAGTGCAAGAGGCACATGTGCTCACCACTATAGCATGTAATGGTTAGCTGGTAACATTAGACAAACGAAAATGATTGTATTTCTGTTAGCCAAGCATTTCTGTCATTTGCCTACTGTGTGAGCACTGCCAGCAAGACAGTTTAGTTTAGAACAAGCGTGTGTGTGTGTGTGTATAGATTATTAGCCTCAAGTATTTAAAGCTTGTTGTGTGTAGCGACCATCTTGCTCAGTAACCACTGAGTAAGTTTTAACAGTTAACTCATAAAAACAGCATAGGATAGTTGTGTGTGTGTGTGGTTCATGTACTTGGGAATATGCATTAGCACCATGCGCTAGCTTTACCTTACCCTCTAGAGGTAGAGCGTTATCCCTTCCTTTGGACATTGCCAATGACTGCATTCCCCCACAAGTTTTACACTTAAGCCCTTGGCTTGTTCTTGATTAGGTTTGGTTTGCTTTAGGCTTGGTTTGGTTCGGTTGGGTTTGATTCGACTTGGTTCAGTTTAGTTTAATGTAGTCACCATTTTTTTATTTTTAGCTACACTCTTTAACCAATTAATTAATGATAGTCTACTCTTAATTCTTGAATCGATAAATTGAATTTTGTGTGCACCGTTTGTCAATCCATGCCTACAACCTATACTCCCTATGTACTACAGTCAGATCTGAAAACAAGTTCCAATGGTCAAAGACGTGTCAGTCACCATACATATATCCTACAATAATTCTTTCGTTACCTAGCTAGATTTCGTCACTCACAGTAAACATCTTACATTATGGGTTTGCAATATATTAAGAAAAGCAAAAGTCCATGATCTTGTTGTTTTGGGTCTTTTTTGGGGAAATTCATAAGCCATAAAAAGAATGACATCATGTCAAGTTCTGAGTGGATCTTGTATGTCAAAATCCCATTATCGGTTTATAAAATCTCAAGGCCATGCCCTAGCAGTTTTGGATTATTTCAATCAATGAGTCCACCATAGGAAACATCGAAAAAATAAATACCCTTAAAACAAGTCGTCCCATGACCCTCTCCGAACAATGCTTCGCAAAATATAAATTCATCCATTGAACATGATCGGCGACATCATCCTAGCTTCCCCCTCCCACCATGGTTGCCATATCGTTTGACCTTCAAGTGTCCTCAGCATCTCTGTGCTTTTTTCATTGCCCTGTCAAGTCAATGCATTCCAATAAGATCAAATAACATTCACATCCTGTCAGTCTGCCCCAGCAAGTTTGTTTTCTATACTCACTTCAAGCAACATATAACCAAGTTCTGTTTGTTCTATCTAAAGCCAACTTCATCGAATCAAGGAATTATCATTTGTCATGTCACTCATAATCGTTTACACGTTAAAGACCCCCTTCAGGGGGTTTAGGAATTAGGAATTCCATCATAGGAAAAATCAGAAAACGAACCCTCGACCCGCCGTCTCATCGAAATAGCGAATACTGTATTGGTATATCACCACCGTGGCCAGTAATAGCTTCGTTGAAACACGTGTCCAGTGGTATCGTCTCTTTCTATCTACAACCACTCGTCATGAACATTTTAGACAAATTTAAGAAAAGTTTTAAAAACTGAAATGTTTTCAACATAAGTGTCGTTAGGCTCTTTCGCATTTTTTTAAACATAAATACTATATTCGAAAGGGAGATAGGAGAGGGGCGTCACCCCGAGTCCTACGACCCCTCGTATACGTCTCTGGCGTTATTGGTTTGTGAGATATAACAAAAAGTCTAAAATCACGGTTTTACAACAAAAAATTCTGTTTCCCTCATTCTCAAAAACTTTAACCTATTACCAAAATAAAGAGGGTTTCGAGACAAGCCATTTGACACGTCATAGGACCAAATCCGACCAGGCATTCGTGAAATATCAGAAAAAGTCTAAAATCATGGTTTTACCCCAAAAAAGCCTGTTTCCCTCATTCTCAAAACTCTAACCTATTAATAACATGTATAGGGCTTCGAGACAAGCGATTTGACACGTCACACGTCCAAATCCGACCTTGCGTTTGAGACATATCGGCAAACTTCGTAGGAAAGTAGGCGACTATCTGGCTCTCTCCTCACCACCAAAACCTCTTCTTATCAATCATTTATTTCAAAGAGCTCGCCCTCTTACAAAAATCCCAAGTGCGCATGCGTAAAAAACAAAAACAAAAATGTTCATCCATAGCGGCATCTCGTAAAATGCATGCACTATATGAGCAACCACGTTTAAGTTCATTTTAGCAGCGCACCTTATACATGTCACATTTGGAAAGAGACTTTCACTAAAAAATTACAATTTCACCCCCTAGTAGGGGTAGGTTTTATTTAGGGGTTGAAATGAGTAGTCCGTTGTAAAGAGGGCGTCAGCCCGAGTCCAATGACACCTCATTTGTCAAAATCGGACCATGGGTTCGAGAGAAAAGTCTATTTAAATGTTTCAATTTCGCGCGGCGGCCATGACACTGGTTGGAAGCGCCACTACCCCCCTACTCTAGTGCATGATAATGTTAAAGTTCGCGTTAACGTTTCAGAACCAATCAACATTTACAGTGTGCCGTTATTAAGTAGATCTGTCTCTTTGACGGACGTAGGTCTACGCTGGCTGCGTGGCTCAGCGGTAACGCTCTCGCCTGCTGTTGCAGGATCGAATCCTGGCGCAGCCATCTGGAATTTGATGGTGCGCAAATGCGAGGGAGCCGTGTCAGTAGATTTAGTGACACATTATATATCCCCTTAGGGGCAAAGTTCCGGCACCCCGGGGTCTCTAAAAGTCGCAGTAGTTAAAAGGGACGTGAAACAAATAACATTATTATTATCAGTAGATCTTGGCCTAGGGTTTTTTGCTGTGCTAAAGAGGTTTCTTTTTAAATTGAGATGAAAAATATATTCTAAGATTAAATCTTTGCTTTCAAGCAATATGTCCAAAAGCACACGATATTCAGCAAATGGAAGCTGCTATTAAGGTCGTTGAGGAGGACGGCATGTGTATTACAATGGCCGCGGAGAGGAATGGTGTTCCGAGAAACGCCCTCTCGGACAAAATTAAAGGAAAAACTAGAGAGAGGAAGATGGGCCCACGTTCCTTTTTTACAAAGGGTGTTAGTTCAATGGGTACTCTCACTAGGAAAAGCGGAGTTCTCCGTAACAAAGGACGATTTGCAAAATAGCGTCCAGTGCCTCACAAAAGAATTGAAGAGGGACTCTCCTTTCAAAGATGGGCGGCCGGGGAGAAAATGGTGTGAATCTTTCCTATAAAGAAATCCAAGCCTGTCTTTATGAACCCCTTAAAATTTGACAGTAAACAGTGCTGCAGTTACAGAACATCAAATTAAAACCTACAGCTATCTGGTGGAAAACGACTTGCAGTCTATCTTGTCAGACCCTCGGCGATTGTTCAACGCAGACGTTATATTATGCCATGGTCTGGTCTCACTTTTTATGTGACTACGTCTCCCATCTTCAGGCAAAAAAAAAAAAAAAGATCACGGCATAACAGCCCGGAAATTGACATTTGCTCTTGAACAACAGTCGGGGAAGCCTACATCAATAAACTTTCTTGTGGTTATATTGTTCGAATTTGAATTATTATTAATATTATTTCTGTTGTATTTCTAATGCACTTTAAGAAATATATAAATAAATTATAATAAATGTGTTTAGAGCAGAATTACGATCTTTTCATGCCCGTATGTCTACCCGCCATTCACGATTGCTGATGCCCATTTTTTGTCTTTCCCTTTTTTAAATAATTTCTGGTACTGCATTATTCGTAAATGTTAGCCTCCATGTCAATAAATCGGTGCCTTACCCAACAATATTGACAGAAATGCATTATAAACAGCAGATAACGACAACGAACGATGTGACGGCAATTGGTGCAAACGGGTGACTGATATTGGAAAAATCTAAATACATCGTGACGATTACTAACACAAAAACCTATATTTCTTTTAATACATAATTTTTCCGAAAATGAATACTTTCGACATTGAGAGTTTCCTAGTGTTTGAGGTTAGGTACTGTGGTCGTGTTGATTTAAATTACCAAAAGGTATAAGATATATATATATTTTTTCTTGACTAAATCAGTCTTAACATGACGACTATTGGTGCATTTAACTTACTAGTCAAATAGGAATATCAGTCAATTCGGACCAATATGATGTCGAATACTCCTAATGCCTGTCTCTTCTGCCTTTACATAGCCCTGGTTTATTGGAACAGGGCTAGAACGGTACGAAGAATGGAAGTAAACTTATTAAGCCTGTCTCATATTAATACTAAGAGAAATGCGCACAATGTACATAGATACAATACAGAGGAGTACAGAAATTTAATACCGTACCGTAGTGATTCAAGTCATTCAGGGCAAGTTAGTACATGATATCTATCACACCTTTCTTCACACAATTCGCAAACACAGTTCACACTCGGCATATGAAATGCCTTAGTAGCACACTCTTTATGCGCTTTTGTCCAGTCTGTCCCTTTCACATAGGTTAAGTTCGTAGCACCCAATACATCATCCTGAAGACTGGTATAATAGATTTCCCTTTAAAGCGTATCCTGATCTATAGAGCGTCTCAACCTTAAAAGACAGTATGGAATTAAATGTAGTAGTTGCCTCTCACTCGCACTCCTATGTCCTGCAATTAGCTTCGTCCTCTTCCACCCCGGCGATGTTGACATTTCCCAATCATTGAAAGTGACAAATCTAAGAAACTGTTTGCGTGGTCTTATAGAGAATTTTCCGCTCTTTATGATGATGTAAAAATAAAAGCCATAAATAATTAACACATGGCCCAATTTTCACAATTACGATATTTTAGCTCGAATCTATATTTTTGCAGATATAAAACTTATCACGCCATAGATAATGAACTAATGATCGCAACAGATCAAGAATTTATTTTTAGATTGCCTGATGTTGGTAGAAGATACTCTTTCTCAGGGCAGTAATTATTTTCATAGTAAGAAAGTTATGAATTTTTATCTTAAATGTTACTTGAAAAATCTGAGATGGTATCACAGGAAAGTCACGTAGCGACAAACTTTTTTGCTATTGACTTTACGTTGGTGACTAAGTGAGAAGAAATGTTCATTAATATGTGAAAAAGTTTTTAAAACAAACCCGAGCTCGATATCAGATAGCATTCATAAGTTATCGCACTTATTCCTCCCGCCCAGCGCTGACGCTGCGTAAGTTTGTTTACTCAGGCCAGTATCTCCCCGACTGATGGTGTGAAGTTAAACTGTGAAATGAAGTGGTCCTTGAGTTCTTTATAAATTGTCCGCTTCGTTGCGTACCGTAGTGGCTAGCATTCCTGGCTGTCACCATGGAGGCCCAGGTTTGAATCCAGGCTCCGCCAAGAAATTTAATTCTGGTCTGAGGGCTGGAACGGGTGTACTAAACTTCATGAGACAAAACTGAGAAGAGGCGGGTTCGATTCCTACCTCAGCCATCCTCTAAGTGGTTTCCGTGGTTTGCCTTTGTTCATCCCCGGAATAACATATTATCATATTCATGAATAATTGAAAAATATAAATTGTTATAATGTGTGCATTAAACTCGCGCTCTGAGGTTCGGCGTATCGTATCTAAATATCGTAGCGTTGTTCGCTGCAAGGTATGAGTTACAGTTATATAAAACAAACAAATATTTTGGAAATTTTCCGAGTTTTCCGTAAAAGCACGCCTGTATATGAGTTATATTACATCATGTGCCCGTCCTTGCAGAACTTTGTATATGCAGTAGATCTGGCATCAGCGCGCCCCATTTAATGCATACTGTCTTTTAAGGTAGAGACTCACTATAGCCTACCTATTTAGCCTATACAAAACTGGTGTAAAATTAATAGATAAAAGTTTCATCAATAAGTTACCTTTGCCTGATTCCACTGCTCGGATAAGAGTTCAGACAGTTCCAGCCTGTAGGCTTTCCGGTCCCACTACTGGACAACTGTGGTATATAATCTGCTGCCTTTCTTGAAGAGGGTCATGCCCTGTGAAACGAAATGAAATACAATGAGATCAACAGTTTAACCCTGTTCCAATAAATCAGGGCTATGTAAAGGCAGACATGTTATTAAGCCTGTCTCATTCATATAGGTTAAGTTGGGGTCTCACAGTAGACCAACCTACTCTAATACATAATCTAGCTAAAAATTATATTAATTATGAACGACGTATCACATTTTTGTTTTTCGCTTCCATTTCGACAATATATAATTTTCATACCTTATTTTATCTTTTCGGGGGACATTATAAATTTTAATTTCCAACCTTGATCACTTTTGCACCGACTGCACCCGATATATGTGCTAAATCACGTAAATATGTGTTTTATTTAACAACCGGAGCCATGTTCGTCAGATTTGTTAGTATGTGTACTGCTCGGGTCTAAGCTGCATGGACCTGAGAAGAATGTGCATCGCAGACTATGAGTAGTCGTGGTGACGAGTGATGAGGTTTCTCGGTCCTTGCGTAGTAATAGAAGCAAATACATTCGTCGGTGACTCACTCACTCATTCCCAACGCCACACTGGTTTCAGAAAAGACCCTTATGTTAACAGTATTGGAATAGACGAGAATGTCAGGTAACACGGCGGCCTGTCGAGAGGCTTGTCAATTCTCGCCAGCTCCTACCCTGCCTCTGCCCTTCATGCTGCAAGTTCACAGAGCTTAGACGCGAGCAGTAACTGCCGCAGCGAGGTCTCACAACAAGGCGCTCACATTGACGTCAGTAGTTGCGAACATGTTCGATACAAAATACAACACGTAACGTAATTATGTGATAAAAGAAATACTTGGGCTTTTGTGTATTAATGTATTTGTAAATATAGATTGTATGAGGCAATGGTGACAACTTCACTATACCGCAATCAAAAACCATCGATCTGGAGGAGTTAGGCTGAAACCATTGGATTAGACAAAACGAAGGTTAGAATGGTTGGGTGTAGGTGCGGCCGCACGCAGCTAGCGGGGCATGGTTGACTCAAAACTATTGATCTGGGCGCGTTAGGCTGTAACTATTGTCAAAACCATTGGTTTGGACAAAACGAAGGTTAGAATGGTCTGTGTAGGTGCGGCCTCGGCCGCGCGCAGCTAGCGGGGCAAGGTTGACACAAAACTAATGATCTGGGCTCATTAGGCTGTAATCTTTGTTAAAAACAATGGATTGGACAAAACGAAGGTTAGAATGGTTGGGTGCAGGTGCGGCCGCACGCAGCTAGCGGGGCACGGTTGGCACAAAACTATTGATCTGGGCGCGTTAGGCTGTAACTATTGTAAAAAACCATTGGATTGGACAAAACGAAGGTTAGAATGGTCGGTGTATGTGCGGCCTTAGCCGCACGCAGCTAGGGGCAAGGTTGACACAAAACTAATGATCTGGGCGCATTAGACTGTAACCATTGTCAAAAACATTGGATTAGACAAAACGAAGGTTAGAATGGTTGGGTGTAGGTGCGGCCGCACGCAGCTAGCGGGGCACGGTTGGTACAAAACTATTGATCTGGGCGCGTTAGGCTGTAACTATTGTAAAAAACCATTGGATTGGACAAAACGAAGGTTAGAATGGTCGGTGTAGGTGCGGCCTTGGCCGCACGCAGCTAGCGGGGCAAGGTTGACACAAAACTAATGATCTGGGCGCATTAGGCTGTAACCATTGTCAAAAACATTGGATTGGACAAAACGAAGGTTAGAATGGTTGGGTGTTGGTGCGGCCTCGACTTCCCTCTCATTGTAGGTTACAGATAGGTTATGTTTTATTCTCCTAACTTCCGCTTCACGATGGCATTTCGTGCACGGTAGTGTTTTTGGTACTAAAATGTGGTGTTGCAATAGCTTCAGCAACTTCTCAGGTTGATCATAGAACCGGCGATTGAAGTTACTGATTGTTATCTGGCAACTCGACAATCCATAGTGAATAAATGATTTAATTCAGCACACTATCAAATGAACAGAGCGCCGCACACGAATATGCGCACTAGAGAATGAACTGAGCGCTTCTTTGTTTTATATAGTGCCATAAGGGCAAGGTTGGCAGTACTATTTTAATGACAGACCAGCAGACCAAACGAAGAGACCTGAATACTCAACTACCGCAACCGATGATGATTGATTTGGACTAATGGCGGTCACGGCTGTAATTTTGGCTATATATGTTGTGATCCTATTTGGGAAGGCTGGGTGGGTCACAGACGGCGGAGGAGGAAACATCTGTTACTACATTTTCTCCAGATATTTTCCTGACCATTACTACAGGTAGTTTGGTTAGGCACTGCTACCACAATTATATTGAATTGAGAATATTTCACCAGAACTAAACAATAAAGCTCACGAGTATCAAAAAATGATAATAAACACAAATACACATGACCTCAAGTACAACGGTAGGTTCCGTTTTATAGAGAAGTACCTCACTGTAGAATACGCCACGTTTTCCCTTCTGTAGGTGCGGCTCGGGTGACCACAAGTACAACGGCAGGTTCCGTTTCATAGAGAAGTACCTCACTGTAGAATACACCATGTTTCCCCTTCTGTATGTGTGGCTCTGGCACAAACCTCACTTGGCATGTAATGACCCTAGCAGGCCAAGCCTCCATGGAAATCACCTTCTCTCTTAGCCAGACAAACTACAACAGCAATTAGAAATAGTAAACGAATACAAATATCTAGGAATCACCTTCCAAACATCAGGAAACTCCTTCAACAAACACATAAAACAAAAGACAATAACCGCCATCACTGCAATGAGGCAAGCCTACGTTGCTTAGGCGGCAGCACGCCGGCCTCTCACCGATGGGTCCGTGGTTCAAATCCCGGTCATTCCATGTGAGATCTGTGCTGGACAAAACGGAGGCAGACAGGTTTTTCTCCGGGTACTCCGGTTTTCCCTGTCAATATTTCATTCCAGCAACACTCTCCACTATCATTTCATTTCATCTGTCATTCATTTAATCATTGCCCCAGAGGAGTGCGTCAGGCCTCAGCAGCCGGCACAGTTCATATCCTCGCCGCTAGATGGGGGCTTCATTCATTCCATTCCTGACCCGGTCGGAGACTGGAAGCAGGCTGTGGATTTTCATTTCACTGCAATGAGGGACATCTGAAAAATTCAATCACTATCATTAGACACCGCAATGAAGATTTTCTGAGTCAAAATAGTACCAATCCTGACAAATGGACTTCAAATAATATGGGACTACTTGAAAACAAGAGATCTAAGAACAATAGAGAATGTAAAAGCACTGTATCTAAAGAAAGCACTAGGCATCTCAAAATATACACCCTCCAGGTATACATATTTACTGGCAAGAGAATCTTTCCTGATAGAGGAACTAAAATATACTCTACTACTACCAACCACGAAAGCATACAGCAATCTCCTAACAGAAAGGCAGCAAAAGAAGGAAAAAGTAGAGGAAGAATTCTACGGCATGAGCGCCATGATCGACCGAAGCTGGGCAAAAGCTAACCAGCAGATGAGAAGCGCAGTCATCAGGCTGGCGGTGCATGGCTTCCATCACAAGACATGCCGCATAACATCATACCACAGCATCTCGGAGAAATGCTTGTGCATACAGTGCAACGAAAAGTGCGACAAATACCACATCCTCTAATGCAAGAACATTACAAGATCACTAATGGAACTTAGTTCTGAAGAGTGAAGACATACAGGGTCTTTCATACAAAGTAAGATCGCCAAGCTGCGGGTTTATTATCCGCTAGTGTGGTGGCCTTGACCGAGCTTGTGGCGAGCCGTGGCCCCCTGCTTTAAGCGTGTGTACAATCCTCTATGAAATATTATCTTATAAAAGTTGCTGGAAGTGTCGTCCTTCCTGGATTATACTGGCATTGTATCTGGTAACCACATTTTGGCTGACGCGAGCGAGTCATGCCACTGTATTTTTTCTGATTTTATATTTTGTGTTTTTTATTGAGCACTGAACCAGTAGTGTCAAAGTTATTTACAATTACGTGAATCTGTGCTAGTGAAGGTGGCACTTCATCAGGAAATTGCTGAACAAATGCATCACGTACCCGCCGAGCCGAATCGTAATTAAAATAAAATTTACAAACAAAAATACGATGTTGCAATGATAACTGTCTCAACATGTTAGCAGCTGAGGTTCAGACTGGTGACTGACAACACCTGCACGCTTATTGCAAGGTCAAGTTTGTGCTATGCACGCTCTTTCAATACTACAGAACGGGGCCGTGGTGCGTCACAAGCTCGGCCAAGCCGGCTTCAGCGACGGATGGCAAAACCGCCGCTCGCCGTTCTTACTTTATATGAAAGACCCTGTAGATACATCTCAAACAATCAAATGTATTAAAAAAATTATTGTATGGCCACTTGGCTGCAATAACTCTTTTAAAAAAAAATACAATTAAGCTACTTAAAACAGAAACACACTTAAAATTTTATGTTATTAATACCATGCCTCTGTCTTTTCTTGGATGAGCTACGTTCAAACTTTGGACTATACTGTGTAACCTAGTACAACTACGTCAACGATCTGAAAGTTGCCACTTGCACATAGCCTAAGCTATACCATTTCATTTATTAATAAATTTATTAAAGCACAAAATATGCAGTATGAAATTACAACTAGTTTGAACAGAACTGAGACAGAGATAACCTCCTCTGCCCACACCACATCACGTGGTATCGATCACATCTTCTACCACATAGGGCACATACACAATTTAAGTCTGGCTGATGAAATCTTCTGTTATTACACACTTTGAAGTGGAAACCATGTACCGAGAATCTCGTTACCAGGTGCCTCAACTCGTAGGACCGTGTGATTTCTTACCTCACTTGTAGGCTACTGTTTGAAAGAACTTTAAACTCTCGACTTCAAAACAAACTTTTTCACTTCATTGATATCTATTGTACAGTACTAGACCTGGCTTCGTATAACAGTCCGTCAAGAGTCAAAGTGGTTGTCCTGTGCCAATAACAAATACCTATTCAAATAAAAATTAGCCAATGATAGGGATTTGAGACCCTTATATGAAATGTGGAAATAAATATATATATATATATATATATATATATATATATATATATATATATATCTCCTTGTCGGCTCTGCAGCTGTTTTTCCCCTTGTTTTATTATATTAGGCTATATAAGTTACATACCTACACATTTAAACGACAATAATATTAGCCTATGTCTTAAATCGCCAAGAGACCTACCAAGTTGGAACATTAATTTCTGTTCATTGCCTGCCTACTAATTATGCAATTATATAATGCCTAACATTCCCTTGTAACTCCCAGAAAACTACACATTCAATGCACATTTTGCGAAATACTATTATTAACGTTTTATTGCATACACATTGTGCAAGAAATACTAATACAGGTTATAATCGCTCACCTGGGGGCTTATTAGTGTTAAAATGCTCTCACTAAACAACTCTTAAAATGATATTAAAACATACACAGTCATTCCAGGAACTACAGTTTTAATTAGCACATGTTTCAACTTTTTTTAAATGAATTTTTTACACCTAAACGCAAAGCAGATGAATTGGACGACTCCGAACTACTGCTACAGTATAAGCGACTTAATGCTCCTGGATTACAACCGAGGGCGTTACAGCGAGGGCGACTTTGAACTATCAATATTCTCATACAGTTAAATATCCGCCAATCAGAAGTCTTAAAATACGGCGTATGCTGTAGTCCAGGAGGTTTAAGAAATACGCTGTCCAAGTGAGATGCTGGCTTTCAATTCGCCCTAGAAAAGGAAGGTTTTAGAGCCAATTTGAAATCGAGCAGCATGCATTCACATTTTTGCATGGAATGTTGCCTCTTTCTCTCCACATTAGATTAACTGCATAGTGACAAGATCCTAGCACCAAGGATGGCAAATCTGTGCAAATGAAATACAGCACCTAGGGTGAGAAATGCATTGAGACACTGACTGGCTCGTATACTAACAGGAGTGCTTTTCTATTAACGCTGTTGTCCTAGAACAATGTAACCCGAACTGGTTTAGAATAAGTGTTTTTTCAAGGCTTGGAGTAACTTGCATCCATCATTAGACAGCTTTTAACAGTAGATATATCCACTCCTTATCACTGAGGTGGACAACGCGAATAGATAAGTGGCTAAAAATACTGACATAACATAAGGATAAGGCAAATATGTCTAGCTTAATACTTTTATACCGAGTTACAAGAATGCAAAATAGGATTTATAGAGTATAGGGGCAGATGACCTCGTAGTTCTGCCCCTTAAAACAACAATAACTAACTATCTATAGAGTATAAATAAACCTTATTTTACCTGATTTACTTGCTGCTGAGTAATGACTGAGTATATATGCATGCCAAACAATCGTACATGTGATGGACAACACGTCTTTTTCCACGACCCTCTTTATTTTCGTGTTTCTATTGTTACTCTACAATCTCTCTGGTTGGCATAGATTAATGATGATGATAATTGTTGTTTTAAGGGGCCTAACATCTAGGTTATCGGCCCGAACTTAGATTAATATTACCAGACTAGATCCATGTTACTGGTTGATAGGCCGTGGTGCTTCATAATCCACAACATCCTTCCCACCCTGGTCTCTCTCCAGAGGGATGACCAGCTGCACTGGACGAGTTGATGGGTCGTGAGTTGATGGCGGCTTCAATATTCACTAGGACGGTATTTAGCCTTTCCTCGGTTGTCAATGTATTTTACTGCCAACCATCCTCTCCCACTATCCTCCCCACCAAGCTGCCCGTGAGGAAATGAATCACCATTTGACGGAATGCTGTGCTAGGTACTGATGGATAGACGATCCGGTGAGGTGTTGCCATAGTGAAGACAATTATTTGTTAGTAGCGTGGAATGTCTTAGCGTTATCCGTGTAGATTATGTGTGGCAACTCTCGTCTTCCTACAGACCTTTGTAATGCGAGGAGAAATGTTTCAGTAGTCATATCTGAATATAATTCCAGGTAAAAGGCCTTTGTAGATGCACACGTGGAGAGAGCAATGTAGCACACAACCCCTATGGCCAGGCTACTGAAACACCTTTGCCAACCGACCGCTACTCAAGACATAACCACGCTAGCATCGTTAAGGAATATAAAATTAGCAGATCCGACAGATGACCACGCCACGAATCTTCCAATCGAGGCACTCATAGGTGCTGATTCCTACTGGCAGATAGTTACAACAAGAGAACCCATTAGAGTGTCACCATCACTGGTCCTCCTTCCTACTATCTTTGGGGATATCATCAGTGGAAATAGGTCAGGCGTCACAATCAACGAGATAATGGTCCATCACATTTCTTCTGCTGTAAATGAAATCTCTGATGACAGTTTACGACAGTTTTGGGAGCTGGAAGCTATTGGCATTAAGGAACATCAAGGGCGAACATTGTCACCCATGGATCACGCTATTCTCCAAGATTTCCATTACACCTATCGTAAGGAGGATGGGAGGAGAGTTGTTTCGTTGCCTAGGAAAGAGGGCGTTCTTTTTTCTTCCAACTTCACAATAGCAGAAAGGCGATTTTCAACCTTAAGAAATAGACTACAAGGGAATGATGAGCAAGTCCATTTACCATAAACACATGTCAGATTATGTACGGAGAGATCAAGTAGAGGTTGCCCCTCACAATCACTACTCTGGAGATGTATATTACCTACCCCACCACATTGTGAAGAAATCCAACGCGAGTAGCACAAAATGCAGAGTCACTTCCGACGCATCCTCAGCCACACTGAATCGGGATAGACAGGCCTATACAGTTGTATCAGAATTAGTGGACAAATCTATGTTTATGGATGAGTATGATGACACAAAAGTAATTGCCATATATCAGAAACTCACCGCACTTTTGCAACATATTCAACTCTCACTTTCCAAGAGGGCGACCAACTCGGAACAGTTAAAAGCCTTATGGCGCAAGGAACATCTAGAGGAAAGAAGAGTGACGAGCGTTCTAGGAGTAGACTGGAATACGGTTGAAGATTGTCTCTTCACTAATAAGGAGAAGATTCCTAACGATCTCATACATAAACCAGGAACCAAGAAGAACATTCTACGTGCCACCGCCCAGTTCTACGATCCACTTGGACCTTTCGCACCAGTGGGAATTGTTGCCAAATTAATATTTCAGGATACCTGGCTAAGAGGATTGACCTGGGACGAATTACTACCTCCAGATATAGCTAAGAATTGACAGTCTTGGCTTTCCAAACTTCACTTATTTTCATCTGTACATATTCCCAGATGGATCGGGATAGGTAAAACAAGTCATGAATCACATGTCCACGTATTCTGTGATACCTCTGAGAGGGCATACGTAGAAGTTATTTATGTTAAATCAACAAGGGACTATAACACCTCCACTCGCATAGTTTGCAGCAAAAACAGACTAGATTCATGTTACTGGTTGATAGGCCGTGGTGCTTCATAATCCACAACAGTACACAGTGGGAAGAATCGAAGGCATGGATGCAAATGAATCAGAGTTGACGGCAACTAGGTAAGTTATAGGGCTTTCTCCAAGCCTCCAGTGAAAAATGTAAATACTGAAACATTCCTGAACCAAATGTCCTTAAACATATGAGTGGACTCCAGTTTGACGTAGTATGTTTGCCGTCAGACAACATCAACAACAACAACAACAACAACAAAAACCACAACAACAACCACAACAACAACAACAACAACGCCACCGCCACCGCCACAACCGCCACCGCCGCCGCCGCCGCCTCCAACCACTTGTTTCCCGGGTGCGGTGTGTGAGCCCCTCTCTCTCCGTCGATCCATGAACAATTCTTCGTTCACAATCCTCTCCCAATCCTGGCCTCTGTCCAGTACATCCTTCTTCACCTGATCTGTCCATTCATTTCTAGGTCTGCCAACTGGTATCCTCCCTCCTAGGTCTCTTTCATACTCCCTTCTTGCAGTTTTATTGGCACTCATTCTCTGTTAAGTGTTATGTCCTGTCCCTAACCCAGTTGATCATTCTAAGCCCCTCTTTCTTCTCTTCGATAATGAGTTGGGGTTAAATTATGGTACGCGAGAATAATTACGTCCTGAAAACTTGTTAAAACCAGCTCCAACTCTGTCCAGTCAAGACATACAAATATTGAAAAACAGGATATTCGTCCACCTATTTTTAACCTACTTTTCACATTTTGCAAAAATGAGGAAAAAGTAAACTTATGGGATTGATCTGGGCAAATGTGTGTCCGTCTGTCTGTGTGTGTGTGTGTGTGTGTGTGTGTGTCTATCAACTCCTAAACGGCTGCAGCTATCAAAACAAAATTTGGTATGAGTAAAGATCTATATCTGAATATCTCATTGCCGTATTTGAAAATGATGTCAGTGCTACCAACTACTGAAAAATCGCCATTGTAATTGGAGCTCCATGTTGGATACCTTGGAAGGTATGCATGGGAGCTATTTCAAAATTGGCACACATATAGATAATAATATTTCAGTTTAATTTCCAGGAGGCCATATCTGACAGTGTTGTCAAAATGAGTATATGGCTGCTGATAAGTCCCATTTTTAAATGCACATAACTTCTACATTATCAATTGGAATTCAACCAAACTTCGTATGTACTATGTGTACATAAACAGATATGACTGAGCGAATTCTTAAGAGCCAACAGGGCTGCCAACTGTTAATGAATGCTCTCAATTTATTTTATCAAAATACCAATATATATCAGAAAGTATGCTAGCCGACAGCTTTAACTATGCACACGTATAATACCTGACATTCTAAATTAATTTGGAGTAACTAAAATAAGTCAGTGCTACGAACAGGATTCTAAGTTTGCTGATAGGTCCAATTTTAAATACATGCAACTTCTATACTATCATTTGGATTTAAACCAAATTTCGTATGTGCAATGTGTACCATAACGGATATGACTATGCGTCTTCTTAAGAGCAACCAGGGCTGCCAACTGTTAATAAATGCTGTCTCTATTTTTGTTATACTAATGTCAATATATCAGAAAGTATGCAAGTGAATAGCTCTAAACTTTGCACACGCATAGTATCTGGCATTCTAGATTAATTTGGAGTAACTTATATACGTCAGTGCTGCCAACATGATTCTAAGCCTGATGATAGGTCCAATTTTAAAATTCATGTAACTTCTATACTAACTAATGGATTTCATTCAAAATTGGCACAACAGTACATCATATTATTTCAGATAATTTATGACCAGCACATGCATGCCTTTGTTGCCAATATGATTTTACGCGCGCTGTTAGATCCAATGTCTATCAGCATTTTACGTCCATGCTATCCACTGGACTTCAACCAAATTTTGTATTCTGTACCTTAAGAGATAGAACTAAGAATATATGCAGTCACCAGGGCTGCCAACTGTAATGCTCTATTAGGCTACATTATGCCAGGCATACTGTATTTTGAACTAATTAGAAATTTTGATATTACCAACTTAATTTAGTCATTATTCTAGATAGATCCATTTAGATTAAACATTGGCATGTATCTTAAACTTTAAGAAAAGTAGGCTTATTAGTTCGGCATGGAACTTCTTGTTTGATTGCAAGAACATAGCGGCTTTAAATACATTGTTTAAACAGGTAATGTATCGGTCTGAGAATTGAAATTAAGTTCCAAATGGTGGACAATTTTCAGTTTTCAGCATCCCATGACGGGAACATACAGTACATGTCGGTCCAATCTACGGCCCAAATGAAACCAATCTTCCATTTCTGGAGATCATATGGAGATTCTGTCGTACGTCATAGACTGTTGCATGGATGATGATTCATTTATGGGCTTTGCAACATCGTGGTCATGTTGTCCCTTGTACTTAGGTGTGTGTGTGGACTCTGTCTGGTAACTTGTGTCATTTTAATGGATGTAGAAGTGTGTATATTTGTAGTTGAAACTAGGAGTTCAAAGAAGATGGCCGTAGTTCTAAGCTAGGAACCATCTCGACATTTGCTAGTTATTTATTGTTCTAAGGGGAAAAACAGCGAGGTCATTTGCCCTTCTCAGCATTTGCCTACAGCAGAAATTAGAAAGCACGGAAAGCCACTTCAAGGACAGATGAGGTGGGATTCGAACCGTCTCTACTCAGCTTTGCCTCACGAGGCTGGCCGTGCCCCGTTACAACCCTCAGACGAGAATTAAACTTCATGGCAAAGCCTGGAATTGGAACCTAGGACCTATGTATCCACAATCTCCATGTGATCCCCGGGACCATATAATACAGAACATACTGTTACTAACTTATCATAATGGTAGGATTTACATTTTGCCATTAAGAATGATATTTGAGAATACCCTTTACCACATCCTCTTACAAACAGATGATCATCTTATTTCTTTGTTTGACTGATACATATTAAGAATAACCCATACTAAAGGCTCTAACGAATACTGGTTTTGAGTTGCAAGGAAATTTAATTTCCACTGTGCCAGTGCCAGAATCAAAACACAAGGCTTCCCTTACCAACATTTGCATCATATGAAATGTAGATATAAGTTATTGTATAAGGTACGTTCAAAAAGTAAAGAGCCGGAGGCATAATTACAGAAGCCAGTACCTGTATGTTAGAAGTATTGGCCCTGGCTGTTGAGGCACTTGTCCCACTGTGACACGAGGCGGTGAATGACTGTCTCATAAAATTCCCTGGGTTGCGATGTGAACCAGTTCCGCACGTACAGCTAGACGTCCACGTCCGAGGTGAATCGTTGGCCCCGCAGAGCCCTTTTCAGGGGACCAAACATGGCGTAATCGCTGGGAGAGAGGTCTGGACTGTATTGAGGATGGCCGAGAACCTCCCATTTGAATTTCTGCAGGAGTGCCGCAATTGTGTTGGCCGTATGAGTTCGTGCATGGTCGTGAAGTGACCACGGCGGCTATGGCGTTCACTGTCACTCGGCGGTCCTGGGTAATGAGTGCATCAACCAGCTGGACGTTGTCATCGGTAATGCAGGGGAGTGCCCCAGAACGGGCACCATCGGCTAACGACGCCCGTCCTTCCCTGAAGCGCTCGTGCCACGACTTGACCCTTGCAAGGGACGTGCAGTGTTCGCCGTACACTTGTGACATTCGGCGATGAATGTCCGTTCCCCCTACTCCTTCCGCTAACAGAAGCCGAACAACACCTCTTTGCTCTTCTGTTGAAGCCTCCATGTCACTGTTTGCAATGCGACTGGCAGCGTTGGACGATTGATGCATGCTGTTGCTGGCTTTGTATCGTCACGTGACTTAAACGCGTGCCCTCTAGCGACGGGCTGTGACCTTCCACTCTCTGGTCGGAACCACACCTCGTTACGCACGCCACGATTAGCCGATGTAGTCACCGGTTTGCGCATTACAGCCTTCGTCTCGTTACTTTTTGAATGCACCTTATAATTTGAAAGAATACTCACCAAATTGTCCTGCTTGGTCCACCTGCCACTGCAGTATACATTTCTCCAAACGCACATATATATTCTTATAGAATGCATTTACGTCCAAACAATTAGACACTAAAGACTCACACTGACGGTATGTCATTATGCCTACCATCACCACCTATCAGTATAACTGCGAAAAGAACCACCTAGCTATTTTCAAGCTTATTTCCAAAGATATCGAAAGTAGAAAATCCATCCTATACACCCACACTGTGAATTTATCCTCATAACCTAACAACACATGTTCAAAACGTACTCCTGTATTTTTTCGGTCTTTGGGAAGTGTACTTGTGCGGTAAGACGGTTGACAAGGGAGAATTTTGGGAATGGCACCAAATGTTAATTTGAGAATTTTCCTGGGAATGCGAATGGGTTCATCATTTTCAGTTGGGGAAAGACCTTCCCTAACCATAAATGTACTGAATGTTCAAAGTGGCAAAACACACATGACTATAGGCACTTAAACTTCGAAACGATCCCTTTGTTTATTTCTTATCCACTTCTCCTTTACTTTTTGGTCTTTATGAAATTTAAATATTGAAATAACCTGCAACAGTGTAATTCGATCTACAGCTCGTTACACTGCATGACATATCACAACACTTCTCACATTATATGGCTCCGGTACCGTTATTTATTATTATTCACCGCGTACTTAAGTATCTACGGTACTCGATTAACATGATAAGCAGTACGAGATCACTCTAGATATTTACTATTTATACGAACTATTGGCAGTAGAAGCCACTCATCTATGTCGGATCAACAAACGTAAACAAACCGCCATTACTCGAATGCTTACCCTACGGTCACTACCATTTTAGCTCGATGGATTGTCGTAATACGATCTGATATATTGTAGTCGGTCTTGGCCATGTCTCTATATCGTCAACAATTAAAATATCGTAAATTGACGGTCACTTATAATCTGCACTCAGCACTGAGAAATAATTTCCTCTGTAAAACACGTCATCATAAGAACAAATTTTGTCATGTCCCAACAGAACATTTTTTTTCAAGTCTTACAACATGGACGATTTCTTTTTATAAATTCCTACACTAATAGGTCGCCAAAATGTATAACAAAGGTACTAAGTTCACTGACGGAATCGATATATGGGACACGCCAATTACTGGTACCGATGATACATGAGCGTTAAGAGAAAATGATAAGACTAGAAGCAGTTCACACTAAAGGCTCAAGAAGACAATGGTCGTAATATTCACTGTTATCATTTGTAACCGTTTGAAAATACGTAAATACTATCTGTATTGTATCTGGCGTTCCCCAAGAGGTGTCTTTTAAAACATACGTGCCAAACGATGCCTAGTTCTCCTTGCATCTGATATTACTAAAGTTCAATATTAACTCACTGTAAATCTAATCGAAAAGTACTGTAGAGAGCACTAACTCTGCAGGGCAACAATTATAGTAGACAGGTTTGTACGTACACAATTCCTCATGGAGGGCACTTCACACACTCATGTACACTTTCACTCGAGCTCACTCCCTGTTTTGGAACATACTGTACCTGCAATCACTCTACCTGGGCGCGGCACGCGAGTTATGATTACTGGCGGCACGAACAGCTGACTGTTTTATGTTTACATACGTTGCGATCTGATTGTCGCAAATAAGAAGGGGTACTTCGTGAATTTGGCTCTGGCAACTTAAGTGTGAGAAAAGTAAGATAATGTGTAGCCGTGGGATGTAAAGGCTTCTATGTTGGTTCAATGATAATATAATTTGTAGCATTTTTGCCCAGCTACTGTTTCTGCTCTGCACCTTAAAACAATAACAATACATACTACTGCAGTGAGTTGATGAAGAATAAATCCTACATGTATTTCTTATGCAATTTTTTGCAATTTAGTCCAATAAGATAGTTCTCAATCAATATTGATAATGGCGTAAAATTTTATATTAGATTAAGACCGTTTTACTTTCCCTGTCTCGGAGAATGGTCTCCTTTGCAACTCCTTTGACTCCTCTCCGAAATATTGTTTAGATGCTATAGCCTAATTGTAAAGAAGTCATACAGATACAATAAATGAACGACACCTTTCTACAAAGTTGTGAAGAAGCTTATTGAAGTTACAATATTGATAACTGAGGCAGAAAGAGTTATAAAACAAAACAATAATGAAACCTACCTGAGTTACAAAATAGGTCGCGCTGAGTCTCACAGGCGCACAACAAATTCAACTCGACACAACGCAGAACGTTACGGAACTGAGTGTTGAAATTCGATTGTTAATGTGATTGGGAAGGGGATTGAGGAGGTACTGACGCTCTGCGTGTTCATGGAAAATCCGCTTCCTTGTAAACAAAAGCAAAAGAAAGAAGTGAGCTTGGTAGTCCTACGTGACCGTTCCAGAAGCAACAACGATTACAGTTAATTCCGTAAGAGCAAAATACTCGTATATGCAGGCGTAAACTGATTACAAACATTTCAGATCGCGGGAAGGATCCCTCCACCCATTTATGGCTATATCACAATTTGACAGTTTAGGTAATATTTTGACCTCCTTATACAAGTTAAAAATTTCAGCTTGTATGTTTCATGATGTACCAAAGATTAACAGAAAGGATAGGAGTAAATTCGCCTGTGAAATATTTAGGAAACAATTTTCACATTGATCATGCATACAGTGGCTAGCCATAGCCCTGTGCGGTACAAGATTTGCGAGGCCCCTACTTCCGGGGGGACTTAGAGTAACAAAGTGGTGGTGCTAGCCATATCGGGGCCCTGTGCGGTACAAGATCTGCAAGGCCCCTACTTCCGGGGGGACTTACAGTAACAAAGTGGCGGCACTAGCCATAGTGGGGCCCTGCGCGGTACAAGATCTGCAAGGCCCCTACTTCCGGGGGGACTTACAGTAACAAAGTGGCGGCACTAGCCATAGTGGGGCCCTGCGCAGTACAAGATCTGCTAGGCCCCTACTTCCGGGGGGACTTACAGTAACAAAGTGGCGGCACTAGCCATAGTGGGGCCCTGCGCGGTACAAGATTTGCGAGGCCCCTACTTCCGGGCGGACTTATAGTAACAAAGTGGCGGCGCTAGCCATAGCGGGGCCCTGGGCGGTACAAGATTTGCGAGGCCCCTACTTCCAGGGGGGACTTACAGTAACAAAGTGGTGGCGCTAGCCATAGCGGGGCCCTGGGCGGTACAAGATCTGCAAGGCCCCTACTTCCGGGGGGACTTACAGTAACAAAGTGGTGGCACTAGCTATAGTGGGGCCCTGGGCGGTACAAGATTTGCGAGGCCCCTACTTCCGGGGGGACTTAGAGTAACAAAGTGGTGGCACTAGCCATAGTGGGGCCCTGGGCGGTACAAAATTTGCGAGGCCCCTACTTCCGGGGGGACTTAGAGTAACAAAGTGGCGGCGCTAGCTATAGTGGGGCCCTTCGCGGTACAAGATTTGCGAGGCCCCTACTTCCGGGGGGACTTAGAGTAACAAAGTGGTGGCACTAGCCATAGTGGGGCCCTGGGCGGTATCAGATTTGCGAGGCGCCTACTTCCTGGGGGACTTAGAGTAACAAAGTGGCGGCGCTAGCCATAGCGGGGCCCTGGGCGGTACAAGATTTGCGGGGCCCCTACTTCCAGGGGGACTTAGAGTATCAGTATGGGAGCAGTGAGAGTTTAAACGCACAGCCTACATTCCTGGGAACATTGCCGATATCTCTCGAACGCCTGGTGGGATATTTACAAATGAGGTGTCGTTGAACTCGAGCTGACGGGGGCTTCGCTACGGACCACTCGTCATATTTTTGAAAAAAAATTGAAAATTTTTGTTTTTGAAAGTAGGCGATAGTTTGAAAACCAAACATGATAGAACGTTGTGCCATAGTTGAAACGAATGGTCTCTGACCTTTATTTTGTACAATATAACTTTTTAATTTTTTGAGATTTTTTGAAAACACTTAAATTTTGAAATTTTTATATTTTGGAAACAAAAGAGTTTACAAAAAAAATTGTTTGACGTAAGTGAATGGCCCTGACCCCCTCTACCCCAAGATAAATTTCAAGTCTCTAGGACTAAAACTGTGCAGTAGTGTGGTACGGGGGGTTCTGAGTCGCCCCCTACTTTCATATAAACTTTGGCCGATATCTCTCGAACGCGTGGTCGGATTTTAACGAACGAGGTATTTTTGGCGTTGAGATGACGTTATCTTGGCTAAGCATGTGTGTTTGTATTTTTTGTTTTTTTTGGATTGGCGCTATTTTGGAAACGGTGAATAGAGGAAAAACGTTTGTTTGACGTTAATCAAAGGTGGGTATCCCTCTAGGCGGGCAGGAAGTTTCAAGGTTGTAGGAGGAAAAACAAAATGATAGCCTACTTTCTCGCGAACATTGGTGATCATTGGCGAACGGATATTCCGATTTTAACAAATGAGGAGTCGTTGGACTCAAGATGACGTCCTCATTACTATGGACCACTCTTTATTTTTTTAAATATTTTTTTTGAAAAATGTTGTTTTTGAAAGTAGGCGATAGTTTGAAAACCAAACATGATAGAATGTTGTGCCATAGTTCTAACCAATGGTCTCTATTTTCTATTATAAAACTTTCTTATATTTTGAGATTTTTTGAATACCTTTAAATTTTGAATTTTTACTATTTTGGAAACTAACTTGTTGACAAAGGATTTTCTTTGACATAAATGAAAGGTCCCTACCCCTTCTACCATGAAAATAAATTTCAAGTCTCTAGGACAAAAAACTAGGCATTTTAATTTTTATTGTTTTAAATAAATGCGTGTTTGTAGACAGAGAGCCAGTAGCGCTTGACGTATGTTACAACGAGGCTATGATTGGCCATGGTGGATATGGGAAATGACTATTTCGACGGGGGCGATGTATGGCAAAACGAGGGGTCGCTTTTCGACATATTTTTTTTCCTATGACGAACGAATGAAGGCGAATATTTCGAAAATCCCTCATGACGATCTTTAAGCATGTTGGTAAACACTGACCAGTAACCAGACAAAATTCATAATGCTATGAGACGAATTAAAATAGTCGACAACAACAGAACTTGTTTTTCTATGTATGTCTAACTGGCAGCCAGAATGGGAAAACAGAATATCTGCTCGAGAGACCCGCTTGGAGCCTGGCTGGCTGGGTGACAGGATGTAACATGTTATCGCGATTCAGGAATGTAAGCGGACGGGACAACAGGCCAATGGAAAATTACTGTGACGTAGAGGTGAGTTGGAGGTCGAACAATATCGCAACGACGTCAGAGAAATAATGCAGTAAGCGAGTATAACTCCTCCCCCTACCATTGCCATAGCCAATTGCAGGGCAAGAGCGATGTTAACAGCTGTGGTAAGAGGGATACAGGGCGAGGAGAGGAGGGCAGGGGTATTAGAGTGTTGATCATGATATGACACGCAGTCAGTCATTACTGTTTTAAACACTGCAGTGTGAACATAGGCTGTATCGCATGTGAATAAAAGTAATTGCATTCGTGTGCTCAACCCCAGTTGGTTACTTTATTGGATATATTATATATTTGAGGTAAGTGTTGGAATAACACTGTTTATTTTATTTTATGCTAATCAATGATTAAATGATTATTGGTTTACCATTTGATTGATGAATTGTTTTTTATTTTGTTTGTTTTAGATAACCTATATACTTGTTGTTGTGGACAAAGAGAGAGAGAGAGACAAACCATTTCACAGAAGCCTACAAGACAAGACAGAAAAAGCAAGTTTTTTTTTTACAAAACCCAGGTAAGATTTTTGAAAACCTGTTTTTTATATTTTATTTTATTTATTTTTTGTTTATGAAAGATGCTATTGCGAATGGATATACTCATGGTGGTTTATTTTATTTCTTTTATAGAGTCTGAGCCAGACAATTGCTGTTGAGAACGTGTGGGTTTGGGGCCATTGCTGAAAAGTCTACGGCTGAAAACTGTGGTGAGATTGTTTCTTTTATAAAAATTATGTCTTTTGCCACTGCTACCGATAGCTTAACTTGGGAACCGCTTGACCCTTGTTTTAAAAAGCGTGTTTACTCTGCTCGCGTAGTGAATGTTAGAGAGAGTTTAATCCCAAAAGACTTCGTCGAATCTTGTTTTGAAATATTTAAAGAACAAATTTGTACAGCGCAAAGGTTGCATACGGCTTTAAAGGTCAATACACAACTCGTGTGCGATTTCATATATAAAAACAAGTAGTTCCGTGAATAACTATACAGCCTATTTTCATATATCCTACTTATATTAACTGCCACTATCAACATACAAAATTTCAGTTTGTTTGCTGTAATAGATTCGTAGATATTGAGTACCGCCTAATATTTCGGATGGTCGCCATGTTGGATTTTATATATGTAGGTCCTAGAGTAATGTAATTTTACAAGACGATTATTGTGTAAGTGTAGCATTCAAACTTCAATCGCATGATTAGGACACAAGAGGTAATAAGGAGATTTTAAAATTTCGCACAGCTGCCATCTTGTGGTTATGGAAACAATTGAAATAAATTAGATGCCAGTGGATTAACATTCGTAAAAGGATTTACTGTACCAAGTTTCACTGCACTCGGATGGTTAAATTGCGAGAAACGTCCATGTGAATATTTTTACTTCGCGTCGCCGCCATGTTAGATTTGTGATCACCAGGATATGTAAAGTCCTATAGGTGAACTTAAGTTCATAGCCCCTATGAACATAAAAATCAGTTTGATTGCTATAATAGATTCGTAGATATTAGGAGTCGTCTGAATACTTTGGATGGTCGCCATGTTGGATTGTTAAATGTATAGGCCGTAGAGTCATGTACCATTGAAGGAAATTATTGCGTAGGTTCATTATTCAAACTTTTACTTCGATCACTTGATTACGACACAAAAAATAAAAACTTAATTTTAAAATTCGCACAGCCGCCATCTTGAGGTTATGTAAACAATTGCACTAAATTTGATAACAGTGCATTACAATGTGTATAAACATTTCCTGTACCTGATTTCATTGCGTTTGAAACATTAAATCGCGAGAAAGGTATATTTAAAGTTTTCAAATTCGCTTGGCCACCATGTTCGTTATGTAGGTAACCGCTTTTTGAAAGTCTCATAGGTGAACTTCCAGTAGTGCTATTTATCTCCGTATAAAATTTCAGGGTGAGACAGCTAATAGTTTTTGAGATATAGAATGCTGGTGAAATATTTCGCACATCCGCCATCTTGTGGTTATATAAACAATTGAACCAAGTTAGATATCTGTGCATTACAATGTGTATAAACATATACTGTACCAAGTTTTATTGCGTTTGGTTGGTTAAACCACGAGAAAAGTCTATTTAAAAGTCGAAAATTCGCGTGACCGCCATATTGGTTTTGTAGTTACCAGTTTTTCAAAGGTCACATAGATGAACTTCCAATAGCTTCCTTTATCACCGTAATAAATTTCAGGGTGATATCGGTAATAGTTTCGGAGATATTGAATGCAGGTGAAATAATTCGCATAGCCGCCATGTTGGATTGGTGAGACGTAACAAAATTTGAAGGGCTCGGTCGAGGTCGCCCGGAATAGTACTATGAACTTACCGAGTTTCATTGAAATCACTCGAGCTGTTTAAAAGTTATTAGGGGACACACACACACACACCTCACACACTCACACACACGCACACACACACACACACACACACACACACACGGACAAAAGGTGATCTCATGAGCCTATTTTTTTTTCAAAATTGAAAATAGGCTAACAAGGACGGTGATCATAAAAAAAACATTTTATATTGGCAGTAAAATGCAAGAGCTTTTGATAGCCAATAATCTGAACGAGTGGTATCAATCCCATGTGGTCAATGCCTTGCTATCAAAATTTGATAAACTACAACAAGGACCAAGTGGTTCAGCGTTAGACAAAATCCATTACCTGCAAATCAACATTTGGCATTTCAACCTGTTGAATGCTGGGTCAAGACACATTTCTTTACCATTAACGATTGCCTGTCGGAGAGCGGTGGTAAATATTGAAAATAAAGATGATAAATATTTCCTCTGGTGTGTGGCAGGATATTTGCAGCCAGCACAACGTGACAGTTGGATAGATTATTGGCTGAGGAATAACCTAACCACCAAGGGAAGATGATAAAGAAAAGGAGGTGGTTTTCCGACTGGAGAAAAAGGACAGAAAAATAGGAGGAGAGTCCCACAAAAGTTATGAATTTAACTTTAAATGCACTTAGAGGCGGTTGCCACTGCAAATCCGTTCTCTGATACCTAAAGTGGGTAAGGACCTGGTCGAAGCTAACGGGAACCGCAGCTAGGACTTGGGCGGTTTGCAAGAGAATGGCTTTAGTGTATTCCCTCTCAAGCATGCATATGCGTACTATGGGGAAGGGTGATGGTCTGGCAAGAGTAACAGACTTATTGTAGATCTGTTCAAAGGAATTCTTTTTTGACCAAGTAATTCGAAGGGTACCAATAATTTGCATCGATTTTGATATTTCCAGTTTTCGAAGTTGCAGAGTTATTACCAAGCGACCAAGTGCTTCCAAGCAGGATAATGATAAAGGAATTATGCCTTTGGGAATAAATTTGGTAAATGAACCAATAGTTGCATTTAGAAATGGCTAAGCTTTTACCCAGCCAGTAGCCGACTAAAGGTTTAGGCAAAGAGAAACACTTATCTTTTTGAAAACCAACCATAAGTTTTTTGGAGAGGATCTCCACAAGCAGGAAGCTGGCGTAGCGAGCTGTGCTTGCCTTACTGGCCAGTTAGAATTAGCTATTAAAGCTAAGAGAGACTTTACCGAGATAACTACTAAGAGTTTTTGCTCAAATGCAACGAGTGGTGAAAGCCCTATCAATAGCTTTATGGGTGTTAACGGGGGCATGAACCTAGGAAGAGTTAGGGAAGACAGGATCTTGCCTAACCGTTGTACCGGAGAAATGATGAATCAAAAAAAAAAAGAAAGTTTAAGTTTATTTAACAATTCAAAGGAAGTTGATAACTTTAACAAATATATATTTTCAATTTGGTTAACAATTTTGGGGTCACAGACCTCAGAAAACATTAAACGTTTGCGCCAGGCAATTAACAATTTATTAGGTTTCAAACCTTTATAAAATCCTAGCAAGGATTTAAAATAGCGAAGATAAAAATTCAAAATTTAAAGACAATTAAGGTGATTAAAGTTTAACAATAAGTAGAGTACAAGGTGTGTACTATAAGAAATCTCTGCGTACCTATCTTAGAAAAAGTTACAACTTCAAAATAACAAAGAAAGAGAACAGGTAGAATGAAAGAGAAGTTCCTATAACTTCTTATATTTATGCAGAATTACTTTTATGATAGCTATGCAAAATAGAGCAGGTCACTTACTGTGAAACCTGAAGAGAAAGTCAAAAGGAAGGTTCTAGACTTCCTATGTTTAAGTAGGAATCACGAGACAAATGGGGCAGTTTCCCTTTCGTTAGACCTAGAAATAACTCACTCATGAGTTGAAAGAATTGTTTTCCCTGATTATAAGGGAGAAACAATGTAAACTTGAACCGTGTATAAAACACGTGGTTATGCAGAAATTAATTGATGATAAACAAGCAAAATGGAAGGGCACTTCGTTAGAGTGACACCTCATTGAAAATGATCTAGAGTAACAATTTTATTAATATGGTTTGTTAGTAGAAGGTTTAGGAAAGATCAATTGGGATTTAGGATCAATGTTCATGGCCTTATTTAAGGTAAACGGACGATCGCGACGCGGTAGAAAAGTTGAACAAGCACTAGTTATCACTATAGTCTGTTAAATGGATGAAAAGTTCACTGTAGTAACACGAAAGTTTATGGCAAAGAAAGTTATTGCAATGATGAAAAAGGACTGGTAGCACTAGATAGGCGAAAGTCTATTGCTTGAGAAAGTTGTGTATTACAATTAAATGCGCCATAGAACATTCCAACGGTGGAAGAAAATTAGCTATTGAGCTTTAATTCAGAAGGAAGATTCTTCAATTTTCAATAGTATTCTCACAAGTGAGTGAAAAATACATGACGGCAAGACTTGTAGATAAATTACTGGATCTGGAAGGTTCCAGAACGATCCTAATAGAAGAATGGAGCCAAAGTTAATCCAGTGGAGGAACTAGCTTGGTATTTTATAGACAGCGGGTATTAGATAATATCCCACGTGGTGAGAAGATTTCTCATTTAAATAGCTTAAGAAAAGCTACTTTTTATTAAGGTTGGCTTAGACAGACAAAAGCCCAACATAGCAAATCCCGCGAAGGATGATTTTTGCCCCAAATAAGTAATCTCACACTGCCTATAAAATGATCATTGAAGTATGTAGAATTAAAACCGATGAAGATGAGGTTAAAACCTAAAGTCTGTACTTATCTTTGTTGCATGGCGAAGATGAAGTTCCTTTTGACGGATACCTAATGTGCCAACATGGCGTAGAATGTAGAGAGTGCCTCTTGGTTTGAGGAGACTGGCTCTGGTTGAGCCTTTACTGACCAAGTCAACTGCCGACTTACAAGTGAGACCCACTCAGCGAAGCGCGGAGGGTCCAAGGAAGGGAAAAGAGTGGGGGTAGGAGACAAAAGGAATACATATAAGCATGACCAATATTGTAAACTTAAATTCTCTTGAGGAAATGGTCTTCAAAGAGTTGATAGAAGGCGATACTAGCACAGCCTGGAGGGTGAAAGAGTAGACGAAGTTCTCTTGATCACGGAGATAATAGCTGGCGATGACAACGAGAACTGGTGGCCAGATGGATAAGGAAGTCCTCTTGCACCAGGAAGAATTGAGGAGCTTCTGAGATTCGCTGCTAGATGACGCTAGGTGGGTCATGGAAGATATATATCTAGAACAGACTCACAAAGAACATAAGAGACATGACCAACAAAGAGAAAATAGAAGATCACTGTTGGTGTCTGATAAAAAAGGAAGAAATGAACAAGAAAAGAGCATTAAAATTTATATTCTCTCGTACCGTGTATTCCAAGAATACACCATACTGGGATTAGCAAACACCAACAGAGAACAAATAAGCAGTTAAACATTTAAAGGTAATGGAGCGATCAAAGACAGTGGTCTTGTGATCGGACCATTAGTGGTCAAGACTCTGACCACCCTGACTCTCCGATCTCTTCCAGGATAACACTCGGTCACTCTACCCGAAATCCAGACCAAGGGAGGAGAAACATCCCTAACCAAGACCAAGTCCCCCACTTGAATGTCGGGACTGGAAAGAAATCACCTCTGTCTCCGTTGCAGGGAAGTTAAATATTCCAAGTTCCACCTCCTCCAAAAGGAATTGCGGAGGGCTTCAAGTTTACGCCAAACAATGGGTAGATTAGAATCCCTGTAAGAATTGGGAAGAGGAGGAGGGGCAGAAAGAGAAGTGCCGATAAGGAAGTGACCAGGTGTAAGTGGAAGCAGGTCATCAGGGTCATTGGAAAGCGGAGTTAAAGGGCGAGAATTAACAACACCTTCAATCAGAACGGACAGTGAATTGAATTCTTCATAAGTCAGAATTCGATTACCTAAGACCTTTCTTAAATGACGTTTAGTGAGTTTTACGCAAGATTCCCACCTACCACCGTGATGAGGAGCGTAGGGAGGTATAAAGCGCCATTTGAAACCCTTTGAGTAGGAAAAATTAGAAATTTGTTCCATGGCAGGAGAAGAAGTGAGAGCTTTCTTCCACAGGGAAGCTGCGCCCTGAAAAGTGGAAGCGTTATCAGAGAACATCTCTGAAGGAACACCACGCCTAGCAGTGAAGCGAGAGACAGCTGATAAAAAGTAAGAAGTAGAGGCATTCGTTACTAGTTCCAAATGGATTGCGCCAGTAACCATGCAAACAAAGAGAGAAACATAAAGCTTACCAAACAATTTGCGTTTAGCTTCAGGGGAATTTCGTTGATATTGGAACGGACCCATATAGTCCACACCAGTTAGAGCAAATGGGCGTATAGGAGAGGAGCGAAAGGAGGGTAGATCGATCATTAATTGAGTATTGATTTTAGGTTTTGCATTGAAGCAAGGAATGCACTTGTGAATTACAGAAGAAACTTCATGAATTCCATTTATAATCCAGTACTTTTCCCTTAAGAGGCAAAGCAGAGTGCGTGTGCCAACATGCAGATTACGATAATGAAAGTCACGTATAATTAAAGAAGTTACGTGATGTTTAGAAGGCAAAATAACGGGATGCTTTTTGTCCTCAGAGAGCAAAGATTGCGAGAGCCTTCCACCTACCCTGAGTAACCCATGGTCATCAAGGAACGGGGCTAAAGTACGAAGACGACTGGATTTGGGATGATCCCTTTTAGAAGAAAGCAAAGGCAATTCAGAAGAAAAGGCTTCTTGCTGTGTCAGTTGTAAAACCTTAATGGTAGCGAGATTCAATTCATGATTGGTAATGTGTGGTTTGGGGAGAAGAGGTTGGTCAACCACAAAATATTTCCATCTAAGGAGATAGGCAACAATTCGAATTAGTTCATGAAAGGACGAATAGCGGGACAGCAAGGGCTGAGAAGCGTTGGAAACAAGACACGAAGCAATAGATAGAGGTACTTTAGCGTCAGGCAAGTTGGAGTTTGTAGCTGGAGGTTTAGAAGGCCAAGAAGAAGAGTCTTCGATTAACCACAAGGGCCCATGCCAGTACAACTGGGAAGCTGCCAATTGAGAGGGTAAACATCCACGAGAGATAATATCGGCTGGGTTGTCAGCGCTGGGCACATGCCTCCATTGACATCCAGAAGAAAGAGTTTGAATTTTTGAAACTCTGTTTGCAACAAAATTTGCCAGTAAGAGGGGTTCTTGGCGATCCAAGAAAGGGTGATCATGGAATCGCTCCAGAGATAGATTTGCGAGAATTCGACTTTTAATACTTCCCGTAATTTCTTAACAAGTTCTGCAGCCATGAGTGCAGCACACAATTCAAGCCTAGGCAAAGTGTTAGTTTTAAGAGGAGCTACCTTCAATTTGGCACAAACAAGGTTGGAGACTGAAGATCTATTTAATGGACCGCGATAAACTAAATATGCCCAGCAACCGTAAGCTTTTTCGGAACTGTCCGCGAACTCATGAAGGAAAAAAGATGCATTAGAATGAGCGTTAATTAAATTCCTGGGAATTTCAATAAGGGAAAGAACGAGCAAATTGCTGCGAAACGAGAGCCAACGATTAAGAAAAGAAAGAGGAACAGTGTCATCCCATTCACATTTGAGCGACCACAGCTCTTGCATGAAAAGTTTGGCTATAACGATAACTGGGGCAAGGAATTGAAGTGGATCAAAAATTTTTGCAATTTCAGAGAGAATTTGTCTTTTTGTGTTAGGAAGCTCTTCTGCGAGCGAAACTTTATAGATGAGAGTGTCAGTGCTAGTGCACCAATGAACTCCTAGAGTTTTTATGGATACGGAGTTTCCACAAATTTCGACAGAAGAAGGATCTACGTCTTCGATGGGAAACTGGGCGAGAAACTCAGGGGAGTTGGAATTCCACTTATGAAGTGGGAAACCTCCATTCCTTAGCAATGCCTGGAGTTCTAAAGACACAAAAGAAGCTTCCTCCAAAGTGGGGAAGGACTGCAAATAATCGTCAACATAGAATGACGTAGTTAATGCTTCAGAAGCTTTAGAATCAAATAAATGACCATCTTGAGAGGCTAGCAAGTGTAGAGATCGGATAGCAAGGAAAGCAGAGGCTTTTAAGCCATAAGTAACTGTGTTTAAACGAAATACCTTAATAGGCTTACTGATTTCATCACGCCACAAGATTCTTTGGAGATCTCGTTGTTCCGGTTGAATTAAAACGTGGCGGTACATCTGTTTTATATCAGCTATGACAGCTATGGGAAATAATCGAAAGCTTAAGAGTATAGCAGATAGATCTGACTGAATAGCAGGACCAGAGTAAAGGGTGTCGTTAAGGCTGTTGCCATTAACGTCGGGTGATGAACCATTGAAAACAACTCGGATTTTATTTTTTACAAGAGGGTTTTTCCACACGGGATGATGATTTAAATAAACCGTATCAATTGGGGGGTGCAATTCATCATCAGATTTGTTAACAGCTTCCATATGATTTAAGCTTTCGTACTCTTCCATGAAATCAGTGTACTGCTGTTTAACAAGAGGTTCTTTCTTGAATTTGCTCTCGATAGCAAAGAGAGCTTTTCGAGCTTTGGGCTGAGAGTTAATAAGTTTGGGAGGATTATGTAATCTTGGCATTTGAACAACGAACCGGCCATCAGAAGAACGAGTGGTGGCGTTCAAAAATGTTGCTCACAGAATTCGTTTTCTGAAGAGGTTACGTTAGGAGGATCAACGCTTTCAAGCCTCCAGAACTGTTCCAAGTCAGTATTGGCAAAGTAGCATTGCGATGCGGGTTGGGGAGAATAATGGGGAAGTTGACCTGTGACGATCCATCCAAAATTAGTGTCTCTGGCGACCACGTTTGAGGATAACTTGCGAACCTGTTTTCGAAGGCAATTCCAGAAAACATTGGCACTAAAGTGTATGTCAATAGGGTTTTGCATGTTGAACAAAGGATCAGCTAGCCTTAAATGCGAGGGAATGTTTAACCTTGAAATATCCACAGAGTGACTTGGAGTGTCTTCTCCAATGCTATTGAGAATTAGACAATTCAGTTTGAGAAAGCTGTTTCTGTGACAAATATCTCTTATGGTTAGCTTTGAGAACTGTAAAGCCTGTGATTTTAAGCTCTTAATGCCTGATACGTTAATAGAAGTGGGGTTTACAGGTAGGCCTAGTTTTCTAATCAAAGAATTAGACACAAAATCATGAGTTGCCGCTGAATCAAGAAGACCGCGTGCACGGACCCAGTTGCCAAAGTTATCCTGAACTTCGATTTGGACAGTAGACAACAATACTTGAGCACTGCGAATGGACTTGGCATTTTGAATATACGATGAAGCATTAGCACTGTTAGCATTATCACTTTTTTGAGAAGTAGATGCTGTCGATGACCTTGCCTGATCATGACGATGTAGCAAAGTGTGATAAGCCTTTTCACAATGGAAGCAAAGTCTTGTGGACTTGCAATTTGAAGCAGAATGAGTAGGCGCTAGGCAATTGAAGCAATGTTTGTACTGGGAAACTAATTTTCTTCTGTCGTCGACTGACATTTCTTTAAAGGATTTACAGAGGTATAGGGCATGGGGATCTTTACAATGTATGCACTTTAAAGGTTCGTTTAAACTCTTGCGGGGTTCGCTTTGAGTGTTTAAAACAATAGAGCTAGCAACACGACGTTCACTAGACCTAGTTGGGTAACCAGTAGTGTTTGATTTAAATTTAGATGAGCTGGACCCGGGTTTTGGGGTATTAGACGCTAAGCGTTCGCGTTTAGGTTTGATAGACATTAATTCAAATTTGGAACTCGGGGAAGAGAGTTCACTTTGATTAGCTAGAGCGGTTAAGAGTTGGCATCTAGCGTTTATGAAAGTGACTAAATGCTCGTAAGAGTAATCGTCTTCTCTAGAAAGTTCGATTTCCCAAGCTTTGAGGGTAGCAGTATCAACTTTAGAAACCACTAAATGTATTAGGAAAGTGTCCCAGTGTTCAGTGGGTTGATCTAGTTGGGATAAAGCTTTAACATGAAGCTGAGTAGTATCAATGAGAGTACGCAAACTAGTGACGTCGTTGTGCTGTGATGCAGGTAGGTTGAATAGAGCCTTCACATGGCGTTGAATACGTAACCGTAAATTGCCATATCTTTCCTTCAATAAGTTAAAGGCAATGGGGTAATTTTCGGCACTTAGAGGAAGTGCTTCAACTAACTGCAAAGCTTGACCTCGGAAGATAGATCTCAAGTAATGAAACTTGTATATGACTTGAATGTCTTCATTGTCGTGAACAAGGGAGCAAAATAATTCATAGAAAGAATCACAAGTAGATTCATCTCCAGAGAAGTGGGGTAAATCAATTTTAGGTAAAATTGGTTTGGGCTTGTGAGTACCATCGCGAAACGAAGTTTGTGGTTCGTGAAGAGAACCAAGAACAGAAGCGTCCTTTTTCTGCTCCTCTTCGAGTTGGCGTATTATTTTAAAAGCAGAACCTATGCCTTCGTAGTATTGGGTTTCTACCTCGACTCGATCTTCGGTTTGATTGAGCATGCAAGTTTCGATTTCAGTTTGGATGTTGCAATAATTTTCATAAGAACGTTCAAAATCCCTTACACGATGTTTCAACAAGTCTAATTGAGCTTCGGAGTGATCTAACTCTTTTATGTACTTTCTGAATCGGGTAATTTGCCCTTTATAAGATGCTCGTTTAGAAGTAAGTTTTTCATCTTTATCCTTTTCAGTAGGAGCCATGACAAGGTGAATAGATTAAAGTGTAACTCACGAGACTGTGGAACCTTGGAAATGCTGTCAGGCTGGCAGCAGCGAATAAGTAGAAAGAACGGGACACACCAAAGGAGACAGGAGCGGCCTCTTTCCCCTTCACAGGCTTTGCACGATGTAGTTATAGCTGAAATATTCAAAGCAGGTATTAATAATTTGCAAGGTGTTGTCAAATAACCTTTTAAAACAAGTGACAAACGGACTCTCCCGGGTTTCCGGGACCAATTTTTGGATAGATTATTGGCTGAGGAATAACCTAACCACCAAGGGAAGATGATAAAGAAAAGGAGGTGGTTTTCCGACTGGAGAAAAAGGACAGAAAATTAGGAGGAGAGTCCCACAAAAGTTATGAATTTAACTTTAAATGCACTTAGAGGCGGTTGCCACTGCAAATCCGTTCTCTGATACCTAAAGTGGGTAAGGACCTGGTCGAAGCTAACGGGAACCGCAGCTAGGACTTGGGCGGTTTGCAAGAGAATGGCTTTAGTGTATTCCCTCTCAAGCATGCATATGCGTACTATGGGGAAGGGTGATGGTCTGGCAAGAGTAACAGACTTATTGTAGATCTGTTCAATGGAATTCTTTTTTGACCAAGTAATTCGAAGAGTACCAATAATTTGCATCGATTTTGATATTTCCAGTTTTCGAAGTTGCAGAGTTATTACCAAGCGACCAAGTGCTTCCAAGCAGGATAATGATAAAGGAATTATGCCTTTGGGAATAAATTTGGTAAATGAACCAATAGTTGCATTTAGAAATGGCTAAGCTTTTACCCAGCCAGTAGCCGACTAAAAGTTTAGGCAAAGAGAAACACTTATCTTTTTGAAAACCAACCTTAAGTTTTTTGGAGAGGATCTCCACAAGCAGGAAGCTGGCGTAGCGAGCTGTGCTTGCCTTACTGGCCAGTTAGAATTAGCTATTAAAGCTAAGAGAGACTTTACCGAGATAACTACTAAGAGTTTTTGCTCAAATGCAACGAGTGGTGAAAGCCCTATCAATAGCTTTATTGGTGTTAACGAGGGCATGAACCTAGGAAGAGTTAGGGAAGACAGGATCTTGCCTAACCGTTGTACCGGAGAAATGATGAATAAAAAAAAAAAGAAAGTTTAAGTTTATTTAACAATTCAAAGGAAGTTGATAACTTTAACAAATATATATTTTCAATTTGGTTAACAATTTTGGGGTTACAGACCTCAGAAAACATTAAACGTTTGCGCCAGGCAATTAACAATTTATTAGGTTTCAAACCTTTATAAAATCCTAGCAAGGATTTAAAATAGCGAAGATAAAAATTCAAAATTTAAAGACAATTAAGGTGATTAAAGTTTAACAATAAATAGAGTACAAGGTGTGTACTATAAGAAATCTCTGCGTACCTATCTTAGAAAAAGTTACAACTTCAAAATAACAAAGAAAGAGAACAGGTAGAATGAAAGAGAAGTTCCTATAACTTCTTATATTTATGCCGAATTACTTTTATGATAGCTATGCAAAATAGAGCAGGTCACTTACTGTGAAACCTGAAGAGAAAGTCAAAAGGAAGGTTCTAGACTTCCTATGTTCAAGTAGGAATCACGAGACAAATGGGGCAGTTTCCCTTTCGTTAGACCTAGAAATAACTCACTCATGAGTTGAAAGAATTGTTTTCCCTGATTATAAGGGAGAAAAAATGTAAACTTGAACCGTGTATAAAACACGTGGTTATGCAGAAATTAATTGATGATAAACAAGCAAAATGGAAGGGCACTTCGTTAGAGTGACACCTCATTGAAAATGATCTAGAGTAACAATTTTATTAATATGGTTTGTTAGTAGAAGGTTTAGGAAAGATCAATTGGGATTTAAGATCAATGTTCATGGCCTTATTTAAGATAAACGGACGATCGCGACGCGGTAGAAAAGTTGAACAAGCACTAGTTATCACTATAGTCTGTTAAATGGATGAAAAGTTCACTGTAGTAACACGAAAGTTTATGGCAAAGAAAGTTATTGCAATGATGAAAAAGGACTGGTAGCACTAGATAGGCGAAAGTCTATTGCTTGAGAAAGTTGTGTATTACAATTAAATGCGCCATAGAACATTCCAACGGTGGAAGAAAATTAGCTATTGAGCTTTAATTCAGAAGGAAGATTCTTCAATTTTCAATAGTATTCTCACAAGTGAGTGATAAATACATGACGGCAAGACTTGTAGATAAAGTACAGGATCTGGAAGGTTCCAGAACGATCCTAATAGAAGAATGGAGCCAAAGTTAATCCAGCGGAGGAACTAGCTTGGTATTTTATAGACAGCGGGTATTAGATAATATCCCACGTGGTGAGAAGATTTCTCATTTAAATAGCTTAAGAAAAGCTACTTTTTATTAAGGTTGGCTTAGACAGACAAAAGCCCAACATAGCAAATCCCGCGAAGGATGATTTTTGCCCCAAATAAGTAATCTCACACTGCCTATAAAATGATCATTGAAGTATGTAGAATTAAAACCGATGAAGATGAGGTTAAAACCTTAAGTCTGTACTTATCTTTGTTGCATGGCGAAGATGAATTTCCTTTTGACGGATACCTAATGTGCCAACATGGCGTAGAATGTAGAGAGTGCCTCTTGGTTTGAGGAGACTGGCTCTGGTTGAGCCTTGACTGACCAAGTCAACTGCCGACTTACAAGTGAGACCCACTCAGCGAAGCGCGGAGGGTCCAAGGAAGGGAAAAGAGTGGGGGTAGGAGACAAAAGGAATACATATAAGCATGACCAATATTGTAAACTTAAATTCTCTTGAGGAAATGGTCTTCAAAGAGTTGATAGAAGGCGATACTAGCACAGCCTGGTGGGTGAAAGAGTAGACGAAGTTCTCTTGATCACGGAGAAAATAGCTGGCGATGGCAACGAGAACTGGTGGCCAGATGGATAAGGAAGTCCTCTTGCACCAGGAAGAATTGAGGAGCTTCTGAGATTCGCTGCTAGATGACGCTAGGTGGGTCATGGAAGATATATATCTAGAACAGACTCACAAAGAACATAAGAGACATGACCAACAAAGAGAAAATAGAAGATCACTGTTGGTGTCTGATAAAAAAGGAAGAAATGAACAAGAAAAGAGCATTAAAATTTATATTCTCTCGTACCGTGTATTCCAAGAATACACCATACTGGGATGAGCAAACACCAACAGAGAACAAATAAGCAGTTAAACATTTAAAGGTAATGGAGTGATCAAAGACAGTGGTCTTGTGATCGGACAATTAGTGGTCAAGACTCTGACCACCCTGACTCTCCGATCTCTTCCAGGATAACACTCGGTCACTCTACCCGAAATCCAGACCAAGGGAGGAGAAACATCCCTAACCAAGACCAAGTCCCCCACTTGAATGTCGGGACTGGAAAGAAATCACCTCTGTCTCCGTTGCAGGGAAGTTAAATATTCCAAGTTCCACCTCCTCCAAAAGGAATTGCGGAGGGCTTCAAGTTTACGCCAAACAATGGGTAGATTAGAATCCCTGTAAGAATTGGGAAGAGGAGGAGGGGCAGAAAGAGAAGTGCCGATAAGGAAGTGACCAGGTGTAAGTGGAAGCAGGTCATCAGGGTCATTGGAAAGCGGAGTTAAAGGGCGAGAATTAACAACACCTTCAATCAGAACGGACAGTGAATTGAATTCTTCATAAGTCAGAATTCGATTACCTAAGACCTTTCTTAAATGACGTTTAGTGAGTTTTACGCAAGATTCCCACCTACCACCGTGATGAGGAGCGTAGGGAGGTATAAAGCGCCATTTGAAACCCTTTGAGTAGGAAAAATTAGAAATTTGTTCCATGGCAGGAGAAGAAGTGAGAGCTTTCTTCCACAGGGAAGCTGCGCCCTGAAAAGTGGAAGCGATATCAGAGAACATCTCTGAAGGAACACCACGCCTAGCAGTGAAGCGAGAGACAGCTGATAAAAAGTAAGAAGTAGAGGCATTCGTTACTAGTTCCAAATGGATTGCGCCAGTAACCATGCAAACAAAGAGAGAAACATAAAGCTTACCAAACAATTTGCGTTAGCTTCAGGGGAATTTCGTTGATATTGGAACGGACCCATATAGTCCACACCAGTTAGAGCAAATGGGCGTATAGGAGAGGAGCGAAAGGAGGGTAGATCGATCATTAATTGAGTATTGATTTTAGGTTTTGCATTGAAGCAAGGAATGCACTTGTGAATTACAGAAGAAACTTCATGAATTCCATTTATAATCCAGTACTTTTCCCTTAAGAGGCAAAGCAGAGTGCGTGTGCCAACATGCAGATTACGATAATGAAAGTCACGTATAATTAAAGAAGTTACGTGATGTTTAGAAGGCAAAATAACGGGATGCTTTTTGTCCTCAGAGAGCAAAGATTGCGAGAGCCTTCCACCTACCCTGAGTAACCCATGGTCATCAAGGAACGGGGCTAAAGTACGAAGACGACTGGATTTGGGATGATCCCTTTTAGAAGAAAGCAAAGGCAATTCAGAAGAAAAGGCTTCTTGCTGTGTCAGTTGTAAAACCTTAATGGTAGCGAGATTCAATTCATGATTGGTAATGTGTGGTTTGGGGAGAAGAGGTTGGTCAACCACAAAATATTTCCATCTAAGGAGATAGGCAACAATTCGAATTAGTTCATGAAAGGACGAATAGCGGGATAGCAAGGGCTGAGAAGCGTTGGAAACAAGACACGAAGCAATAGATAGAGGTACTTTAGCGTCAGGCAAGTTGGAGTTTGTAGCTGGAGGTTTAGAAGGCCAAGAAGAAGAGTCTTCGATTAACCACAAGGGCCCATGCCAGTACAACTGGGAAGCTGCCAATTGAGAGGGTAAACATCCACGAGAGATAATATCGGCTGGGTTGTCAGCGCTGGGCACATGCCTCCATTGACATCCAGAAGAAAGAGTTTGAATTTTTGAAACTCTGTTTGCAACAAAAGTTTGCCAGTGAGAGGGGTTCTTGGCGATCCAAGAAAGGGTGATCATGGAATCGCTCCAGAGATAGATATGCGAGAATTCGACTTTTAATACTTCCCGTAATTTCATAACAAGTTCTGCAGCCATGAGTGCAGCACACAATTCAAGCCTAGGCAAAGTGTTAGTTTAAGAGGAGCTATCTTCAATTTGGCACAAACAAGGTTGGAGACTGTAGATCTATTTAATGGACCGCGATAAACTAAATATGCCCAGCAACCGTAAGCTTTTTCGGAACTGTCCGCGAACTCATGAAGGAAAAAAGATGCATTAGAATGAGCGTTAATTAAATTCCTGGGAATTTCAATAAGGGAAAGATCGAGCAAATTGCTGCGAAACGAGAGCCAACGATTAAGAAAAGAAAGAGGAACAGTGTCATCCCATTCACATTTGAGCGACCACAGCTCTTGCATGAAGAGTTTGGCTATAACGATAAATGGGGCAAGGAATTGAAGTGGATCAAAAATTTTTGCAATTTCAGAGAGAATTTGTCTTTTTGTGTTAGGAAGCTCTTCTGCGAGCGAAACTTTATAGATGAGAGTGTCAGTGCTAGTGCACCAATGAACTCCTAGAGTTTTTATGGATTCGGAGTTTCCACAAATTTCGACAGAAGAAGGATCTACGTCTTCGATGGGAAACTGGGCGAGAAACTCAGGGGAGTTGGAATTCCACTTATGAAGTGGGAAACCTCCATTCCTTAGCAATGCCTGGAGTTCTAAAGACACAAAAGAAGCTTCCTCCAAAGTGGGGAAGGACTGCAAATAATCGTCAACATAGAATGACGTAGTTAATCCTTCAGAAGCTTTAGAATCAAATAAATGACCATCTTGAGAGGCTAGCAAGTGTAGGGATCGGATAGCAAGGAAAGCAGAGGATTTTAAGCCATAATTAACTGTGTTTAAACGAAATACCTTAATAGGCTTACTGATTTCATCACGCCACAAGATTCTTTGGAGATCTCGTTGTTCCGGTTGAATTAAAACTTGGCGGTACATCTGTTTTATATCAGCTATGACAGCTATGGGAAATAATCGAAAGCTTAAGATTATAGCAGATAAATCTGACTGAATAGCAGGACCAGAGTAAAGGGTGTCGTTAAGGCTGTTGCCATTAACGTCGGGTGATGAACCATTGAAAACAACTCGGATTTTATTTTTTACAAGAGGGTTTTCCACACGGGATGATGATTTAAATAAACCGTATCAATTGGGGGGTGCAATTCATCATCAGATTTGTTAACAGATTCCATATGATTTAAGCTTTCGTACTCTTCCATGAAATCAGTGTACTGCTGTTTAACAAGAGGTTCTTTCTTGAATTTGCTCTCGATAGCAAAGAGAGCTTTTCGAGCTTTGGGCTGAGAGTTAATAAGTTTGGGAGGATTATGTAATCTTGGCATTTGAACAACGAACCGGCCATCAGAAGAACGAGTGGTGGCGTTCAATAAAAGTTGCTCACAGAATTCGTTTTCTGAAGAGGTTACGTTAGGAGGATCAACGCTTTCAAGCCTCCAGAACTGTTCCAAGTCAGTATTGGCAAAGTAGCATTGCGATGCGGGTTGGGGAGAATAATGGGGAAGTTGACCTGTGACGATCCATCCAAAATTAGTGTCTCTGGCGACCACGTTTGAGGATAACTTGCGAACCTGTTTTCGAAGGCAATTCCAGAAAACATTGGCACTAAAGTGTATGTCAATAGGGTTTTGCATGTTGAACAAAGGATCAGCTAGCCTTAAATGCGAGGGAATGTTTAACCTTGAAATATCCACAGAGTGACTTGGAGTGTCTTCTCCAATGCTATTGAGAATTAGACAATTCAGTTTGAGAAAGCTGTTTCTGTGACAAATATCTCTTATGGTTAGCTTTGAGAACTGTAAAGCTTGTGATTTTAAGCTCTTAATGCCTGATACGTTAATAGAAGTGGGGTTTACAGGTAGGCCTAGTTTTCTAATCAAAGAATTAGACACAAAATCATGAGTTGCCGCTGAATCAAGAAGACCGCGTGCACGGACCCAGTTGCCAAAGTTATCCTGAACTTCGATTTGGACAGTAGACAACAATACTTGAGCACTGCGAATGGACTTGGCATTTTGAATATACGATGAAGCATTAGCACTGTTAGCATTATCACTTTTTTGAGAAGTAGATGCTGTCGATGACCTTGCCTGATCATGACGATGTAGCAAAGTGTGATAAGCCTTTTCACAATGGAAGCAAAGTCTTGTGGACTTGCAATTTGAAGCAGAATGAGTAGGCGCTAGGCAATTGAAGCAATGTTTGTACTGGGAAACTAATTTTCTTCTGTCGTCGACTGACATTTCTTTTAAGGATTTACAGAGGTATAGGGCATGGGGATCTTTACAAAGTATGCACTTTAAAGGTTCGTTTAAACTCTTGCGGGGTTCGCTTTGAGTGTTTAAAACAATAGAGCTAGCAACACGACGTTCACTAGACCTAGTTGGGTAACCAGTAGTGTTTGATTTAAATTTAGATGAGCTGGACCCGGGTTTTGGGGTATTAGACGCTAAGCGTTCGCGTTTAGGTTTGATAGACATTAATTCAAATTTGGAACTCGGGGAAGAGAGTTCACTTTGATTAGCTAGAGCGGTTAAGAGTTGGCATCTAGCGTTTATGAAAGTGACTAAATGCTCGTAAGAGTAATCGTCTTCTCTAGAAAGTTCGATTTCCCAAGCTTTGAGGGTAGCAGTATCAACTTTAGAAACCACTAAATGTATTAGGAAAGTGTCCCAGTGTTCAGTGGGTTGATCTAGTTGGGATAAAGCTTTAACATGAAGCTGAGTAGTATCAATGAGAGTACGCAAACTAGTGACGTCGTTGTGCTGTGACGCAGGTAGGTTGAATAGAGCCTTCACATGGCGTTGAATACGTAACCGTAAATTGCCATATCTTTCCTTCAATAAGTTAAAGGCAATGGGGTAATTTTCGGCACTTAGAGGAAGTGCTTCAACTAACTGCAAAGCTTGACCTCGGAAGATAGATCTCAAGTAATGAAACTTGTATATGACTTGAATGTCTTCATTGTCATGAACAAGGGAGCAAAACAATTCATAGAAAGAATCCCAAGTAGATTCATCTCCAGAGAAGTGGGGTAAATCAATTTTAGGTAAAATTGGTTTGGGCTTGTGAGTACCATCGCGAAACGAAGTTTGTGGTTCGTGAAGAGAACCAAGAACAGAAGCGTCCTTTTTCTGCTCCTCTTCGAGTTGGCGTATTATTTTAAAAGCAGAACCTATGCCTTCGTAATATTGGGTTTCCACCTCGACTCGATCTTCGGTTTGATTGAGCATGCAAGTTTCTATTTCAGTTTGGATGTTGCAATAATTTTCATAAGAACGTTCAAAATCCCTTACACGATGTTTCAACAAGTCTAATTGAGCTTCGGAGTGATCTAACTCTTTTATGTACTTTCTGAATCGGGTAATTTGCCCTTTATAAGATGCTCGTTTAGAAGTAAGTTTTTCATCTTTATCCTTTTCAGTAGGAGCCATGACAAGGTGAATAGATTAAAGTGTAACTCACGAGACTGTGGAACCTTGGAAATGCTGTCAGGCTGGCAGCAGCGAATAAGTAGAAAGAACGGGACACACCAAAGGAGACAGGAGCGGCCTCTTTCCCCTTCACAGGCTTTGCACGATGTAGTTATAGCTGAAATATTCAAAGCAGGTATTAATAATTTGCAAGGTGTTGTCAAATAACCTTTTAAAACAAGTGACAAACGGACTCTCCCGGGTTTCCGGGACCAATTTTTGGATAGATTATTGGCTGAGGAATAACCTAACCACCAAGGGAAGATGATAAAGAAAAGGAGGTGGTTTTCCGACTGGAGAAAAAGGACAGAAAAATAGGAGGAGAGTCCCACAAAAGTTATGAATTTAACTTTAAATGCACTTAGAGGCGGTTGCCACTGCAAATCCGTTCTCTGATACCTAAAGTGGGTAAGGACCTGGTCGAAGCTAACGGGAACCGCAGCTAGGACTTGGGCGGTTTGCAAGAGAATGGCTTTAGTGTATTCCCTCTCAAGCATGCATATGCGTACTATGGGGAAGGGTGATGGTCTGGCAAGAGTAACAGACTTATTGTAGATCTGTTCAAAGGAATTCTTTTTTGACCAAGTAATTCGAAGAGTACCAATAATTTGCATCGATTTTGATATTTCCAGTTTTCGAAGTTGCAGAGTTATTACCAAGCGACCAAGTGCTTCCAAGCAGGATAATGATAAAGGAATTATGCCTTTGGGAATAAATTTAGTAAATGAACCAATAGTTGCATTTAGAAATGGCTAAGCTTTTACCCAGCCAGTAGCCGACTAAAAGTTTAGGCAAAGAGAAACACTTATCTTTTTGAAAACCAACCTTAAGTTTTTTGGAGAGGATCTCCACAAGCAGGAAGCTGGCGTAGCGAGCTGTGCTTGCCTTACTGGCCAGTTAGAATTACCTATTAAAGCTAAGAGAGACTTTACCGAGATAACTACTAAGAGTTTTTGCTCAAATGCAACGAGTGGTGAAAGCCCTATCAATAGCTTTATTGGTGTTAACGAGGGCATGAACCTAGGAAGAGTTAGGGAAGACAGGATCTTGCCTAACCGTTGTACCGGAGAAATGATGAATAAAAAAAAGAAAGTTTAAGTTTATTTAACAATTCAAAGGAAGTTGATAACTTTAACAAATATATATTTTCAATTTGGTTAACAATTTTGGGGTTACAGACCTCAGAAAACATTAAACGTTTGCGCCAGGCAATTAACAATTTATTAGGTTTCAAACCTTTATAAAATCCTAGCAAGGATTTAAAATAGCGAAGATAAAAATTCAAAATTTAAAGACAATTAAGGTGATTAAAGTTTAACAATAAATAGAGTACAAGGTGTGTACTATAAGAAATCTCTGCGTACCTATCTTAGAAAAAGTTACAACTTCAAAATAACAAAGAAAGAGAACAGGTAGAATGAAAGAGAAGTTCCTATAACTTCTTATATTTATGCAGAATTACTTTTATGATAGCTATGCAAAATAGAGCAGGTCACTTACTGTGAAACCTGAAGAGAAAGTCAAAAGGAAGGTTCTAGACTTCCTATGTTCAAGTAGGAATCACGAGACAAATGGGGCAGTTTCCCTTTCGTTAGACCTAGAAATAACTCACTCATGAGTTGAAAGAATTGTTTTCCCTGATTATAAGGGAGAAAAAATGTAAACTTGAACCGTGTATAAAACACGTGGTTATGCAGAAATTAATTGATGATAAACAAGCAAAATGGAAGGGCACTTCGTTAGAGTGACACCTCATTGAAAATGATCTAGAGTAACAATTTTATTAATATGGTTTGTTAGTAGAAGGTTTAGGAAAGATCAATTGGGATTTAAGATCAATGTTCATGGCCTTATTTAAGGTAAACGGACGATCGCGACGCGGTAGAAAAGTTGAACAAGCACTAGTTATCACTATAGTCTGTTAAATGGATGAAAAGTTCACTGTAGTAACACGAAAGTTTATGGCAAAGAAAGTTATTGCAATGATGAAAAAGGACTGGTAGCACTAGATAGGCGAAAGTCTATTGCTTGAGAAAGTTGTGTATTACAATTAAATGCGCCATAGAACATTCCAACGGTGGAAGAAAATTAGCTATTGAGCTTTAATTCAGAAGGAAGATTCTTCAATTTTCAATAGTATTCTCACAAGTGAGTGATAAATACATGACGGCAAGACTTGTAGATAAAGTACAGGATCTGGAAGGTTCCAGAACGATCCTAATAGAAGAATGGAGCCAAAGTTAATCCAGCGGAGGAACTAGCTTGGTATTTTATAGACAGCGGGTATTAGATAATATCCCACGTGGTGAGAAGATTTCTCATTTAAATAGCTTAAGAAAAGCTACTTTTTATTAAGGTTGGCTTAGACAGACAAAAGCCCAACATAGCAAATCCCGCGAAGGATGATTTTTGCCCCAAATAAATAATCTCACACTGCCTATAAAATGATCATTGAAGTATGTAGAATTAAAACCGATGAAGATGAGGTTAAAACCTTAAGTCTGTACTTATCTTTGTTGCATGGCGAAGATGAAGTTCCTTTTGACGGATACCTAATGTGCCAACATGGCGTAGAATGTAGAGAGTGCCTCTTGGTTTGAGGAGACTGGCTCTGGTTGAGCCTTGACTGACCAAGTCAACTGCCGACTTACAAGTGAGACCCACTCAGCGAAGCGCGGAGGGTCCAAGGAAGGGAAAAGAGTGGGGGTAGGAGACAAAAGGAATACATATAAGCATGACCAATATTGTAAACTTAAATTCTCTTGAGGAAATGGTCTTCAAAGAGTTGATAGAAGGCGATACTAGCACAGCCTGGAGGGTGAATGAGTAGACGAAGTTCTCTTGATCACGGAGAAAATAGCTGGCGATGGCAACGAGAACTGGTGGCCAGATGGATAAGGAAGTCCTCTTGCACCAGGAAGAATTGAGGAGCTTCTGAGATTCGCTGCTAGATGACGCTAGGTGGGTCATGGAAGATATATATCTAGAACAGACTCACAAAGAACATAAGAGACATGACCAACAAAGAGAAAATATAAGATCACTGTTGGTGTTTGATAAAAAAAGGAAGAAATGAACAAGAAAAGAGCATTAAAATTTATATTCTCTCGTACCGTGTATTCCAAGAATACACCAACAGTTGTCGACCAGGAATCTACAAGGCCAAGTTTGATAAATTAAAACAAACATTAAATTTAACTAGAGTCTCGTTCCATATGGACTTAACGGAAATTCATATGTTTGAACAAGACAACCAGGACTTTTCGATCATGGTGTATGGCCTTGATGGTAATGAGATTGTGGGTCCTGTTTATGCCACAAAAGAACCGAAACGACACAACATTCATCTTTTATATCTGTCTTACGGAGAAGTGAATCACTATTGCCTCATTAAAAGCCTGAGTAGATTGCTAAGCAGTCAAGCGTCCAAGCATAATGGTAAGAAGTACATTTGCGACCGTTGTCTGCAATATTTTACAACCCCTACACTTTTGGAACGTCATAGGGTAGATTGTGTTTCTCAGGAAGCGGTGAGACTGATATTGCCACAAGGGGACAAGGCTATGTTAAAGTTTAAGAACATTCATAAGTGTGACACTGTTCCCTATGTGGTGTACGCAGACTTTGAAGCTCTCACCACACCCATGGCGGGATGTGAACCAGATCCCACCATGAGCTCAACCACACCCTTTCAAAAACATGAATCTTTTGCCATAGGATTTAATGTGGTGTGTGCCTATGACCCCACACAATCCGTTTACAAATACCGTGAGGGTCCAGATTGTGCCTGATGGTTTTTGGATGAACTTGTAAAGTTGGCCGACCATGTACAGGGATTACTGGACCACCCAGTACCCATGAGCCTAACGCCACAAAAGAAACAGCAGTATGAGCATGCCACGGCATGCCATATTTGCGAAAAGCCACTGATCAGTGCTGAAGACACCGTTCGTGATCACTCACACTTTACGGGAGAGTTTCGTGGAGCTGCACATAGTAAATGCAATTTGAACTTTTCAGCTCCTCGTTTCATCAGTGTCTTTTTCCACAATCTGGCAAATTATGACATTCAGTTTTTGATTCGTGAATTGGGTCATGTCAACAAGGGCTCGTTTACCATTATCCCCCAAAACCATGAGCTTTTTACAGCCCTGACATGGTGGTTGAGCAACTTAAGCATTCGATTTTTGGATTCCTTTAAGTTTATGGCATCCTTGCTAGACAGTCTTGTGAATGACTTTGATGAAGAGGAATTAAAAAATACTAAAATGCATTTTAATGATCCCAAGCAATTTCAATTGTGCATGCGGAAAAGTACATTCCCGTATGATTTCTGCAACAGCTGGGACGTGTTAAAGCAAACAAAACTCCCACCACAAGAGAAATTTTACTCAAAACTAACACGCAGTACCGTTTCCGATGAAGACTATGCACATGCATGTCAAGTTTGGCGAGTGTTTGCCATTAAGACGCTAAGTGAATATGCTTTGCATTACCTAAAACTGGATGTATTGCTGCTCACTGATGTGTTTGAAAAATTTCGTGAGTTGTGTCAGCACATTTATGGTCTTGACCCGGCTCACTATTATACGAGTCCTGGGCTCTCGTTTGATGCCACTTTAAAATACACTCAAGTGGAGTTGGATTTACTCACTGATGTAGACATGGTTCTATTCTTAGAAAAGGGCATTCGCGGTGGCTTTGTGTCGCTTAACCAGCGCCATGCCGAAGCGAACAATGTCTAGATGCCTGATTATTCACCAGACAAACCAGAATCGTACTTAATGTACTATGAAGTGAATAATTTGTATGGTTATGCCATGAGTCAGCCTTTGCCCTATGGCAAGATTGCTTGGCTGACAGACAAACAAGTGTTAGAATTTGATGTGATAAAGGCTAGCCAAGAAACAGGCCGTGGATTTGTCTTAGAAGTAGATATTGAATATCCCTCATCCTTGTATGACCAACATGCCAATTTCCCATTCTGCCTTGAGCAAATGGTTCCCCCTGACAGTAAAGTGAAAATTGAAAAAGTTATGGGCACACTTTACAACAAAAATCGGTATGTGCTACATATCCAAATGTTGGTGCAATGTCTCGCCCAAGGCTTGGTGTTGAATAAAATCCATAGGGGTATTTCCTTTGCCCAAAATCCATGGCTCAAGCCATACATGCAACTCAACACAGAGCACCGACAACTGGCAACACAGCAGTTTGAAATTATTTTTTTCAAATTCATGAACTGCTGTATCTATGGCAAGTCCATGGAGGATGTCCGCAAATACCGTGACATTAAATTGGTGAATGTCTGGGAAGGACGTTACGGTGCCCGGCGGTACATTGCCAAGCCAAATTTCAAATCGATCAACATTATCGATGAGGATTTGGCCAATATTGAATTGAGTAGAACAAGCGTGACCATGGATAAGCCCATTTACTTGGGCCAAGTCATTTTAGACTTTTCTAAATCGGTCATGTATCGATTCCACTATGAGTTTGCCAAACGCCATTTTGAGGACGTCTCTCTTTTGTATATGGATACGGACTCATTCATTTACCACATTCACCACTGCAACCCCTATGACGTCATGAGGCAGCGTAGTGACTGGTTCGACACCTCTTCGTATAGTGCTGACAACACGTTTCAGCTGCCCATAAAAACAAGAAGGAAATGGGTGTTTTAAAAGATGAATGCGGTGATTCCATTATGACGGAATTCGTAGGTTTGGCTTCGAAAATGTATGCTTATCGCACACTAGACTGTAAGGAAGCCAAAAGAGCAAAAGGTGTAGGTAGGGCAGTGGTAAAATCGCTACGTGTAGACGATCATTTAGCGGTTTTACGCACTGGCAAAGCTATGTCCCATACACAGTGCAGGATACAATCCAGCAACCATCATTTGTATCTTCTAGAACAGAGAAAACGCACCCTCACCTCCATGGATAACAAACGTGTGTGGGCTAATAACTTGCTCACAAGCCTGCCCTGAGGTTATGACCGCAAGGAGGAGGAGGTGTGATTTTTCTGTTTGTTCGTTTAGCGCCATGGCTTTTTGTAACTCGTTGATTTAGTATTTTGTAAATATTGGCTTTTGTCATTGTAAATAGCATTTTTTGCAAATAGTGGCAACCCACTTGAACCTTTTGCTCTTTAAAAAAAGTTGTATGCAACCTTATTTTTATTTTTATTTTAAATTTAACCGAGTTGGGAATTGGAAAATGGTATATAGTGTGATTCTTTTAAAGCTGTACAAAGTTGTAGTGTTTGTAAATATGAAATGAGTAATAGTATTTTTTTAGTAACTTTAATGTCTAGTAGTTACATAGTTTTTTTGTAATGTAAATCGTAAATGGAAAACTAAAAAAAATCTTTTGCGATGAGTGTGCATGTGGAGAATGTGCTTTTGAGAATAAATAAAGTGGTTGTGTTTGTTCCCAAAAAGACAGGTAGGGTTGTGTGAGTAGAGAGAGAGCTGGTGTGTATGTATGACCAGAGCAAACACGGTGAGGTAGGGTGGGTGGGGAGGGGGAAATTTTCACTTATATACTCATTTTGTTTTGTCGATAGTTTTTTTCTCTTTGAAATGTAGCGGTGAATAGACATTATTTTTGTAAAAACAGTCTTACCTGAAGTGGTCGTGGACCTCAATGTTTCTCAAAACACTCATAAACACATTGCAGCATTATTATGGTCAAGCACTCGCATCAACATCATTGACAAATCTCAACTTTCGACATACACCAAATGGAAAAATGTGAAAACAGCAAAATGGGAAATTCATGTTTCAATAACACCAAAATTCAAAAAACGTAAAACAGTCATTTTAAAAACTGGAAATGGCCATGTGTGAAATATAAGAATTCAAAAACATAAAACGAACATTTTTAAAAAGTGTCAACAAAATGGAAAATCCATATCATCAAAAACGTAATACTTGAAACAGACATTTTTTAAAAACTGTAAATTGCAAATTGGCAAATGACAATGTGTGAAAATGTGAAAATGAAAAATCAGCCCATCAACATCATGATTTTTTTAAAATTAAAATGAAACATTGTGTTCTTGTAAACCTTTGTTTTTCATTTCATAACCATAGGGATTGACAAAAGAAAAATTAGAATACAAACACATCCCAATCCCTCACTCCTCAATTCCTTAATGTTCATGTCCATGCATCATCAACTTTCCTTTCATAGCACTCATCACAATCAGGGCTGCCATTCTTTCACCCACTGAGGCACCACAGGATGTGAAACGTTGTTTAGCTTTTTTCAATAACAATTTATCTGCCACATGTCTTAAACCAGGATGACTATGACGATAAGATAGGTCATGTTCTTTGCATGCTTGATCCAAAAGATTAATGGGTACATCACCACGCTGCAAACGTTTTTCAAGATGAGTTCCAGGGCAACAAAAACGATAACCTGGAAGATGGATTTCGAAAGGTAAGTATTGAATCAATTTTTCAATGACGCCACTGCCGGTACAGGTCTGGCATATCCTTTTCCATTGATGGTGAAATGTTTGGTCTTCCTCTTCCTCTGTGGACGATGTTTGTGTTTGCTGTTGTTGCTTTTTCTCGCCATGACACCCGTGGAATAATTCAACAAAGTCTTTACACGGACTTTTATGACCATGATACAGATTCACTAGCTGACAAGTCGCACACTGACGCATAGAGGGTATTTTTGCCATGGCCATTTGCTTATGGTGATCGTAATCCGTACAGGGTTGCAATTCACTCAAAACAGGGTCTTGAGTCCATGATTTTGGTACATGCTGCCAGATTTCTTTCACCGCGTTGGCGGCCACATAATAAATGAACGACTTGGGCAACGCTAAGAGTTCCTCTTTGGTAAAACTGTCTAGTTTCTTTTTGCACACAAAGAATTTCCCGATGGCTTTGTCTGTAGCATTGCCTTTCTCCATGGTATCACGTGTTGTAGATGTTTACACGTCGCCTGTAGAAATCTCACTGGCGTCATTCACAGGTAAATCCTGAGTTATAATCTTGTTCAACAATTCCCAGCAGGCATGGGTGGTTAACCAATGAAAGAGATGCCACGCATGCGCTAGGGCTGTATGGATAATGTTGCCACTGGAACAAGTATCCATCAGCGTTTGCAGGGAGGGGCAGCCCAGGTCCATGAGGTCGATACATTGACAGTAAGACGCCAAAAATGGTTGCAACCATTCACGTTTTTCATTACCTTTCTCAAATACCACATTGGCCGAGGACAAGTGAGCTTTCATGACCACGTCCAAATATTTATAGGAAATGGTTCCTTGATTCCAGTCTAGTTGCTTATGATTTTCAATCCACTGGGTTTGTTTGCGGTCTTTTTCACACATCAAATCAAAAGCATGGGGCGGTTTAAATGGCAAATGCGTAGCTTGCGATATCCAAAACGTGGTACAATCGATAATGGCCACTTGTTTAACTATAAATTCGTTGTCACCAATTTTAAACCCTTGGCAATCCACAATGAGTTTGCGCAACATGTTGCCGCTTGCCTGGACCAAGTTCAACTGACGACTGACTAACAATTGGCCACTAAGGTGTGGTCATGACATGGACTTACCTGCCATGCTAGTTTGAAAAAAAATTAAGGTAAGGGTAGGACAGGGGGACATGAAAAAAATAAGAATTTAAGAATTACATCATTTTATTATCATAACACGTCTTACAGGCTTTTTTCATTTTGGGATAAGGACGATACCAACTGATACAACAATATAGTCTCTTGTGCTTGTAACGTCCATAACACCGATGATGTCCCAACGTCTCTAAACTAGGCGTTTTCGATGGTGAGCTGCTTACTGAAGCACCAAGGTCACCATACGGTCCACACGTATCGTAACTGGTTTCTTCATCACTCAGGGACATGAGTGAGGGATAACTTGAATGACAGAGTATATTTCCCACCTCCATTCTGCATAGGTAGGAGCAGGCAGGTGTCCAGCGCTGATGTTCCTGCATGGGTTCATCGCCCTCCTGCCATTGGTCCATGATGATGGGACAAAAGGCACATTTCATTTCATCTCTTGTTTTTAAATAGTAGAATCCAGCGGCCGCCAAAGCTTGAGGGTTTATGAAAGGCACTGGCCATGTTGCAAAAATCTTGAAACGTTGTTCCTCAGAGTTTAAATTCATGCATGTGACTTCTCTTGATGCTTTAAAGCAAGACATGACTGAGCGGCTTGACGTGGGTTGACCTGTTATTTATACACTCGTCACTTGGTTGGACAGTGGACAATAGTTGACTAGTTTGTGATGATTAATCAAACAGTAGGCTGTCGTATTGGCTGGTACATTGTCATGCGTTTCAAAATCTAGTCGAATGTCAATATTGGATGGCTTGACAGACCCTTCCAGGTAGGAACAGTCAAAAACAATCAGTGGCGCCCTTGCCTTAAACGCTTGGGGTAGCAGCATGGGGCCGTTCTCTTTTTGATAATACGACCATCGAAATTTAGAAAACAAGTCGTACAGGGGATCAAACTTATTTTTTGAAAAATCCAAATTCAGTCCTTCATAGGGAAACACAGCTCCGTTGAGGAAAAGACATGCATTTCTCAATTGCAGGTGATCAAATTGCGTGGCATCTTTGGTTTGTTGATACTTGCGATTCGTTTGAAAACCCACGATTATGTATAGCGAGCTGTTTTTATAGACCAACTGTGTGTGTTGGTGGTGGGCAATAGCGGGTACTCATGGAGTGCCCAGATTCTAAATTCCATGGGTAGAGGCATATCTCTCTTTACCATCTTGAGTATGTCCAGTTTTTTTGTTATCGTCAAGGGTCACATGGGGCACTTTCCATAGCAAGCGTTGTAGTTGAATTTTTGAATCTACGGGGGCATTGTCAGCTCCCTTGAGTGCATTATTATCACTCCTGTCTCTCACCAGATAAAGCACTTGCCTTGCGTTGACCACAATGCGCTGGTGGTCTTCGGCAAAGCCTTAAATCAGTTTAAGAGGTAAATATCCAGTAAAGGTGCCATCGGTGTGTACCATCCAGTCATTGGTCGAGTCAGGGCACCAACCTGCCATGCAAAGTGTTTTACCTTCTTCCTCACTGTAAGAGGGATATAGTTTCATGACACTGGAAATACCCACATTTCGACTGCTATCCACCACGATATCGTTAATGACATAGCGTACTTCAGAAAACAGATAGGCCAAACCATGGTTGGCCAACTTGGATGTGGTGGGTGTAGAGCCATCGGCTTTGGTGAGCCGACCTTCGATCTCAATGAAACTTTCATGTGGTAGGGTGTAAATATCTTGGTTGTTGATAACAAATTGAATTCCATCATTGTTATTGAGTCAAGGTGTTTGAGCTTGATAGGAATGGAGATCAATTCTTACCACTCCTGGTTGCTCCTCGATGTGGTTCGCTACCTCTAGGATAGAATTCATCATGGGGGTTGACGTGGTAACCCAAATGCTGTAAAATCTGCTTGTCCTGAGATGTTAACGTATATTCACGTGGCAAACAACTAACACCATTCCTAGACGGTGTTGTTGCTTTATATACAAACTTCATAGTGGCTTTAGCAGCAACTTGTAAGTCACTGGTGTGGTAGAATCTAGATCAATGAGTTGTTGCTCTCTATTGATCAGTCTTAATGTTATATTACTAATACCATCGACAGCCACAGAATGAAACAGCACCACTGGAGGGTTTTCACGAATAATATAGCCATTGGGCGATGTCACTATAAAGTCATAAAGCGAATGCGATGGTTCTTGATTGGTGTGCACTTGGATAATAATATTACACGTTACCGACACATGATGGTCCTCAATGAATTTCACTTCATGATACGATTCATGTTTCTTGTTGGGCTCCAACACGCGTGGTTTAAATCCTATTAATGGACCAATGGAATCGAAGCGTGTTTTAAAGTCAATTTTGAATGTGGAGAAAATACTGCAGCGATGAGTGTTGGTATTTCCTACAAGTTCAAACTTGCGCTTTCCATCGATAAATGACTTTAAACCATATTCATTGATCAACACCACATAAATGTGTTCATAAATGTCATCGATCGTGTATCCACCAGAGTTCAGGGTGAGCACAGAATCATCATAGTAAAACTTGTTGTTCACATTTTCACGTATGTTGTATATTTGATTGTACGTTTCAAGAGTTTAGTGCTTTTCAGTCGGTCAACACGAATGTACCCAAAAGAGATGGGTTATGCCCTAATCCTGAAATAAATTACATGAGATTAATAAAACACTGGGATGACCAGTTTCGATCGTCAAGCGATCATCATCAGATCCATTACACTTAGGCTACAAAATCTATGTTTGAAATACAGGTGAAAATATTTACAATATGTACAATTATTTAGTTGCAGTATTGGTACTGCAACTGTCAGTTTATGCTAAATGCAGTATATATGTTAGGTGAAATGCTAAATGGTGATAGCTATCCGGAGATTGTACTTTAGAGAGATTATATGGTTGTAAACTATGGTTAAACTATACAATTTTAGGCTAACTACTTATCTGACTGTCTTCCGTATTACAGCTACTCGCAGTTTTCGTGCTCACTGGAACTCGCTGTGCGGTCGACTGCGGTGGTTATCTTAACGACTGGTTTTTCCCCTGCCTCCTCCCCCCTGTCTCTACGTGCTGTGGGGAGTGATAGCCATGTGTTTATGTGAGGTGTTGCCAACCTAGATAAGATGTATGTTATTAAATGAGGTGGGTCTACAAATATTAAAGACCGTGGATTGGCCCTCGCCACGCGTGGAGCATAACCCATTCGAACTAAGCGTTGACGGTCTTATGAGGACGTCCCGGCACCTTTAATACTGCCGCGAATATGGGCCTTGGTTTATTGCAGAAGAAAAGTACATCGTACACCTGATCTAGATAACATTTACCTATTAAAAACCCCTAATTTCCCCCCTTTTTTATCTAGCTTGGCTGTGTCGCTAAATTGTGTTTTGTTTCCGACAGGGTGTGTTTTTTAGTAGCGTGAAGAGGGGTGAGCTCTCCATGAACGTGTGTTCATTTAGATTGTTGGGGTTGTTTCGTTTGGCTAGGTGTATCTCGATTGCTTCCTCTATGTCAAGAGCTCTGCCTTTCGATTCGTGATGGATTATTTTAAGGTCCGACTCTATGTTGGTAAAGCTGTGCCCTGCGTCACACATATGTTCGCACACGGCTGAATGTGTTCCGTATCTTATCGCATTCCTATGTTCATTATAACGTGTGTCTACTCGCCTTCCACCCTGCCCGATGTAATTAGCTTGACAATCGGTGTCTTGGCACGTTATAGAATATACCCCTGACCTTGAATACGGGTCACGTTTATTTAGATTACTATTTCGGAGGTGCCTAGCGGTTGTGTTTTTCGTCGTGAAAGCTATCTTTATGCCTTGTTTTTTGAATAGGTTAGTGATTTTATATGTATTCGCATTCACATAGTTGAAACGCGCGAATTTTTTCCCATTACTGTCTGGTTTGGGAATCGTTTTATCTTTATTTTTATGTTTGGCTATAATTTGATTTATTTTGCTTGGCGAGGAGTTGTTTTCCTTTGCTATTTGCATAATAGTTCTTATTTCCTTATTATAGTTGTCTTTTGACATGGGTATGTTTAAAGCTCTGTGCACCATTGAATTGAAACCCGCTAGTTTGTGCGTACTGGGGTGATTAGACTGATTGTCGATTGCATGCGAGGCTTGTGTTGCTTTCCAGAATATGGAATATGAAAGGTCGTTGTCATTACGTTCAATAGTTATATCGAGATAATTTATCTTCCGGTCTATTTCGGATTCCTTAGTGAATTTGATAGAGTGGTGAAGGCTATTAATGGATTGGAGAATTGTTTCTTCGCTTGTTAGTTCAGTATCGTAGATGCAAATTACATCATCTACGTATCTTTTCCATATTACTATTCCCTTTGTTGAAGTCTTTTCTAAGAACGCATTTTCTAGTGCATTGATGAAGATGTCAGCGATTAACCCACTTAGTGGCGATCCCATTGCTAGTCCTTCTCTCTGTGTGTATATTTTATTGTCGAATTGAAACACGTTTTGGGTGAGAACGACCCTCATTAATCTCACAATCTCTTCAATTTCTTTTACCGAATTGTTGGATTTTAAGTTGTTTCGATAGTGTTGATTGCTACAATAATCGGAATATTGGTGTACATGTTAGTTACGTCGAAGGATACTAGCCTGAAGCTAGGTTTCATCTGTAGGGTGTTCAATGCTGTTACTAGTTCTGTTGTGTTCTTTACAGAGTTGTTTTGTCGTTGGAAAGACGGCATTTTAAGATTTTTAGTAACTCTTTGCTGATTTTGTAATTAGGGGCATTCCTACAGTTGACTATTGGTCTCATTGGGCATTCCTTTTTGTGTATTTTTGGTTGTCCCCTCAATGACGGTATTTTCGGGTTCATGTTTATTAGTTTTGATTTTTCGGCTTTGGTCAGTATGTATTCTGTTTCTTTTAGCGCACTTTTTATTTGTTTTTGGAATTTGTTGGTGGGGTCTTTTGTTAATTCCTTGATTTCGTTGTTGTTTAGGAATTCTACTGTTTTTTCAATGTATTCTGTTTTGTTCAAAATTACTGTAGTGTTTCCCTTATCTGCTTTTGTGATGATTAAGTCATGTTCTTTTATTTTTTGTTTCAACGACTTTATTTCTTTGAGTTGTTTGTTGTTTTGAATGTTATTGCTATCGCCCTCTCGTTTGAGGATTTTTTTGGCTTCGTTGGTGGCGAGATTTTTGGTTAATTCCCTGTCTTCCGCTGGGAGCTTGTGACTGGCTATCTCAATATCTGTGATTAACTGTTTTATATTGTGGTTCGTGTGTGCGTCTGTGCAGTTGTATTTCAAACCTTTGTCTAACATATTCATTTCACCTTGAGAAAAGGTTACGTTCGTTCTGTTGTTTACTCTGCTGTGGAAATTGAATTCATTGTTATTCGTGTGTTGTTCGTTAGATTGATGGTTCTGTGTTTCTCCTAGTTTTCTTAATTTATTTTCTAGCGTTTCATGCTTCCTCGTTGCTCTGATTTTGATGTTGTCATGTAAGTGCCCGGTGAAGCTGTCTCATTGGGCCGCGTGCCAGAAATTACTTAGTTGCAATTGAATGTCGTATAATTGTTGGTTAATTTTTTGCTTTCTTATGTATGCAAATCTTAATTCGTTTTTTATCCAAAGCGCTTTGGCTTGTTTGGTTGAAATGATCGTGGCTGGTGTCTTCGGTACGGTTTTAATTGGTACGTATTTAGGGGTGAGGTTTAGTTCTATATATTTTTTGTTGAACCAAATTGACTTGTCTAAATTCATGAGTTTAAGCCTGAGTGATTTGAATTTCTTGGCTTCACGATTTGCCTGACTAGCCGTGAACATTGTGGTGTTTGAAGCCATATTTTCAGTGTTGCCTTAGTAAACAAGAGTTTAGTGCTTTTCAGTCAGTCAACACGAATGTACCCAAAAGAGATAGGTTATGCCCTAATCCTGAAATAAATTACATGAGATTAATAAAACACTAGGATGACCAGTTTCGATCGTCAAGCGATCATCATCAGATCCATTACACTTAGGCTACAAAATCTATGTTTGAAATACAGGTGAAAATATTTACAATATGTACAATTATTTAGTTGCAGTATTGGTACTGCAACTGTCAGTGTATGCTAAATGCAGTATATATGTTAGGTGAAATGCTAAATGGTGATAGCTATCCGGAGATTGTACTTTAGGGAGATTATATGGTTGTAAACTATGGTTAAACTATACAATTTTAGGCTAACTACTTATCTGATTGTCTTCCGCAGAATAACCAGTGATGGACGAAGCAAAGAGGATATTAAAAGTAGGTTGGCTCAGGCAAAGAAAGCATTTCTACAAAAAAGGAATCTGCTGACATCGAATATAGATTTAGGTATTAGGAAGTCATTTTTGAAAGCCTTTGTCTGGAGCGTGGCGCTCTATGGAAGTGAAACTTGGACTATTGGTGCAGCAGAAAAGAGGAGAATTGAAGCATTTGAAATGTGGTGTTACAGGAGAATGATGAAGATCAGATGGGTAGATAGGGTTACAAACAAAGAGGTATTAAGACGAGTGGGAGAGGAGAGATGTTTCTGGCGACTGCTAATGAAGAGAAGAGATAGGTTGGTAGGACACATACTAAGACACCCAGGAATAGCAAGCTTAGTTATGGAAGTAAGGGTCGAGGACAAAAACTGTAGGGGTAGACCAAGGTTAGAATATGTTAAACAGATTGCCTCCGACGTAGGGTGTCGGAGCTATGTAGAGATGAAACGATTAGCTCAGGACAGGGAGGCATGGAGGGCTGCATCAAACCAGTCAAAAGACTGAAGACTCAAACAACAACAACTTCCGTATTACAGCTACTCGCAGTTTTCGTGCTCACTGGAACTCGCTGTGCGGTCGACTGCGGTGGTTATCTTAACGACTGGTTTTTCCCCTGCCTCCTCCCCCCTGTCTCTACGTGCTGTGGGGAGTGATAGCCATGTGTTTATGTGAGGTGTTGCCAACCTAGATAAGATGTATGTTATTGAATGAGGTGGGTCTACAATTATTAAAGACCGTGGATTGGCCCTCGCCACGCGTGGAGCATAACCCATTCGAACTAAGCGTTGACGGTCTTTTGAGGACGTCCCGGCACCTTTAATACTGCCGCGAATATGGGCCTTGGTTTATTGCAGAAGAAAAGTACATCGTACACCTGATCCAGATAACATTTACCTATTAAAAAACCCCTAATTTCCCCCCTTTTTTATCTAGCTTGGCTGTGTCGCTAAATTGTGTTTTGTTTCCGACAGGGTGTGTTTTTAGTAGCATGAAGAGGGGTGAGCTCTCCATGAACGTGTGTTCATTTAGATTGTTGGGGTTGTTTCGTTTGGCTAGGTGTATCTCGATTGCTTCCTTTATGTCAAGAGCTCTGCCTTTCGATTCGTGATGGATTATTTTAAGGTCCGACTCTATGTTGGTAAAGCTGTGCCCTGCGTCACACATATGTTCGCACACGGCTGAATGTGTTCCGTATCTTATCGCATTCCTATGTTCATTATAACGTGTGTCTACTCGCCTTCCACTCTGCCCGATGTAATTAGCTTGACAATCGGTGTCTTGGCACGTTATAGAATATACCCCTGACCTTGAATACGGGTCACGTTTATTTAGATTACTATTTAGGAGGTGCCTAGCGGTTGTGTTTTTCGTCGTGAAAGCTATCTTTATGCCTTGTTTTTTGAATAGGTTAGTGATTTTATATGTATTCGCATTCACATAGTTGAAACGCGCGAATTTTTTCTCATTACTGTCTGGTTTGGGAATCGTTTTATCTTTATTTTTATGTTTGGCTATAATTTGATTTATTTTGCTTGGCGAGAAGTTGTTTTCCTTTGCTATTTGCATAATAGTTCTTATTTCCTTATTATAGTTGTCTTTTGACATGGGTATGTTTAAAGCTCTGTGCACCATTGAATTGAAACCCGCTAGTTTGTGCGTACTGGGGTGATTTGACTGATTGTCGATTGCATGCGAGGTTTGTGTTGCTTTCCGGAATATGGAATATGAAAGGTCGTTGTCATTACGTTCAATAGTTATATCGAGATAATTTATTTTCCGGTCTATTTCGGATTCCTTAGTGAATTTGATAGAGTGGTGAAGGCTATTAATGGATTGGAGAATTGCTTCTTCGCTTGTTAGTTCAGTATCGTAGATGCAAATTACATCATCTACGTATCTTTTCCATATTACTATTCCCTTTGTTGAAGTCTTTTCTAAGAACGCATTTTCTAGTGCATTGATGAAGATGTCAGCGATTAACACACTTAGTGGCGATCCCATTGCTAGGCCTTATCAAATTATAGCCAAACATAAAAATAAAGATAAAACGATTCCCAAACCGGACAGTAATGAGAAAAAATTTGCGCGTTTCAACTATGTGAATGCGAATACATATAAAATCACTAACCTATTCAAAAAGCAAGGCATAAAGATAGCTTTCACGACGAAAAACACAACCGCTAGGCACCTCCTAAATAGTAATCTAAATAAACGTGACCCGTATTCAAGGTCAGGGGTATATTCTATAACGTGCCAAGACACCGATTGTCAAGCTAATTACATCGGGCAGAGTGGAAGGCGAGTAGACACACGTTATAATGAACATAGGAATGCGATAAGATACGGAACACATTCAGCCGTGTGCGAACATATGTGTGACGCAGGGCACAGCTTTACCAACATAGAGTCGGACCTTAAAATAATCCATCACGAATCGAAAGGCAGAGCCCTTGACATAAAGGAAGCAATCGAGATACACCTAGCCAAACGAAACAACCCCAACAATCTAAATGAACATACGTTCATGGAGAGCTCACCCCTCTTCACGCTACTAAAAACACACCCTGTCGGAAACAAAACACAATTTAGCGACACAGCCAAGCTAGATAAAAAAGGGGGGAAATTAGGGGTTTTTTAATAGGTAAATGTTATCTGGATCAGGTGTACGATGTACTTTTCTTCTGCAATAAACCAAGGCCCATATTCGCGGCAGTATTAAAGGTGCCGTGACGTCCTCATAAGACCGTCAACGCTTAGTTCGAATGGGTTATGCTCCACGCGTGGCGAGGGCCAATCCACGGTCTTTAATAATTGTAGACCCACCTCATTCAATAACATACATCTTATCTAGGTTGGCAACACCTCACATAAACACATGGCTATCACTCCCCACAGCACGTAGAGACAGGGGGGAGGAGGCAGGGGAAAAACCAGTCGTTAAGATATCCACCACAGTCGACCGCACAGCGAGTTCCAGTGAGCACGAAAACTGCGAGTAGCTGTAATACGGAAGACAATCAGATAAGTAGTTAGTCTAAAATTGTATAGTTTAACCATAGTTTACAACCATATAATCTCTCTAAAGTACAATCTCCGGATAGCTATCACCATTTAGCATTTCACCTAACATATATACTGCATTTAGCATAAACTGACAGTTGCAGTACCAATACTGCAACTAAATAATTGTACATATTGTAAATATTTTCACCTGTATTTCAAACATAGATTTTGTAGCCTAAGTGTAATGGATCTGATGATGATCGCTTGACGATCGAAACTGGTCATCCTAGTGTTTTATTAATCTCATGTAATTTATTTCAGGATTAGGGCATAACCCATCTCTTTTGGGTACATTCGTGTTGACCGACTGAAAAGCACTAAACTCTTGTTTACTAAGGCAACACTGAAAATATGGCTTCAAACACCACAATGTACGTTTCAGGAGAAACAAGTCCCAAACCATAGGGGTTTTCACTCAATTCGATAGGCGGGTAAAAGTCTAGGCTGACTTCAGGTCCACGTCCATGCAGTGTAAACGTTTTACTTTCTGCCGACATGCTGTTGACTTTTTTGCCGATGCTGCGTCTTATATAAAAAAAATAAACACAAACGTCCACACTGTTGGCTGTTAAAAGTTTGCTCACGTTTCACATTATAATATAACTTGATCCTGTTTCCAAAATAGGTCACTAGTTCCATGGGCGGGGGCAAATTCCCAAAACTGTCAAAATACCATACGGTGGATCCCTCTTTGACATAAGTTACATAATGCGTTCCTGGTCCTCGGTGATCATCCAAATTGACAACAGCACATTCCTGTTTCCAGGGTCGTGGGGGTAATTGGTTTCGCATAAACACACCTCGAAAATGAGAAAGCTTTAGTTGTTTAGCATAGCTTTCCATTTGTTGATGCGTCAGGGCATGTCTTGCTATGGCTGAGGTTAATTTTTTTTTAATATTTCGAAATGGTGAAATCCCAAATCTTTGTTGATAAAAGGCTGGCTTTAAATTGGCATTTCTAGCTCTCATTGCAATCGCATCCATCGTTTCATTGTGTCGCTGACTTTCTTTGAGTTGTTGCTTGCCCTGCTGCGCGGCTTTAATGGTTTTCGCCACTGCACTGGCACCGCCCAAAAGTGAACCCAGAGCAGCCAGACCGGCAAATAAAGCAGGTAAAAATCCCGCTCGTTTGTGGACGGGAATCACTCGTCCTTGTTTTGAACCCTGTCGCCGACGTTTTGGAATAACATGTCTCTGTGCTGCTCGAAGGGCTTTCCTTATGTTCAATACATTATTTTTTCTTTTTTTTTCTTTCGCAACGGCTTGTCCACGAATGTCGTAAGCCCAGGCTTTGCCAAGGACAAAGTCCTTTTTTAAGTCTTTCTCACCACATACGTTTGTTTCACCATGATGATAATGACCAACAACCTTTCACAAGAAAGTTTAAATCACAACTAACGTCAGATTGTTATTTCATGGCTGTATATTCCAATTCCACATATAGTGGGAAATCGTTTATGGTTTTTCCCGCTTGCTTTTCATCCCATGTCAACATGAGATGAAAGGATAATTCGTCACCTGCATTGACCATTTCATGGTTATGGACCAACATCCTATGATCGTTTATCTGTATTTGTAAATGGTTCTCATCAGGTATGGCGTATTTGATGTGAATGGTTCCATCATAGTGTAATCGATAGTGGCTTAAACCCGAAACAAGCACATAGGTCAAGTACTGATCATGGACTAGCGGTAAATGGTTTCTGTCATTCACAGGTTTTTCATTTGTCAGATACACTTAAAATACAGATGGGATAAATTTGTAAAGCCGTTTCATTTCATAGGTCATGTAACGCTTGGTACAAACATCGTCTTCGTCTTGAGGGTCTTTCACGTGAATAATCCGATGGTGATTAGCGCTATAGCCATTCACCGTAAGCTGAGGCACTTTGTCATAAAACTCATACACTTTGTTATCCACATACTTTCATGTAGTAACGTCTGTAGACACTTGGGGATGTTTTACATGGGTTAACCGCTTTCCCTTAATGACGTAATCTCCCTGTTTAGAGCGTGACACTACTGACCTATCCACATAGTGTTTATTAGCAGGATCTGTTTCTTGTTTAGGATCATGTATGGGGACAGACCTAGCTTTGGCCATCAACGCACGTCCAAAGACATCCATCGCCAACCTGTAGTATGAGTCTACTGTTTCTATGACAAGGCTCGGTGTCCTGTATATAGACAGCCTGCTAGCCTGGCTAAGCCTTAGTTGATATGAAGATTATTAAGCAGCAAGAATCATTCCCCGTGGGGGACATGGTTTCACATCTCTGTCCCACATCACGTCAACAACGCCATGGTTCTCTGTCTCCATCTTCCATTCGCTGCATCATTGTGGGCTGTGGAAAGACCAATCTTTTGCTGACGCTCATCACAGCGCCCAATGGTCTGCGTTTTCAAAATATTTATATTTTTGCAAAATCTCTCCACCAACCCCTCTACGTGTTTCTGGATCAAGTCATGTCTGGATTACAAAAAGAGAATATGGGTTATTTTACATTTCACCGGATGAGGCAAAGCCCGATTCACTCATGATTTTCGTTGATGTATCCACTGAACGTCAAGGCATCATTCAAAGTTATTTCAGCATGGGTCGACACAAACATATCGATTGCTTTTATTTTGGACAAACGTATTCTAAAATGTCCAAACAGTTGATTCGTGACAATGTCATTGTTTTATTTCGCCAGGACGAGAGGAACAGTCGTCACATTTTAAATGAACATGTGAATCCGGATATGACCTTTCAAATGTTTACTGAATTGTGTGGCAAGAGCTGGAACACTCAACGTCATGCCTGTTTAGTGATTGACAAACAAAGTGAACTCAACCAAGGACGATATCGCTTAGGGTTTGATCATTTTATTGCTATTTAAGGTACTGACTCATTCCCTGTCAAGTCATTTGTCAAGACACCACGGCGTTAGCAGAGAGTCAATTGAAAAAGCATATTTTTAGAGCAAAAAATACTATTCGCCAAAAGTTTCGTCAATTGAAACGATCACGTGCAGATCATGCTTTGTTTATTCAACATCATTTAGCACCTCCGCTAAAAGCCATGTTGAAACCTTCTTTCAAGCCATCAGAAACGCTACCCACCGTTTCACAATCCACGCAGAGGCTGCACGAGGACCCTGAGAAAGAGGAACATGAACAGGAAGATTTGACTAGTGTTAGCGAAGTTGAGGATGACGAGGAACAAGTGTTTACGCCTCAAAAAAAGACCGCACCCCTTGCAGAGTTTTTGAGAAAAAAGAAATCCTTGGCCATGGTCGAAATACTTTGCCCTTTCAGATCGTCTCCGTTTTCACAAGTCATGGCCACTCCTCAAAATAAAGCTCAACTGAAAAACATTTTAACAAAATATTATGGATCAACACTAGAACCCTATCTCACAGATCTATTTATTGGAAACACAGATACCACGTATGGTGTTCGCTATGAGAATGATAGTTTTAAAATTGGGGATTCATCCATTAAATTTGCTCGTACTAAGGCTGTCATTAAAAACATCAACTATAAATTGACCCCAGGACTGTTAAAGCTGCTCTTTTCCCGAACACCCTCATTCCATGATTATACGTCAGAGGACCTTGGCAAATATAAATCCATTTTATTGGAAACCCATGCCCACAAAAGACAGTATGATCCACCTCAACAAGTGAATGCCAATATATCTCAAAAATCTAAAACTATCATTGCAAAAATGTTTCCCACCAGTCAAAGTACTCGTTGTAAAGTGTCCGCTTCGGGAGTGACATTTAAACCATTAAAACCCCATGTGGATGTTACCTACTGGCACAATCCCAATGAGCTTTTCCAGCGGCTACAGTTGTTGCATGCTTCACGTCAAGCCGGCCATACCGATCACGATTGGGAAATTCAAGAAATTGAACAAGAACTTCGAAATGCCAAAATTATTGTTTAAGTCCTCATCCATTAAAATGGGTATTGCTCACGAGTTGCATCGCCCAGCTAGGCGTCACTATCCGCGACTCAAAGTGATTTCACGGGGTGTGGATGAACTTTGGCAGGCTGACTTGGTTGAAATGATACCCTATTCTGGCGTTAACGACGGTGTACGATATATGTTGACCGTCATTGATGTCTATTCCAAAATGGCCTTTAATGAACCTGTGCGTCGCAAGTCTGGTCTACTGGTCACCAAGGCCTTTCAAGATATTATTCAACACTCCAAACGTCAACCTCAGTTGCTACAAACCGACCAGGGGAAATAATTTTTCAACAAGGATTTCTCCAGTTTTCTCAAATCTGAGGATATTCACAATTACACCACATACAGCAATCTGAAAGCCAGCGTGGTCGAACGGTTTAACCGAACATTGAAAACCCATATGTGGAAAGCGTTTACCGCTCAGGGCACTTATCGCTGGTTGGACATGTTACCTGAGCTGGTGTCACGTTCCAATGACAGCAAACATAGAACCATAGGGACCAAGCCACGTCTCGTAACCAAAAATATTCAGCGACTGGATAAAATGTTTAACCCCATAAAAACAGCAGATCCTAAACGTCACCGACTGAAAATTGGGGATTTTGTTCGTGTGAGCAAATTTAAGTCTGCCTTCAATAAGGGCTACACGCCTCAGTGGGGGACTGAACTATTTCGAATTCGTCAAGTCAACATGGACAGTCCGGTCTCCTATTTACCCAAGACCTCAACCATCAACCCATAAAAGGTAGATTTTATCTCCATGAACTTCAAGAAACAGCATTTCCGAAACATTACCTCGTGGAAAAAGTGTTGAAACAAAAAGGAAATAAACTATATGTCAAATGGTTAGGATTTAACTCAACGTTTAATTCTTGGATCAATAAATTACATGTTGTATGAACCTGTGCACTTTTTTTATTGAATCGTGTTGTACGATAGCTCTGTGTACGGCGCTCCACGCTTCATGCATGTCCATACATGTTTCTCTTTCTCTCTCCACACCCGCGTCTCACTCCTTCACTCCATGACGACATACAACTCGTTCAGCTATTGGCTGTCATAGGTTCTCCCACTCCCCCCTCACCTCTCCTCCGGCTCTCTGGCCCGGCCCCTCACCACGCTGCAGTGGTCACGTGATTTCCTGTTCTCTCTTTGTGTTCACCCTTCCCTCTTTCCCCTTTCGTCTCTGCGGGGCCCCTACCTGCTGCTGCTGCTGCTCGCCTGGCTAGCCGTTATCACCTTTTTACAGAGTTGCCACATGGTACCAACCTGTTATCATTTTACACCAATGTTGTCAGCTCTCATCCACATTCCATTCTCTTAGCCTACTAGCCAGGCTCCAAGCTGGCCTCTCAAGCAGATATTCTGTTTTCCCATTCTGGCTGCCAGTCAGACATAGAAAAAACCAAGTTCTGTTTTTAACAACTTCCCCTCATACCATTATGAATTTTGTCTGGTTACTGGTCAGTGTTTACCGACATGTTTAAAGATCGTCATGAGGGACTTTCGAAATATTCGCCTTCATTAATTCGTCATAGGAAAAAAATATATGTATCGAAAAGCGACCCCTCGTTTTGCCATACATCGCCCCCGTCAAAATAGTCATTTCCCATATCCGCCATGGCCAATCATAGCCTCGTTGTAACATACGTCAAGCGCTACCGGCTCTCTGTCTACAAACACGCTTTTATAAAAAAATAAAAAATGCCTAGTTTTTTGTCCTAGGGACTTGACATTTATTTTCATGGTAGAAGGGGTAGGGACCTTTCATTTATGTCAAAGAAAATCTTTTGTCAACATGTTAGCTTCCAAAATAGTAAAAATTCAAAATTAAGGGTTTTCAAAAAATCTCAAAATATAAAAATGTTTTATTATAAAAAATAAAGGTCATAGCGACCATTGGTTTGAACTATGGCACAACATTCTATCAAGTTTGGTTTTCAAACTATCGCCTACTTTCAAAATAATTTTTTTCAAAAAAATGAAAAATATAGAGTGGTCCATAGGAAAGAGGACGTCATCTCGAGTCCAACGACACCTCATTTGTTAAAATCCGACCATCCGTTCGCCAATGATCACCCATGTTCGCGAGAAAGTAGGCTATCATTTTGTTTTTCCTCCTACACCCTTGAAACTTCCTGCCCACCTAGAGGGCATACCCACCTTTCATTAACGTCAAACAAACGTTTTTCCACAATTCACCGTTTCCAAAATAGCGCCAATCAAAAAAAATTCAATAAAAAAAATACGAACACACATGCTTAGCCAAGAGAACGTCATCCCAACGCCAACAATACCTCGTTCGTTAAAATCAGACCACGCGTTCGAGAGATATCGGCCAAAGTTTATATGAAATTAGGGGGCGACTCAGAACCCCCCGTACCACACTACTGCACAGTTTTAGTCCTAGAGACTTGAAATTTATTTTGGGGGTAGAGGGGGTCAGAGCCATTCATTCTGGCTGCCAGTCAGACATAGAAAAAACCAAGTTCTGTTTTTAACAACTTCCCCTCATACCATTATGAATTTTGTCTGGTTACTGGTCAGTGTTTACCGACATGTTTAAAGATCGTCATGAGGGATTTTCGAAATATTCGCCTTCATTAATTCGTCATAGGAAAAAAATATATGTATCGAAAAGCGACCCCTCGTTTTGCCATACATCGCCCCCGTCAAAATAGTCATTTCCCATATCCACCATGGCCAATCATAGCCTCTTTAGTTTCCAAAATATAAAAAATTCAAAATTTAAGTGTTTTCAAAAAATCTCAAAAATAAAAAAGTTATATTATAAAAATAAAGGTCATAGAGACCATTCGTTTCAACAATGGCACAACGATCTATCATGTTTGGTTTTCAAACTATCGCCTACTTTCAAAAAGAAAAATTTTCAATTTTTTTTTCAAAAATATGACGAGCAGTCCATAGCAAAGCCCCCGTCAGCTCGAGTTCAACGACACCTCGTTTGTAAAAATCCCACCAGGCGTTCGAGAGATATCGGCAATGTTCCCAGGAAAGTAGGCTGTGCGTTTAAACTCTCATTGCTCCCCTACTAGTATCAAAGTGGCGGCGCTAGCCATAGTGGGGCCCTGGGCGGTACCTGATTTGCTAGGCCCTTACTTTCGGGGGGCTTACAGTAACAAAGTGGCGGCGCCCTGGGCGATACAAGATTTGCTAGGCCCTTACTTCCGGGGGGACTTACAGTAACAGAGAATGTTAAAAATGAAATCCTCTGCTCTTTTTCTGGCCTAAGTCTTTTATTAAATATCTATAGTCCAAATTAGACACCAATTCCTTTCTTAAGGACGGGATTGCGAGTGCTGAGAGTCTGGCTAGGTTTATGGTGTTCCTGAGATAGGATTTAATTAATTTTAATGTTGAGAGACATCTTTTGGCAGTCGCAAATGTGGCCGGAAATAGTGGCAACTATTTTAAGTCCAATACTTGTATTTGGATAAATTTCACTCATACTCATACTTTTCTCCACATTGTACTTCAAAGCCTTTACAATTCAACTTTCTTCATTTCTTTCTCTTCCTTCTCGATCATTGCACGGTAGAATATTTTTAATTCATTAAACAGGTCCATTCATGCTATGTCATGTTGGTCTCCTACAGAAAGAGCAACACCAATATCACTGCAGCCTAGGGACCGTCATACGGCTCTCTGGCCTACACCTTACCGTGCCTCCCTGCGAGGCCCTGTGCAGCCGCACACTTTGCACACCCCTGGCAGCACCACTGCACATAGGATTTCATCTCCAAAATGTCTTTATTCAACTCACATTTACTGCCGCCTTCATTACTTGAAACATTTCTAATAATGATGTGAAATCAGAGTTAGGGTTGCCAAATTGATCAGGGTTTGCTGCAAGCGTAATTTTTTTTTTGCTGCGTATTTTAGGGACTGCGACATCGTAGTCATATAGCCTCGTGTATATAATTGTGTAAGGACTTTTGTGTGTTAATCTGTGGTATTGTGATAGCTGTATTAGTGTGGGAATTCTTAAACTTGTAAGAGGCGGCCGTGGCCTTAAGTTACGAACAATCGCATCATGCCAGAAGTAGAAGCGGAAAATACTCGGTAAACCACTTCTAAGATAGCTGAGGTGGGAATTGAACCCCACTCTTCTCGGTTTTGTCTCACGAGGCAGAATTGGCAGAGCTGGCAATAGAACCCGGTTCTGTGGGGCAACAGTCAAGAATGCTAGCCCCTAGGAATCGAGGTGGTCTGCTACAAACGTCAACGTAGTTTCAATTCGAATCTTAAACTTCTGCACTCCAAGGGCAGGCAACAAACTACAGGTCCAAAATACGGTTTAACCTTTCAGAAACCCTCTGTAGGTAAGTTCCCTGCCAGAGTCGAAATGAAAGTTTGTTCTTTTGAGGTACCATTTTGATAAAGCAAGCCTAAATTAATTCTAATGTATGAACATTGCAGTAATATGAACGCAATCTCATAATTTAACGACCTCTAGTTCTAGTTTGTTTAGCAACATGGTAGCGGAATTAACTGGCAACGTGGTGATTAGTTGACACATTCTAGCCAATAGCAATCGATCAGCTGCCATTGTAATTAACTCTCGCCGAATCGTTCCCGATCGATATTTAGTGGGGTTAATAATATTCCATAACAATATCGTTTCGGGAGGCAGCATCTCATGCCCGCTTTGAATACGCCTCTGCTCTCAATATTGCTGTTTTGGTAATTATAATTGAATATCATGGATTCGAAGCAGGTCTTCCCTTTATACATTACACATTGCACTTGGTCTCTAGTTGTATGGCAGTCTCTGGGTTATTATTTCGTTCTGCACATTATAGTAATGGTGAACCTGAGATGAGAACGTGAATCATGTCGGTTTGGGGTCTATATTTTGTTATATTTAAGAATGTTTAAAACAAGAAACATACCGAGTCTAGGTATATGTTTCATTACACACAGAGTAGTAATGTTCAAGTGGTGTCGTGTTCAAGAAATATGCAGGAATCATACTTTTTGATAAAAGCTAACTACGTACATCGATTCCGTAGACGAAATTTCTCAACGTCAAAAGTTACACTTTAGGGCGAATCAACTATCTAATATGGGTAATTTTCCTCATCCAAACAAGAAAAGTATATTTTGATCCAGGAACTATGAACTTACAGTATAACTGCAATTCACTGTACATCAGTGTGACAACACTTTGGACTTTGAAGCCTGGTATCCACACACAGAAGAAGATTTTGTTTGAATGCTACGGTTGGAAGTCGTATGAATATTATTCTGATGTTTCCAGACAAATCCACGCACTGTAGGTCATAACACGTCACTGATACGACATGGTTCAAAATTGCAAACATTTGTCTATGCGTGACAACTTGCCGAGATACAACAAAGAGCCTTCCCACCAAGTACCAGATATTTGTCCAGACAGATTGCATAGCCAACACTAATAGAATGGCTTTAACATTTAAGATGCGTATCTAACCTAACCTCTGTTGAGATATCAGCATGAGGAATAGTTTGTCCAAATGAACTATTTTTTATCTGCTGAGCAGGCGTCGGGAAAGGCACCCAACTGTCCTTTTGCCTTTTCTCCGAACCTATAGATATATGAATGTGTGGTAAATACACTCTGCCCATCAGTTCGTGTAAATTGGTCGAAAATATCCAGGCTAGCTCACTTTCATTCCCGACAAGACTAACACATCCTAATATATAACCGCATACTGGGAGTGGTCCTGAGGGCATTAAAGTCGTGACATATAGCAACATGATGAAAAGCTAAAGTATACACAAAATCACGAGCTACTGTAAACCAATAAACATTAAATTTTCATTTCCGTCATTGAAGTATAAAATGCCTGTACTTTTGTAGTAAAAATGTATTTCTTAGTCATAATCTACATGTAAAGTGACGTTCCATAAATAGAAACACATCGTAAATTGATTGATCTTAAATTTGCTTTCCATATTTCAAACATTAATCTCTGTTTTTCATGCTACGAGATGTCGGAGGATATGCTAATGTGATTGTGCTGAATTCCTTTATGAGCACACAATTAAAGATAGCTTGGAAACCATATTTATCAGTGTTGCCATATTAACAACTAATATTGTATCTTTCAGTCGGTCAACACGAACATCATCCCGTTGCCGGAATAAGTAAAAGAAACTGAAACGATTTACACGATATTACAATTTGTATATATCACTAAGGACTATTAAAGAAGAAACCTAAGGGATGATGTGTTTCACTCGTCAAGCGAGCATCGTCAGACCCAAATGGTGTGCAAGACAAATAGCTCTACAAAACGCCACCGAACCTACAGTGACGCCCTCACAGTCACCACCCTCTAAATGTAAAATTCAAGAAAACCCGCGTAGAAAGTTAGTAAGTGTGGTAATTATTTCTGAAAAATATTAAGGCATTAAGCTGAAAAAGGACTATTTATTTTAATGTTGCAAAACATAGATATGAAAATCCCATCAACAGAAATGGTCTTCTTTTCGCAAAGTTAATCAATCTTAATAGAATTTAGATTCTTGCCGCTATGGATTACCCTTATGTTGGACCGGGGACGATATATTAACCGAGGGAACTTCCGCTATATCGGCCCCAGTTTTCAATTCTTTTAGTGTTATCTCCAGTCACGCAGCGCTAGGGAGCTTCCGCTATATCGGCCCCAGTTTTCAATTCTTTTAGTGTTATCTCCAGTCACGCAGCGCTAAAACTGTTGTATCGAAGACAAGCCGGAACCTTTCTTTCACAGAATATATCGGTAAGTTTAAGATCCGTGAATAACTGGATTCATAATAGGTATTCTTTGAGCATGCGGCAGTCAGGTGACTTCCCGCGTGAGTTATCTTTCGAAGTCGTGTATGTTTATGTTCTTGCTAGGAGCTAATATACATAGTGCAAAATTTAGCCTGCATATTCAACGAAGGAGATATAAATAAAGGTAAAGGGCCGAGTAAAGTGTGTGAGAGTGAATATTCTACTGATGACTATGATTTAATTGACGACAATCCACCTATTGCCGGAGGACCCTATACGCTGTTGAAATTGATCGTACCAGAAACCCATTTGATAGAAATACGTTAAACTTGGGATATTTTTACAAATCAATTAATTTTAGCATATATATCACAGATGATACAATTGAGAATGACTAGGCTGTCAAATTTATATTGAAATCTGCAATTTATATTAATAATTATTGTGTAAAGATTATTGTATTATACATATGAAGCAAAATATTGGTTATTTAGAATAATGTACTTAACAATATAATTAACTGCTAAAGTTAGAATATCAACACACTATCTTGAAAAATATAGGTGGGAGATAATTTGTATCAAAGACTTGTAATGTCACTTAACATGGCTTAGCAGTTTTAGCATATTCAATCATTAACCCTTTTAGTGCCAGGCGAAAAGGTAAAGGTGAAGTCTAAAAGTGTCAGGCTGTTTTAATGGAAAATGTAGGCTTTCAGAAAAAAATATGTACATCCCCTGATTTGAAAGATACGAAAGCGAAATTTAGTCAGGGAGTGTAAAACATAGCTATCTAAATTCGGGCATTTTTTCAGATCAATATGAAACTTATTTCTTTCTTTATTAATTAATTAATTAATTAAAATAATTTCTTCTGTAAAAAAAATTAGAAAGTTTGATTATTCCTATTACCACACGCTTATAAATGGAGTAAAAATTAACACTGGAGAGCACACATACATAACAAAAGTACTAGGAAATGCAGTTTTTTAGTTTAAAAAATATCAGCAGGGGTGTCAAAAATCCGAAATTCTAAAATCTAGCATATTCATAAAATACGTACACCAACAATGACATTGTTGATATAAATAATATAAAAATAATTTCAGTGAAAATAAATAAACAGAAGGGCACCCTGTAGTATTATCTTTCACATTTGCGGTTGTGTAGCCTGTGGAGGATTGTCCTCGTCAACATTCCTTTCTTCCCAGTAACTATTACTATCAACAACATTATCATCACTATCACTTGTTTGGTTATGTACGATCGAATTCAGCGGAGGAAATTCATTGTCCGAAGCGGAATCGGCACTTGATTCGTCACACACAAGATCGCAATCACTGTCCACGAAGTCCAAGATTTCACCACTTGACTCATCAATCATTAATTCTTCAATTTCTTCCTCTCTCAAACAATGCTTCCTTCCTTTGGAAGCCATGCTTTTACAAGTCACGCGTAAACAAGTCAAGGAACTTCAAATATCGCTCGAGTATATCGATAGACGGAAAACAAATGATGTTTGCCAGAAAATGGTAGATAGAACTCTCTTTAATGGTCACGTCAAGTTTAGACGCCATTTTAGGTCTATAAGCCCCTCTAGGAATACAAAAACGAAGCGTCTCTCAGAGCCACGCTAGCAAGTTAAGTTCATTTTATGAGGATCGCTCACAGCGACTCTGGCACTAAAAGGGTTAATTGCATGGCATCAAAAGGGATAATATGTCTCTCATAAAATCTCAACCGTTTTGATACAAAGTAATTAATTAATGCCTATTCTGAAAACATTTTACTGCGTACATGGTACATGAAGAAGGCTTTTTAACACTAAGGGTAAGCAACACATGTGTCTTGAAGCATCTTTCGTAGTAAATTAAGCTTCTAGCCACTATGGTTTAACATGTGTTTCATCAAATACTGTTCCCGGGTCACTTGACTGTGCATATGCTACACGAGTATGGCTTTTGACCACTATGTGTTTTGATATGTGTTCGAATTACTTTTAAGATAAAATTTGGCATCGCCACTATGAGTTAGCATGTGTGTTCAAAGCAACTTTCTGAGAAAAATTTATTATCGCGTCTGCTATAGGATTGAGCCTTCTCACCATTGTGGGTAAACATGGGTGTCATTAAATGACCTTTCTCATACACTTGTACCACCCGTGCTGCACGAGTATTGTTTCTCACCAGTATGGATTAACATGTGTTTATACAAATTACCTTTCTGATAAAAAATGTATTTGTTCCAAGGGTATAGCTGCTCGTCACTATGGGTCAACGAGTGTGTATAGAAACGACCCTTCAGATAAAATTTGGCTTTGAAACAACTATATAACTATGGCCTCTCCGCAGTATGGGTCAAAATGTGTCTCTTTAAATGGACCTCCAAATAAAATTTGGCTTCTCATTTGCTACATGAGTATCGCTTCTGAGCACTATGTGCAAGCATGTGCGTTTTCAATATATCTTTCCTGTAAAATTTGGCTTCGCATGTGCTACATGAGTAAGGCCTCTCACCTTTATGGGTAATCATGTGCCTGTTCAAATTGCTCCTCGTACCAAATTTGCCTTTGCAACTGCTACAAGAGTATGCCCCATGACTATGGGTAAACATGTGTGTCTTTAAATGGCCCTTCACATTAAATTTAATAATAATAATCATTTATTGCAGCAAATAGCCATGCAGAGATACATGCAGAGATTAAATTTGGAATCACATATGCTACATGAATATTGCTTTTTACCACTATGAATTAACACGTGTTTCCTTAAAAGACCACTCCGAGAAAATTTTGATTCGCATGTGCTACATGAGTAAGGCCTCTCACCACTATGGGTCAACATGTGCCTGTTCAAATTGCTCCTCGTACGAAATTTGGCAATACAACTGCTACATGAGAAAGGCCTCACACCACTATGGATTAGCATGTGTTTCCTTAAATCACCAATCCAACGAAATTTGGCTTCGCATGTGCTACATGTGGAGAGCCTCTCACCACTATGGGTCAACAGGTGCGTCTTCAAATTGCTCTTCGAACGAAATTTGCCTTCGCATATGCTACATGAGTAAGGCTTAACACCACTATGGGTAAATACATGAGTATTCAAATTGCTCTTCAAGCGAAATTTGGCTTCGCATGTGCCACATGGATCAACGTGTGTCTCCTCGAATACTTCGATGAAAGAAGCTTGGAGTCACATATCTCGCCTCTAGGGTTTAGCTGGATCGCCTTCACTTTCTTTTCGATTGTACATTCTCTTACAGATACAGTGCTGGAATCAATAGTATGTTCTCCAGTAATACATAAGGCGGATATGGTCCTTACATCAGGATTCGAAGTATCTGGATATATCAGCCTGAAATCATTCGTATTAATATATTACAGTGCGCTCTTAATTATGTTGAATTATCTGAGAATGGTGAATAAAGGTTTCCAGTTCTAGAGGTCAAACTTAGGACAAGATAATATCACTACCAGGAAAACTGTCCTTATCAAGTACCTGGAACTAATTATAATGGCATTGGATTCACATTTTTAAAAAGTCCGGCTTTTAAAGACACTGGGTTGCCAGAATTGTGCTCCGTAGAGGATCTTTAACGTGCCAGTAATTCTACTGATTTCGTTTTCAATTTTCAATTCTATTTATTTCATGCAGTCTGAATATCTTAAAATTACTTATATTTTATGCAAACAAAATGGTGTGTCATGTCGGAGTATTTGGAATCATAGCTTTACTTGATAAATAAGTAATCCGTTATATTTAAAAAACAAACCCAAGCACACATGTGTGCCCATTTGGAAATGTTTGCCAGTATCCAAGATGAGCAGGATCGCTGAATCTTCATAGTTCCCGGCTACTAAAACCACTGAAAGAAATGCCTGACTAAAATTAAGAAAAGGAGAGTAGTTCTACAATTTTACTATGGACTTCACTACTGGGTAAAATATCAAATTCTAGAAACTTGCGCTTCTCGGGATATATAGGGTGGAAAAATGTGTTGGGGGCCTATAACCACCTCCATAGTACAACTTCTAACTAATTAATATAAATCATAATCCTTGTATTATAAAAATTTGTTGCGGACAAACGAACCCCTCGTGTCCGACGGTTTATTAGCCATTGACGATAGAATAATTTAAACAGATCTATCCTATTCAGAAATGAGGACAAAATAGAATTCTAAAACTCGAAATCAAAATAATAAATTTCACCCTCAAGAATTAAGTAAATCCTTCTAGAATGCCATCAAAATTTCCTAAGCCGTCTCGACTTATACTTCCTCTCCGAAGTTCATTACAATAATTAAAACACCCAACATTAAATTCACAGACCAGATTGTTTTGTTTTTTTTTCAAAACTAAACACATTTATATTTTAATCTATTCAGTGTAGAAACTACGCTCCCTCTCAAATAGAAAAACCTATTTACACTTATCCTGATTGAACAATAGTCAGCCAATAACTAAATTATTGACATCTATTTACAACAATCTTACCACATCCTCATCGCAACATTCTATATATGCAAGTTTTCACTACCATAACTCGTCTTATCAATTTATCCCAAAAAAAATACCAACCTTTAACTACTGTTCTTGCTTACATCACATTCGTGATAGGCATGGCCGTTCAATGAAACCTATCTCATGCTTAGTTTGTCAACTTCAGGTTAAATAGAGTAATAAAGATAATGATAAAATATTGCTTCAAAATAATTACTTCATTCGTGCGTTTTCCGACGATACGTGACATTTTATGGTCACTTCCTAACATAAATTAACGCATCTTTCATCTTATAGAGCTTTCTCATGCGTCCAATAAACATGTGGAATGAAACTACACATACACCCATAACATAGTAAAACTACTGATCCTTACAAGACTCAGTTCCAAAAAAAGACCTTTCATTTTAAAGGTGCACGAATATCCTCAAAAACAACAACTTCCAACTATTTACTGCAGTTACTAATACTCCCAACGATTGAAATACAATTCTTTCTTCAAAATAGCATCTTTCGTGCTTCCTAGTTACAAGAACGGGTTCTTCCAACATTCAAAATATGCAGACTATCTCTCTCCCAATGTAATATATGTTTCACATACTTGCAGTGCCCCAAAGACATAATATCCACAAATTCATCATCATATGAAATAATAATTCGTATTCTGTCCTCCTGCTTATCGTTCATGATTGTTGCAATCAACAATGCTTAAATTCTCTCGTTGAAAGCCAATGCAATCACATTATTTCAGTCAACAATGATTAAATTGTTTCTTTTAAAACCAATGCAACCTTTACAATTCATTTTATAATCGAGTTAACTAAACTTTGACGAGTCTCTGTCACAACTCAAAGATAATCCTGTGCAGTATCTGGTGATATAAATAAAATAAATCCATCTAGAACGCCTTCAGCATTCAAAAAAATCGTTTTTGTCTGAATGAATGAATGAATGAACAAAATCAATTCGCAGCATAAAAATGGTTCAATCATGGCTAAAATCTCTATTTAAAGTGTTTTTCACTTCCTAAACAACTTCCTAAAATTAAAACTATCAATCCATAAAACTTTCCTGCATTAAAATAATCGTAGATGGAGTAATACGGCAAAATCCTAATCCAAAATTCCTAACTGAAATACTTGATCTTAATAACTCCCAAACAAAATTCGAAGAAGCGAAATCCAAAAATCCAATATTGACAAACAGTCGAAAGATAAAATATCGAATAAATGGTATCTCATGGAAATTCCTAATTTACACAGAAATACTACGTAGTCTAATTGGAGTTCACCTCTACCTGATGTCGATCTCTGCAGCTGTTGATGAAAGTATCAGATGATAAACCGTTCGTTGCTCTGGTGTTCACAGCGATTGGAACTGCTTCTCCTTCTCTGCTCGAACTGCGTCTTCGAACCTCCAATTCCATTCTCGTTCGGGACTCGAACTGGGTACACGTTCTAGAATCGAACTGGGTTTGCCCTAGTTCTCACATCTTTTCCCTTTCTTCTTGCCGCTGACTTTAACTGATGTTGTAGAAGTTACAATTTTGTAGTGTGGTATTTATGTTACTCCTGAATTTTCAATTATTTTGGCTTAATCTGAGCTGGTTATTCTTTGGTTCTCCCTATTCCTCATGGTTATGTTCCCTTCTGCATGTTTTCTCAGCCATCTCAACTTCCATATTAATAACAAATGCTGTTCCTCGTTCTACGGTGATGAATTTAATTTTCAAAAATTAATTTGGAAAATCTTTGAGAAATTTCGTCGTAATTCCGCTGAAATATTTACGTCGTAGAACATTTGCTTTGCAAAAGAGTATGCAAAATCGTAGAATAATAATAGTTCGTAAATGTCGGAACTATCGTCACTCGAAAATTAGGGAATTTAATCATAATCCTCCGTAGATATTATTGCCGAAGTTCAATGAATATATTTCAAGAGCAAATTAAGTAATGTTCTAATAGTATAACACAAGTCATACAGCTCGTAAATGTTCATAAACGTCGTTCAATTTATAATGCTTCACTATCGTAAAAATGTTTCGTTTAGACCACTTCTTAATTGTAACAGATTTGCTTGTAGTCACAAAATACACAAGACCGCAATCTGCGAGATGGTAGTAAGTCTCTATATTGTGTATAGCCGAAGATGCGGCTGCATTGGGCGCCAAAAATACTGTCACCCATTCTATGCTCGGGACTCAAACTGTGACACAGACTCCGCTTTAGGTGTCAAGAAAATAATAACGCGCTGATAATCGTGCGTTCTCCCACCGCGAGAATTTGGTAGCGTCATTTTCCAAAAGCAATGGGAAAATGGCGCTCATACTTCGTTAGATAATTCCTCTCGACCTTTCCGCCTTTCTCAGTGTACTCAAGTAACTTCTGTTTCTTCTGTAACATTGTAAGTACCGATTTACAGCTTCGTTAAATTTCCCAAATATTAATTGCAGATTCAGGTCACGTGGTCTACTACCCCTTCTTTATCAATTCAGGCGTGCGCTCCGCTCCTGACAAAAGTCAAAATCTTTTTTGTACCTGGCCACGCGTGTGTTTTACAAAAAACCTGTTCTGTTCGCTCGAATGTCTAGCTCCCTGATATTTTTCATATGACTGTATCATTGAGTTGGCACCTTTTTTTTAACACTATATCTCATTTCCAGCTCAATAAATCTTGAATGTTTTGAATGCTATTAAAATATTCAACTCCTTTATAATTTCAAACGGAAAATTAGGGGGCAGATTGACAAGGGTAATCATTTCCACGAATCATGATGTTTGCTAAAAGTCAACATGGTCCTTCATCAGATAAATTATTGAAATTATTGAAAGGTTACGGATTTGTTTTGCCGATTCAAACTGCCAGTGAGAGTGTTCAACATGCATGTATTATTACACCACACTGTGTCGCTTTAACAACATGGCTGTACGAGTATATAACGACTATTTAACTGAAATTTAGGTAAATTAGAAAGTGCGTGCTCGTACAGGTGGCAGAATAATCCATATTATATCATTGCCAACAGAATAGCCATTCTGGCTTAGGGATTATGGTTGGAATTTTGGATATGCAGATCATGTGATTACGAGACCATATGGGCTATGATGCTTCACTGCTGAATACATCGCAAATGAATGGCACCACTATTTAGGGCTACATATAGTGTTATGAGGTGAGTAATTTGCTTTATATCCATGAAAATATCAGATACTATATATATATAACGGTGGCTTGTTATGTAAAGAAAGTGGCAACTCTTTATGATTAACCTCGCCACAGAGCGCACATGTATCCACCTCGTTGCTCGCCATTATGTGACTCCGGTCCAACCTCGCACTGTAGATGGGAACATTTAATAAACAATTTTACACCAACGACTTAATATCTCGACCTGTACTTAGAGGTCAACAAATTCCAAGTTTGTACACTGTTATTCTAAATTAATAATCGATATGTTACTTTCGATGTTTCAAAATATCTGACCTAAGTATCTCAGAGGTTTGTCTAACCTAGCACAATATTCTAAAAGTGATGAAATTAAGTACGAGATTTCAATAAGAGCACATATCAATGCACTTGCTTAAGTAAATGCGTATAAGGTCGTGCAAAATTGAGATGAGCCTTCGCTGATGCTGAGTGACAGGAATACATTGTTGCTATTGTTTGAATCATCAGTCGTATGACTGCTTTAGTGCTGTCCTTTACGTCACTCATTCTTGAGGTAATCAATAACTCTCCGCGTAACTACTACACGCTACATCCGAAGCTATCCGTTCACAATAGTCTAATCTTGGTTGACCCCTAGAGTTATTGTCCATGAACCGTCCTTGCATAACGACTGTAAGTTTGCTATTCCTGTTGCCTTAGTATGTGCCATACCAAGCTATCTCTTCTAATAATTACCACTCGCCAGATTCACCTTCCCTCCCCCACTCGTCGTAATACACTGTATCTAATCTATCAATCTTCACTATTTTCCTGCAACACCACAATATAATATTCCTATTTCCCTATATTCTGCAGCACAAACAGTCGAATTTTCACATCCATATTGCGCCACGCTCTAGACAATGGCTCCAGAAATGATTTTTACTACCAGGATCTATATTTCATTTGAACAGATGTCAACCCAATCTTTATATCTCATTTCCTTTAACCATTTTGTGCCCAAGTTGGAGTCACCGACGTCACTTAGCATGAAAACGCCTATTGACGAAGTTCAAAATATTCAGCACATTGAAACCTTAAGTCATTAACCAGTTGTCTCTTAGCGTTTCAACAGCCAATCGATGTAAATATTTTCTTTATATTTTCCTGGTGCATTCCATTGATTCTGTTTCACATACAATGATTTTATTATGAATTCTTTCCTCAACACCTAGTACACACCGTTTAGAAACATGTTCAAATGAGGGTAAGATGGCCATGCCGCTAGTAAATCGACGAGTCAAAATTACTTCATCTACATTCTTTAATTCTAGTTTATATTTCTTTGTCATTTCCTTCGTTCCTTGCTATATGGATAGATTGAATAGTACCAATGATAAAATGCAGTATCTCCTTATATCATACTAAATACTAGTATCTCCCTCATGTCTATCGAATCTAATAAATACCAGCTGGTTGTAAACTCACTCCGATTCATGGATTTTATTCCAATAATTTTCAAAGTGTCAAACAATTACTCCAATGAACATTATTACCAGCTTTGTTTATACTAAATATGTCACGAACGATTTCTCCTCTATATTTATTTTACCTTCTAAGATTAGTCTAATAAAAACACTTACCTTTTAACCAAACTTGTATTTACCTAACTTGGCTGTCATCCCCGCCACTTCTTTATCATCATAATAAAATATTTGAAGCGTGATTCATCACACTTATTGCAGAAGAACTTTCCATGTGTCAGCTCCTGCTTTCTTGAGTATAGAGAGAATGACATACTGTTTCATAACAAGCCTTTATAACCATTGACAAACCTGTCAGAGATTCAAAGTATTAATAAGCGAAATAAACTCACCAGATTTTCAGCCCCTTTGCATCGTAGTAACTCAGTCGGTATATAGCCCATGTCTGGTGGTTCCTATCTACGTAGGCCTTCTAGTGGCCAACCAATTCTAATTCCAAGCATAAATCTCCTTTTATATGCCCAGAATTTTCCTCCCTTCCCCTTCATTATCCTTGATATCCTTAGCCCTATACAAGTATACATACGCTGTCCACCTTCTATTCAATGCGTATTACAGGTTTACATATAACAATAACCCCTGGCACTACATCCCATTAAGGGCCTAGGCCTACCAAGCGACCGCTGCCCAGCCAATTGGCCTGCAGATATTGGGGTGACACGTGATCGGTGAATCGGGTCCCCTCGGCCGTTAATCTTTGTTTTCGTGATCGGGGCGCTGCCTCACTGTCAGACAGCTATTCAATTGTCCTCACGAGGCTGAGTGCACCCCGTTACAGCACTCACGTCAGTTTCTAAAATCCCTGACGAAGCCGGGAATCGAACCCTTGGCCTCCGGGTGAGACGCAGGCGCGTTACCCCAAAACCACGGGGCCGGCACAGGTTTTCATATCAGTCACTAATATTCTTTACCCGGAGGAATTCTTAATCTCTCGATAAGCTGCATATACGATTCTTCTTTGAAGAACAATTTTGTAAATTTGACATATCTGTAGTTTCATTTTAGGAGCTTGTTCATCGTGAATATTAAGCCACGAGTACTTGGGTGTTTTTTGTATGTTTGAATTTTTTTGATAACCTCTGTATTGTGATGTCTGTATTAAAAAGTGCATTTGGAATGAAGTCTAGGAGAGGGAAGGATATGGCCGTGGTATTAAGTTAAAACCATCCCCGTGTATGCCTGGAGAAATCGTAGCAAACCAGTTGGAGGATAGCTGGTGAGGAAGTCGACCCAACCTCTTCTCAATTTGGCCTCATAAGGCTGAATAAACCCTGTCCAAGTCCTCGGACTGGAATTAAAATCCTAGGCAGGGCTAACAATCATATCCGCTCCTCCGGGTCGACAGCCAATTATGCTATCCTCTACACTATGAGGGAGTCGTGGCACATTTTCTTTGGCTTTCTTGTACTTCTTTCCTCTCTGACAATGTTTTCATCCACGGATTTTTATTTCAAAAATTTGTATTCTTTGCATTGGAGTTCTTGATTAGTCATTCCCACTGAATTTATAACAACCAGATTGTAGTCAGAATTTATGTTGATCCCGGAGTACGTTGTGATATCCTAATTCAGATTTCGGATTCCCTGCTTGACCATAATTAAGTGAGTTTATAAACGTCCTATACCTCCTGGACTCATTCAAGTATGTATAGTTCGGTTGTGTTTGTTAAAAACTTGTTAGCTATGTTGATCGGTGCAGAATTCTACCAGCCAGCTCAATCGTTCGTATCTTTCATCCAATCTATTTGTGGACGCTATATTTTTCTTCTCTTCCTTTTCTTAACACAACTTTTAAATCTTGTTTACAACATTGACAATCCGCAGAATTACACCAATTGTATTTGTTAGTAGTAGTTTTTAACTTCTTTATTAACTGCTTGATTGGTAGCTTTCTACTACTCTAATGCACGAAGGTTTCCTTCTAGTTTAAAAAAATAAGCCTTTAAATATAATGTTCATAATATACTACCCACTGTCCAAGTTCCCCAGTCAATATGAGAATTATTCAACATAAACGTTATTTGATTTTGTGCTAGTGGTCCCTTAGTCTCCTGGCCATAAGTCCATTCGTCCCTCCTGCATACTTCACTAATCCAACCCAAATCCAACTTCAACCTATCTACTGTATTCCACATCTCATGTTACTAAACCTGCCTCTGGATAATCACACTTCTATTATCTACGTTTTGACCAGTAGAATGCCAGACATCCCGTTTGCTACCTTTGTGATGTTAACCCCCTCACGAATAACACTTGGCTGGAGATCAGAGGGGGCGACGTAGGTACTGCACGATTGGAATTTCAGAAAAAGGAAGGGTAAGATACATAGAGTTATGCATAGATGGGTGCCATACCTCGGAGAGAACTTTACGGCAGTAGTTACCCGTTTCAGGGGCCGTGAGGGACAAAGTGTGGCACAGGTAAGCAGAGGAAACCAAGGGGTGGCAATTGATGGCATTGTTCTCTATAGTTGTAGATGTCCTCACCATGAATAGGACCAGTAAAGCACGACTACTTCCGTACTGCTACACCCCTTCATAATAAAGTTATTATGAACCAATCAATTACGAATCATATCAAATTGCTGTTATAAGTGCACACACTCGCCTCCTCAATGTTTAAAAAAATATATATTATGAACAGATTTACATGGACCCAGCTGCACCGCTGAATGAACAATGAACCATATGACATTACATGAAGTATGTGTAAAGCTTCTGTATAAAATATTAAGACACTGTCAGCCTTCCGAATAATTTAGTTAAAATAATTTACTACGTTTACATGGCGAACTCAAATCGATTTCAATACGAACCTGATTTTAGTACGATGCCCGTTTACGTGAGCAGTCGCAGTTCACATTGAAATTGATTTCAACACGGTATATAATTTAAGGTGGCCAACCTGCAGTTACGTTGGCTAACACGTATTAAACACAAAATATAAGAGACCTGTAATTAATATCCGGCATTTTTCGATTGTAGGAAAAATGGATGTGCGGAAGAGTTTGAAGTTATTTGTTCTAAAGAAGTTTATGTTCAGTTTAATAATGACCAAATGTTATCGCTTTTACGTCCCTTTTAACTACTGAAACTTTGAGAGACGCCGGGCTTCGATCCTGCTACCTTCGGAACATTCGAGAAAGTTACCGTTGCGTCTCTCAGCCAGTCAATTTGCTCATAGTAGACAATTGGGAAAAGGAACGGGATAAGAAGCAAAGTCAGACGGCGTAATTTCACTCAGTCTTTTGACCAGATTTTACGTACGGATAAACCAGACATGAAAGGCAAACAGACGAAAATTCAATTACGCTTATGAAACGTGCAAACAAACTACGCTTATCAACCACGACAGGAACACAGACAGAAACGAAGAATATGGGCGAAATAAGCAAACAATTCGAGAATCAGGTGACATATGAGAACAGATATCCTCAAAAATGTAACACGAGGGCGCGCGCAATCGCTTTCAATACGATACGACTTTACATGTTCCTGAACACCAGTTTGGAAACGATCCGAACCCACAATTTTACCGTATCGACCTTGAAACTCAATACCATCTGAGTCCCGTTTATATAACAGTATTGAATACGCCAAGTGTACTGAAATCGATTTGAGTTCGCCATGTAAACGTACTAATTTTACGGTGGCAAATCCACCATTTGAATCCGTGAGTTTGCCTAAACACCTGACAGAGCGCAGGAGGAAAATGGCCGGTGGGTGGTCGGCATTCGTAGGTGGTGCTAATGGGAGGAGGTACGCACGAGAAGAAACTTCGCAAAGGTTATCAAGAGATGGCGTGGGAATCTCACGAAAGTCCCAAAAGCTACTGTTAGGTCTCGTCAAGTCTAGAATTTCAAATCCACCTGGAAAGGCCAAGACTATCCCTGCAAGTATGTGGGGAATGCCACGCAGCAGAGTTCAGTGACTCGTGAACGACGGTGCAGTCAGTCAACAAAGTGGGCTACAACGAATCAACGAGTCAGTCGAGTGTGCCATAGCAGTTACGTACACATATTTGTATGCGAGAAGAACACTGATAGTCTGTTAATGTTTCAGCTTTGTGCAGGAATATTCCGTGAAGTGCAGAAGGCCGAGGGCCTACTTTCAGCGTGGGTAGGACAAGAGGACACGAGAGGCTACCACAGCGGGGTTCCGTGGCTCTAGTGGTCAATCATTATGCGACAGAGCGGTAAGTAGTTGCGTTCTGCTAGCTCTGTAAGTTTTCATCGGAGCCAGCTACCGCTCTGTCAAGAGCCAGGACCAGCGGCCTCCCGACCACCTCCCTAAGCAAACCTGCGCGCAGACAGCTTTGCACGAGCACAACCCTGGTATTTTCCAAAACCTCTGTCCTTCAGTTTGCGCCTCTTCTTGGACTGGGTCTCAACATCCACAACACCGCTCCACTCTGTCGCAACCCGCATTTCAGTTCAAGTCCGAGTGCAGCACCACCGCCACGACCACAGTCCTCCGCCACACCTGCCGGACTCGTGACTGCCAATGCCTTGGTCCCGTGTTATACAACCCCCACAGCCACCTCACTGCAGTCTGATTATCAACATAAATACTTCTGATTGCCTGTTGCAGCCCTCCCTCGATACCATAATCCCTCAGGATGCAAAGCGTCTTTTCCGTGGGTGATCTATCGTACGCCTTCTCTAGGTACACAAACACAACTGTCTATTCCTCTCGTAACATTTCTCAATAACTTGGCGCATACAAAAACTTTGATCTTGACATCTTCGTTGTGGTCTAAAGCCACACTGGTTTTCGTCCATCATACTCGCGGCGAATGATCGAACTCTTTGCCCAGGACACTTATAAAAGAAATCCGTCTGTGATTAATGCTATCTTTCCTGTTACCTTGCATATAAATTGGTGCGAATACTGCTTTTGTCCCGTCAGAGGGTACATTTCCTTAACCACAGCCAATTCGATTACCCTATGCAACCATTTCAGCCCTTCCTTTCCACAATACTTAACCATTTCTGGCGGAAATTCAACTACTCCTGCGGCTTTGCAACATTGTAGTTAATTCGCCACCCCCTCTACTTCTTCAACCGTGATCCTGTTCCCATCCTCATTCTCCTCCAGCATATTCTCAAAATCTGCCACATTGCCATTAACATTCTCAAGCTCTTGACGAGTGAGCTCCGAGCTAATTGGATGTTTTATAAAGCTGATGTGTACTGTATATCGTGTGGCAAAGTGGTTTATTGTGATTGTGTATAGTGCTATAAAGCCTTATTTGAAATATTCGTTACGTGAACGTGTATATCAGTACAATACGTACATAAAATGCTGGAAATCGTGCGCTAGGACAAGACATAAGTTTTGAGTGAAATTTCCCGAGAGACCCATTCCTATATATCGCACAATAAACAACTTCCTAAGAGATTCAAACGTACAGGTTCAGTAAACGATAAAAATAGACGTATAGGGTGTTATTCCCTTACCGAAGCTAAATTAACCGGAGTAACCGAAAGCTTCATAATGAGACGCGGATTATGTTTGGCAGCGGATGGGGAACATTTTCAGCATATACTGTAAATAAGGTGATTAAAAATGCATGATACTGATTCAAAGAACCGTATTCTACCGTACATATGCGAGCGCGGTAGCCGGCCACTTAGCCAACACTGGTGGAGCGCGTGAACGAGGGTGTCCTTGCCAAGCAAATATAAAGACCCTGTAGCACATTTTCGAAGTATTCCTGCCATCTTTCCTGTGCTTCACTGGTATCTACAATGGGTTTCCCTAAATTATTCAGAATACTGCTGATTTCTCTCTTTCCTCCATTTCTATGATTCTTTACAATACTCTAGAAAGGTTTCCCTGCCGCTTGACCTAACTTTTCCAATTTACATCCAAAATTCCTCCCAATGATACCCTGCATTTCGGCCTAAGTTACTTATCCTGGAGACATTTGACCCTAATTCATCGGCAAACAGCACTCACTTTCTGCACTTTAAGTCTAACTATGCTTACTTGACATCGGATGAATTGGTGGTCTTTTTCATCAAAGAAGTCCCTGAATACACTACAATTCCTTATCAATTTACTACATTCAGAGTCAGTATTGATATAGTCTATTATTGATGTGGTTCCTCTACCGTCCAATGTGTATCTGTGAATATCCTTATGCTTCAAGAATGAAATTCCTACAGAAGTCCAATATACGTTTTGCTACCCTATCCTCACCCCGCTTACCAATTACCTTTTCATACCCCACAGTTCTATTTCCTATTCTAGCATTGAAATTCCCCGTCAGTACTACGCTATCATTTAAATGTAATGATTAACAGTCGGTCAACATGATTGTACTCAGTTGTAATGGGTCTCCAAGATTTGTTAATCTCACTGGGGAGTGGGTGAGCTGTGAGCTGAAGCGGACGTACAGGACTCAAGTGTCGTATAAGAGTTAAGTTTAAACAACATATTTCCATTAAAGTGCTGTGTATAATATCTACAAAATAGTAAAGACATCATTTCTGATTTTGGTCACAACAATAACTCAATAGAACACAGGTTAACATATTTAAAATACGTCGACTTAAAAGCAACTACCCCAGTAGAGAACAATAACATCTGTAAATATGAATGACGCGTTACACAAGATATACGAACTTATGTAATCTGAGCATTCTATATACAGTATATTTATGTATAAGTGTAATTCAAGAATATCATAATTAATTGAGCCTAAGTGAGCAGGATCTGAGGATGAACGCTTGACGCTCGAAATATGTCATCTAATTAAGCATAAAGGCGTGTTAGTTTGTAGGGTGTGTAAATACTTGTTTCCCGCCTAATGTAATTGGGCACAATTAGTGTTGACCGACTGAAAAGCTTTTTAGCCTACTTTTCACATTTTGCAAAAATGAGGAAAAAGTAGTCTTATGAGATCGGGCAAATGTGTGTCTGTCTGTCTGTCTGTCCTTCTGTCTGTCTGTCTGTCCTTCTGTCTGTCTGGCTGTGTGTGTGTCCCCCCCCTATCAACTCCTAAACGGCTGGATCAATCAAAACAAAATTTGGTAGGAGTAAAGGTCTATAATCGAATATCTCACGGCCATATTTGAAAATGATGTCAGTGCTACCAACTGCTAAAAAATCGCAATTGAAATTTGAGCTCCATGTTGGATATCTTGGAAGGTATGAATGGGAGTTATTTCAAAATTGGCACACGTACAGATAATAATATTGCAGTTTAATTTCCAGGAGGCCATACATCGCTGTGTTGCCAAAATGATTATAAGCCTGCTGATTGGTCCAATTTTTAAATTCACATAACTTCTACACTATCAATTGGAATTCAACCAAATTTCGTATGTTGTATGCATACATAACCAGATATGACTGAGCGTATTCTTAAGACCCACCAAGGCTGCCAACTGTTAATAAATGCTCCTAATTTATTTTATCCAAATACCAATATATCAGAATGTATGCAAGCCAATAGCTCTAAACTTTGAACACGTATAGTACCTGGCATTCTAGATGCATTTGGACTAACTAATATACGTCAGTGCTGCCAACATGATTCTAAGCCTGCTGATAGGTCCAATTTTAAAATGCATGTAACTTCTATACTAACTAATGGATTTCATTCAAAATTGGCACAACAATAGATCATTTTATTTCAGATTATTTCTGACCAATACATGCATGACATTGTTGCCAACATGATTTTACTCACGCTGTTACATCCAATGTTTAACTGCATGTAACGTCCATGCTATTCATTGGACTTCAACCAAATTTTGTATTCTGTACCTTAAGAGATGGAACTAAGAATATATTCAGTCATCAGGGCTGCCAACTGTAGTGCTCTATTAGGCTACATTATGCAAGGTATACAGTATTTCGAAATAATTAGAAATTTCGATATTAGCAACTTAATTTCATTATTCTAGATAGGTTCATATACTGTTGAATAATCATTGGCATGAAAAGTAGGCTCTTTAGTTCGTCACGGAACTTCTTGTTTTAAATCAGAATTGGACAGCACTGAAAAATGGCTTCTATCACTACAATATATCTTTGTGATATAAGAACTTTCACTAATTTGAGATATGCTATTCTGAGTTTGAAGAACAATAATGTCAGTTCTTTTAAATGTAACTGGGAAACTATTTCGGGATCTGCACGTAAATGCTTAATAAGTATTTCCAAACACAATTTAAGTCATGTGATCTGTTTCATACACAGCACCGATCGCGCCCAGCGCATACCGCGCTCAACGGAGGGTTGATGATGCGTAACCAACACCATCTGAAGATAGTTTTCACAGAAAACACTCTCATAATGTTATCTTCAAGCATAAACTCTGAACTGGAATATTGCAAATCTTCCCCGCAGCATTAAATAAGATATAATTATTGCCTCACAAAACACATAAATCGGGCATAAAACGATAAGTTTGCTACATGTAGCTTCACGGGTGAGGAGGAAGCGGTTGACATTCAGAGTTTTGGATTAGTCAACAAACGACAGCTATAGGTCTGAAAGCAAATACCCTCGATACAGGAACACATTAGGGGAGGTTCTAAGTATTGGATTTCCTCATATCACAGATAATATCTGAACTTTGCTACAAGAGGGTCTTCTACAACTCTGAAACAGAAACCATCACACCATCACAAGTAGATTTTAAGTGTTAACGTCATTTCCTCGTTAACATTCATATTGGATATCATTAATCGAGCACCACATTTCTCTTATATACTGTTCTTCCATAAGTGACAACTCTGAAATAGAATGGATAGTTTTTGGGCAGCTCAATAAAAACTGAATATCAATATAAACTTTGGACATGCAATAACAAAATAAATATGAATGACAGATATACACGTAATAAGATGATGTACAATTTTGCCAACAAACCTTATTCACATACATTATTTTAGTTTGAATCCATAAAACAAAAGAATGCTTTTCCTTATTATGTTGTCCACTTACTCATTTAGATGATGTCCACTTGCATCACTCTCTTCATTTTGGGTTTCTTCTTTTACATCCTAGCGACAAGAATGAATCATTAATTTCTTTGATATCGTCTTGTGCTTCTACTAATAAATAACCAATAATGTAACTTAACAGAACAGCTCACTAAATGTAAGGTAATATCATCTGTAAAACGAAGTGAGGATACCTTCGTATGCTCCATTATATTTCACTGGATTATACAAGTCAGCCTTCCTTCTGAAACTTATGAAGGGCATCAGTCCTCATTCGTTAATTAAACCTAACTGTGATAGAAAATGGGGAGAACAGTGCTTTAAAGAAACTAACAGACTTACGGATTGGAGGAAGAACACTTAATTCGACATTTTCCAGCAGCTAGACTGTATGGGCTTTTTACCGAACTGCTTCATTTCAATCACATATCATTAACAACTGTCTCCCATAAGTCCAACCCCTCGTCCACGTCGTGGGAGACGGGCAACGGCACAAAGTAGGGGATTGCCTGTAGGGGCGAAGTACAGTGGGGACTTCGTGTGCCCCGGGACCGTTACGGTAGCTGTGAAGGTCCTACAGGAACCTTGAAAAGTGACGGCTAACGGGGCTCTGGTGAAGCTACGATAAGCTCAGCAAGCCAGTAGTGGATAAGACTTTTGCTTTCAAGAAAGGAACAGGCCTCTGACAGGATGGATATAATGGACTACGACCTAGCTGTGCTCATGGACTAAGATTTTGAACTTAAAACAGAAGAACGCTGACGGGGAAGGAGGAGGAGATAGTGGATATGATGGAAAGAAGGAAGTTGGATGTATTGGGATTGGCAGAAACAAAGTGGAAAGTGGAAGGAAGGAGAGAACTGAGAAAGGGCTATAGACTGTACTGGAGTGGGAATGAAGAGGGAAAGAGGAAAGGAGTGGGAGTAGTAGTACGAGATGGTTTAAAAGAAGAAGTGAAGAGATTAAGTGATAGGATGATGAAAGGGAAAGTAGCACTGAGGGGAGGGACCGTAGAAATAGTGCAAGTGTATGCTCCACAAGTAGGGTGCGCCTCAGAAGAGAAGGAGGAGTTTGAAGAGGAATTGCAGAAGCAGCTGGTAGGAAGAAATATGATTGTTATGGGGGATCTGAATGCCCATGTAGGAAGAGAAAGACAAGGGTATGAGAGTGTGCTTGGGACAGAGGGTTGGGGCGGAAGAAATGAGGAAGGAAAGAGACTGTTGGACTTCTGTCAAAGGAACAGCCCGCTAGTTGGGAACTACTGGTTCAAGAAAAGAGAGAGCCACACAATCACATGGCACAGTGATGACTTGACCAGGAAGTCGGTGGTCGACAATATACTGTATGTGAAAGAATTAAATAAGAACATCACGGACATCGAGGTTATACCATCGGAGAACCTGGATAGCGACCATCGATTGCTGGTAATGAACCTGAGAGGGACTAAGGAGAAGAAAGGGACTGAGAACCAGGAAAAACGTATAAGGATATGGAAACTGAAAGAAGGAGATAGAAGGGTCGAGTACCTCAAAATGGCGAAGGAAGGGATTTCAACAGATGAAGAAAGAGGGGTGGGAGAGGAAGCAGAAGCAGTATGTGGGAGGACAAGTAGTAAGAAGAGGTGGAGGGAAACACCATAGTGGATTGAGAAGACAAAAGATATAGTAAGGGAAAAGAATAGAGCCTTTAGGAGGTGGTATCAAAATAGGACGGTAGAGACAAGGTAAGAGTACCAGGAAAGAAAGAAGGAGGCAAAGAGAGTAGTGGCTGAGGAGAGAAGAAAGTGGACGGAAGAGTAAACAAAGATGATGAAGGAGGATAGTGAAGGTACAAAAAGGTCCTGTATGGGATGGTAAAAATAAGAGGCGGAAGGATCCTACGGATTATGTCAGAATGGTGAACAAAAGGGGACAAGAGATTGAAAATAGGGAAGAACTGAAGAAAATGTGGAAAGAATATTTTGAATAACTCCTGAACCCACGGCGAGGAGGAAGAAATCGGGGAAGAGGTAGATGAACTGCAAACAGAAAAGGACTTAACATGGAAAGAACTGGAAGATGAAAGGAGGGAAGGTACCGGGGGTGGATGAGTTGAGTGTGGAGATGGTGAGAGCAGCAGGAGAGTTGGGGATACAATGGTTGTACCGAGTGATTAGGACAGCATGGAAGGAAAGGAAGACCCCAAGAGGACTGGAAAAAGGGAATAATTGTCCCGATCTTCAAGAAAGGTAGTAGAACAGAATGCAGAAACTAATGGCGAATAACACTGATGAGTCATTGTGCAAAGATGTTTGGGAAAGTTTTGGAAAGGAGAATTAGGACAAGGAAAGAAGGAGGGATGAGGGAAGAACAACATGGCTTCAGAGCAGGAAGGTCCACAGTGGATTTGATTTTTCCTGTAAGGCAGTTACAAGAACAGCACTATGAGTATGGAACAGATCTACTGATGGTCTTCCTGGACATTGAGAAAGCATATGACAGTGTATGTAGAAACAAAGTATGGAAGTCCCTGGAGGATAGAGGAATAGAAAATGGACTATAAGGAGGATAAAGGAGATGTACAAGGGAAGCGTGAGCGGTGTGAAAGTGGGAGAAGAGAGAGATCGGACTAGTTGGAACAGAGAAACGGCCTGAAACAAGGAAGTGCACTGTCACCGTTACTTTTCATTGTGGTGATGGATGACATAATGACCCGAGTGGCACAGGTAATTGGGGAAGGAAAGATGAAAGCAATGGTGTTTGCAGATGATTTGATAATTTGGGGAAACAAGGAGGAGGAGATACAGGAACAGTTGGACGTGTGGGAAGGAATAATACAAGGATATGAGATGAAATTTAGCATAAATAAGAGTGAGATGGTGATCACAACAAGGAAGAAGGAAAGAACCACAACGGGAATAACAATAGGTGGCGAACAGCTGAAGAAAGTGTAGAGTTTCAAGTATCTGGGAAGCCTGATACAAGATAATGGAAGAAACGATAGAGAAATAAATGAGCGGGGGAGACCGGCAGAAGCATTCCGGAGGAGTGTGAGAAGCATGTTATGGAGGAAGGATGTCCCTCAGAACAGCAAAACGATCATATATCGGACGTACTATGTCCCTATCCTGACGTATACCTCGGAGACCTGGGTTATGAAAGGAAGGGAGAAGAGCAAAATACAGGCCAGTGAGATGAGGTTCTTGAGAAGCAGTATTGGAGCTACAGAGACGGACAGAATAAGAAATGAGAGGACCAGAGAATTAATGAAGGAGAAACCATTACAGGATGGAATAGAGAAATCTAGACTTAGATGGTATGGACATGTAAAACGAATGGAGGAGAAGATGATACCCAGGAGGATACACGAGACGAAGTGAGAAGGAAAGAGACCGAGAGGGAGACCGAGAGACAGGTGGCTGAAGGGGGAGGGGGGAAGAAAGCGTGAAGAAGAGAGGAGAAGACTGGACAAGGGTGGAGGCTGAGAGATGGTGGGAAGACAGAAGACGTTGCAGAGGCTTGTGTTCCAAACAGACCCGGCCAGTGGCTGGAAACTGTGCAAGATGATGATGATCATCATCATTAACAAGTGTCTTTGCCCTCCATGCTAAATGAACGTACAAATTATTCATACAGTATATGCCAAAGTTCTACAATAACTTTTTCATAAAACACTGCACATTTTTGAAGAGAACAATTCAGATGCGGTTCATGAGGAGAATAGATGAATACACACTATGGGATAGGAAATGATCTGAGGTTATCCTTAAGGAATTAAATGCAAAACCAATTATCAAGCCAGTACAGAACTACACATTAGCTTGGAAGGACCATGTACTATGTATGAAGACCGGTCAGATCACCAGACGAATCCTCAAATACCAACCTAGAGGCAGAAGGGACGTACAGTAGATCAACATACGAAGAGATGGATCGAGACTGTAACAGGCCACCAGGCCAACAATTGATAGGAAGAAGAAGAAATACTATTACATTCTCAAAACAAATAGAGTAGGCCACTTTTGTGCCTCTGTAAAAGAATCAAATGTAGACTATGTAACATAAATATTGCTACCCACTGCAAGCAGTAGGTCTATTGTATTCACATTATACATCAACAGTAATTGATGTGAGTGGGATAGAGAGAAATAGGATCATTTTCTGAAAATCAGCACCTTTCCATTTGTCAGAGTTGTCAACGAAGGTGAAATTGAATTCCATAAGGCAACCTGAATGAATGTGTTCTCTCCTTAAGGCTGGACTGGGCGGTGTTCGAACCTGCTGGTTGGAATTAATTGTTTCTGTCGGCAATCATATCCAGGCACCTGGAACTGCCATATCACCGACTCATTCATGCACGTCGTTAAAATTATAGTTCTGATAACAATCAAGAGCATAATGTTATGGTAGTTGAAGTCCTAGTTTCAAAACTAGAAAAAAAAAAAAAGTACATGAGCCAGTTGTCCATTCTTTCAGCAGCATTGACCGTATAGGTTACAATAAAAACACTGCTTGGAGCGTTCACTATTATTCTAAATAGCTCCACCCAGCTCATTCAAAGAAACGATTATCGAGTCTATTTCAATGCTCTTATGAATGTAGTCATATACGGTATAAAAAGCCTCTATTAATAATAGTTTTAACCTACTTGCAGTGATTTAGACAGCCAAGCTTGGAACTTGCCAATCGAATCTTAGATTTATACCTAAGAGCTCAGCTCATTTTAAATATTAAAAAAACTTAAAGCGCCAGGTCATGTGGCCAGTCTATTTCTTCCATCCGATGACAAGTGAGTTTCAACTCCCCCGTCTTCTGTCCTTGTTACAGATCGCCATGGATTCTCATTTTAAATTGCAGGCAAATGCTGGGGGTGGTACTTCTTAATAGGCCACACTTCATTCTGATGAAACAGTAGATAGAGGTAACATAGTGGGTTTAATCTTAAAACATAAAAAGAAACATCACACATACTGGATCAAAGAGGACAAAGAGCAAAGATATCAACAAAATCGGAACATTTTAACGCTTGCTATGAGCGTCACTTCGGCACATGGTATTAAATAAAACCACCAATAGTCGGTATATTATTATAAAATATTGTAGTTCCGACCACAGTGTGATCATCATCAGCAATGTTAACAAGTTGTTGGAAGAAGTCTATTGAAGAATAAAATTGCAAGTAATTGAATCTATAAAACTCAGCAATTCTTCTAGGTTTGTGCCGTGTCTTGTGTGGGGTTTCGCCTAGGACACCAAGCTGGCTCATCGACGGGCTCTTGGTGTCCCCGCCCGGACCCCCACAGGAGTGACGAACTGCGCGCCACCTCCCTTTATATTAGGTGCAACTGTACCACTTGACTGCGAGAACTAAAAGCTCAAGCAGCCTTAACCTACCGCCGATGAGCCAGCTTGGTGTCCTACGCAAAACCCCACACAAGACACGGCACAAACCTAGAAGAATTGCTGAGTTTTAATTCACCGGCCGTGAAAGCCAATACATCATCTAATTGAATCTATGTTGTAATTATGAGATGCTCTTCAAAAAGACACCAATACAATCAAAATCAGAAATGTTAAAAATTATCTACCAACAACAAATATAACCAACAAGTATAAATTATCTTGTAAATAAAAGTGCTGTGTTGCTCTCAAGATTTAAAAAAGAGAATTTGTAATTATTAAAACTAAAAGGAGTATTAACTTCAAGTTAAAAACGAATATAAAGTTCTTCTAATAATTGCGCTTCTTGAGATCTTCTGTGTGTTGAATATATTATTATATGTTTTGGTTATACAACATTGTAACTTATCTGATTTCGTATTGGAACATTTTAAGAGCATCTCAAAATTACAACATAAATCATATGTTTCTTAGGAGATAATTTATATATTTGGTTGATAATTCATTTATGAAGTCGGCAGTGGATCCATGTACTGCACACCATTATTGCAACGCCTATAGAAAAATAATCTTCCAACATTAAAAAGCCAGAGTACATTTAAGGTTGTACATATGCAGTAGCCATATGTTTTCCAGGTACGTTTTTCAAGTGTACTGTGTGTAGTGTAGATTGGGCATTCAAATGATATTACAATACAGTACATTTCAAGAAGCTCACCCAATGCGTAAGTAGTAGAAGAACATTCATATTTGGTTTTAGCTTGTAATTAATATCCCTTACTTTTAAAAAGGACTAATTTATTTCTAATATTGAGAATAACACAGCACTTTTATTTAGAAGGTACTTTATACTTTTTGGTGAAATAACATCGTAACAGATCTGTTTTCCATACAATTGGACATTTTCAGAGCATCTCTAGATTGAAAGATAGTTTCAATTACTCGCAAGTTTATTTTTTACTAGTCATCTTTCGACAACTTGTTAGTTTGCTGATGACGGCCTCACTGTGGTTGAAACTAGTCTTAGTACATTAAATAACTAAAAATAACAAATTTATTGACAATTAGCGGTTTTATTTAATACAAATTATATTTTATTAAATGTTGTTAATAAGGACCATTTGCTTCAGATATGGTTAACTACATATCTATACATTTTTAATATTCTCTCATAAATTTCTCTATAGAGCTGGCGCGCTGGCATCCGGTTGTAAAATCTGTTGCCCCATAGGGACTCTTATCTACTCCTCCCCAACCCTCCAGAAACAGGAAAATAATGAGGGTAGAAATTCATACACACACAGCTTATTTTACTATAAGAAATGAGAAAAATCTGCCCTAATAATCACATTCAAACGAAAGTAAAGCTGATACATATGTCCGTTACATGATGTTTTAACAAATTTTGACAAAATGATCCGGCTATCACAAAAACAAATTGCCAGTGTTTCCCTCCAGTGTACCATTGGGATCGTTAGTTGGTATGGTACACCTCACCAAGCTGCGTGCCTAGTACATACCGAGAAGGCCACTGCAAAGCACAAAATACTTGTAGTATTGACGCCACGAGCAATGCCAATGTACTACGATAGTCAAACTCCCTTTCACAAAACAATATATCCTTAGCTTTGTATCTGTATTGAGATCCAATGATAAAATGGTCCAGCTAGCTCAAAAAACAATTGCCAGCGTTTCGCCCCAGTGTACCATCGGGCTCGTCAGTTGGTATGGTACACCAACTTAATTACAAGATGAACTTTTCACATAATTATGAGAATTAAGATCGAGTTATGAACGCCAGCCGTGAGCGCCCAAGCTGTTATATAAGGTCTGTCATACAATAACTCAGTGAATAGAGCAACGGCAAATATAGGTCCTGTGCTTGAGTCTAGCACTAGTCGGACAATATAATGCTTTATCATCCAACTAGACGTCTTCTGCTTTCTAGTCCATACACATCCTTACAGCAGACAGCTCGTATTTGGCATCAGCATGGTCTGAATACACAATTTCGTAATCCCTCAATATCATTTGCCAGAAAACGATGGCGATCAGGTCATGTCCTTTATAAGATGCAACAAATAGTAACCCAATAAGATGCTTACCTCTTTCAAATCTCCACCACTTACTAAAGATGGTACTTCTGTTTTGTATGGAACAATCTCTGGTATGGAGAATTCTTCGATCTTAATATCCTCAGTGAGATCAGTGTCATCCTGCAGACAATTACTCGTGTCAGAAACGCGTTTCTTTACATAAGTGGAATTAAATCTTACACAGGTTTCAATTACTTTGAATACCTTCCAAATTCAATGCGTAATACAAGAACTAGGTAAGATAGTTTATAGCGAATGGTAGCTAGCTTGGTTTTTTAATTATTTAAATGTTGGAAATTGTACCACCAAAATTATTTTGTCTATGTGCGTGATAGGAGCATTGGGATTAAATATTCTGAGCAAATAACTTGCATAGGGATTCGTTTTTTGCAATTTCAAGGCTTGCATTTTCTGCGAGTTCGTATAATTTGAGTGGACGTTACGACAATACTGTAGGATAAAATTTCTTTGAGAAGTATAATTCTTAGATTTTTAGATTTAAAATTGAATGGCTCTTCAATTATGATCAGGGTCATACTCTCCTATTAAACGAAAATAAAACATACTTTCAGGGTACCGAAAACTGTTATGGAAACTCAAAAATGGTATCAATCCGTTATATAACAGTATTAATGTCATTATACTTAGTAATCTCATGTAAATTTCTTTCAGGATTAGTGATACACCCGTTACAATTAGCTACAATCAAGTTGCCCGACTGAGAAACATTACACGTCAATTGAGCATCACCCTTCAATAAAATTTCTAGACAAGGAATGGAGAAACCCAGGTAAGGTAACAAGACCATTCATTGTGTCAGGGGAATTAGGGATAGGAAAGCGAAAGAAGAGAAAAAATACCAAGATGTTTAGACACTGGAAATGGTGAGTCATAAAGTGAGTTGAAAGCAGGAACCAACTTAAATGTTTTCATTAGTTTCCAGACACATGTTGTGGGCACTGATGTGAGCCATAATCCGTCAATAACAATTTCTCTGCCGTCTAGGTAGGCTCTATTTTTGCCGAAAGCACAAAACACAGCCAATGTCCGCCCTCTGTTGTATCATTCCTTTGGACTAGGGATGTTTCCTGCTACCATACTCGGCTATATCTCTAACACTCCTTCATTTGGAACAGAATTACTCCATTTCACAGCCGGTAGATAGCAGATGTTACACGGGATCGTGATACTACATTGTATCTGCCAGGCTGATCGAAATGCTCTAATCCATATGCATTCTACAACGGTCCTTGCGAAGGTGATGTTCTTCTCGAGATTAAGAAGACAATAAAATCAACCTTTATTTTTTCAGGGTAATAAAGAGATTATCAATAATTGACACCTTTCCTCCCTGCTCCAATATTACCTAATAGAATGAAATAGGGTTGCCTCCGTAGCATGATTAGCTGCCGCCCCGAAGGTCCTGAGATCGATTCCCGGCTCTGCCACGAAATTTGAAAAAAGGTACGAGGAATGGAACGGGGTCTACTCAGCCTCAGGTGGCCCAAATGAGTAGAGGGGGTTCGATTCCCACCTCAGCCATCCTCGAAGTGGTTTTCCGAGGTTTTCAACTTCGTCTTCGGACAAATGCCGGGATGGCACTGTACCGTTATTTTTGGTTCGAAATACGATACATTTTCGCTCATGATGCCACTACTACAAAACCGCCCGTGACCCAGTTATGAGTACGTCACTGACAGGTGTAGCGCATATGTGTACTTCCGCCCGAGCAAGCCCGATTCTTCGCGGCCGTCCCCGAGCTCAAGTTTCCACATTATGACGCGTGGAGCGTTCGGTGGATATTGAATTGTCATTCGAGCGGACAGATTGAGAATTATAAATCCTTATTAAATGTAATTAAGACATATTTATGCTGTCCAGTATGCATTGGAGTTCATGATTATCTAGCGGGAAGATATTGCAAACTATTTTCCATGGAAATATCCTCTGCAGTAGTAATGAAGTGTATAAATCTATGTCATCGTGTCAAAGATCGATATGTATCGCGCCCAGGAGATGGGGAAGCGATGTCTTCCTGTGATACGCAGCAGAGCAGAGAGAATCAGTTCTTGTAATAGCTTCGCCAAGCTAAAATCAATAACGGGTTTAATCGAGTGTATACAGGAATGCCGTATTCGATTAGAATACCGAGATATTCAGTCCAGTGACGAAGGGACTTTGAAATACAACCATGCCGAGCATTATATTCAGGCAATGCAACGTGATAGAACTCTGTCTCATTTCGCGTTGATACATAACAGAACTTTATTCTGAAGCCACTGTATTAAGACTTGGTGCTTATGTTTTTACGTTCACCAATAATACTGCAAGTATTTTATATTTACCGCAGTTCTCCAATACGAACTTTTCCAGTGGGAATTACTCAATATGTAAGTCGTAATGAAAACCAAGGCGTTGGAAGGAATATTAAACATGAACATTGACATTTCAGCCATGAGAGGCTAAGTATAAAACGTGGACATTGCTCGCCAAGCAATGCAATGAACACTACAAGTAATCACAATGTCGTCTACAGGCTTTAGTGTATACGTGACGCGGTTTACATGCATGTGGGGAATGAACTTTCGAAGCCATGCATCCGCAGTCGATATTAACATCAGCCATGTTCTCACCCGGGTGTGGCGTTATTGTGACTATGAACATAAGTTCTATCGGGCGTTTGTCGGTGGAGGAGAGCGGCCATTTCTCTACGAGAGAGCGTTTCTATTACCAGCTGTGAGCCAGGGGGAAGAAGTGATGGTGGTCCCTAGTTGAAATGCCGGAGACGTGGAGGAACTGCTGTATGTAATGGAATTAGTTGGTAAGGCATATCTATGCTCTAATTCGACTTCAAGATGCTTCAACAAGGTAGAAGAAAGAATACTTATGCAGTGTAGCAAAGTAGCGACATTTAAGGGTGACTAATAATTGCCATATTTTATGTTTTCTGTAGTTAAATTGAAGTGAGGTTTAGGCTTGATCTTTCTTTCGTGTCTGAACTCATTCTCAATAGGGTTTGGGCTTGAATAACGAGTTCACCCTTTTTCTAAATTTTGATAATTGATATTATTTCAGCTTTTATATATCTTACTTAAATTCAGTAACTTTTATGATCTTCTTAATTGTAGAGAAGAGTACATTCTTAGGAAGAAGACTAACATTTTCCTTAGTGAAATTGAATTAATTTTTTGTAATAGATATTTTTGATACTTATAAATACTTCGATATTTTTAATCAAGCGTAGACTTGAGATTAACCGTCGCACTATATTTCGTGTTTGACAGTTGCAGCCTCAAAACATTGAAGATGCACTTAGCATATTTGATAGTAATTTTGTAGGATTTATAGAATGTGAAGTTTGATCATTCTATTGAAGTAGGGAATTTTTCTCTTGGGAGGATCGTTAATCGTTCTGGTTCCTAATGAATCAAGAGTCGCTAACTTGAGTCGTTGCTAGATTCATGGTGTAGGACCAGTTCGGTCACCGTGAATTCACAATAAGGGAATATTTCTAATTTTGACTGATAGATTTCGACTTCTAGTTTTATTACCACGTGTACTTTGGTACATCTAGATCATTGTTAAATTTAATAAGGATTGATATCCTTGATTCTTGATTCAATCTTATGAGTTTTCTGAATGGATTATATTAACATGTGAATTTATTGACGAACATTAACTCTTTTTGATACCGATCCCAGGGTTTAATTTTAAGAGGAGGCGTATACGTACGTGACTTCGAGCATAATTCTGTGAGGCAAGAATGTTGTAGTCCAGTGGAACATATTGGCAATCCACATATGAATTGATTGTAATGCATTGAAGTTCTACAACGATATATTTCGATAAACACAACTGAATACAACTAGATACTAGTAAATGAATTTAATAATCACCAGGAGGGTGATATAGGGGTAATAAACGTCTGTGAGCGTAAATTAAAATATATGGAAGTACTCAGTGAAGTACATGAAATTTTGTTATGCCAATGTGAGCAAAATATATAAAACAGGTTATTAGAAAAATTCTTGAAGTTGGTAGTATTAGCCACAGTTATTAAGCAATCGTCGATGATATGTATGACTATATTATTATTACAGTATCTCAGTTGAATTATGCCAGATTGGAGCTGTTCAGGGAGGAACAAAGTTCTCAATGCATTCATTACTATTGATTAGTTGTTGAATTGGTAATTTCTGTAATGGATAAATATTAGCAAAGCCTCAGAATTTTCTGTTATATTCCCCATCTAATTATTCCTGCGATGGAGTCAAATTAAGAGCATTTAAAGAAGAATAAACGGTAATAATTGATTTAATATATAAAATTCAGAATGATTTTAGGAATAATGGTAATACTGAGTAAATATTGAAATTATTAGAATTTTGGATAAACAATTATACGTCTTCTCAGCTTAATTGCTTGGTTGACGAACCAGATAATACTTGATTTGCTAAAGCAATTACGAATTACGACAAAGCGCACATGGAGGGTGCAGAAATACTTAATCAGTGGCCTCTACACTTGAGAGTTTCCTAATTTGTGGTATATATGTATACAATAGTAACATTCATCTGCGTAATAATTATTTTAATCTTGGAAAGACCATGACGGTGATCCTTTAGGGTTATACTTTTGATGTTGTTGGATCACCAGTTGCAAATAATTACGAGTATATATTGTTGTCAGAATAGGTTTTAATGCAGTCCAGTCCATGGGGTCTTATTGCTGCATTATGTTGCATATTTATTTCAAATGCTCTTCAATGAGGATAATTTTGTGTCCATTCACGGACGTCATCAACTGACTTCTAGACAGGTTATTTTTTGAATAAATTTGTTATATTCTTTTAATCGTGCGGTGTGATGATTTATAGAGTTATTAAGAGGTCGCATTAAGATGGCCATAGCTAGGCATTTCTAGAGATCCCTACACTCCTGAGATGATGATTTTTCATGATTCTCGTGTCTTTGAGCAGTTTCCTGTGATGCTTTGGTTTTGCTTAATGCCACCTCTGTTAGGAATTACTTGTACCCTATAACTCCCTTCACTTGTTGGTAGGATCTGGAGTTTTCCTAGCCGGGGATTTTCAGATTCTACGATCCAGCTACCATCGATGGATTCCAACAGGTAAAGGGTAGGTTTTTTTGATACAGTACTGAACTCGAATTTTAAGATGCTCAGGATGATAATGACATTTTGGTTGCTTTGCTAAATTTTGATAAAGATTACAGCATTTAGAAGTACTGCACAATAACAGATTTTGATGAAGGAACAATGGCTTCAGATTGCAGCTACGAGAGGAAAACGGCTACCCCAAGCCAATATTTAACCTTGCCACGTGCCGTATATATGCTAGAAATGGCATAGCAACATAGTTGAGTAGAGATGATTCTGATTGGTCAATCAATGTTATCTAATCGCGATGGAAGAAGGGATTTTACCACCCGTAATGAAGAGCTTGAGCTGAGAATTATGCTGATACTTTGTTAGGAAGAGAGAAAATTTAGATCTATATTTTTGGAGAAACGTCTAAATAATCAAGGATCATGATTAATACCATTGGAAGGAAGTTTGGAGACCTTGTATGAAGATATAGGTGAATATTCAATCCCGCTAATTGGCGCGGTTTTTTCATGAGGCGCCATGCCATTAGTTTCGACGTGAAGACGACGCGACTGATCTGATTGTCTTTGTGCGGAGAGCGATCGAGTGAGTAGGACTTGTGCCACGTGGGGTCCCAAGAATCCCAGAAATTAGCCGAGTGCGAGCGATCCGTATCACCTACCGTGAGGGAGCCGGTAACTCAGGTCAGCCACAATGCCGTGTTCGGTGAATGAAAGAACAGTTTAGAAAAGTGCTTGAATATCAGATTCTGTGTTAATAAACATTACGAAAGTACATTAATACTATTGAGCAACATTATGTACACGTTCTGTATGAATATTTCAGTTGAACTCCGAAGATTTATAGGTATTTTGATAGAGAAAGCCAGTGGCGACAAAAGTGCTTATCTGAGAGGCTAGCAAGACATTTCGTGCGCGATTCCTTGTGAAGAAAGCGAGCTATGGACTAGTAGTCAACGAGAGTGAGTGGCGCACTTGAGTGCTACATGCGCACACAGATACCATTTGCCGTGGACATAGACAATTATACTATTCGATATAAAAATATTTCAACGATGTTATATTCTCAAAAGTTGAGAGGAATGTGTATCTACGTGATCGTGATGTACTTTCAAACCACATATGCGCTAGGAATGTGAAGTATACTGACGAACTGGAATATCAAGCAACCTATACTTGTCCTATCACAATGAAGAGTAGTTATCGCAACTACATATTCTTTGTCTACATTACGGAAATACGCAGTCATGTCGTCTGGACAATCTACAAGATCCGAAGAGAAACAGGGTGCCTCGCTTCAATGCTTGAAGATTGGAACAGCCCCGCTGAGGAAGTAGATGTTAGAATCCGAGATCAGACGACGCAGTCCGATACTGGATACCCGTGTTCGAGACGTGACAATGCAGTTCTCCAGGAGAAAGAAGATGAGCTATGCAGAGTGTGGGATACTGTTCCCTACGGTATTTTCCACCACACTTATTCTACAAGAGTCATCACAAGGTAGAGAGTGCTCTTCGTTCGTAGACGTTGGTTGTTGTTTGCTGCATCTAGAATATTATGGAGCATTTTTACCATTTCAACAATTTTATTAATTTTATTCTGCAGTGAATTTGTATTATGGAACTTAAGTATATGTTTTCATCATGGATATTTATTTATACATTTCATCGTTTGAAGATTTTAATCCACGATTTGGAGATTATTGCATTTTTCATTTCGACATTCAAAATTTAACGAATTCAATATCGTTTTCTTAAATTTCATGGATTTATTTCGGATTTGATAATTAATTGAGAATGTTATTGTAAGAAGAAAATTTAGATTAGGGGGAGATTCTTCGTAGATGAAACAGTTTGTTGACGTTTCATTGTATTTTATCGTCGATCTTTGAAGAATATCTACGCATTATTAAAGTATAGTTATACGTGGTATGACTCAAATGAAACTTGATGCTACATTAAATATGAAATCCATTCGGACTATCGAACTTTGGTCATTAATGAAATATTTTATTAGACATTTGGCATTGTTCATATTTATTTATGATAATTTATCAACATAAGTAATGATTTAAAATAGAAGTATTTATTCTACTATTCCGTGACATATCAACATTATTGAGTATTGTATTAAAATATATTGCAACATTTTAATAAATAGTTGCTGACTTTATATTGCATTATAGCAATAAACTGATAACGACAAGAGAGGTGTAATGAAACTATGGTATTGTTAAATATTAACAACCATGATTTTAAATCGGATTAACTAGTTAAGTAAACCAATATGTGATCGCTGTTAATGGAAGTCTATACAGTGAATTATCTTAACAACGTGAGTTTTTATACACTGTCAATATCGAGTAAAGCATTTATTGTAATTGAGAACTTATGTAACAGTTCCAAGGATGAGTAGTAACAAACAATACGTTTCTATATTACGAAGTGAAGGATTATTGATGCTATATGGTGTGATAGCAAGTTTTATGAAGCTCGAATACGCATTTTACACGTGTTATTGAGAAACTAGTCGTATGTGGAGTGTAAGGGTGAAGATAATAGAGCATTGATGTTAAGAGAAGATTATTATACGTATTGTGAACGTATAACTGGAACGTATAATGAATTTTAAAGCAGTGTGGATGTAAGAAAGATCATTGAGGTATAACATCATTTTAATCCACATACAGTTGAATTGACAAAGGTCAATTGGCGTAAAATACTTATGAAAGGATTAAAAGATAACTGGTTTGTTAGTTCATATTGTAACTACTATCAAGGATAAAGAATATTATCATATGAGCTAAACTTAATTGATGGCCATACAAGCATGAATTTGACATGAAACCCTATGAATATAATGGTGGTAATTTTACATAAACAAATGAAAGTTGACGCTAAGTAATAAAATAAAACAATGTGATGGATGAATATAAGAGGAAGGTATGTAAATAGATAACTACAGTGTAAATAAGTGAAGTGGTGATGTTGTAAATAAAAGTAAACAATGCTCATACTAAAAGTAATCAATACTTGCAACAATTAATAGGTGTACAATTTAAATTAAGGTAAACAATGCTTAAGAATAAATAAAAGGATGATAAAGTTAATTAAACAATTAAACATATAAACAGCTGATAGAACTTAATAAATAATAATAATAATAATTATTATTATTATTATATTGTTTCATTATATGCTTAATTAAATATTTATAATAATAAATATTGATTTACATTAATAAATAACTAGTGACTTGTTTAATATTAATTGATATTAATATTCATAGTTATTTTAAATTTTATTAATGATTTTCATAATTATTTAAAATAACTAGAGGGATTTCTTGTTACAATTAAACATTTATTTAGATATTTGAAGTGCATTTAAACAATTCAATAATAATTTGGGGATGGATGTTCGAGGAACATGACGATGTTCTTTGTTTACATCAAGGATGTTTAACGATAGAGATAGGTGGTTTTACGACAGATCAACCTTTAACAAATTGTATAAATATTGTGAATTGCTGAAGAATGAGAAATAGGAGGGAGTATTATCGGAAGATTTATATCAAATTAACAGAGGAATTATTTTAAAATTTGTATCTTCGGAATGAAAGTAAAGTTAAGAGAGATGTCAGGAACAGCTGATTGCTTGAACAGTAATAGTCAATTTCAGCAATAATATACTACGAGAATAATTATTCAGAGGTCATGTATAGAGTAACAGAGGAGTATGTTAAACAATTTTTATTTTGGAATTATTATTTTAAATTTTAACTGAATTATATTTTTGATCAATATTTACATTTAGGAAGTAGGAGACTTCTAATGTCAGACGGACATTTATAAATATTTCGTTTTACTATTTAACAAGTGTGTTCAGTAATCTTTCTACGGAACTTATTCAAATATTTGATGGTTATTTAATTAAATTTAATTTGTTTGTTTAATTTTGAATAAATTTATTTTCGTTCGTTTCTTTAAACATGACTTGAATGATTTATTTGAGTTATGGAAAGAGATTGTGTTTTGGAGCGGTTTAAGGTTTAGCTGCCATGCCCCGAGAACCGTAAGTTTCTCGTACTCTCCACTTTATTAGTTGGTTTGCCCAGTCTTTATTCTTCAAAACACAATCGTAGGATATATGTATCCCCATATAGCTCTTGTCGGTAGGATTTGCAGGTTTATCTAGTCGGGAACCTCAAGATTCTACAATCAAGCTGATCTTCAGATACGACGAGTGGCTTTTCATGGTTTATTCGGGTATAGTACCTACGGTAAGGCAACGGCCGCCTCCTTCCTACTTCCTTGCCAAACCCTCCCACTCTTCTCATCCCTTCATCGGGCCTCAGTTAGCTTTTCAGGTGAGGCCACCTGGGCGTTGTGCTGGTCACACACCCCAGTTGCATCCCCAACCCATTCTCAAGCTCCGGGACACTGCCCTCAGTGGCGGAAGAGATGGGATCCCTCGTTTAGTCCGTGGGAAAAGCCGATCCTGGAGGGTAAAATGATAGTGAATAGCGAAAAGAATGAAATACTCTTGCTATCAGTTAGGAAACTATTTAATCATGGCCGTCGGTTTGTCAATATGTTGTAGATGATCACTAGCATGAGTTTCCTAGCTCAAGGTTGAAGATACATGCAAACAATGATGGAGAAATCAATATCCAACTTATGTGCACTGGTTCTAAATTATAAGAATCAATTTAACACTGTGACAGATTTAGCGAGAGAACAAACATATTACATAGGCTTTTTTTACAAAGATAAAATTGAGCACATTAATATTATAAAATGTATAAGAGAAATGGAAAGAGGAGTGGGCCGACCTTACAGTCTCCAGCCGTAAGCTCATGAATGTGTACAGCCTTTGCAAGGAAACATCATCATTGTCAATCTTATGATTTTGCTGGAAGTATGCACTAATGTTGGACATACCTCAAAGAGAAGTTGGTATTTTATCCCCCAAGTCACAAACACCATCCACAGAGAGGATGAAGGGACACAAAACAGACATGGAGCTCCCCATTTGAAAGGGCTTACCACATTCTCATGTCCTCTCCAACCCTTATCTTTGCTGTAACCTTTACCTCAGCAGCCTACGTACATACTTACAGGGCTACAAAACATACCGCGGAAACTGAATGCAGCAATGCACCTGGTATGAGAGAATATGAGAACTTGCCGACACTTCTCTTTCTTACATGGCCATTTAAGCATGCCACATATTACCCTCCGTAGAGATCACAAAAGTGTATTTCGAAATTAACATCACAGATGTATTAAGGATCTACAATATGAGTGCAATGCTTCAACGGGATGGGGAAATTTACATAATTTGTGTTATCCTCTTGTGGGTGTCACCCAGTGAGCACCATTGAATGTGGGCTACACACAACTTATGAAAGGTAGAGGATATCATCAAGTGAAGGAGCAGGTAAATTAGGGTAAATTAACAGGTAGTAAATAAAACAGGCAAGTAAGATGAGAAACTGAATGAACATCTCATACTATCCGGATATGAATTGTGGGCAGAACTGCCCAAGAGGTCCAGAAAAAAGATGGAGAAGAGGAGCACAGCAAAAGTAGGCTGAAGCAATGATGGGCTCTACTCAGACCTGTTGGTTTGAAAAACGTTCCCTCTACTGTAGTTTTGGCACGTTAATGCTCAGATTCTGTGCATTTACATGAGCCATCTAAAATAAGAATATTTACAAATTAATCTAGAATCATGGCACTCCACAAACTTGTCCATTACATCAAGAGTTGACAAACTAACATCCACAGGTTGGTGTTATTGCTTAGCATATCTGCCTGGAAAGAAAGGTATCCCATATGGAATTCCGTTGGTGGCTAGTTTGTCAAGAAGAAGCGGATGAAGAAGCAGCATGTGAAGATAGTTATTAATTTGAAATGTGATTGCGATGGCCATGTTAGAAGCTAAACATTGTTCCTAGCTGATATGAAGCTTGCATTCCCCTGGCAGTCTTCCCTTTGCACCACTAACCTATAAGAAATAGGATAAACAAACAGCAGCGCATTCACTTAGGGCAATCATATCTGAAATGCTTCATATAATTTAGTTTTAACATGCCACCGGATGTAGACTAAACTTCCAAGAGTCCACAGAGTGCACAGAAGACTGAGGCTGCAGTAGGAATACATCATCATGAACTACTGTTAGGAGTTCTTATAGAAAATAAAACTGAGTTATCCAAACTTCCAAATAATATTTAATCTAAAATCATTCGCATTATTATGAGAGAGGTGATGCAGAACCCATATTCATCTGTATTCGCTGTTCCTCTTTAACAGCTATAAGCTACTTTTATCTTAAATATATTACCTGTTGATTATCAGAGGCCAACTGCTCATTTGTTTCCTGGGAAGTAGGACGCATTGTAAAATATAAATATACAATATGAGTATTAAGATACCGTGCGTGTAAAATTTATAGTAAACTTTAACAGATCCTAGCTACCTACCATTTACTATTAAGTCACTGTCATTCACATACCACATAGGAATAGAAATGCAACTTACAATGTTCGGGAATTCATCTGAATTGGACAAGCATTCTGGCTCACGCTTGATGAAAGACAGTTCCTCCATTATGATCACGAAACTAAAAAAGAGAAAGGGCACTCAACAGATGAAGACCGTACATAAGGCAGTACGCCAAATGAAAATGAAAATCCACAGCCTGCTTCCAGTCTCCGACCGGGTCAGGAATGGAATGAATGAAGCCCCCATCTAGCGGCGAGGATATGAATTGAGCCGGCTGCCGAGGCCTGTCGCACTCCTCTGGGGCAATGATTAAATGAATGACAGATGAAATGAAATGGTAGTGGAGAGTGTTGCTGGAATGATATTTGTGACAGGGAAAACCGGAGTATCCGGAGAAAAACCTGTCTGCCTCCGTTTTGTCCAGCACAGATCTCACATGGAGTGACCGGGATTTGAACCACGGACCCAGCGGTGAGAGGCCGGCGTGCTGCCGCCTAAGCCACGGAGGCTAGAGTACGCCAAATAACCATCATAATTAATACACCAAATTAGGTAGCTTTAAACCTCCAACGGAAGGTAATACTCGTTGTACGAATATGACCCTCGAGATGCACAGTAATAAGGAGAGGTTATACTGTATTTGTCAACAACATTAAAACTAATGAATATAACGCTCAACTTGCAACCAATTACTTGAAGTATTAGAATTGAAGTTGAACCCCATGATCGTATTATTCTTTAATAGTTATCGATGCGATTGATTTGACAAAATGAGGACTTAATGGCGAGTGCTTGTAGAGCAGTAAAATAGCACCCTGCATTCCGTTTCTCTAATCCTATGTAGCCTCCAAACACCTGATTTGGAGGAAGGCGGAGTAGATAATAGTATTGCCAGGCAATAAAGTACATAACAAACCTATCCACACGTTTAATTAGGCTATGCGAATGTGAACATAGTTTACTGCAAGAGTATCAAACAGGCATTTATAAACCACTGAAAGCATCCTTCTTGAGCTACAAGGCGCCCAGCTCAAACTAGAACCATTATCGCCTTCTAAAACTATTATGGAGGTAATATGTACTAAAAAGTATTGTCGTCATAAGGCTCTTTCTAGTCTGATGTCCACATTTATTTCCGCTATAAAACACGTAATCATAACCCAAGTTTTGTCATGTCCCTACAGGACATTTTGTTTCCAGTCTTGAAACATGGACAAATTACTTTTTCTTTTTTAATGCAATACCGGTACTAATATCTTGCCAAAATGTATAACAAAGGTACGGTACTAATTTCACTGAGGGAATCGCCATATGGTACACGCCAAATACTGGTACCGATGATACATGAGCGTAAAGACGGTAACTTTTCTTTCCCCCATCATACCCAAGAAACACAAGACATTTGCTTCTGGGTTCCAATTTTCCAGTACGCACCTGTTTTGGAACATGGGCATAAGCATCGCAACCGAATATTTTCATATTCTCATGACATACAGCTTTACCAGTCCACAATTCCTCTGGTATGGCATTATCAACTTTACTATGAGGACTCCTGTTCAAAATATACACTGCCGTATTGGCTGCTTCTGTCCACAGTTTTTCAGAACATCCTGCTGTGAACAACATGCATTTAACACTTTCCATAACGGTACGATTGTGACGTTCAGCTACGCCATTTTGTTCAGCTGTATACCTTACAGTTTTCTGTTGCACAATCAATTTTTCCTTGAAATATTTGTTCAGGTCAGAATTTACAAATTCCTAGCCATTATCAGATCTAAATATCTTTGGTGTCTTACCGGTACCTTTCTGAGTTAAACAACATGAAACAAAATCCTTGACTTTCTCCTTGGTTTCAGATTTTTGTTTCATCTATGCGTAGATATCTATGCATATATATCTCCTTCTGGTTTAAAACAATTGCCAACTTATGAAAGTGAAATACATTTTTGATCACATTGTTGCCAACTTAAATTTACAGTAGAGGTTAAAGTCAGTTGTAAACATAATTAAATTTCAACACTCCTCCTTAATTATTTTACAATAAAGCGATTCAAACAATTTGCTATTGAGGGATATCAGCAAGTTGCTTGGAGCTCTCGACATGTTTGAGAGCAACAGTTTTGCCCACGTGATCCTGGATGAATTTTCGTGGAATATCTACGTGTTTCTTTCCTTTTGTAGTCTTCCCCTCGTGTGCATTGAGCAGCATGTGGACTGCTGACTGGTTGTCAACAAATAGCGTGACTGGTTTGTCTGACTTCAACATTTCGAGTTTCAGTCCAATTCTCTTGATCCAGCTGATGTAATCTATCGATGAGACAGCTGCTCGGTATTCTGCTTCTGTTGTTGACGTAGCAACGAGTCGCTGCTTCTGTGTGTACCAAATGATTGGTCTTCCTCTCAACAGTAGAACACCACTTGTAGAGCGCCTTGTTACGATGTACCCACCGTAGTCTGAATCTGTATATGCCACAAGTTTGTCGTCTCCATTGAAGAAAATTCCATAGTCTGGAGTTCCCTTCAAATACTGAAATACCTTCTTCACCATTTTCCAGTGGCTCTGCATGGCTTTGCCATTGAAGCGGCTCAAGTAGTTCACTGCGTAGCAGATATCCGGTCGGGATATTGTAGCAAAATAGAGTAGATTTCCCACTGCTTCTCGATATGGAATCGTAAGTGGCGCTGGTCTGTCGTTGATTCGATCTCCTTAATTTGTCACCATTCCTTTCTCCATGGGTGTAGAACTGGGTTACAAGTGTGGAACCGAAAACGATTGATGATCTTTCTGGTGTATCCAGGCTGGTTCACAAAAATTCCTTCCTTCTCTATTCTGACTTCCATGCCTTGGTACGTGAATTGCTTCTGAACTGATCGTCGGTAAGTGATTTCAAATTCCCGATTTATGACATCCAAGACTTCAAAGATTTCACATTTATTATATCCATCTATGAGCCCGTCGACGACGAAAAGAGCCATCATCAAAATTCCCTTCTCGTTATAGTAAATGCAAGGGTCATCGTCGGTGTTCACTAGTCCAAGTTTCTTCTCAAGAAAATCTGACATTTTCTCATTCCACTTTCTTGGTGGTGCTTTAGTCCATATATGCTTTTCATTAGTTTGCAGATTCTGCCAGCACCATCTTCAAATCCTTCAGGTTGATACATGTACAAGTTCTCCTCCAAGTATCTGTGCAAGAAGGCTGTCTTCACATCAAAGGGAAGATGTTTCATCTTCTCAGTAGCGGCATGACTGAGAATCAGTCGAATTGAAGCATGGTTTGCTACTGGACTAAAGGTTTCCGAATAGTTAACTCCTTCTTCCTGCACAAAACCACGTGCTACCAGTCATGCTTTCATTCTCCCATCAGACTTTTCTCGTAACACCCAGTGGCAGGACAGGGGTCGAACTTCTTCTGGACATTTCACTAATTTCCAAGTTTCCAACTTCTGTAAGGATTCGAATTTTTCTGTCATGGCTTTCAGCCACTTGACATCTTTCAACGCTTTGGAAATAGAGATATCCTGGATTTCTCCTATCGTGGCTAAGTTGGCACTCTTTCCTCCCTGGAGGTACCCCATGACGTAGTCTGATAGTTTGGCGGGTAGCTGAATATTTTGACGATTGCGTAGTCCTGGACTTCTTGGTTGTTCATCTTCTTTTCTGGCTTCATCTCTTTCTTCGTTTCTGTCCTGTCTCAGGTGTATGCCGTATTCATTCTCATCTTCTTCTTCAATCAACTCGTTCTCGTTGTTCACGGCCATTTCAACATCTGTCAGGTTTCGTTCATCTTTTTCTTCTTCATTAAACATATCGTTGTCTGAACTTACATTTTCACTTTCTACAGGCAGATAGACTGTGTAGCATGGAGAATCTATGTCGTATCCAACAAATATACCTTTCCTAGACTGCTTGTCAAGCTTGCTTCTCTTGTTGTTGGGAATCAAAACGAAGCAGTTGCATCCGAAAATTTTCAGTTTGTTCATGTTGACCTGTCGTCCAAACCATAGTGTACAGACCAGGGGCAGTACCCCTAAGACCCACCCCTTCACCTTTTCACCAAAACCACCCTCATAGGCATACCATAAGCCTCACATACTTCTTCAACACAAGCAGGCCCAGTATTGCTGACAGCCATGCTTACATAACACATACATAAACACATTATCTGGGGCAGCGACGGTGAGGAAACGCCGACCAAGCAGTGGGGAAAAGCCTTAAAAGCTAGACCCAGAGGAGCCCCATTATCTATTCGTGGCCAGCGGCTCTGCTCCTCCAAGGTCCGTTCCAGCTCTTCACCAGGTGAGAACTAGCCGTGTGCTCAGATTCCTAATTATTGTAACACCCACCCAGTACACTTTGTATTTTACACACCTTATACTTTGCTTTATACCTGTCCACTACATAAAGGGACAGTACATCACCGCTACTGACCAATAAATACTTGGTCAGTAAACACATACATTTATTACTCATTTCACCCAGTTTTACACCCTTACACCCAACCTGACCTTAGTCCTAATTGCCCGTGACCGTGGAGACCAGCAACTGCACCGTCAGGAATCCCATTGTACTCGAGTAGGCAGCCAGACTGCAGCGTGCCGAAGTGTCAACTTTGCACGTGAGCTCGCTAAACGCTCGCTCTACTCAATTGGCAGGCTAGGTTAACAGCTCACTCTTAAACATTCATCCCTTAGCAGGTAAACGCATCCTGTAGGATGATGATGATGATGATAATTGTTTTTTTAAGGGGCCTAACATCGAGGTTATCGGCCCCGTCCTGTAGGAACGCCCCCAACAGATCACATACTCACACCAATACAATACACTAGTAGTCGTCCCCAATTACGGGAAACTACCCTTTTTCGGAAACATCCCTTAAATTAATACATCTACACTACCCCGTTTATCCCACCCCCAACAGAGGGATAAAACAATAGGTTGGCTGGACTCACTCCTTTGATCGAACTTGTGCCAATCTGGTTGATCGTGAACACAGAATAGTTCACTGCTCCTGACCACAAATTGTCCTTCAGGTTTCGTGCATGAATTGCCGTCCTTGCTGATTCCACAATTGTACTCATTTCACGTCCCACTCTACTGTTCTGGGGTGTAAGCTGTTGAAAAAGTGTGAAAGACATCTAGCTCCTCCAGCAGCTTACGTGTGTTGGCATTCTTGATCTCGGTTCCATTATCTGATCGTAGAATTTTCACCTTTTTTCCGAATTGGTTTTCCACAAGCTTCATGAAAACATCCCGTTTGGCTGCGGCTTCGTCCTTCGTGTTCAATAAGTAAACTGTTCGGAAATGTGAAAAATCATCCTTGAGGAGCAAGTAGTATTTTGCTCCTCCTAGCGATGGTATCGCCATCTCTCCCATATCTACATGGACCAGATCCAATGGTTGGGTAACAACCTTCTCGTTCAGTGGGTGAGATACCCGATGTTGTTTTCCGTAGGTGCATCCTTCGCAGACTCTGTCGTTCCAATCATCAACGTATGGAATGCCATTCCTGTCCAATGCATCCTTCACATACTTCAGATTTTGGTGTGCGAGCCTCTCATGCCAGGTTACGATTGAGGTGGCTACCATACAGGCTTCCGACTTCTCCTGGCGTAGCATCATTCTGCACAGGTTACCTTCTCTGACTAACATGGCCACAATTTCACGATGATCAGACGTTTCAAATATTGACTTCTCTTTGTTTGCAGTTTGGACATAACCTCTGTCGAGTATCTGACTGACAGATATCAAATTGTAGATGAGCTTAGGCATGTAAAGCACATCCTCCAGGATGACATTGTACCATTCTGTTCCGTTGAACGCCTCAAGTTGAACGTTGCCGATACCAACGCCCTCTTGTACAGTCGCATCTCCGATGACAATAGGAGATGGAGTTTCAACTCAATCAAATTGACGAACCAGTTCCTGTGCGATGTCATATGTGGTGTAGCTCCGCAGTCCTGGTATCAGTGATTTCGTGTGTTACATTTCGAATTGAGACTGTTCAGCTCTGCAGTTGACAGTCCCACTGACGCTAGTACGGGGTATGGGCGATTCGTGCTCTTCTGTTCACTCCGTTCAGATCTTTCATTTCCATTTTTGTTGTCATCCTTCTTCGTAAAGTCTCTTGCGAAGTGACCTTTCTGTCCACACACATGGCAAGGGTAGTTTTCTTTAAAAAAGGCAAGATATTTGGCGCAGGGTTTGGTTCGGCAGTGCTTCTTCACATGTCCTTTCTGTCCACACTTAAAGCAGCTGACTGGCACGCTTCCACCTTGTCTGTTGCTATTGTTGAGAGCAGACTGATTTCCAGTTTTCTTCTCCTTTGCGATGAGTGCGTTGACTGCAATTGCTTCACTTTCCCTTTTACATTAATTGAGTCGATCCTCTTCCAGCCTCAATCTTTCGATGAGTGTTTCAATAGTTTTGTCGGCTCCTGTGACATTGTCCTAGGCTGTTCATAAGTGGTGCAGCTTAGGAGGTAGCATACTCAGCATTCGTGTCATGATCCAACTGTGTTTCACCCTGTCGTCATCTGATGACAGGTATTCGGCTATCTGTTGAAACTTCAAGCAATTCCTAACAGCTGATTTTTGGCTGCCAAAAACATAACCAAAACATTTCGTTTGCAAACCCTCAACAGTAATATCAGACTTTTTAACCTAAACATTTTCTAGCTTATCTAACATTTGTTTTGCAGTTTGGCATTTGACTAACTTTTTTTCTATATTACTACTGACATTTAAACCTATAAGCGCTTGAGCTTCTACATCTTTCTTTATCCAATTACGTACAGGATCGGAGTTTGCACCTGATGGTTTGACAATCAAACCAGTTGCAATATCAAAATATTATTTTGTTCCCATAGCTAAATTAATTTTGAAACACCAAGAATCATAATTAACATTTCCATCCAAATCTTCTGTCAAAGTTTCTAAATGAACCTTTACAGTATCCATGACTTGACTTTAAAAGCAAAATTAAATGTGAAAAATATGACAAATTTACAAAAGTTTGATCTCACAAGATTTTGATGTGGTTGACGTCCTCTTCGACGGGGATGACTTTGTCTGCGATGATTGACGTGGAATTTCTCGGCTGACTGGACGGACCCGATGACTGACTTCTGACTAGGACGACGACGACTGACTCGGCTGACTTTATCTCGACGTCGAAATTGTTTCCCGTAATGCTCGGCTTGTCTGACGTATGAGCGGTACCTGGGCTGATAACCTGTTGTACTTCTTAGGCTCCGAGCAGGGGTGAATGATCAAGTCGTTTTCAATATATATGACGTCCTTTTATTTTTCAAATTAAACAGCAAGTATCATCAAAATTTGCCTGGCAAACAAAGAAATAATACAATAAAAGTTTACACTCTCAGTTACAAACTTCTTCTATTATTATGAATATTTTTTAAACTTAAGGTGTGCTTCCATAAAACATACAACCTCATTCAAATACAAGTTGAAAAATACATATTAGATAAGTCGACAATATCATACCTTTTGACTCTACAGCATGATGAATGTTTATGAGTTATCAAAAACTTCCCTACATTCGATATCGATACAATTTTGATGGCTGATTGCTTCAGATTCCACAGACAATATCATACACATACATTTCACCATTAGCTGTACATCTCCTTCAGGTTTAAAACAATTGCCAACTTATAAAAGTGAAATACTCTTTTGATCACATTGTTGCCAACTTAGATTTACAGTAGAGGTTATTCGCGAACTCAAGCGACGGTGCTGCCGCTTAGCTGGAACTAGACGAATGGTGATAGAAATATTTATAAACAGCTGTTTAACCTGCGATTTTTGTTGACGTGTGTGATCTTCTCTCATTTTTTCAGCTTTTGTACGATAACTGAGGCTGAAAAATGATTAATAGATATTGTTCAGTTCCACAGTGCTCTTCAAAGGCAACAAGAGGCATATCAATGCATTACATTCCTAAAGAGAAAGGTTTAAAGAAGGAATGGAGTCGAGTACTTCGCATCGCAAAGCCGATTTCTAAATATATGATTGTATGCGGTTTGCATTTCACAAAGGAGGTTTATTTTTATCCAGGTTAGTAAACATTCCTTTGTACGTGTACTGTAGATGACCTGTTTATTTCTTTCATACATATTAATTACGTCCCGGTTGTGGAAAGATAACCTTCTTACACTGGATTAGGCTACATTATTTATACCTATTCTTCTTAAAGTGGACTACGCAAGCTATTTCCAATGGGGTAGGATTATCAATAAGCCTAAGATTGTTATAATATTGCAGTAGAATTATAAATATATTTTACTTTCAGATGTGAGAGCATGTAAAAGATACCTGAAGAAGGGTGCCATCCCCTCTCAGAAATTGCCACTGAGATCGTTGGATAAGAAGATATCTTCTCCCCTGAAACTACAGGCAGAGGCCAGGGATGCACGTGTGCAACATAGACACGACGCTGTGGCACCACCACCATCTCCAACTGAAGACAGTGAAGTGGTAACTGAAGACACAGAGACTGTGGCAGAGGAGATTTTTGCAGCTCTGGTGGAAGATCCCACTCTAAGGAAATGTGTAGAAGATAAAGGGATACAAGTAACGCCAAGTGTAATTGATGATTGTAGAAAAATGACTTTAGAAGACATGATGAAAACAAATAGAGAAATTAATGCATTTACTGGTATCCCATCGGTTACATTATTAGATAATATGTGTTGCTACAGGACAATTAGAAAGACAGAGTGCCAAACCACTAACCTTGTCATTAAGACAGCGTATCATTTTAGTGTTCGTGAAATTGAAAATTAATCTTTCTTTTAGGTGTTTAGCTGTTCTATTTGGGGTCACAGCTAATACATGTAAGAACTATTTCCATGTAACAGTAGGGTTATTACACGAGGCACTAAAACAGCTGTTCCATGGCTGGAGAAAGATATGATTAAGAAGAGGATGCCTATATGTTTTCAACATTTTCAGAATACTAGAGTTATTTTGGATTGTACAGAAATTCCTGTGGAGAAAAATAAGTGTTTAAAGTGTCGTGTGATGTCCTACTCTCATTACAAAGGCGATTACACATTGAAAGTACTTGTTGGTGTTGCACCATCAGGTTTAGTAACTTTTGAAAGTCAAGTGTATGGTGGAAGAGTTTCAGACAAAGAAATATTTTTGCAATCCAATTTATTAGGCATGTTATTACCTTATCAGGATGCTGTAATGGTCGATAAAGGATTTTTGATTGAGAGTGAGTGCATTGAAAGAAATATAAAATTGATCAGGCCACCCTTTCTTGGTAAGAATCAGCAATTGTCAACAGAGGATGCACTCAGGACTGCTGACATTGCTGCAGCTAGAGTGCATGTAGAAAGACAGAGGATGAAAATATTTAAAGTATTAAAAGGGAGAGTCAATTTATATATGGTTCCATATATGGATTCTGTAATGACTATTATTGCAGGAGTAGTGAACCTTTCAGCTCCTATTCTTAGTGTTGATAAGTATGACTAAGGAGACTTTTGCTACTGGTACCTAGTACCCAGTTTGTGGGTGTGTTTTTTCTAAAGCAAAATTTGAGCGCTGTATCAGCAGCGAAGTAAAGCGCTACATATAAACTAGCTGTAAATAGAAACGGATAGATGGCACGAAATGACAGTCGTTTCAACGTGTTTCGTTCATTATTTCAAAATAAATTTAATACAACTTAATATAACAATGGATCCACTGGGAGACTAAACTGATGATGAATGCATAGTGGTGTCGCTCAATGAACAACTTTGTTAATTTCACGTTGCTTGTAATTTTTAGGTTTTCCGCCCCTTAAACCCTCAATAACTAACTAATTTTTAGGTTAGGCCTAGGCCATTCGAGTTACCTTCTACGAATTAATGCCCTTGCTTTAGCCACTAAAGTTGCATGATCGTTTCATGAATGTAGCAGCATATGGATAAAAATTCCTGAACTTAAGGTACCATATCTATAATATTCACCATAACGTTTATGTGACAGGTTAAATTGGATCTAAAAATAGGATGAACAAGCTCTCGACTTCTTACAAATAATTCTTAATTAACCTACTGATATGCTGTTAGTGGAAATGTAGGACTATAATCACGTAGTCTCATAGGCTACACCAGTAGCCAGAGCATGTCGCTAATGATATCGGAGTAGTTTGTGCATGCACACGTTAACATGAATTTGCTGGTTTGTGACATTACGTCAACAAATTTAATGTATTTTAACTATCCTGATTCCATTCTGGCCCCTGTTACTGCCACATGCATGGTTCCAATAGGCTTGATTTCATTTTTAGGATTATTATATTTCACTATAGCTTACCTGCTGCATCACTCAGAAAATTAAGCAAATGCATGTATCCTTGTTGCAGATCAGGTCCATGTAGGTCCAAAAATGTTTTATGTGTCTTAGGTGTTTTTCTCCCACTACGCTATTACTGTCCTCCCCATTCACAAAAGACTTTATGAGCACAGCGGACCACATGCATATGACAAAATGTTGGCTGTAGTGCGCCTAGTGGCCAGGCTGTGTGCTCAGTATGAAACGCACTGCAGTACCATGGGCAGTACTCGTGCGACTAAACGGTGCACTGCTCAGAAATGGGCAGGACAGTGCTTCGCCAGCACAAGTGAATTTCTCGCTAGCACTACTTAGCCTCATCCATTGCACAGCCCTGCCCTCGACCCTAATTTTTTGAGGAGTCTAAACCCTTCCTTCTAGAGTATAAGATAACTGTATGTCAACAGATGTAGGTGACCTTAATATTACACTCCTTAAAACGTTGGTCCCCACCACCACCCCCCGTCCTAATGATGCAAAGTGTTATTTGACTGGGGCGTGGTGGCGCAGCGGTCATTGTTATTAGACTTTAAATACATTTGCCATAGATAGTACAAATGCTTGTAGATATCCGTATTGATAGATTAATTAAAAGTTTAATTTAAACTTTTAACAACTTACATAATACAAAAGTAGCTACAATAAACTGAAACTAACGAGCACCACTAATGGGCCCTCATTGCTTACGGACCCCTATACATTTGCCCCCCTTGTCCCTCCCTGGGCCTAGACAGTGCCAATTGCAGAAATTAGACCAGAAGAACCAAATCACTAGTAAAACAATGTATAGTAAGGGAAGGAAGCTTGTTGTTTTACGTGACCATTAATCTCGCAATCATGAGCCACGGGACCTTCTTTTTACATTGAATCCGAACCACAGGATACGGCATTGCACTTAAAAATATCTTGCATGCATTGATCAGGAATCGAACCTGGTTCACCTTGGTGAGAGGCCAACAGCTTGATCGCTGCGCCACCACGCCCCCAAGTATACAGTAGATTATAATCAACAAGTTCTCTCTAACATACATTAGCCTACTAGTTCATATACAGTATACAATTTGCGTACCTAGTTAGAATGCACCCGAGTGAAAGAAAATAGGCTGGTACCCGTAGCCTATTATTTTTCATGAGAAACCTAATAGAATTTTATGTCACTCTGCCAAGTACAGATATGTTACCATGCTGGGGTATGTACACCAACAAAATTATAGTAATGTTTGTAGACCTAAAAAAAATGTGGTATTTCTTTCATAACTACATACTATATGTAAATTATTTTCACAATTCTGAGTCTTCTTATGGAGAATGGGTTTTCCTCCATAGTCCATAACCAAAGAAATTTAATCATCAATTGAATACTCGTATGATTATGAACTTCAAAGCAATGCTACGCCTTTCTAGGCTTGATCCTACATATCTCCCTGGATGGCTCTCGTGTAGCATCCGTTTCCCGTTTCGAAAGTGCGTTATTTTACATAGTAGCACTCTGAAAATGGTTTGTAATTACTCAGACACATTATTAAAGCCATTTGCCATTGACAAACACCGCATAAACACTTCCAAAATAAGGAAATTGTCAACATTAACTTTCAAGTAATAAACTTATCAAAAAGCAAGTCGTCATGTTTGCTGCCAACTTACTGATTGTGCTGCTAGGCAAAAACATTGGTCTGGATAAAGAGTATTGATGCATGACTACCCCCACTGTGCGTAACAAATACCAGGGGTGTTTATATTAGCCTAACGCGCAGGGCCGCGCTACCTAACCTTTATTGGCCTAGGCGAAAACCATTGGTCTGGAAACAATGTTGGCACTCTGAAAAAATTCAGTAACACTCTATCGATAAAATATTCAACTCCTGTATATTAGTAACATTGGCCATTTCTATAGTAATTTTTTCGGATTTTAATGGCACCGGGCAACGTATACTACACTAGTTCCTAATTGATATTCAGTCGTACACTCGTATACAACAACGCCTTCAAGAAAATTCAGATGAAAACAAGAGTTTAACTTGTTATAACTGCAGCCATTTTTCAATGTATCAAACGTGCAGCGAAGTGAAACCACGCTGCATGATGACTCATCTTAAGCTAAAATTTTGGGGAAGGGGATGCTCTGTGGTATGACCTACATGATGATATTATTACATTCACATTGTACTTCTATGATAAATAAAGCATTTGAAACAATATCACATTTTTATTATTTTATAAATTAGCCTATTTATGGATACAATGTAGCAATAATTACTCTAAGTTACGTTTTACATCAACTATCCTGTAAGAAAAACTAGTAAAATGCTATTTACAAGAAAAAAACATCAATTGTTATTGGCAACTCCAGCTATCTGATTATGACATCTAGCGGTAATAATGATAAACTTACCAAGTAGGGTACATTTGTCACGTGGTGACTGTTTGTATTATGGTTCCTTGTATCGTGGTAAATTCTTCGTGTCTTTATACATAAGTAATAAATTTTACTCGTTGATAGAGTGCAAAATGAGTAAAAGCAAAGTATATTGCTCAGTTCACGGCTGTAAGTCGATGTATACGAGGGCAGCGGATATACATTTTCATCACTTTTCATAAGATGCAAATAGCAATAGCCGAAAGGGGACGATACCAAATAAATACGGTCAACAAGAGTGGGTTGGACCACTCACCACTACACACACTGACGACAGGACGGGTTGTTCACTGTTACGCTGAGCCAAGCCGCACCTAGACAGCCAAGTACAGTCTCGCCGAACCAAGCCGTACCACGACAGCCAAGCTTCATCAGTCAGGTATCCTTCCCCGCTCCCTAGTTCATTTCCCTACCAACCACCATCACCTCGCTCTGCGATATCCGTGCCATTCCACTACGAGTCATATAGGCCTAATTTGACTTCGCAAGGTAAATATCTATTCTGCAAGAACCTGCTACCAGTCCGATATTCATCACCAAACCTACCTGCTAACCATCCAACAAATCAAGCAATTCCTGTCTCCCCAGAGTTGTAATACAAGTTAAACTCATCCCTTTGACCTACCAAGCAGCAAATAATTTCTAGAGTCTATGGTACAGTGAACAAACTCAAATATAGCTTTTAAACGTAACAGCGCCATGACTCGAACTGCTCAAAAACAAATACCAGCAGACAACCGATGCTTGATAATATGCAATTGACACATAAAATCTAGTGGAACACACAAATTAGATCACGTGTATCGCACAGTTATACATATATACAATTAAAAATAACACTGTCATTATTTTAGGGACCACATTTACCGATTATAACCGAAAAATAAAAAGTGTTCCATATCAAACGCGTGTTATTGAGTATTTTTACCCTACTTATCCAGACCGACCGCAGCGCAGCTGGCCACCACGTGTGTACTTCTACTCTCCCACTCCTTTCCTCATGGTTTTCAAAAATCTTAAACAAAGCAATGCTTGCAGCAGCACCTGACCATAATATTGATGATTTGTCTATAAGGATAAAGTATTTTCCTCAATCGACCCATTTAAATATTTTAGGCCCTGCACTACATCAATTGCAGTCTGCGTTTTACCTGCTAGAGGGCACTTAACCTCTACACAACAGAGTGAACTAACCACACCATCCAGACTTACACCTAACCATGGGGCACTTGGAGGAACAATAATGCCCACCGGTTCCACTTTATTTTTAAAAGCAATTTCATAAGCTTCTAAGGCTACTAGTTCAAATTTTTTCCCATGCACAGTTGCCATGTGTCCCATGAAATCAGTTTTGAACAGCCTACTCACTTTTAAATTCCAGTCAGGGCTCTTATTTTTGCTGTAAGTAAAAACACTGTAACAAGTAGTACCAGTTAATCTTACTTTTCTTGCATTCTTCCAAATTTCTCCAGATTGGGTAAGAATTGTCAAACATAATTTTACACTGTCTTCATATGTGAAAGCTACATTCTCATAAAAAAATTGAGCAATGTCACCTTGAAGTTCTGCATCAAAATCAACCATAGCAATAAATTGTGGCAACAATTTGTTGTTGCCTTAAAGTTTATGGCATAGGGATAATTGTAGCAAATCATCACCACTCGAGACTTGAATAGTAGTAGTAGTAGCAGTAGTCTCCCTTAAGCGCAAAGTAAGATCCAGCTCGGATCACTGTGCCCCAGAAAGTAGAATATCCAGTATATTATTCTCGCCTGCACTACCGACTAGGCGACTTTGGAGGGTCGATTTGACAGTTGACCATCCCATGTGGCAGAATTTATTTATAGGAATCGCTTTGTCGTACATGTAGTTGTCTTTCTTTAACTTGCCCCATTGCTGCTTCAAATCTGTGTATCTCAGGTCTTCCAAGTTTTCAATTGTGTGCCTATTACGAAAAGAAGAAAAAACTAATACAGTCAACTTGTACACTCTTCGATTTATCGGCTTCAACAGTATTATATCTTCAAAATTTAAATGCATCTACTTACCGAAATATGTAAAGCAATGCACCGACTGCATGCTTACACTTTCCTGAACTTCCAGCCTTACAGGTACACGAACAAATTAACTTTTTCTCGGCAACTGGTGATCGAATCTCAATTTTAATCTGGTGAGGAACTCCCTTCAAATTACTGGTTTGTAAGCATAAAGCTTCAAGTCTCACTAAATCTTCTCTTTCGGCTACTCTCCCAATCATAATTATGTGTTTGGCATCTAAAATTGCCTGTCCTTCAACGAGAGGCCGCCTAGAATCCCCAACAACAGTCAATACATCATTCAAGTCTATCACCATTGCGTCCACCATTTTGTCGCGACCGACCTGCCACCTACATTCGATTGAGTTCGCGAATATTCAGTTGTAAACATAATTAAATTTTAACAGATTTTCTTGCCTAATGTATGATAACCTTAATCGAAAGTCCCTGGTTCTCCATGAGGTGTGCATCATGCTGGTACCGGTAACTTGTTCAAAGAAAATCATCCTCAGCATCCCCAGAAAGGAAATAACCAGACTGATTCTTCGTTGACGACTCTTGGTCAGAAATTATGTACGATAAAACAGTTGAAATTAGAAGAAAAGGAAACATTCTTGAGAAAGAACTAAGGACTGCAAATGTGGATATAGCTGTCATTTCTGAATCTAAAAAGAATGAAGGAACCTTAGGAATGGTAGACCATGCTCTACTTTACAGTGGATTATCAGCAATAAAAGAGCTTCAGCTGGAGTGGCAAACTGATAAACCTTCATGCGGTCGTGCCCCTTCATGTAACACACGCGGTCGCGCGACGGTAATCTACCGTCCTCCCGTTTTTTTGTTTTTTTTTTCAATTGTGAGATTCCTTTTCACTTTCAATGGTAATATGACTGGCTTTGAGGTTGATCGAACAAGTAATTGACATACAGAGGTGTAAACATAGAAACATTTATTCAATTTTTATTTTTTAATTTATTCAATAAAAAGCAATAATAAGAGCGACAACGGTGGTGGCAAAAATGAAAAAGCACTACAGGCCCTATGCCAGTTTTAAAGATAGTGTTGTGTGCATGCGTGGGTGTGGATGTTGGGGAGAGAATGTGTAACTAGGCTACCAATAGTTAATAAAATGTGTTTGAAATGAGGAAATACTATGATAAATACCCACATTTTGTTTTGGGTGGTCGGTAAAAAAAAAAAATCCGGTCGCGCGCGACGGTATTCTACCGCTCGACTGAACCCCTTGCTTAGCACTTTGATGAACAACTGAGCGAAAACGTTGCCATCTAGAACCGTTTCTCCCCTGTCATCTAGGGAAGGATATCGTACCTTGAGAATACATGTGCCTTTTGCGCACTTTTAAACGATCAGAGGAGCTCTACGCGCGTTCGTCTCAACAGGACGGTAATCTACCGCGGGCGCGACCGGATAAAGGTTAAGATGAAGTGGAAATATCTTGTCAACTCCTATTATTAATGTTAAAAGAACCCTTCACTTAAGGTAAGGTACGAAAGAAAGCTGCTGGGGTCCATGCACAAGATGGGGGCAAAAATAGAGATAACAGTGGTATTTCATAATAAACGACATGCTGCAATAGATAAAATCAAGAAATGTGTTTAGCCTACTGTATTGTGGCAGGAGATTTGTCTGCGTGGATTGCCAAAGTACCTGTTGATGGAATTGTTGGTGTCAACAGAGTACTGTTGGCATTGCAATTGGACGAGAGCTAATTGATTTTGCAACCTACTACGAATTTAAAGTATAAGACACTCTTGTGTTAGAAATCGAGATGAACCGGTATACTAGTTCACTTCGTGTGCCAAATGCTTTCAATCAATCATTGGCTCCGTAATTACCGATAGCCTACCTACTAACAATCAATTATTTCCGAGGATACCAGAGTACGTTACGGTGTAAGGGTGTATAGAGGGTATGATACAGATAGGCTATCATAGTACCGGTAACCATTTCTTACTGATTTCTAAAATTGATATATGGAACTGCGCCCCAAAAGTAGCAGCTTCAAGAGCAAGGGGGAAGAAGGAAGAAACTGCCATTATTAGCCGACTTGAAGACGTGAGTGCCGGTATCTCATTAGTTGAGAATTATTAATTGATTGTTGATTGATGCGTTTATTTTTTGCAGTTAGTTTACGTACCAGTACCGTATTTTATCTCTAACTAGCATTTTTTAGTCAAAGTAATAAAAATTTGTCTACCGGTACCGGTACTTGTCTATTCTAATTTTTCCATACAATCCAATTATAGCCTAATAGGCTACATTGTACATCTATACATAGGTCTTCTAAAAAGTTGTCAGTACGGTACCGGTAGGCTACCGTTAAAAATCTAACTGTACGGTAGCCTTACAGCAGTAGCCTACATTGTCATAACTAATTCTATTAAAAAGTATAACTGTTAATAGAATGATTGATTGGATTAATATTCTACGTTTGTTTTGTGTAGCAAACTTCACCCTATCAGATATTTAGATTGATTGTATAGGTAGTAGGCTATTGCAAACTACAGTTGGTGCCAGTGGCGTACTGACAGGGCCGGTCTTAGGGGTTTTAGCGCCCTGTGCGTAATTCGATTTTGCGCCCCTCTGTGCGAGGCGGGTTGCCTAACTCTGGCAAAAATTTTGCGGTATCATAAACAGGAATCATGAAAATATGCTTTTCTGCGTTGTAGTAAGGGGATGGTCAATGTAACATACAAAATATCGGCTGTACGCTCGCATGATGCAAAAATACTGGACTTTATAATTAATAGGTGAGGCGTTACATATTGCAATAACTATTTTTTCAGTCGTGATGCAAAGTGTCAACATAACAAAATCACTGGAAAAATACACTTACAGGAATCAAGCTTTACTAATTCAAACGACAACGACACACAGGAAAAGACACGCTAAAACCCAAAACATTAGGGAAGGGAGCTTTCCGTTCTTTGACTGAAGCAAACTGTTTTATTAACTGGGCTAAATCGATTGAACGCGCAACATATTTCTCTATTGAAATTTAAGCAAGTTTTGACAGTCTCTCTTGGCCCACTGTAGCACGCAGGTAGGTTTTAATCAAATTCAATTTTGAAAAGCTACGTTCACCTGAAGCAATAACAATCGTTCGAGTACGGACCTCCAATGTTCTACCTCAGCACACATAATTCGTTGATTAGCATCATCAACGCCCTTTATTGAGGATAAACGCAACTCTGTTTCGGCCCATAATTGAGAACATTTAAAATGAGAAGAGGATCTTTCCATGAAACTCTAAGGCTTGCGAAAGATGTGTCCAGTCACAGAATCCCGAAGTAAGGAGAGCTACTGTGGACTTTCTGTCAAAGAGCTTACAACAAAAGAAAAATATTTTTTTTAGAGAGTCAGAATATTGGAGCCAACGTCTTACTACTTTTTCGCCATTCGGCAACTCGCGATAACAATGAAACATAGTAAAATGACGGTCACCTCCAGCATCTTTTATTTTAACTGGCCCTTGAACGATAATTTTATCAGTAGATTCCGTGCTTCGGACCGGAGGCCAATAGGCAGGGTCTTGAATTTGGCTGCTATCACTAATGTAGGGCACAATGCATATTCCATTCCCAGCACCAGTACCGACACCAGAATCTTCACCGACTTCACCGTCACAAGTTAAATCAGCACCTCAACTACCACGTCCACCACTTTCGACTGCATGTCCATCACCAGCAAAATCCCCTGAGTTGAAAGTTTTCCTCGAATCCTTCCCGCCTTCCCCCCTGTCACAAGATTCAACACCGTCCCCACCACCAGCAGTGCCACAGTCAGAGACAATTCCTATTAAGGTGCTCGCACCCGTCACCGCACATGAAAAGCGGTTAACAATCAGACCGGCACCAAGTCAAAACGCATTTCTGCCTACACGGATTATTAAGCCCATTCTACATTGGAGGTTTTAGTGGTAATAAGGGAACTGTTTCCGATTTTAAGGACCGGTCTAAAAACGCAATTTTACTATGTTTTTATGATTGCTTAAACAAGAATTACCGAATAAATCTAAAATAGCACACTTAAGAAGGTAAATAACATAGCGGTCTGCGTTTACATTATCGTTATCCGCACAAGCAGTGCTTAAAACAGCCTTTGCGACCTTACAATTGTGACCTAGACTACGACCAATATAGAACGTGCTTTAAGGAAAATATACAGTTTAATACGCTTTTATGAGAGTAAGAAAATTTTCTTGTTGAGATTAAAATATATACCTTCATCTTGCTCTGCAACTTTGACGGGTACATTATTGGACTGATCAGTAGGATTTGTTTGAGAAGATCACCCGTCTATTGATGTTGAAGGTCGGACCAATTTTTAAAAGCTTCTGCTGCCTACTTGTCTTCCTACTGCAACCTACGTTTTTTGTTTGCAGCTCCACTACTAGCTTTACCGGAAGAGGCTATTGTTGTAGGGTTTCTCGTTCTTCGCCCCGACTTTACACCGTTCCACCCCCCATGCACTCGAGTGAACGACAATTAGCAAGGACCATAACACTCCCGTGTATTGTGCTAATACGTCCTGCCATCTACGAGCGGGTCCACGCCGACTTCGCCCAGCCGCACGTGCTGTTCGCTATGATTTCTTTTTCTTTGCCTCTGTCTCCAGCTCTTGCCACACCCACACCCCTTTCTCCAACCTCACTACCCTCTCTCCCTGCCTTCCTCGCATTCTTTCTCTCTACTTCGCCTTTCTACAGCTCTGCTACAACAGTGAATCGAACCGAAATATCACGGAAATGCCCGAGCGCTTCCGAAGGGCGATTTGGCTGGTTCCAAGCTCGGGAGTCGACCGGGTTGTATTTCCGCGATAGTGAAAAGGCAAGGCAAGGGAGAGAAATATATAGTGTTTGATAATCACTATTTCACTGAGTTTAACTTCGATCCGTCACGGTCTAAGGTGCGAGTAGGGTTTTCAGTCGTGAGAGATAACACCGGTTGAACTTAAAAAAAAACTGATTCCCTTATTTGTTTGACAAACTCGCATTTACCTATCTTGCCATTTGTTCAATAGAAAATAAATCGAAATTTGCCTACCTTTGGAGGACGCTTTCGGCGCCCCCCCAATTGGTTGGCGCCCTGTGCGACCGCACATATCGCACACCACTAAGACCGGCCCTGCGTACTGACGTGGGGGGTTTCTGGGTTGAAACCCCCCCCCCCCCCCTGAGGTATTCCTTTACTTGAATCTATATATTGTCCCATCTATCACCTGTTTTACAGTATCGCTCGTCCGACGTCTTAACTCCCATGTATATTTTGGGTGTGGTCACGTTCCTCACTTAGTAAATATCGTGCACTTTACTCGCAAGGATCAGTTTTGCTGTTGTACTGTGCGATCCGTAACCTTTTTCACTTCGCTTCGGGTTGCTTTAATTGTGTGTGCCCGTTTCCTTAATGATAATTCAGTAAAAGAGGAGTTTCTGCAATTTAATAATAATAATGTCATCGGTTTTACGTCCCTTTTAACTACACTGGCTTTTTGAGACGCCGGGGTGCCGGAATTTTGCCCCGAAGTGGATCTTTAACGTGCCAGTAAATGTACTGACACGGCTCCCTCTCATTTGCGCACCCTCAAATGCCAGCTGACTGCGCCAGATTTCGAACCTGCAACCTTGGGCTTTCTGCAATTTATTCCAATTAATGATAGAGATAAAATAATCAAGATAGGCAGATTTTGAGAGTCAATAGCAATTGCAGCAGGAACACGGTGAGCAAAACATTATTTTTCTCTCACATAATATCAATATTTTAAGCAACCACGTAACTATGGTCATGATGATACCGCTGCATCGGTTCAGTCTCGATATTTAGTTACTATTTTCCATATTTTTTAGAATTTTTCATTTTTTTTATTGTGTCGAAAAAATGAGACCTAAAATATTTTTAATGCAAAGAGAACGGTTATTTAATTGTTATTTTTATGAATATTAATCGAAATATTATTTTAATTATGATGATGACTGTCGTTTTAAGGTGCGGAACAGCAAGACCATCCGTCCCTTAAATACCGATAATGTACAAAATTACCCTATTATATTAATGAACCCCTCCCTCCCTCCCCCCCCCCCCCCCCCCCAGTAGGAAATCCTGCGTACGCAACTGGTAGGCCCTAATTACATTTTCAATTTCATGTCAGATTACTGTAGCCTACCGTATTTCATTCTCCGTATTGGCGACACCATCGTTTCATTTTCTGGATAAAGATTGTTGTACGGTTGTATGCGCGGGGTTGGTAATTTTCTAATTGACCAATAGGCCTAGTTCACGCGGATAATGACAGACACAAATAGAATTTTTACTACATGAGTCGTGAGCTATAAGAAGGTGATTGAGGCTGGGGTATAGACAGCAAAGGAGATAACTACATCATTTGTACATATTATTCATCATTACAAAAGGTTTTTTGGTTAATTTCAGCAGGGGCGGATCTAGGGGAGGGTGAGGTGGGCGACCGCCCAGGGCCCCGCGTCATTGATTTTTTAAATTTAATTAATTAATTAATTATACTTTTCAAAGTAATTTATAATTCATATTCCTTTTTTCACTGCAGCTATGACCTCCCGTGACCGTTTAGCAAGTTTAGATTTCAGTGAAATAATAGAAGACTTCAGCCGGAAAAAAAAGTCGCAAAGTAATATTTTAATATTTCAGAGTTTACATAATTTTCTTCAAGGGGATTTAAAGGTTTCTTTCATATTATTAAAAAATGTACTATAGTGTATTAAAAATATTGTAAATATTCTTTATCTTATTATTACAGTGGAGTCTCGATATAACGAATGTCCAGGGACCGGGAAAAACATTCGTTATACCGGAATATTCCTCAAATTGAGGTTCGTTATATTGAGGTTAAGTTCGGCAAATATTCGTTACACAGGGGTTCCCCAAAGGTGAATGGTAAACTCCTATATAACGAATATCTCGGAGTCCAACCTTTATATTACGAATTGTTTTCAACTGTAGGCCCTACGTCTTCATACTGTATAAAAATGTATTTAGGTAAATAAAAAAGGTAAAAAATACAGATACAGTGTACTATGTACAGTAAAAATTTATTACTCCCCAATAGGCTAAAATATTAATTTTACATTACATACATAAACGTAAGATACGTAACGTAAGTTCACGTAGGTCTACATAAGATACCAAAACTTATTTAAACATGAATTTAAAATCTACAGTTTGGATCAAAACTTTACGTTAAAGTACTCTACTAGGCCAATTCAGCATTAACAGGGCTACTTGTATTAGGAGTAAAGAAATCAATAATATTGGACTGTTTACCTGTTTTACCGTATCTAAAGCAACATCCAATTCAGTGATGGAATTAACAACACTATCACTCAAAGCACCTTTTTTTTTTGGAAGAAACACTTTAGCACTGATATCGCTTTTTGGGCATCCTTTGATGTAGGGTCAGGTTGGTCACTTACGTCGTCTTCCTCCTCCTCTTCTTCGCCATCTGCATCGGGGTCTCCAGTAACTGAAGCCAGTATCTCATCTTCAGTGAGCTGGCCACACACCGCAAGTTCGTCGAAGTTAACAAATTCTTCAAACTCCATTTCAATGTTAAGTGCTTCTCTTACTCTCGACCAGCTTCTTTCAACGGTAGAAACAGGTTGTGGTTGGGCTTCTAGGTCGTCGTCGTTTTCTTCTTGGTCCGGTTCATTCTCAACCCACTTTTCTTAAAACAGTTCGCAATCGTTTGGGGTGTTACATTGTTCCATGCTTTCGTCACCATCCACATTGCGTCCAATACATTAATTTTGGTAGGAGTCTGAAGTCCCATGTCATTAAGAAACAGGCAAACAACCTCTCTTCGGTAGTTAGTTTTAAAGTTTTTTATTATACCTTGATCGAGAGGTTGAAGTTGTGTTAGGTGGCAAGAAGAAGACTTTGATATTCGATAGATTTGGAATGTCCCCATGTGCCGAGCAATTGCCAATGAATAACAGTATCTTATTCTTTTTCATTTCTTTATTTGTTTCTTTCAGCCAGTCACTGAATATTTCCCCGTTCATCCAAGCTTTTTTATTCGCAGAGTAGTCGGTAGGGTAGCTTGTCACATTTTTAAAGCATCTTGGTTTGGTTGACTTCCCAATAACCAATGGATTCAGTTTTGTTGTCCCAGACCAGTTAGCACCAAGTAAGACTGTTAAACGTTCATTGCTATTTTTCCCTCCGTTACAGGGATCCCCTTTAAATGTCAAAGTTTTATCCGGAAGACACTTAAAAAAAAGGCCGGTTTCGTCAGCGTTGAAGATATCGTCTTGATGGTAACCTTGTGTTAAGCTTGCAAGTTTGTCTTTCCATTCCTCACACACAGTGTCCTCCACAGCTGCGGCTTCACCACACACCTTTTTGAATCTTATTTCGTGCCTTTTCTTGAATCGACTCAGCCAGCCGTTACTAGCGCGGAAGCCATCGTGACCTAATTGTTGAGCAAATTGTTGAGCTTTTTCATGAAGAACAGGACCTCCTATTGGTAAGTTTTTTTTATCGCGGCACTGTTTCAACCACTTCACCACAGCCTCGTCTACATCCTGGAGCTCACCTTTCTTCGCCTTCTTGCACAGTTTCGGAAGTCCGAACTCATCCGCATACTTGTCTCTATGCTTAATTATCGTAGCCAAAGTAGTGGGTGTAATGTTAAACTCCTTCGCGATATCCACTTTTTTCCTTTTCGGAATGTCATCAACCACTTTAATTACTTTACGCTTAAATTCTACAGTATGGCTCTGTCTTGAACTTTTCCCCGCCATCACACTGAATAAATAAAGCACACAGCACAACCACGGTACGCGTTAGCTCAACTCGACAGACTGCACTGACTGAACGGCTGTGGGGAGGGGGTGGGCAGAGAGGCCGGAAGTAGACGCTGGTGTTTTCATGTCGCGACAAGCGTCTGAGTCACTACATAGCTTCTGTACAGCGTGGGAAATACGTTACTTAGAGGTTACGTTCGTTATGTAGGGGTTTCGTATTTGGGATATTCGTAATATAGGGGTTTTAAGCTCTCCACTAAAATCACAAAAAATACGTTATACCGAAGCTAAACCCAGTAAAACTTCGTAAAAAAGGGGTGTTGTTAGCATGGAGTGTTACGGATGTTTGAAGGGGATTTAAAAAAAATCGTTAAATCGGGGAATTCGTTATATCGGAGTTCGTTATATGGGGACTCCACTGCAGGGGCGCCGAATCCATGGTCGAGGTCTAGCGACCGCTAGACCTGACGAGGGGGTGGGTCTCCCGGTCCTGGGTTCCGTTGGGAGGTTACGGATAGAGGAGGAAAGGGAAATAGAAGGAAAAGAGGAAAGGAAAGAAGGGAGAGAGAAGGGAAGGGGAGAACTGTGCGAAATAAGCTGTAAAAACGTAATTATTGGGGTAGGGGTCCGGTTTAACAGGGGGGGGTCCCACAGAACGAGAGGGGTGGGTGTCTGCTAGACCTGAAAAAAAAAAAGATTCGGCGCCACTGCTCCACTGTACTACCAAACTATTTTCCATTTGATTTGATTTTTTTTAAATCACCTATTTTTGTGGGCCCCACCTTATAATATCGCCCAGGGCCCCGCAAGGCCTGGATCCGCCACTGTATTTCAGTAGTTGAGCTAACTTGATTTTATGTTCGGTTATCGTGCAGTGTTATGTTAGAATAAATCATACCCTAGGCTATATAAGTTTACAGTGAGTTTTAAAGATTCAGACATTAGACTGTAATATCTTGCTCAATTTAGAAGAGAAGTGACTGGGCCTACATCCCTCATGCTTAGTAATGAGGGATATTATGTGGCTAAGAATTAATTCAAAGTCTCTTCAATTGAATGAGCACCTTTTTTGTTTTTTCTCTTGAACCGTACGGCTTGTAACACGAGGAGGATGTTTTGAATTATTGATTTTCATACACCGTAACCTTTTAGCGAGATTTTACAAACCGAGAATTCTATTTTGACGATAAATCCAAGCAGGAGCATTTTACATGTGTAGGTCTGTGACAAAAAAAAAAAGTTGCTGATAACAATTCGTACAGCAGATGGATATGCCTAGAGCCCAGTGCAGATATGCCCTAAAATCAGTTTATATTATTCTGTAATTATCGAGGATACAAAAACTGAGGTACGTAACTAGGAAGAGCTTTATTATGTTATTCCCATGTTCGTATTTTAAAGATAAATCCATCCATCTCTGACTTTATTCCAATGAGGAAAATTTAACAGTTTTCGTTTGACTGGGCATTGTGTGGTTTATGAAAGCCTGTATGCAGTTAGTTCCGATTTCTCAAGAAGGATCCTAATTTAGCCGTGTGGATAGGTGTGTTATGTACCGGTACTTTAGCTAGAGTAACGGCTGACAAACAGATTATCCTCGCTTCGCCTCAACAGTATTTAGGTTTGTGTGTATTTGGGAATAAAAGTGCCGTCACCACAGAAACGCATTCGAGAGTTGCTCAATTTCACTGCTGTATTTATACAAGCTGGCCGCTGTGATGATGTTTATAATATCGTGCCAAATAATTCCTCTTTTTATCCAATCAGTCCCAATGATTGGTATTAGAATTTACTCAACTTTATTCTCTAACTTGTTATTAAATCGAGGGTAATGATCTAGGAGGATTTCCTCTTAGCCGTAGGTAAAGCGTCTTAACATTGTGCACCTCGCGGGTTATATTCGGAAGACCAATATTACATTTGGAGGACTAGATTTACCTCATATAATGTACCGCACCTTGATATATGTAGGATGAGGCTATTTTGGCATGTAATTGTGTATTTAATTGAATTTCAAGTGAAAATCTGTGTTCTAGTTTCCTGAACATAATGGAGGAGCAATTCTTTATCAAAAGTGAGCCGGAATGGTCAACACAAACGGATGACTTGACCGACATTGTAAGTGTATTTTAATTCCACATAGGCTATTGTGTAACATTACAATTTTAGTGATGTGCTAATCAATTGTTTTGTAGTTAGCAAGGTTAGTATACACTTAAGCGATACTGTAATACCATACTTGCTACCAAGCAGTAGGCCAATTAGTATCTGTAACATTAGAGGTCATATTGTGTCTGTATACTTTTGATTTATATTTGTGAATTACTTCCCAGGAGTCGAACGAGCAGGTTCCCACTGATTACCTGCTGATTGAGTCTGCAGATATGTTCCAGGATGAAAGTAAGGGTGTCAAAGAGGTTCATCAAATACAGGTGATTATAAGTTTTACAGTTCATCCCCTATAATAATATGTTCAATTTTCACGTTAAATTTAGTTTTCATGTAATTAATATACAATGTTGTTTTCTATTTCAACAGTTGAGAATAGCTTATGTTATTGTACTGATACTGCAGGACTACTCTTTTAGTAACTTGTACACCACAAGACACGTTAATATTGAGTGAGTACGCCCGCTGTGCGTGACAAAAACCAGGGGTGCATGTATACCGTATATCAGCTACCTTGTAAATATTGTTCAAGGCAAAACATTAGTCGCGATGAAGATTATTGCAGGATAGGGAATCCTGCATTTGTCCATAACTCACGTATGTATTGGTGGAATCAGTTATTTTTTTTCTTTATCTACCTTGAGTTATACACAGCAGAGGAGTAAACATCTATTACTACACCATTCGCAGATTTTTGTTCATTTTTACAGACTGTATTTTTACGAATTTCAACAGTTAGAGAAACTTTCTACCCAGGATTATGTCTCCAATTTTATTAAGTGGTTATGTTAATAATACAGAATCACACTACTGGCACACTGTAGATGAAGTTAACATAAACTGCCTAATGTAGCCTACTTAATGAGTCAACAATGTACCTCACCTCACCTCTTTTCACCATTCAGATGTTCATATTGAAATGGTACCAAGTATCTTTGTCTTGCATGTACTCTTCATAAGAAAAGCAGAATATCAGCCCAGAGACAGAGAAGGTGTTGTTCCGAGTAATGGAGAGGAACTAACAATCATGATTTGGTATATTAACGAGTTACGAATCTGATCAGTTATTATCGAAATTTCTACTGATCTGCTCAGTTGTCCTGGCCAGTAATCACTGAGAAAAAGAGAGATTACTTAAAATAATTGGCTCAAAAGATAGAAAATAAAATAAAAATTAAAGGAAAACGGGCTTTTAAACAATATGTAACAGTTTCTAATGTTATTGCATTGATAATACAGGTGCACACTGCTGCCATCCTGGGCCCTATTGTAGTAGAAGCCTACACCTCATGTTATGCTACCAATAGGTACAGAATGTAATGCTATTGCATTGATAATACAGGTGCACACTTCTGCCATCCTGGGCCCTATTGTAGAAGAAGCCTACACCACATGCTATGGCACCAATAAGTACAGTGGGTAATTGTATGTATTAGTTATGATCAATGATATTATGGGTGTGTTTTTAGGAATACACGTTTCGACCTTCAAGCAGTCATCGACAGATCCTGATCACTGAGTAGAGGGTTAAATTTATATGCAATGTTATCTAACCACATAAAAAGTTGTAGTGCATACAATTGGTGTTGGTTTTTTGATTCCTAGGTCTCTTAATGCCTTAGTTGTAAGCACCATCTAAATTTCGCTCTAAATTCTACATCCTTCACTTTCTTTCTTCAACATGAAATTATGAATGTAGAGGGCAACTGAATATTATAATGAGAATGCTACCTAATAAAACAAACGTCTAACATTTAATTCATTCTGTGAACTTAAGAAAAAATAAGTTCTCTTCTACACATAAATAGACCTAGTAATCTAGGTCTTCCATGATGCATTTAAGGAAATGGAAAACAAATAAATGTGTACACTATTTTTAGCCTACTTTTCACATTTTGTAAAAATGATGAAAAAGTAGAATTATGAGATTGATCCGGGCAAATGTGTGTTTGACTGTGTGTCCCTATCAACTCCTAAACGGCAGCAGCTATCGAAATCAAATTTGGTATGAGGAATGACCTATGGCTGAATAAACTTATCTTACGGCCATATCTTAAAATGACGTCAGTACTACCAACTGCTGAAAAACCACAATTGAAAATTGAGGTCTGTGTTGGATTTCTCGGAAGATATGCATGGGAATTGTTCCATAATTGACACACATACAGATAATATTACATCAGACTAATTTACAGGAGCCCATAGACGAGAGTGTTACCAACATGAATCTATGCCTGCTGATCAGTCCAATCTTTAAATGCATGTAACCTTCATACTATCTATTGGATTTCAACCAAATTTGCTAAGGGATTTGCGCACCAGAGCAGATATGAATATGCATTCTTTTAGTGTCAACAGGGTTGCCAACTGTTGTTAAATGCACTCTATACATTTCTATCCTAATCTCAATATATCAGAAAGTATGCAGGCCAACAGTTCTAAACTTTGCGTATATATAGTACCTGCAAACATAGGTTAATTTTCAGTGATCAATATACGACAGTGCTGCTAACATGATTCTACGCTTGCTGATAGGTTTAACGTTTCATCACATGAAACTTCCATACTAATAAATGAAGTTCTTTCAAAATTGGCACATATATAGATCATAATATTTGAATTTAAGTTTGAGCATCCCTTGATGGTAGTGTCACCAACCTAATTGTATGCATGGTGATAAATTCAATATTTAAATACATGTTTCGTGCGAACTATCTTTTGGACCACAACCAACTTTTGCATGTGCATTGTGGACCTTAAGAGATGGAACTAAGAATATATTTAGAGTCGCCAGGCCTGCCAACTGTTGATATATGGTCTCTATAATTCTCAGAAAAGTAGGCTCTTTAGTTCGTCACGGAACTACTTGTTTTATTCTATCATTGTTTACAAGTCATTTGTATGTTGTAATCCCTTCTGCCCCATACCAGTGGAAGTGGAAGAATGCTGGGATATGTTGTGGATCCCATACCCCCCCCTGATATCGGAAGAACAGAGAGATGTAGGTAAAATCTAGATCTGAATTGTTCCAATTTCTACAGATACTTAAAGTAAACACCAACTATTAATCACAGGCAGAAAAAGTCAGGAATTTTGTTTTTGGTCAGGGAAAGTCAGGAAAAAGTGTGAAAAAATTGCGTGGGTCGGGGAAAAATGGCGAAAAGAAGCAGAAAGTCAGGAATGTTATATTAACCATACAGTATTTTGTGTTTTACAGCCATATTTTGTTGTTACTAGTTCAAATAATCTCTAAAGATAAAACGCAATAACTCACTGGACATTATGGTAAGATTTCATTTTTACAGTAGCCTACATCATAGTAAAAACCTCTTTTACCTATTTTTTGTACGCTTTTTTAAAGTTGGCGTAGAGATGTGGCGATCCCATCGCCCAGCACATTGTACTACGTGTCTGCAATCAGCCTCTAAAATATTGAGACTTGACATTCATAAACAAGAAAATTTAAACGTAAATGCCACTCTCTTGATATTTCCGTAATGGCAATTTTGATATATATATATACTTTTTTCCGACGTTACGATGACTTCACGAATCAGGAATTTTGTTGAAAAGTGGTCAGGAAAAGTCAGGAAAATTGACATTGAAAATTTTGTGGACACCATGCGAATAGAATAGATTTGAAAAATAAAAGGCATTTTAACTAACATAATAATATTAACATAACAATTATATAATATAACAAATCCAAACCTTATATAGCGAAACCTAGTTGGTGCGACATTTAATCTCAACCATTCTCATCATCACAGTCATCAGGGAGTAAGAAAATAATAACTCCCCAGACATTACCGCAACCAAAAAAGGCAAATTAAAACGTTGGGAGGAAAAGTGAGAATTAGGTTTATTAAATCTTAAATATTTTATCAGGAATCAAATTGCTAGTCATGAAAATGTTCCGCCATCTTAGTTCTATTGTCAGATATGACAATCTCCACAAAAGATGGCAGAAGGACAAAACCAAGTAACAAATACCCAAAGATATTCTAATCAATAAATAAATTAAACGGGATCCATGGGGGACCAAACTATGCTCTCAGTGCTGGGGTGGAGGGAAAAATCAAAAGGATTTAAAAGATGACGAAAGCAACAAAAGGGGAAACATCTCTGAAAAAGGGAAAAGACAATTAGGAAAAGGCAAATAAAATCTAAAGAAAGAGAATCCAGAACAAATAGAAAGTAACCTTCACTTGGTCTTACCAGTCTTGAAGGACAAGAACTAATCAGTTCTAAACTAAGAACCAAGACAGGGGAAAACATATCCCCAAAATCCGGAACACTCGACTCACATAAATAATCCCTGAAATAAGCCTTTCGGGGTTTACACAAAAATTTATCAATGCTCCGAGATCCACATCAGACCTATTGATAGGTCACCAGTCTCCCGTCGTATCATTCAGTTTTAATATCTTCAAAGAACATCGATTCGTGATTAACCAGATAATTTTGGTGAGACCGTCTAGTCGACGTCCGAGTCGTCTCGCCCTTCCCTCTTTAAACGGAGACTCCTTTCTTGTCCCAATCAGGATTACATTCCTTTTACCATCTCACACAGTGCTTTCCTTTTTTTTCTTTCAACAAAACGGGCCTTTGCTAAAGTCCAATTCCAAAACCCTTACAACTTCAAGTAAAATTAAAAAGTAATGGCATAATCATAAATTAAACGTTTAAATTATACGCCAAATCAATACATAAACAAATATATATTTTATATATTAGTACATGTTTCGACCCACAGTGGGGTCATCCTCAGCTTAAAAAGAAAATCAATTAAGAATTGAAAAACTAAAATGGTATATGCGCCTTAAATTTAAATTTAAATTAAAAATTAATGATAATAATTGTAATAAATAAAATATAGTAATAAAAATGGATATCCTTACAAAGTAGTATTAATTAAATAAATATAAGATTGGTCTTTTAACAATAATTTTAAAAAAGTAGTTAGAAATAAGAACTATTAACGGTGAGTGTAAGAATGTTAAGCTTTATTTTTTTATCAACATTCTTACACTCACCGTTAATAGTTATTATTTCTAACTAATTTTTTAAAATTATTGTTAAAAGACCAATCTTATATTTATTTAATTAATACTACTTTGTAAGGATATCCATTTTTATTACTATATTTTATTTATTACAATTATTATCATTAATTTTTCATTTTAATTTAGATTTAAGGCGCATATGCCATTTTAGTTTTTCAATTCTTAATTGATTTTCTTTCTAGGCTGAGGATGACCCCACTGTGGGTCGAAACATGTACTAATATATAAAATATATATTTGTTTATGTATTGATTTGGCGTATAATTTAAATTTTTAATTCTAACATCAATACGGATTTTTAAAAGCATTTGTTTTCAATGGCAAATGTATTTGCATTCTATAATCATAAATGTTTTTCACATACTTCCTCCGACAAGCAGCAATAGATAGTTTCTCGAGGGAGCGAAGGAGGGTATCCGGGCAAGCGGTGTGCCACCTTCTATTTGTTAAACAGATAATATCTTTGCAGGATAATACTGACCATACTGGAGATATTCAGACTGAAGAATATCCCACACCAGAATTTGTTCCATGCATCAAAATAGAAGCAGCATCTTCGGATTTCAGACAGGTAAATACTTTATAGTGTTACTACTTTATGCCTCCTTACAAGAAATGACCTGTTCTTCATCTTCTTATTACCAAATGCTATTTAAGGAATCCGGAATTGATTTTCACAGCAGTATTGATGATAAATTTCCATTTATTCTGTTCGGCTGTTAGTGTGGAGTACAGGAAGTGCATGCCTTTTGAAAAAAAAAAAAACGTACAATATATGGCATATGTGGAATTTGAACCTGTGACTTGTGGCTACACATGCTGTTGCTCTGACCACTGAATTAATGAGGGATTCATCATAATTCTCATTGGCTAAAGTTATATTATGTGAAGGCCTTAATATGAAAGATGATTTTAAAGATTTGGTCAAATATATGAATTCTAGTTAGAGGGATGTCATAAGATGCTCTCATAAGGGCAAGTGAGCGTAGATGGTATTTACTACCTCAGCAATCGTTCAAGTGGTCTTCAAAAGTTTAACTTCCAGGCAATTGCTGTGATGGTTCTGACGAATGACGCAGTTCGCCCCCTTCCCACCCTGAACAGTAAAAGTACATGCACAAGGATATTAGTTTGAAATGAGAGAAATTTTGTAGTCACAACGAGAACTTAATTAACCCTATTTCTTTTTATTACTTACTGAGAAATCTTCTTTCTTACCATCTATGACTATGTTTTTGTATTTAATTTCGTATTTAGATTGGCCTAAGTATTTCTACTCCCTTATAAGTTCTATTTCTCCCGCGTCAGGAAAGAGGTGAAGGGAGACTCTTGTGTGGTAGTTATATTCTCACCTGCATGCCCTCTTGTCCAACCCTTAAGAGGTGTTAATGCGGATTGAAATGAATGAAGTTTGGTATTTGGAAAGAAGTGGCCATGGCATCATGAGCGTAACAGCCCCAGCATTTGCTTGGAGATGAACTTTGGGACCATGTAAAACTATTTCTATTTTGGCCGAGTGTGGGGATAATAACCACTCATCTTCTGACCTTGGAGATAGACTGACCTAGTGGCCTGGCACATTTAATTTATGTGTATTGGAAATGTGTTGAGCTCTTAGTCTTACTTAAGGCAGAAACTATTTTCTCGAATGTCTGTTAATACTACTGATCTTAGGAAATCTGTCCTTGAAAGGATATTAAGTCACTCATAAAAGCATTTGAAATAGACTTCTCTATAATTCACCAATCTCTTCCTTGGCCTGATTCTCCATTGAAAGCTATGTGCTTCCGTACACCAGAAGACATATAATGCTTGTAGCATCAAGTTGTTGCAATATTGATATTATATACTCTACATAACACTCCCCCTCCTGAAGCCCGTAATTGACGTACTCTTAGCTATAACTGCAGTGTTATGTGAATAATCTCTCGTAAAATATTGCACAGGTGGTGTGTCTAAAATATCGTACATGTTTTGACCTGACATTGAGGACTTCTTCAGCTCAATTCTATTAGGTTAATTCATACGACGCACTAACTGGTTGGCACCAGATCAAAATTCAATCTCCGTATTTGGAAGTAGATTTATCTTACTCATTTCAAGCGCTGAGTTGAAGTATTTGTTGATATTCGACACTTGATTTTCTAAATTATTTCTTTGTCTACATTTTGAATTTTTAATATAAAGCCCAATATTTATTTACACTGACTATTAAAAATAATCTTTTCTAACGGCATTGTAAAGCCCAATAATAAATTTTATTTTATTTCTACATTGTAAGGATATCCATTTTATTACTTTATTTGCATTTTTATTACAATTTTTATCTTAACCATTTCACTTCAAACAAATCGAGACTTAAGTACTGTGCCCTTTCAGCAAGAAATATGCAAATCACAGTATGCCAGCATTGCTCAATTCGGGATTTTCGGGGTTGCAGTATGTTCTCCCACTCTGTGATTTACACATTTTGGATTAAATAGAGGATACACTTGCAAAAATAACAACAAAATCAACTCCTATTTCAAAACATTTAATTAACCAAAAATTATGGCGCTACAAACAATGAAACAAATAAACTACCGACCAAAATCTTTCTACTCGTTCAAAGTGAACAAGGAATAATCTAAGAATTAAGCAAATATTATATTAAAATACATGGTTTCCTTTAAACCAACAACTCATAATTATTTTCACTTCCATAAAGTATCTATCTTAAAGTTCCATATAACCACGAGCTCCTTTGGCTCGATACTTTCCAATAATAACGGTGTCATTCTTTTGTACACCTCAATACTATTTTTATAGTTTCTTATTATCAAAGCAAATATATAATTACATTTAAAGTACATGTTAATTCTCTACTTAAATGTTTGGGCATTTCACATGTTCTCAACATTACCATCTCTCTCAAGTTTTACAAATTCACTATAGTGATCGGGAAAATACTTGTGTACTCCAGGGTTACAAAGATTACTTGACAAAGTCAAAAACTATGATTACTCCCAGAATCTAGTTATCTTCATTGAACTCGTGGAATCCTACGTCCATACAACATTACAATAGGGATTTTTATTTATTTATTTGTCTTATAAGACCATTATCACATAAGAAAACTACGATCTGAACTGGCAAGCGATAATTTCATCTATAAGGACCTCGGTTCAAAGCCCGGGTCATTAACAACTTTTAAACACTCACGGTGTATTTATTACTTCTTACAGACGGCCTTCACCGACCCTCCTCCTACTAGGGTCTGACCGTATACTTGAGCGAGATTTATGACTGTGAGGGTAACTTCCCGTCTAGTCTGCGTGTGGGAGCTATACTCAATGCTTTTGAAACAAATCTTTCTTTCTTTTCAGTTCTCTGGGGAGACCTGGCATTTTACTTCTCGTTTTTACTTTCAACAACATTATTAGGTTCATAAACCACTTTCGTAACCTTGGCATTTATTAATTATGAAGGGTCCTCATTGATTGGGAAGAGTAATACACATTCTACGACGAATACTTAGGGGCTTCAACAACAAGCCGATTCTAGGTTCGAATCTCTTAACATGCCTCGGGAACCATTCCCATATTGGAGGACTTATACAAGATGCGATTTAGGGTCGGCCGTGGCCTACATGACCTACGCTCATAATACCATACATTTGCTCCCTATTACAATATAATAACACACACATGGCCTCGTAATCTACGCCACTATTGGAGGACTTACAACAAAGCTCAATTTACCGCAATCAACTACCCCTCATAAGTAATTTACCAAGTACATTTAGATTCTACGCATTCCTAGCGTGACATTTTATTTTAATTGCGCTCCATTGCGCTATACATTATTTTCCGGCCTAGCGTCTTCCAAAGAACTGATAAATTCCATATTAACAATTATTACATATCTCTATTTTTATATTTATCTTTTCCCTTGACAATAATCGCTCTATATTTAAGAACATGCATTAACAACATGTCTTATACTTTTATTAAGGTTCCTACGTTCTTATTTTTATATCATTCAATTTGATCTTTATTTATATTTCCCTTATATTATTATTATTATTGGTACGCTTGCTTTTATAACATTCGTCAAATACACTGACATTTTATTCCATACATTTCCTCTACAGGATTTATTCTTTCACATACTTATTTATAATTTCTCAAATTTTATTTGTTCAGACCGCGTTCTTATTCTGTTATTAGTTATTTAGAAACATCCCTTTACTCAAAACTCCGGTGGATTTGTACACAAACACTTCCCCGACACCAAAACATAATGAAAATCTTTACTCACATGTTTTAGGTCGTACCCTGACCTTCCTTCTCGTGCGATGCTTCATTTTGCCCACTCTTTTAAATTACTCCATCTTGTACAAATTCATTGCATGTACAGACATATCTTGACACATATTTAACACGTATACATTTAAAACTGATAACATTTTAAATACACTGGTGTATCCGTTTATAACACACACTAAAACACTGAAAATATATTACTTTTAACACAAAATCTTGATATATTTTCACTTCACAAATTCTGATCACTAGGCTGCTATTAAGCCTATCACACGTGACCTCTTGACCTCCCGTTTCCAAGGGTGAAACATAGTAACGTCGGCTTCCTATCCTGCAGAATATGAAAGTCTCGAACCATCTACTTCCTCCCTGGAATAATTCTCCTTCGAATCCCGTTCCTGACGATCTGCTATTTCTCTGACTCGAACGGCTCCCTTTTAGATCCTATTGATTGATCTTAGCGAAAGTCTGTTCTGTTCACGGTCCCCTCGATAATCTATCGGTGACCTATGGATTTTTAGCAACTAATACTTCTCGTAACTTAGTGCCTTCTAATAGTTCATCTGCTTCCTTGAAACAATGTCTATAGTTTCCTTCTCTTCTTCGCTTATTCGGTTCTCGAACTTCTAATCTTCTAGAATACTTTGCGAACCTTATTCTGTCTGTCCTTGCTCGGGTTCTTTAAATTTGATAAAATGTTTATCTCGCTGTTACGGTACTTCCGTACGTTATGATACTTTTGGTCATATTTTAAGACCTATCGCCCTGGTTCTAAGTTCGCAGCCTGCTTCGACTGTAATTAATGAACGTTTCACGGTAAACTTTCTACTGTCGGACCTAAATCCTGTAACTAGGATTTTCCTAATTCTCAACACGGCGATACTGTAATATTACTTCTTTGCAAATCCTTACGGATGCACGTAAGTTATTGATACCGCGACGCCCTTGGCTGTCGGATATTGTCTATGCGATGTGATACAGCATCTCCCCTCAAGGAGTACTGGTAAACTGCCTTCGATGTGTTACAGCGTGACGCCCCCTCACGGACTGTCGGAATACTGCATGATTGGTCTGGCTTGGCCTGGACTTTTATACTATTTAGTCAAAAATAAATAAAATCCTAGTCCTTTTCGTGACCAACTTTTGAAATAATTGTCGCACAATTATAAAAATTATATCTCCAGAAAGCTCGTCTTCCAAACGTCAAATGATCTCACTGCGCATAAGAATCGATCGTGCATTTCTGAGATATTAATTAATTTTTAGTCTTCAGCTGCGTGGGTGGTGCTGTTCATTTTTAAATTCCCCACTCCTCGGGTCTCAGTAATTCCCCGATGACGTATGCTGTATTTGCACTTCTCTCCTGTGCAATTATTAAAAGCTTTTTCTTTACACAAAAATCTCTGATCCGAAATGATTCACAGTACTGTATTTATTTACTTACTTTTATTCCTGCAAATGGGTTAAATTTAATTATTCTTCTTCTGGCACTGTTACGCTGTTGCCGTTTTACTGCAAGGTAAGCTTGATTTCCGAGTCGTGTTTCTCTGTCTTACAGTCGAAACTTTCCACTCAGTCTATAAATACTTGTGACCGGCTCCTTATCAATGAGTCAGGAGGCATGATCTCATTTCCTGAACACCTGGGTCCAGCTTCTTGCGCAACGTTATGCTAGAATCCTTGCTTGAAATTTCTCTATGTTTCATTTACGATTGTATATTCCTTTCCTTCCTTTCACAAAATACATGGATTCGACCCCTCTTGAGCCAATGGTACATGGGTTCAGTACATCTATATTATTTTATTACAAGTATATTATTTTATTTTAATTCCTAATTGATTTCATTTAATTTGAGCTGAAGAAGACCTCAATGTCAGGTGGAAACATGTACGATATATAATTTAAACTTTAATGTTATCCCTTGAGCCTCCGTGGCTTAGGCGGCAGCACGCCGGCCTCTCACCGCTGGGTCCGTGGTTCAAATCCCGGTCACTCCGTGTGAGATCTGTGCTGGACAAAACGGAGGCAGACAGGTTTTTCTCCGGGTACTCCAGTTTTCCCTGTCACAATTTCATTCCAGCAACACTCTCCACTATCATTTCATTTCATCTGTCATTCATTTAATCATTGCCCCAGAGGAATGCGACGGGCTTCGGCAGCCGGTACACTTCATATCCTCGCCGCTAGATGGGGGCTTCATTCATTCCATTCCTGACCCGGTCGGAGACTGGAAGCAGGCCGTGGATTTTTCAATGTTATCCCTTCATTTTCAGAAATTGTGCTGGTGCAAATATTGCAGGCCTAGTCGCTTGTTACCCAATGATACATTTATCCTATGATCCCTTCTGATCTTCGAGCTGAAAGTTGATTTTTCAATAATGCTTAAGGATATTATTTCAATTAAAGCAGTGATCTCAGCATTTTCTCTTACTTGGTTCTTTTGTTATTTGTGTAAAATGTATAAGGTGCTAGCAAATAAATTACTCCATCTTATCCCTAGGATATGGAAGAAGAAATGCAGTTTGAAGGAAGTGATGCAAGCGGAAATGATTTGAATCAGTAAGTGGACATATAATGAGTAAAAGTGTTTATGTGCTTTCATAAATGCATAACTGAAAATGTTGGATATTAAAAAAATATCTTTGGAGCTTAGGATATATGTCTTATCGTATTTGCCATTGAAATTAATTTTCTTGATGCCTGTGTGTCCATGTTCTCTGTCGTTTAGGCCTTTGGTGGACCACGGGGCTGGTATTTTCTCGTCTCTTGGGCCTTCTGTTTTCTCCTCATTCTGTATTCCTTCAGCCTCTGACTTTGAGACAGCTTTCGTTCTTTCATCCATAATGGTCTGCTGATCCCTTAGTTCTTCCTAATAGTAAGTGAATGAAAATCCACAGCCTGCTTTCAGTCTCCAACCGGGTCAGGAGTGGAATGAACGAAGCGCCCCCCCCCCCCCTCTAGCGGCGAGGATATGGACTGTGCCGGCTGCCGAGGCCTGACGCACTCCTCTGGGACAATGATTAAGTGAATGACAGATGAAAGGAAATGATAGTGGAGAGTGTTGCTGGAATGACATTTTGACAGGGAAAACCGGAGTACCCGGAGAAAAACCTGTCTGCCTCCGTTTTGTCTAGCACAGATCTCACATGGAGTGACCGGAATTTGAACCACGGACCCAGTGGTGAGAGGCCGGCGTGCTGCTGCCTAAGCCACGGAGGCTGGGAAAATCTCCCCGCCGAATGGCTTGCTGGATCTGTGGCTTGTCATGTACCAAATGAAGTGGGGTCCCCAGTTCCTCGAGATCTGACTTGACCGTAGAAATTGATTTTTCCTCCACCTGCCATTATGAAGATCTTGTGGTTGAGTCTGCAAGAGCTCATGCGGGTTATGTGCCCATAGAAGGTCAGCTGTCTTTTGCTCATGCTCGTGACGATTTCTTCCTGATTTGCGTAGTGTTCTTCTTTGTGCTAAATCGTTTAGGAACCTCCCTCCTCTCGTACGTGTCCCAGTATACTCCGCAGGATCTTCCTCTCCTTGAGTTGAATTTTCCTGGACATCACAAGGCACCCAGAAGCGTAGAGTGCAGATGATTTTACTACTAAATTGTAGTGACTGAGTTAAAGGTTCTTGGAGAGGCAATTTGTTGTGTAAATGCAAGAATGGTGGACCCTCACAAACTAGGTGCACCTGGTGTCTATGGTTAGGTTCTCATTCTCGTTTCTTGAGATCTACTTTCCTATGCGGGTATTTTTCTGATAGTGGTGTCTTCTTGTGGAATTGTGGAGGGGTTTCTTTGGTGTTAGTCATGAATTCAGTCTTGTTGATGTTGATCTTCAAGCTAGTCCAAGTCGCTACATCATGAAGGCTTTGAAGATGGTGATAAGCGACCTCTTTACCGTTGGTTAGTATGGTGAGGTCGTCGACAAAGGCTAGGTTGATACATTAAGGTTGTCTGACTTGTGCCCAAGTTTCAGCCCAACCGTCCATTCTCTTATGACCTTCTCCAGAATGTAGTTGAAGAGGATGCCAGAGAGAGTCCATCTCCTTGTCTGACTCCTGACTTGATAAGAAAAGGGGCGTGGTGGCGCAGTGGTCAAGTTGCTGGCCTCTCACCAAGGTGGACTGGGTTTGATTCCCGGTCAATGCATGTGAGATTTTCGATGTGAAATGCCATGTCCTGTGGTTCGGATTCCACGTAAAAAGGGGGTCCCATGGCTCATAACCACAAGAATCACGGTCATGTAAAACTACAATCTTCTTCCTTGATTGGGAAGCTCTCAAAAATGTCTCCTCTGAACTTGACCTTAGAAGTGGTATCATGCAAGATGGTCTGGACTAGTATTAGGGTCTTCTCATTGAGGCCAAATTCTCGCAGGGTGGAGAAAAGAGACTTTCTGTCCACCGAGTTGTATGCCTTCTGGAAATTAACTAAAAAAAACTGTCCAAAGTTGTCCCCCCCCCCCCCTCGATACTTAAGAGGTGAGAATGGTCTTGAGATTTTGTATCTGCTCCGGGTAAGATCTCTTGGTACAGAAGCCAGCCTGGTATTCACCTAATTGAGAGTCCAGTTGGTTAGTGACTGTAGTTAGCATGGCTTCTGGAAGGAATGACGGTGACCTGTAATAAGGAGATACCTCTGTGATTGTTGAGGGTTGTGTTGTTTGTCTTCTTGTGCTGAGACGTCCATCCGTCCGGTAATGTCATTGTTGTCCAAATGTCTTATATGATATGGTGGATGCTCTGCAGGGACTGTTGGTCTGCGTATTTCCACATCACTGCTAATATGCCATCTTCCTGTGAGGCCTTTTATTCTTTAGGTTCCTGATTATAGCCGATATTTCCTTCCTGTCGCGTGGTTGAGAGTCAGTGTCCGTGGTAAATGGCTCAGGGAATATTAGTCTTTCTGTAGGTTCTTCTATATAAAGGAACTTCTGGACATAATCTGCAAGGACGTTGGTGGACCCTTCATTGATTAGGCGGTGAAACAATATACGGGCAGTGTACTGGGTTGACGGCTACTTGAGCCTTTTCTACACGTCTATGGAATTCCTCTTCTGCCTGTCGCTGCAGAGTTATTAAGTAATTCCTTTTGGTTCTACGTACAATGTTCACTGTTTCTTTTCTTGAGTGATGAAGGCCTCATTGTTTGACTCACTTTTGTATTGGTTCCACTTGCTGCAGGCCCTACACCTGTACTCAACGGTCTAACCACACTCAGTAGTCCACCAAGGGTGGTTGCCTTTGTTGGACGTGGCAGGGATAGTTTCTTGAACAGCAACCAGTAGAGCTTTCTGTAGGGCCGTCCATCGTTCATTCTGTGAATTCTTCCTCAGGATATCTTGGAAGTCACGTGTTTCATCTCGTATTCGCAGTGTATTGAGCCTGGGTATTCTAGAGTCCCTTGGGCGTTTTGCTGTTTTTCTGAGCTGCTGAGAAATCGCTGTATTGTAGAGTCCCTTGGGCGTTTTGCTCTTCTTCTGAGCTGCTGAGAAATCACTGTCCCGTACTTCTCTGGTTTTCCCAGCTTCTCTTTCACATAATGTTCCTTTCTATATAATAAATCAGTATCATATGCTTAGGCAAGATCGTGCGTCACTTGGTTAAACAATGTTCCTCCTGGGTTGCCCTCTTGTATCCTTCTAATTACTTTCTCCAAGGCAATGTTAAACAGTAGGGAGGAGAGAACATTATCATGTTGTAATCCTTGATTAACTTCGAAAGTGTTAAAATACCTTCATCCTTAATTTTACATGTTCTTTCCAAAGACATTTTTACCAATCTTGATAATCTATTAGGTTTTCCTGCGTGTTTCATTGCCTTCCATAGCAGATTCCTTTTAATACTATTATATGCTTGTTTAAAAACTATAAGCAGCTGGTCTACGTCAATGTTCAACTCGTAACATTTTGTCGAGCATCTGTCTGATAGTAAAAATTCGGTCAGTAGTAGATTAATTCTAAAGCAACACTGGTAATCTCCTAGATATTCCTCTACATATATTCTCAGTCATTGTGCTATATTTTTGCTAACAAGGTGAGGTCGCCATGTAGTTTACTAGAAAAGTGTTAACATTTGGAGGGTTTATTCTTCATAAAAAGATATTTTACACCTGTTTGAGCGTTTTGCCAATTGGCCTTAGTGTTTTCAAAAAATCACTCCTCATACTTTTGACGTTGGGAATTGAAGTTACGGTGTTCAAAACCTACCTTGATCTTTTTAAATTCTTTTCTATTTCTAGCTTTGACATTTATACTTTTAATTTTATGTTTGTGGTATGTAAGTTGGTCGTTTTCATCAATTACTTGATTATTTGTTGCTTTTCTATTTACTATATTAATAATTATTTACGTTATTGTTAACATTATCTACAATATTTATCACATTTTCACTGTTCGTCTGACAATGAATCGCTTGAACTTGACCGTTATTACACTTATTCGGGTGGTGTTTTTCATAGAAGCTTTGGAAACAAAGCATTTCGTGACAACGAGCACATTTAACCCTGCAGTGCTCGCGCCGCCTCTGACAGACGCCACACTAGTTTATTTTTGTAATTGAAAGGAAACTTCCAAGGCCACTGATCGGAAATTCCATCTACCTTTCAAGTAACTATTTATAACCAACGTAATAATGCGTCAGCGCGCCAGTGTTAGTCTAGGGCGTGTGATGGTGAGTCATTGTTACACGAGTGTGAACGAAGTCTGACAGACGCCACGCGACCTTCGCTGCGATAATGTAAGTACTCGTTCTGAAGTATTCTCTTCAAAAATTTTACCGTAATTATTCTTCATGGTGTCTTATATTGCTTGGCTTCTTGCTGAAACGTTATATTTTCACGTTTTTAGGGCTGAAAATGAGTGGAAAGGAGAGGAGATATACCGGTATCCTCAATCGTCTTGATGATAGAATGATTGTGCAGAGTTTGCTTGAGGAAGATGATTCTGAAGATGATGATGATGATGAAGGTGCATTGTACAGTGATCAGTAGGAAGATATTCTAGAATCCAGGAGTGAAAGTATTGACACGGAACAAGACGTAGACAGTAGTGATGAACCAGGGGAAAATGAAAGTGATAGTGATTGTTTCGTATGGCAATATACAGTTTCTAAGTGGCGTAAGGCTAATCCTCCTAGAAATGTTCGAACCCGCCGACAAAACATCGTCACTCATTTACCTGGTGTGAAAGGTGTTGCGAAGCTAGCTAAGACTCCTAAAGAATGCTGGGAATTATTCTTTGATGGTATTATATTCATATCTTATTCAATAAATTATAAAAGTGCTTCGTTAGTTGATTTTATATCAATATAAAAGATTAATATTTTTTTCAATTGTCCTGAAATTAATTTAAATCGTTAATCACAGCTTGGTATAGCAGAAATGCCTCTGAAACGAAATGGCGTCTCCCAGACGCCACGTGACCTTCTATGCTGTAAAATACTGCTCGAGCACTGCAGGGTTTTAATAAATGCAGGTGAGGAGTAAAAATAGCACATTGACCCCATTACTTAATGTGGAAAACAGATGTTGTTCAAATCTCCGAACACTGTTCTTTCGTCTCTTAACTTTGCTGCAAAGAAAGCATAATTTATCATGTCTACGAAAGCATTAGATTAAAGTTGGTGATGAATCAGTGAATGGATTTTGATAGCATCTTCTCTCGTAGACAGATCCTTGTCCCCGTGTACAGCATGGACCGTGTTTTGCAGTTTCTTAATGAGACCTTTGACCTGCAATCGCAAAACAGAGTATGCTTACACCTTTATTTCATATAAGCAAAGTATACAATACTCGCACTTATTTTTTTTTATTAATTGTCGAAAAAAATACATATCGCATGGTTGGCAGAACGGGGTGCAATGTGCTGATATGATTTCTACGTATGCCGTGCACCTGCCATCTTCTGTCGTGAAGCCGGATCCGTTTGTCCTCCCCATGAATCCCAAATCATTAGACATTCTTATTTTCCCACAAATAGCATTACTACGTTTTCAGGAAAACTTCAAAAGTAATCTTTTGTCAACTTTCAAGATTTAGAAGCGGTTACAAAATCGTTGCCATATTCTACGGATAATTTCTCTACATTGCCGGCTACACGAGGGCCGAACCTGCTCGTTGGTTCTCTCATGCAGAGAAATGCCTTAGGAAGAAGCTTCTCGGATAGTGTTACAGAATACTGTGCTGTATAGCTCTGTGTTACCTTATTAAAATCTCCCAAGTACATTTCTGTTACTTTTTCTCCTTGGGTAGATAACGTCCTTTGTACATCTACCCTGTGATCGCAACCTGTCTGATACGTATTAATCACGAAATCTTTATTATACTTTCCTGAGGCTAGTTTCATTGCAACACGTTTGAGAAACACTCCTGCTTCTTTAAAAATTGCACCCATCGGTAAACCTTCTTTCGGTTTGATATAACGCGTTACTTTACGTTGTCGGATTCTGTATTTCGCCTTGAATGTCTTAACCCACGTATCGGGTGCTGTGAAGCGAAATCTTGAATATCCATGCTGGAATGCAGCTTGCGATGCCCATGTCTGTAGCATTTTGGAAGTTTCTGGCTTTCTTTGCTCCCGTGCCTTGTGAAATCGATTGAGGGTCCATTTCGCGATCAATACATATTTTTCTCTGCAGCTACCACCTTTTGAAATTTCCACCTTCTCACGTGAATTTTGTTCCGAAGAGCAGCTCCCCCATGCCGATGAATGGTTTTTAAAGACCAGCTACGATGCTCTTTCACCATGTTGATAATTTTGATCTTTACGTCCAAAGGAATGAAAGTAGGTGTTGGATTGTCCGCCTGCACTCCGTAATCTTCTGTATGAGTTGCGCTATATGATGGGTCTGGTTCTAGGCTATTACTATGTGTTTGAATACCCGGGTTTTCCTAATGTTCTTCTCCCAGGAAATCATCATTGCCTTCCTCCAACAGGTCGATATCTTCAACAAAATCCATTTTTTTTCAATGCCTTCATAATGGACTCTGTAAGACTTTTACCGATTTACGGGTGACATTTGACGGTGAGCTAAAATCCTCAAGGATAAGCTTGCGCGATTTTAGAGTCTGCATGCATTTATTGTGTGTATATGTAATGTCCTGCCGTGAATAAACTCCAAGACCATCACACTTGTCGTCTTCATCATTTGTAAATATTGTAGAAATTGGTGGCGGCGATCCCATTTTACCGTCGATAGACGTGCTTACCGCGTACCAGATACTGTTGATTGTAGACAACCGCGCACACGTAATATTGAATACGCATAAGCGTAAATCAAGACCTCTGACTTATCGAACCCGCTTATACGGCACTTGTGTGACGAAGAGTGTACCACGATGTTACCCGCACGAGTTCCGGGCCGAGTTTAGGATAAAGAAAGTTTTGCTTGATGGTGGAGCAGAGGGCTCTTGCGTTCCTGCATTAGATTCGGAGCAGTGCGCATGAACGTAGCGTCGCCGTCTACGCTGCATTTAAATTCTAACGAATAAAACTTACGACACGTTCAAGCGTCAAGGACGAATAATGATGTAAAAATATTGCACATAGCTCCAAAACCAAAGAGACCAGAGCAAATACACTATAGAATACTTAAATGACAATAAGGGATGTGACAGTAAAGAAAACAGAAGTGCTGATCAAAGTCTACCTGAATTCGAAACCTTCAATTCCCCACGCCAACGCTGTAGCGACTACGTCACGGAGACGAGCCGGGAACGTGTGCGGGAATAAGGCTGCAAAAGTTTGAGGAATGATTTTAAACGTTTATTTTGAATTCACTAAGACTCATTGGTAAAACCGCTAAAATAGGAGTAAATTAAAACTCAGGATTTTTTCTAGTGGTCAAATATTTTTTATTAAGATAAAACCCTTCAAATTTGAACACTTTTCTATTAAACCACATGGCGACTCTCCTTGTTAGACTTTATACACTATACACTGCAACGTTTTCCCTCTATAATTACCACAGTCAGCTTCGTCATGTTTCTTATGTAAAAGACAGATTACTTACTTACTCCTTGGCGCTACAGCCCCCTTGGTTCTCCTGGACAATCTTCAGCCACTCCTCTTGCATCACGGCCTTGGCGCTACAGCCCCCTTGGCCTCCTGGACAATCTTCAGCCACTCCTCTTGGATCACGGCCTTGGCGCTACAGCCCCCTTGGCCTCCTGGACAATCTTCAGCCACTCCTCTTGGATCACGGCCTTGGCGCTACAGCCCCCTTGGCCTCCTGGACAATCTTCAGCCACTCCTCTCGGATCACGTCCTTGGCGCTACAGCCCTCTTGGCCTCCTGGACAATCTTCAGCCACTCCTCTCGGATCACGGCCTTGGCGCTACAGCCCCCTTGGTTCTCCTGGACAATCTTCAGCCACTCCTCTCGGATCACGGCCTTGGCGCTACAGCCCCCTTGGCCTCCTGGACAATCTTCACCCACTCCTCTTGGATCACGGCCTTGGCGCTACAGCCCCCTTGGCCTTCTGGACAATCTTCAGCCACTCCTCTTGGATCACGGCCTTGGCGCTACAGCCCCCTTGGTTCTCCTGGACAATCTTCAGCCACTCCTCTCGGATCACGTCCTTGGCGCTACAGCCCCCTTGGCCTCCTGGACAATCTTCACCCACTCCTCTCGGATCACGGCCTTGGTTCTCCATCTCTTTACTCCCATTCTCCTCAGGTCATCCTCTACGTCATCCAACCATCTTATCTTTGGTCTACCCCTCATACGACGCCCTCCAGGTCTACCTTCAAAGACTTTCTTTGCCATCCGGTTCTCCGTCATTCTTTCAACATGCCCTATCCATCTCAATCTATTGCTTTTTATTGCGGCTACTAAATCTGGTTTTCCATATAGTTCTCTGATCTCTCTATTGTTTCTGATTCGCCAAAATCCACTATCATTCACTGCCCCATATATTATCCTAATATATATAATATATTTCCCATCTTCGTAATAACTTCTCAACCCCTTGCGTCATAGTCCATGCCTCTGAACCATAGGTCACCACCGGTCTCACTACGGTGCGATAGATAATTAATTTCAGATTCCTACTTAGGCTTCTCGTATGGAATACCTTGCCTAACGCATAGTAACTCCTGATACCAGCTGCAATCCTGGTATACATTTTGTTATTTTCTGTTACTCTTGACCCAAGATATTTGAAATAGGAGTAAAATAAAACTCAGGATTTTTTCTAGGGGTCATATTCATATTGTTCATATTCATTGCCATTTAAATGCACTTTTGTCGTTTCACTGTATTTTCTCCTGGATGCCAGCATGTACTTGGTTTTTGACTGGTTTATCTTTACTTTTCTGACTTTCCCAGTTTTCTTTCAAGATCCCGCTTCCTCCTAGCCAATATGTCAATATCATCTGCATATGCGAGATCGTTTGTCACTCGGTTCAATAATGTTCCTCCTGGGTTGCAATCTTAGTGTCATTCGCATGACTTTCTCCAAGGCAATATTGAATAGGAGCGTAGAGATTACATCACCCTGACGTAATCTCTGATTAACCTCAAAGGTCTTTGATAATATACCTTCCACCTTCACTTTACACCTGGTTTTGGTTAATGTCATTTGTACCAGTCCTATAAGTTTAGCAGGTACTCCTGCCTCTTGCATTGCCTTCCATAACTGATCTCTCCTGATGTCATATGTTTATTTGAAATCTATGAGCAGCTGATGTACATCAATAGTGTACTCATAGCATTTCTCCAGAATCTGCCTGATAGTAAAGATCTGGTCAGTAGTGGACCTGTTATTTCTGAAACCACACTGGTAATCCCCTAAATATGCTTCCACGTAGGTTCTCAGCCTTCATGCAATGATCTTTGCTAATAGCAGTGCTATTCCTCTGTAATTTCGACAATCTGCTTTGTCATGTTTCTTGTGAATGGGACAGAGTATTGCCGTATTCCATTCCTCTGGCATGTCTTCTTTGTTCCATATGTCCACAATAAGTTCATATAAATTCCTTGCTAGTTTTTCTCCGCCATGCTTGATCATCTCAGCTGTGATGTTATCTTCCCCTGGAGCTATGTTGTTTCAGAGTGTTTTAACAGAATTGTTAACTTCCTCCAGTGTGGGTTCAGCGATTGACTCGGGTTCGCCTCTTCTCCATATTGTTCTTATCCTGCCTCTTCTATATCTCCATCATCAGCAATATTTTCTCTTTCCCCATCTGAATTCAGTAGTTCACTAAAGTACTCCTCCCATCTATCTAGGATCTGATTTCTACTACCAATGAGATTTCCTTTCTTATCTTTACAAAAGCTTGCCTTAGGTTGAAATCCTTTCTTGATGTCTTAAGCCCTAATGTAGAATGATCTTGTGTCTTGCACAGTATTCCTCTCTTCTAAGTCTTTGATCCACTGCTTTTCATAATTCCTCTTTTTCCCTCTGGATTCTTTGTTTGTTTCCTTTCTCTTCTGTTGATATACCTCTACATTTCTTCTTGTTCTTCTCTCTAACATTCTTTCTCTTGCCTCGTTTCTTTCTTAAATCTTCTTCATGCATTCATCATCGAACCATCCCTGTGTCTTTGTTTGCTTCCTTTTACCCAATACATTTTCAGCTGTCTCATGTATTATTCCTTTCACAACTGACCACCTTTCTTCAATACTTTTCTCTGTCCAATAATCAAAAGGAAGTTTGTAGTTTTACGTGACCGTTAATCTTGTGATTATGAGCCACGGGAGTCCAATCATCAACCGTATTGAGTCTATCGGTCATAACTTTTTGATATAACTCTTTTGTGCTCTCCTCATTTCTTAGCTTCACATCATCAAATCGAGGTGTAGTAGCTTTCTTGGTCTCTCTGTAGCTAGCTATCCTTTGTATATATTTCATTCTTACTAGGTAGTGGTCACTGTCCCCATCAGCTCCTCGACAGCTATCCACTTCCAGAATATCCGAAGCATGCCGTCTGTCTATGAGGACATGGTCGATCTGGTTTTTGGTGACCCCATCGGGTGAGAACTAGGTAACTTTCCTTATATCTTTCCTTTACATCCAGGTACTTTTGATGATCATGTTATTGCTCATTGCGAAATCGATCATCCTGATACCATTATCGTTAGAGACCTCGTGTAGGCTCTCTCTTCCCGCTGTTCTCCTGAAAGCACTTTCTCTTCCCACTTGAGCATTGAAGTCCCCCATAATCACCTTCACATCATGCTTTGCCACCTGTGTTAATTCCTGTTCCAACTGTTCATAAAATGTATCCTTTTCTGCCTGCTCTGCCTCTTATGTTGGTGCATATGTACGTATAAGGGATATGTTGAAGAAGCGAGCTCTCATTCGCAGTACACACAATCTTTCATTGATAGGTTTAAAATTCAATATAGCAGCCTTATGCACTCTATCAATAATGAATCCCGTGCCTCCATATCCTCTATCTCCACAGCTATAAAATAGGGCGTGGTTCCCAGTTGTCAATATTCCACTTCCTTTCCACTCAAGCTCTTGGATTGCAGCTACTGTTACTTATATTTCTTCACTCTCTGTTTCAAGTTCTGTAATGCTCCAGGCTTCCCCAGTGTTCTCACATTTGAAGTAGCTAGATACATGTACCGTTTCCGTTGCCAAGGTCATTTTTCCATTGAATCAGTCCGGCTTTGTTTGTCCTTTGGTTCCGTAACAATTGCTTTTTTACGGGGTAGGGTTGTTAACCCCGAGCCCAACCCCCAACCTGGAGGACCAGGGTACTGCTCTTTGTCTGGCTCATCACTTTAGACCTGTCCAGCTTGGGTGGCCCTGTCAGGAGCTTAAGCTCCCGCTGGCATAGCTCTGAAGATCATTTGAGCTCGCAAGCCCCCAAAACACCCGGCAACCCAGATTGCCTTCTTCAAGATGGCAATACCGGCGGGGGATTAAATTCCACTCCTCTGGCATTTTCTCCTTTAGCCATATCTCTACAATAATCTCATGTAACCGTTATCTTAGTTTTTCCCCTCCATATTTTATCATTCGTGCTGTGGTGTTTTCTTATCGTGGTGCCTTATTATTTTTCTGGGCCTTAATGCCATTTTTAACTTCCGCCAATGTGGGATCCTTGACTGATTCCAGGTCCGTCTCTACTCCACGTTGTTCCTGTCGCATCTCCTCCCTCTTTTCAACTTCTAGCTCACCTTCATATCCAAATTTCTGCATTCACCAATTCACTAAAATGCCGGCCCCGTGGTGTTGGGGTAGCGCACCTGCCTCTCACCCGGAGGCCCTGATTTCGACTCCCGGCTCTGTCAGGGATTTTAGAAACTCACGTGAGGGCCGGAACGGGGTTCACTCAGCCTCGGACAATTGAGTAGCTGTCTGACAGTGAGGCAGCGCCCTGGTCGCGAAAATAGAGATTAACGGCCGAGGGTACCCGATGCGCTGAACTCGCGTCACCCCAATATCTGCACGCCAAATGGCTGGGCAGCGGTCGCTTCATAGGCCTAGGCACATCATGGGCTGTAGTGCCAGGGGTTATTTAATTCACTAAAGTACTCCGCCCGCCTATTTGGCGTATGATCTTTACCTCCAATCAAGTTTCCCTCCTTATCTTTAAAGAAAGCTGCTGAGATTCTCTCTTTATATCTTTGACCCTTTGAATAGAATTCTGTGGTGTCCTGAACCGTCGTTCTCTCTTCAAACTCCTCAATCCACTGTTTCTCCAAAACTCTCTTCTTTTTCTGCATTCCTTTTCCACTTCTTATCTCTTCCTCCTATATTCCTCTACAGTAGTTCTTGTTCTTCTCTGTAACAGTCTTCTTCTTGCCTCATTCCTTTCTTCAACCTTCTTTCTACCCTCTCCATCAAACCTATCCTGCCTCCTCTGTTGCTTCTTTCTGCCCAGAACAGTATGTTTCTGCCGTGTTGAGTATTATATCTTTGACCGTCTTCTTCTTCTTCTTCTCCTTCTTCCTTCTCTTCTTCCTTTTCTTCTTCATAAAGTTTATTTTTCAAAACCATTGTATATTGCTGATCTATGCTTTCATTCTTTCTGAATTTAGCATCATCATACCTCTTAATCTGTACATGGCTATCCTTGGTCTATATTAAACTCTTACCAGATAATGGTCTGTATCTCCAAAAAGATGGTATATTGGCTTTCACGGCCGGTGAATTAAAACTCAGCAATTCTTCTAGGTTTGTGCCATGTCATGTGTGGGGTTTCGCCTAGGACACCAAGCTGGCTCATCGGCGGGCTCTTGGTGTCCCCGCCCGGACCCCCACAGGAGTAACGAACTGCGCGCTACCTCCTTTTATGTAGAGTGCAACTGCACTACTTAGCTGCGAGAACTAAAAGCTCAAGCAGCCATAACTTCCTTATGAAGGCTTCCAAAAAGATGGTATAATGGCTGAGTCAGTATCTCCATTTGCTCCTTGACAGCTTTATCCACTTCCAACATATCTAAGTCGTGTCGTCTGTCTATAAAGAGATTATCAATTTGGATTTCTGAGATTCCATCAGGGAGCACCATGTTACTTTTCTCATATCCTTCCTTTACATCCACGTGCTTTTGATAAGCATTTTACTGCCAATAGCAAAATCAATGAGTAAACACTCATGTAATCGCTATTTTCCTGCTGTAAGCTTGTAGGTTATTTCTCTTCTACTGTATGTGTTCCTTAAGTCCCCCATAACCACTTTAACACCATGCTTTGCCACTCGAGCTAGTTCTAGTTCCAGTTGTGCATAGAAAATATCATTTTCAGCCTGATCTGCATTGTTGCGTATGTACATATGAAGGATATGTAGAAGAAACGGGCTCTCACACTTAATCCACACATCTTTTCGTTAACAGACTTAACATTCAGAATAACATTTTTATACTCATTTTCAACAAGAAACTCTGTCTTTCCATTTCCTCTGTTCTCACAACTATAAAACAAGGAGTTTGTCCTCTTAGCAAGTGCTCCACTTCCATTCCATTTTACTTCATGTATTTCTGCCATCTTCGCATTACAGCATTAAGTTGAATTATTTCGTCCCCTCTCGTTCTGGAATAGCCTCGAATCGAACCAACGATCCAAATGTCCTCATCTGCTTCAGACATCGTGTCGCTCTGCGCTCTCGTCTCACTTCTTAGATAAAAGTTATCGAAGTTTCCCCGTCGAATTTTCATTGTCCATCGAAATTTTGAATTTCTAGGTCACTCCCTCTATTCTCGTGACCTCAACTATCTAGTTTCCTAATCCATAGCAATTTATTACGCCTCCTTCACGTTCTCAATCATTGACAATTTTCTCCTCTTCAACTCGAAATTCTTGAATAAAGTTATCAATTTACAAGATCATTTTGAAGTAGAATTGTAGGTTTTGCTAATGTCTACGGATTGATATATTTTAGACTGTGTTATAAATATTTTTAGTGCTTGAAATCAAATAATAATGATGCCTAGTTCTTTTGACATATTTTCCAGCAATAATTTATTTGTAGATGCTAATAATCCTTTTGGGAGAATATTATATATAAAGTCGCACAAATACGCCGTAATGTTGCTTCACATTCGCAGAGTATAATGTCAATGTAGAGGGCGCCAGGGAATGCTCTCCGCAGTGGCTACTTGCTGCTGCGAGAGCCAGCATTAGTAGTTTCGTTGGCAGCACGGCTGTCGCTTGTGTCAAAACAAACAAATGGTAAACTTTCTAGTCATCACAGCCATTCATAACAGATGCTAAAAGTGCTGATGACACACACGCTCCCTTATTGCAATACTCACTGACGATTTCGACAGCATACAGCCCACACGTGTGGGTTCACCCTGTCAAGGACATAGTGCTGCCAACTAAACTGCTGATGCTACCTCTGGCAGCAGAACCTAGTCACTGCGGAGAACATTCCCAAGGGCCCTGTAGTATAACACTTCGCTGAATTGTTCAATTATTTTCACACAGAAATATCACTGATAATTATTATAAAATGCAACCACTGTTGAATACTTACTGTACTGTTCCTCGGCATTCTACTGGTTAGCCGGAATGCACCTCACAATCGCTGTCAACTTATAATTTTCCCGTACTGGTACATTTGCGGGCTCGCAAAATACGTCTGACACGTTCGACGTTTCGAAAAGAAGTCTCTTCCCCCTACTTGGCTTGGCGGCATCCTGGTCCATTTTGGCTGTCAGAAACCCGGGTTAAACTCTCAAGCTAAATCATTCATCTTCTTGAAATTACAAAACTGTCCATTATTAGATAATAATTTGCTTCATCGAACCTGGTACTTTGAATACAAAAATACTGCAGCAGAGTACTTGTAAAAGTAATTATTTCTTTATTAATCTCTTAATCACGTGACTTCTTGTTCCTATTCAATGTTAATCGCTTCGGGTAGCCTCGTGGTTATTCGTTTCAGATCGTGTCATTGGCGAGAGTCGCCGACATGCGTTTAACTCCGCTCTTGACTCCTGGCACGTGAGACTGGTCTCACTCGCCGCTTCGATATAAAAACACGTTTGATTGGCAGGACGGGTCGCTTCCCTTCCGTCGGCAAATATGAATCCCTTTGCCGTGAGTTCAAAATACCACCACTTGCTCTAACTTCACAATGCGAAGACAAATATTTCACTGCATAAAATCGTACCAATAAAATTCATTACTTGACCAGTTCCAGCCTCGTATTCTTAACTTTTCCAATAATTCTTCGATTTACTTCAAATTTTGGATTTCTCACCAGAATAATCCATACCTTCCAAGAATGTCCTTGCAAAAAGCAAATATTGGTGTCAGTATTGTACTCGAATTTGTGATGCAGAAGATTGTGTATTTGCCTGTAATGAAACGATGCCCATATTAAAATTTATCGAGGCTGTAATCGTGCAGAAACAAGTATACAAGGGTCGTGCCAGTAACCGGAACCGGCCAATCAGAAATTTCCCTGTGGAAATACAAGTTTCGAAGTTGCGAGAACCGGTTTACCTTTGACAGCAGTGAGCCGACACGAAACCTGTGCCAGGAGTCAGATATGTAACCCACCAAGCTAGACGTATGCTGACGATGCAAGTAAGAAGCGTGTCGAGGAAAAATCACGTGACTCACCAGAACCAATAGGAAAGTTACAAAATGCGCAATGAGCAAGATTCTCATCACCCATTGCGAGGCTAAATAGAATTACTTTGACTTGCTGAAAAGACATATAAAATTATTTTGAAATTTATGATTTTCCTGTGTGAAGACGGAAGTCTAATTGCGGAGTAATAAGGACAAATGTATTACCTGCCAACTTATCGCGCGATATTTTTTATGATGATGCTAACTTTCAGCAGTAGTGGGCGATATCGAGAGATACTCGAGAATTCTATGAACGAAAACGTCGTAGAGTACGGACGTATGTGAATTACTGTGCGGGAGTGCACCATTATTTAAGGTAATGAGTTGAATTACTCGGTGCAGGACACATCACAATTGAATACACTAGAGTTTTAATTTGGACTTGTTTTGAATGTAACTGCGAGAGTATTGAACTAGTGCGGAAGTTTCAAATTATGAAAAGTCGAACTTTGAAAAAGTATTACGCAAATGACGAGTGCACACATAACTTTACGAAGTGAGAGTGAACGGAAATATTGACGGGAAAGAAATTGTTAAGACGAGGGATTTTCATTAGTAAAATTGTATTTCCGACGAAATCAAGTTATTCATCGATAGCAATATTCTGCGTTTTTATAAAATATAGTGCTAGTGCAACGAGCAAGGAGTATACTGAAAATTAAAGTATTGGGAACAGTTATTTAAGAACATTATCACCACCATGGTTGTCGAAATGAAATTGAGAGGAAATTTCTGAATAACTTAGAAGAAATAAGAATGAGGTGCTAACTATATGGGAATATAGCCTATGGAGACAATGCGGATTTCTGGAGTGAAGTAATGAAATGTTATACAGAGGAGAACATCAACTACTCCTGATGTATCGTCAAAATTATATTTCTTCGTTTATGGCTTTATATATGTATACCACTATCTCAAATATGAATGATAAGTGGAGGATGAGAAGGCCAGAAGATATTCCAGTACGAGCGAACAAGAGCGGACCCAGTTCGATTCCTGGGCGGAAGAACAAGGGCGGACCCAGTTCTAGAAGATGCGAGACGCTGTCAGAAGAGGAGGCGTATATTGATCACCACGAGGATGTTTGGCTCACTTACCCGAACGGGGGAGATGACGACTACATGGAGGCGTATGAGGAAGGTGCCCATGGCAGCGCCAATAGACAGAGGTAGGCCTATTCGAGGAAAACCTTGTTTATGAGATCCAGCGTTGGAATTACCACTTCCAGACGCAACACGAGGTAGAATCAAGAACTTCTATCAGTATCCCATGTCTCTGTAGTTTGAAGATGTACGAGAATATCCGACCATCATTCTATGTTGTTATTTTAGCCATTTTTCTAAGTATTTTAGATTGAGTTAGTAATTTTTGACCGTTTTTTTTTTCATTTATAATTTTAAAATTAGAATTCGACAGCTTTAATTATTTTTACGAGAAAAAGATCTAGGTTAGATGTATTTTAATCGAGTTTTCATAAATGTTTTTGGATTTATTTACGGAGGAGATTTGATCGTATTACGTTTTGATTCAGATACTTTGATAATTCGACTTTCGAATTTATTTTTGTATACTATTTTATTTTGGAACAACGATAGACGATCATTATTTTAGATCAGAGTGGAGTTTAGTCATTAACGACTAATTGTCAGATCAGGTGACGAATATTTCTCACAAGACATGTGAATGATGTATTAAGCATATTGAAGGAAAGGTAATAATGTCTAATTTTATGATAATTGAAGTTTTGATAAATACTCTTAAGGAGTATACTTTGTTGAGATTGAGGATTGTCATGTAATAACGATTATAGAAGATGTATCAGAGCTATTGTATTCATTAAAGTTATTATATTACCAGTAATATCAAGACAACTAGAGACCCAATAATTTATTGTAATATATTTATGAATTTGTTTGCTACCAGAGAGGTAGGCTGTTTGATGTTGATGTGCCAGAGGTTTATTAATGATACAGACCTGAAGCTGCGATTATATAATACTGTGATAAAGGTTGATGTAGTATTCCCGGTGGACGGAAGAAAGTATTGTTGGATTTTGTGGTAATGGCAATGTTCCATAGGACATTGTTTCATTGAGATTGAAATGTTGTTGATATCTGTGTTGACAGATAGTCGAAGTTATTAAGTTGTAGACGGTAAGGAGGAATATTGTTGGTATTGTTAGTGAAGGACGTGACATACGTATTTATGGAAACAGTAGGAACAGCTGATCTATATGATGGCTGACGTTGTACTCCATTTAAATGGTTCTGTGTTAAAGAGGACATTGTTGTACTGGTAATTATTATTTTGTTGGAATTTATTATTATCTTTATTACGTATTTATGGACAAAGCAACTACTTTGAAACAGTAGGAACAGCTGATCTGTATGATGACTGAGGTTGTACTCCATTTAAACGGTTCTGTGCTAAAGAGTTCGTTAGTTATTGTTGTTTTAAGGGGCGGAACTACGAGGTCATCCGCCTCTGTGTGTTAAAGAGAACATGTCATACTGGTAATTATTATTTTATTGAAAGTGATTATTATTACTATGTTTATTATTGTGGAACGACCAGGGAGATTTATTAGCTATATCTCTATTTCATTGTATGGATTATGGAATCCAGGATTGGCATATACTATCGAAATGGAAACCAAGTATAATGAAGTTTATAGGAGATTGTAGAATGCAGGGAGAAGTCAAATATTTAATAAAAGTAGTTTGTAGATAGAATTCTTTCGTGTTTTAAGTGTTGTAAATAGATGTATTGTGTAGACATATATAGTGAAAGTGTGTATGAGTTTGACATGGATTTTATTATTAATAGATGTAAGGAAGATTATTTTAATTCGTTTGGTTGGTTCCTTGGTATAGGGGCTGCGACACCACTGTAATGTAGCCCCGTGTACTTTGGGTGTGTGTAGACTTTGTCTGACAACCGGTGTTAATTGTGCTGGCTGTATTAGTGTGTGTTATCTGTGATTCAGGTAGAAGGACTGCAGACGGTTAATTTTTTCAAGTAGTTCCTACTTTTGCTGCCAAATGCGACCGTCTACGACACCTAGCTGCGGATATGGCTACTAAAGGCCATCGCAGTCTGCACCTGGCGGCGAACATTGGAACCAGACAGCGTTATCAAACTAACCTTTAAGTGTTAGCTTCCACAAGTGTTAGTTAGAGGAAGGTTCTTTTTCATGCCATATTATTATTCGTGTCAGAGGTACGAAAATATACAAACAAGGAACTGAATATTAAACAAGTAGTTCCCGTGAAGAACTATACAGCCTATTTTCATATATCCTACTTATGTCAACTGCCACTATCAACATACAAAATTGCAGTTGGATTGCTGTAATAGATTCGTAGATATTGAGAACCGTCTAAATATTTCAGACGGTCACCATGTTGGATTGTTAAATGTATAGGCCATAGAGTCATGTACCATTAAAGGAAAATTATTGCGTAGATTCATTATTCAAACTTTCACTTCGATCGCACGACACAAGAAATAAAAACCTAATTTTAAAATTCGCACAGCCGCCATCTTGAGGTCATGTAAACAATTGAACTAAATTAGATACCAGTGCATTACAATGTGTATTAACATTTCTTGTACCAGATTTTATTGAGTTTGGAACATTAAATAGCGAGAAAGGTCTATTTAAAATTTTCAAATTCGCTTGGCTGCCATGTTCGTTTTGTAGTTAACCGGTTTTTGAAAGTCATATAGATGAACTTCCAGTAGTGCCCTTTATCTCCGAACAAAATTTCAGGGTGATACCGCTAATAGTTTCAGAGATATAGAATGCCGGTGAAATATTTCGCACATCCGCCATGTTGTGGTTATGTAAACAATTGATCGAAGTTAGATGTCGGTGCATTACAATGTATATGAACATATAGTGTACCAAGTTTTATTGCGTTTGGTTGGTTAAATCGCGAGAAACGTCTATTTAAAAGTCGCAAATTCGCGTGGCCGTCATGTTGGTTTTGTAGTTACCAGGTTTTCAAAAGTCACATAGGTGAACGTCTAGTAGTTCTCTTTATCACTCTAAAATATTCCAGGGTGATATCGGGAATAGTTTCGGAGATATTGAATGCTGGTGAAATATTTCGCACAGCCGCCATGATGGATTTGTGAGACTAACAAAATTTGAAGGGCACGGTCGGGGTCGCCCGGAATAGTGCTATGAACTTACCGAGTTTCATTGAAATCGCTCCAGCCGTTTAGAATTTATTAGGGGGGGACACACACACCCCTCACACACACACACACACACACACACACACACGGACAAAAGGTGATCTCATAAGCCTATTTTTTCAAAATTGAAAATAGGCTAAAAAAGAAAAAAGCACATAATGAAGCACTTGCATATAACTTAACACAAGAGCAAGAGAAATGAAACAGGAGAAATCAGCTATTACATGATAATATATACAATATTTACACGAGTTCTGACCAGTATTTGGCTACATTGACAGCATTGTCCCCATCATGCAAGATTCCCCATTCCTTAGATCTTGCTACACCGGTGTGCAGTTTAAGGACTTCCAGGTACACCATCCATCTTCGTGACCAGGTGGTAATTTTTCTTCAATTTCAACAAGTTCCGGATAATCAGGATGCCTTTGATTCCATAGCTTAACCCTGGCCTTTTTTGGGTTAGAATCAAGTGGAGTAGAAGACTGTAGAAAACTTTTTCTGGACTTCAGTCGAGCTGAAGGTGGTCGATGACCATAAAGGTGATGGGCGAAGATGTTGCAAACCTTATGTCTCTCGATATTAGCGGCCACCTCACGTCTAATATCAGGTGGGGCTATGCCTGTGAGTAAAACTTCTGTGTTGGTGTTGGTTTTGAACATCCTGTTTCATTCAAGGCAATGTCGACTTTTTTGGGCTGATTTATACAACACAGGACTAGCATATTCAGCAGCAGAATAGCAGAGAGCTAGGGCAATTGTCCTTACTGTCTGAGGGTGGGCACCCCATCCAGAACCAGTTACCTTACGCAGTAGGCAATTTCGTGATGAGACTTTTGCCTTGAGTTTGGTGCAGTGTGTATTGAAGGTCAATGAACGTTCCAATGTAACACCCAGGTACACTGGGGTATTGCTGTGTTCCAGTTCCAACCCTTTCCAATTCACATGCAGCTTCCGCAAGGCTTCTTAGTTCTTCAAATGAAAGGTGCACACTTTAGTTTTCGATGGGTATGGCTGGAGCTGATTTTCCTCATAATAATTGGAGAGCATCTTCAGAGTAGCAGTAAGGTTTTGTTCCATAATACTATGACATGGGACTGCCGGCTTTACTTCCCCTCCGAAGGAAGGCATACTGAGGGATTTTTAACGCTCTTAAAAATCCGACGACTTCAGCCGGGTTCGAACCCGCGATCTTGGGCATAGAAGCTCAGCATGCTATCAACGAAGATTATTTTACTCGACTGATTAATTAGATGAGAGCAAGTGTAGGAAGCAGGAGTTCATTATATGTATAGAGCAACAAGTAGTAATTGTAATGGCGGAGGCATACGTCATGAGTAAATTCTTTTAATTTTATTTAGGTAACATAATGATATTATTTTTATTGTTAACTCCTGTAACCTAGGGAACAGCAGTTTGTTGCCAGATTATGTTTATTTTTATTTGATTTAATCGAGCTAGTGTAGCTAAATTATTATTTGATTTACTACAGTGTAATGCGATTTCTGTTAATTTTATTTGTAACGTCTGTCGATGGAATAAATAAGCAGGCACGTGACACGTATTCCTGATTCATTTTATAGAAATTTGCATTATCTTTTGTAGTATATTGGTAGTTTAGTGTGCTATAGAGGTGGGGGTGACGTCATTAACCTGAACCTCACCCCACGTCCCGAGATTGTTTTGATTCTCCTTCTCCCGAGTATTTTTAGATCCTTACCCTTAACCTAAGTAGTTAGTATTCAATAGCACATTCAAATTTACTCTGACCCTATCCGGAGTGTATTCGCCAATAGCTCGTAGCAGTTTTTCTAGTCGTGGACTACAAGATGCTGCGATCCTCCTTAATCTGTGGATATTAGTGGATCATCTCCAGGAATAAGGGTATAGTACCAACAAGAGGCATTTGCTAAAATTGGCTGAAAAATATTCAGTGACTCTTTTCAGAGTTTTTTTTTAGCGTATGGCTTTTATGCCGGGAGTGTCCGAGGACATGCTCGGCTCGCCAGTTTTTGTAGCTGCTTCGAGACGGACACCCAATGGGTGAGCTACAAGTACCGTTGGGGAGGAATGTTGGATAGGAGGGTCGAGGAGTTGGAAGGTAGCGGCTGTGGCCTATAGTTAGGGACCAACCCCGGCATTTGCCTGGAAGGAAGATGGGAAACCACAGAAGACCATCTTCAAGGTTGCCGGCGGGGGGATTCGAACCTCCTCGCCTCCCGGATGTGAGCGACTGCCAACAGTCATGTCGCAACGACCTCGGCTAACTCACCCGGTTTTCAGAGGTAGCCATCGTAGACAATTTTGGAAATAAAGTTACCTCAAATAACAAATATTTATAAGATTGAGAAGAAGTATAAAGTTTTTCTTTAATCAAATTCTGAGCCAGTAGGGCCCACTGCACGTGAAACTATATTTGGCTATTTCCCGGGCGAAATATTTCAAGTTAATTTTCAAATTTTAGTGTCTCGGACGTCTTGATAATCACATTGTTGTGTTTTTGTGTGTGCTTAAAGTTTGCCTAGTAAACTATGTTATTACGTTACCAGTATTAGTTATAATGTATTTGTGACTAACGACAGGAATGTTAAAGGGGGTGTAATTGTCTTTCATTTGAATTATCACGACATTCTAACTCTAGTAGAATTGTAATACCACGCAGGATCACATATAGGATGGCTTAGGTGGATTAGAGTACATGATGAAAATTATAAAATAAATTCTACACGCATGCAAGCACACTCCATTTTGTTTATATATAAAAATAATCCTACTTAAAAATTCATCCACCAGGTGCTCATTCAATCAGTAGCTTTCCTTTCAAATTACTTCAGTTTAACTCTTACCACATATTCGGTGGGAAAAGTCGTGTTATGATACGGGTGAGCCTAATACCATAACGTATTCCTCTTTAGTGGGTTAATGAATACGTTTCTGTTATTTGTGCATAGTAAGGATGAAGAGTAGGTTTTAACGCGGGATCACAGAGGGCTTTGATTTGACAGGTGTGTGGCCTGAGGGACTATGCTCTTTCCTTTATTCGTTATTGTCGATTATGCCGACCTTAAAAGATTTCCTGTATTATCGTGATTTATTTAGGTTCTAAAGTCGTGTTATGATACGGGTGAGCCTAATACGATAACGTATTCCTCTTTAGTGGGTTAATGAGTACGTTTCTGTTATTTGTGCATAGTAAGGATGAAGAGTAGGTTTTAACGCGGGGTCACAGAGGGCTTTGATTTGACAGGTGTGCGGCCTGAGGGACTATGCTTTATCCTTTATTCGTTATTGTCGATTATGCTGGCCTTAAAAGAGTTCCTGTATTATCGTGATTTATTTAGGTTCTAGGATTATCGAGACTTGTGATTCTCACTCAGCTGAAAGCTCTAACCTTGAGTGCCATACGGCAGCTTACGATATCAATCGGAACTAGAGCTCGGTTTTAACACACATCTACTACAATCACAGCACATAATCTCTCACGATATATTCCAGTGACAAATACGTTGATTTGTTGCACATTCATTGAGAAACAAAGCAGAACGGTTTCCAGTGTTCCTTGACAGAAGACTACCTACTGCCAATTCGTTCCGCAACCTTGCTCGAAGACTGAGATGAACTAGGACACTTAGAACGATACCTCCTGTTAGTGATGAACAAATAATCTCTGGTCAAAATGGAGGTGCTGTTTTGGACGCTCTCCAGAATAATCCTGATATTAGTTCACTGTCTCATACACAACAAACCAACATCTGCCGGTCATCTGTCATGCGAATACTGCTTATTTATAGATTCCATCAATACCACCTGTAGTTTAACTAGCATCTCCACAGACATGATTTCGATTCTTGAAAACATTTTGATAATGGGCATTACGGAGTATAAGGCAGCCTTTTTTTCTTTTCCTTTTTTCCAAGAGTTCTTTTCTCAGAGAAATCACGATTTCTCAACAATCGCTCCATAAATTGGCACAACATGCATTTTTAGGTCCTTCCTTTAATGGAAAATCTTGTACGGCAATAGAAAGTGATTTCTATCTCTGTGCAGTCATAAGTTTGACCATCCGGTTCTTAGATATGGTTCACTAAGATTTTACCATATTTCTATTTCCCTCGAGACAGTATATGGATTGTCACAGCACATTCTTTACCAACAATTGCAGGAGAAGAAGGACAAGCAAGCTTTAGTCGCTCATTTTCGTGCTGAAGGTGCTAAGATAAAAAGAAGGATGGAATATATATGGCTCTAAAGACGTTTGGGTAATCAGAAATACATCTTCATCTGACCGTCTCTTTATTTTACCCAAGATTCCAATTTTATGTCATGAATGCCATTATACTCTTGGCATGACAATCATAAATAAGTTAGTTAAACTGATTGTAGAATTCTTTATTGCAAAAATATTCCAGGTTTTTTTTAATCCCACATTTAAGACAAATATTATTTCAATTTAACAGCAATAAATATAAGATAGTAAATTGTATACCGCGAAAGATGATGGCCAGTGTTTTTTGAATTATTATTATCTACTAGTTTCCAAATATATGACTTTGCAAATGCAGTTCACAAATTAAACTGAAACATTTCAAAAGTATATATAATGTATTTGTCAAAAAAATAGAAATTATTTGAAATTAGATTTGAAAATGTCTGTACTTTAATTTATGTTATATTTACAAATTAGATTTGAAAATTTATATCTACCATTTAAAATGGCAATGCTATATATTTGCAGCACTATTTTTCAGACGCATATCTTCAAACATGTCGGATCCAAATTTAAGGAAGATAAAACGTGCGAGCTTGACAGAAGACTCGCAAATAAATAGTGGCATCAAGAAACGTTTGCATACGCCTCATTCGTGTGTTATATGCAAAGCCAGCTTTCGTGAGAGAAAAACATTGAAGAGACACTTGTTAACACATACTGGTCAAAGGCCATATTCGTGTAGTGGTTGTCCAGCCAAATTTACTCAGATGGGAAATATGAAGAGACACATGTTAACCCATAGCGGCTTCAAGTCCGAAGACTCGCCAATAAATAGTGGCATCAAGAAACGTTTACCGACGCCTCATTCGTGTGTAATATGCGAAGCCAGCTTTCGTGAGAGAAAAACATTGAAAAGACACCTGCTAACCCATACTGATCATAGGCCATATTCGTGTAGTGATTGTCCAGCCAAATTTGGTCAGATAGGAAATTTGAAGACACACATGCTAACCCACAGCGGCTTAAAGCCATACTCTTGTAGTATATGCGAGGTCAAATTTGCTCAGAAGGGCCATGTGAAGACGCACATGTTAACGCATAGCGGCGAGAAGCCATTTCCATGTTCTATATGCCAAAATAAGTTTTCGATGAAAGCACACTTACAGAATCACATGCTGACCCACGTAGATCAAATGTCGTACTCCTGTAGTACATGTCAGGTCAAATTTGCTTACAATAGTGACTTAAATAAACACATGTTAACCCATAGTGGTTTAAAGCCACTATCGTGTTCTACATGTCAAGCTACCTTTACTCGCAGTGGAAATTTGAAGCGACACATGTTAACCCATGCCGGTTCGAAGCCTTATTCATGTGATATTTGTGGAGTCAAATTTACCCAGAAAGGGCATTTGATGACGCATATGCTAATCCATAGCGGCGAGAGGCCCTTTACATGTTCTATATGTGAAGTCTAGTTTGCTAGAAAGGGAACGTTAAAGACACATATGCTAACCCATACTTCCGCGAAGTTAATTTGAAGCCTAATTCGCTGAGAGAGGTCACTTGAAGACACACGCATTAGTACTTAGTGGCGCGAATGCATATTGATGTATGATGACGGGAGACTAAAATTCGTTGAAATGTAATTTCACGACACATGTTAACCCATGCCGGGAACTGTCTATATCAATTTAACACATATTACTTGGGGTTTGGCAATTTGAATACTCGCTCGATTACTAATAGTATATAGTATTTCTATTAAAAGCGAGCTGAATTTACTACGGAGGGATATGAGTCAGAAGCTATCTTAATTGTAGTCCATGGAAAAAATATATAATAATTCCAAAGTGAAGGATCACAACTTTCTTGTTAATCATATTGGCAACAAGGGACACGTTTATACTGGAGGCCAAGCAAAATTCATCAGGCCAAATATGTATAGAAACAATCATGTAAATTCTAGTCTCTTTTTGTAGAAACATAAATGAATAAATATTGGCTAGAGATAGTAATTGTTGTTAAGAGGCGTAAATAATAATAATATCGCATGGCCTCGCGTGCCGGGTGCAAGCTTTGTAATTTGACACCCAGAGGGTTGCTTTCATGTCGAATTTCGTTGTTCCTTGAATCACTATGAAATTCAAGGAGGTTAGATACCTAAGCTCCTTGAACACTATAGCGCTTTCTAGTAGAGAAATGAGGAACTTTGTGTTGGCGGAAACTCCCAAGATTAATTTTGCCATTATGAACACGACCTACTGAATTCAAATGGATAAAGAGGCGTAACAACGTGGTCATATGCCCCAATGCATATTGCGAAGAGGCTACATTCAAGTAATAGCTGTGAAGCATTTACAGCCCCAAGAAATTTGTCAGTTTGGTATATTTATCCTTGATATTAAAAAGCCACAATGAGGATGGACTTCACTCGGTTTTACAAAAGATAATGCAAAGTGGGCAAAGGCCGTTAATTTGTCTTGACGTGGAATTTAAATGCTAACGAATATTTCAGGAAAGAAATGCACACTTTATTCACTTAATTACAGAAGTTTATTTCAAACTTAGGTGATTTTTTTGTAACGAAAATGTCAGTGGTTAGTGGTCTCGAAGTTAACTTCTATAGTGTGATACTCTGTAATGCTCAATAAATGGACAGAATAATGTTCTAATGTGGATTAATGAACTTCGCCGCTTATTTGGGCGATTTGGTATTCGTTCATGTTTAGCCTCTGTCACATTTCACTGTCTGTTTTGAACTGAAAAGGAATTTTCGTTCGGGAGCTGTTCCCTTATTATCTAGCCCCTTCCATTGTCTGCCTTTGCATTTTTGTGTCTTTGGTTTTGCTTGTGAGATATTTCTCTGCTAGCCAGGTCTAGAAAAGCTCTGCCAAATTGTATGGTACAGTATTTTGGACATTGAATAGTAACGACAAATCTGCTTTCCCACTGGGCATAATCATAAGTCATTCTTAAACGTAAATAGTCCATCGGGAGCGTCTTGAACTCTTTAATACTGCCTTGATTCGGATCTTGGTTCTATTGAAGATAAAAATGTTACATAGTAAATCCCATTCCAATTACATGTTCTCCCTCCGGTATCTAGTCTGACTGTTATTGTGTTTCCTGTTCCTTACCATGGATATATTCTAGTAAGGTGACGTGTGATGGTTTCTCCATGAATGTGTGTTCGTTTAGGATGTAAGCACTATTTGTTTTAGCTAAGTGTATTTCAATTGCTTCATATATATGGAGGTTTCTGCCTTTCAATTCATGATAAATGATTTTCAAGTTTGTTTCTTTGTTGCTGAATTTGTTTACCGCTTGGTTCGTATGTTTACAAACAGCCAAATGTGAACCGGATTTTGTCGCATTTCTGTGTTCATTGTATCGTGTATCCATTGGTTCGCTGGGTTATCTTATGTAATTTATTTGACACCGTAAGTCTTGGAATATTATGGAGTACACCCCAGAGTTTGAGAGCGAGTCTTGCATATATATATATATATATATTACTGTTGTGCATATGCTTGGCGGTAGTGTTGTTTGTTTCGAAGGGAATTGTGATGCCATGTTTCTTGATAAAATTCGTTATTTTCAATGAATTCGCGTTCACGAATTTTAACCGAATATTTTTCTCTCCGGCTTTTGATATGTTTTATTTCTGTCTGGGTAGGTTTTTGCTAAGAATTAACCTTACCCACAAGGGAAGATGAATAAAGAAGTAAAGGAAAGTGGGTTTCGGACAGGGGAACAAGTGTGGATAATAGGAAGAAAGTCCAACACTAAATACAAACAATTTTAAAGAAGAGTGTCACCGCAAAGCCCGTGAGATCACTTAACTGAGTGGGGACCTGAACACAGCTAACGGGAAATGCTGCTAGAGCTTGGGCTATTTGCAGGCGAGAGTAGGAGGTACCTTCCCTTCCAAGCCAAGATTCGGCTACTATGGGGAAGAGTGTTGGTCTGGCAAAGAAAGAAATGATAAGTTTGCTATGTACCTTTTTAAAGGAGTTTGTTTTAAACAAATATTTTGAAGAATGCAACTAATTTGAATAAGCCGTGATGTTTTAGTTCTTGAAATTGTAGAATTTCTAAAAAGTGACAGAATGTTTGCAAGAAGGATACCCTTGAGAATAATTTTGGTAAGAGCACCATTAGTTGCATTTAGGAACAACTAAGCTTTTACCCAGTAAGAAGCCGACTAAAAGTTTAGACAATGAGAAAAAACTTAAATTTTGAAAACCAACCATAAGTCGTAGAGAGAATCTCAACAAGCAGGAAGCTGGCATAGCGAGCTATGCTTGCCTTACTGGCCAGTTAGAATTAGCTATCAAAGCTAAGAGAGAGACTTTAATAAGTTAATAACTAAGAGTTCTTGCTCAAATGCAACAAGTAGTGCAAACCTTATCAATGGATTTATTTTTATTAAAGAGGGCATAAACCTAAGAAGAGTCAGGGAAGACAGGATCTTGGCTAACCGTTATTTCAGAGAAATAATAGAGCAAAAGGAAAAATTCAAATTTATTTAACAAAACAAAAAGGTGTAATGAATTTAAGACATATATAATTTGAGTTTACAAACAATTGGGGCCGCAGACCTCCGAAATTATTTAAAACATGCGCCAGGCAATTGATAATTTTTTGGTTTTAAACCTTTTATATGAGCTAAAATCTTCGTAAGATTTTGAAATAGTGCTAAGATTAATAAATAGAAAATTTTAAGATAATTAAAGTAATTAAGGCTAAACAATAAATCAAGTACAAGGTGTGTACTTTAAGGATTTCTAGGTAGGTATCTTAGAAATAAGAACAAATAACAACTTCGCAATTAACAACAAAAAACAGGAAGAAATGAAATAGAAGTTTCTATAACTTCTTGTATTAATACAGAACTACGTTTAGAGATTATACAAATAGGGCAGGTCACTTATTGTGAAACCTGAAGAGAAAAATTGAAAGGAAGTTTCTAGAACTCCTATGTTTAAGCAGGGATCACGAGAAAAATACGGCAAATTTCCCTTTCGAGAAACCTACAGAAAACTCACATTTGAGTAGAAAGAATTGGATTCCCTCATTAGAAGGGAGAAGCAATATACTTTAAGGTGTGTACTAGACACGAAGTTTTACAGACATTAATTCGTTATTCGTGGAGCAAGTAAGGGAGGGCACTTATTGAGAGTGACACCTCATTGAAAAAAGACCTAAAGTAACAATTTTATTATTTTAGTTTGTTAGTAAAGGGTTTGGGAAATATCAAATGGGATTGTGGAAGAGTGTTCATGGCCGTATTTATTGTACTCGGACGAGCGCGACGCGGATGAAAAAGTTGAACAGGCACTGTTTTCACTATAGTGTGTTGATATAGTTGAAAAGTTCACTATAGTAGCACAAAACGTTTATGGCAAAGAAAGTTATTGCGATCGTGGAAAATAACTAGTTACACTAGATTTGCGAGAGCCTATTGCTTGAAAAACTTGTAGGTTATAGTTGAATGCACCAGAAAAATTCCAACGGAGGAAGAAAAATTAGATATTGATTAGCAGTTCATAAGGATGATTCCTTAGTATGAAAAAGTATTCCCATATGTGAGTGGAAAGTACTAGAAGGTTTAACTTGTAGATGAATTGTTCGGCATGGAAAATTCCAGAACAATCATGACTGAAGAATAGGACAAAAATTAGTCCAGCGGTGGAACGAGCTAAGTATTCTACAGTGGGTAATTCAATGGTGTCCCACGTTGTGAGAAAATCTCTCATTTAATAAGCATAAGAAATACTGCTTCATGCTAGGATTAGCTTAGATAGACAAAAGCCCAACATAGAAAATCCAGCGAAGGATGATTATTGCCCCTCATTTAGAAATCTCACACTGCCTATAAAATGATCATTAAAAAGCATGTAGCTATTTAAAATCAATTAAAATAAGTTGAAGAACGTAGAAATAGTACTTAGCTCATTTCTGATGAACGGCGATTCCTTGGTGACCGTAAGTCAGGAATTCACAACATGGCGAAAATTTGAAAGTTTGTCGAGGTGAGGAGACGATCTTTAGTTAAGCTCCAACTGACTGGTTTGACTTCAGACGCACAAGTGAGGCCAGCTCAACGATGCGCGGAGGGACCAGGGAAGGGAAAAGAGTGGGACATAAGGAATTTACACAAGAATAACCAACATAACAGCAATAAATTGTCTTGATGAAAAGGTCTTCAAGGAGTTGTTAGCAGGCCTCACTAGCGAAGCCGGGAGGGTGAAAAAGTAGACGAGTCCTCTTGATCACGGAGATGATAGCTGGCGATAGCGACGACATCTGGTGGCCAGATTGGTAAGGAAGTCCTCTTGTACAGGGAAAAATTGGGGAAATTCAGTGATTCGCTGCTAGATGACGCTAGGTGGGTCATGGAAGATATATATCTAGAACAGACTCACAGGTGGTGTAAGAAAATATACCAACAAAGTGAAACCAGGAGATCACTGCTGGTGTTTGCGAAAGAGGGAGAGGATGAACCAAAGCAAAGAGAAGCAAAAGCTTACTCTTTCTTACCGTGTATTCCAAAGAATACACCAAGCTGGGAGGTGCAAACACCAACAGAGGAAAAAGACATGAAATTAAGAACTTAAAGGTAAAGGAGCAATTAAAGACAATGGCCTTATGATATGCCCATTAGTGGTCAAGATCTTGGCTACCCTAACTCTCCCATTCCTTCCAGGATAACACTCGGTCACTCTACCAGAGATCCAGACCAAGGGAGGAGAGGCATCCCTAACCAGGACCAAGTCCCCCACTTTAATGTCGGGATTTGAAAGAAGCCACTTCTGTCTCCGTTGCAAGGAAGTTAAGTATTCCAAATTCCACCTCTTCCAGAATGAGTTACGGAGGGCTTCAAGTTTACGCCAAACAATAGGTAAATTAGAATCCCTGTAAGAGTTGGGAAGGGAAGGAGAGACAGAAAGACAAGTGCCAATAAGGAAGTGACCAGGTGTAAGTGGAAGCAGGTCATCGGGGTTATTGGAAAGCGGAGTAAAATGGCGAGAATTAACAACACCTTCAATCAGAATAGACAGCGAATTAAATTCTTCATAAGTCAGGATGCGATTACCTAAAACCTTTCTTAGATGACGTTTAGTGAGCTTTACGCAGGATTCACACCTGCCACCGTGATGAGGGGCGTAGGGAAGAATAAAACTCCATTTGAAACCCTTTGAGTAGGAAAAATTTGAAATCTGTTCCATGGCAGGATAAGGTGTGAGAGCTTTCTTCCACAAGAAAGCTGCGCCTTGAAAATTGGAAGCGTTATCAGAGAACATCTCACAAGGAACACCACGCCTATCAGCGAAGCGAGAGACGGCTGTCAAAAAGTAAGAAGTGGAGGCATTCGTTACTAGTTCCAAATGGATCGCGCCAGTAACCATGCAAACAAAGAGAGAAACATAGAGCTTACCAAACAATTTGCGTTTAGCTTCAGGGGAATTGCGTTGATATTGGAACGGACCCATATAGTCCACACCAGTTAAAGCAAAGGGACTTATAGGAGAAGAGCGTAAAAAGGGCAGATCGCTCATTAATTGAGTATTGACTTTAGGTTGCGCTTTGAAGCAAGGAATGCATTTGTGAATTACAGAGGAAACTTCATGAATTCCATTTATGATCCAGTACTTTTCCCTTAAGAAGCAAAGCAGTGTGCGTGTACCAACGTGCAGATTACGAAAATGAAAGTCACGTATAATTAAAGAAGTTACGTGGTGTTTAGAGGGCAAAATAACGGGATGCTTATTGTCCTCGGAATGCAAAGATTGCGAAAGCCTACCACCTACCCTGAGTAACCTATTGTCATCAAGGAACGGGGCTAAGGCTCGAAGACGACTAGATTTCGGGAGATCCTTTTTAGCAGAAAGCAAAGACAATTCAGAAGAAAAGGTTTCTTGCTGGGTTAGTTGCAAAACCTTAATGGTAGCGAGATTCATTCATGATTGGTAAGGTGTTGTTTGGGGAGAAGAGGTTGGTCAACTACAAGATATTTCCATCTGAGAAGATAGGCAACAATTCGAATTAATTTGTGAAAGGAAGAATAGCGTGACAATAAGGGATGAGAAACGTTGGAAACAAGACAAGAAGCAGTAGATTTAGATACTTAAGCGTCACGCAAGTTGGAGTTTGTAACTGGAGGTTTAGAAGGCCAGCAAGAAGAGTCTTCCATTAACCACGAGGGCCCTTGCCAGTACAACTGAGAAGTTGCCAATTGAGAGAGAGAACATCCACGAGAAATGATGTCGGCGGGGTTGTCAGCGCTGGGCACATGCCTCTATTGACATCCCGAAGAAAGAGTTTGAGTTTTGGAAGCCCTGTTTGCAACAAAATTTGCCAATGAGCGGGGTTTTTGGCAATCCAAGAAAGGGTGATCTTGGAATCGCTCCAGAGATAGATTTGCGAAAATTTGACCTTTAAGACTTCCCGTAATTTCTTAACAAGTTCGGCGGCCATGAGTTCAGCACACAATTCAAGCCTAGGCAAAGTGATAGTTTTAAGAGGAGCCACCTTCGATTTGGCACAAACAAGATTGGAAACTGAAAATCCATTTAATGAACCGCGTTAAACCAAATATGTACAGCAACCGTAAGCTTTTTCGGAACTGTCTGCAAACACATGAAGGAAAAAGGATGTATTAGGATGAGCGTTAATTAAATTCCTAGGAATTTCAATAAGGGAAAGATCAAGCAAATTGCTACGAAAAGAGAGCCATTTATTGAGAAAAGAAAGGGGAACAGTTTCGTCCCATTCACATTTGAGAGATCAAAGCTCTTGCATGAAAAGTTTGTCTATAACAATAACCGGAGCAAGGAATTGAAGCGGATCAAAAATTTTTGCAATTTCAGAGAGAATTTGCCTTTTTGTGTTAGGGAGCTCTTCGGCAAGCGAAACTTTATAGATGAGAGTGTCAGTGCTAGTACACCAATGAACTCCAAGAGATTTAATGGATTCGGAATTTCCACAAATTTCGACGGAGGAGGGTCTACCTCTTCAATAGGAAACTGGGTGAGAAACTCATGGGAGTTGGAATTCCACTTATGAAGTGGGAATCCTCCATTCTTTCGCAATGCCTGAAGTTCTAGTGACACGAAAGAAGCTTCCTCCAAAGTGGGGAAGGATTGCAAGTAATCGTCAACATAGGATGATGTAGTTAGGGCTTCGGAAGCTTTAGAGTCAAATAAGTGACCATCTAGAGAGGCTAACATGTGTAATGAGCGAATAGCAAGGAAAGCGGATGGTTTTATGCCATAAGTGACCGTCTTTAAGCGAAATATTTTAATGGGCTTGCTGATTTCATCGCGCCACAAGATTCTTTGGAGATCTTGTTGTTCGGGCTGAATTAAAACTTGACGGTACATCTGTTTGATGTCCGCCATAACAGCTATGGGAAATAATCGAAAGTTTAAGAGTATAGCAGATAAATCTGACTGAATAGCGGAACCAGAGTAAAGAGTATCGTTAAGACAGTTGCCATTAACGTGAGGGGATGAACCATCGAAAACGACTCGGATTTTATCCTTTACAAGAGGGTTTTTCCACACGGGATGATGATTTAAGAAAACCGTTTCAATTGTGGGGTGCAATTCGTGGGAGAGGAGAGATGTTTCTGGCGACTGCTAATGAAGAGAAGAGATAGGTTGGTAGGACACATACTAAGACACCCAGGAATAGCAAGCTTAGTTATGGAAGGAAGGGTCGAGGACAAGAACTGTAGGGGTAGACCAAGGTTAGAATATGTTAAACAGATTGCCTCGGATGTAGGGTGTGGTAGCTATGTAGAGATGAAACGATTAGCTCAGGACAGGGAGGCATGGACAGCTGCATCAAACCAGTCAAAACACTGAAGACTCAAACAACAAACAACAACATTCGTCATCAGCTTTGCTGACAACTTCCATATGATCCAAGCTTTCATACTCATCCATGACATGAGTGTACTGTTGTTTAACAAGAGGTTCTTTCTAGAATTTCCTCTCAATGGCAAAGGGAGCTTTTAGAGCTTTGGATTGAGAATTAATAAGTTTGGGGGGATTGAGTAATCTTGGCATCTGAACAATGATCCGACCTTTAGGAGAACGAGTGGTAGTGTTCAAGAAAAGTTGCTCACAGAATTCGTTTTCTGAAGAGGTTACGATGGGAGAATCAACGCTTTCGAGCCTCCAGAACTGCTCCAAATCAGTATTAGCAAAATAAAATTGAGATACGGGTTGGGGAGAATAATGAGGAAGTTGACCGGTAACGATCCATCCAAAATTAGTGTCTCTGGCAACCACGTTTGAGGATAACTTACGAACCTGTTTACGAAGGCAATTCCAGAAAACATTGGCACTGAAGTGTATGTCAATGGGGCTTTGTACATTGAACAGAGGGTCGGCTAACCTTAAATGCGAGGGAATGTTTAAACCTGAAATATCGACAGAGTGACTAGGAGTGTCCTCTCCGATACTGTTGAGGATGAGGCTATTAAGTTTCAGAAAATTATTTCTGTGACAAGTGTCCCTTAGGGTTAGCTTTGAAAACTGTACAGCTTGCGATTTTGAGCTTTTAATGCCTGATACATTGATAGAAGTGGGGTTCACAGGTAGGCCTAATTTTCTAATCAAAGAATTAGGCACAAAATCATGAGTTGTCGCTGAATCAAGAAGACCGCGAGCACTGACCCAGTTGCCGAATTTGTCTTGGACTTCGACTTGAACAGTGGATAACAATACTTGAGCACTACGCAAAGACTTAGCGTTTTGAATGTAAGAAGACGCACTAGGATTGCTGGTATTATCATTTTTCTGAGAAGTAGATGCTGCTGATGACCTCGATTGATCATGACGATGCAGTAAAGTGTGGTGCGGTTTGTCACAATGGTAACAAAGTCTTGTAGACTTACAATTAGAAGCAGAATGCTTGGGTGCTAGGCAGTTAAAGCAATGTTTATTCTGGGAAACTAATTTTCTTCTGTCGTCGACTGACAGTTCTTTGAAAGATTTACACAGATACAAGGCGTGGGAATCCTTGCAAAGTATGCACTTTAATGGCTCATTTAAACTTTACGGGGTTCGCTCTGAGTGTTTAAAGCGAGAGAACTAGCAATACGGCGTTCACTAGACCTAGTTGAGTAACCAGTGGCGTTTGACTTTAGTTTAGACGAACTGGATCCAGGTTTTCAGGTACTAGACGCTACGTGTTCGGTTTTAGATTTAAGAGAGAGTAATTCAAGTTTAGTGCTAGGAGAAGAGGGTTCACTTTGATTAGCTAAAGCAGTTAAGAGTTGGCATCTAGCATTTATGAAGGTGACTAAATGCTCATATGAGTAATTATCGTCTTTGGAAAGTTCCATTTCCCAAGCTTTGAGGGTAGCAACATCGACTTTGGAAACCACTAAATGTATTAGGAAAGTGTCCCAGTGATCAGTGGGTTGATCTAATTGGGATAGAGCTTTAACGTGAAGTTTTGTTGTATCAATGAGGGTATGCAGACTAGTGACGCCATTGTGCTGTGACGCAAGCAAATTGAATAAAGCTTTCATGTGGCGTTGAATACGTAGCCGTAAATTACCGTATCTTTCTTTTAACAAGTTAAAGGCAATGGGGTAGTTTTCAGCACTTAATTGGAGTGCTTCAACTAACTGCAGGGAATAGAAGAATAGATCGCAAATAATGAAACTTGTAAATGATTTTAATATCTTCATTTTCATGAACTAGAGAACAAAATAGTTCGTAGAAAGAATCCCAAGTAGATTCGTCTCCTGAGAAGTGGGGTAAATTAATCTTAGGTAGAATTGGTTTGGGCTTGTGAGTGCCCTCACGAGAAGAGGTTTGTTGTTGATGAAGGGAACCAAGAACAGAACCATCCCTTTTCTGCTATTCCTCACGTTGGCGAATTATTTTAAAGGCGGAGGCTATACCGTCATAATATTGATTTTCTACCTCTACTCGATCATCAGTTTGATTGAGCATGCAGGTTTCGATTTCGGTTTGGATAGTACAATAGTTTTCATAAGAACGTTCATAGTCCTTTACACGATGTTTCAACAAATCTAATTGCGCTTCTGAGGGAGCTAATTCCTTGATGTATTTTCGGAATCGGGTAAGTTGCCCTTTATAAGAAGCTCGTTTGGAAGTAAGATTTTCATCCTTGCCATCCTTGTCTTTATCTGGAGGAGCCATGACGAAATCGGTAATTTCAAGTATAACTTACGCGACTGTGGAACCTTGGAAATGCTGTCAGACTGGCAGCAGCAAACAAGTTGAAAGGGAGAAATGCACCAGAGGAGACAGAAGCCACCTCACCAGCTTTGCACTGCGAAGTTATAGCTGAAAAGTTCAAAGGAAATATTAATGATATGCAAAATATTGACAAATGGACTTTGACAAATAAAGCCTGATAAGTAAAATGTCATGAGTGGGCTTTCCCGGGTTTCGGCACCAAATTTAGGGTAGGTTCTTGCTAAGAATTAACCTTATCCACAAGGGAAGATGAATAAAGAAGTAAAGGGAAGGGGGTTTCGGACAAAGGAACAAGTGTGGATAATAGGAAGGAAGTGCAACACTAAATAAAAACAATTTCAACGAAGAGTGTCACCGCAAACCCGTGAGATCACTAAAGTGAGTGGGGACCTGAACACAGCTAACGGGAAATGCAGCTAGAGCTTGCGCTATTTGCAGGCGAGAGTAGGAGTTACCTTCCCTTCCAAGCCAAGATTCGGCTACTATGGGGAAGGGTGGAGGTCTGGCAAAGAAAGAAATGATAAGTTTCTTATGTACCTTTTTAAAGGAGTTTGTTTTAAACAAATATTTTGAAGAACGCAAATAATTTTAATAAGCCGTGATGTTTTAGTTCTTGAAATTGTAGAATTTCTAAAAGGTGACATAATGTTTCCAAGAAGGATAGGGATGAAGCAATTATACCCTTGAGAATAATTTTGGTAAGAGCACCATTAGTTGCATTTAGGAATGACTAAGCTTTTACGCAGCAAGGAGCCGACTAAAAGTGTAGACAGTGAGAAAAAACTTAATTTTTGAAAACCAACCATAAGTCGTAGAGAGAATCTCAACAAGCAGGAAGCTGGCATAGCGAGCTATGCTTGCCTTACTGACCAGTTAGAATTAGCTATCAAAGCTAAGAGAGACTTTAATAAGTTAATAACCAAGAGTTCTTGCTCAAATGCAACAAGTAGTGCAAACCTTATCAATGGATTTATTTTTATTAAAGGGGGCATAATCCTAAGAAGAATCAGGGAAGACAGGATCTTGGCTAACCGTTATTTCAGAGAAATGATAGAGCAAAAGGAAAAATTCAAATTTATTTAACAAAACAAAAAGGTGTAATGAATTTAAGACATATATAATTTGAGTTTACAAACAATTGGGGTCGCAGACCTCCGAAATCATTTAAATCTTGCGCCAGGCAATTGATAATTTTTTGGTTTTAAACCTTTTATATGAGCTAAAATCTTCGTAAGATTTTGAAATAGTGCTAAGATTAATAAATAGAAAATTTTAAGTTAATTAAAGTAATTAAGGCTAAACAATAAATCAAGTACAAGGTGTGTACTTTAAGGATTTCTAGATAGGTATCTTAGAAATAAGAACAAATAACAACTTCGCAAGTAACAACAAAAAACAGGAAGAAATGAAATAGAAGTTTCTATAAATTCTTGTATTAGTACAGAACTACGTTTAGAGATTATACAAATAGGGCAGGTCACTTATTGTGAAACCTGAAGAGAAAAATTGAAAGGAAGTTTCTAGAACTCCTATGTTTAAGCAGGGATCACGAGAAAAATACGGCAAATTTCCCTTTCGTGAAACCTAGAGAAAACTCACTTTTGAGTAGAAAGAATTGGATTCCCTCATTAGAAGGGAGAAACAATATACTTTAAGGCGTGTACTAGACACGAAGTTTTACAGACATTAATTCGTTATACGTGGAGCAAGTAAGGGAGGGCACTTATTGAGAGTGACACCTCATTGAAAAAAGACCTAAAGTAACAATTTTATTAATTTAGTTTGTTAGTAAAGGGTTTGGGAAATATCAAATGGGATTGTGGAAGAGTGTTCATGGCCGTATTTATTGTACTCGGACGAGCGCGACGCGGATGAAAAAGTTGAACAGGCACTGTTTTCACTATAGTCTGTTGATATAGTTGATAAGTTCACTGTAGTAGCATAAATAGTTCATGGCAAAGAAAGTTATTGCGATGGTGGAAAATAACTAGATACACTAGATTTGCGAGAGTCTATTTCTTGAAAAACGTGTAGGTTATAGTAGAATGCACCAGAAAATTTCCAACGGAGGAAGAAAAATTAGATATTGATTAGCAGTTCATAAGGAATATTCCTTAGTATGAAAAAGTATTCCCATATGTGAATGGAAAGTGCTAGAAGGTTTAACTTGTAGATGAATTGTTCGGCATGGAAAATTCCAGAACAATCATGACTGAAGAATAGGACAAAAATTAGCCCAGCGGTGGAACGAGCTAAATATTCTATAGACAGTGGGTAATTCAATGGTGTCCCACGTTGTGAGAAAATCTCTCATTTAATAAGCATAAGAAATGCTGCTTCATGTTAGGAATAGCTTAGATAGAAAAAAGCCCAACATAGAAAATCCCGCGAAGGATGATTATTGCCCCACATTTAGAAATCTCACACTGCCTATAAAATGATCATTAAATAGCATGTAGCTATTTAAAATCAATTAAAATAAGTTGAAGAACGTAGAAATAGTACTTTGCTCATTTCTGATGAACGGTGATTCCTTGGTGACCGTTAGTCAGGAATTCACAACATGGCGAAGATTTGAAAATTTGTCTCGCGAGGTGAGGAGACGAGCTTTAGTTAAGCTCCAACTGACTGGTTTGACTACAGACGCACAAGTGAGGCCATCTCAACGAAGCGCGGAGGGACCAGGGAAGGGAAAAGAGTGGGGGTAGGAGACAAAAAGGAATACACATAAGAATAACCAACATAACAGCAATACATTTTCTTGATGAAATGGTTTTTCAAAGAGTTGATAGCAGGCGTCACTAGCGAAGCTGGGTGGGTGAAAAAGTAGACGAAGTCCTCTTGATCACGGAGATGATAGCAGGCGATAGCGACGAGATCTGGTGGCCAGAATCTAAGGAAGTCCTCTTGTACAGGGAAAAATTGAGGAACTTCAGAGATTCGCTGCTATATGACGCTAGGTGGGTCATGGAAGATATATATCTAGAACAGACTCACAGGTGGTGTAGGAAAGTATACCAACAAAGAGAAACCATGAGATCACTGTTGGTGTTTGCGAAAAAGGGAGGGGATGAACTAAAGCAAAGAGAAGCAAAGGCTTACTCTGTCTTACCGTGTATGCCAAAGAATACACCAAGCTGGGAGGTGTAAACACCAACAGAGAAAAAAGACATGAAATTAAGAACTTAAAGGTAAAGGAGCAATTAAAGACAATGGTCTTATGATATGTCCATTAGTGGTCAAGATCATGGCTACCCTAACTATCCCATCCCATCCAGGATAACACTCGGTCACTCTACCAGAGATCCAGGCCAAGGGAGGAGAAGCATCCCTAACCAGGACCAAGTCCCCCACTTTAATGTCGGGATTTGAAGGAAACCACTTCTGTCTCCGTTGCAAGGAAGTTAAGTATTCCAAATTCCACCTCTTCCAGAATGAGTTACGGAGGGCTTCAAGTTTACGCCAAACAATATTTAAATTAGAATCCCTGTAAGAGTTGGGAACGGGAGGAGGGACAGAAAGAAAAGTGCCAATAAGGAAGTGACCAGGTGTGAGTGGAAGCAGATCATCAGGGTCATTGGAAAGCGGAGTTAAAGGGCGAGCATTAACAACACCTTCAATCAGAATAGACAGCGAATAAAATTCTTCATAAGTCAGAATGCGATTACCTAAAACCTTTCCTAGATGACGTTTAGTGAGCTTTACGCAGGATTCACACCTGCCACCGTGATGAGGGGCCTAGGGATGTATAAAACGCAATTTGAAACCCTTTGAGTAGGAAAAATTAGAAATCTGTTCCATGGCAGGATAAGGTGTGAGAGCTTTCTTCCACAAGGAAGCTGCGCCTTGAAAAGTGGAAGCGTTATCAGAGAACATCTCACAAGGAACACCACGCCTAGCAGCGAAGCGAGAGACGGCTGACAAAAAGTAAGAAGTGGAGGCATTCTTTACTAGTTCCAAATTGATTGCGCCAGTAACCATGCAAACAAAGAGAGAAACATAGAGCTTACCAAACAATTTGCGTTTAGCTTCAGGGGAATTGCGTTGATATTGGAACGGACCCATATAGTTCACACCAGTTAAAGCAAAGGGACGTATAGGAGAAGAGCGGAAAGAGGGCAGATCGCTCATTAATTGAGCATTGACTTTAGGTTGCGCTTTGAAGCAAGGAATGCATTTGTGAATTACAGAGGAAACTTCATGAATTCCATTTATGATCCAGTACTTTTCCATTAAGAAGCAAAGCAGTGTGCGTGTACCAACGTGCAGATTGCGAAAATGAAAGTCACGTATAATTAAAGAAGTTACGTGATGTTTAGAGGGCAAAATAACAGGATGCTTTTTGTCTTCGGAAAGCAAAGATTGCGAAAGCCTATCACCTACCCTGAGTAACCTATTGTCATCAAGGAACGGGGCTAAGGCTCGAAGACGACTAGATTTCGGGAGATCCTTTTTAGCAGAAAACAAAGACAATTCAGAAGAAAAGGTTTCTTGCTGGGTTAGTTGCAAAACGTTAATGGTAGCGAGATTCATTCATGATTGGTAAGGTGTTGTTTGGGGAGAAGAGGTTGGTCAACCACATGATATTTCCATCTGAGAAGATAGGCAACAATTCGAATTAATTTGTGAAAGGAAGAATAGCGTGACAATAAGGGATGAGAAACGTTGGAAACAAGACAAGAAGCAGTAGATTTAGATACTTAAGCGTCAGGCAAGTTGGAGTTTGTAACTGGAGGTTTAGAAGGCCAGCAAGAAGAGTCTTCGATTAACCACGAGGGCCCTTGCCAGTACAACTGAGAAGTTGCCAATTGAGAGGGAGAACATCCACGAGAAATGATGTCGGCGGGGTTGTCAGCGCTGGGCACATGCCTCCATTGACATCCCGAAGAAAGAGTTTGAGTTTTGGAAGCCCTGTTTGCAACAAAATTTGCCAATGAGCGGGGTTTTTGGCAATCCAAGAAAGGGTGATCTTGGAATCGCTCCAGAGATAGATTTGCGAAAATTCGACCTTTAAGACTTCCCGTGATTTCTTAACAAGTTCGGCGGCCATGAGTTCAGCACACAATTCAAGCCTAGGCAAAGTGATAGTTTTAAGAGGAGCCACCTTCGATTTGGCACAAACAAGATTGGAAACTGAAAATCCATTTAATGAACCGCGTTAAACCAAATATGTACAGCAACCGTAAGCTTTTTCGGAACTGTCTGCAAACACATGAAGGAAAAAGGATGTATTAGGATGAGCGTTAATTAAATTCCTAGGAATTTCAATAAGGGAAAGATCAAGCAAATTGCTACGAAAAGAGAGCCATTTATTGAGAAAAGAAAGGGGAACAGTTTCGTCCCATTCACATTTGAGAGACCATAGCTTTTGCATGAAAAGTTTGTCTATAACAATAACCGGAGCAAGGAATTGAAGCGGATCAAAAATGTTTGCAATTTCAGAGAGAATTTGCCTTTTTGTGTTAGGGAGCTCTTCGGCAAGCGAAACTTTATAGATGAGAGTGTCAGTGCTAGTACACCAATGAACTCCAAGAGTTTTTATGGATTCGCGATTTCCACAAATTTCGACGGAGGAGGGTCTACATCTTCAATAGGAAACTGGGTGAGAAACTCATGGGAGTTGGAATTCCACTTATGAAGTGGGAATCCTCCATTCTTTAGCAATGCCTGAAGTTCTAGTGACACGAAAGAAGCTTCCTCCAGAGTGGGGAAGGATTGCAAGTAATCGTCAACATAGGATGATGTAGTTAGGGCTTCGGAAGCTTTAGAGTCAAATAAGTGACCATCTAGAGAGGCTAACATGTGTAATGAGCGAATAGCAAGGAAAGCGGATGGTTTTATGCCATAAGTGACCGTCTTTAAGCGAAATATTTTAATGGGCTTGCTGATTTCATCGCGCCACAAGATTCTTTGGAGATCTTGTTGTTCGGGCTGAATTAAAACTTGACGGTACATCTATTTGATGTCCGCTATAACAGCTATGGGAAATAATCGAAAGTTTAAGAGTATAGCAGATAAATCTGACTGAATAGCGGAACCAGAGTAAAGAGTATCGTTAAGACAGTTGCCATTAACGTGAGGGGATGGACCATCGAAAACGACTCGGATTTTATCCTTTACAAGAGGGTTTTTCCACACGGGATGATGATTTAAGAAAACCGTTTCAATTGTGGGGTGCAATTCGTCATCAGCTTTGCTGACAACTTCCATATGATCCAAGCTTTCATACTCATCCATGACATGAGTGTACTGTTGTTTAACAAGAGGTTCTTTCTAGAATTTCCTCTCGATGGCAAAGAGAGCTTTTAGAGCTTTGGATTGAGAATTAATAAGTTTGGGGGGATTGAGTAATCTTGGCATCTGAACAATGATCCGACCTTTAGGAGAACGAGTGGTAGTGTTCAAGAAAAGTTGCTCACAGAATTCGTTTTCTGAAGAGGTTACGATGGGAGAATCAACGCTTTCGAGCCTCCAGAACTGCTCCAAATCAGTATTAGCAAAATAATATTGAGATACGGTTTGGGGAGAATAATGAGGAAGTTAACCGGTAACGATCCATCCAAAATTAGTGTCTCTGGCAACCACGTTTGAGGATAACTTACGAACCTGAAGTGTATGTCAATGGGGCTTTGAACATTGAACAGAGGGTCGGCTAACCTTAACTGCGAGGGAATGTTTAAACCTGAAATATCGACAGAGTGACTAGGAGTGTCCTCTCCGATACTGTTGAGGATGAGGCTATTAAGTTTCAGAAAATTATTTCTGTGACAAGTGTCCCTTAGGGTTAGCTTTGAAAACTGTACAGCTTGCGATTTTGAGCTTTTAATGCCTGATACATTGATAGAAGTGGGGTTCACAGGTAGGCCTAATTTTCTAATCAAAGAATTAGGCACAAAATCATGAGTTGTCGCTGAATCAAGAAGACCGCGAGCACTGACCCAGTTGCCGAATTTGTCTTGGACTTCGACTTGAACAGTGGATAACAATACTTGAGCACTACGCAAAGACTTAGCGTTTTGAATGTAAGAAGACGCACTAGGATTGCTGGTATTATCATTTTTCTGAGAAGTAGATGCTGCTGATGACCTCGATTGATCATGACGATGCAGTAAAGTGTGGTGCGGTTTGTCACAATGGTAACATAGTCTTGAAGACTTACAATTAGAAGCAGAATGCTTGGGTGCTAGGCAGTTAAAGCAATGTTTATTCTGGGAAACTAATTTTCTTCTGTCGTCGACTGACAGGTCTTTGAAAGATTTACACAGATACAAGGCGTGGGAATCCTTGCAAAGGATGCACTTTAATGGCTCATTTAAACTTTACGGGGTTCGCTCTGAGTGTTTAAAGCGAGAGAACTAGCAATACGGCGTTCACTAGACCTTGTTGAGTAACCAGTGGCGTTTGACTTTAGTTTAGACGAACTGGATCCAGGTTTTCATGTACTAGACGCTACGTTTTCGGTTTTAGATTTAAGAGAGAGTAATTCAAGTTTAGAGCTAGGAGAAGAGGGTTCACTTTGTTTAGCTAAAGCAGTTAAGAGTTGGCATCTAGTATTTATGAAGGTGACTAAATGATCATATGAGTAATTATCGTATTTGGAAAGTTCCATTTCCCAAGCTTTGAGGGTAGCAACATCGACTTTGGAAACCACTAAATGTATTAGGAAAGTGTCCCAGTGATCAGTGGGTTGATCTAATTGGGATAGAGCTTTAACGTGAAGTTGTGTTGTATCAATGAGGGTACGCAGACTAGTGACGCCATTGTGCTGTGACGCAAGCAAATTGAATAAAGCTTTCATGTGGCGTTGAATACGTAGCCGTAAATTACCGTATCTTTCTTTTAACAAGTTAAAGGCAATGGGGTAGTTTTCGGCACTTAATGGGAGTGCTTCAACTAACTGCAGGGAATAGAAGAATAGATCGCAAATAATGAAACTTGTAAATGATTTTAATATCTTCATTTTCATGAACTAGAGAACAAAATAGTTCGTAGGAAGAATCCCAAGCAGATTCGTCTCCTGAGAAGGGGGGAAATTAATCTTAGGTAGAATTGGTTTGGGCTTGTGAGTGCCCTCACGAGAAGAGGTTTGTTGTTCGTGAAGGGAACCAAGAACAGAACCATCCCTTTTCTGCTATCCCTCACGTTGGCGAATTATTTTAAAGGCGGAGGCTATACCGTCATAATATTGATTTTCTACCTCTACTCGATCATCAGTTTGATTGAGCATGCAGGTTTCGATTTCGGTTTGGATAGTACAATAGTTTTCATAAGAACGTTCATAGTCCTTTACACGATGTTTCAACAAATCTAATTGCGCTTCTGAGGGAGCTAATTCCTTGATGTATTTTCGGAATCGGGTAAGTTGCCCTTTATAAGAAGCTCGTTTGGAAGTAAGATTTTCATCCTTGCCATCCTTGTCTTTATCTGGAGGAGCCATGACGAAATAGGTAATTTCAAGTATAACTTACGCGACTGTGGAACCTTGGAAATGCTGTCAGACTGGCAGCAGCAAACAAGTTGAAAGGGAGAAATGCACCAGAGGAGACAGAAGCCACCTCACCAGCTTTGCACTGCGAAGTTATAGATGAAAAGTTCAAAGGAAATATTAATGATATGCAAAATATTGACAAATGGACTTTGACAAATAAAGCCTGATAAGTAAAATGTCATGAATGGGCTTTCCCGGGTTTCGGCACCAAATTTAGGGTAGTTTCTTGCTAAGAATTAACCTTATCCACAAGGGAAGATGAATAAAGAAGTAAAGGGAAGGGGGTTTCGGACAAAGGAACAAGTGTGGATAATAGGAAGAAAGTCCAACACTAAATAAAAACAATTTCAAAGAAGAGTGTCACCGCAAACCCGTGAGATCACTAAAGTGAGTGGGGACCTGAACACAGCTAACGGGAAATGCAGCTAGAGCTTGCGCTATTTGCCGGCGAGAGTAGGAGTTACCTTCCCTTCCAAGCCAAGATTCGGCTACTATGGGGAAGGGTGGTGGTCTGGCAAAGAAAGAAATGATAAGTTTCTTATGTACCTTTTTAAAGGAGTTTGTTTTAAACAAATATTTTGAAGAACGCAAATAATTTTAAAAAGCCGTGATGTTTTAGTTCTTGAAATTGTAGAATTTCTAAAAGGTGACATAATGTTTCCAAGAAGGATAGGGATGAAGCAATTATACCCTTGAGAATAATTTTGGTAAGAGCACCATTAGTTGCATTTAGGAATGACTAAGCTTTTACCCAGCAAGGAGCCGACTAAAAGTGTAGACAGTGAGAAAAAACTTAATTTTTGAAAACCAACCATAAGTCGTAGAGAGAATCTCAACAAGCAGGAAGCTGGCATAGCGAGCTATGCTTGCCTTACTGACCAGTTAGAATTAGCTATCAAAGCTAAGAGAGACTTTAATAAGTTAATAACTAAGAGTTCTTGCGCAAATGCAACAAGTAGTGCAAACCTTATCAATGGATTTATTTTTATTAAAGAGGGCATAAACCTAAGAAGAGTCAGGGAAGGCAGGATCTTGGCTAACCGTTATTTCAGAGAAATTATAGAGCAAAAGGAAAAATTCAAATTTATTTAACAATACAAAAAGGTTTAATGAATTTAAGACATATATAATTTGAGTTTACAAACAATTGGGGCCGCAGACCTCCGAAATCATTAAAAATCTTGCGCCAGGCAATTGATAATTTTTTGGTTTTAAACCTTTTATATGAGCAAAAATCTTCGTAAGATTTTGAAATAGTGCTAAGATTAATAAATAGAAAATTTTAAGATAATTAAAGTAATTAAGGCTAAACAATAAATCAAGTACAAGGTGTGTACTTTAAGGATTTCTAGATAGGTATCTTAGAAATAAGAACAAATAACAACTTCGCAAGTAACAACAAAAAACAGGAAGAAATGAAATAGAAGTTTCTATAACTTCTTGTATTAATACAGAACTACGTTTAGAGATTATACAAATAAGGCAGGTCACTTATTGTGAAACCTGAAGAGAAAAATTGAAAGGAAGTTTCTAGAACTCCTATGTTTAAGCAGGGATCACGAGAAAAATACGGCAAATTTCCCTTTCGTGAAACCTAGAGAAAACTCACTTTTGAGTAGAAAGAATTGGATTCCCTCATTAGAAGGGAGAAACAATATACTTTAAGGCGTGTACTAGACACGAAGTTTTACAGACATTAATTCGTTATACGTGGAGCAAGTAAGGGAGGGCTCTTATTGAGAGTGACACCTCATTGAAAAAAGACCGAAAGTAACAATTTTATTATTTTAGTTTGTTAGTAAAGGGTTTGGGAAAGATCAAATGGGATTGTGGAAGAGTGTTCATGGCCGTATTTATTGTACTCGGACGAGCGCGACGCGGATGAAAAAGTTGAACAGGCACTGTTTTCACTATAGTCTCTTGATATAGTTGAAAAGTTCACTGTGGTAGCACAAATAGTTCATGGCAAAGAAAGTTATTGCGATGGTGGAAAATAACTAGATACACTAGATTTGCGAGAGTCTATTTCTTGAAAAACTTGTAGGTTATAGTAGAATGCATCAGAAAATTTCCAACGGAGGAAGAAAAATTAGATATTGATTAGCAGTTCATAAGGAAGATTCCTTAGTATGAAAAGTATTCACATATGTGAGTGGAAAGTACTAGAAGGTTTAACTTGTAGATGAATTGTTCGGCGTGGAAAATTCCAGAACATTCATGACTGAAGAATAGGACGAAAATTATCCCAGTGGTGGAACGAGCTAAATATTCTATAGACAGTGGGTAATTCAATGGTGTCCCACGTTGTGAGAAAATCTCTCATTTAATAAGCATAAGATATGCTGCTTCATGTTAGGAATAGCTTAGATAGACAAAAGCCCAACATAGAAAATCCCGCGAAGGATGATTATTGCCCCACATTTAGAAATCTCACTCTGCCTATAAAATGATCATTAAATAGCATGTAGCTATTTAAAATCAATTAAAGTAAGTTGAAGAACGAAGAAATGGTACTTTGCTCATTTCTGATGAACGGCGATTCCTTGGTGACCGTTAGTCGGGAATTCACAACATGGCGAAGATTTGAAAATTTGTCTCGCGAGGTGAGGAGACGAGCTTTAGTTAAGCTCCGACTGACTGGTTTGACTACAGACGCACAAGTGAGGCCATCTCAACGAAGCGCGGAGGGACCAGGGAAGGGAAAAGAGTGGGGGTAGGAGACAAAAAGGAATACACATAAGAATAACCAACATAACAGCAATACATTTTCTTGATGAAATGGTTTTTCAAAGAGTTGATAGCAGGCGTCACTAGCGAAGCTGGGTGGGTGAAAAAGTAGACGAAGTCCTCTTGATCACGGAGATGATAGCAGGCGATAGCGACGAGATCTGGTGGCCAGAATCTAAGGAAAATTGAGGAATTTCAGAGATTCGCTGCTATATGACGCTAGGTGGGTCATGGAAGATATATATCTAGAACAGACTCACAGGTGGTGTAGGAAAGTATACCAACAAAGAGAAACCAGGAGATCACTGTTGGTGTTTGCGAAAACGGGAGGGGATGAACTAAAGCAAAGAGAAGCAAAGGCTTACTCTGTCTTACCGTGTATTCCAAAGAATACACCAAGCTGGGAGGTGGAAACACCAACAGAGAAAAAAGATATGAAATTAAGAACTTAAAGGTAAAGGAGCAATTAAAGACAATGGTCTTATGATATGTCCATTAGTGGTCAAGATCATGGCTACCCTAACTATCCCATCCCTTCCAGGATAACACTCGGTCACTCTACCAGAGATCCAGGCCAAGGGAGGAGAAGCATCCCTAACCAGGACCAAGTCCCCCACTTTAATGTCGGGATTTGAAGGAAACCACTTCTGTCTCCGTTGCAAGGAAGTTAAGTATTCCAAATTCCACCTCTTCCAGTATGAGTTACGGAGGGCTTCAAGTTTACGCCAAACAATAATTAAATTAGAATCCCTGTAAGAGTTGAGAACGGGAGGAGGGACAGAAAGAAAAGTGCCAATAAGGAAGTGACCAGTTGTGAGTGGAAGCAGGTCATCAGGGTCATTGGAAAGCGGAGTTAAAGGGCGAGCATTAACAACACCTTCAATCAGAATAGACAGCGAATAAAATTCTTCATAAGTCAGAATGCGATTACCTAAAACCTTTCCTAGATGACGTTTAGTGAGCTTTACGCAGGATTCACACCTGCCACCGTGATGAGGGGCCTAGGGATGTATAAAACGCCATTTGAAACCCTTTGAGTAGGAAAAATTAGAAATCTGTTCCATGGCAGGATAAGGTGTGAGAGCTTTCTTCCACAAGGAAGCTGCGCCTTGAAAAGTGGAAGCGTTATCAGAGAACATCTCACAAGGAACACCACGCCTAGCAGCGAAGCGAGAGACGGCTGACAAAAAGTAAGAAGTGGAGGCATTCTTTACTAGTTCCAAATTGATTGCGCCAGTAACCATGCAAACAAAGAGAGAAACATAGAGCTTACCAAACAATTTGCGTTTAGCTTCAGGGGAATTGCGTTGATATTGGAACGGACCCATATAGTTCACACCAGTTAAAGCAAAGGGACGTATAGGAGAAGAGCGTAAAGAGGGCAGATCGCTCATTAAGTGAGTATTGACTTTAGGTTGCGCTTTGAAGCAAGGAATGCATTTGTGAATTACAGAGGAAACTTCATGAATTCCATTTATGATCCAGTACTTTTCCATTAAGAAGCAAAGCAGTGTGCGTGTACCAACGTGCAGATTGCGAAAATGAAAGTCACGTATAATTAAAGAAGTTACGTGATGTTTAGAGGGCAAAATAACAGGATGCTTTTTGTCTTCGGAAAGCAAAGATTGCGAAAGCCTACCACCTACCCAGAGTAACCTATTGTCATCAAGGAACGGGGCTAAGGCTCGAAGACGACTAGATTTCGGGAGATCCTTTTTAGCAGAAAGCAAAGCCAATTCAGAAGAAAAGGCTTCTTGCTGGGTTAGTTGCAAAACCTTAATGGTAGCGAGATTCAATTCGTGATTGGTAGGGTGTGGTTTGGGGAGAAGAGGTTGGTCAACCACAAGTTATTGTACAGCCCGGGGGGCAGTACCCCCTGAGAACCACCCCGCCATCTTTTACCAAAACCACCCGCATAGGCTGACCATAGGCCTCATGCATTTCTTCAGACACCAGCGGGCACGGCATACTGCTGACGGCCACGCTTACGACATATAAACAAAAACACAGTAAATGGAGCGACAACTATGGGGAAATGCTGACCAGGCAGTGGCAGTGGAGGAAAGGCCTTAAAACCTAGACCCGGAGGAGCCCCATAATCTAATCTGTTCTGTTCTGCTCCTTCCCGACGACGATGTCCCGTTCCAGCTATACACCAGGTGAGATCTAGCTGTGCTCAGAGTCCTTTAACTTTGTAAACACCTACCCTGAACGCTTGTACTCTTCACAAATTGTATTACATTTCACATTTGTTTAAACTCCCCAAGAGGGACATCACATCACATCTACTGGCCAATAAATACATGGTCAGTAAGCATACACGTTTGTTACTGATTACACATCCATTTTACATCCTTACACCCAACCTGACCTTAGTCATAATTGCCCGTGAACGTAGAGACCAATAACTGCATTGTCGGGTTCTATTGTACTCGAGCACGCGACTCGACTGCAGAGTGCTGAATCACTGACTCTGCACATTCACTGAATTGCTCACTCCACTCAATTGGCAGACTAGATTAACAGCCTGCACTTAGACATTCATCCCCTGGCAGTTAATTGCATCCTGCTGAGACGCCCCCAATAGCTTAAGCACTCACACCAACACACTACACTGGTAGTCTCTCCCAACCCCGGGAAACCACCCTCATCCGGAAGCAATCCTCTAAATTAGCACACCTACACTATCGTGTTTATCCCACCCCTAACCTAGAGATAAAACATATTTGGTGGAGGCGCGACTACCACGCACAATAAGAGTAAAGGGACTCAAACAACGAACCCTCGTGGTAGAGCGATCCGTACCGCAAGTAGCCAAGCGAAATTAATTTTTTTCTTCTCTCCCAGAATACGCCCCACACTTTTTTCTCCCCCTTTATTACACGGGGATTTGTATTATTACACCCACCCCCAGGCAGACAGGGATATGCACCCCTACAGTACAGGGAAAAGGGGAATCGCCGGGAAAACCCGCCTACGCAACAGCAGGCGTAAACCCCACCCTGGCGGAGACAAGAACATAGACCACCGTGCAATAAACGCGGAACAACAACCCCACAGAAAGGACGGGAGGCCCAGGACACGTACACGAAGGGACCAGAACACTATCCGCTCCCCGACGAATACCCGAGGGAGTTTAGGGACGAGGCACCCCGCTCGACAAACAGGAGGGCAATGCTTCCCACACCCAGTTACCCACCACTAGAGGGGAATTGGCGCAGCCACCCCGAGGGGGGACAGACATACAGTACGGGGAGACGCACACCTACGTTTCCAAAAAACGCCTAGACGGGGAGGTTCGGCCAGCTGAAAAAGCGGCTGAGGTTCCTCCCCTAACACAACACCAGAGAGGCCCCTCATCTAAACAGACTCACAAGAGCAGGGGGAAGAAGCAGCCAACTAAAACAAGGGCTGACGATCCGCCCCCGGACCGGTTCCAAACACACCTCGTACAAGGGGACGGTAACTGTCTGTTCAGGGCCATTAGCTTTTTAGTCCGCCATACCGAAGATCACCACAGGGATTACAGGCGGGAAACGGTTCAACATATCCTGGCCAACTGGAAAGAGTACCGGGATTTCGTAGTGGACGAACAGGAAAACCCATTCCAGGACGGGGCAGACTACAAAAGGTACTTGGGTAGGGATGGTACCTATGCCGGCGCCGTAGAAGTGACCGCTCTCGGCAAGGTACTTAAGATGAACATACACGTATACACTGACGTACACTCCCCGCCACTATTCACAACCAAGGGATTCGACAGGGCCCTGCACATACTATTTACGGGGAACCCTAGGGCGGGACACTAGACTCCCCCTCACAATTACACGCGAACAAAATGCGAACAATAAGCCCACAACATCGCCAGACATGAATACATCACCAACAAAGAAACGGGGGGGGGGGAAAAGGCAAACCCACACCCTCCAGAAGGGAAAACATACCCCCTACACCACAACACGGGGCGGGAAGTGACCCTACACAGGTGCAAGACACGAACACAGCTGCCATAGGAGAGCCAGCGACAGGAATCGAACTCGCAACCGCCTGGAACAAGAAACGAGGTCACAAGTGCAAACGAAGGGCTGGGTTTGCAGATACACCCTCACAGGAGGAGGAGAGGAACAACACACCCACACAGAAACGGGGAAGTGTGAACACATTAACCACTCGACAGAATCCCTGTGTTTCGACAGAGCGGACAATGAAGAGAGCAGGCAGTGTACTGACTGGGCACATTTTGCTGACCAAGATAAAGAACTCGAGCCAGGAAATAAGCCGCGAGGCAAAGCGTGCCAAGTACAATGGACGGCAAGCTCCATGCTTCCTCAGCACAAATGTAACGCAGGGCTTCAACAGTGGCGCACACAGTGACAAGGACAATAAAGTAGCAACAACAACAACAACCTACACCCTCTACAATACATCTTTACAGGGGGAAGGACTCCAGTTAGCGGCACTGACAGTACACGCCAGCATAAATGGCCACAGGGTGCAAGCCCTCGTTGACACAGGTGCAGCGGTAAGCTGCGTCAACAGAAAACACGTCACCGAAGGGCAGATACATGGTGTCACGGGTGACATCCGGCTGGTAGCGGCCAATGCTCAGACGCTAGAAAACTCAGGGGTGGCAAACATACACATCAGGCTAGACCATTTTGCGACAACACACCCCATGTTCGTGATAGAACATCTTTCTGCGTCAGCAATAATTGGTATGGATTTTCTCGCCAAGTACGAAGCTAGCATAAATTTTGCTAGCGGCAAGATGCTTTTAATGCATGACCAGAGGCTCACTATACATCCCATGGCATTTGCCAGGAACGCAGATGGAATTCGAGCGCAGCGAGAAATCCACAAGCACCAAGCCTCCACACCAAACACAATCGACAAACACACAGGCACACACACAGATCAAACGATAAATCACACTCACAGGCAGGACCTGACACCGGAACAAGATAGGAGGCTCACGGAGCTCCTGGAAGCCAATAGGGATATCTTTGCCCATTCTCTGAAAGATCTCGCGGTGACAGACCTTATCGAGCACCACGTCACACTCACCAGTGACCGGCCAGTCCTCCAGCCCCCCTTCAGGGTGAGTCAGAAGGAGAGGCACGCTATCGACACTCAGATTACAGAGATGCTCGAAGCAGGGTTCATAGTACCGGTGATCTCGAATTACAGTGCCCCGGTCTTGCTGACCAAGAAGCGAGATGGTTCCCACAGGTTCTGTACAGATTACGGTAGGCTCAATAAGTTAGTAGAAAATGACAGTTATCCACTACCACGGGCCGTCACCTATTTGGATGCCCTCGGTGGGGCCAGCTGGTTCAGCTCGATGGATTGTTATAGTGGATTCTATTCAATCCCCGTTTATGAACCGGACAGGCACAAGCTGGCGTTCGTTACAGAAAACGGCCTCTATACCTATACAAGGTTACCAATGGGCCTCCGTGACGCCAGCCAGACCTTCCAAAAGCTAGTGGATAAGACATTTTCAGGGCTAAAATGGCGCTCGGTGCTTGTCTACGTGGACGACATAACGGTCTTCTCCCACACCTTTGACGAGCATCTCGTACTCTTGGAGGAGGCTTTCGCAAGGATCAGAGAGGCCAAATTAAGGCTTAAACCTGCGAAGCGTCAATTCGCCAGACAGCAGATTAACATATTGGGCCATATTGTCAACAGAGAAGGCATTATTCTCGACTCAGCGAAGACGGACGCAATAACGGGCATCCCGATGCCTACAAACCTGAAACAATTGCGTAGCTTCAGTGGGCTCGCTTCCTATTACAGGAAGTACATCCATTGGTTCGCACATATCGCCCACCCCCTAACCGAACTCACACGTGAGAAGACGCCCTTCCACATTCAGCAAGAGCATATAGATGCCCTTAACACGCTTAAGCAGCTATTGACCACTCCACCATTGCTTCAACACTTCCATAGTGATAGGCCCACATTTTTACACGTGGACGCAAGCCAGTATGGACTGGGAGCGGCCCTATTATAGGAAGACGCGGAGGGGCGCATACGGCCAGTGGCTTATGCAAGCAGAAAACTAACGGCCGTCGAAACAAGATACTCTGCCACAGAGCGTGAAATGCTGGCATTTTCAAGGGGAGTGAACTATTTCCGGGTATACCTCTATGGTATCCAGTTCACGGTAATGACTGACCACGCGAGCCTGCTTTTTTGGGACAAATTCAAAAACCCAAACTCGCGACTCAACAGGTTTATATTCCGTCTCTATGAATATAACTTCGTGGTCAAGCATAAGAAGGGCACTACACACCTAGATGCAGATGGGTTGTCTAGGCTGCCAGTAGCCGATCCCCCAGATGACAGTAAAGACCACGAATGGGACGACATGCCGACTTTTGCCCTGACGGTGGTTAACATACTCGAAACAGATTCTAATGGCACTAGAAAACTTGGAAAAGATAGATTCCAAGACAGCGCGGCTGTCTAGGCGATTTTTCCTAGACAAAGACGGGTACTAAAATTTAAACCCACAGCCATGCACGATAACGCACCCATAGCGGTCCCGGACTCATTGAAAGAGAATATCATGACCGGACACCATAATAGCCCAATGGCAGGGGCACATTTGGGTATGCATAAAACATACCATAGAATCCGGGACAAGTATTACTGGATAAACATGAAGGGTGACATAGACACCTTCGTAAAGACATGTCACACTTGCCAGCGATTTAAAGCAAGACCTGGAAAGCCTTACGGATTACTCAACCCCATTCCAGTAGGAGAGCTATTCCACAGAGTCGGGATAGATGTTAAAGGCCCCATCACTACATATGAAAAAGGTAATAGATACATACTTGTGGCCACAGAGTATCTTACCCGGTATATGATCACAAAGGCTGTCCCCAAAGCAAACACGAACAGCATAGTGGAATTTCTATTTGACATAGTCACGCGATATGGCCTATTCCAAACCCTATTATCCGATAGAGGGACTATTTTCACCTCGAGAGTGCTCAAACAGTTTTTGGAGGTACTAAGGATAAGGGCATACACAACCACGAGTTTTTCCCCACAAATCAATGGGCTCACAGAAAGTATGAACAAAATCATCGGAATAGCGCTAGCCAAGTTCACGGGGGACACAGGGACAGACTGGGATAATTATCTACAGCCCATTACATTCAGTTACAATACTTCTATATCCACGGCCACAAAACACTCTCCACACTTCGTGTTGCACGGCTATACACCCAGAAGCCCCATCGACAACATATGCATCCCACAAGACACTCTCACAGACAACGCAGCCCGGTTAGAGTATTTGCAGATAGCTTGCATGAACGCCAGAAAGAACATAACCGCGGCACAGAAGAAACAAAAAGAACGGTACGATTGGCAACGGAAGACCGTGGAATACACACCCGGGCAATTGGTTATTGTTTCCAATTCCGCCCGTAAGAAGAACGTGTCCGAGTTCTTCCTACCACGTTGGACGGGTCCCTTCAAAGTCTGCAGGAAGGTATCTGACCTGAACTATATAGTGAACGTGCGGCATGGACACAAACTCATTAAGGACACTATACACGCCCGCCGTATGAAGGCATACTACGCTCGGAAAACAACACCCACACGTAAAGGCGGGAACACTCCAAAAAGAAAAGGAAATGATTCCGCTGGCAGACGTGAGAAGAAAGCCAAGAGATAGCCTTCGAACCCCGAGGACCTCACCAGGATACGAAGCTAACACAGACAAACGCCCACACAAAAGACAGGTTCTACCCCTGTAGAGGGTAAATACACAAAAATGCGTGCACGAAACTGTTCAATTTACATGCATATATATATATATTTAATCCATAAGCATACATTATTTCTTACACTGCCCATAGCAGGGATTTTTTTGTCCCCTATAACAGTGCTCAAACTAAGCATGAACACCATGAGATAACACTCACAGTTCACGGGAAAACACCGTAATATATTTTTGAAGTCACACAGTAAACATAATTACCATACAAAGAGTCAATAAGACTAACAAAACTGTCACAGAGACACAGGCCCAAAAGGCAACAGGAATGATCATCCTGAACAAAGACGGTCTGAAACCCGCGACCTTCTGAATACCAGGAATGTAAGGTCAGGTAGCCATCCAATTGCAGGATACGGCAATAAGGGACAGTCTAGTTAACAAGGATTAAATTGCATAAAATAATAAAAAAAAACACCTCTGACATCTAGTAACCAAACGCGCGACTAGAAGCCCGGAAATATACGTACATAAATACATCACCTACTAACACAGGCATCTAACTACCACCGACGAATATATTCGCATCAGGTCTACAATAACACAAAATTTGGGGTCACAATAGATATGAACAGAGGTAGGGTTTTTACATGACGAGAAACCAAAGGCACACCGTTTATGAGGACAATAGAACAGCGTGTCGCCATACCCACGCATATTTGCTCAACACATGTGACAAGCAGACCGCTAGACTAGCAGGTACTTCCTACACCATTGAAACTTGACACTATCGCCAGTCAGCGATAAGACATAAATGAACATGCGACCTTCGCAAGTACCAGACAAGCTAGAAACAATCTCACTCGGACAGTAATATACACAATCATTCACCATAGGAGTCAAAGCCACATTACGCCCACAAATTAAATCCAGGGTCGACCAATATCCATACAGACAACAAACATGGCACAGACATACAGGGGCGTAGGTTCGTTCTAAGGTACTCGCTATAACAGCCTACTTAGGGCATTAGCGACCCCGGGACTGCCAATAGGGGACGTACCGGGAACGCCAGGCCTCTACGGAGACCACAAGACACTTTTTTTGGACCATAGCGCCCGGCACCTGAATACGGGGGACGCCACGGGCACAGACAAACGCCCACGCAAAGTAGGTAACACCACATTTCTACGGCCAAAAAAAACATGGCAATTTGGATTACCCCAGACATAAAATGATAGAACGAGACACAATGGGGAACGAGTCGCGAAAACAAATTCCCAAACAAGCTTGTAAGCGGAAGAAAAATGTGACAAGGTAGGACCTTGGCCTTACAAGAATGAAAACACATGTCAACATACAGACAGTGGCGAAAGTCACGTTTCGTTAGCCTTCATACATAACATTAGAAACTTCCTGTATACACGGACACAAAACAAATACACAAAAAAAACTCTGCGTCGCAAATAAGCGAATTCCAGCGCGTTGCAACACACTGTTGCCGGTAGGCATTCTTGTCGTAACAAGACGTGACAATGACATGCAGACATGATGACACTAGCACAAAAACAATAACAATAACGACATACAGTGACACGGATGTGGATACAGGAAGTGCGAGCGCCATTACAATAGGCTCCGCTTCCAATAGTGTACAAATACTATGGGCCGGAATAATCTCGGGAATACAGGATCCCATAGCCCTACCATTACCGACACTAGGAACATGTCTACAAGGGCGATAACAAGCAACACGCAGCACCTGACAATTAGCCACGCGACACGAGATAAGACTTATCCGATAACATCCCACGCGCTAGCATACGGCAGCGGTAAGCGACCTCACACACGCAGCCGCGCTAATTACAGCCACGGCCACACCCTTCCTACACGCGCCCAACTCTCAGGGGCGGATACGGACAGATTCCATGAGGGAACAACCCCCCCCCTAATATTTCTTTTCTTGTTTTTTTATCACCAAAAATCATTACCGGCGATCACGCTATGACAATTTATACTTACAACCACTTGCTACCCCAACGTCATGAACAGGAGACCAGGTTAGGCCGTGACGTCACAGCGTCACCGCACTTAAACATCCTAAGGGCAGCCCGAGGGCGGTGCCCACAGACACAAACATTCTCACACAACATAGGTATCACAGACCCACAGGCACTCCACAGACTGGTAATTTAGGAGAGAGTAGATGCTTTATGGCATCTCAACTTAGCCAGCGTACATCCCAAGGAGCGGGTAGAGAACACATATTGACTAAGAGAGGATGATACACCACAACAGGAGTAGAGATGGATAATGCCATCAGGATGGCCATGGCACCATCCCAGCACCCTTCTTCCTACATACCCTGTCACATACAACACTATCCAACACAGACATACAAATACATAAAAACAGCTACACTACATTTCAAAATATACATCGGGGTTGATAGACTTCATGCTTCTATTAAATAAAGGTTTGCTACACCTTGGCCCCAAACGCCTACACCTGAGTATTAGAGGTGAGTCGGAATCCAATATCAAGCGGCAATGCACATCTCTGTGTAGAGAGATGAGGCCACATTTATACTAACAAGTATTTTATTAAATAATCCCGCATGCAAGGGACATAAACTTATTATATCCCAGCACAAGACTTATCCTAAAATGAGAGCAGACACGCCTCATATCCATCCCAATGCATGAAAACATCCTATCCACACACCAGGGATTGTATCATTATTAAACCCGCATGACATTTTTACATTTTGCACACCTGGGAAAACCCCACCCCATCCACTCACAGTAAATACCTCCTAACAGCATCATCGGCTCCCGGCCACCATAAACATGGAGTCCAACGATGCATCACCCCTTCCCACCACGCTTTAACCCCATTCAGCAAATAACACCCCCGGATCCTAATAACAAGGGACCAAACGCCCTACAAACCTACTAACACCTCTAGAAAAATACCAAGGCATCAACGCTGGAAATCCGACACGGCAATGACAGGCCTAAATTAGCCACTGCATTTCGAAGATTCTACAACCCCAGAACACTAAAAATTTTACATAATTACATGGTACACACAAACATATTTGCGAAGCACAAATATCTTTAAAAGGATTCTGACATCACACTAGATGGTGATGAGAAGGCAAACGGAGAGCAGAATCGCTACATAAGAACAGAGATGGAGAAGGCGGTAAGGAGGCCTGACCCAGACCAATGACTGACAGACGAAAGGTCGAAGCCAGACCGGCAGGGGAGACTTTTGACGGCTAGTAGGAGAATTAGCCAGCTCCACACTAGACTCAGGAGACGAACCTAGAGACGACCACATTAGGACTAGACTCGTAGCTAGTTGTAATATAGGTAGCGCTCCAATGGCGTGGAGCGAGTCTTCAATTCGAGGAAGTGAAGCAGGACCTCAGGATTCAGCGGGACCAATCCTAGGTCCGCCAAGTCCTTTTCCCGGAAGATAAGGTGAAGACGATTTAATAAATAATTGATAACCAATGAACAATAAAACGTATGGAATGAATGCTGTCATTCGGCCCCGTGCCCACATAAATGGATGACACCGAGTCTCCAGAGCTTAAATGGGAATTGCAACGAGCACCCAGAGATGTAAATGAGGTACGTGGCGAGCTCTCACAGGGGTCCGGACAACCCAGCAATAAACATAAATGTATGATAAATGGCGTATATATGCTATACAATTATAAACAATTATGGATATCCGCACGCAGCGGTTGCTTCATAGCAACGCAAGTGCACAGGCATATACTAATTACTAAGAGGGGGATGTCGACAATTAGTTTAAGAGGAGGGGACTACGGGCTCCTGCTGGGTTCCGGTCCCGGTAGGATGTCACAAGGGCACCTTGGAAGGGAAACCGACCGGGGGGAGCCTCCGATCAAAATTCTAGTACATAAGATACAGTTCCATTTAAAAGGCAACTTAGACGTAAGCAAATTTAATAAGCACTGTTATAAAACAGCAGCTACAGCACATTTCGGCACTAGAATAAGGACCATTTCGGCTTGTAAATACAAAATATTTTTTTTAGTATTAATTAATATAACTTAGGTTAAACACCTTTTAATTAAGATAGAGCGTTCGGCACCTGGCAACTAAAACCGTTACCAGGGTAAGACCGACAACACATAGCGGAAACACGCGTATGCGACGCGAACGCGACACAGAGCGTTCGGCACCTGGCGGCTAGACGTTGCCAGGATAAGTCCGATAAAACGATCAAATAACGATGAGTAAAAATAACAGGGCGGAGGCATTGAAGCCGTCCGACCCATCAGCGAGGTATACGGTACAGCCACTGGAGCTGACCGACCCCGACAATACCCGAGACGTCCGAAGAGGTCTCAAGGGCGGTGGCATTATCCAAGCCGACCCTTAAACAGCGCTGCGCGATATAGGCGCATAAGAGTAATATTTGGCCAAGGGTATATTCACCACATGTCTCTGTATTTCAGTAAAGAGCTCCCCCACAGCAGCATCGTGGGAACACTGACAACAATGATCATTATCAGGTAAAGGTGACGTCACGACACACAAATACACTCATACACTTGTATACACGGAGGAGACATGACAAATACACAGGTTAGACAGGAGTACATTCATAAGTATAACAGTAAGGCTGTAGCCAGCTTAGGTTAAGCTAGAATTAAAAGGTGCACAGTAGACATAAGTATGTGTACGAGATATAACCAAACTGTATGTGGATATTATATCACACTCTATTTCAGGCACACCAGGAGGTGCTCTCTACGCACGTTCCACCGGAAAGGGGAACTAATTAATAAATCATTATTTTTTTTAAGATCATCAGCAGCACACATATGTCTTTTGTAAATATATTTCCAACACCAACTTGTACACACTCTCTACTATGACACACACACACACACAATATTCACCGATTTCCCGTCACACTAATAAAGTGATGACAACAGGCGGCGGTTACGCGAGGTGACCGTGGGGCACCGAGCGGCGCTGACGCAACACACGACAGACGCTTGAATAAGGAGCGGATGCCAGTTTTGTGAACGTCTATCCTAGCCACCAAGGTGAATTGTTCCACCCACGGAGGGAAATTCACGAGAGCGGTTTAACCACTAAACCACAGAGGCAGGTCAAGAGCCACAAATGAATGGCACAAGGTAAAGGTGGCCAAGAAGGAAAGCGCTATGGCCATATGCATAGGAGAAAGGTACTCATGAGCAGAAAAGGTTTAGTAGTAAAATAATATAATTAAGGCTAGCATGTAAGCATTGTAATCAAAAATTGTAAGAAATTGTAAAACCGTCAAAGCACGAGAAATATGAAGAATACACATAAAACACTGCAACATTCTAACACCATTCACACCGTAATACACTTTTGTTTCTTTCCTTTCTTCCTAATAACGATAATTTGTAAAGGCGTTCTATTTACCCCAGCACAATAAAACTCATTTTAATATACACCCTTAAAATTACACCCCAGAGCGCCTATTTTTCTTTCTTCTTCACTCTTTCATACATTATATTTCAGTGTCATACCAAGTGTAAACGCAGGAGGCAATTTTTCCATCCTGCTGTAGGGCAGCATCACAGCCAAAACCGATGTTTTTTCCCTGCTGTGACAATGCAAAATAAGAATTTCCCACACAATGTATTCAAGATATATATTTTTAATCTCCATGTAACAAATTTTTATAATTGATTCGACACATATGTAAAGCATAAACATGTTCCATACCCATAACCCACCCCTTCTGAGCACATGCTAAACTCACATCAACACCAGGATAACACGACATCGATACACCTACACGACACCGACACTGAAGAAGAAGAAGAAGAGGGACAAGAAGAAAACGAGGAAAAACAATTACAACGACACGCCCACTCTATTTTCCGTTCGCGAGGACCTTTTACCAAAACCACCTGCATAGGCCGACCATAGGCCTCATGCATTTCTTCAGACACCAGCGGGCACGGCATACTGCTGACGGCCACGCTTACGACATGTAAACAAACACACAGTAAATGGAGCGACAACTATGGGGAAATGCTGACCAGGCAGTGGCAGTGGGGGAAAGGCCTTAAAGCCTAGACCCTGAGTAGCCCCATAATCTAATCTGTTCTGTTCTGCTCCTGCCCGACGGCGAGGTCCCGTTTCAGCTCTACACCAGGTGAGATCTAGCTGTGCTCAGAGTCCTTTAACTTTGTAAACACCTACCCTGAACGCTTGTACTCTTCACAAATTGTATTACATTTCATATTTGTTTAAACTCCCCAAGAGGGATATCACATCACATCTACTGGCCAATAAATACACGGTCAGTAAGCATACATGTTTGTTACTGATTACACATCCATTTTACATCCTTACACCCAACCTGACCTTAGTCATAATTGCCCGTGACCGTAGAGACCAATAACTGCATTGTCAGGTTCTATTGTACTCGAGCACGCGACTCGACTGCAGAGTGCCGAATCACTGACTCTGCACATTCACTGCTCACTCCACTCAATTGGCAGACGAGATTAACAGCCTGCACTTGGACATTCATCTCCTGGCAGGTAACTGCATCCTGCTGAGACGCCCCCAATAGCTTAAGCACTCACACCAACACACTACACTGGTAGTCTATCCCAACCCCGGGAAACTACCCTCATCCGGAAGCAATCCTCTAAATTAGCACACCTACACTATCGTGTTTATCCCACCCCTAACCTAGGGATAAAACAATATTTCCATCTGAGAAGATAGGCAACAATTCGAATTAATTTGTGAAAGGAAGAATAGCGTGACAATAAGGGATGAGGAACGTTGGAAACAAGACACGAAACAGTAGATTTAGATACATTAGCGTCAGGCAAGTTGGAGTTTGTAACTGGAGGTTTAGAAGGCCAGCAAGAAGAGTCTTCGATTAACCACGAGGGCCCATGCCAGTACAACTGATAAGTTGCCAATTGAGAGGGAGAACATCCACGAGAAATGATGTCGGCGGGGTTATCAGCGCTGGGCACATGCCTCCATTGAAATCCCGAAGAAATAGTTTGTATTTTGGAAGCCCTGTTTGCAACAAAAGTTTTTGTAAATCCAAGAAAGGGTGATCATGGAATCGCTCCAGAGATAGATTTCTGAAAATTCGACCTTTAAGACTTCCCGTAATTTCTTAACAAGTTCGGCGGCCATGAGTGCAGCACACAATTCAATCCTAGACAAAGTGATAGTTTTATGAGGAGCCACCTTCGATTTGGCACAAACAAGATTGGAAACTGAAAATCCATTTAATGAACCGCGATAAACCAAATATGCACAGCAACCGTAAGCTTTTTTGGAACTGTCAGCAAACACATGAAAGAAAAAAGATGTATTAGGATGAGCGTTAATTAAATTCCGAGGAATTCCAATAAGGGAAAGAGCAAGCAAATTGCTACGAAAAGAGAGCCATTTATTGAGAAAAGAAAGGGGAGCAGCTTCGTCCCATTCACATTTGAGAGACCATAGCTCTTGCATGAAAAGTTTGTCTATAACAATAACCGGAGCAAGGAATTGAAGCGGATCAAAAATTTTTGCAATTTCAGAGGGAATTTGCCTTTTTGTGTTAGGGAGCTCTTCGGCAAGCGAAACTTTATAGATGAGAGTGTCAGTGCTAGTACACCAATGAACTCCAAGAGTTTTTATGGATTCGGGATTTCCACAAATTTCGACGGAGGAGGGGTCTACATCTTCAATAGGAAACTGGGTGAGAAACTCATGGGAGTTGGAATTCTACTTATGAAGTGGGAATCCTCCATTCTTTAGCAATGCCTGAAGTGCTAGTGACACGAAAGAAGCTTCCTCCAGAGTGGGGAAGGACTGCAAGTAATCGTCAACATAGGATGATGTAGTTAGGGCTTCGGAAGTTTTAGAGTCAAATAAGTGATCATCTAGAGAGGCTAATATGTGTAAGGAGCGAATAGCAACGAAAGCGGATGGTTTTAATCCATAAGTGACCGTCTTGAAGCGAAATATCTTAATGGGCTTGCTGATTTCATCGCCACACAAGATTCTTTGGAGATCTTGTAGTTCGGGCGGAATTAAAAATTAACGGTACATCTGTTTGATGTCCGCTATAACAGCTATAGGAAATAATCGAAAGTTTAAGAGTATAGCAGATACATCTGACTGAATAGCGGGACCAGAGTAAAGAGTATCGTTAAGACTGTTGCCATTAACGTGAGGGGATGAACCATCGAAAACGACTCGGATTTTATCCTTTACAAGAGGGTTTTTCCACACGGGATGATGATTTAAGAAAACCGGTTCAATTGGGGGGTGCAATCCGTCATCAGATTTGCTGACAACTTCCATATGATCCAAGCCTTCATACTCATCCATGAAATCAGTGTACTATTGTTTAACAAGAGGTTCATTCTTGAATTTCCTCTCGATGGCAAAGAGAGCTTTTCGAGCTTTGGATTGAGAATTAATAAGTTTGGGGGGATTGAGTAATCTTGGCATCTGAACACTGACCCGACCTTCAGGAGAACGAGTGGTAGTGTTCAAGAAAAGTTGCTCACAGAATTCGTTTTCTGAAGAGGTTACGATGGGAGAATCAACGCTTTCGAACCTCCAGAACTGCTCCAAATCAGTATTAGCAAAATAACATTGAGATACGGGTTGGGGAGAATAATGAGGAAGTTGACCGGTAACGATCCATCCAAAATTAGTGTCTCTGGCAACCACGTTTGAGGATAACTTACGAACCTGTTTACGAAGGCAATTCCAGAAGACATTGGCACTGAAAGGTATGTCAATGGGGCTTTGTACATTGAACGGAGGGTCGGCTAACCTTAAATGCGAGGGAATGTTTAAACCTGAAATATCGACAGAGTGACTTGTAGTGTCCTCTCCGATACAGTTGAGGATGAGGCAATTAAGTTTCAGAAAATTATTTCTGTTAGGGTTAACTTTGAAAACTGTACAGCTTGCGATTTTGAGCTGTTAATGACTGATACATTGATAGAAGTGGGGTTCAGAGGTAGGCCTAATTTTCTAATCAAAGAATTAGACACAAAATCATGAGTTGTCGCTGAATCAAGAAGACCGCGAGCACTGACCCAGTTGCCGAATTTGTCTGGACTTCGACTTGAACAGTGGATAACAATACTTGAGCACTACGCAAAGACTTAGCGTTTTGAATGTAAGAAGACGCACTAGGATTGCTGGTATTATCATTTTTCTGAGAAGTAGATGCTGCTGATGACCTCGATTGATCATGACGATGCAGTAAAGTGTGGTGCGGTTTTTCACAATGGTAACAAAGTCTTGTAGACTTACGATTAGAAGCAGAATGCTTGGGTGCTAGGCAGTTAAAGCAATGTTTATTCTGGGAAACTAATTTTCTTCTGTCGTCGACTGACAGTTCTTTGAAAGATTTACACAGACACAAGGCGTGGGAATCCTTGCAAAGTATGCACTTTAATGGCTCATTTAAACTTTACGGGGTTCGCTCTGAGTGTTTAAAGCGAGAGAACTAGCAATACGGTGTTCACTAGACCTAGGTGAGTGACCAGTGGCGTTTGACTTTAGTTTAGACGAACTGGATCCAGGTTTTTGGGTACTAGACGCTACGTGTTCGGTTTTAGATTTAAGAGAGAGTAATTCAAGTTTAGAGCTAGGAGGAGAGGGTTCACTTTGATTAGCTAAAGCAGTTAAGAGTTGGCATCTAGCGTTTATGAAGGTGACTAAATGCTCATATGAGTAATTATCGTCTTTGGAAAGTTCCATTTCCCAAGCTTTGAGGGTAGCAACATCGACTTTGGAAACCACTAAATGTATTAGGAAAGTGTCCCAGTGATCAGTGGGTTGATCTAATTGGGATAGAGCTTTAACATGAAGTTGTGTTGTATCAATGAGGGTACGCAGACTAGTGACGCCATTGTGCTGTGACGCAAGCAAATTGAATAAAGCTTTCATGTGGCGTTGGATACGTAGCCGTAAATTACCGTATCTTTCTTTTAACAAGTTAAAGGCAATGGGGTAGTTTTCGGCACTTAATGGGAGTGCTTCAACTAACTGCAGGGAATAGAAGAATAGATCGCAAATAATGAAACTTGTAAATGATTTGAATATCTTCATTTTCATGAACTAGAGAACAAAATAGTTCGTAGAAAGAATCCCAAGTAGATTCGTCTCCTGAGAAGTGGGGTAAATTAATCTTAGGTGGAATAGGTTTGGGCTTGTGAGTGCCCTCACGACAAGAGGTTTGTTGTTCGTGAAGGGAACCAAGAACAGAACCATCCCTTTTCTGCTATTCCTCACGTTGGCGAATTATTTTAAAGGCGGAGGCTATACCGTCATAATATTGATTTTCTACCTCTACTCGATCATCAGTTTGATTGAGCATGCAGGTTTCGATTTCGGTTTGGATAGTACAATAGTTTTCATAAGAACGTTCATAGTCCTTCACACGATGTTTTAACAAATCTAATTGCGCTTCTGAGGGAGCTAATTCCTTGATGTATTTTCGGAATCGGGTAAGTTGCCCTTTATAAGAAGCTCGTTTGGAAGTAAGTTTCTCATCCTTGCCATCCTTGTCTTTATCTGGAGGAGCCATGACGAAACAGGCAAATTCAAGTATAACTACGCGACTGTGGAACCTTGGAAATGCTGTCAGACTGGCAGCAACAAACAAGTTGAAAGGAAGAAATGCACCAGAGGAGACAGAAGCCACCTCACCAGCTTTGCACTGCGAAGTTATAGCTGAAAAATTCAAATGATATATTAATGATTTGCAAAATATTGACAAATGGACTTTGACAAATGAAGCCTGATAAGTAAAATGTCATGAATGGGATTTCCCGGGTTTCGGCACCAAATTTAGGGTAGGTTTTGGCTAAGAATTAACCTTACCCACAAGGGAAGATGAATAAAGAAGTAAAGGGAAGTGGGTTTCAGACAGAGGAACAAGTGTGGATAATAGGAAGAAAGTCCAACACTAAATACAAACAATTTTAAAGAAGAGCGTCACCGCTAAGCCCGTGAGATTACTAAAGTGAGTGGGGACCTGAACACAGCTAACGGGAAATGCAGCTAGAGCTTGGGCTATTTGCAGGCGAGACTAGGAGGTACCTTCCCTTCCAAGCCAAGATTCGGCTACTATGGGGAAGAGTGTTGGTCTGGCAAAGAAAGAAATGATAAGTTTGCTATGTACCTTTTTAAAGGAGTTTGTTTTAAACAAATATTTTGAAGAATGCAAATAATTTGAATAGGCCGTGATGTTTTAGTTCTTGAAATTGTAGAATTTCTAAAAAGTGACAGAATGTTTCCAAGAAGGATAGGGATGAAGCAATTATACCCTTGAGAATAATTTTGGTAAGAGCACCATTAGTTGCATTTAGGAATGACTAAGCTTTTACCCAGCAAGGAACCGACTAAAAGTTTAGACATGAGAAAAAACTTAAATTTTGAAAACCAACCATAAATCGTAGAGAGAATCTCAACAAGCAGGAAGCTGGCGTAGCGAGCTATGCTTGCCTTATTGGCCAGTTAAAATTAGCTATCAAAGCTAAGAGAGACTTTAATAAGTTAATAACTAAGAGTTCTTGCTCAAATGCAACAAGTAGTGCAAACCTTATCAATGGATTTTTTTTATTAAAGAGGGCATAAACCTAGGAAGAGTCAGGGAAGACAGGATTTTGGCTAACCGTTATTTCAGAGAAATGATAAAGCAAAAGGAAAAATTCAAATTTATTTAACAGTGCAAAAAGGTGTAATGAATTTAAGACATATATAATTTGAGTTTACAAACAATTGGGGTCGCAGACCTCCGAAACCATTTAAATCTTGCACCAGGCAATTGATAATTTTTTGGTTTTAAACCTTTTATATGAGCTAAAATCTTCGTAAGATTTTGAAATAGTGCTAAGATTAATAAATAGAAAATTTTAAGATAATTAAAGTAATTAAGGTTAAACAATAAATCAAGTACAAGGTGTGTACTTTAAGGATTTCTAGATAGGTATCTTAGAAATATGAACAAATAACAACTTCGAAAGTAACAACAAAAAACAGGAAGAAATGAAATAGAAGTTTCTATAACTTCTGGTAGTAATACAGAACTACGTTTAGAGATTATACAAATAGGGCAGGTCACTTATTGTGAAACCTGAAGAGAAAAATTGAAAGGAAGTTTCTAGAACTCCTATGTTTATGTAGGGATCACGAGAAAAATAGGGCAAATTTCCCTTTCGTGAAACCTAGAGATAACTCACTTTTGAGTAGAATGAATTGGATTCCCTCATTAGAAGGGAGAAACAATATACTTTAAGGCGTGTACTAGACACGATGTTTTACAGAATTAATTCGTTATACGCGGAGCAAGTAAGGGAGGGCACTTATTGAGAGTGACACCTCATTGAAAAAAGACCTAAGTAACAATCTTATTATTTTAGTTTGTTAGTAAAGGGTTTGGGAAAGATCAAATGGGATTGTGGAAGAGTGTTCATGGCCGTATTTATTGTACTCGGACGAGTGCGACGCGGATGAAAAAGTTGAGCAGGCACTGTTTTCACTATAGTCTGTTGATATAGTTGAAAAGTTTACTGTAGTAGCACAAAAAGTTTATGGCAAAGAAAGTTATTGCGATCGTGGAAAGCAACTAGTTACATTAGATTTGCGAGAGTCTATTGCTTGAAAAACTTGTGGGTTATAGTTGAATGCACCAGAAAAATTCCAACGGAGGAAGAAAAATCAGATATTGATTAGCAGTTCATAAGGAAGATTCCTCAGTATGAAAAAGTATTCCCATATGTGAGTGGAGAGTACTAGAAGGTTTAACTTGTAGATGAATTGTTCGGCATGGAAAATTCTAGAACAATCATGACTGAAGAATAGGACAAAAATTAGCCCAGCGGTGGAACGAGCTAAGTATTCTATAGACAGTGGGTAATTCAATGATGTCCCACGTTGTGAGAAAATATCTCATTTAATAAGCATAAGAAATGCTGCTTCATGTTAGGATTAGCTTAGATAGACAAAAGCCCAACATAGAAAATCCCGCGAAGGATGATTATTGCCCCACATTTACAAATCTCACACTGCCTATAAAATGATCATTAAAAAGCATGTAGCTATTTAAAATCAATTAAAATAAGTTGAAGAACCTAGAAATAGTACTTAGCTCATTTCTGATGAACGGCGATTCCTTGGTGACCGTAAGTCAGGAATTCACAACATGGCGAAGATTTGAAAGTTTGTCTCTCGAGGTGAGGAGACGAGCTTTAGTTAAGCTCCGACTGACTGGTTTGACTTCAGACGCACAAGTGAGGCCAGCTCAACGAAGCGCGGAGGGATCAGGGAAGGGGAAAGAGTGGGGGTAGGAGACAAAAGGAATACACATAAGAATAACCAACATAACAGCAATAAATTTTCTTGATTAAATGGTTTTTCAAAGAGTTGATAGCAGGCGTCACTAGCGAAGCCGGGTGGGTGAAAAAGTAGACGAAGTCCCTCTTGATCACGGAGATGATAGCTGGCGATAGCGACGAGATCTGGTGGCCAGATTGGTAAGGAAGTCCTCTTGTACATGGAAAAATTGAGGAACATTTTATTGAACCCCACTAATTTATTTGTGCTAGGATGATTCGTGTAATTGCCAATTGCGTGTAATGTTTGTGTAGGTTTGCGGAAGATTTAATGTGGGCATTCATAACCTGTCCGTTGTATAGTTATTTCGATATAATTTATTGCGCTCTCTGCTTCAGGTTCTTTGGTAAATCCAATGGAGTTGTGTACTTTCGTGATTGCTTGGAGTATGGTTTCTTCATTTGTTATTTCCGTTTCATAGACATATGGTGCAACATTTACGAGTCAGTTGAACTGTACCATTCCTTTTGTCGAGTTATAGTATTTGCTAAGAACACAGTTTGCACTGCTTTTTAAAAAATGTCTGCTGTTGGCACGTTCAGTGGTGACCCCATTGCTAAACCTCTTCTCTGTGCGCATATTTTATTATTGAACCACGTTTTGATTGTGATCGTCTTTGAGTAGATTCCTCGTCTTCTCCAGTATTTTCATGAGTTAGTTGATTTTAGTTTGTTTTCTATTATTATGATTGCTTATTTTATTTGTTTAATTGTGTACTTATTCATGTTAAGTGGTACTAGCCTCAAGCTAGGTTCCTAGCAAGCATGGGCGCCCATACGGGGGGGGGGCAGGGGGAGCAATGCCCCCCACCTGGATCCTTGAAAAATAAAACAATGTGAAAAAAATCGTTTTTTTTTTGCAAAAGTGGTTACAGTATTCTAATTAATTTGTACTAATTATTAATACTTCAGATATTTAACATTCCGACAGGCCAAACATTAAATACATTATAGTGGCAGTCTGGCACACCTCAGAAATCAAAATTTTTAAAAATTACAATAATTGCTCAAGAATAGTTTTGCTTCAATTAGTGAATACACTCATTTGTTCTCTACATAGTGTATTACGTAATGGTGCTCGATCAGGTGCAATCTGCCTCGCATATCACTTTTGCAACAGCAGCAAATGTGTAGAAGAGTCATTGACGAACTGGCCGTTATGGACTTGAATATCATGTGGAAAGACGTAACTACTGAAAGGTAGTTGACGAATATGAGATAAGATCAGTAGCACCCACCGGAAAGTTAAAATCATCCTACATATTATGTCAGTTATGCAATAGTGCTGGTGTGCTTTCAATTTAAATTAGACACTTGAGTAATATTACAAAGGAATATTGTAATTTATATGCCCGTAGCCTACATTCCATTCGTGTGTATTGTGTTCACTATGAACGGCCGCCTCGACTGTGTCTGTGTGCTTACAGTATTATTTATTAATTTTGCGTGCTTCGTCTACGAATGGATTTATATTTCATTTACAGGTAAGTAATGCACAATCTTATCTGATTATATATAATCCAAAAAGGAGGTATTCACTCGTTAATCATCGTATCTTTGTAACCACAAGGGCTATGAAACTGAAATTTTGCATGTTGATTACTCTCAGTTTGTGGGTGCTCACTAAGAATTGTTCTTAGAATATTCAAGCTTAAAGTGGGTCTGTTCGGCCATTTGGTACTCATGCATGGGTTAATATCGTGGGCGCCCTTAGGGGGACTGGATTTCCGAGAATGTTGAAATAAGATTGTCCATTGACACACCAGTTTATTCCATAAATGGAAGTCACAGATAGTCAACTGACAACTGTTACCACAACAAAAATCTGTAATGTTGCTGACGTAATATGTATTTACAATTTTTAAATAAAAATATGGTTCTAATGATGCCATGCACTCTGCTACCAATGGATGATGATGATGATAATTGATGTTTAAAGGGGCCTAAAATCTAGGTAACAAATTTCAATACGGTTATGCCTAGTGTTATATACCGTACCGGTACCGTATGTTTCGCCATCACTATCTTGAGAGGCTACTACTTTTGCCACCACACTTCGGCAGTGTCTATATGAAAAGCACGTTCTGGAGATATTTTTAGACATTGCAACATCGCTAGCGTATCTTAACTCCTAAAATAAGCTTTTCTATGCTGACTAGTAAAAAAACACTGGTCCTGTAAGGTCGTGCTTAAAATATTGGATAATTTACTGTATTCAGACCCGTATTGACGGGGGGAGGGGGGGGGGGGGGGTGGCAAACCTGCAACTGCCAAGGCGGCAGGTTTCAGGGCGGAAACATTTCTGGAAAACTGTACAAAACTGCTTGGTCATTAAACGTCAAGTTGATTAAGTTTAAGCCCTCCACAAGAGAATATACTTTGGCATTGTGGATTATTTAAGGACATAAATAAAAGGATCGTCTTAGTCACCTTGTTGTTCTTGCTGTTGATCTGACTTGAATGTGAATTTGTACCAATGAGGAAATTCCAAACTTGTTACCGGTATTTAAATAATTGTTTTTGCACATTGGTTGTGTATGATATCTGTTAAAATTTAATGTACATTCTTTGTATTTTTTTTTAATTTGTAATTTTAGCAAGCGCATATTTATAGTGTATGCCACTCATAGTTTAAATACACACTCAGGTGAAGAAACAGCTTCATATGTTATGGAAACTTTGTAACTGCTCGGCTTCATGGATTGCGTGAGGGTTAAACACCTGTACGGTATGAGCAACAGCAATAAACATTCACTCTTAACCACACTGGTTACCTCATACATAAAAACACTATAGATCTGGTAAAATTTACAATATATTCTGATACCAGACAGGAAATACACTTCGCAGGATCCTCGTCGTACAGACTATCTAACACTCACTATCATATTCAAACAGGCACACTTATGACATATTGATGACCCTCGGAAATAATGGTGACTGGTACGTACAGGCTTTGACTTCAGCTGTGACGACTTAACTTTACTGATTCGGGGGTTAGTTGCTCCCAGAGAATCACTCCTACTTACTCGCAGCACAATTACTATATATTTCACACGCAAGCCTCTCAACTATGAACATTATGTACATTATTACTTTGATGGTCAGCATCCAACGATTTATCTAGTTTCGTGGATCTGATTATACAAAGATGCTTTAAATCCATGTGTTGGATTATCGCATCTAGTTCGCACCTGAGTTTACTAATACATAGCATATTTTACTAGTATTTGTCGTATAACAATTAACCGCTAAGGTCTCAGAATTTCGGTATACAGACGTTAGTTTACAATACTTCATGCGATTCGAGACAAACAATCTAGACTATTTGTTTGAAACTAGGCTCATAATTCCCTTGAGAATGTATAGCCAGCAACTCAGTAATTGCACATCGAACACCAACTTGTGATCGTCTGAAATGCCTTCCTTCTCCACCAAAAACAGAGAAGTCCAAAATACATGTTCCACTCCCTCATGGAGTCTTACCAAGAATACGAACCCCTCCACACGGAGTCCAGAGGATGAGTACACCGCTCTACACGCGGTCCAAAGAATGAGTACTACTCCCCACGGAGTCCTAAGAATGAGTCGCCCTCACAGCTTCGTCAAGTCCTAATAACATTCATCTCCCCTCCACAAATCACTCGCTTGCCTGGCTTCCCTGACGGGTCCAGCCAATCAAAACGAAACATTACCATATAAGGAGTGACTTCTTGGTCTTCAAAACACCCTAGACACACCCCTAGCACAGGGTTGCCAAGCCTCCTACCTGCATGAATCATCATGCACTTGAGCTTGCGAGAGAAAAACCCAGGCGACAACAAGCCTACTTCCTGGTTCTTGCACACAATTACAAACTCTCTGACTGAAGATTATTCCAATGTTAAAATATTCACACATAACTAGACTCAGATCCTGCCAATTACAATCCCTTAAAACCTAAACAAATTAATCGGAAATAAATCACATGATATTATACACTTCATTACATCATTATTATAAAACATAAAAAGGCATCAAATAAAAATATGTGGACGATTATGAAAATCGTACGTCCCGAAAGTAAGGGTTCGATCCGTTGTGACCTGGGAAGGTTACAACTTTAATAAATCTGCATATTCCAAGTCGGGGACAGCAACGTAAATCCATACGTGGCATGCATTGTAAGAGAGGACAGAATGTAGTAATTTGATCTTTAAGCCCATCTGTTTAGTTGAGTACCTCAATTTAAGCTCCACGATGACGAGTGGTTACCTAAATATTCTAAATTTGATTGCCGACGCTGACAGCAGCCATCCCTAATAGGCCTACGATATTTTCAACACTACCCTCAGCGAAATACCACGTACGTATCATGTTTCATGTTCCGGGGCACTTATCTCAAAACTACGGTATCGGTACTCTGAAATAACATTAGTTATAAACAGTCGCCTAATGACACGTTATTAAATAAACCGGAATTTCACTCAGAGTCAGGTACAAGGGGAGGGGTTTAAACCTGTTTACAAATAAAGCAACAACATTTACAACAATGCCATTTACTGATTATAAAAAGGTTAATTTTCCCCTCTCTAAGGGTAGCCTTAACACACATAGGTATTCAAAACTCCAAAAATATTTGTATTAGATTTGTTAGACAATATATTATTTACGCCATAGGTACAATAATACTGCGAAATATATCACTTATTAATTTTATAACTCCACGGAATTGTACAATATCTGTCAGTTTTATTGTATCGTCTAATATTTTCATAAACAGAGAAAAGCTTGAGCATAAGGCTCAATTACACATTGAAAGAAGTGGTTTGTTTACGTTCGTATCACCATTCCTATATCACGATTCCTCTTGTTTCAGTCGAGAATGCGAATAATGGTAGTAAAGAGTACGTGATATAGTGGTTTTTATCCATTTTACTTAGTGGTTAATAATAATCAGGCGAAATATTTTTAATGACAAAACTAATTTTTACTAAAACCATAGGCTCGATTTTATCAGTTCGTAGGCTACAAGTGTTTCATGATTCTAATAAGAGCAATGCGAAGTATTTCCGATTGGTTGTTTCGAAGAGGAAAGACGTGACGATTTGCTGTAATGGCCAGTACAAACTAGATACCGTAGACTACCGTATAGGAAACAGTGCTATTTAAATAATTGGGCTGATTCAGATGTTGGGATATTTCCGCAGTTTAACTTAGTGATTTGGGATCATGTGAAAATATGTCCAGTTATTTAGAGAGTTGGCGAACTGGATTAACGATACCATTTTAATGAACTACGTTACTTGATTTTTATTTTTGTCGATACCACTAGTTTTTTCCTGTTTTTATGAACTGAACATTATGACGTTGAATAACGAAGAAAAGCGAACGTTAACGGACAGAAACTCAAAGAAAACATTCCTCCCATACTTGCCACAAAGTAGCCAATGGTTTCAGAGCAGTCATAATGAATTTCACGAGGTAAGTAAGAAATGAAACCTTCTTTTTGTGTGTGTTGGGGGGGGGGGGAGGAGGGGGGAGGGGGGAGGGAGGGTGACAGGTGGGCAATGAAGCGAAAATATTTACTTGGCCCCCCCCTGGAAACAATCCTATGGGCGCCCATGCTAGCAAGGGAATTGCTATCTTCCCAGCTGTTCCCCTGTTGTTGACCTTCCTCTTCTACGGTCCTTCATCATGCAATCCTGGGACAGCTATTTCCCCGTTTTCCTTACGGGTTCCAATTGGGTGCCTGCTTTGCAATGTGGCCTCCTCAGTGTGTGTCATTTCCATTTCCGCTGCAGTATTTCTAAGATATTAGGATGTTTGCCATTAATGTGATAATCAATGTATGTGGTTCAGGCGTTTTGTCACATTCTAGGTAGGGGCCGATAACCTAGATGTTAGGCCCCTTGATACAACAATTATCATCATCATCATCATCATCACATTCTAGGCAAATTGCCAACATTTAAAAATATTTTGTAATTGAATTCCCTGGAATAATTAATATTCTGTTCAGGTAGATTTAAAAAATTGGGACATTTTATTTTATGTTCCAGAGTATGTAGCATTATTCTTAACTTACTTACTGTATACACCACTGATTTTCCGTATAAATATAAAAATATTCACTTATGATTATTATTTTACTGTATGATTTAAAAATGATAATTCTGTAATTTAATAGAATTTGCTTATTTTTGTTGTTTCACTACTCCATTCCATCGAAAAAATCCTGACTATGTTAAATAGTTTGCATCTGGTTCCTGGTTTAGTTTTGCAATGGTTTTGTCTTTCTATCCTGTATACATTGCCTATTATTACTACTATTTTGCAACTCCGCGTTTAGTATGCTCAGATTTTCTTGAGCCGGACGAAAGCCCGGATAAAGGAGGAGGACCAATAGCTGGTTTGTATGCCATGAATGGTGCACTGATGCAGAGTAACTGCAACTGTTTAACCTCAAGAATTGCTCTACTTGGGGAGTCAATCAGCTAATGATACCAGTAAATGCTGCCCTATAGCAGAGAACGTTGAGGTCAAGTACCTGGCGTGAAAAACGAGATTCTCTTGGCTAAGTTATGCTAACCCTAATGAAAGAAGTTGGGGATGTGCTTCAGGCTAGTAACATGTTCAAAGAAAAAACACTCAGCATCTCCAGAAAGGATTAACCGGACCGATTCTTCGATGACGACCCTTGGCCTGAAAAGAACTATCACTTAACAGTTGAAATACGTGGATTAGAATGCCGGAGGTTCAGTTAAAACAAAACATTCTCGAGAAGGAACTAAGGGCATCAGATTTAGATATAGCTGTCATCCCTCAATCTAATGAGAAACTGAAGGACTCCCTAGAAATGGAAGACTATGTACTACTCTACAGTTAAGTACCCAGCAATAAGACAGCTGCAGCCGGAGAGGAAAAAAAATAGATGAAGTGGAAATCTCTTTTCAACTCCTATTATTTTAAGTTGAAAGAACCCTTCACGTACGAATGAAGACTGCTCGAGGTTTTATGTATATATTTGGGTTCTATGAACAAGAGTAGAGCAAAAAATGAGGTAACAGGAGAATTTTATTATTCCATGCATGTAGCAACAGATAACATTAAAAAAACTGTATTGCGGTTGGAGAGTTGAATGCAAGGAATGCCAATTTGCATGTAGATTGAATTGTTGTTCTTAGTCGAGAACTGGGGATAATGCAAATGGACAATAGCTAATTTATTTTGGAAACCATTATGAATTAAAAGCATTAGACACTTATTTTTGAAATCAAGATGTACAGAAGTTCACTTCGCGCGGCAGTGACTTTCGACCAATCATGGGCTACGTAATAACTAACAGACAATTATCAAATTTTCATCAGCATACCGGAGTATATAGTGTATGGTAAAATAGTAACCATGTCTTTACTGATTTCTAAGATTAATATACCCCAAAAGTTGCAGGATCAAGAACAACGGCAGAGAAAGGAAGAGACTTTCATAATTAATTTACTTGAAGATCTGAGTACCGGTGTCTCATATTTACTAGAGAATTATTACTTTATTTATTTATTTATTTATTTATTTATTTATTTATTTATTTATTTTGGGTTTATGCTTTTTCAAGTTTATTTTGGGTATGTTGTTTACAGTTTATTTTTATACTAGCAGGATCCGACGCGACGGTTCGCGATAAAGACAATGGGGATGATGCATTATTGCAGATAATTAGTCTCTTCCTTTGCAGAAATCTCAGCTGGGTAGGTCTATTTTAATTCGGAAAATTCTGATGCCTACAGTATATTAGTGTGAGCCGCAAAATGGGAATTCCATGGAGTTGAGAAAGTCTACAGGGTACGATGTTACCTTATGTGAACACATTTTAAATTTAAGTCTTTGATTTTGGCATGTTTAGTTGAATCTCCAATAGAACTCTATCATACAGAAGTCATATAGAAAACATCGCAGCAAAGCTGAGATCGCGAAATAACATCATACATAAGTTGTGCGGAACCTCATGGGGTGCAACAGCTATAACACTACGATGTTCTTCCTTAGGATTCGTCTACTCTGCTACTGAATACTGTGCTCCAGTATGGTTAAACAACCCATGTGGGTAAAATCGATGTCCAGCTAAATGTGGGAATGAGAACAATAACAGGGTGCATAAAGCCTACTCCTCTTCACTGGCTACCGCCTCTAAGTCACATAGCGCCATCAAATCTGCAGAGACAGAACGCCCTCCCAAAGGAATATATATAAAAAAAATTATCAATCCTCAGCTTCCAATCCAGTCTGATGTACCTGTACTTAGAAAAAAAAACGATTAAAATCCAGACGGCTACCCATCATACTGGCAGAATCGTTGCAAGCAATGAATTCCAATATCAACAGGAAATGCCCAGGAATGTGGACTAGTGCTGCACTTGAGGACTATCAGGCTGTCGTTAGACCAGGTACACAGCCAGTTGGCATGGAACTACCGCGACGTGTTTGGAAGACACTTAACAGGCTCCATATAGGCCATGACTTTTGAGCAGAGAACCTCCACCGATGGGGATTGGCGGCATCTTCCCTATGTGACTGTGGCAGTGAACATAAGACCATCAAACACATTGTATCATGCTGCAGCAGACGAGCTTATTCTGGAAGTCCAGAAGATTTCTTTGAAGTGACGACTTCAGCTCTTCAATGGATTAAAGACGTATACATTAACTGGTAGATTTTTAGCCAACTTTTCACATTTTGCAAAAATGAGGAAAAAGTAGACTTATGAGATCGATCCGGAAAAATGTGTGTCTGCCTGTCCTTCTGTCTGTCTGTCTGTCTGTCTGTCTGTCAGTCCTTCTGTATGTCTGGCTGTGTGTGTGTCCACCCCTATCAACTCCTAAACGGCTGCAGATATCGGAACCAAATTTAGTATGAGTAAAGATGTATACTGGAATATCTCAAGCCCGTATTTGAAAATGATGTCAGTGCTACCAACTGTTGAAAAAACGCACTAGAAATTTGAGCCCCATGTTTATTTATTTATTTATTTATTAATCAAAGCACAAACTACAGCTATGCTAGCCCTTCACGCTTGTACAAATAACAACAAAATAACAGTTTAAGATAAAATATAAAATAAATTTAACAAATCACCAAACAAAACAAGTCCATATCAAGAGCCGGTAGAATGCCCTTGCTCGTAGCTGTGTCGTCAATGGCCAAGATGACAGTTCTAAATACAGTTTATGTTCTCCTTCACCTGCTTTAGGAACGTCCTCTTGTTTGTTGATACGTCCAACTCGCGTTTACTTGCTATTCTATTGTACAGGGATGATATACGGTTTTGGAAGGATCTTTGGATTAAGGAATGTTTAGTGTGTGGAATGTGCATGATATCTTTGAGCCTGGTAGAACAGGAGGGGGTTCTTAGTTTGAAGAGTGACAGCAGGTGGTCCGAACGGTAATGGCCATTTAAAATTGAATGTAGGAACGACAGGTCACTCACCTGGCATGTCGTGCTGAGGGGAGGGATGTTTATGGCCGAAAGTACCTGCTGAGTGGTGAATTGTCTAAACCTTGGCATTCTGTTCCTTACAATGGCAGCAAAGAAGGATTGAATTCTGTTAAATTTTGCTATGTTTGACGGGCAAGAAGTGGTCCATATGGGAGAGCAGTAGTTTGCTATGGGCTGGATTATTGAGAGGTAATAGAGGCGAAGAGCTGCGGGATTTGATATTTCTTTGAAGCGGTAGAGTATGCCAAGGAATTTCATGGCTTTGGATAAAGAACGTTGTACGAGTTCTTTAAATCTTAGTTGGCTGTCGAATATGACCCCGAGATCTCGCTGATGCGCAACTGCGGTAATGGGCCTGTCTAGTAAGGAATATGTTGTAGGTACTGGTGAATTGCGTAGGGTAATTGTTAAAAAGCTGCATTTATCTGGGTTTGGTTTCAACTTCCATGTGCGGCACCAGTCGGACAGAGCGTTAAGTGAGGACTGAAGTAGTGCAGCGTCGGCAGGTGCCTTAATTTCCTTGAAAATCTTGCAGTCATCTGCGAAGAGTAGGGATCGGCTGTGTCAGAGAGTTTAGATGGTACGTCATCCATAAATAATGAATATAAAAGTGGGCCAAGGGCACTGTCTTGTGGGACGCCGGAGAGCATAGGTAGCCAAGGGGATGAAGTGCCTGATATTACGACTCTCTTTCGTCGGTTCTGTAGAAAGCTGGGCGAGGAGTGTTAGGAGATTGGCTTGTATATTGAACCGTTCAGCGATTTTGTGGAGTAGTAGAGTATGGTCTATTGAGTCAAATGCTTTCGATATATCTACGTAGCAGATATCGAGCTGGGATGTTTCTGCAATGGCATGTGTTGCTTAGCTGTGGATAGTGGCCAAGTTAGTGAGGCACGAGCCTCCCGGAAGGAAGCCATGTTGGCTGGTTGAAATATATGGTAAGGTAAAAGGAGACGTTGGTGGATTATTTTTTCAAATATGAAGGATAGTGTGGGTAGTATAGAGACTGGTCGGTACGATGATACGTTCTTTTTGTCCCCAAATTTGAACATAGGGACAATGTTGGCCTGTTTCCAGGCAGTGGGAAAATAGCCCTTGGCAAAGCACCTGTTGAATAGATTGGAGAGCGGTGTACAGAGAACAGTGGCTGTGTTTTTCAGGAAGATGGGACCAATATTATCTGGACCGGTAGCTTTGTTGGTGCGGAGAGATTGAAGTAGGAAAAAAAGGAAGGAAGATTTTAGTTTAACGTGACCGTGAATCTTGTGATTATGAGCCACGGGACCTCCTTTTTACGTGGAATCTGAACCACAGGACATGGCATTTCACTTCGAAAATCTCACATGCATTGACCGGGAATCGAACCCGGACCGCCTTGGTGAGAGGCATACAGCTAAACCGCTGAGACACTGAGGACTTCATTTGGTGTTGTTATTTTCGAAAAAGTGCAATTTGCTGCTGTTTCTACCGGTGGAAGGGGTTGATTTTGAGTGGGAGTGGAAAAGTTTTCAAAGAAATACCTGTTGAATAGCTTATTGCGGTCTGGTCCCTCCGCTTTGGTTCCCTGGTGTTCTACGCTGACGGGAATCCTTTCGGTTCTCCTCCTCGAGTTGATAACGGACCTGTAGCGCTTGGGATTTTCCCGGACGTTCTCCGTGATGACTTCTATATGCCCCGTGTAGTCTCTCCTGAGCAGACGTCTTGCGTGTCGGCGAATGTACTCGAAAGTATTTCGAGTGTGGGGGTTGGGGAAGTCCTTTCAAAGCCGCCAGGCCTTCTTCTTGTTTCCCATGGCCAGCCGAGTTTCATGGGAAATCTGGAACGGGTACTTGCTGTTGGTAGGCTGCCGTACCGGCACGAAGTCTTTGATGCTGGCAAGTAGCCAGTCTTACAGCATGCCGATTGCCGACTCCACGTGAGGTGTTTCGAGGAGGGTCCATGGCAAGCATTCCAAGGCGCGGCATATGGCTGGCCAGTCAGCTCGGCGCCAGTTGAAGGTCGGGCGCGAGGGTGGCTCCTTGAGTACTTTTGAGTGTGGGGTGGGGAGGAACAAAGAGGTGTCGAGGGACTGATTGTCAGAGACAAAGATGTTTCTACCAGCAGTGTTAGATTTCAGTTTTAGAGAAGATAATATATAGTTCAGTACGTTGGATCCCCGCGTTGGGTACATGTTAAGCTGCTGTAATCTGAGGCCAGTAATAAAATTATCTATAAAGAAGGAGTCATCATCATTATCTGGTGTACCTATTGTTGGGGAGGTCCATTTTAATGTGGGAAGATTGAAGTCACTCATTAACACCACTTCTCCTTGCGATAGAGCTGCGAGCACTGAGTCAAGACACTGCTCCAGGCTGTACAGGGGACTGCCCGGTGGCCGGTAGTAGCAACCCACAAATATGTATCGGCCTGAAAAGGGTAGCTCCACCCACACTTATAGACAGTTCCGCTCGAGGCCTGATCTCCTTTTGCACGGTAAAGCACTGTTCACTGCTAGCAACACCCCTCCCCCTCTCGTAGCACGATCACTGCGAAATATACTAAAGTTAGCATTGAGAGGCAGTTCACTATCGCTAACCATTTGGGTAAGCCATGTCTCAGACAGCCCCACCACGTCTATATGACTTAATTCAGGCAGATGAATTTCACAGTTGGAGAGTTTATTATTGACATGTAGATAATACTATTTCAGTTTAATTTCCAGGAGGCCATTTATGACAGTGTTGCCAAAATAATTTTAAGCCTTCTGTATGTATGTCTACCCCTTATTATTCCCGTTTTCCAACGGGGTCGGGGATGAGTTGCGATGGAAGTCTTTGTGGAGATGGTTTTTACAGCCGGATGCCCTTCCTGACGCAATTTTAAGCCTTCTGATAGGACCAATTTTTTAATGCATATAACTTCTACACTATCAATTGGATTTCAACCAAATTTTGTATGTAATATGTGTACATAACCACATATGACAGAGCGTATTCTTAAGAGCCACCAGGGCTGGGAACTGTTAATAATTGCTCTCTCTATTTTTTATCCAAATACATATATATATATATATATATATATATATATATATAATGCAAGCCGACAGCTTTAAACTATGCGCACGTATAGTACCTGACATTTTAGATTAATTTGGAGTAATTCATATAAGCCAGTGCTGCCAACATGATTCTATGCCTGCTGATAGGTCCAATTTTAAAATACATGTAACTTCTATACTAAGAAATGGATTTCATCCAAAATTGGCACTACAAGATATCATAATATTTCAGATTATTTCTGACCAGCACAAGCATGACATTGTTGCCAATATGCTTTTACGCGTGCTGATAGATCCAATGTCTAACTGCATGTAACGTCAATTGGGCTTCAACCAAATACTGTATTCTGTACCTTAAGAGATGGAACTAAGAATATCAGAGCTGCCAACTGTAGTGCTCTATTAGGCTACATTATACCAGGTATATTTCTAACTAATTAAACATTTCGATTTTACCAACTTAATTTCGTCATTATTCTAGATAGGTTCATATACTGTAGATTAATCATTGGCATGAATCTTAATTTTAAGAAAAGTAGGCTCTTTAGTACGTTACGGAACTTCTTGTTAGTATTTGTAAACTATGTATATTAGTAGATCTTCAGTTGCCATACGCTAAATAAACAAATAAATAATCCAATTATGAAATCTGCCTTGTCAAACACTCAACTTCTTAGTGTAGGCTCTTATAATTTGAGATTAATTCCAGTCAACACGGATAATATTTAATACCATATTCATAATGGCTAATGTCTATGTATTTTGTTTTCCTGAGACATAACGATTTTGTTGTCCGGATACTCGTCAACATAGCCTGCAGTTGCCCATGGGAAAAATGGTATTGTCTCAATGTACACCTGCTGCTGTTAAGTATGTGTAATTGGGCTTTGTTAAGGAGGAAATCCAGCTTAAGAGGGGGAATAGAATGTCAATATTCATTCGATTGTTGAACATACAACAAATATTGTTGACAAATGATCCTCATATCACAGTAATGACATGCATGTGGCAATCAAAAGCAACTTTTATAATATCAAAATTTTTATCATAAGAGATTTTTAGAAAATTTTCAAAATTTGACAAATTTTTACCCTGCACCATCGTTTCCCTTATATATCCCGAGTTTGTAAGAAATATCGAACTTTACTTTTTAAGGTGAGTATAGCAACTGTGCCTACAAAATGTACCACAATCACTAACATTAACTGTAAATTAAGTCCTTTTATTGAATTTTTATTCAGAGCAGCTGGAAATAGTTCTTTTCTTTTTAAATAAATACTGTATATATAAATCCTAATGACCTGAATGAGGTATAATTTGTAGGCACAGATGTAATACACACCGTAAAAACGAACATTAGGAAATGTCTTACAAGCTTGGGATATAGTAGGGACATACCAAGTGTTGTTTCTTGCATCGAGGGGCGTAAAATGAGCTTTGTCCGGTGTTTATGCGACAACTTCGATATTTTGTCCCAGTTGAGTATTTTTGCTGACAATGATTTACTTCCGGATAAAAGGCAGCCTATATGTTATGCCAGAGTATCAGCTGTTTCTATTTCAAATTTCATCCAAATCCGTCCAGCCGTTTTAGTGTCAAGAGGTAACATACTAACACTCACAGGGACACACAGATTTTCACAATTATAATATCAAAGAAAGTGTTGGCGTTGTAATTTTGTTTCTTGAAGTGCTTTCGGATACACAAAACTTTTACAATTTCCGTTATGTGCCTTTAAACTATCGTAAAATGGTTTAACTAATTTAGAAACAATCGTGGCCACCAACCTAAGCCATGCACATAAGCCATCACCATAAGCCACTACCTTAAGCCACCACCATAAGCCACCATACGCCATCACCATAAACCACAACCATAATCCACCATAAGGCAGGATAAGCCATCACCATAAGCCGCCATAAGTCATCACGATAAGCCATCAACATAAGCCACCACCGGAAGCCACCATAAACCACCATAAGCCATCCACATAAGCCACCATAAGCCACCACCATAAACCACAACCATGAGCCACCATTAGCCATCCACTTAAGCCAATGATGATGATTATGTTGATAATGGTAATGTTCTGTTTACACCCAAAAAATCATTTGTTAAATTTGTTTACTGGAACAATCCCAATAAGCTAATCCAGCGGCTTCAGTACTTGCATGCCTGTAAACAGGTTGGCCATACTGAATATGAGAAAGAACTATTGGATAAAGAAAATGAGCTTCGTCGTCTCAAAATTATTGTGTTATAAATCCACGTTGTGTTATAAATCCACGTTGTGTTATAAATCCACGTACCCGCTCAAACTATTCCTTAACAATATATGTAATATATTCTATCTCATTTCTACCACTTTTCTATCACTTTTTCTATCACGTTATACTATACATATTAAATGTAAAAGCCAACGCTAAATCATTCTATTACCAGAACAGTTATAACCTTTGTAGTGAGCAAATAATACTAACAGGTTTGTTGCTACTATGGAATATACTACAACTAACCCAGGTAAATAACGTGTACTCTATAAAGGCTATTCTTATAACAATAGACGACAAAATGTAAAATAATAATATTCTCGCGATGCTCAATACAGGGGTCAACAAAACGTCGAGGCTATATGAAAAGGAGAAAAGGTGTGGTTTTAAGTGTGAGTGATCATCAATGTAGTGCTCAACACAAAACACTGATAGTGTTGACAAAAAATCATCAAAATGCTAAAAAGTTAGTAAAAGAGAAAGATGTTGCTACTCAAAATAGTGCATGGTTTATTGAGCAATGTTTAACCACTGTTGTAAAAGTTATGTTTAATTCATCTTCCACGTCTCAAGAGTCATCAACATCACAGACTATGCAAGAGGTAGTGTTTTTTTTGTTTCAAGGGCTGAACTACAAAGCCATCTGCCCTTGATATGCAAGTGGATCGAAAAGGACTAGATAGTAATAGACAAAAGAGAGTTGTATTTTGTATATAACTATTGTACAAGTACTGTGCCCGTTTGACGGATGTCCCACGTCCACATAAGCGCACATCTAAATAACAGCAGAGCACAAGACTCAAAATATATCGGGGTAAAATATGAGCAAACAACCAACGTTGTAATTTCATACAAAAAGCTTAGCTGTATCCCGATGCACACTACAGCATGGATAGAAAGGAGTTAAGTTTCAATAAATCATGAATGACCCCAGTTTTCTATAAGATGAAATGCATCAGGTCAATTTATTCATTCAACCATCCTACTCTAATACAGTCTTTCTTTCCACAGGGAGATCGCTAAACACACTCCTGAAATAAAAACACCCTATCGCTCCCCCTGGGACCCTGTTCTAAATATGCCCTATTCGATTAACGGCAATAATTACATTCAAAAATCAAAATTTTAAATAACGAAATTATTCAAGTATTCTTCCAACATTTAGTGAAATTTATAGTTTATCACTGTAGCATGTTTTATTATAAACACCATCAACACATTAATGATGTGCAGACAATTAATAGTCCAGTCTGACATCAATTCGAAAATTATATACAAGTCACTACCGCATTATTTTTCCAAAATATTCTCCAAATTATTTTTAGTTTCATAATCAATCATGTAAAAGGTCATGAATAAAAATTCTGGAATAGTTATCTCTGTTATTTAACAAGCCATCAAAACTATTGACTATGAACAATCTATTCTTCCATTTATCTGATGATAAATCAGTTACCTCGCAATCGAAAATTTCCACACATGGAATTTATTAATCAATCCAACAGCCATGTTGATTTAATATAATTTCTAAAGAAATAAATTTATTCACTTATTTAAATTTGGGGTGTAACTCCCTCTTATCATGTAATTATCAAATTTTAAATGAATTAAGAATCAGTTGTAAGGACTAACAAATTCATCTGAAATCGAGGTCAGCATTCCCTGAATGCCCAATATCACTAAGCATTAAATAGGCTTCACATATTTATATCTCATCATAATATCGAAAAATCAAAAAATATTGATCGTTCTGCAATATCAAAATCGTTCCGTAGAATATTTGTAAGGTGAGAGCAAAAATAAGTAGAATACGGAATTCTACTGATGACATTATCTGGTTGAAGGCGTCGGGTTGCTACACTGGCTAAACCTTTTTTTTTTTTGAGAAACGTAATACGAGGATTCATCCTCCAAAATAATGAACATCTTTTCACATACAACACCATTTAATCATAATTACTATTTCCATATTTCTACATTCCATTGATCCTCATTGCTTCAATTAATGGATTATAATAAATACTGTGGGATAAGTACACGCATGTCTTCCCAATTCAACTCAACTACCATGCCAGTTAAATCATTTAATTGTCATTAAGAATTATTTTGCCTTCCAATAGTCATCTTACAAACACTCCCCTATTTGACACAACTGCTTTACACCGCAACTTTCCTTTTCGAAATTATTATCATCATCTCCTTAGAGAAATCCAAATTGCATCATTCATCACGATCTCATTACCTCCTGTCTATAATCTGATCCAAAATTCGATTATGTGAACACCACAGAATGGTTAACTATCACCCAATAAATTTATTATTATTATTAAATACCTCAACAAGTCAAAGATAATTAAATTCCAAGTTTACGATCCCAACAGAACTTCAAAATCCTGATAATCATTCAACATGATTTAATCAAGTATTTTCGAAAGTATTACAATCATCAATTATTATTATCATTATTATTAGTATAGAAATCCTAATCGTGTGAAAAATCAAACTCATTAGGTAACGATTAAGTAGCTGAACTCCTTGAATATTACTAAGATCAACTCACAAGAATCATTAATTAACGTAATTATCATCGCAAGCAACTATCCAACAAAGATAGTCTTCGATCAAAAATGCGTCAAAGAAAAATATTATGTACAAGACTGTACACCCAGAAAATCAATGAAAAATGACTAGAAACTATAATAGAAGCCACTGCCGGTCGCAAGCCCGGGGCCTCATTTCGCATGTGATGAGGAAGGAGGAGCGGGAGGAGTATTAAGCTCGTAAAGAAACCAGGGTCCATCTTTCTCCAGATGGTAGCACCCTGTCATAGGGCCCCTACCTAGGGTTACCAGGCGAAACCTGGTCAACGGTCTCAAAGGCGGAAGACGAATTTCATTTCCCATCGGCTGAGAGGGCGGAAGAACCTAGTGGAGTCAACCACGAAAAATAAATGACTTCAGACTGTCAGTCTGATTTTAAAATCCAAGAGCGACTGCTCCCATATTGGGCGGCCTTTGGTCAGCGTCTGTCTCCATGTTAGGGGCGGCTGTAAATAATCCTCCGGAGTTAACAACCTCGGTATTAAAAAGGGTGGCTCTAGAAGTCACCTCCAAAACTAAAATAATTATCAAACATGGAGCGGTGTGATGTGAAACTATTTACCTCAGGTGGTCAATCCACAAGCAGACATTCGGATTCTGGGGAGTCTGCAATGTCACACAAAGACGAGTCGGAGCATCTTGGAACTTTGAACACAATAAAATACAGGAGAATAAACTACCTAGCCACTTTCAATGCAAATTCAATTTTGAAAGTCGGGAAACTTAAGACTCTAACAGACACACTAAATGAATATAGAATTATCATAACAGCTGTGCAAGAGACCAGATTCCTAGATGAGAACAGCTTTGAATCGGCTTCGGTGGCGTAGTCGGTAGCATGCTGAGCTTCTATGCCCAAGATAGCGGGTTCAAATCCGACCGAAGTCGTCGGATTTTTTAAGAGCGTTAAAATCCTTCAGTATGCCTTCCTTCGGAGGGGAAGTAAAGCCGGCGGTCCCATGTCATAGATGTATGGCATGCAAAAGATCCTTTCACAGACTAAACTTGTGTAAAGCAAAATTTGTTAGGTTAGATTTCGTCAGAACGCTCTATCAAAGTTCCAACGTTCGCCACTAGGTATCATTGATATCTGGTGACGAAAGTTGGAACTACTTGAAATTGAACGGAACTTGTAGCTCACCCTTTACGGTGTCCGCTGGAAGCAGCTACTGACTCAGGCGAGCCGAACATGTCCTCGGACACTCCCGGCACTAAAAGCCATACGATAAATAAATAATAATAAGGATACTCAAGGGGAAACCAGGGGCCAGAGTAATGAAGAATGTCCCACATCTTGGGACAGGATTCATAGTTGACAAGTAAATACTAGACTCCATCATAAGCTTCGAGTCCACCTCTGAAAGGCTATCCACACTCACGTTCAAGTCGACCAACAAAGTTTATACAATTGTGAATATTCATGCCCCTATAAACATCGACAACAAAAAGGATAAGGTAAAAGTAGAACTTTTCTGGGATAAACTAGACGATACGATCCAGAAGGTCCCAGACAAAAATAACGTCATCCTTTTAGAAGATTTTAACGCCCAAGTGGGGAGAGAAAAGAAGTTCAGGCATATAGTGGGACTAGCAGAAGTACCCATTCTTCGAACGGTCTTCGGTATAAATAACCAGATGTTGTCAATTGAGCTATTGTTGCAATGTTTAGGGGCTTGGAACTTCTTTGTTGGCAAAGAAAAATGATTAGTTAAAATGTGCTCTCAAACTAAATTTACCTAACGTGTTCTTCCTGGCGTGAAAATAAAATTGAAAACCTCGTAGACGAATCGCAATACACGTCACATACGAACTGACCCTAACCGTTGTGTCAAGTGCCCAACTACAGGAAGACCCCTTTTATAAATTATAAAGGCTTGTGGTGCCTGAAAATTCAGTTATTTTAGCCTCCAATGGCCTAAATTCCAAAAATCAGCAAATAACAGTATACTATTTCAAATCAGGAATTTTTGAAAATAATGTTTCTGTTTGGAGATATAATAGACCGTGTGTACGATATATCGCACGAGTAAGTCGTGCGAGAAAAATCTAGTGTACTCCTTGAACCCCTTAAGCGCATTGATGAATTTTACAGTTTTAGTTGGTTCCGTGATAACCTTATAGCCATTTGCAACCTTTCACAGAAATGTAATAAATGGAGTGGCATTACTTATTCCAGAAATAGATGGAAAGTTGGATGCCACCTCTTGAGATACTATGTCATGGTTAGTGGCTTGCATTCCTTCTTTAGTTTATTAAATGAAATTAGTTTTCTGGGAATATCTAAGTAACTTGGGTTTAGAGCCTTAAAATATAGTTTTCGGGGACCCTTTACGGCTCTTGAGGGGCCCCGAGTTTTGTTTCTGACACCAAGAGTTTGAAAATGAGCTTTGTCTCGTCGTTGTTCGCCATAATAATGATTATAATTAAAAGAATAGTAATAATAAAAATATAACAATATAGGGATAGGGATATAATAGACCTTCCGTACCATACCCGCACGTGTAAATCGCGTGAAAAAAATCTAGAGTACCCCTTGACCCCTTAAGCGCATTATATATATTGATGAATATTTCGGCTTAATTTCGATCCGTTATAACCTTATTGCCGTTTGCAAACCTTCACAGTAATGTAATAAATGGAATTGCATTGCGTCTTACAGAAAAAGGTGGACCTCCGAGATTCTGTTGCCATTGTTACCGACATGCATTCCTTAATTTATTTATTAAGTGAAATTAGTTTTTTGGGAATATCTCAAAAACTGTTGGTTTTAGGGCCTTAAAATATGGTTTTCGGGGTCCTTTTAGGGCCCCCGAGTTTCGTTTCTCACATTGAGGGGCTGAAAATGAGCTTTGTCTCACCCTTCTATGCTTATTTCAGCATGTATTTTAAGGGGGTAGGCCCCCTGTTATGAGAGGTACATCAATGAATGGTCTAGTGCCTCTGATGGATATCTGTATCAAATTTTACGTTAATCCACCCAGCCGTTCTCGCGTTATAAGGACACAAAAAATTGTCCACAGACAAACAGACAGACAGACAGACAACAACAACAAAAAATTGCGTGCATCCGTCACAAAACAGTCTGAAAAGGGAAAATATGTCAAATTTCTGTGGAAATGCAGAAAAAACAGACAAACATTCATTTTTATATAATAGAGAAGGGATATAATAGACCTTCCGTACCACACCCGCACGTGTAAATCGCGTGAAAAATTCTAGAGTACCTCTTGACCCCTTAAGCGCATTGTATGTATTGATGAATATTTCAACTTAATTTGGATCCGTTATAACTTTTTAGCGGTTTGCAAACTTTCACAGTAATGTAATATATGGAATTGCATTGCGTCTTACAGAAATAGATGGACCTCTGAGATTCAGTTGCCATGGTTACCGGCATGCATTCTTTCATTAATTTATTAAGTGAAATTAGTTTTCTGGGAATATCTCAAAAACTGTTGGTTTTAGGGCCTTAAAATATGGTTTTCGGGGTCCCTTTAGGGTCCCCGAGTTTCGCTTCTCTCATTGAGGGGCTGAAAATGAGCTTTGTTTCACCCCTCTACGCCTATTTCAGCATGTATTTTAAGGGGGTAGGGCCCCTTTTATGAGAGGTACGGAGAAGAGTTACATCAATGATTAGTGTCGTGCCTCTGAAGGATATCTGTATCAAATTTTACGTTGATCCACTCAGCCGTTCTCGAGTTATAAGGACACAAAAAATTGTCCACTGACAAACAAACAGACATACAGACAGACAGACAAAAAAATTATTTTTGCGCGCATCCATCATAAAACAGTCTGAAACGCGCAAATATCACAAATTTCCGTAGAAATTCAGAAAAAAACAGACAAATTTTCATTCTTATATATATAGAGAGATGCTACCCGGCACATAACAGAACGAACCAAAAGGGTATCAGGCTCATTGAATTATGTCAGGCACATAACTTGGTCTTAAAATCGACTAGCTTTAAGAAACTGCCGAGAAAACAGAAGACATGGATATCACCTAATCCCCTCCTCGGAGAATTCCAGTTGGACCATGTTGCAATAAAGCGGAAGTTTCATAAGGAAATTCAAAATGTTAGGGTTCTCCGAGGAGCTAACCTTGACTCAGACCACTACTTATCAAAAGTTAAACTGAAGATTATTCCTAGGAGTAACTTTCAAAGGAACAACCGTATACGAAGAAGATATGATCCAAACAAAATTAAGGAGAACATGGAAGAATGGGACACATCAACCAGAGACCTAGAAAGCCAGGACTGGAGGCAGATGGAGAAGAGTCTTCTAACCAAGGCAGAACAACTTGCTCCTGTTACAAAGACGAAGAAGCATAGATGGTGGAACAACGAGTGTGATAGACTACTTGATTTGAGGAAGAAGGCGTGGCACGTTTGGCAAACCAAAAAGGACGAGAGTACCTGGCAACACTTTGTGGAAACCAGGAAGATGGTGTCCAAGGGGATCAAGAAAGTAAAGAAGGAGCACGGCGACCAACTACTCAGGAAGATAAATGATGACTTTGCGAAGAACAATATGAGAAACTATTATCGGCTGTTCAAGGAAAACCTAAGCAGATATGACCCCCCAACTCTCCAACTTCAGGACGAAAACGGAAACGTGCCATATAGTAACTGGGGTATCTGTAAAATTCTAGCCGGCTACTTTAAAGAACTCCTAAATTGCGATGAACCACTCCAAAAGATGTGTTTCAATTGTGGGCCAAAATCGTCTCCCAACCATGATTCTAAACTCCCGTCTGTAAAAGAGCTTCAGAAGATACTGACTCGTATGGAAAATTTCAAGGCATCTGGAGAAAATCAGATAACAGCTGAATTATGGAAGTATGCCAGTGAAGATGCGATTGGCTCACTCCAAAAGCTTTTTGAGGAGATATGGAAGACAGAGATCATTCCAGTGGAATGGAAAATGGCCCTGATACACCCTCTTCACAAAAAAGGTTCGAAATCGGATCCTAGCAATTACCGAGGGATCTCACTTCTGGACGTGACATACAAGATATTTTCAAGAGCGTTATTAGAAAGAGCAGAACCACAGTTGGACTGCCAACTTGGGGAGTATCAAGCAGGGTTTAGAACGGGGAGATCTTGTGCTGAACAAATTTTAAATCTCAGAAACATTTTAGCGTACCATAAGCAGAGGGCGAAACCGTATATAGTGACCTTTGTAGACTTCCAAAAAGCTTACGATTCCATCGATAGAGAGACGTTGATCAATATTTTGGAAGAGTTTGGCCTCGACAGGAAACCCTCATAAAGAAGACGATCACGAATACGTCCTCTAAAGTTTGATTCATGGGCGAATTGTCTGAACCATTTGAGATCAGAACAGGGGTCCAGCAGGGGGATGGTCTCCCCCCTGTTGTTCAACTGTGCACTTGAAAAAGTTATGAGAGAATGGAATGCGAAAACACGAGGGGGAATACGTCTAGGAACAAAAAACAAAGGAATCACGATTAAGTATTTGGCCTTTGCTGACGACTTGGCGCTGCTCGCAGAAATGGGAGGAAGCCAAAGAACAAATCACAGAATTACAAGAGATGGCGGGGAAAATAGGACTCAAAATTTCCTTTGAAAAAAAACGAAAATTATGTCAAATAGTTTGGATGTGCCCAAGAGAGTTACAGTAGGAACTAATAAAATCGAGGTGGTTAATAGTTTCAAATACCTAGGAGAATGGATCGACTGGAATAACCTTGAAGGAAAAACAATGGAGGCGAATCAAAATGGAACTAGCCTTCCAGAAAACCAAAAATACATACAATAAGAAAACCCTCTCCTGGAACACTAAAATCAGGCATTATAACACCGTAATTAAGCCAGAGGCACTCTTTGCAGCAGAAACACTAGTCTTGAGGAGACAAGGGAAAATGGAAACATTGGAAATCAAAGAGAGAAAAATGTTGAGGAAGATCATAGGTCCTAAATTCCAAAATAACAAACAAGTTTTCTATGGGAACGACACCTTGTATGTGAAGTCGGAGAGAATTTCAGATACCATACGGAAAAGGAGGATTGATTTCTATGGACACATCTACCGGATGAATCCTGCCCGATTAAACAACAAAATCTTTGACTTCTTTTCCAAAAAGAAGATCAAACCTAATTGGTTTACGGAAGTGGAAAAGGACCTGCGAAGCTTCAGATTACTGAAATCATGTTGATGAATGGTACAGGCAAAACCGTGACCAAAGACAACACCAAGAAGTTCCAAGCCAGAGCCGTCTCCAGAAAACCGATGCAGATATCACAAGAGGAAAGAAAGAGGAGATCAGAGAGAATGAAGAAGTATTGGGAGAAAAGGAGAGCACAAGCATCTAAGAAGTGATTGATCTTACGTACCCCAAAGTGGGAGATTCGAGAAGAAGAAGAAGAGGCATGGATGCCTTGAAAGTATGTCACCATCCAACGATAAACCGTACCGTGGATATGCTAGTCTTCTTGACACACAAAAATATAGCCTAGAAATCCATATTATCCAGTCATTATGCTCTTTCATAATTCAAAAATAAATGCTGGCATCAAACGATGATTCCTAAAATTGTTGAATGAAATAGTCTACACTCTGCAAATCACGTGTACTAATTACTAGATAGTAAAGACGTTGTTCACCTCCCTTGATATTGGTCCGCAACGATGAATCTAATGGCTGTAGCACGCCACGACCTCGCCATGCTGCCTGCTCGAACACACGTGTGCGGTAACACACATGTCTCCATCGGTTCCTCGTCACGATTCAAAGTTCCAAACATCGGCCTCCATCGCACCACAAAATATGATCTAAAACTCCATAAAGACGTTTCGGTTCATTGCAGTATTATTCAAAAGTTCATCCCGACGATTCACTACTATGAATTCCTGTGAGGTATCCATGAACACTATGGCTTGTGCCATTAAAAATGACGTAATTTAGAACTGCTGTAGTTGACTATTGTCACCTGGTCATTTACCGTTCCGAAATAAGTCTGTGTTACAAGTATAACTGTACACGACAACTTTGCTAGTATTCAACTGATATTAGCGCAGTACACTGACGAACATTGCTTCCCATATTTTCCAACATTAGAGCTAAAATAAATCATCTGGATGAAGATATGCTCTTCTCAATATTCGGGTTAGGAATATGTTCGAGCACGTAGGCTACTATCTGTGAGATTGGATATTATACTTTGTTGCTGACGTAACATGGTTAATAATAATGATGATAATTGTTGTTTTAATGGGCCTAACATCTAGGTTATCGGCCCAAACGTAAGATGGAGTAGGCTTCCTAATCAACACTAAAGTTCCTTCTCTCAGAGGCCCTCTATGTCTCCTTCTTCTAACTCTTCTGTTGCGTTTTTCTGCCTGTATTCGCAATCTTTCCAAAGCTTCTATTTCACGTCCTCTCTGAGTTGGCTCCATCACTGGTGGAATATATATGATCCTGTCCCACGGTCGTATGGGTTTCTCTCCATGATGTAACACTGATAGAATTTGACCCGTGCTTTCATGCACTGTAGAATTGATTGATTTCAACGCGATGAGAATCACATACATCCATCGCCAATGTTCATTCGAACAGCAGTGATGACAGAACTTAGCTATCTCAGACATCAGTCTCTCTGCCGGGTTACTCTCTGGATGTCTTATAGAACATAACACCTGCCTGATATCCAATTCCCTCATGGCATTTCTGAACTCCCATGACATAAACTGTGAACCATGGTCTGATAATAAAAATTCAGGCTTTCCAGCTTCAGGAATAACGCATTCCCTTATCCTCTTAATTATATATCTGGAATTTGCTTTCAGGATAGGATGGATCATTGTGTATTTACTAAAGACGTCAACCGTAACCAAAACATATCGGTTGCCCCTTTTTGACTTAGGTAGCGGTCCGTAAATATCTGTGGCATGTAATTCACGAGGCTTTGATGGTATAATGGGCCTCGGTATTTCTCTCAACAAATGCGAATTTTGTCTGCTACGCTCATATGTTCCCAAGTAAACTTTTCAGCAACCATGCACACCGTTTTATCCCCTCTTGCGTGTCCCAAACTTCCATGTGCTCTCCAAATGATGGCTTCCTATAACCTAGGAGGTATGACGATTCGTAGTTTACTATGATCAGGGTCGATGAATTTATAAACAACGCTATTCAATAATGTATAATCTTGCGTCATCCTCTCCATAACTGGATATTCAACATCAGTCGGATCCATGTCTCGATGAAGAAATTTATAAAGTTTCTTAACAATCCGTACCGTCTTAGGGCTTGGTGTATCCTCTCAAGTCTTCTCAAAGTATCCTCATCCTCTTGCATAAGCATTACTGGTAAAATCCGAAGAGTAGGCTCCACGACTCTGCTTAACAAATCAGCCCCCAAATTAGCTTTTCCTGGTCTATGTTCAATAGTCACGTTGAACTGTTGCACGAATAGTGCCCATCTCGTGATCATATCACTGGCAAAATTTGTTTTAAGGATAAATTCCATAGCGTGATCATCCGTTCTGACTATCATTGAATGTGCAATATGTAACTTCTTCCAGGACTCTCATGCAAATCAATCGCCAAAGCTTCAAGCTCCGTGGTGTAATAATTGCGTTCTGATAGTTTCACCTCCCTGCTGATGAAAGATAGATAGTGTCTTGTGCGATCCTCATCATCATGAAGTAAGATCGCCTTATTAAATGATTCTTCACATGAGTCATCCCATTTTCCATTTATTGTCCTTTCTTAACAAACTCTGCAAAGGTGCTACTACATCAGTATACTTATGGCAATGTCCTGCAAAGAACTGGCAAGTTCCTAAGAATTGTCGTACATGCTTGACTCGTGTAGTTCTAGGAAATTCTGCAATCGATTGAAGTTTCTCCTCATTGGGTCGACAACCATCACCATCCAAGATATGTCCAAGAAATCTGATTTCCTTCTTAAAGAACTGACATTTCCTCAGGTTAACTTTGAAATTGGACTTCCTTAAATCCAAGAATAAATTTCGCAGCTGTAACATGTGCTGAACTTCAGTCTCTTAAGCTACCAAAATATCATCCTCATAGCATAATAATTGTATCTTTAACCTCTTGACTTAGGCTCTGATCTAAGGCACGTATTAAAACTGCTCCTGAAGTCTTCATTCCAAACGGAAGTTTTCTAAAAACATAGGTCTGCTGTTCGAATAGAAATCCTGTTAACGTTTGTGAATCTTCGCTAACTCTTAAATGATGATAAGAATAAGTCAAATCCACTATTGAAAACCACATCTTATCCTTGAATTTTCTCAATAAATCCTTGATCAAAGGTGGCCTATCATATTCTGTCAATAACCTTGAATTCAGTGGCCTGGGGTCAAGGCATATCCTTAAATTCCCATCTGCTTTAGATACGACACCCAAAGGATTAACATAAGACGTTACACATTTCTTAATAATCTGATCCTTCTCAAGGTTTTGGATAATCTCTTCCATCTTTGTCCTGTGCTTTTCTGGTATCGGATACAACTTGGCTTGATATGGACTATCATCACATACTTGGATCTTATATTCAAAATCTTTAATCTCTCCTGGTATTGTATCAAAACTGTCATGGAATTCTTCTAACAAACTCGTCATCACTGTAACATGCTCAACTCTCTCATTAGCTCCCTCAGTTGTTTCTATGGTCTCTAAAACCTTGGTCCATCTCACTTCTCCCACGGTGTATTTCTCTTCATCTTCGAAATGAACATCCCCCGCATGATGAAATTTAATCGTATCCGATTCCATGTCTAGAATAGCCTTGTATCTCTTGATAAAATCCGTCCCCAAGATCAAATCATGCGCAATATCTCGCATCACAACGAAAATATGCTCGAAGAAACATCCTCCAATCTTTATCTTTAAATACAGTTGCAACTTGCAAGTGGTAACCTTATTAGGGATAATACCTTGGATCTTAATTCCAGCTACCGGTATTTCTTCAATATCCTCCGTTAATTTCCATAAATTGTACAATCGTTCGCTCACCAAACAAAGCATGGCACCTGTGTCTATCAAAGTGTGTATCTGTTTCCCGTACACTTCAAAAATAATAATAGGTAACCTGGTTCTCTGTCCAAACTCCTTTATCTCGTGTTCTTCCTGAATCAAGTCCTCATCATTGACTTCCCATTGAATAATTTTGGAAATATACTGCGTTGGAGTTACTACTGCTGGTGCTCTCGTTCAGAAATCGACTTTTTTCATTCTTCCCAGCCGAATTATTAATAACAGAAGTACTGGGTCGATTTCTTCTATCATCTAATTCCTTCAGATATTGTTGACTTTCTTCTCCTCTCAGCTCCAGATTTTGTCTTTGCTGATCCCTGGACCTGTCATTGTTCGATCTCTCAAATGGTCGATTGTAACCTGTTCTATTGTAAGGCCTATTGTATCTTTGTTTCCTCCAGGAATTCCAATTGTTTCCATACCTTCCTCTTCTAACGTACGGTTGTCTATTATCTTGACCTCTTCTATCATGATACTCCCTCGACGTTTGCTCTTCCCTATTCCTATCATTCCTATCAGGTATTGTCTGACATCGTCTATCCGTTAAGACAGCATATGCGGCTTGATTCTCTTGCTTGCTATTCCTCTGCTGGTAAAATTGAGCATTGGCATGATCTGAACGCTGAAGGATTTCATCAAATTCCTCCATGTTTTCGACATTAGCAGAAATAAGACTTCGTTGCACCTCCAACGGAAATTGTCTAATTAATGCAGGAATTAATTCAGGTTGGCATAGGTTGTTCTGAACATTAAAGTTTTGCAAGCTGGTTTGCAAAATAATTGGAATATTTGGTCGGCTGTGATGTAGAATATCGTTTCACGTATGACACTGCCCTGATATTCTGCTGAGTTTCCGGGGACCAAAATTTTCGTAACGGTGCCTGTTCAAACTCTTAATAAGTTCTCAGATTGCAACGAAAGGCTCTAAACCGGACGAGTGCTGGACCGTCTAAAAATATACTAATAACTCTCATCTCCCTTTCTTTAGTAGTTTTAGCATTCTTCAGATAATCTCGAACCTCCCTCAAAAATTCAACGGGTGAAACATTTCCAGTTCCTGAAAATTTAATCGGTTTCTCTTCATAACTCTTTACTAATGTGATCGGAGTAGAAGTACGAATGGTAGGGACTCCTTCTGACCTACCTATCTCTGATAATCTTCCTCTATTTGCAAAAGTAGTTTCATATAGAATCTCCTGTTTCTCATCAGATCTTGATTTATACTCTTCCAATTTCCTCTCCAAAATGCTTACAGTTTGTCAAACTTCCTCTATTTCATTCCTATTTTGTTTTCACTCTTCATCTACTTCCATACTATCCTTCAACTCTTCTATTCTCTTCATCTGACTTTCCTCTTCAACAGTTAACTGATTCTCTAATTTTTCCACAGTACCCCGAATAGATTGAATGCCTCCAGACACTACTATAATCTCTGACGAAAAAGCTGTTCTCACTTCTTTAACTTCATCATGAGTTTCTCTCACAAGCACTTCCTGAATATCGTTAACTACTTTTTCTTTAACCTCATTCTTCAATTCTGAGACTACTCCTTCCTTTAATTGTTCTACTATTATTCCCTGAAATTCAGATGTAAACTTCTGGACTACTTGTGTGGAATTCAACGTACATTCCTTCATCGTACTGATTTCAAAAGTTGCTATGTCATCTGTTATCTTCCGGACATGACCTTCTAACTTATTTTCCAACGTCCTAACCATCTTCTGTGTATCGTTCTTATGTTGAGCTAACTCTTCCTTCATCAAACGATGACAATCTTGCAAGCTTTCCTTCATATGGCCGTAGTTAGTAAACAAATTATCTTTCAAATTCTTCCCGGTATCTATGATCCTCACTTCCATACTTAAGAAATTCTCCTGAGCTCTCCTAGCATTATCTTTATTTTCGTTTCCAATTAGACTAATTTATCCTCAATTTTAGCATCTATCGATTCAGATAGCTTATCCTCGAATGATTCCATATTTTTCTACATCGTGCTTTCTATCGATTCTATCTTTTCTAACATTTCGGATTTCAACGAGTTTGAGTTTTCAGTGATTTTACATTCTAAACTATTTACAGAAGCCGAATTCACTTTTGTTTGATCCTCAAATTTACTTTCAATCTTATTTTCCAAACTTTTCATTTTATTATCTATTTCATTTTCTAGAGAAACAGAATTCTCGGTTTTTTATTTTCTAGAGAAACAGAATTCTCTGTCATTTGAGTTCCTATTTTATGGTCTAGAGAAGCAGAATTCTCTTTCATTTGCTGACCCAATTCCTGGATCATCCTAGTAAGTGTTTCCATTTCACTCATAATAATTATTAGAACACTGGGATACGATGTCAGTTGATGCTTGAAGAACCTTAAATATAAAATATTAGTACAGTGATTATGCAGACACGACCTTGAACTGAGACTTCATTACTAATAACTTATTAATTCTTACATTTACTATTAATTTACTGTGAAAAATCACATACAACAACCCAACAAATGCAAATCAAAACTATGAAACTTTGAATTCATGATCTTGAATCCTACAAACACCCCCATCTCCTATGCTAATTCAAAAATCAAATAACACTCGACCTCAAATCGTAATTCAGAATCGAATCGCATCAGACTCAGAAACAACTCAACATGTTGGCAGCCAAACTCGTGCCCCACACGTTGTCGCCAAAACTCTTTTACCTTACTTAATGTGACCGCTTGACGGATGTCCCACGTCCACATAAGCGCACATCTAAATAACAGCGGAGCCCAAGTCTCAAACACATCTCGGGGTAAAATATGAGCAAACAACCAACGTTGTTATTTAATACAAAAAGCTTAAATGTTATCCCGATGCACACTACAGCATGGATAGAAAGGAGTTAAGTTTCAAGAAATCATGAATGACCCCAGTTTTCTATAAGATAAAATGTATCAGGTCAATTTATTCATTCAACCATTCTACTCTAATACAGTCTTTCTTTCCACACGGAGATCGCTAAACACACTCCTGAAATAGAAAACACCCTATCGTTCCCCCTGGGACCCTGTTCTAAATATGCCCTGTTCGATTAACGGCAATAATTAAATTCAAAAATCAAAATTTTAAATAACGAAATTATTCTAGTATTCTTCCAACATTTAGTGAAATTCATAGTTTATCACTGTAGCATGTTTTATTCTAAACACCATTAACACATTAATGATGTGCAGACAATCAATAGTCCAGTCTGACCTCAATTCGAAAATTATTTACAAGTCACAACAGCATTATATTTCCAAAATATTCTCCAAATAATTTTAGTTTCATAATCAATCATTAAAAGGTCATGAATAAAAATTCTGAAATAGTTATCTCTCTTATTTAGCAAGCCATAAAAACTATTGGCTATGAACAATCTATTCTTCCATTTATTTGATGATAAATCAGTTATCTCACAATCGTAAATTTCCACACCTGGAATTTATTAATCAATCCAACAACCATGTTGATTTAATATAAATTCTTAAAGAAATATATATTTATTCAATTATTTAAATTTGGGTTGTAACTCGCTATTATCATGTAATTATCAAATTTTATATGAATTGTGGATCAGTTATAACGACTAACAAATTCATCTGAAATCGAGATCAGCATTCCCTGAATGCCCAATATCACTAAGCATTAAATAGGCTTCACATATTTATATCTCATCATAATATCGAAGTTTCAAAAAAATTGATCGTTCTGCAATATCAAAATCATTCCGTAGAATATTTGTAAGGCGAGAGCAAAAATAAGTAGAATACGGAATTCTACTGATGACATTAACTGGTTGAAGGCGTGGGGTTGCTACACTGGCTAAACCCCCTTTTTTTTTTTGAGAAACGTAATACGAGGATTCATCCTCCAAAGTAATGAACAACATTTCACATACAACAACATTTAATCATAATTACTATTTCCATATTTCTACATTCCATTGAGCGTCATTGCTTCAATTAATGGTTTAAAATAGATACTGTGGGATAAGTACACGCATGTCTTCCCTATTCAACTCAACTAGCATGCCAGGTAAATCATTTAATTGTCATTAAGAATTATTTTGCCTTCCAATAGTCATCTTACAAACACTCCCCTATTCGACACAACTGCTCCACACCGCAACTTTCCTTTTCGAAAATATTATCACCATCTCCTTAGAGAAATCCAAATTACATTATTCATCACGACCTCATTACCGCTTGTCTATAATCTGATCCAAAATTCGATTATGTGAACACCACAGAATGGTTCACTATCATTCAATAAATTTATTATTATTATTATTAAATATCTCAACAAGTCAAAGAAAATTAAATTCCAAGTTTATGATCCCTACAGAACTTCAAAATCCTGATAATCATTCAACATGATTTAATCAAGTATTATCGAAAGTATTACAATCATCAATTATTATTATTATTATTATTATTATTATTATTATTATTATTATTATTATTATTATTATTATTATTATAGAAATCCCAATCGTGTGAAAAATCAAACTCATTAGGTTACGATTAAGTATCTAAACTCCTTGAATATTACTAAGATCAACTCCCAAGAATCATTAATTAACGCAATTATCATCGCAAGCAACTATCCAACAAAGATAGCCTTCGATCAAAAATGCGACAAAGAAAATATTATGTACAAGACTGTACACCTAGAAAATCAATGAAAAATGACTAGCTAACAATAGAAGCATGGATGCCTTGAATGTATGTCACCATCCAACGATAAACCGTACCGTGGATATGCTAGTCTTCTTGACACACAAAAATATAGCCTAGAAATCCATATTATCCAGTCATTATGCTCCTTCATAATTCAAAAATAAATGCTGGCATCAAACGATGATTCCTAAAATGGTTGAATGAAATAGTCTACAGTCTGCAAATCACGTGTACTAATTACTAGATAGTAAATACGTTGTTCACTTCCCTTGATAATGGTCCGCAACGATGAATCTAATGACTGTAGCATACCACGACCTCGCCAGGCTGCCTGTTCGAACACACGTGTGCGGTAACGCACGTCCTCATCGGTTCATCGTCACGATTCAGAGTTCCAACCATCGGCCTCCATCGCACCACCAAATATGATTTAAAACTCCATAAAGACGTTTCGGTTCATGGCAGTATTATTCAAAAGTTCATCCCGACGATTCACTACTATGAATTCCTGTGCGGTATCCATTAACACTATGGCTTGTCATAAAAAAAACACGTAATCTAGAACTGCTGTAGTTGACTATTGTCACCCGGTCATTTACCGTTGCGAAATAAGTCTGTGTTACAAGTAAAACTGTACACGACAACTTTGCTAGTATTCAACTAATATTAGCGCAGTACACTGACGAACATTGCTTGCCATAATTTCCAACATTAGAGCTAAAGTAAATCATCTGAATGAAGATATGCTCTTCTCAATATTCGGGTTAGGAATATGTTCCAGCACGTAGGCTACTATCTGTGAGATTGGATATTAGTCCAGCACAGTTTTGAACACACAAAGACTGGCCCCACCTACATAAATGCTAACAGTGGACAACACTAAAACAGTGTTTCCTCGTAGGCTGATTCTTTGGCAATATGTCGGGTACTCGTAGTACAGTTTCGATTGAGCGTTCGAATTCATGCTCGTGTCTGCATGAAACGAATCCTGTATGATACTGCTCTTTCCAACAGGTGTGCCCAGTGCAGTGACCTCTCTCGCTGTCCCGTGCGCATCCATCTCGCACATCTGACGTAACGCCTCGCTCTACAGGGCTCCCCACAAACTTCTCCTTGGTGCTCTCTTCGAACCAATCCTCAAAATATAATACAGAACAACAACTCTCATATCCAGGCTATGGGCTCCCTTTAAAATGGGCACAGTACATACATTAAATAAATAAAAATAGTGTATGGGTATTGTCTGTTTTTCTTAATTGCTATTCCCATGTCCCACTATTAATGCAATTGTTAACCATCAACAGTCTCTGACTATGTTCGGAAAGAGAGTGGCCTTAAACAATACGCTCTATGGTTTGTGTACCGAGTATCATAATAATATGGTGTGGCCAAGCCATGTTAAGGTAATAGTTAAGTCAGGGAAGGGATTCGAACCCTTGCCTCCTTGTACAGGAAATTTGATCTTAAGTCAAACTCCTTAACCACTCGGCCAACCTGACAGTTACTAATTTAATTAGTCTTGTGGATTTGAGTGTTTACAAAACTTTTTGCAGTATACATTGACTAAACCACTTGCTTGTTTTGAAATATAAATTTTTGTTTGTTTTACCATAACATTACAGTCATGAGTCTTGTGAACAGGGTGTTTAATACAGTGTTAAAGGCATTTTAAAATAATTTTAGAAAAGTTAATATTTGCGAAACATGATTTTTTCATATAATTTTTTTTGTAAATGGTGTTAAAGTGAATGCTTGACCATGACAATGGTACAGTCTGTCTATGTGTTTGCAAAACATAGAGGTCTACTACTACTACTACTACTACAGGTAAGACTGTTTTACAAAATAACGCCTATCTACCGCTGCATTTCAAAGAAACAAAAATATTGAAAAAAAAATTACTATTTACCATTTATATATAAGTGTAAATATTCCCTCTCCACACCCTACCTCACCATATTTGCTCTGGTTAAACAATCAATGCTACACACACACAAGCTTTCTCTCTCTCTCTCTCTCTATCTCTTTCAGTGTAGTCATACATTTACAGAACCATGCATGGTTTCCACTATTTACACCAAAAAATTATATTTAGAATTACAAAAATGAATTTTTACAAAATACTAAATCTACTTAATCTACTGGTTACAAAAAGCCATGTCTCTAAACAATAAAATATTGAAATCACGTCTCCTCCTCCTCGTGGTTATAACCCCATGGTAGGCTAACGCGTAGGTCATTCGTCTGCAAACATTTGTTATCCATTAAGGCAAAAGTGTATTTTCTCTGTTCCACAAGATACAAATTATGGTTGCTGGATTGTATCCTACACTGTTTATGTGACATAGCTTTGCCAGTTCATAAAACCACAAGGTAATTCTCTACACATAGCGAATTTACCACTGCTCTATCTACACCATTTGCTCTTTTGGCTTTCTTACAGTGTAGAGTGCGATAGGAAGCATTAACTGTATAACAAACCAAGTCCACCTTTGTTTTTGTCTTGTCACAAGATTTAAAAAAAAGTGGTATCAAGATTAAAACAGAGTCACCTGAGTCTCAAGCCGTTTGATTGAGTAAAAGGATTTGATTCCCACCTCAACTATCCTACAAGTGGTTTTCCACTTTGTCTTTGGGCAAATGTTAGAATGATACCTCCTGTAAGGCCACAGCCACCTCCTTTCCACTCCCTTGTCAACCCAATCATTATTTCCATCCCACTTTCCCAGGTTTGAATCCAGGTTCTGGCACAAAATTTAATTTCTGGTTTCAGGATTGAAACAGGGTCTAGTCCGCCTCGGGTACCCCATATAAGTAAAATAGGTTCGATACCCACCCCAGTCGTTCTTGAAAGTGGTTTTCAGTAGTTTCCACACGCTGTCTTTGATCAAATGTTGAAATAGTACCTCTCAACCTCAAGTCTCTAGCGTTATTCTATCGATGCTGTACACTCAGTCACCATTCTGCAGGCTGTTTGTTGTTTTGACGGAAGTGTCATATAAAGCTTGAACTACTCTGCATTTTTGCGTTAACACAAGGTAAATTCAGTTAGTCATTTGTAGTTGAGAGCTTAGACTGAAATATCATAGATACACACACATATAATGTATATAAATGTTTCATTATTTATTCTTATTGGAGCGCAGCAGATAACTGGTAAGTGTAATCCAGGTTCAATTCCCGGTCAATGCATATCCTGTGGTTGGCATTTCTCATTTCCAATTTCCCCACCCACACCCTGTGAATGTCATGTCTTATAGCTCGGCGGCCATCCTTATACTTAAGTTTCGTCAATCATCACAGTCATGCATTGAAGCCTCTGTGGCTTAGGCTGCAGCATGCGAGCCTCTCACCGCAGGGTTTGTGGTTCAAATCCCAGTCACTCCATGTGAGATATATGCTGGACAAAGCAGAGAGAGGCCGGTTTTTTTCCCTCTTACTACTCCAGTTTTCACTGTCACAATTTAACTCGAGCAACACTCTCCACAATCATTTTATTTCATCGGTCATTCATTTAATCATTACCACAAGAGAGTGCGACAGGATTCAGAAGCCTGCACAGTTTCATATCCTTGTCGCTAAATGGGGACTTCATTCATTCCATTTCCTGACCAGGTCTGTCACAATCGATTCACAATACCAAAGATCGGAAAAACAAATCGTCGTATTACGTTATGCCGTTTCATCAAAATATCGATTGTTCTATTGGAATACCACCACCGTGGCCAGATCACAAGACCTAAGCCTCTGCGATCCATGGTTCATGAAATATCACTGAATGCATTTGCAAGCATGGTCAGTCACATCGGAAAAACGAACCATCCTATTACGTCCCGCCGTTTCATCGAAATATCGATTGTTCTATTGGAATACCGTCACCATGGCCAGATCACATCACTTAAGCCTCTGCGATCCATTGTTCATGAAATAGTGATTCATGCATTTGCAAGCATAGCTACCGTGACCCGCCACATCGGAAAACGACCCATCGTATCACGACCCGCCGTTTCATCGAAATGGCCATGGATTTTTTCGGGTGTGTGCATGGTCACCGTGGCCGGATAATATTTTTATTTTTCAAAAAAAATGAGCACTCCCACTCTCTGTCATAAAAAATAGTGTGTATTTTTTTGTGAAAAAAGTCCAATTTTGAAATTTCTATAGTTTCAAAACTAGCCATTCTACAAAAAGTTGGTTTAAAGTAAATAAAAGGTCCCTACCCCCTCTACTCACAAACCAAATTTCAAGTCTCTAAGACAAAACCAAAAAATAAAAAATGGGGTATATGAACGCATACGGGGTTTTGTTTGAACGATCCGCACTCCGTCAATCATTTGTTGAATCTACTCGTACGTTACCTATTGTTAATTGGATTTACTAGGCCTGAAACTTTACCTGGAGTGTACGCAATCGGATAAATGGTATATGGACGCATTAGGGACTTTGTTGAAACGATTCGCGTGCCGTCGCTCACATGTTGGATTGACTCTTGCATTACTTATTTTAGAATGTATGTACTAAGCCAGAAACCTTTCCTGGAGTGTACACAACGATTCACCAAAGTTTCATCACAATCGGATGAATGGTATATGAACACATACGGGACTTTGTTGAAACGTTTCAAGCGTCGTCGCTCATTTGTTGAATCTACTCGTGCGCTACCTATTGTAAAGTGGATTTACTAAGCCAGAAACCTTCCCTGAAGTTTTCATAACATCTCACCCACGTTTCATCGCTTTCGGATGAATGGTATATGAACGCATACGGGACTTTGTTGAAACGATTCACTTGCCCTCGCTCATTTGTTTAATTTACTCGTGCGCTACCTATTGTAGAATGCATGTACTAAGGCATAAAACTTTCATGCAGAGTTCACAACAATTCATCAAAGTTTCATCAGAATCGGATGGATGGCATATGAACGCATAAGGGACTTTCTTGAAAAGATTCGCTGCCGTTGCTGATTGGTTGAATCTACTTCTACGCTACCTATGGTAAAATGCATGTACTAAGCCGGAAATCTTCCCTGGAGTTTACACAACATCTCACCCAAATTTCATCGCCATCAGACGAACGGTATATGAACGCATACAGGACTTCATTGAAACGCTTCGCGCGTCGTCACTCACTTGTTAATTCTACTCGTCCACTACCTATTGTTAAATGTATTTACGAACCCTAACCCTCCCCTGGAGTGTACACAACTTCTCACCCAAGTTTCATCACTATCGGGCGAATGGTATATGAACACCTACGGTCATTGTTGAAACGCTTTGTACGTTGTCACCCATTTGTAGTATATACTCGAGCGCTACCTATTGTAAAGTGGATTTGCTAAGCCAGAAACCTTCCCTGAAGAACACATATCATCTCACCCAAGCCTCATCTCAATGGGATGAATGGTATATGAACGCATGTGGGACGTTGTTAAAACGATCCGTACGCCATTTTGTTGAAGCTCCTCGCGCGCTATCTATTGAAAATTGGATTTACTATGCCTATAACTTTCCCGGATGTGTGCCCAACAACCAACCAAAATTTGGTCGCAATCGGATGAATTGTAGGCTATATTAACGCATCGCCAACACCCATTTGTTTAAACTACTCGCGCGCTATCTATTGTAAATTGGATTAAATATGCCTATAACCATTCCGGAAGTGTGCACAACAAATCACCAAAATTTGATTGCAATCGGATCAATGGTTTATGAACGCATAAAAAACGAACAAACGAACATTCTCTTATATATATACTAGCTGTTCCCTGCATGCGTTGCAATGCCAATCAAAGAATGTGTTGGCGATGTGACTTTGTTTATTGAACCGCTTTTGAATTCCCATTATGTTTTCCTTTTTACGTTAACCACCTCTAAACGATTGTAAAATTGATTTACTATCTCAGAAAACATTCATGTGAGCATGCTCAACAACTCACCTAAGTTTCATCGCAATGAAATGAATTATATATGAACGCATACGGGTCTTTGTTGAAACGATTCGAGCACCGTCACCCATTTGTTGAATAAACTCGTACGCTACCTATTGTAAAATGGATTTGCTAAGTCGAAAACTTTCCCAGGCGTGTTCACAACAACTCATCAAAATTTCATCGCATTTTGATGAATGGCATAGGCTTATGCATGCATACGGGATTCTGTTTAAATTCTTCACGCGCCGTCACTCATTTGTTGAATCGACTTGTGCGCCACCCAGTGAAAAACAGATTTACTAATTCATATACCTTCACTGGACTGTACGTAAGTTACCAATATTTTATCACAATCGGATGAATGGTATATGAACCCATACGGGACTTTGTTGAAACGATTCATGCGCTGGTGCTCATTAGTTGAATCTAATCGCGCACTACCAATACAAAGTCAGAAACCTTTCCTGGAGTGTTCACAACAATTCACGAAAGTTTCATCGCAATTAGATGAATGGTATATGGATGCATACGGGACTTTGTTGAAACGATTCGCGTACCGTCGCCCATTTGTTGAATATACCCGTGCGCTACCTATTGTAAAGTGGATTTACTAAGCCAGAAACCAACCCGGATGTGTACACAACATCTCACCGAAGTTTTATCGCTATCGGACGAATGGTATTTGAACGCATATGGGACTTTGTTGATACACTTCACGCGTCGTCGGTCATTTGTTTAATCTACTTGTGCAATACCTATTAAAAAGTGGATTTACTAAGCCAGAAACCTTACCAGAAGTGTACACATCAACTCACCCAAGTTTCATCGCTATCGGACGAACAGTATATGAAGACATACGGAACTTTGTTGAAACGCCTCGTGCGAAGTCGCTCATTTGTTGAATCTACTGGTGCGCTACCTATTGTAACATGGATTTACTAAGCCAGGAACATTGCCTGGAGGGTACGCAACTACTCACCCAAGTTTCATCGCTATCGGACGAATGGTGTAAGAACGCATATGGTACTTTGTTGAAACGCTTCACACGTCGTCTCTCATTTATTGAATCTTCCCGTGCGCTACCGATTGTTAAGTTGATTTACTACGCCAGAAACCTTCCCTGAAGTGTACAGAACATCTCACCGAAGTTTCATCAAAATGGTATGAATGGTATATGAACGCATGAGGGACTTTGTTGAAAAAACGCACGCCATTTCATTGAAGCTACTCGCGCGCCATCTATTGTAAATTGGATTTTCTAATCCTATAACTTTCCCGGGAGAGTGCCCAACAACTCACTAAAATTTGAACGCAATCAGATGAAAAGTATATGAACGCATCGCCAACACTCATTTGTTTCAACTTCTCGTTCGCTTTCTATTGTTAATTGGATTAACTGTGCCTATAACCATTCCGGAATTGTGCACAACAACCCACCACAATTTGATCGCATTCGGATGAATGGTTGTTGAACGCATAAAAGAAGAACAAACGGAAATACTATTTTATATAAGACTAGTTGTACCCGGCATGCGTTTCAATGCCAATGAAAAAAGTGTTGGCATTGTGACTTTGTTAGTTGCAGTGCTTTTGGATTCCCAATATTTTCTTCTTTTTCCGTTATCACCTCTAAACTATTGTAAAATTGATTTACTATCTTAGAAACATTCAAGGGAGCGTGCTCAGCAACTCACCAAAGTTTCATCGCTATGAAATGAATGGTAAATGAAAGCATACGGGAATTTGTTGAAACGATTCGAGTGCCACCACCCATTTGTTGAATATACTCGAAAGCTACCTATTGTAAAATGAAATTACTAAGACGAAAACCTTTCCTGGCGTGTACACAACAACTCATCAAAGTTTCATCGCAATCGGATGAATGGCATATGAACGCATACGGGATTTTGTTTAAACGATTCGCGTGAGTAGTGTGTTTGTGAGAGTTCTATACCCTCCACCTCCACACCCTCCACACAAGATGGCGGCGGCGCGATATCTCTCGAACGCTTGGTCGGATTTTGACGAATGAGGTGTCATTGAACTCGGGCTGATACCCCCCATCCAATGGACAATATATTTCCACCCCAAAATAACCCCTACCCCTACTAGGGGGTGAAATTGTATTTTGTAGAGAAACTCGCTTTCCAAGTGCAACATGTGAGAGTTTGAATGCCAATATGGAATTAAACGTTGTTCAGCAAACCAATAATCAAAGAGGGGCATGTTAGGCCTTGAGGTGAGGGTCCCTGTCCTTGTTGACGAGTCCCTGTGGATGGGTCCTGGTTGACGAGCCCCTGTGGACGGCTCCTAGTTAACGGGTCCTTTTTGACGGGTCCTTTTTGACCAATCCCTTTAGACCGGTCCCCTTGGACTGGTCCCTATGGACTGGCCCATGGTCCCGAATGCTATGATGAAATTAAACGTTGTTCCACATGAAACGCATGTGAAGAGTCGATTGCTACCATAAATTAACATGTTTGTTTTTTGTTTTTACGCATGCGCACTTGGGAGATTTTGTAAGCGGGCGGGCTTTTTGAATAATGATTTATAGATGAGTTATTTTTTAAAAAAATACCAAAAGATCCAAAACTAATAGGTCATTAGCTTTTTAATATATCATGAACCAATAAGGCTAGGTATTTGTATGAGAGGTCGTTGGACTCGAGGTGACATTCTGTTTTTGAATGTATTATTTAGTATTGTCAAAAGAGACTAACTGCACTTTTGTTAATATCTCGCTAACTAATAATCAGAGAGGCTCAAGTGAGGTGTCATGGGACTCAGGATGGTCAACCCTTTTCCATGGCCAACGAATTTACCCAAAAGATTCAAAACAGCAAGGTCATTGACCTAAGATTTTATAAACTAATAATCGAATATCAACATGCGAGGTGTCATAGGACTTAGAATGGTCAACCCTTTCCCATGGCCAATGAATTTACCCAAAATACCCAATACATCAAGGTCATCGACCTGAGATTTTATAAACTAATAATCGGATACGAACATGTGAGATGTTTACCATGTGTGATGAAACATAGCTAGGTAGAGAAAGAATTAGTGTAGGCTACATGTATGGTGACTGACAAGTCATTTACCATTGAAACTTGTTTTCAGATCAAACTGCAGTTTAGAGAGAGTATAGGTTGCAGGTATGGGTTAATAAATGACAAATGGTGTACACAAACTCTGATTTATCGATTCAAGAATTAAGAGTAGACAATCTTTAATTGATTGGTTAAAGAGGATAGCTAAAACACAAAAATTCTCAGTGGTTACCGGGACAAGATGGTCGCTACACACAACAAGCTTTAAATACTTGAGGCTAATAATCTATACACACACACTCGCTTGTTCTAAACTAAACTGTGTTGCCGTCAGTGCTCAGACAGTAGGCTGATGGCAAAATGCATTGCTAACAGAAATATAATCATTTCCGGTTGTATAATGTTACCAGTATAATGTTGTAGTGGTATGCACTTTTAGCTCTTGTACTGGTGGTCTTAAGTCGATTTACAGGTCTGAGGCCTAGAACGAGTCAAACTAAGAAACAAGGGCATGGTGGTGCAGTGGTTAAGCTGTTAGCCTTTTCACCAGGGTTCGATTTCAGGTTAATATGCATGTCATAAACATATTAAACAAAACAAAACAGAGATCACGTTTAAAATTGATTACATTTGTGTCTTTTCAAATTAGTACTTGGATTACAAATCCAAAGGTGAACTGGGTTTGATATACAGTTAATGCTGTGTATCACACACTAGACTGTAAGAAAGCTAAAAGAGCAAAAGGCGTAGGTAGAGCAGTAGTAAAATTGCTATATGTAGAGAACTACCTAGCGGTTTTATGAACTGGCAAAGCTATATCGCATAAACAGTGCAGGATACAATCCAGCAATCAAATTTGTATATTGTGGAACAGAGAAAATGCACTTTTACCTTGATGGATAGCAAATGAGTGCAGATGAATGACCTATGCATTAGCCTACCATAGGGTTATAACCACGAGGTGGAGGTGTGACCTGTATTTTATTGTTTAGAGACATGGCTTTTTTGTAACCAGTAGATTTAGTAGATTTAGTATTTTGTAAATATTCATTTTTGTAATTGTAAATAGTGAAAACATTTTTTTTGTAATAGTAAATGTTAAATGTATAACTAAAAGTTCTTTGGGATAAGTGTGCATGTCAAGGATAAATAGCACGGTTGTATTTGTTTTTCAAAGACAAGTATGAATGTGTGTGTGAATGTATGACTATAGATAGAATGATAGAGAGAGAGAGAAAACTTGTGTGTGTGTCTGGGTAGAATTGATTGTTCAACCAAAGCAAACACGGCAAGGTAGGATGGTGGGGTAATTAATGTATATAGCAAATGTTAAATAGTATACTGTAGTTTTTTCTAATAGTTGTGATTTTTTAACGCAGCGGTAGATAGGTGTTATTTTGTAAAACAGTCTTACCTACAGTAGTAGTAGTAGTAATAGTAGTAGTAGGCCTATACGTTTTTGGAAACAAACAGAAAGGGAATGCACTATTTCCATGGTCAAGCACTTCAATTAAGACGATTTCAAGAAAATTTAAATCAGCAAATGTGTGTTTTACAAAACTAAACTTTCAACATGGACTAAATCATAAACGTGTCGTCAGCGATATGGAAAAAAAAATAAAAAGTCCATGTTTCCATATCAACACGATTTAAAAACTTAAAACTGACATTTAAAAAAATGTAAATGGGAAATTGACAAATGTGTAAACAACAAAATAGAAATTTCTTGTTTCCATATCATGAAATCCAAAAACTTTAAACTGACATTTTCAAATCGTGTACATGGAAAATTGACAAATGGCAATGTGTGAAATGTGAAAATGAAAAAAAAAATTACAAATGGCTATCATTATTAAAAATAAATAAAAAACCGTCGTGTTCTATCGTTAAAGTGTGAATCAAACCACATCTACTTATTTGGATCACCCGAGACTGAGTAGACCTGTTTTAGTCCTAATATACTTTTAAAATTTTATGTTAAAGCTGGAATTGAACTCAAGAGCTTTAGAGTGCCAGCTAACTATGCTAACCTTTACGTCGAAAAGACAACTGTACACTACTCTTAATGAACAATAATAAGAAAAAGAATAATAAATGTTGAATTTTTTTATGGATGAATATGGTGACACTGTTTCTGTTGCATAGTCTGCTAGCCACTAGCCAGCAGCTGGGGTCTTAGAAAACGATACAGCTGACATTTTGTAATGAGATGTGACATGTTTCAAAGTACAGTATTATGGGTTGCTGTTGAGTAAAAACTAATCCTGTACAAGGAAGCAAGGGTTCGAACCCCTTACCTAACATTACTATTGCCTGAACATGGCTTGACGACGCTGTATTATTATGATACTCGGTTCACAAACCATAGATAGAGTGTATTGTTTAAAATCACTGAACATAGGTGGAGACTGTTGATGGTTAACAATGGCATTAATATAGTAGGACGTGGGTATAGCAATTAAGAAAAAACAGACAATACCATACAATATTTTTATTTATTTAATATAAGTACTTGTACAATAGTTACATTCAAAATACATTTATTTTTTCTCTATTACTATTTAATACTTTTTGATTCTCTTGCATATGAAGTTCAGCCCATTAAAACAACAACAACACAACCTTTTGCATAGTCTGTGATGTTGATGACTCTTGAGATGTGGAAGATGGATTGAACATAACTTATACAGCAGGGGTTAAATGTTGCTCAATAATACAATGCACTGTTTTGAGTAGCAACATTTTTTTCTTGTACTAGCTTTTTAGCATTGTCATGATTATTTGTTGACACCAACAGTGTTTCATCTGGTACACCACATTGATGATCACTCACACTTAAAACCTTACCATTTCTACTTTTTAGATTGCCTCGACATCTTTTTGACCTCTCTTTTGAATATCGCCAAAATATTATTCCTTTTACATTTTGACGATTATAGTTAAAGGAGTAGCCTTTATAGAGTACACGTTGTTTACCTTTGTTAGTTGTAGAAAGTTCCATAGTAGCAACTAACCTGTTAGTATGATTTGCTCACTACAAAGGTTATAACTGTTCTGATAATAAAATCATTTAGCGTTGGCTTTTATATTTAATATGTACAGTTTGAAGTGATAGCAAAAGTGAGAGCAAAATGGTAGCAGAGTAGTAGAAAATATAACATGTATTGTTAAGAAATAGTTTAAGCGGTTATGTGGATCCATTACATAATAATTTTGGCACGACGAAGCTCATTTTCTATATCCAATAGTTCTTCCTCATATTCAGTATAACCAGCCTGTTTATAGACATGCAGTTGCTGAAGCCGCCGGATTAGCTTACTTGGATTGTTCCAGTAGACAAATTTAACAAATGATTTTTTTATGTGTAAACAAAGCATTACCATTATCATTATTATTTTCATCAACATCATCATCATCTTAACCATTATCATTGTCATCATCATCATCATCATCATCATCATCATGATCATTATAATCCTCATCACTATTACTATATAGTCCTTTTTGATCCTTTTGCAATACCACATTTTGCACAGTCTGTGTTGCCTTTGATAATGTTGGGAGTTTTTCAGACATTGACAACTGTCCTAACACGACTTTCTGAGGAGATGATAAATGGTTTTTAACAAACAATGCACTATCTTGAGCTGCAATATCTTTTTCTGGGACTAGTGTTTTAGCATTTTGAAGAGTTTTTTTAAACAGCAACGATGTTTTATCTGGTACGCTACATTGATGATCACTCACACTTAAGACATCACTATTTTTACTTTTCAGCTCACCTCGACACTGTTTTGAACGATGTTTTGAACAACGCCAAATAATAGTTCAATTTTTATTGGTTCGTTTTACAATATATGTATATCCTTTATAGTATGCATATGGCTTACCATAGCTCTTCGTTGATACTTCCATGTCAATGGTCAAGCATGAACTAATCTCTAGTCAAGTTCACTCGATAATATAAATAATAGTTTAAAGTGAGAGGAAAAGTGGGTGCAAAAGTGGGTGCAAGAGTGGATGCAAGAATGGGTGTAAAAGAGGGTGCAAAAGTTGGTGCAAGAGTGGGTGCAAGAGTGGGTGCAAAAGTGGGTGCAAAGGTCAGTGTAAACGTGAGTGCAAAAGTGGGTGCAAAAGTGAGTGCAAAAGTGGGTGCAAAAGTGGGTGCAAAGTCAGTGTAAAAGGGAGTGCAAAAGTCAGTGTGAAAGGGATTGCAAAAGTGGGTGCAAAAAGGAGTGCAAAAGTGGGTGCAAAAGCGAGTGCAAAAGTGGAAATAATGTGGGTGCAAAAGTGGGTGCCGTTTATAGTAGGCATGAATTTTACTAGAATATGATTTGAGTAATTGTAATTTCTAAACCCAAGTAGTGAATAGTCAGTTGGTTTTGATCTATGCAAGCGTAAACATGTCACATACACTGGTGATGGATACTCAAGGCTTTAAGGTAAACGAAAATAAGTATATATTTAAAGAGGTGGCTATTATTGATAACACAACACGCGGGTTACCATACCTTTTTTCGGACTAGTGTTTTAACATTTGAAGAGATGTTTTAAACAGCAACGATGTTTTATCTGTTACACTACAATGATGATCACTCTTACTTAAGACCTCACTATTTTTACTTTTTAGCTCAATTTGACTCTCTTTTGAGCGATGTTTTGAACAACGCCAAATAACAGTTCCATTTTTATTGGTTCGTTTTGCAATATACGTATAACCTTTATAGTATGCATATGGCTCACAATAACTATTCGTTGATACTTCCATATCAATTGTCAAGCATGAAATAATCTCCAATAAATTTCGCTCGATAATAGAATTAATAGTTTAAAGTGGGTGCAAAAGTGGGTGTAAAAGTGGGTGAAAAAGTGGGTGCAAAAGTGCGTGTAAAAGTGGGTGCAAAAGTGAGTGCAAAAGTGAATGTAAAAGTAGGTGCAAAAGTGGGTGCAGTTTATAGTAGGCACGATTTTTACTAGAATGTGATTGGAGTAAATGTTATTTCTAAACCCAAGTAGTGAGTAGTCAGTTGGTTTTGATCTATGCAAGCGTAAACATGTCACATACACTGATGATGGATACTCAAGGCTTTATGGTCAACAAAAACAAGTATATAGTTGAAGAGGTGGCTATTATTGATTGCACGACACTAAATCTATTTTTGAAATTTTGACAAAGGGCCTAAGTGCACTTTTGTTAATATCTCGCGAACCAAAAGACTTGGGCATTGTATGAGGTATTGTTGGACTTTTTGCCGAAGACTGCTGGTAAACACCTATGTTCACACGGTCTTTTTAAAGATGGCGGCTGTAGTGTAACCTAACCTAACCCAACCCACGAGGGGTGATTAAAAAGTATTCCAAGCGGCGCTTGCCGATAGGCAAACCAATAATCAAAGAGGGGTATGACAGACTTTGAGGCGATAACCCCTTTTGATTGATCCCTGTTGATTTACCCCTTTGGACTGGTCCCTGTTGACTAGCCCCTTTGGACGGGTCCATTTTGAAGGGAGTCATTTTTGACGGGCCCCTGCTGACGGGTCACTATCGACGGATCCCTGTGGACGGGTCCCTCTTGACAGATCCTTTTGACTAATCCCTTTGGACCGGTCCCTTTGGACTGAACCCTATGGGTTGGCCCATGCATGTATCCAAATTATGTCAAAGAGACCGGTCCAAAGGGATTAGTCAAAAGGACCTGTCAACAGGGACCCGTCCACAGGGATCCGTCGACAGTGACCCGTCAGCAGGGGCCCGTCAAAAATGACTCCCTTCAAAAAGACCCGTCCAAAGGGGCTAGTCAACAGGGACCAGTCCAAAGGGGTAAATCAACAGGGATCAATCAAAAGGGGTTATCGCCTCAAAGTCTGTCATACCCCTCTTTGCTTATTGGTTTGCCTATCGGCAAGCGCCGCTTGCAATACTTTTTAATCACAACTCGTGGGTTGGGTTAGGTTAGGTTACACTACAGCCGCCATCTTTGAAAAGGCCGTGGGAACATAGGTGTTTACCTGCAGTCTTCGGCAAAAAGTCCAACAATACCTCAACCAATGCCCTAGTCGTTTGGTTCGCGAGATATTAACACAAGTGCACTTAGGCCCTTTGTCAAAATTTCAAAAATAGATTTAGTGTCGTGCAATCAATAATAGCCACCTCTTTAACTATATACTTGTTTTTGTTGACCATAAAGCCTTGAGTATCCATCATCAGTGTATGTGACATGTTTACGCTTGCATAGATCAAAACCAACTGGCTACTCACTACTTGGGTTTAGAAATTACATTTACTCCAATCACATTCTAGTAAAAATCGTGCCAACTATAAACTGCACCCACTTTTGCACCCACTTTTACATTCACTTTTGCACCCACTTTTGCACCCACTTTTGCACTCAGTTTTGCACCCACTTTTGCACTCATGTTTACACTGACTTTTGCACCCACTATTGCACCCACATTTGCAACCACTCTTGCACCAACTCTTGCACCAACTTTTGCACCCACTTTTACACCCATTCTTGCATCCACTCTTGCACCCACTTTTGCACCCACTTTTCCTCTCACTTTAAACTATTATTTATATTATCGAGTGAACTTCACTAGAGATTAGTTCATGCTTGACCATTGACATGGAAGTATCAACGAAGAGCTATGGTAAGCCATATGCATACTATAAAGGATATACATATATTGTAAAACGAACCAATAAAAATGGAACTGTTATTTGGCGTTGTTCAAAACATCGTTCAAAACAGTGTCGAGGTGAGCTGAAAAGTAAAAATAGTGATGTCTTAAGTGTGAATGATCATCAATGTAGTGTACAAGATAAAACATCGTTGCTGTTTAAAAAAAACTCTTCAAAATGCTAAAACACTAGTCCCAGAAAAAGATATTGCAGCTCAAGATAGTGCATTGTTTGTTAAAAACCATTTATCATCTCCTCAGAAAGTCGTGTTAGGACAGTTGTCAATGTCTGAAAAACTCCCAACATTATCAAAGGCAACACAGACTGTGCAAAATGTGGTATTGCAAAAGGATCAAAAAGGACTATATAGTAATAGTGATGAGGATTATAATGATCATGATGATGATGATGATGATGATGATGATGATGACAATGATAATGGTTAAGATGATGATGATGTTGATGATGAAAATAATAATGATAATGGTAATGCTTTGTTTACACCTAAAAAAAATCATTTGTTAAATTTGTCTACTGGAACAATCCAAGTAAGCTAATCCGGCGGCTTCAGCAACTGCATGTCTATAAACAGGCTGGTTATACTGAATATGAGGAAGAACTATTGGATATAGAAAATGAGCTTCGTCGTGCCAAAATTATTATGTAATGGATCCACATAACCGCTTAAACTATTTCTTAACAATACATGTTATATTTTCTACCACTCTGCTACCATTTTGCTCTCACTTTTGCTATCACTTCAAACTGTACATATTAAATATAAAAGCCAACGCTAAATGATTTTATTATCAGAACAGTTATAACCTTTGTAGTGAGCAAATCATACTAACAGGTTAGTTGCTACTATGGAACTTTCTACAACTAAAAAAGGTAAACAACGTGAACTCTATAAAAGCTACTCTTATAACTATAATCGTCAAAATGTAAAAGGAATAATATTTTGGCGATATTCAAAAGAGAGGCCAAAAAGATGTCGAGGCAATCTAAAAAGTAGAAATGGTATGGTTTTAATATGCAGTTCATCATGTCGGGCTAGGCGAATACGGAGACGTGATGGCACCACAGAGCGATGGATTCGGTTCCTGAAGAAGAGGATATCCAACATCAGTTTCACTTGGAATATGAAGTCAATCGTTAGTTCAGTGAGTGATACAATGTTTTCGTCGATCTTTCGAGAAATTTGTGGCACACACGAGGATTATCGGCGACCTTCGAATTATATTAACAGCTGAAATAAGAAGGTATTGTAAGAGTTATGACTTTCCTGATATGATTTTTCATGAACACTGGGCATACTTGTATATATTTCTAGTAGGAGTTCCACGATAATTTTTTTGACATGGCTTAGGTATTTTTTGCTCCATTTGCTAGAATATGGTGTTACCATATGATATGGCAGGCACCGCTATACGACGTTCTCACCATAGGTTGGCTTTATTAGGCAGAAGTTTGGTCTTTTTGACATTTTTCAGTGAGGATAGTTTTTCTTGGATAGATATTTTTTATGGCGAGTGTTTCGAACTCGTGATCAGCAATTGGATAATTTAAATTATTTCGTCAGTTCATTCCATACTAGCGAGTATGTATAATTCATCAGTAGGGATTTTTCATTGGATTGTTTGGAGATATTAAGATTTTATTCACTCAAGTGAATGAATATCGCTTTCTTGTTGATGCCAATCTGGTACATTCACTCATCAGTCTACGAGATGGGGCCTTTCGTTTTATACGATTGCGTGGTGGTACTCACCTGACCCATCGTCTAGGGCATTACCATGGTAGTCTACGGGGCAGGCCCTTTCGCTTTAGGCGATTGCGTTGTGGCACACACCTGACCTGCCAGTCGAGGGCCTCATTTTTATCATCCGAGTGTACTTAAGATAGTAAGAGGATTAAACAAGAAACTACTAGCACACATTAGTCGACTTTTGTTAAATAAATTAAAAATAAATGTCAGCAGGGTTACATTTTGTAATTCTTGTTTGCCAGTCCAATATTTTGTTGCTATACTCTTTTGAGAGTACATTCATTTAACAGCTGATACTTTTGATACTTTAGATACTCTTTTGTGAGTGAGTTTGATACCTTTGAGAAGGATTTCAAGTAATTGAATCTTGTAAGATGAATCGTTTATGGTCAGATTTATTTTGAGGCAGATCAGTATTACATATTTTTGATGTGAGAGATTATAACACATTGGTGCTTTTCTTTGAAGTGAATTTTGAGAATTTTAAGAGAATTTATACTCTATTTGAAAGCAGATCTTGAATTGGATTTCGATTACTAAGGTAATTGTTCCTTATTGTTTAAGAAGTTGTCTAGATATGATAAGATTAATTACAGTTCTTGGAGATTGTGTGCGTTAATAATTTGAAGCCAGTTATATATTTTGTAGTTCATGCAACGTGATTAAGTGAAGTTTGTGATAGGTATTTTTTGGAAGTTGCCAAGTGGAAGTTGCAATATTGCTAATGAGTATTTTGAGGCAGACATGAGGTTGTTGAACCCAGTCTAGCATATTTTTGAGATTCATGCTGTGCGCTGAATAGTTATGGTGTTATGTGGAATAATTATGGTATTATAAGGAATAATTATGGTATTCAAATGTGGTATTTGATAAAGTGAGAGTACATGATGAAGTTTTGGATAGTGAGATCCAACGTGATTTTGTGAAGGCAATAATATTTTTCGGCATGATAATTAAATATGAGATATAACTTGGAAGTGATAAAACTGTAAGACAACGTTCTATAACCTATATTAAACAATTTGTTAGGAAATTAAACAAATAATTAATTTTGATAATACAAGATTTTCTGATAATAATAATTTATAAAATAATAATCTGAAGTTTAAGCATATTAATGATCTGACCCAATGAAATAAAAATCTAAATAACCAAATGAATTAAAATTTGAATAAATTGATAAATTAAATTTTGAATAAATCGATGAGTTAAATAAATGAATGAATTAAAGGTTGAATAAATTAACTGAATTAAATAAATTAATAGATGATTTAACAGCTGATGAATAACTGAATTAGAAGATGATAATTAATTAAAGAAGCTGATGATTAATAAAATTTAAATTAATTTAAATAAATTTAAATAGGAGATATGATTTAAATAATTTGATGAATTGCAACTTGAATTAATGAATTAAACAATTTAAATGGATGAATTGAGATCATTTAATCTAGATGAGATAATGAAATGAGAATGTGTGAATAATTGGAGAATATAACGAATTGATGAGTATAATATTCATTTAAATGATTTGATAGTAATAAATTAATTATTCTGACTTGAATATAATGAATATTGAGATGGGAACTAATGTGAGAGATATTTAATTTTGATATGATGATGATGATAACCAATGAGTAGTGAAGTTTCTTTGATTCACAAACAAACAATAATCAGTGACAGTGTAAATATAGTGTAAATTAATTGTTAGATTTTTAGGAGCATTTATTGAGATTTTCAGCATGTGAATAATGCCATTCAAGCCATAAAATAAGTTGATATTTAAATATGTGTTATTAGAATAATTTGTTTAGACAGATTCATATTTTATTTGACATCCACATTCATGATGTTAACTAAAAGAGAAGTTAGGTCTCAGGAATCACAAATGTCAGTGACGCATAGACATAGTGCTACGATGAACCTGAGAACCCAAGCGAACTTTAGAAAATTTTCATATTTTATGTGGATGAAATACACTTTTGAATAGCAAAGAGATGGTTCGATTTTCAGGACAATGACAATCTAACGTTGGCATTCGACCATACTCTTAGGTAGGAGGTGTGTTTAATATTTCTGTCCGACTATCAAAGTTTGAATAAATTTGTTTTTATCTTAGTTGTGATCTGATGATGATGTGATTTTCCTAATCCTTTCCTTGTCTTAATTAAGGCTTAAACCAGGAAGGATGTGGTTTGCTAGGGATTCAGTTGGTGGCGCCCATTTCTATTTGTATTTTTTAAAAATTAAATTTAAGCCCGTAACGACCCTGGAGATACTTTATCTCGTGTTACCCTCTGATTTTGTGATATTTCAACTGAATTTTCGACACATTCCTTATTTGACTACATGTTCATTTAACTCCACTCTGTCCTGGAAATCCAGGAATGCGATGAAATAGCAGATGGGTCATCGCATCCCTCGGACGAACGGGTACAACACTTATCCCAAAGAACTTTTAGTTATACATTTAACATTTACTATTACAAAAATGTTTCCACTATTTACAATTACAAAAATGAATATTTACAAAATACTAAATCTACTGGTTACAAAAAAGCCATGTCTCTAAACAATAAAATATAGAAGTCACACCTCCACCTCGTGGATATAACCCTATGGTAGGCTAATGCATAGGTCATTCATCTGCACTCATTTGCTATCCATCAAGGCAAAAGTGCACTTTCTCTGTTCCACAAGATAAAAATTTGATTGTTGGATTGTATCCTGCACTGTTTATGCGATATAGCTTGCCAGTTCATAAAACCGCTAGGTTGTTCTCTACATATAGCAATTTTACCACTCCTCTACCTACGCCTTTTGCTCTTTTGGCTTTCTTACAGTCTAGTGTGTGATAGACAGCATTAACTGTATATCAAACCCAGTTCACCTTTGTATTTGTAATCCAAGTAATAATTTGAAAAGACACAAATGTAATCAATTTTAAACGTTATCTCTGTTTTGTTTTGTTTAATATATTTATGACATGCATATTAACCTGAAATCGAACCCTGGTGAAAAGGCTAACAGCTTAACCACTGCACCACCATGCCCTTGTTTCTTAGTTTGACTCGTTCTAGGCCTCAGACCTGGAAATCGAGTTAAGACCACCAGTACAAGAGCTAAAAGTGCTTACCACTGTAACACAAAATGGATAGCTGGTAACATTATACAACCGGAAATGATTATATATCTGTTAGCAATGCATTTTGTCATCAGCCTACTGCCTGAGCACTGACAGCAACACAGTTTAGTTTAGAACAAGCGAGTGTGTGTGTATAGATTATTAGCCTCAAGTATTTAAAGCTTGTTGTGTGTAGCGACCATCTTGTCCCGGTAACCACTGAGAATTTTTGTGTTTTAGCTATCCTCTTTAACCAATCAATTAAAGATAGTCTACTCTTAATTCTTGAATCGATAAATCTGAGTTTGTGTACACCATTTGTCATTTATTAACCCATACCTGCAACCTATACTCTCTCTATACTGCAGTTTGATCTGAAAACAAGTTTCAATGGTAAAGGACTTGTCAGTCACCATACATGTAGCCTACACTAATTCTTTCTCTACCTAGCTATGTTTCATCACACATGGTAAACATCTCACATGTCCGTATCCGATTATTAGTTTATAAAATCTCAGGTCGATGACCTTGATGTATTGGGTATTTTGGGTAAATTCATTGGCCATGGAAAAGGGTTGACCATTCTAAGTCCTATGATACCTCGCATGTTGATATTCGATTATTAGTTTATAAAATCTTAGGGCAATGACCTTGCTGTTTTGAATCTTTTGGGTAAATTCGTTGGCCATGTAAAAGGGTTGACCATCCTGAGTCCCATGACACCTCACTTGAGCCTCTCTGATTATTAGTTAGCGAGATATTAACAAAAGTGCAGTTAGTCTCTTTTGACAATACTAAATAATACATCCAAAAACAGAATGTCACCTCGAGTCCAACGACCTCTCATACAAGTACCTAGCCTTATTGGTTCATGATATATTAACACTCCATTGGGCGCGCGGAGTACAGGTGCCCTCCAGTGATTTTGTTTTGCGTGACTACAAGGGTTGGCAACACTCGTGACCTTGAGTGACCATATACCTTTCTCCCTACTCACCCTCTACCCGTCAGTGCATTGTCAGCTTTTATGCTCCATAGTTGTCGCCGTCACCGCGTGTTTATTTGCGCTGTGCAGTAGTGGAGGACATCTGCCCTCCGCGCGCCCACTGGCGTTAGAGTTCTCTCGGATATTGCTGAGGTATTTTTTCTTTTGTTTCATAGTTTTGAACGGCATTACGATTTAATTGAAATAGTTTATGCGTGAAAACATTAATGACAAGTCAAAGTGACCGTGAACAGGTACACCGTTGGCTAGATGAGACTGAGGATATCCAGAGTGTTCTGGGGGTAGGGGATGAAGATGAACGAGAAGAAGACTACTTGAAATACCACACAGCGAGTAGAGAAAATTAAATCAATGCATAAGAAGGCCTGGCTGATATTCCTGACGACTCTGGGGAAATGGAAGTGGTAGAAGAAGCAGTCCCTCCTGTCCCTTTCGTCAACCCAGAGTTTTATTGGGGAAAAGATCGCACATCAAGGTGGTACTTAGAACCTCAAGGGTCTACGAAAAATGCTATCTCTCCAGACGCTGCTTTACAGTGTATTATTGATGATGAAATGGTGAAAAAATAGTTCATTGTACTAACTAACATTTACATACCGGTAATTAAAATTCGCCGTCAGTTTTTTCGAGAAAGGGATGTCAGGCCCACTGATTCCCGGGAAATTCGTGCATTGATTGGTATATTATATCATGCTCGGGCCTTGAAGGCTAGAATAAGAAATGTTTTTGGAATGTGGGATAATTCACACGGCACGGGAGTAGAGGCTGTCGATGTAACCATGAGCGGAAAAATGATTCGATTTCTTTTACGTTGTCTAAGATTCGATAACGTACACAACAGAGATCAAAGAAAATCTGTTGACAAAATAGATGCTTTTAGAGAAATCTTGGAGATGTTCGTGCTCAATTGCAAGAATGCATACAAACCAACCACATTGATGAACAGCTAGTTGCATTTAGAGGAAACTGTCGTTTCCGGGTGTATAGGCCTATGCCTAGTAAACATGCGAGGTATGGGATAAAGATCTTTACTATGGTGTCCACAACAACATTTTATGCTACAAACCTTGAAGAGAATGTATAGAAACAACCAAACGGCCCTTTCAGAAGAAGCAACAACACGTCAGACTTAGTTTTGAGTTTGGTGCAGCCTATTTCAGGAACCAATAGGAATATTACCTGTGACAATTGGATCGCATCTGTGCCCTTGGAAATGAAGCTACGGGAAGAAGAAAAAGTAACTAGGCCTATGATTGCTTCTCTGAGAAAAAACAAAGCAACAGTTCCCCCAAATTTTCTACCTGGTAAGTCAAGAGAAGTCCAAAGCAGTTTGTTTGGCTTTCAAAAGAGCTGTACATTTTATCTTACGTACCGAAGAAGAACAAGGCTGTGTTGACAATATCGACTATGCATGAAAACATGGCAATCGATTCAGATGCAGGTCATTATCGGACAACCATGATTATTTTCTTTCCAAACTAGAAAGTAATAACATCATTTATATCTTTTTATTTATAACATGAAACGTATATACTTATACACGTTTTTGTAACATTTATAACATAACCTACCAAACGTATACACGTATTTGTCAGATGTATCATAATTGTATATTTCCTACTTAATATTTCGTAGAATACACTTTTTTTAATGAAAAATGTGTTTAATATATTCCTACCTAACCCAAAACAAAAAATCATGATCGCTAAATATATATTTCATAGGGTAAAATGGCAAAACCAAGTGGAGGACACTCGTCCTCCAAGCGCCCACTCACGTTACGGCAAATCGCGCGCCCACTGGAGTGTTAAAAAGCTATTGACCTATTAGTTTTGGATCTTTTGGTATTTTTTTAAAAAAATAACTCATCTATAAATCATTATTCAAAAAGCCCGCCCGCTTACAAAATCTCCCAAGTGCGCATGCGTAAAAACAAAAAACAAACATGTTAATTCATGGTAGCAATCGACTCTTCACATGCGTTTCATGTGGAACAACGTTTAATTTCATCATAGCATTAGGGACCATGGGCCAGTCCATAGGGACCAGTCCAAAGGGACCGGTCTAAAGGGATTAGTCAAAAAGGACCCGTTAACTAGGAGCCGTCCACAGGGACTCGTCAACAAGGACCCATCCACAGGGACTCGTCAACAAGGACAGGGACCCTCACCTCAAGGCCTAACATGCCCCTCTTTGATTATTGGTTTGCTGAACAACGTTTAATTCCATATTGGCATTCAAACTCTCACATGTTGCACTTGGAAGGAAGGAAGGAACATTGTAGTTTTACATGACCGTGAATCTTGTGATTATGAGCCACGGGACCTCCTTTTTACGTGGAATCCGAACCACAGGACATGGCATTTCACTTCGAAAATCTCACATGCATTGACCGGGAAACTGTTGCACTTGGAAAGCGAGATTCTCTACAAAATACAATTTCACCCCATAGTAGGGGTTGGGTTTACTTTGGGGTGGAAATATGTTGTCCATTGGATAGGGGGTGTCAGCCCGAATTCAATGACACCTCATTCATCAAAATCCGACCATGCGTTCGAGAGATATCGCGCCGCTGCCATCTTGTGTGGAGGGTGTGGAGGTAGAGGGTATAGAACTCTCACAAACACACTCATTTGTTGAATTTTCTTGTGCGCCACCCATTGAAAATTGGATTTACTAATTCATAAACCTTCGCAAGACTGTCCTCAGTTCACCAAAGTTTTATCACATTCGGATGAATGGTATATGAACGCATACGGGACTTTGTTGAAACGCTTCGCGCGTCTTCGCTCATTTGTTGAATCTACTCATGCGCTGCCAATTGTAAAATGGATTTACTAAGCCTGAATCCTTCGCTGGAGTGTACACAAGAACTCACCCATGATTCATCGCTGTCGGTCGATTGTATATGAACGTAAATGGAACTTGTCGAAATACTTCGCGCGTCTTCGCTCATTTGAATAATCTACTTGTTCGATACCTATTGTAACATGGATTTACTAAGCCAGAAATCTCCCCTAAAGTGTACACAACATCTCATCCAAGTTTGATCGCTATCGGACGAATGGTATATGAACCCATGCGGGACTTTGTTGAAACGCTTTGCGCGTCGTCGCTCATTTGTTGAATCCACTCGTGTGCTACCTATTGTAACATCGATTTACTAAGCCAGAAGTGTACACATCCTCTCACCCAAGTTTCATCGCTATCGGACGAATTGTATATGAACGCATACGGGACTTTGTTGAAACGCTTTGCGTGTCGTCGCTCATCTGTTGAATCTACTCGTGCGCTACTTATTGTTAAGTGGATTTACTAAGCCAGAAACCATCTCTGAAAAGTGCACAACATCTCACCCAAGTTTCAACGCAATGGGGTGAATGGTATATGAACGCATTTGGGTCATTGTTGAAACAAACGCACGCCATTTTGTTGAAGTTACTCGCGCGCCATATATTGTCAATTGGATTTACTATGCCTATAACTTTTCTTGAAGTATGCACAACAACTCTCCAAAATTTGATCGCAATCGGATGAATTGTGTATGAACGCATTGCCAACACTCATCTGTTTAAACTATTGGCGCGCTGTCTATTGCAAATTGGATTAACTATGCCTATAACCATCCCAGAAGTGTGCTAAACAACCCACCAACATTTGGTCGCAATCGGATGAATTGTTGGCTATATGAACTCATCGCCAAAACTCATTAGTTTAAACTACTTGCACGCTCTCTAAATTGGATTAACTATGCCTATAACCATTTTGGAAGCGTTCTCACCAAAATTTGATGGCAATCGGATGAATGGCTTATGAACGCATAAAAGGCGAACAGACGAACATCCTTATATATATATATATATATACTAGCTGTACCCGGCATGCGTTGCAATGCCAATCAAAGAAAGTTTTGTCGTTGTAACTTTGTTTCTTTAATTGCTTTTGGATTCCCAATATGTTTTTCTTTTTCCGTTACACACGTCTAAACTATTGTAAAATTGATTAACTATCTAAAAACAAGAAGTTCCGTGACGACTAAAGAGCCTACTATTCTTAAAATATAAGATTCATGCCAATAATTAATCTATATGGATCTATCTAGAATAATGTCGAAATTAAGTTGGTAATATCGTAATTTCTAATTAGTTCGAAAAACTGCATACCTGGCATAATGTAGCCTAATTCAAACCTACAGTTGGCAGCCCTGGTGACTGAATATATTCTTAGTTCCGTCTCTTAAGGTACAGAATACAAAATTTGGTTGAAGTCCAATAGATAGCATGGACGTTACATGAAGTTAAACATTGGATCTAACAGCGCGCGTAAATTCATATTAGCTACAATGACATACATACATTTGTCAGAAATAATCTCAAATAATATGATCTATTGTTGTGTCAAGTTTGAATGAAATCCATTAGTTAGTTTAGAAGTTACATGCACTTTAAAATTGAACCTATCAGCAGGCTTAGAATCATGTTGGCGGCACTGGCGTAAGCCTATATTAGTTACTCAAAATTAATCTAGAATGCCAGGTACTATACGTGTGCAAAGTTTAGAGCTATTGGCTTGCATACTTTCAGATATATTGATACATGGTTGGTTTTTTAGTTTTGGCACCAATCCTTCAGTGCCAAGTTGCATAAATGTTGGGCACTGCCACTTTTACGGACGGTTACTGCCCCTCCCTCAGAGCACATGACCTTGCCCGTCCTCACCACCGCTCGTGCACAGTCGCGCCTGTTAGATGAGTTGTGTGAGACCAGCGCTCGCGAAAGACAGTCGCAAAGTTTTCCAAGAAGGAGCAGAGAACGTGGATAAAAATTCAGCGTGCTAGTGGTCGCAGTGCTAAACAGTGTCACCGAGGATTGCAGGAAGCGTGCGATGCAGCTGCGTTACCGTTCAGAACAGTAGCAAGATGGGTTGCAGCCTTTCGAGATGGGCGCGAACGTGTGGAGCACATGCCTCGTTCTGGTCACCCACCAGTGAGTGATGACAATGTAGAGATGGTGTCCGCGTTAGTAGAGGTGGATCGGAACGTAACGATTCGTCAATTAGAGCAAGATACGTGACTGGCGCATTCAACTGTCCTCCACACCCTGAAGGTCTTACTGAAAATGAGGAAGATTGCGTCCAAATGGTTTCCGCATGACTTAACCGACATGCACAAATGGCTGCGATATGACGCTTGTCGTATGCACTTGCTGCGTTATGAGCGCGAAGGAGAGGCCTTCTTACGGCGTATCATAACCATTGATGAGACGTGGGCCAGATCTTATGAGCCACAGTTAAAACGCCAATCGAACGAGTGGCGGCACCACGGAAACAAACAGTTCGACCAACCCCCAGCAATGTGAAGGTAATGTTGATTCTTGCGTATGATTGGAATGGTGTGATCATTCACCATACTGTTCCCCGAGGGCAAACCATTAATGCGGCGTACTATTGTTCGTTTCTCCAAGACCATCTCCGAGGAGCTCTGAGAAGGAAACGGTGCCACCACATAGTTACACCGCCCATCGTTCTGCATGACAATGCTAGGGCACACACAGCAGGCGTTGTGTCGGCATTGTAGGATCGCCGGGGCTGGGAGGTCCTCTATCACCCCCCATATTCTCCCGACATCAGTCCCTGCGACTACGATCTCATCCCGAAGATGAAGATGAAAATGCGCGGGGAGTGCTTCCGTACAATTGAAGACGTCAAGCAGGCTGCCGAGCGCTCTCTTCGTACCATCAATAGATTGGGCAGTGCCAACGGGATCCAACAACTTCCGCATCGCTGGGAACACGTTGTACGCAACGGTGGGGACTACATCGAGGGCCTGTGGAACTTGGAACCATCTAAGTGAGTTATTAATCCAGTTATAACTAAGGTGCCAAAACTAAAAAACCAACACATGTATAAGGGTAACAAAAATAGAGACAGTATTTATTAACAGTTGGCAGCCCTGGTTTCTATTAAGAATCGGCATAGTCATATCTGTTATGGTACACATGGCACACACGAAATTTGGTTGAAATCCATTTGATAGTATAGACGTTACATGTATTTAAAGTTGGACCTCTCAGCAAGCTCAGAATCATGTTGGTTGCACTGACGTATATAAGTCACTCCAAATTAAAAAAGAATGTCAGGTACTATACGTGTGCACAGCTTAAAGCTGTCGGCTTGCATACTTTCTGATATATGGGTATTTGGGTAAAAAGTTAAGAGCAATTATTAACAGTTGGCAGCCCAGGTGGCTCTTAAGAATACGCTCAGTCATATCTGTTTATGTACACATAGAACGTACGAAATTTGGCTGAAAACCAATTGATAGTGAAGAAATTATATGCATTTAAAATTTGGTCCTATCATTTTGGCAACACTGCCATGTATGGCCTCCTGGAAATTAAACTGCAATATTATTATCTATACGTTTGCCAATTTTGAAATAGCTCCCATTCATATCTTCCAAGATAACCAACATGGAGCTCAAATTTCAATTGCGATTTTTCAGCAGTTTGTAGCACTGACATCATTTTCAATTATGGCCGTGAGATATTCAGGTATAGATCTTTACTCCTACCAAATTTTGTTTCGATTGCTGCAGCCGTTTAGGAGTTGACAGGGGGGGGGGGGGGCACACACACAGCCAGACAGACGGACAGACAGACACACATTTGCCAGATCTCATAAGTTTACTTTTTCCTCGTTTTTGCGAAATGTGAAAAGTAGGCTATAAATCATGGGAGTTTGCTCAACCACTCAACAAAGTTTCATCGCGATGAAATGAATAGCATATGAACGCATACGGGACTTCGTTGAAACGATTCGAGCGCCATCACCCATTTGTTGAATCGGCATAGTCATATCTGTTATGGTACACATGGCACACACGAAATGGATTAACTAATTCGAAAACCTTCCCTGGCGTGTACACAACAACTCATCAAAGTTTCATCGGAATCATATGAATGGCATATGAACGCATACGGGATTTTGTTTAAACGCTTGGCGCGCCGTCACTCATTTCTTGAATCTACTTGTGTGCCGCTCATTGAAAAACGGATGTACTAATTCATACATCTTTGCAGGACTGTACTCAACTCACCAAAGTTTTATCACAATTGGATGAATGGTATATGAACGCATACGGGACTTGGTTGAAACGATTCACTCGCTGTCGCTCATTAGTTGAATCTACTCGTGGGCTACCAATTGTAAAATGGATTTACTTATTCAGAAATCTTCGCGGGAGTGGAAACAACATTTCACCAAATTGCATTGTAATCGCAAGAATGGTATATGAACGCATACGGAATTTTTTTTAACGATACGCGCGCCGTTACTCATTTCTTGAAACTACTCGTGCGCTACCTAGTGTAAAAAGATTTGCTAAGTCAGAAACCTTTCCTGGAGTGTGCACAACAATTCACCAAAGTTTCATAGCAATCGGATGCATGGTATATGAACGCATACAGGACTTTGTTGAAACGCTTCGCCCGTCTTCGCTCATTTGTTGAATATACTCGTGCGCTACCTATTGTTAAGTGGATTTACTAAGCCAGAAACCATCCCTGAAGTGTACAGAACATCTGACCCATGTTTCATCGCAATAGGATGAATGGTATATGAACGCAGGTGGGACTTTCTTTAAATAAACGCACGCCATTTTGTTGAAGCTACTCGCGCGCCATATATTGTAAATTGGATTTACTACGCCTATACCTTTGCCGTTACTGTGCACAACATCTCACCAAAATTTGATCGCAATCGTATGAATTGTAAATGAACTCATCGCCAACACGCATTTGTTTTAACTAATCGCGCGCTGTCTATTGTGCATTGTATTAACTATGCCTATAATGATTTCGGAAGTGTGCACAACAACTCACCAAAATTTGATCGCAATCGGAAGAATGGTTTATGAACGCATAAGAAACGAACAAACGAACATCTTTTTATACGTATATATATATACTGTATATAAGATAATATATAAGATAAGACTAGCAGAAGTACCCGTTCTTCGAACGGTCTTCGGTGTTAACACCAGACATTAGCAATTGAGCTACTGTTGCAATGGTTAGCGGTTTGTCATTCCTTCATAAGTTTATCAGAACGAAGTTAGTTTTCTGGAAATATCACACACGATGTTAATTTAAGGGCCTTAAAATCTGGTTTTCGGAGACCCTTTATAGACTCCCGAATTTTGTGTCTCACATTGAGAAGCGCAACATATGCTTAGATCGTCCTACTAGGGTAATTTTTATATTTCGCCTATTTCAGCATGTATTTTGAGAAGTTTTTCCCTATATTCACCCTTCTACTGTATGAAAAGTACGGTGAAGATTTTTATAAATGATTGGCGTATTGACTCTCATGGATATCATACCTAATTTTACGATGCACCATGCATCCGAACACGAGTTATAGGCGTACATAAAAATACACAGAAAGACAGACAGACAATATCCAAATATGGGTATATCTACCACACAGTATCAAACAAAATCATCCTTACGATATAATGGTATGTCGTTAAAAAAGAAAAAAAGATTAGTTAAAATGTGCTCTCAAACTAAATTCACCTAACGTGTACTTCCTGACGTAAAATAAAATTGAAAGCCTTGTAGACGAAACGCAATACACGCCACATAAAAACTGACCCTCTACGTTGTGTTAGGTCCCCATACACAGGAATACCCCTTTCATAAATTATAAAGGCTTGTGGTGCATGAAAATTCAGGTTCTTTAGCCTCAAAATGCCCAAATTCCTAAAAGCCGCAAAATAATGCTGATTCTATTCAATTGCTGTTTGGAGATATAATAGACCTTCTGTACCATATGTCGCACGTGAAAATTGCGTGAAAAAATTGTAGGTAACCCCTTGACACCCTTAATTGCGTTGATGAATTATACAGTCTAAGTTGGTTCCGTGATAACCTTATAGCCATTTGCAAACTTTCACAGAAATGTAATAAATGGAGTGACATTGCTTCTCACAGAAATAGATGGAAAGTTGTATGTCACCCCTTGAGATACTGTAGCCATGGTTACCGACATGCATTCATTCATTTGCTTGTTAAATTAAATTAAATTAGTTTTCTGGGAATATTTAAGAAACTGTTGGTTTTAGAGCCTTATAATGTAATTTTCGAGCGCCCTTTAGGGCCCCTCGAGGTTTGTTTCTGGCACCGAGGGACTTTGTCTCGTCGTTGTACGCTATTATATAATGCTAATAATAATAATAACAATATAATATAGGGATAGGAATATAATAGACCTGCCGTACCACACCCGCAATTGTAAATCGCGTGAAAGAATTTTAGAGTACCCCTTGACACCATTAAGCGCATTATACATATTGATGAATTGTACAGCTTATTTTGGTTCCGTGATATCCTTCTAGCCGTTTGCAAACTTTCAAACTAATGTAATTAATGGAATTGCATTGTGTCTTACAGCAATAGATGGACCTCTGAGGTTCTGTTGCCACGGTGACCGGCTTGCATTCGTTCATTAGTTTATTAAATGAAATTAGTTTTCTGTGAATATCTCAAAAACGGTTGGTTTTAGGGCCTTAAAATGTGGTCTCTCACATTGAGGGACTGAAAATGAGCTTTGTCTCGTCCTTCTACGCCTATTTCAGCATGTATTTTAAAGGGGTAGGCCCCCTTTTATGAGAGGTACAGAGAAGAGTTACATCAATGATTAGTGTTGTGCCTCTGATGGATATCTGTGCCATATTTTGCGTTGATATACCCAGCCGTTCTCAAGTTATAAGGGAACAAAGTTGTCCACAGACAAACAAACAAACAGACAGACAGGCAGGCAAAAAAAATATTTCCGCGCGCATCCATCATAAAACAGTCTGAAACGCGTAAATTACTCAAATTTCCGTAGAAATTCAGAACAAACAGTCAAACTTTCTTTTTATAGAGAGAGAGATATACTGCACCGCTCGGCGTTGACGGTGTTTTATAGGTTTTACTCGCTAACCGTTGGAGATACACGAAAAGTGATAAGGACCTTTCGCAGAGAAAATTAAATTCTAAAGCTCGTGTATGCCATCAAACGTTTGCTATTTCTTAGCGTTCTCTTATTATTTGAAATGGAAATATGAAATTTTGAAACCAAAGGGTGTAGTGACGTCACTAAAATTGTCGCCATTTCTAAATAGTGCAAAATATCGAAATCAAAAGTAGCCTATATGTGAACCTTGTAAATCAGCTACATCCATGCAAAATTTCATTTCAATCGGACCGGTGGTTCTTGCGTGGTTGAGTAAAAGACAGACAGACAGACAGACAGACACCATCTCATTTTTATATATTAGTATGATATAGGTATATAGGGATACACGATATAGGGATTTTATCTGTAACCAGCATGTTTCAGTTTAAGTAATAAAATGTGTTCTAATCTATTCCTTACAACCAAATATTGTCTTATACATCGTGCATCATTGTCAAGTGTAGCTCTTCAGTCGGTCGACAGGATTGTGCCCAAGGAATACATATTGGTATGTAATACACTCCTGGATAAAACCTACATGTGTTTGTTAATGATCTCAATCATATAGGGCAATTAAGGATTGCGTGTTTTGGCCCTCAAGTGCCCATCATCAGATCTTGATTTCTGTGTTGAGGTTCAAATTTACTCTAAAATAATTACTATTACTGAATTGTAGTAGTATTTGTTTAGTGTATTATTTGTTGTTGTTGTTGGTGTTTGAGTCTTCAGTCTTTTGACTGGTTTAATGTAGCTCTCCATGCCTCCCTGTCCTGAGCTAATCGTTTCGTCTTTACATAGCTACCACACCCTACATCTGAGGCAATCTGTTTAACATATTCTAACCTTGCTCTACCCCTACAGTTCTTGCCCTCGATCCTTCCTTCCATAACTAAGCTTGCTATTCCTGGGTGTCTTAGTATGTGTCCTACCAACCTATCTCTTCTCTTCATTAGCAGTCGCCAGAAACAACTCTCCTCTCACACTAGTCTTAATACCACTTTGTTTGTAACCCTAACTTACCTACCCATCTGATCCTCATCATTCTCCTGTAACACCACATTTCAAATGCTTCAATTCTCCTCTTTTCTGCTGCACCAATAGTCCAAGTTTCACTTCCAAAGTGTGCCATGCTCCATACAAAGGCCTTCAAAAATGAGTTCCTTATGCCTAAATCTATATTCAATGTCAACAGTTTCCTTTTCTGTAGAAATGCTTTCCTGCCCTTAGCTAACCTACTTTTTATATCCTCTTTGCTTCGTCCATCAGTGGTTATTTTGCTTCTTAAGTAACAGAAGTCTCCTACTTCTATTAGTTTTTCACCTGCCAATTTGATGTCCATAGAGGTTTCTGATTTATTTCGGCTGCATTCCAATATTTTTGTTTTACATTTATTAATTTTCATCATGAATTCTTTCTTCAAGACGGATTCCATACCATTCTAAAACTCATTCAAATCCTCAGGCGTGTTGGCCAAGATGACTATGTCATCGGAAAATCTCAGAGTTGAAATTATTTCTCCTTGAATCTTCACTCCCACATTAAACTATTCTCCAATTTCCTTCATTGCTTGCTCAATGTAAAGATTGAAAAGTATGGGTGATAAGTTGCAGCCTTGCCTTACACCTTTCTGAATACCAGCTTCTCTCTCTTGTCCTTCAGCTCGAATGACTGCTGTCCGGTTTCTGTATAGATTGTAGATCACCCTCCTATCCCTGTACTTTATTCCAATCGTTTTCAAAATGTCAAACAATTAAGTCAAATTAACGTTATCAAAAGCCTTTTCTAAGTCTACAAATGCTATGAACGTTCTCTTATCTTTCCTTATTCTACCTTCCAAAATCAGGCTGAGACTTAGTACAGCTCCTTGTTCCTACATTTCTCCTAAAACCAAACTGGTCTTCACCCAACTCCGTTTCTACCTGGCTTTCCATCCTCTAGTAAATTAGGCTATTCTAGACAGGATCTTTGAAGCATGAGTAGTTAAGCTCATTGTACGGTAATCTTCACAACAACAACAACACATGTGTGTACAATTTACATATGATTTTATTAAACGCAATGTGTACAATCAAGCTTTTCACCACTCTGTCATTTCTGACCATCCTAACCTGATTCACATTCCACTAAGTGGTATTTGGGGCATGGATTATTGCAATTCTTGCAGACGCAGTTCTCCTTGGGCTCATAAAATGTCTCATTCTGACAGATCCTTCCATGGAACCCATGGTCAGCGAATCGCGTATACAGATGTCGAAGTTTGAAATTTGGTGCCTTCCAGATATCTGTCGTCTTTGCTTCAGTCTCCATTATTTCTTGGGGAATCTCGTCGGCTTTTTTCCGTCTCTCCTCGAAGATGGATTAATACGTTTGCGTTTCCGGTAGATTGAAGGAGTGGTTTACGTCTTCTATAAAGAAGGTTTCCTGTGCTATTTGATAGGCGTAGCTGTTCCTTGCGAACAATTTAGAAAACACAATGTAGTAATAAGTCTATAAACAAACATGAAATTAGCAGGCACTATAACATTCTCTTTGCAATGTTTACTTACTCAGACCTGTGACGCTGCAAAGATGTTCAGCTTATCGCTAGGCAGCTAACTAGCCCACTGGTGAGTTGAGCATCTGGGCCAAGGAGGATATAAGTAAATAGAGATACATCTTTGTGGAGAGCTTTGATGACAACCAATATGGCGAATTTGTAGGTGCTAGTAGTGTAGGCCTAGGCTATGTAGATGGCGCAGCGATGCACATTCACACGTGGATGTCCCGCAACTCTCCCCACACCTTCGGCTCAATTCCTGGCCCATCGTAAACCCCTCTTTGGTACGAAAGATTATGTATCAATTAAATTCTGTTCTTAATGCATTATAAATCTTCATTTTTGAAACGTTGTATAACAATAAATAAGCTGTGGCGTATTGTAACACAACCAGTAGATGGTTGCCATTCCCTTCATGATGCAATATTAAAATTATTACCAGCAACGTCATTATTAGTAAATTGGGCTCAATGTTCTGATAACAAGAGTTGTTTCATTTGCGAGGCTTGGACATCGTGATCGTTCAGACCCGTGTACTTGGGCGAGTGTGTAATTTTGTCTGTGTTATTGTGTTGGATGTATTAGTGTGTGTATTTTTAATTCAGGTGAGGATTGGGAAGGTAGCATCCGTGGTCTTTAGTTCCTAATATGCATCTGTAGTAGAAGTGGGAAACCACGGAAAACCACTTCCAGAATGGTTGGGCTTGGAGTCATACCCACCTCTTCTCAGTTTTGCATCACGAAGTTGAGTGGACCCCGTTCCAGCTTATTTGGCTGATCCGGAAATCTAGCCCTGACCTCAGGGGTGAAAGCCAAGAATGCTACCTTCTAGACAACGGGGTGGTCCTTATGACAAGACTTCCTGCTCCCACGAATCTCAGCACAGTATTTCGAAGAGGATATTTAAATGATGGGCAGGCTATTACAGAAAATACAAGAATCACTCACTGATCAACGAGTTGATAGCATGCAGCCACGGTTGTTTTTAGCCTATTTTCATTTTATGAAAAAAAGTTGGCTTTTGAAATCACCTTTTGTCCGTGTGTCTGTCTGTGTGTGTGTGATTCGTGTGTGTGTGTCCCTAATAACTTCTAAACAGCTGGAGCGATTTCAATGGAACTCAGAAAGATCATAGCACTATTCTTATTCTTATTATTATTATTTATTTACCAAAAATTGTGCCTACAATTTATGGACGGCAGATAGAGAAAGGGCAAGCCCCACATACACAACAGTGTCTCCATCTCCGTTCATTAAATCTATACAAATCTGATATGTTACATATATACAATTTACACCTTTACATTGCTATATACACATAATCTGCTGAACACGACGTCTATATCATACAATTAATAAATAAAAGGGAAGATACAGGAACGCACACACACATATACACACTCACGCACGCACACATGCATACATACCTACACGCACGCACACACTCCCACTCACTCACAAAGTTACATTATATAAATTCAATTTACATGGGGTTTTAGTCCCTTTAGAGCCTTCACTTTGCGGCAAAATTGTCGTGGAGGAAGGTCTTTTATTGCATGAGGCAGGTCATTCCAAAGTCGGGCTGAGCGATTGTAGAACCCAGATTGATAATCTGTTGTCCTAGCGAATGGAGGAACGAGGGTGACACCCTGTGCTCTACGGACTGAGTGATATGACAGTTGAAGGCGATGAAATGGGGACAGTTTAATGGTGCCAGTCTGGCCGATCCCGACCATGCCCTTCAAATTTTATTCTGTCGGACCAATCCATCATGGCGGCTGTGCGAAATATTTCACCAGTATTCAGTATCTCCGAAACTATTACCGATATCTCCCTGAAATTCTGTACGGTGATAAGAGGCACTACTAGAAGTTGACCTATGAGGCGTTAAAAACAGGTAACTACAAAACCAACATGGCGGCCAAACGAAGTTGAGACTTTCAAATAGACTTTTCTCGCGATTTAACCATCCAAACGTAGTGAATCTTGGTTCATCAAATGTTTATACACATTGTAATGCACTGGCGTCTAATTTTGTTCAATAGTATACATAACCTCAAAATGAAGACTGTGCGAAATTTTAAAATAAAGTTTTTATTTCTTGTGTCGTAATCATGCGATCGAAATGAAAGTTTGAATAATGAAGCAACGCAATCATTTTCCTTTAATGGTACATAAATCTATGACCCATACATAAAACAATCTAAAATGGCGAGCATCCGACATATTTTGACGGTTCTCAATATCGACGAATCTTTTACAGCAATCAAACTGAATTTTTTTAAATGTTCATAGAGGCTATGAACTGAAGTTCATCTCTAGGTCTTTCAGTAACCTGGTGAGCAAAAATCCAACAAGGCGGCGACGCGAAGTATAAATATTTAAATGGACGTTTCTCGCGATTTAACCATCCGAGTGCAGTGAAACGTTGCACGTTAAATGCTTATACAAATGTTATTCCACTGGCATCTAATTTATTTCAATTGTTTTCATAACCACAAGATGGCAGCTGTGCGAAATTTTAAAATCTCGTTTTTACTTCTTGTGTCCTAATCACGCGATTGAATTTTGAATACTACACGCACTCAATAATCTTCATGTATCATCATCATCATCATCATCATCATCATCATTTCCCCTTATCCAGCTCCTGCCGGGTCGGGGTATTTATGGCACTTCTCCACTTTCCTCTTTCCTTCCACAATTCTTCTTCCACGATCTTGTCCCAGTCCAGATTCCTTTTTCTCACACTGTTCTTCGCTGAATCGATCCACCTTGTTCTAGGTCTTCCTCTTGCTCTCTTACCCTTGCACTTTGCCTCCAGCACCTGTCTTGGTATTCTATTTTCCTCCATCCTCTTTACATGTCCAAACCACCTTAGTTTATTCTTCTCAATTCTCTCATTTAGTTTTGCCATCCCAACTTCCTTCCTAACATCTTCATTCCTCACTCTGTCTTTCCTTGTCTTACCTATCATACTTCTTAGGAATTTCATTTCACTGGCTTGGATTCTACTCTCTTGCCTGCTCGTCAGGGTCCAAGTCTCAGCTGCATAAGTTAATATGGGTACATAGTACATTTTATACTATACCTCCTTGCTTTTCCTTGGTACTTCCTTATCCCAAACAAGTTTTCTTACACTTTGATAGAATGCATTGCTCTGCTGTTCCCTCCTGTCAATCTCCATGTCCAACCTACCAGTTTGCATCAATTCACTTCCTAGGTATTTGAACGTGTCCACAATTTCCAAACTCTGACTTCCAATTTTCACAGTGCCCTTTCCTTGTCTTTCCCCTCTTGTCATCACCATGGTCTTGCTTTTCTCTATACTGATTTTCAGGCCATACTTCTGAATATTTTCGTTCAGTGCATCTAGTTGTTTTTGCACTTCTTCAGTGTTCCTTCCCCAGACCACAATATCGTCTGCAAATAATAGTAACTTCATTTCTTTATGTCCATATGCTTCCTTTGTTTCCTTTACAATTTCATCCATTACCATTATGAATAAAAGAGGTGACAGCACACTCCCCTGTCTTAGTCCAGTCTTGTTCCTAAACCAATCTGTCTTTCCAACTGGGGTCAGTACCCTGCTAACACAGTTGTTGTACATTGCTTGCACCATTTCCAACATTTCTCTTCCCATGGTACATAAATAACAATCCAACCTGGCGACCATCTGAAATATTTAGACGGTTCTCAATATCTACGAATCTATCACAACAATCAAACTGAAATTTTGTATGCTGATAGAGGCAATTAACATGAGTAGGATATATGAAAATAGGCTGTATAGTTCTTCACGGAACTACTTGTTTTAATAGAAATTGCAGGCTAACCTGAAAGTGAAATACAAAAATCTATATAGGCCTATTCAACACAACTGACTTCAGTTAGTCGAGCTGCATTAACAATGTAAATGGCTAGAAAAGGCTTCTAATGGAACTCTCACTTTTCAGAAACAACCTCATCTCTTAGGGAAATAGTATGAGTAATACAAGAATATCGAATAACCTATCAGCCTGCCTAGTTACAATTGTTCAGAAATAAGTATTTCCCAGGATTTTAATTGCCCATTTTAACACTATTCAGCACTAGCATTAGAAACGTATTAGGCCCATCCCAAATTTTTCACATGAAATACTTGGAAATTCTATTAAACCAAGTATTATAGATATTTAAATAATTGCTAGTTATGATACCCACTTTAAGTTATTGTTGTTGTTTTCTTATGGGGAGGAACAGCGAGGTCATCTGCCCCATTTTAATTTGGATAATGGCTCTACATATCTTATATATAAAAGTGAAAGTCTGTATGTATGTGGGTGGGTGGGTGGGTGGGTGGGAGGGTATGTTCCGTATAAAAATCTACACCGTTCCACCAATCTCAACCAAATTTTGCATACACATAGTTTAGGACCCAGAAGGAACGGCTGGCTACATGAATTGTAGATAGTCTTTCTCATTCTTCTGATTTAGGCCGTTTTTCACTCGAGCAAAGGCTAATTAATCTGATTAAATAATGGCAAGGCAGGCATCTCCATGGCATGAATAGCTCAAGACGGGACAACCAAGTTTCTATCTCGGTAAGAGGCCATGCTGCACCCACTGCCAGTTAGATCACATCCCTCCAAATTGCTTTAAACTGCCTGTCCATCCAACACAAGATAGGTTGCTGCACAAACCGACTGTGATTACCGCGGCATTTTCACTGCGCCCTGGAGCACATCCAACCTAGCTGCTTAAAACTACCTGCCCATTCAACACTCAGACGCGTACAGGATATTCTGTATATTAATTCACCGTTAGTGTTCGTCAAGGAGATGGACTGTCACCACTCCTATTCAATATTGTCCTAGATAAAGTAATTAGAGAATGGAAAAAGGAGATGAAATACGAACAACACTGGAAGCCCATTCAACTTGGACGAGCAAAATATGACATTAAGGTTACTTGCTTAGCTTTCGCAGACGACCTAGCGATACTAGCGGACAGTGAAATCACTGCAATCAAACAAATAGAAGTCATCGAGGAATGTGCTGGAAAAGTTGGTCTACACATCTCTTTTGAGAAAACTCAGTTCTTCTCTACTGGGTTCAACATTCAGAAATTAAACAGCAAATATGGAAGTATCAATTGCGTCTCACACTTCAAGTACCTAGGGGAGATCTTGGAACCAACAGGTTTAGAAAAAGAAGCACAAAGAGTTCGGCTACAGAAATTGAAGAGAGCGTATGGGAGAACGCGCGACATCTACAACAAAAAGTGCTTGTCCACACATACAAAGATCAGACACTACAACACGGTGATCAAACCAGAAGCTCTGTATGCAAATGAAACTCTAATACTCAATAGGAAGGGGGACTTGGAAAATATCCAAAAGGAAGAACGCAAGATCTTGAGGAAAATTCTTGGCCCAGAGAGAACAGAAGATGGATACAGGTTGAAATCTCGTAAAGCTACTGAGAAATTATCTAATCTTGCGGCGAACATCAGAAAGCGAAGATTGAAGTTTTATGGACATGTTCAAAGACTTCCACCGACAAGGCTTACACACAAGATCATGACATACGCAGAAAGACTGAAGAATATACCGTGGATTTAGCAAGTCAAACAGGATTTGGAGAAGGCCCAAGTATGAACAGTGGAAGTCTTTGACAGAAACCTATTCCGATGTAGGGTAAGCGGATGGAATGTAACGCCAGAGAATGGCGCTAAAGAGACCAGGAACCAAGTGGACTGAGGAAAGAAAGATGGCCCACGGAGAGAGAATGAGGTCTATACGGAAGATCAGAAAGGCGAATCATAAAAGTACTGCGTGATCCATCTGGGTCCATTCGCACATAATAATAATAATAATAATAATAATAATAATAATAATAATTCACCGTTAGGTTGCAGCGCCAACCTACCGCGGCTTTTTAAGGGGACGATACATGAGACGAAGGGGTTTTAATTTTGGAGGATTAATATCGAGATTGAAGAAACGCGAAAACATGGCACTAAGTTAGTTCTTTTGTTATTCAATCAGCATACAGTATATGATATTAATTCAGACACATACTTACAAGCAAATTCTCAGTATAAAGGAAAGCGAAAAATACAAAACGAAGTGTATTTAACTTTGGAGGCTTAATATCGAGATTGAAACAAGTAGTTCCGTAAAGAACTATACAGCCTATTTTCATATATCCTACTCATGTTAATTGCCTCTATCAACATACAAAAATTTCAGTTTGAAGGTTGTGATAGATTCGTAGATATTGGGAACCGTCTAAATATTTCAGATGGTCCCCAGGTTGGATTTTTATTTTTGTACTATTACATTAAGATTATTGTGTACGCGTGGTAATCAAAATTTAATCGCATGATTAGAACAAAAGACGTAAAAACGAGATTTTAAAATTTCGCACAGCTGCCATCTTGTGATTATGAATAAAATTGAAATAAATTAGATGCCAGTGGAATAACATTTGTATAAACATTTAACGTGCAAAGATTCACTGCACTCGGATGGTTAAATCGCGAGAAACGTCCATTAAAATATGTATAATTCGCGACGCCGCCATAATGGATTTGTGCTCACCGGGTTACTGAAAGTCCTATCGGTGAACATATATTCATAGCCTCTACGAACATAAAACATTTCAGTTTGATTGCTGTAAAATATATTGAGAACCGTCTAAATATTTCGGATGCTCGCCATTTTGGATTGTTATATGTGTAGGCCATAGAGGACAATTATTGCCTAGGTTCATTATTCAAACTTTCACTTCGGTCGCATGATTACGACACAAGAAATAAAAACGTAATTTTAAAATTTCGCACAGCCGCCATCTTGAGATTAGGTAAACAATTGAACTAAATTAAGTACCAGTGCATTACAATATGTAAAATCATTTACTGTACCTCATTTCACTGCACTCAAAGAGTTAAATCACGAGAAAAGTCTATTAAAATGTTTCAAATTCGCTTGGTCGCCATGTTCGTTTTTGCATAGATAAACTTGTATCAGTACCCTATATCACCGTACAAAATTTCAGGGTGATATCTGTAATAGTTTCGTAGATATAGAATGTCAGTGAAATATTTTGCACAGCCGCCATTTTGAGATTATGTAAACAATTGAACTAAATTAGACTGCAGTGTATTACAATTTGTATAAACATTTGCTGTACCAAAATTCATTACGTTTGGATAGTCAAATCGCGAGATAAGTCTATTTTAAAGTCTCAATTTCGCTTGGCCGCCATGTTGGTTTTGTAGTCACCCGGTTTTTGAAAGTCTCATAGGTGAACTTCTAGTAGTGCCCTTTATCACCGTACACAATTTCAGGGCGATATCAGTAATAGTTTCGGAGATACTGAATTCTGGTGAAATAATTCGCACAGCCGCCATGTTGGATTGGTGAGACACAATAAAATTTTAAGGGCACGGCCGGGGTCGGTCAGAATAGTGCTATGATCTTATAAAGTTTCAATATAATCGCTCCAGCCATTTAGAAGTTGTTAGGGGGGCACACACACACACACACACACCTCATACACACACGGACAAAAGGTGATCTCATAAGCCTATTTTTTCATAAAATGAAAATAAGCCAAAAACGCGAAAATATGGCACCAAGTTAGTTCTTTTTTTATTCTATCAACATAAAGAATATGATAGGAATTCAGACACATACTTACGGGCAAATTTTTAATTTATAGGAAAGCGAAACATACATGGTGATGGAGGTGATGGTTTTCAAGGGGCGAAATATCTACCTCACTTGCCCGTAATTATACGGTACGGATGATAATTAAAATACAACTACTTCCAACTAATTTAAATTGAACTTAATACTAGACGAGATGAAAAGAATAGAATAAGTTTATCTGTTCACAGTAGCGCTCTATTCGTATTTACGTCTTTTTCCAGAACTAGCACTGACGTTATTTCATTTCTCACTACCGTCTATTTGAGTTTTTGAACTTTGCTACACCCATAAAATGTTAAACAAAAGGCAAATCACTTTCTAAATGAAACATTGTCTTAATCTCAAGTAAGTTATCGTATTCATTAAATTTATATTCATTCAATGTCATTTAAATTAGAATTGCATAATGATTTTAATATATTTTTTCATCTAAGTCACTTTTATAATTATAGTAGAAGGCCCGTGCTGCTACGCAGCATTTACTTCAACAATCCTACAGCACTTCTGTCCATATGACATTTGCACGTCTTCATGCTAGTGACCTGAACAGACATTTACGGTACTGTCGTTTTTGAGTAAATGATGAAGTAGACTTATGAGATCAAATGTGTGGGTGTCTGCCTGTCCTCTGTGTGTGTGTCCCACTATTTACCCTGCGTAAGCTTAAAAGGCGCACGGACGTCAGGCCGAGGTGAACAGCTAACTCCAAACACATAAGCTATACTATTCTCTGAAGAATTAACTCGACACGACTCGGCAGTTTGATGCTGGCTGAAGCTAGGGTGATAGGTCGCTCGAAAGCTCGTAAACTCTATCTGAAGCTAGTAATTTAAATTTCCACTGAATGGAGATTGCTGGAAGAAATGAAAACGTAAAAACACTTACAGTGGTCGATGTGGAAGCTGTCACGGACTTTCATGCAGAAATTTTCATGCTGAACAATTATCAGAGAATATCGATTTTTTTAAGACACATGGACGTTAGGTTTTTCTTCAACTCAATTCACTGAAATCGTAAATGCTCGGCTTCTTTTGGTCAAAAATAAATGTTTTTCTACCTAATCCTTCATCGAGAAATCCTTTATAGAATAGTGAAAACCGCATCAAAATCCATCAAGTTGCTCTCGAGATTACCCGTTACATCCAAGAATTGGGAACTTCGTTTTATACTAAGTAGATAGAGATATCCACACAATTTAAGGCTACTGCGGTACAATTTGGTGTTTTGTCTAATTATGAACAATGGTATAAATTTAAAATAAAAGATGTGTCTCTTATATTTGAATTTAGAAATGTAACTCTTGGTTAACATATACAGTAGAGGTGTGCAAATTAATATAATTAAATAAATAATTTTAATTAGTCGTAATTACTTTTATTCGAAATCATTTTATTGACCAACTCCTTTGTTGTCCTACTTAGTAGTGATTCCTCTCCCGTGGAATTACACCTTTTCCCATAAGGAATTGCGTCTGGAAACTTTCAGATTATTGGATTCCGAGGGATATCTGAGCTGGCTCCATTTTTAATTTTTCATTGACTTTAGAATGCAAGTCAGGTGATTTCAATGCATAGTTCATGAATCTTTGAATAGTTCAATAGCGTTCATCACTTAAAATACCCCAAATCCCTCCGCTCTAAATTCACACGTAAAGTAGGGTGAAGTAATAAAAACGAAACGTGTGGCATTTTGCATTTGCAAGGCTCCTCTGTTAGTGGAAATTCTAAAAATAATTTTAATTTGAGTTTCTTAAATGAAAATATAATTAGGAGTCTTGGTTAAACATTTGAAGTAATTTCATCGCCTTGTAAACATACTTAGTGCATTAAACCGTGAAAAGTAAAAATGAAATTTTGGAAAACTGACATCGAATCTAATAATTTGCACATCTCTGTAAAGACAGCTATCACCTCCACCCCTACAGATAGAATAGTAGGAAAGGGCGATTGATGAGAAATGAAAAGATAACTCACACAGAAGGAATTAATATTTTCTAAGCTGTAAATTTGATTGAGTATAACTTTGTTATAGAACTGAGGGAATGAAATAACGGGATGTAGGATAGTAATCACCGATGTAGGACAATAGTATTTTTTTTACCATTACCACAAGACAGTGATCGTATTAGGGATGCGGACGTCCTTGTATGATTGTTATTTAATATGTGGCCCGTTTGCTGACGTCTGTGCTCCTCCGCAACATTCGTTTCAAAATTCTATTAGTACTTCCTTCCATTCGACATTTGCTGTTCGCTTGCCTTTTGGTTCTATTTGAACTTCGACGTCATGAAAGGATTTTGCTCGCGATAGTGCGGCATACAGTAAAGTTGTCCGTGGCTAATCAACGGTTGAGGTAAATAAGTGCCTACTTACTCTAGTGTTTGACCTTGAGCTTTATTGATAGTTATAGAAAAAGCCAAACGTACTGGAAACTGACTCCTTTTGAAAGGAAATGGCATAGAAGTATCTGATGGCGTAAGGTCAAGGCGAGGGAGTAGGACATTGTTTCCAACATTTACGCCAGTAATAATTTCCAGGTGTAAGCAATTGTCATGCATCTTCCAAACCAACAGTCTATTACCGTTCAACAGACCTTGGGTAACATTAATATTTCTCAACAAAATCACAATTGAGCCTTCTTTTAGTCGAAGGATATGAGGTGGCAATCCACTTATGCGTATGCTGTCTAAAAATTCTATTGGGAATTGCAGAAGTTCACTCTCATCTTCAGTAATCAAATTATTCACACTGATGTAAGTTCTCGATGATCCTGGGATTAGGTCTAAAATTTGTCATTGATTTCTTCACAATGTTCCTGTTTAGGTGCTAAAATCGCTCGTTTTGAAAAGCGTGAAATATTTTTCACTGTGGGACTAATTTTGAATTTTCTCTATCGACGTGAGGGTATGCACCGTTACCAATTTGTATGAAGAAGTTTGCAAAGTCACGTTGATCTGTATCTGCTTGATATTTTTGTTGAGTTTAAAAATTTTGAATAATGGCCACAAAGGAGAGAACCTTACTGACATTTGGACTGATGCTGCTTTAGATGCGTGAGGCACAACAGGCAATACCTGCCTAGAATCTCCACCAAAGATGATATGTTTTCCTCCGAAAGGCACGTCGTTATTCATGATGTCCTTGAGCAACCGATTTACACACATCAACGCGTGCTTATTAGCCATACTGGCTTCATCCCAGATGATAAGTTTTGCTGAACGAATATAAAAAGCTTCTTTGCTGTTAACTTTTATTCCTGATACAGAACTTTCATGTAAATGTAGAGGTAACTTAAACTGGCTGTGTACAGTGCGCCGCTGAGGTAGTAACCTTGCTGCAATACCAGTCAATGCAACAGAAACTACATTTAACCCCAAATTTGTGCAACTGTGAATCAAGCATTGGTAAAGAAATGTTTTCCCGGTGCCCCCTGAACCGTCAATGAAATATCCATTACTCATCCTTTCATTGCTGTTTTGTACTAACCCCAAAATTTCTGTAATTATAGCCGTTTGGTTTCCATTTGCTTGGTTTATCATCCGACTTAATTCATCCTCATTAATTTTCGGATAATTCATTGGTAAATTTGTCTGAGGGAAATTATCAATAATAGCTGGCAATTCGAGAGAAATAATGGGAAGACCATGGAGCTTTAATGTATTAGAAATATGTATAAGAGTGAACTGATATGCAATGTTAGGTTCGTGAAATTGCAGATAATCTTCTGATAATGAATTCTTGAAAATGTCCCATAACTATCTTACATTTGAAGGGGACTGAAAGATACATATGTAAGAAAACAGTTGTCGTAACTGAGAAGGCATCTGAAATTGTGACGCTTCTGCCAAACAACGCTGCCTTTCAGAATCGTCAATCAGCAAACCTCGCTACTTAGCTGTTTCTTTAAAAGTTGAATAGACAACTGCTTTGTATGTTCGTAGATCCTGGAAGCTGGTAGCACGTATGACGTGAAGCAATAACAGGCGTAAATAATACCTTTCTGTTTCTGTAGGCGAAACATTATACATTCTGCCTATAGTTTTTGAAACAGTTTTTCTTTTTTGCCACTGGCAGTTGCTCTTATTCCAGACGTAATGTACTGGTGTTTCAGGATATATATACGGAATTCTGGCTTGCGAATCTTGATTTAACTTGAAACACGCTTGTAATTCTGTGTTGCGCAACTGTGCTTGAAGTAAAATATCAGGAGCGTTATAATTTTTAAAATAGATATTTTGCAAGTTTGGCAAGTGAACTGGTAATCGCACGATAGAATGTGACTGTTCATGCATGTGAAATGAAAATATCCTGAATGCGGCTTCTGTTGGACCAACATATCTAGCATTTAGGAAAGAAGTAATTTCATCGTAGTTCACCGTTTTACGTCTAGGACTTATTTTAACAATGCAGCAGTCATGACCTTTATACACATACTTGTGGACTTTAATATATAAGATATTTGTGGATGTATTTAACACTCCGAACACTTGAGCATATTTCAACATCAATATGAGCTTGCACGTAAAGTAAAAAAAATGGATTGTAGGGAACAATGAATCGACTATCGACTCAATGTCAATGCCTGGAATTGTTTTATAATAATCCGTCCATTATTTCTTCTCCTACACGAAGGATAACCATTGGCATTATCTTTGGTCTCTTCCTGAAACGGTTTAGGGAAATCTTTCTTACATACGCCATCTTTCATACAGACTGGAGCAGGATTCAAAGATCCGCGAGGACCATGTACCATATGACGCCTTACCAACTCGTATAGCGCTTCATCCTCGAGATCTGGTATTTCGGCTGACACCACACTATCAATGTCAGAAATTTCTCGAAACTTACAATCTTCCGTTAATGTTAAGAGTAAATGGATGTGCGGGAGACCTCGTTTTTGAAATTCCACTGTATATAGATATGATTTTACCGAAAATTTCCTTAACATTAATCAATCGTAGCAATTCCTTTACTTTGCAATGGGAAACTCTCACTTCAATATCAGGCCTATTATTAGCCGTTTCCCAGAGATGAATGCTGTTAAGTATTTCTGGCCAGCCCGCATTATAGCTGAACGTAATGAATAAATCTGGCTTCCCAAACTTCCTCACTATCGCCATCGTATCCTGATAATTTTGCAATCTTTTCCTTGGGCTACCTGTAAAAGAAGATGGCAAAACTAAAATACGACCGACTGTGAGATTTTCATTTTCTGCTCGTACATGCAAGGCGTCTGCTAAACCGGCATATGTATCAACTCGTAACTTCGTTTGTTGATGACGTATATATTTTAACCGGTCACCTTCCATACGACAGTAGTAATCCACGAATAAATATCCATTTTGCAAACTTGAGCAGCGACAACTAACCCAACATGACTTCCATGAACACCATTCACAGACATATACATTTTGTAATCATCGCTCGTATTGATAGCAGTTTCGTACATATCGCTGTTGCCAACAATAAAGGAAGAATAATTATTCCACTTGTCTGTAACATGTTTTACAATTCGCTTTCTAACCTGTGTAAATAAACTCTGATTTTTGTACTCACAATATGCCAATGACCTGAACAGACAATTACCATCACCTTTAATCTTTATAACATTTGTAATTGAGTGTCGCCTCTCATTCATCATAATATGATTTATTGTATTGATTGAGCACACAACCTATAAGGACGAATGATGAAACGAAAAGAAGACAGTTTTTGGCTGGTGAGACCAAAGACTATATAACAGAAAGATCGGATACACAATACAAAATGGCGGTTCCAACATTCGACTGTAGCGGCATCTTCGTGAAATTAGTTGTCTTTCGTATACAGTATTTGTTGTCATTCAAACAGATGTTGACATGGCAGTGTCATTAGCAAAATGACTGCTGATTGTGCATGAGCATTTCAGTCTCAAAGTAATCCATTCTTTGAGAAGTTTTGATTAAATTATGTGCACAGAATCCCCTTCTACTTATTGTATGGATACATGCGACATTAGCGCCCGAGTGGAACAGGCAGAAGTTAACGATATCATGTATGGACACATGCGACATTAGAGCCCGAGTGGAGCAGGTAGAAGTTAACGATATCATGACGTAATTAGGGAACTCTCTGTTAATATCAAGTTAGATTTATTATTGGGGCAGCGTTGAATATGATGATGCATTGTTAGTCGTTGTCGCCTAGCGACAATATGTCCGTTAAGTCATTCGATATTCTATTTTCGTGAGACCTTGAAGGAAGTAATATTCGCAATTATTTTAATACTCGAATGATATAATCAAGTAAGGTGGGTATCAATCGACGGTGCTTGACGGGCATTACATTTTAAGACAACACACGTCGTCGTAGCGCAAATACTTCCTGAGATATTTCAGTTTTAGTAAAGGGTGAAATTATTTTAAAACTATCTTAATATATAAGATTTGTTTTTTCCATCGCTTTCTATTTAGTACTTTGAGCTAACCTCTTTACCAAAAGTTGTAGTTTCCACCACGTCGTATTACTTGAAGCCGCTTTGAGTACAAGAGGCTTATGGATCTTTAAGCATACAGGCTCTTCATTAATTATACACGGATTGGTGTATTGATATTCCAAGTCTGCCATTTCAAGCTTTTGACCTTCTCAATACGTAACTATGAATATAGTGTCTACTGTTTGTCATTCATCTTCTTTAGCACCTGCAGGCTGATCACCGTCACCAACTAAATTTCATTTCATTCTAATTTTTATAACCTAAATATATGGTGCACCATGTTAGGTTTAATAACCTATCTTATTACAGTGCTACGTTTTATTTTGTTTTTCAATATGTTTTTTAGCTGATGAAGGGGATAAAATTTGATTAATCTCCGGAACATGTACTAAGAACAATTCAATAATTAATTTTTTTATAGTATTGATTCAGGCGGGTGTATAATTCATATTAAGAACTATTCTAATGAAAGACAGGGAAAAGAAATGCCTCCGGCTGCCGAAGAAAGGGATGTTGATTAATTTAGGGGCTTTGCAAAATCGTGCTCATGTAGCCCCGTGAACTTGGCTGTGTGTTGAATTTGTTTGATAACCCGTCTTATTGTGATGGCTGTATTAGTGTGTGTATTTATAAGTCAAGTGAATCACGGATTCTAAACACCTTGAACGCCGCTATAGCATTTTAGAGATCATTACGGTATGGATTTAGAGAATATATTTCTTAACTTACGAAATACTTCAGGGGCTAAAGAAGCCCAATGTATTCTCAATCAATGCATCATATTTGACATTATACTGGGATTATACGTTGCTGCATTTACTTTAACTAGGTGAGATAGGTTGGGTTGCTCCACTGTTTAGGGATCATGCAGTCCCGTGTACTTTGTATGTGTGTAGAATCTGCCTGATAACCGGTGTTAATTGTGTGTTATTTGTAATTCAGGTAAGGACTACAGACAGTCAGTTTTAAGTAGTTTCTACTTTTGCTACCAAATGCTACTGTCAACGACACCTAGCTGCAAACTTGGCTAATAGATACCACCGCAACCAGAACCTGACGGTGAACGTTGGAACTTAATAGCGTTAATCAAATGTAACCTACAAATTAGACCTTCACACGAGTGTAGTTAGTGGAAGGTTCTTTTACATCACATACATCTATGACATGGGCCCACCAGCTTTACTTCCCCTCCGAAGGAAGGCATACTGAGGAATTTTAACGCTCTTCAAAAATCCGATGACTTCGGCCGGGTTTGATCCCGCGACCTTGAACATAGAAGCTCAGCATGTTACCAAATACGCCACCAAAGCCGCCCAATATGAGATAGTAGGCATGTAAAATTAATACAGCAATACTATTCCCTAATATGCAGTTATAGTAGCCTACACACTGACTTATGTACATGAATAAGCCATTTCTCATTAATCACACAATTTGTGCGGGGTTAAAAATCGTAAGTATATTTGACTCCAAAATAATGACTTTATATTCCAAACATAGAATAATTTAAATATACTGTAGTTTCCTTTCAAAAAGATATATGCAACAATTTAAAACTGAAAGAGAACTATGTGAACAAGACGACTAAATTACACCCATTACAACAAAAAATAAAGACTCTCAGGAAAGTACGGTAATTGTGAGACTAGGTCCTTGAGAAATGTGCATATACAGCCCTCTTTGATATTGATGCATTCTCAACTACGTTATTGTACTGCACAGTACCTTTCGCCTAGATTTTAAGTGAGTTAATATTGCACTTGATTAACTTCAGAGCCCAGGAGAATTATGTTTTAAACTCACTTAGGGGCAAAGTGAATATACTTTGCGTAATATATTGGCATGCATCTTTCTCTAACATGTAAATACACCTCCCGGGCAACGCCGGGTAAAATAGCTAGTAATACATATTCATGAACAGGAAAGGTACTGCCTAGGGAAACAGTAAAAAATAAATAAAAGGACAAATGCATTTCACTGGACCTAAATATAATAGGGAAAGTGATTCTCACCAACATATCATAAGGTTATGTTCAGCTTTTGTATTTCAGAGTTTGGTATGCCTACATTACGAGAAAACGACCGAATATTTCAACAACACAGTTTTTGTTGTTGTTTGTTAACTGTAAACACGATCACTGAGGCCCTAATTTGAAACCCTACCACTAATGAGTAAATTTCAGTACATAAACAAGTAAATTATATTCACTTGCAGTTGAGTTTCATTAAGGTATAAAGTAATTTACTAAGCATCCAACATTGTTTACCTTTCACTGCTTCTTTCACTCACGTCACAGGTTCCAAAACACAATATATCGGGGGTGTTCTATTAAAGTTATTAACCAGTTAGTCTAGCACTCATGCCTGAAAGTACTCCAAAGTGAGCGTATTTCCTATACTTAACCATACTAACGTTGGTACACATTTCTCAAGAATTTATTGTTCAAATTGAACCAAATTTAATATATGTATAAGTTGTTATGTATTCTGTTTTCTTCAAAATGTATTACTTTTATGACAGTAGCATTGTTAGAACAGCAAAAGTGCATAGATTAACATGTGACCTAAAATAATGCAGTTTTTATGTTAAATATTTGTGCCATTTTAGTTTGATTACCATAATTCTAGTACACTTTAATGAAAATACTATAATCAATCCGTGTACCAAATTTTATTGCCATAGGCGTACTAGTTTCATAGAATCTTGCACCTAAAGTTGAAATTTTCATACTTTCGGAAAAATGCATTTAAAGTTTGTGATACGATCTGTTCAACATACATTAATAGCTAAAACTCGCCAGGTCCATAGCTATCATCATTGCGGATTTCTGTATCCTCCCGCTTACGTTTGGAGGCCCTCTTTATAATTCTAGCCTCTTTTGTGATTTTTAGGGCACTTTTCTCAGCCTCCCGCACCCTCAGCTGGTCAATTGTCAGAATCTCATAGTCTGGTTCAGGCATTTTCCAGACAGTCTAGGCAAGTTTGCCATGGTTTCCACATACAACTCTTACAGATCGCACACGTCTGTTACAGTGCACATCTTTTTAGTTTTCTGGTACCGCCATCTTCTTGAGGCTCCTAAGGTAGTAGATTACAGACGTGTGCAAATTATTAGAATAATGCATGCATTGTTTTTTCAAATTACACATACCAGTAATGCCTTGTTTTTTGTTTTTTTACATAACATACGACAAAACAGCCCGTCAACCAAAGGTACTCCTTCCACCCCGTCAACATCCACGCGTACCAACCACCGTTTATTTTACGTGGGTCCTCCCCATCCAGTTACCACAGGCTTCTGGAGTACCTTTGGCTCAACCTCAAAGACATTACCGACCTACGGTCGTGCAAGTATAAGTACCCATGGCCAGTAGGAGTTTGCAGTAATGTTCGGTCTTCGAGAGTTAAAAGCTTAGCGTAAGAATTACTTAAGATCGTATATATATTCCATTATGGCATTCCACATCACATACGAGTGTTAAGGTTTATCGCCAAATAAAAATTATTGGTAAATCTACGATACTAAACGATAATTGAATATTGAAGCTTGAAAATTAGTACACCAAAGGCAATAATGAAAAATGAAAGTCCACTGCGACCGTGATAAACACACGTGAATGAACAACAGACAGAAGGGGGTGTGGCATAAATGTCATTGTTAAGAAAATGTTCCCTCCTTCCTACAAGTACGTGGCAAATATACAAAAACCATACATATTTGTGTTCAGGGAGGACTGGGGTATAACTTAATACAATAATATATATATATATATTTTGATGGACTTTCACTTCCTGGTTCCCTTAAAACAAATTGCCGCTATATTAGCACTAAACATTGAATACTAGAGGCCAACACATTATGTGAATAGAACGGACAGGACTTTATAAGTACAATTTACAAGATCGATAGTCTCCTGGTGTATCTTTAGAAAGTCGATTTGTCACATATAACAATTCAAAGAGAAACTCATCAAGTCTTTTCAGTCTGCTTGCAACAAATGCTCGATGTGCCCTCTTCGCGTCACACGACAAATATCGATACTTTTCAACTCCAACCACAACCGCTGGAGCATATCCACGCCAACTTAAGCTACAGCGACATGCATCCGATTCCTCAGCTCAACAACATTAACTGGCATGTGTGGTTCATGAACTTCATCTTTGATAAACCCCTATAACAAGAAATCACATGGGGTCAGTCAGGCGACTGGGGAGGCCAGCGCATGAGACACTCGTCCAATTCAATGTGCAGGGAGTTATTCATTAGGATAGCGGCGCACTGCGAGGTGGAAATTTGGTGTAGCCCCGTATTATTGAACTAAAAGTCTTGAGTTATATTCATGTAACTGAGCCATCAACCACTTCGTCAGCGTATCTAGATACGACAGGCCTGTGACAGTGTTTTCAGCAAAATAGAAATGCCCATACACCTTTTTCTTTTACATGATACTGCACAATACACATTGACTTGGGGTGAGTCCCTCGCCTGTCACCGCCATCTCGCACACAGACACGTAGCCTCCTAACCGCTGAGCCGGGAACATCGCTTGGCGGCCGACTAGGTTCCAAGCCTTTCCGCAGTAACCTTCCGACAAAACTTGATGAGTTTCTCTTTTAATTGGTATGAGTGTCAAGGCTGTAAGCTATATACTTTCAATAATACATGTACATAATAATAATAATAATAATAATATCGCATGGCCTCGGATGCCGGGTGCAAGCTTTGTTATTTGACAACTAGAGGGTAGGTTGTATGTCGAATTTCGTTGTTCCTTGAAGCGCTATGAAAGCCAAGGAGGTTAGATATCTAAGCTCCTTGAACACTATAGCGCTTTCTAGTAGAGAAATGAGGAACTTTGGGTTGGCGGAAACTCCCGAAATTAATTTTGCCATTATGAACACGGCCTACTGAATTCAAATGGATTCTCAGACATGCCAATATCGTAAGACATGCGTGTCGTAAATTTTGCCGCCTTTTAAAAATCACTGGAGTGAACCTGCAAGCTTGGGGTTGGTAGACCGACACGTTAACCACTCGCCCACCGTGGCTAGCATACAATTACATGAAATCGCATAAATCATTTGTGCTAACCCCGTATACAGTAGGCCTATATTGCACCCGCGAGGGTCACAGGATAGGACACTTTTTTGTCGTAGGCCTACCCAATTATAATAACAAAAAATATCCTGAGGGATGGGGAGATTATAGGACTAATTACAGATTAACACACATCGAATTACTCTATTGAACTTCACAACTTTATTGGTACCGGTACTATAATAGGTTACACGTTACAGGCAAAAGTAAACTCGAAATAACCCCCACTCCCCAAAAAAGAGAAAAATAATAACAGACATGATCCGGTAAGAAGTGGACGGCAGACACAAAGGAGGCACACAGGAAACGGATGAAGGACTACTGGGAAAATATTACAGCTCCATGACGGAAATAGTTGAAGTAACGTGGTACTGTGCCCAATGGGACACGGCTGACTAGCATCGAACCGGCGTCTTTATTAAAGAAAGATCAGGCCCATGATTCTGCGAAGAATCGAACTATTGATCTCTGAGGGGGAACAGCCACAGTGAACCCGAGGAACAATGAGTTATAACTGTATATAATTATAACAGCATGATTTCACGGCCAGAACGGGAATATTTTGCATTAAAGGTGGATTACTGTAGAAAATACAAGCCTATGCACGTTTAAGATGCTAAGAGCTCAAGAACTCGGGCCAACTTGACAGTTGACAAATCGTGGTTAGCGAAGGGGCGTTACTAGATGACGCCAAGGAACTATTTTTCGACGGCACTGGGGGAGCAACCAAAGATTAATGGCTTTGGGAACCACAGTCTTACAAGGCAGAGAAGCGGAGTGGGGGTGGTCGCCCACAGAAATTCATTAATTACGGCCAAATGGAGCAATGAATTGAGATGAAACTTACACCCAGATGCACATATTCTAGGGAAGATAATTCAGGAGTGTCCACACGCCTAAATTAAAGTCTGCATCTAAAAAGGACCTTATGCACAGACCTAATCCGCGGCAGAATCAGGATTTGTCGTGTAGCAGTAGGGGAAGAACCGAAGTAGCAACATGACGCCATGGAAGAAAGCAATTAATTATAATTAGTTGGCCGAAGCAATTGCCTGCACGCGAGTGAACTTGGAACCTCCATGAATAGACAAGTAAGAACCACACTTCACTTTGTCTGAAAACAGATTATTTTAAGAAGAGAGTCGCTCCTGGAAATCCAGTGAACTACTTTTCATCAGGAAGCTTTATATAGGGGAAGCTGAAGCAGAGAGTCAGTTCTTCTTGACTCAACTCGTGGGGTGACACGCTGTCGGATCACGTAAGAAAGTGCGCGGAATTTATAAAGTATTGACGCTCAGTGTATTAGTAACGAACAATGAAAGGCGCATCATGCAGCTTAATAACAGTAATTCTGCATTATATGATAATTAGTCTACAGCAGACGTATAAGCAACAGTATACGCGAGAATAGAATCAGTACAGCGTAGATATATTTTAGGATGATGTTTACAGACAATGAACATAACCACAGGAAGTGTTATCATGGGTAAAACAACACATAATATTATAATGAACACTATAGTTACGGGAACCTGGAAGGCATCACAAGTAGTTGTGATCTAGGATTGAACAACTTTGCAGTAGAGGAGACATAAACTGTAGGTGACCGGAGACGAACACACACACGCAAGATAGACTTTCAAGGAGACCAGCGGTTGTCAGGATGTAGTTGCATCGCATCTCTGAGGTCAGGCGATAGTGGGAATCCGATCAAGGATCCGTGTGTGAAAATTGTGTACAAAGTTATATTACAGTGATCTTTAAAAGTGTTAATGTTCATATGGTAAAAGAATGTGTATAGTGTTAAAGTGAAAATGCCAGTAGTGAAAGATATAATTACCATGTGTAAATTCTATGCAATGTGTCGTGTGAAAAATATCATGATGGCTTAAAGCAAGCATTATGGCGGGAGAATGGCTGTCATGCTGGACTAATCCAGCAAGAATGAAAGTGAGTACAAATCTAATATGTTGATATGATTTAATAGCTCACCATACAACGAATCATTTCCTCAACGATTAAGAATTAACAGTCATTTGTGTACGAGATCACATCACTCGTATTTTTGGTTAAAAAAAATATGGCTTTGAGGATGACAAGCTTACGACCATTTAGGCGTAAGATATTGATGAAAGTAACGGTAACGTTAAATAATAATAAAATTAATAATCTGGGGTCGGTAACAATAAGAAATATATAAATCGGCATGTCAGGCCTATAGTACGTGCAAAGTGTGTCATATCTAGTGTAAGAATACTGTGTTGTTGTGAAAAGTAAGAAAGAAGGATAAATATCGAGATAAAGAGAGCTTTTCAGTGTCATTGAAATGTTAAATAAATGTTTTATTATGGTATATTCTACATGGTTGTGTTTGAGAGCCATTAAGATAGTCAATGTAAATGCCAGTAAAATAATACTTGTTTTGGAGCTACGTAGAACTTTGGCTTATGAGTAAATGTATAGAGGACGTGAGTGCTTTAGGAATTGAGTCATCTGTAAGAAATATTGTTTGAGCCGCGATCAGCTAGCATGTAACGTAGAATCAAGAGATTTACATCAATAAGTTGCGGGGATCATCCGAAAATAGTTCGCGCGTTGTCGAATCTAGTCGGCTGATCTTCGAAGCTACGATATAGTATTGCCTTAGAGCATACATGAGTATTCGCAACAGAGTTGGGACAGAGTCTGTCTGTATCCACTGTTAGCAGAGTTTTCGCCGCCAGGGATAACTGCTAGGCACCCTAGGTAGGCCAATATATTAATTGATCTGCCCTTAGAGGTAAGACAAATGGTTCTTCGTGTAGGAAACGTGGATTTACTCTAGTTATATGCACACCCGTCCAGTGAGATAACAATTTGAAACTCAGCTGAGACGCGCGCAAAGTCACTGATTACGACCGTAGAACGGCGAAGCTATTTTGTGATTCATCCCTTGCCTTGCATAATAATTAGGTGCCGATATGAGCCCGTTAACTACTCTAAGTGTAGGTATTAAATAATTAGATTGACTCAATTCGTAATGACACGATCCAATCAGGGACCTCTAGCACAGCTGCACCATTGAGTGAGCATATGGCCATGCGGGAAGCCAGGCGGGGTAGCAGGTATAATCCACTAACCCGGCAGCCATCTTGCATAGGACGGCCCGTGACAAATCCATTGTTCGCACTAAAGGAAGTCAATAGACCAGATCCTTTTCTTCTAAGATTATAGTGGGACACTGAAGAATCTCGATATTTCGAAAAGTAATTAAGATGTATTTGATATGATAGTATCAATTGAATTAGATGCACTGTTTCCATACATATGTAATGTTGGAATGAAATAATCGGATGACATTTGGCCAAGTTATTCTCCGAGGAGAAACTAACTGCACCAAATAAATAGAAGCATTTTTGTAAAGGGTATGTTCCCAGTTCATGCTAATTTATTCATACGGGTAGCTTAATTTGGGGGTATGACACGTTTGTAACGATAATGATTTGACCAGACCCAGAAAATCGTTGTATGGTGAAGCTATAAAATGTCTGTAACTATGTGTATTTTTGGATGGGAAAGTGTACCACTTCAGCGTTTGAAACTTATGGGAAAAGAATACGACACGCGCGGAAAGGCAACACTTATTAACAAGGCATAAGCTAATGAATCAATGTTATTTAAAGTAAATGTTCCGTGTCAAAACGGATAAATATTTAATAATTGCATATTTCATGTCATTTAAATGTAATTCGTGTTTGTTGTGTTGTGATATTCAAATTTGTGTTAAATTGTGCCACGTGAAGAACAATATGGACACTCGCAAATGTCAAAGAGTATCAACAATAGGATGTTTAGGATAGATATGTGTGCGGTGGAGCACCAATCTTGATGAGAAGAGACTCACAGATAATTTTGATTTTTGTTGTGGGAAGTAAGTGTAAAATGTTTTTTTTTTGTGTTTTGTGTTGTGTTTTACCATGAATTTGTACCATTAAATGTTATATTTAGGAATATGTTGTTTCTTTCAAGTAGTCACCTGACAGACTCAAATCCTGAATATGTGCTCGTATAGTGGGTTGAACGCCCCATGCCTCGAAAGACCGTGAGTTAGCTGGGATACGAACACATGTTCCATATGATGACGAATGGGTACAGTACGTAACTGAACGAAGCGAAGAATAATAATAATAAGAAGAAGACATGATCGTTACTATTTAAATTTGTCTGAAAATAGTGTTTTTAGATAGATCCTTGAAAACAGTTTTCTGAAAGTCACTTTGGTGCGGCGCGGGGTGATAAGACAGGTGATCAAGATCAAATGAACGAACATTTGAATTTAATTCTGTGCTTTGAGGTCGAAGAGTAAGATGGTGGAAAATAACAAAAAATAAAACAAACGTAAGCCCCGAGCATTTACAAAAACTTTAATTGGCACGTACCACTGTGTAGGACATATGGTAAGCACGACACGGTAAAATGCCAACTTCGAAATCAATAGTATGGCATAACACGTAAAAGCGAAACGCTAAAAAAAAGGTAAATCAAAGTGAACAAAATCAAAATAACTACAAAAATTCCTAAGATGATATACGTAACCCCTGAAATGAAAACTCTGAATCAATATTCACCATTTGTCACGATCATATTAAAAATAAGAACACTATCCTCATGAATATTATGGACCAAATCTAAAATCTTAAATAAATTGATTCATAAATAAACATAAAATATCCAGAAATATCAAATCTGAGGTATGACTATTGCCTAAACAATAAATACATCAGTCTCTTACCAACGTATGCAAACTCGTAAATAAAACCTCAAATCGAAATATGCTCAGTTCATCAAGACATGTAACTATGTTCAAAAATAAATTCATAAATTACAAATCATCTAATTATTTCAAGCATATCTCGTCATTGCCACCGTAACCTTGGTTTCCTAAATGGCCTATAAACTTGTTATCCAACGCATCTAATAATAATCTTATATTCTTATCTTATCTTATATTCTTATCTTATACTAGCAGAAGTACCCGTTCTTCGAACGGTGTTCGGTGTTAACACCAGATGTTATCAATTGAGCTACTGTTGCAATGGTTAGCGGATTGTCATTCCTCCATAAGTTTATCAGAACGAAGTAAGTTTTCTGGGATTATCACACACACTGTTATTTTAAGGGCCTTAAAATGTGGTTTTCGGAGACCCTTTACAGACTCGCGAATTTTGTGTCTCACATTGAGAAGGGCAACATATGCTTTGGTCGTCCTTCTAGGATAATTTTTATATTTCGCCTATTTTAGCATGTATTTTGAGACGTTTTTTCCTATATCCACCCTTCTACTCTATGAAAAGTACGGTGAAGTGTTTTATAAATGTTTGGTGTATTGACTCATGTTTACCATACCTAATTTTACGATGCACCAAGCATCCGAACACGAGTTATAGGCGTACATAAAGATACACAGAAAGACAGACAATTCTATTGTCTACAACATATCACCCAGATACCCAAATATGGGTATATCTACCACACAGTATAAAAAAATCATCCTTATGATGAACCCTTATGTCGACAAAAAATAAGAAAAAAAGATTAGTTAAAATGTGCTCTCAAACTGAATTCAACTAACGTGTACTTCCTAACGTGAAATAGAATTGATAGCCTTGTAGACGAAACGCAATACACGCCACATACAAACTGACCCTCTACCTTGTGTTAGGTCCCCATACACAGGAACACCTCTTTCATAAATTATTAAGACTTGTGGTGTATGAAAATTCAGGTTCTTTAGCCTCAAATGGTCCAAATTCCTAAAAGTCGCAAAAAAAAGCTGATTCAACTCAGGAATTTTTGATAATAATGTTGCTGTTTGGAGATATAATAGACCTTCTTTACTATATGTCGCACGCGAAAATTGCATGAAAAAAATCTACGTTACCCCTTGACCCCCTTAATTGCATTGATGAATTATACAGTCTACGTTAGTTCCGTGATAACCTTATAGCCATTTGCAAACTTTCACAGGAATGTAATAAATGGAGTGGAATTGCTTCTTACAGAAATAGATGGAAAGTTAGATGCCACCCCTTGAGATAATGTTGTCACGGTTACCGATTTGCATTACTTCATTGGTTTATTAAATTAAATTAAATTAGTTTTCTGGGAATATATCAGAATCTGTTGGTTTTAGAGCCTTATAATGTAGTTTTCGAGGACCCTTTAGGGCCCCCGAGTTTTGTTTCTGGCACAGAGGGGCTTTGTTTCGTCGTTGTACGCCATAATATAATACTAATAATAATAATATAATATAGGGATAGGAATATAATAGACCTGCCGTACCACACCCGCAGGTGTAAATCACGTGAAAAGAATCTAGAGTATCCCTGACCCCCTTAAGCGCATTATACGTATTGATTAATTTTACAGCTTAATTTGGTTCCGTGATAATCTTCTAGCCGTTTGCAAACTTTCACACTAATGTTATTAATGGAACTGCCGTCTTACAGCAATAGATGGACCTCTGAGAATCTGTTGCCAAGATTACCGGCTTGCATTCGTTCATTAGTTTGTAAAATGAAATTAGTTTTCTGGGAATATCTCAAACAACGGTTGGTTTTATGGCCTAAAAATTTGGTTTTCGGGGACCCTTTAGGGCCCCCAAGTTTTGTCTCTCACATTGAGAGCCTGAAAATGAGCTTTGTCTCGTCCTTCTACTCCTATTTGAGCATGTAATTTAAGGCGGTAGGCCCCTTTTTATGAGAGGTACGGAGAAGAGTTACATCAATGATTAGTGTCGTGCCTATGATGGATAAATATACCGAATTGTACGTTAATACACCCAGCCGTTCTCGAGTTATAAGGGAACAAAGTTGTCCACTGACAATCAAACAAACAGACCGACAGACTATAACATTATTTTCGCGCGCATCTATCATAAAACAGTCTGAAACGTGTAAATAACTCAAATTTCCGTAGAAATTCAGAAAAAAACAGACAAATTTTATTTTTTATACATGTAGAGATATACTGCACCGCTCGGTGTATACCGTGTTTTATTGCACAAATTTAGGTTTTCCTCCCTAACCGTTGGAGATACACGAAAAGTGATAAGAACCTTTTGGATAGAAAATTAGATGCGAAAGCTCCTGTATACCATCAAAAGCTGCTATTTCTTAGCGTTCTCCTTTTATTTGAATTGGAAGTATGAAATTTTGAAACCAAAGGGTGTAGTGACGTCACAAAAGTAGGTTTTACTCGCTAACCGTTGGAGATACACGAAAAGTGATAAGGAACTTTCGGATAGGAAATTAAATTTCCTAGCTCATATGTCCCATCAAAAGTTTGCTATTTCTTAGCGTTCTCTTTTTATTTGATATGGAAATATGAAATTTTTCAATCAAAGGGTGTAGTGACGTCACGAAAAAGGTCGCCATTTCTTAATAATGCAAAATATCGAAATATCCTATATGTAAACCTGGTATTTCAGCTACATCCATGCAAAATTTCATTTAAATCGGACCAGTGGTTCTTGCGTTATTGAGTAACACACAGACAGACAGACAGAAAGACAGACACACACCATCTCATTTTTAGCCTATTTTCAATTTTGAAAAAATAGGCTTATGAGATCACCTTTTGTCCGTGTGTGTGTGCGTGTGTGTGTGTGATTCGTGTGTGTGTCCCCCCCTAATAAAATCTAAACGGCTGGAGCGATTTCAATGAAACTCGGAAAGTTCATAGCACTATTCCCGGCGACCTCGACCGTGCCCTTCAAATTTTGTTACGACTCACCAATCCAACATGGCGGCTGTGCGAAATATTTCACCAGCTTTCAATATCTCCGAAACTATTACCGATATTACCCTGACATTTTCTATGGTGATAGAGGGAACTACTATAAGTTCACTTATTTGACTTTTGAAAACCTGGTAACTACAAAACCAACATGGCGGCCAAGCGAATTTGCGACTTTTAAATAGACGTTTCTCGCGATTTGACCAACCAAACGCAATGAAACTTGGAACAGTATATGTTTATATACATTGTAATGCACCGACATCTAACTTCGTTCAATTGTTTACATAATCACAAGATGGCGGATGTGCGAAATATTTCACCGGCATTCTATATCTCTGAAACTATTAGCGGTATCTCCCTAAAATTTTGTACTGAGATAAAGGGGACTACTGGAAGTCCATCTATAAGATTTTCAAAAAACGGTTAACTACAAAACGAACATGGCGGCCAAGCGAATTTGAACATTTTAAATAGACCTTTCTCGCGATTTAATGTTCCAAGCGCACTGAAACCTGGTACAGGAAATATTTATACATATTGTAATCCACTGGTATCTAATTTAGTTCAATTGTTTACATAACCTCAAGATGGCGGCAGTGCGAATTTTAAAATTAAGTTTTTATTTCTTGTGATGTAGTCATGCGATCGAAGTGAAAGTTTGAATAATGAACCTACGCAATAATTTTCCTTTAATGGTACATGACTCTATGGCCTATACATTTAACAATCCAACATGGCGACCATCCGAAATATTTAGACGATACTGAATATCTACGAATCTATTTTAGCAATCAAACTGCATTTTTTAATGTTCATAGGGGCTATGAACTTAAGTTCACCTATAGGACTTTAAATAACCTGGTGATCACAAATCCAACATGGCGGTGACGCGAATTATAAATATTCACATGGACGTTTCTCGCAATTTAACCATCCGCGTGCAGTGAAACTTGGTACAGTAAATCTTTATCAGAATGTTAATCCACTGGCATCTAATATATTTCAATTGTTTCCATAACCTCAAGATGGCAGCTGTGAAAATTTTTTAAATCTCCTTGTTTTTTCTTGTGTCCTAATTATGCGATTGAAGTTTGAATACTACACGTTCACAATAATCTGCATGTAACAGTACATAACTCTAGGACCTACATATATAAAATCCAACATGGCGACCATCCGAAATATTTAGTCGGTTCTCAATATCTACGAATCTATTACAGCAATCAAACTGAAATTGTGTATGTTAAATAGTGGCAATTAACATAAGTAGGATATATGAAAATAGGCTGTATAGTTCTTCACGGAACTACTTGTTATATATTAGTATGATATAGCAAGAAGTTCCGTGACGAAATAAAGAGCCTACTTTTTTTAAAATTTAAGATTCATGCCAATGATAGATCTATATGGATCTATCTAGAATATTGACGAAATTTGGTTGGTAATATAGAAATTTCTAATTATTTGAAATATAGTATACCTGCCATAAAGTAGCCTAATAGAGAACTACAGTTACCAGCCCTGGTGACTGAATATATTCTCAGTTCCATCTCTTAAGGTACAGAATACAAAATTTGGTTGAAGTCCAATGGATAGCATGGACGCTACAAGCAGTTAAACATTGGATCTAACAGCGCGCGTAAAATCATGTTGGCAACAATGACATATATGTATTGGTCAGAAATAATCTAAAATAATATGATATATTGTTGTGTCAATTTTGAACGAAATCCATTAGTTAGTATAGACGTTACATGCATTTTAAAATTGGACCTATCAGCAGGCTTAGAATCATGTTGGCAGCATTGGCGTAGGCTTATACTAGTTACTCCAAATTAATCTAGAATGCCAGGTACTATACGTGTGCAAAGTTTAGAGCTATTGGCTTGCATACTTTCTGATATATTGATATTAGGGTAACAAAAATAGAGACAGTAATTATTAACAGTTGGCAGCCCTGGTGGCTCTTAAGAATACGCTCAGTCATATCAGTTTATGTACAAATTGCACATCCGAAATTTGGTTGAAATCCAATTGATAGTGTAGAAGTTATATGCATTTAAAATTTGGACTTATCAGCAGGCTTATAATCATTTTGTTAACACTGCCATGTATGGCCTCCTGGAAATTAAACTGCAATATTATTATCTATACGTGTTCCAATTTTGAAATAACTCTCATTAATACCTTCCAAGATATCCAACATGGAGCTCAAATTTCAATTGCGATTTTTCAGCAGTTGGTAGCACTGACATCATTTTCAAATGTGGCCGTGAGCACACAGCCAGACAGACAGAAGGACAGACAGACACACATTTGCCCGATCTCATAAGTCTACTCTTTCCTCATTTTTGCAAAATGTAGGCTAAAATGGAATGTCCGTTTGTTCGTTTTTATGCGTTCATAAACCATTCAACCGATTGCGACCAAATTTCGGTGAGTTGTTTTACACACTTTCGGGATGTTCATAGGCATAATTAATCCATTTAACAATAGATAGCGCGCGAATAGCTTAAACAAATGCGTAATGGCGATGCGTTCATATACAATTCATCCGATTGCGATCAAATTTTGGTGAGTTGTAGTGCACACTCCCGAGAAATTTCTAGGCGTAGTAAATCCAATTTACAACAGAAGGTGCGCGAGTAGCTTCAACAAAATGGCGTGCGATTCGTTTCAAACAAGTCTCACATGCATTCATATATCATTCATCCTATCGCGACGAAACTAGGGTGAGTTGTTGTGTACACTTCAGGGAAGGATTTGGCTTAGTAAATCCAATTTACAATAGGTAACCCACGAGTAGATTCAACAAATGAGCGACGACGCGCGAAGTGTTTCAACAACGTCCCGTATGCGTTCATATACCATTCGCCGGATAGCGATGAAACTTGGGTGAGATGTTGTGTACTCTCCAGGAAAGGTTTCTAGCTCACTGAATCCATTTTACGATAAGTAGCGCACGAGTAGATTCAACAAATGAGCGACGACGTTTGAAGCGTTTCAACAAAGTCCCGTATGCGTTCATATACCATTCGTCCGATAGCAATGAAACTTGGGTGAGATGTTGTGTACACTTCATGGATGGTTTCTAGCTTAGTAAATCCACTTTACGATAGGTAGGGCACGAGTAGATACAAGAAATGAGCGACGACGCGCGATGCGCTCCAACAAAGTTCCATATGCGTTTATATACCATTCGTCCAATACCGATGAAACTTGGATGAGATATTATGTACACTCCAGGGAAGGTTTCAGGCTTAGTCAATCCATTTTACATTAGGTAGCGCAAGAGGAGATTCAACAAATTAGTGACGACGCGTGAAGCGTTTCAACAACGTCTCGTATGCGTTCATATACCATTCGTCCGATAGCGATGAAACTTGAGTGAGATGTTGTGTACTCTCCAGGGAAGGTTTCAGGCTTAGTACATGCATTTTAAAGTAGGTAGCGCATGAGTAGATTCTTCTAATAAGCGACGGCGCGCGAATCGTTTCAACAAATTACCGTATGCGTTCATATGCCATTTATCACATTCCGATGAAACTTTGATGAATAATTGTGTACACGCCAGGGAAAGTTTTCGACGTAGCAACTGCATATTTTAATATTTTGCGCACAAGTAGAAGCAACTAATGATTGACGACACGTGAAGTGTTTCAACAAAATCCTGTTTGCGTTCATATACCATTCATCGATTGCGATGAAACAATGATGAGTTGCTGTGCACATTCCCCGGGATACTTATAGGCTTAGTTAATCCAATTTACAATAGATAGATAGCGCGAGTCGTTTAAACAAATGAGTAATTGCGTTGCGTTCCTTCACAATTCGTCCGATTGCGATCAAATTTTGGTGAGTTGTTGTTCACACTCACGGGAACGTTATAGGCATAGTAAACCCAATTTACAATAGATAGCGCGCGCGAGTAGCTTCAACAAAATTGAGTGCGATTCGTTTCAAAAATTTCCCACATTCGTTCATATACCATTCATCCGATTGCGAAGAAACTTTGGTGAATCGTTGAGTACTCTCCAGGGAAGGTTTCAGGCTTAGTAAATCTGTTCTACAATAGGCAGCGCATGAGTAGATTCAACAATTGAATGACGGCATGCGAATCGTTTAAACAAAATCCCGTATGCGTTTATATGCCGTTCATCCGATTGCGATGAAACTTTGATTTGCTGTTGTGTACAGGCCAGAGAAGGTAGAGCACGAGTAGATTCAACAAATGAGCGACGACGTGCGAAGCATTTCATCAAAGGCCCGTATGCGTTCATATACCATTCGTTCGATAGCGATGAAACATGGGTGAGATGTTGTGTACCGCCAGGGAAGGTTTCAGGCTTAGTACATGCACTTAACAATAGGTAGCGCACGACTAGATTAATCTATTGGGCGACGGCAATCGAATCGTTTCAATAAAGTCCCATATGCGTTAATATACCATTCATCCGACTGCGATGTAACTTTGGTGGATCGATGAGTACACTCCAGGGAGGGTTTCATACTTAGTAAATCCATTTTGCAATATGTAGCGCACGAGTAGATGCAACTAATGAATGACGACGCTTGAAGCGTTTCAACAAAATCCTGTATGCGTTTATATACCATTCATCGATTGTGATGAAACTTTGATGTGTTGTTGTGTGCAGTTAAGTGTAGGTTTCTAACTTAGTAAATCCATTTCACAGTATTTAGCGAACGAGTTGATTCAACACATGAGTGACAGCACACGAATCGTATGAATGAAATTCCTTATGTATTATATGCCATTCATCCGATTGCAATGAAACTTTGGTGAGTTGTTGTGGACATTCCCACGAATGTTTCTGAATTAGTGTATCCAATTTACGATAGTTTGGAGGCACTTCGCGGAAATTGAAAAAAGGATGGTGTATCCGAAAGCACTTCAGTGAACTAAATTACAACGCCAACACTTTCTTTGTTTGGCGTTGCAACGCATGCCGCGTTCAGCTAGTATATATATAAAAAGGATGTTCGTCTTTTCCTCTGTTCGTCTTTTATTCGTTCATAAACCATTCATCCGATTGCGATCACATTTTGGTGAGTTGTTGTGAATACTTCCGGGATGGTTATAGGCATATTTAATCCAATTTACAATAGAGAGCGCGCGAGTAGTTTAAACAAATGAGTGTTGGCGATGCGTTCATATAGCTTACAATTGATATGATTGCGACCAAATTTTGGTGAGGTGTTTAGCATTCTTCCGGGAAGGTTATAGGCATAGTTAATCCAATGCAAATTAGATAGCGCGCGAGTAGTTTAAACAAATTAGTGTTGGCTATGCGTTCATATACCATTCATACGATTGCGATCAAATTTGGGTGAGTTGTTGTGCACTCTTCCGGGAAAGTTAAAGGCATAGTAAATCCAATTTATAAAAGATGGCGCGAGTAGCTTCAACAAAATAGCGTGCGATTCGTTTCAACAAAGACCTAATGCGTTCATATACCATTCATCCCATTGCGATTAAACTTGGGTGTGATGTTGTGTAAACTTCAGAGAAGATTTCTGGCTTAGTAAATCCATTTTACAATACGTAGCGCACGAGTAGATTCAACAAATGAGCGACGAGGCCTGAAACGTTTCAAAAAAGTCCCGTATGCGTTCATAAAACATTCGTCCGATAGCGATGAAACTTGGGTGAGTTGTCGTTTACACTTCAGGGAAGGCTTCCGACTCAGTAAATCCAATTTACAATAGGTGGTGAACGAGGAGATTCAACAAATGAGCGACGACGTGCGAAGCGTTTCAACAAAGTGCCGTATGCGTACATATACCATTCGTCCGATACCGATGAAACTTAGGTGAGTTGTTTTGTAAACATCAGGGAATGTTTCTGGTTTAGATCATCCACTTTTCAATAGGTAGCGCACGAGTAAATTCAACAAATGAGCGACAACGGCGAAGCATTTCAACAAAGACTCATATGCGTTCATATACCATTCGTGCGAAAGCAATGAAACTAGGGTGAGTTTTTGTGTACACTACAGGGATGGTTTCTGGCTTAGTACATGCATTTTAGATTAGGTAGCGCACGAATTTATTCAACAATTAAGCGACAGCACGTGAATCGTTTCAACCAAGTACCGTATGCGTTCATATACCATTCATCCGATTGCGATGAAACTTTCGTGAATTGTACTGTGCGCTCCAGGAAAGTTTTCTGGCTTAGTAAATCCATTTTGCAATAGGTCGCCCACGAGTAGATTCAACAAATGAGCGATGGTGCGCGAATCGTTTTAACAAAGTTCCGTATGCATTCATATACTATTCATTCGATTGCGATGAAACTTTGGTGAATTGTTGTATACACTCCAGGGAAGGTGTCTGGCTTAGTACATGCATTTCACGATAGGTAGCGCACGAGTAGATTCAAGAAATGAGCGACGGCACGCGAATCGGCCGATTGCGATGAGACTTCGGTGAATCGTTGAGTACACTCCGGGAAAATTTTCAGGCTTAGTATATCTATTTTACAATTGGTAGAGTACGAGTAGATTCAACAAATGAGTGACGGCACGCGTATAGTTTAAACAAAATCCCATATGCGTTCATATGCCATTCATCTGATTGCGATGAAGCTTTGATGAGTTTTTCTGTTCACGCCTGGGAAGGCTTTCACTTAGTAAAACTATTTTACAATAGGTAGTGTACGAGTAGATGCAACAAATGAGTGACGACGCGCGAAGCGTTTCAACAAAATTTGACCGCTTCACTTTATGTCCAGGCCCCCGTAAAATTGACAAGGGTAATTGTGCAGAAATAAAAGGACACGTGTCTAAATATGCACTCATAGTCACTTTTCGACGCATATACTACCTAAATAGGGCTTCCGATCACCAAGAATAAGGTGGGTATATCTTCAACTATTCCTTCGCACTAGCCCACTCTTTGGTAACTGTCAATGGACGTGTGCGTCTCTCCACAAATGTGTGATTCGCATATTGTTTTTATCACATGGTAACATGTCATCATCTCATCCTCATGCAACCGCATGCATTATCTGCCGACTGTGATTTAAGATGTGAGCCTTCAGAGATCCTTTTTGAGCAAATTTGGCGTCGCATATACTGCATGCATACGATTTCATTCCGGTATGAATTAGGAAATGCCTCTTTAAGTGTCCACTAGTAACAAACTTCGCCTCGCATACATTACATGAGTACGGTTTCTTGCCACTATGAATTAACAGATGCCGCTCAAGATCCCCATTTCGTTTAAATTTGGCCATGCATTCACTACATGAAAATCTTTTCTCGCTACTATGAATAAGGGTATGCGTCCTCAAAGTACTTTTTGTAGCAAATTTGGCTTCGCAAGTACTACAAGAATAAGGCTTCTCGCCACTATGCATTAACATGTGTCTCTTCAGATTACGTGGTTCACCAAACTTCGCTTCGCATATATCACATGGATAAGGCTTGTCTCCACTGTGAATTAGCATGTGCCTCCGTAGAACATGTTTTTGAGTACACCTGAACACGCATATACTACATGAATATGGCTTCTCGATACTATGAATTAACATGTGTGTCCTCAAATTACGTTTATCACCAAATTTGGCTTCGCATGCACTACAAGAGTAAGGTTTTAGACCACTATGAATTAACATGTGTGTTCGTAGACTGTCCTTCCGTGAAAACGTTGCGTTGCAGGTCTTACATAGCAAAGGCTTCTTACTACTATGAATTAAATCATGTTTCACGGGGTCTCTCCTTAATTTACCACGTTGAATTGACGAACCTGCACTTTCTTCATTAGTAACGATGTCATCCGCCCTTTGGAAGTAAAGTTGCTTCTGGAGATAATTTCTTCCAAATGTAGTGTTAGGATATTGTAGTCCAATATTGGATAATGTGCAAATCTCCTTTACTGCAGGGCCCAACGCATATGGATATATCAGGCTGAAAATATTTGTTATAAAATAAATTGGAGTAGGCTTTTAATAAAATTGGATGATCATGGGAAGTGGAATAATATTTTCGTGATACACAGATCTAACAAGTAAATAGTAAAAGCAAGTGGAGAACAGGTGCTTGGAAAGCTTTGCTATTATTAACCACGAAATGAGCTCGTTTTTTCTTTTCAATGATGTGAGTAGAGGCGATTTACCGTCGCTAAAGTCCGCAATTGGGAAAAATCTGCAGTCCCCATCCACCACCACACGTGACCCATGCCCCATCCCTAACCTCATGCCAAACCCCCACCCTCATGCGCCACCCACTGGCCATACCCGACACCCCCAGGCCCCTCCCGCACCCTCCACACCCCCTGACCCCGCGCCACACACCACATGCTACAACCCCATCGCCATGTTGTTCTTTCCAAGAAGGCGGCACGACGTGACATGTTCCAAAATCGTGGCCCCCCTTGACCCCCGCCAAGTTGTTTTTTCCAAGATGGCGGCACCACATGACAGGTGCAATGTTGCTTTTTCCAAGATGGCGGCACCACGTGACTTGTTCCACAAGATAACGGGTGAGATTTTTAACTAGATGGGGACAACACGTGACATGTTCCACAAGATGGCGGCAGGTGCTAGGAATCAAAATGGTGGCTTGTGCTAGCGTCCAACTTTTTGTTTTGGTGTCGCGGCATGTTATTTATTAATGGTATACAAATGCTAATTCACATGGAAATATGTTTTGTGCCTTTATGGAAGCATGCTTGGGAGCTGTAGAGATACGATTAGAAAGTATAATTTGGCAGTATAAACGATTGATTTAGTGGAATTAAGCCAAGATGCGAGTTACAGTCATGTTTTTGGATTTATTTTTATTTATTACTTTGCGCTGTACAAAACACAACTTCAGGATGTCACAAACGCCCGTATTACAGGTGGTATACCTTGAATGCATCCTGAGACACAATTTATAAATAAAATTGGTATGAATAAGCCAATCTGTAAAATGGGGACCAGTTAGGTCCCTCTTTGTGAGGTTACTTAAAAAGTAAGAATTTAACACATTAATTGTAGAATGAAACCTAGTTTCTACATGTAACTCTATAGAGACTGGTGTGTACTTAAAGACAGCACTCAGAGGAAGTATAATTTGGTATTTGAAATGAATCTATTTATTGGAATTAATCAAATCTTCAAAGGGTACCAGTACCACTGGTAGCCCTTTGAGTTTGTCTTAAAACTAGCAATTTACCACATAATTTGTAGAAAAACCTAGTTTCTGCATGTAACCATGTAACTCTATAAAGAGTAGATCGTACATAAAATTCAGATGTCAGAGAAAGTAACATTTTATAATTTAAATCAAATACTTTATTGGAATTAAGCCAATAGGAAAAGAGTGGACCATACAGGTACACTCTTGTTAGTTTGTCTTAAAAATAAAAATTAACCACATTCTTTGTGGAAGAAATCTGATTTCTGCAAGTAACTGTGCAACTCAATAAATTCTAGGATGTACTTAAATACGGGAAAGTACGATTTGATAATTAAAATGAATTATTTTATTAGAATTAAAATTGATTTAGTGGAATTAACACAATATGTAAAGACTACGTCGACTTGTTAGAGCTCTTGATATTTTGAAATTAGCCTTGGCCATGAAAATAATCTGCCACATGAAAGCGGAAGCGGTCTTGTGGCCAGCTGGGTATGCATCATACAGTATAATAAGACAATTTAGAAAGTTCCAAGTTTAGTGAGTCAGTAGGCCCTGTCGATTGCAGACCTGTTGTCGCGTCTCACCTTGAATTACACTGGTAATGCCTTTGGCATTGCAATTCCGAAACCAATAATAGTGTTGATCGTATATTACATTTAATTGACATAAATATATTTATACAACACAACTACTAAATCCTTTGCTAGTAATCACAAAAACATTTTTTTGAATCATCATTGAAGTATTGCTATTAAGAATGTTTGGTTGCGATGTATGTGAGATGCATTTTGCAAATTATTCTAATCTTCAGAGGCACAAAAGGTTTATACATGCTTCATTAGAGAAAACATGTATTTTTTTTACTATAAAACCGCTAGAAAAGATACTCTGAAACGTCATGTGCAGAATAAGCAAGGCGAAAAATAGCAAACGGTTCTAAGAGCACTGAAAGTAATTCTATTCATGAAATAAATTCAAAAGATGTTTTAAACGAGAAACACTGCGCTGAATGTATTATTGATCTTCCCGCTTTGAATTACCCAGCACATCTGCGTTCGTATGCACATAAGCGCATTGCCTCTAGCAAGACAATTTCAGATAACATAAGGAAGCTCAAAAAACCATAGTATGTTATAGAATTTCTGTTATTGAAAATACAGAAGGGATTGAATCATTATAAAAAGAAGTGAATGTGATTCGTTTGAGTGAAAATTAATTTTTGGAACATATGGCCATTAAAGTAAACTTTGAGCTATTTGCACGAATTACAGACATTAAGTCTTTTAACACAAACTCAAGTAAACCCTCTGAGATTTATCAGAACAACGGCTCGATTATCTCAACTAAAAGCAAAGATTTTCAAGAAAAAGAATCAGGTTGGTCACTACAGTAGTTTAAGTTATTCGACTCGAATTCGATATTAATAAATACGACCCACTACGTGGATCCTGGTACATTGAATTGCCTACATAGATTAAGAAGAAACACGGTTCAGTCATTAATATTCAGAGTAGAGACGAGGCATGTTTCGGTTGGGCAGTTGTTTCAGCGCTATATCCTCCAAACTCAGATGATGTATCATCCTATCCAGACTATTCTTCAGTATTAGGTCTGAGTGGAATATAATTTCCCGTGGAAGTAAAGAACGTAAAACATTTTGAAGCGTAAAACAAGGTTTGTATCAATGTATTTGGAATTAATGGAAAAAAAGGGTGGTAGGTCCTTTGTAGCACACAAGTAAAAAGCAGGACAAAAAATATTAATTTACTTTATATAACAAAAGGTGAAAAATCGCACTGTTGCTGGATAAAAGATTTAGGTTGACTAGTAAGAAATCAGTTAACGAACACACAAAGTACGAAGTACCTCCCACTTAGCGATTTTCGCTGGCTACAGCAAACATAAATTTAGCACTTTCAGTTCGAGACAATAGACAATAGATGACAAATCAGGTAACGGCTACATTTTAGAGGTGGACCTTTTTATCCTAAAGAGTTGCATGATTCGTATAACGATTATCCATTTGGCACTGCAAATATGAAATCTCCACACAAGTCAACACGAAGAAGTATGTTAATTGCGAATTTGTACGATAAGAAGAATTATGTGATTCATTATCATAACTAAAATCAGTGTCTGCATTATGGATTGAATTTGGGCAAAATCGATCGAATATTGGAATTTACAGTCACCTTGGATGAAATCGTACATTGATCTAAACAATATTTTAAGAACAAAGTCTAAGAATGCTTTTGAGACTGACTTTTATAAATTGATGAATAATAGCGTTTATGGAAAAACAATGGAGAATGTGGATAAGCTAGTCGTTGTTATTTATTAGAATTAAGCAAATCTTCGAAGCCTTGGTGCATGCATCCTGCTATAATACGGGGTTTAAAATATTTTTAATTCGCCTCTTATGCGCATCATGGGTACCATCGGCTAGAGCTTTCCACTGAGAACTAACAGATTTGAGAGCCTATTCAGTTGAAAGCTTTATGCCTTTTGTTAGATTATCTACATAGTCCTTACTGACTGCGTCTGTGTTTTTTTTAGCAGGGGCTAGCTGTATAATCCTACGCGTTTTAGCGTTATAATGTTTGTCTTTGTCTATTCTCATAGTAGCGGAAGTTATCGACATAGCCCTTAGTACTGGCATCCTGTATATTAACTGGTTCTGCCATGTTAGCAATGCGTTTTTTCCTGGGCATCATAGTTACCGTCAGATGATATTAACCAGCTGCTCTTGGGAGCTGTTGTGAGCGAGGCTAGGGACCAGGTGCTCTCATGTGCTGCATCAACCTGTCTTCGTTTTTGTCTTCTTACTGCTGTTAGCCGTCTTCCAAACCCGACCATATTTCGCACTCTCTATAGAATGAACAATGACAATTATCAAACAGAAAAAACAGCTACCCATCAGAGATGTTACAGCCTGCATTACAGCGTCATGGTTCGCTATTTCTCTCACGTATTCGTTGTCTCATTGCAGGCCCGTCGGGTTGTGGTAAAACAAACCTTTACTTTCACTAATCACTGCACCAAACGGCATTCCATTTCAAAACATTCACATTTTTGCAAAATCGCGCTATCAACCCATGTACGTGTACCTAGAACAGGTGATGTCTGAGCTACAGAAATAAAACAAGGGCTACTTTGCTTTCTCAGCGCCGGATGAGGTGATAACACCCGATGCAGTGCGACCTGATTCGCTCATGATTTTTGACGACGTGGCTAGCGACCAAAAAGCTATCATTCAAGCCTATTTCAGCATGGGGAGACATAGAAATGTGGTTTGTTTTTATCTCCGTCAGACTTATTACAGAATGTCGAAACAGCTGATTCGCGACAATGCTAACCTTATGCTTTTAGTTCGTCAAGATGAACAAAACTTATGCCACGCTTTCGATGATCACGTCAATCAGGATATGAGCTTTGCAGTCATCAAGTCTTGTTGGTCCGAGCACCAGCATGGTTGCCTTCTGATAGATAAGCATAGCGAAACCAATAACGGGCGCTATCATAAGGGTTTCGACCAATTCATTCTGCTTACATAGAGATGGAGGAAACACAGCTGAAGCATATTCGCGTTCGAAAAAATATTCGGAACAAGTTCCGAGATCTCAAACGCATGCAGGCGGAGGACCAGCATTTTATAGAAAAACATCTAAAACCACTCTGGAAGCATTGCTAATATCTTCACCTAAGCCCAAAGCAGTGTCAAAGGTAGAGCTCAAGATTGAGTCAAAGTATGTAGAACCCGAACCTGAAAAGACGAGGAAGAAGTATTTTCACCTCAGCGCACATCGACAGATGTCAGCTAAACAGAACTCTCGAGCAAGTTAGAAAACCATGCAAAGTTTAGGGATTTGCTTAAAAATACATATGACAACAAAATGTATCCTTTTCTCGAACAGCTTTTTACAAATAAATCCGACACGACCTGTGGCGTTTGTTATGATAACATGGGTTTTCGCATTGACGATTCAAAAATAAGGCTAATCGATGAAACTATCACAGTAAAAGGAGTTAATTGCAAGTCCACGCCTGGGCATCTAAAGCTCTTGTTCGCTAGAATGCCAGACTCAGATGATTACACTCAAGATGACTTGGTTACATATACAAACATCTTGATAGCTACTAGTGCACATCGCGGAATTATAATTCATCAGAGCAAGTGAATGCAAATAAGAGCATTAAGTATAGAACCGTTATCGCAAAATTATTCCCAAGCATCGGCATCGGGCATTGCTTTAAGAGTATTCAAGACACACGTCGACGTTTCTTATTAGAATAACACCAATGAACTAGTCCATCGCCTGGAGCTCTTAATGGCACAAAGCCGAGATCCTGGTAATAGAAGAGGAGCTTCGCCATGCCAAAATCATTGTTGAAGCCCAAGAAGGGAATAGCCCGCGAGTTACACAGCCTTGCCGGGCGTAACTATGAGCGACTCAAAGTTATTTCACGTGGCGTGGACGAACTCTGGCAAGACGACCTCGTTGAAAATGATCCCCTATGCTAAAATCAACAACGGTATCAAGTACATGCTCACTGTCATCGCCATTTACTCAAATATGGCATTTGTAGAACCTGTGCTTAATAAAACTTGGCAAAGAGTGACCGAGGCGTTGAAACGTATCGTTCATAGTTTAAGGTGCCAACCCAAACTTCTGCAAACAGATCATGGTAAAGAGTTTTTAACAAGGATTTCCCTACCTATTTACAGTCCTTAGGCGTTAAGCATTACACCACGTACAGCAACGCAAAAGCAAGCGTGGAAGAGCTTTTCAATCAAACGTTAAAAACACATATGTGGCGAGAGTTTACAGCACGACGCTCTTATCACTGGGTCGACTTATAAGCAAAGCTGGTGACACGTTACGATACCAAACACAGAACCATTGAAATAAAACCACGTCTCGTTACAAAAAATATTCCGCGGCTGGATAGGCTCTTTAATCACATCAAAACTGCCGATCCTAAAAGCCACCGCCTTCAGTTTGGTGATCACGTTCGCATCAGTAAAACACAAGTCCATTTTCGACAAAGCATATACGCGCAATTGGAGCGCTGAGCTTCTTCACTTTAAATAAGTGAAACTAGGCAAGCCTGTTACTCATTTGCTAGAAGACCTTAACGATCAGTCCACTAAAGGCAGGTTTTATCTCGAAGAACTGAAACTAACAAACTATCCTATGCATTATCTAGTAGAGAAGGTTTACGCAAGAAAGGCAGAAAAGTATATGCACGTTGGTTGGGTTTTAGCTCGATATTCAATTCCCGGATCGATGAAAAGGATCTAGTTTGAGTCGTATATAAGGACATTGAAAACGAGACGAAGAATGCACGACAATTTACTTGAATTATTTAACGCTAAAGATTGCGTGAATGAATTGAAATGCATTAAAATATTATCGATCAACAGCAGATAAATAAAAATGAAAAGGAATTCACAGAATAAATTGTAGCCTGCTCAGCAATATAGGGGCTATTAATAATGAAATTTTGGTTTTAACATTAACAAGTATACAGACTTCAGAGAATATAAACATTCGTCTTCGCAAAAATATTCTTCTAACATAGAGACACTAAAAAAGATCTGCACACGATGGATGATTTAAATTAGCGGGTGGGGGCGTGGTGGCTCAGCGGTCTAGCTGTATGCCTCTCACCAAGGCGGTCCGGGTTCGATTCCCGGTCAATGCATGTGAGATTTTCGAAGTGAAATGCCATGTCCTGTGGTTCGGATTCCACGTAAAAAGGAGGTCCCGTGGCTCATAATCACAAGATTCACGGTCACGTAAAACTACAATCTTCTTTTTTTTTAAATTAGCGGAACAAATTAGGACAGGCTTCTGGTCTGGAATTGCGACGGCTATGTAACCTCCCTACAAACGGTCAATTTCCAATTTCAGAGCTGAGTAAAATTGAAACAAGGTATGGTACCCGCATCATCTGTCGGTGTGATGAGTTTCCTGTTTTCCTTCCTGTTTTCATGTACGTTTAGCCTCACTAACACCAGCAACAATAGACTCATTAGATAGTCGGCACCTAGTTTTAAAACATCTAGGCACTCAGAACAGAATATCCATGGTACAATACGAAGAAGAACGCATATATTACAAACATTTATGCCTTAAAAAAGTCAGCTCACGTTAGGTTTTAGATCTATGCATAGTATGTTTGTTTTTGTCGAGCATATGAGCACACACCACAGGAATCAAACACACACTTTTTTAACAGATTACAAGACCCATGTTAAAATATGTCTTGAAGCACGGTGTGGCTTGTTTTCTCAATAATTGTCAGGATTTAAAAACAGGTCTTTTAAAACTCAACTATCGTGAACGGTTGATTTGCGGTCTGTAACAGATGCAATGGGGTTGAGTGTCGAAGACTCGTTCTTTATACAGCTCACAGTAAGAATTCTAGTATCCCTTGGGTTGAATTATTCGGCTCGGATATACGTGTTCATTGCTACTTTTATTCAAATTATACAACTTTGTCAGTGCTTGTAAAAACAGCAAAAATTATAAACGCCTCTATAATAGCATAATATAATTAAAATCAAACACAATTTTAACTCAGTGCATAACAAATATAATAGCACCAGCATTGATCATTTGTATTTTCTGTAAAACATTTCCCTACTAAGACAAACAAGTTACCAGCCTACACGTATAATGTGGGTATTAGCACAAATAACGTTTTAGATTGCCACATTTGGGGGCAAACTCCCATGGGTGCTCCAATTTGGAATACCCTTAAGAGATTGCTTTAATTCTAATAAATCAGCTCACTTACACTGTCAATTTGTAGGAACTGCTAAACGTATCGCACCGTCTTGTTTAGCGTACTCCAATTATTTCACTACATTTTCGAGTACACGCATAATATAGTCCTTTTTGCTACAAATAACATGTTAGAATGCTAGAATTTGAGCAAACTCACAATGGCGCCGTAGTTATGGGCCTCCTTTGCAGATTGGCTAATTCTACCCAATTCCATTCACATATTTTGAGTTTGGGTGTATATTAGCATAACCTGTTAAATCACATGACGTGATATCTTGAAATTGTTTCACACAAAAGCAAAAAAATATTCCTATGAGAATTACCACTTGCACATCATTTATAAAAATAATGTCGTGACACAAAAAACCAATGTCACCATTTTGTTTCCTAGCACCAGCAGACATTTTTGGTTCCTAGCACCAGCAGCCATTTTGATTCCAAACACCAACCGCCATTTTGTTCAAAATGCCAGTCGCCATGTTGTGGAACATGGCACGTGGTGCCGCCATCTTGTTCGAAATGTCAGCCGCAATCTTGTGGAACATGTCACGTGGTTCCACCATCTTAGAAAAAACATCATGGCACCTGTCACGTGGTGTCGTCATCTAGGAGAAAACAACATGGCGGCGGTCATGGGGGCCGTCATCTTGGAACATGTCACATGGTGCCGCCATCTTGGAAGGAACAACATGGCGTTGGGGTGTGGCATGGGGGGTGAGGGTGTGGCGTAGGGTTAGGGGGCGGGGTAACGGGCTGTGGCATGAGGGTCGCAGTTGAGGTCTGGGAGTGTGGCCAGAGTGTTGCGCATGGGGATTGGGGTGTGGCATGGGGTGGGGGTGTGGCCAGAGGGTGTGAAATGGGGGTGGGGGCGGGACATTGGTCACGTGGGGTGGGAGGCGGGGCCTGAGGATTTTGAGGATTGCGGACTCTAGCGACAGTAAATCGCCTCTAATTATGTGGTCTTCATATGATCCAAATAGCATGCCGTTACATTAATACAAAACTGACAATACGATTGCTCGGCTGAATGAATGTGTCAAACAACCTCTAGAACGAACAAACCGTTTTTACATGGGGAGGTTTAATTAGATCTGCATACCGCTGTTATTTACCAAAAGCCAACTTGGACCGTTATTGGCTGAGTTGGAAGGATTCGTAAATGGAGTGTTGGTTCATACCTCCAACGAAGCGATCAACTTTCTTCTCTCTCCCTCATTAGAGAGGAATATTGCCAAATGTATATTGTACTCGATATAACTTGAGTCAGATCGGCTATGCTGGTCGTATTGGAAAGGAGGTTTTGGAAAGAGCTCTCTGAGATCGCTTACCATGGACTCGGAGACATCGTGACGTCATAGATAAGGGGAGTGGTTCATTTACGGCCTATTCCATTCCTGAGCATTCTACGATATCGACAATTGGGGCTACAACTTCGCAGTATGTGCTAGAGAATATCACAGACCCTTGTTAGGAATTTATGTGATTTTTCGACGCTATGCATGAAGGACTACGAGAGTGTCAAATGTAATGCCAGTCGAATATCAGTTGAAATTATTAAAATATTTCTTTTATTATAATGATGATGATAATTATAATCCACTTCTTGATTCATATGGTTTTGACAAAATTCCATCGTTTTTCCAAAGGTTCTAGGAACAGTAGGAGCTGTTTTATGCCAAGTTATGATTGAGGGAGGAATGTTGTTGGTATAATAAAATAGTGGATCACATGTTGTGAGATGCTTGAGTCAAATGCACTCATAGTCGATGGTTAGCTGATGCAATGTTATTGTTAATTTGAGGACAGAACGCTAAATGAATTTTACAATCCATTAAAATTAAGAGGCATATCTGCAGAATAATTCAATGGTAGATGTAATGGATCAATTACTGATGATCTTTTATGAGGTCTTTGAGATATAGTATTTAATGCATTCGATAGATGAAAAAGGGGAGAAGATGTAGTAGAGCAGCGGACCCCGTACTGGGGTAAACGCTGGGAAAGAAGAATAAGAAGATAGACGAATGAATTGATAACGTTGCCACGTAATGATAGCGTTATTACGGAGTTTAATTGAGGATGATTTTGAATCTAGTTGATTTAGGAATGTACAGGCAAGGATCTGCATTCTGCTGAAGTTAATTCATGGAATCATAGTACTATAGAGATGTGATTTATGGTGATGAATTTGGGTGCTCGTTTATAGATAGTGAAATCCTATTTAGGAAAATTTACGTGGTGTTGCTGAGGCACACGCAGCTTAGGAATGCATTGGTTGATCAAATCCTCATAATTCATGAAAGATGATATATTTTTGCAAATCCAGGGAAGGTTAATGGATAAATTAAAATCACTTTGGATATGAAACTCAGATAATGAATAACTCAGTGGAACAGTTCAGAAGTTTAGGAAACCTACCCTATTTTGTTAATGAAACTCAAGCAGCACCATTCTGATGATTGATTGATTAAATTACCAGTATAAGTCAATGTTAAGGAAAATGATTAATTATAATAAGTCCCATGAAACCACAATGTGAAAAGCATTAGATGGAAATATGATTGATTTACAATGCATGAAATTAGCAGGGATGGACTACTGAATTGTAGCACCAATGGATTGTGGTTTTCTTTTTCCACAACGTTATAAATAAGTGTACATAATTATAGGGTTGTTTATTATGATTTTTGATGCAGTGCTTAGCAAATTTTTTATATATATTCACAGGATACTATATAAAATTATTATGGATTAGGTCACTCAGGAATTATTCGAGCCCTATGAATTAAGATTGAGGCAGGAGTTGGTCGGTTTCTTTGAAACTGGACTCATGCATCATAACTTAACTCCTTTATACCGTCAGTCTCGGAGGCAGGAATGATTTATTTTTTTTCTTGCTTGCCAGATGCAATAAACCTTTTGTCCTCTTTTATCTTATCCGTGACTGTGTTATATCTTCGTTTTTCTTCCTTGGTAACGATAAGGCTTCACCAAGAGAGTGTTTCATTTCATGAAATCCAGTTTGAGGTCGCACACCTTTGCTTTTACCCGTAACACCCCAGAGTCATTTTGTCTCATGCCTACCAAAGATATATTTCTTTACCAAGCTGGAATGCCACACACTCTATTTGTTTTGACATCTCCACCGCTTGCGATTCTTTAAGCTGGGTCATCGCATATCGTTTCCTGGAAGGGGTGAGACGGGTGCAATATATACAGTATGTATATTTGTAATCCAGTGAATAAAAACGCTCAAAGTTGGCATTTGAATTGCGCAAGTTGCAATTTGAAGGACACAACGATTAAAGGAAGAAAAGTAGCCCACTGAAAACCAGATAACTAACGATTTGGACGCTCGTACATGTGACATAGTTTAATGAACATTTGATTAGATATAGAACGGCCATTTTGGCTTGTTCGAGTCTGGTGGGTGTGTCAGATATGCAAGCCATTTGAGTTCGGAAATACCCAGCTTATATGTTAAACTGCTGAATACATCACGGAAGAATGGAAAGTACTATCTAGAGCCTACAGCAATAGGTGGAGGGAATGATTCACTCTAAAAATCCCACACTATACACGGAGGTATGAAGCACTGCTTCAAACAAGTATTGAAGTTGGTAACACTTCTCGATAACCCTTTTAACCTGTACTTCCAATACAACAAGTAAAGATTATGTAGAGGTTATTCTAAATTATTTACTAGGCAGCATACTTGAAAGTTCTGAAACTGCGATCCAGAATTTCTTCATGTATTATTAAAGCACCCACAACATTATCCCCTTCACATGCATGGGACATAATGCAAGGTCCACTATCCCAGAGGTGAGTGTACCAATACATTGATGATAATTAGTAATTGGATCACTTAGGGTTTTTCTCGGTAGAATACTTTAAAGGACTTTGCGTACATCCCTGCAACAGACACGCCAAAACTCTACAAGATATGCAGGATGTTACCTCAATATCTGCAAATCTACAACTGCGAGAGGACATCGGTGAAAATGTTACCACAGGGTGGACCCGTCTTCATGATTACAATGTGGATTCTTACCTAACCTACAAAACTCCTATTTCGCAAGACAGTAGTGGAGTCATTTTAGCCACTACGACGTTCAGGTCCAATGGCTTTAGATTATTCTCGGTGGGATACCATAAAGGACTATATGTACATGCCTTCATTTATTACACCTTGCTAGACCTTCGCCCATGGATCAATGATGCGCTGTAAATTTGGGTATACAGTATATTAATGCTTTCCTAGACGTGGGGTATATACTTAGAGAAAAGAGGACTTTATTGTTGTTGTTTGAGACTTCAGTCCTAACACTTGTTTTAAGCAGCGCTCATTACCTCCCTCCCATGAGCTAAACCTTTCACCTCTATACAGCTACATCACCCTGCAACTGAGGCAATCTGTTTAACATATTCTAAACTTAGCCTTCCTCTACACTTTTTGTCCTCGATACATCTTTTCATAACCATCGCCCTCTAGTATACCTACCAGCCTCCTCACTTCAAGAATACATGCCAACACGAAGAAGTAGTAACTTTCTCCACTGAGCGCTGAAGGAGTTCAGTAGTCTGGTACTGCATATATCACATTCGTATGATTTTCCAGTTGATCGGAATGCTATATAAATGTTCCACTCCCTCTAAACGTTCATTCGTTCATCCCCGATGTTATCTCAAAAGGTCGGAATAAGAACTTTGCAGATGAACAGGTGTAACTTCTCAGCACTGCCACTAGATTCGCACTAAACATCCTCAAATCTCTTCGAAACAGAAAGAAGCGCGGTAGTTTAAATTGTACAAGCTCCCGTGCAACGAAATTCAGCAGCTTCACTAAATCATTTACAATTTCGTTTACCCACACCAACAGTTGAGACGGTCAGATGAAAACTTTGCACCAATCTTGCTTCCAAATAATGTCCATAAGTGAAGAGCCGATTTGTCCTGCTAAATTAGTCTAGGACATAATCCAAAAATTACTTACTTTCTTTGCCTCTCACCAAGATGGATCGGAGCCGATTACCGGTCAATGGATGAAAGATTTTCTGGTGTCCTGTGGTTCGGATTCCTCATAAAAAAGGTCACGGGGCACATGATCGCGTCACGTTAAGCTATTCATGTACGTTTCTGAATTGTTTGTGGTGGACTACAATATAAGTGAATGCAGTTTAGTAATTAGGAGGGGTTATTTACAATTTAAGAAAATCAATTTTTATTTTATTATTTTTGAAAGCAAAGTGGAATTTATTGACATCACCTAGCTACTATCACAATGAATTTATTTCAATTGTACTGTCAAATGACTATTAACATTAGTCCTCTTGATGTCCCCTACTAAATGTATAGGTTTATCATTAATATATCATGAAATATAATATATTGGCTTCGGTGGCGTGGTCGGTAGAATTAACTGCTATGCCCAAGATCGCGGGTTCAAGGCCGGCCGAAGTCGTCAGATTTTTGAAAGCGCGAGAATCCTTCAGTATGCCTACCATTGGAGGGGAAGTAAAGCCGGCGAGCCCATTTCATAGATTCATGGCATGCTAAATAACCTATTACTGCGATTGGTAGTGTTTAGCTACATTTGTAGACTATTTGGTTAGAAACGCTCTATCAAGTGTTAACGTACGCCACTAGGTGTCAGTGACAGTGGCATCTCTGGTAGCCGAAGTGAGATCTACTTGAAATTAAACTTGATGGAGAGCCTACGGGCGTTCAATTTAAATTACCCCGCTATGGCCATTGGCTGCAATTTCAGTATGAAATATAACATATCCTTTCAAAAATCAAAATTTCAAAAATATCCTTTTCCTTTCTTCATATTCAGTTTTTGAACGGGGAAATATATTTTCTCACCTTTAGTTCAGAACATTGATGATTTAATGATCTTAAATTCGAGTCCTTGTAGATATTGATAAGTGAATAAATAACGTTTTATTGCGCACAATTTGTGCAAAATTACAAATAATATGCAAGATAAGATGCACTTCAGTTAATGCACTAATCTATGATGGGTTTCCCTCTATTCCTACAATGAAGAACGTGATAACGTTCACAGATTCCGACACACAGCTCACAGACACAGGTCGGGTCTGGATCATGGAATGTCTTTGTCTTGCACATTCTATGGTGGAAGCCGTGCACCACCAAAAAGGTCACAAAGTGCCGCACGTGATAGGTGAATTAGAATATGACTCATTGATACTTGAATCTGTAGAAAAACACAATTCTTAGTTTTTAAGAGGATTATACTTTATGTTTTGCATTATTATTATATACGTGCGCTGGTTCATTTAAATAAAATTTCTGACCATATTTATGCATAAAATATGTAAAAACTAAACAATTTCTTAAAGTAGAAGAATCAGGATTTCATCTGGAAATGAAAGTACAGTACAAATTCCAACCAAAGAGGCCATTTCAAATGTATGCCAATACCTAAGACCTCAAGCTTATTATGACGCGAAAAGCCGTGAACTTGAGATGGAATAACAATCCCGGGTTTCGGTACCATAAAATGATACGTACACCAAATAAAACACCGTGTCATAGTCAGCCATTCCATATTTGCAGCAACGAAAATACAAAGAGTTAAAAAAGAGGCAAGGGAAATATATACGTAGGAACTCGCTACAACAGTTCTCCCCACAATGAGAGCTCACATCAATAGACTGACAAACTGTTCTTATATACTACCAGACTGTGAAAATTTTGAACAAGAATGGTTTATTTATTGGCTGTGAAAAGTAAATAAACAACCAATATCTACTTAAATGCGGAATAATATAAGAGACATCTGATGTGAGAGTCTAAGATTTGGAAGGGAGGGTATTCTAAATAGAAATTCAAACAAAACTGATTCATATTCAAAACTTTCAGTTATGCATACATAAAAGAACACTAAATTGGTATTTCTTTTAATTTTGTCCACTTACTCATTTAAATGATTTCCACTTGTAACATTTTCTTCATCGTGGGTTTCTTCTTTCATATCCTAGGGGATAAAATCGAATTATTTCTTTCTTTGCTATCACCTTATACATTTTACATAAATAATAAACCATGCAATTGTATAGCGGATCTCAAATGAAGTAAACTTATATTCGCCGAACAATCTCCATACTGTCCATCACATCTTACTGGTAGAGGGGAATATTGTTCTGAAACTTAAAATACGCCATGAAGCCATCACTCCCATAGAAACAAAGCGAATCATAGAGAGTGGGAAAATGCTGGAGATCAGTGCCTCAATGGATGGAAATGGTACACTTAAAGTTGGAGGACAAATGAACATGTATCTTAGAACTTTTAACAGTAAAGTCAGAGGATCATTGACAAGCGACTAGCCCTTCAATTTTTGTACCAGCACATTTGTTTGATATGTCAGTTTTAGAATATGATAAATGCCATTTTTCACAAAACACTGCAATTACAGTTATCACGTCGATTAAATGCATCTGGAGAGTGCGTATAATATCAAAATCCCTGCTACTACTCACGCTACACGCAATGCTCAAGATAGGGAAGGGTGTGACCACTCTCACATGTTGCAACATTCCCAGCAAATGGATGGAGTTAAAGAGAAAACCACCACTTTGAAAATAGGTGAAGTGGAGAACTACACCTTCCCGCAGTAGCCCTCATGAATGGATCTCGCGCGGCCCTGTGACCACAATATATATACAGGGGGAAGAAAAAATGCCGCACTAGGAGGCTGGCATGCGATTCCTCATCCGAATGCAAGACAAAAGTTTCCATAGCAAAATCGGAGCAGGTGCAGTTTGAAAACACAAGTATGAAAACGAGAATCTGGCAAAACTGTTACATCCTGCAGCGCATCAGAATGTACAGAGGATTGTGTATCAACCAGCACTACCGTACCAGCCGTCGTAGCTCACTGAGTAGGCTGCTGAGTTATCAAACCCACATCCATCAAGGAGCTACAGTTCGAATCTACTTCAGACAGGATTTTTTGTGACGTCAGTTCCCTGGTTCCCATCGCTTATCGGCGTTTATAAGCAGGACACCATTTTGTCACATGATAATAGCCTAAAACATGACAGTGGTCGCTTTGAACATCTGTGAATTGAACGTTGCTCGTAATTGTACGAACCGGCTCTGTGTAGATAAGACTGACGTCAAACGTACAGAATGTAATTATTGTGCGTAGCATAATGAGCAATCTAGTGTAGCCTACCTATTGTGTTTTTGTACCTCATTGGATAAAGACAATGTTACTGTATCCACTATATAGTTATATTTGCTTAATTTGTGCCATGGACGAAACAAAGTTGTTGTTTACGTCTGTAAAAAATTCAAGTAAACAAAACACGTAATGTATTTCATTGCAGAGGTGTACTTTGGATACAGTTTGATAAATTGAACTAAAAGACTTTTTGGCGCGAACGCTACTCGACCACTGAGTCACATAACCTTTAATCATGGCATAACCTCGTCCCACTGAGCCATCTCCGTAACAGCGCCGAGTTCATGCGACCTGTTCCCGGCCACTTTGCACGCAGTTACAGCGTTGCCAGAGCCTCGTTTCTTAACTTGCAATTCTATTAATTCTATTAGAGGAACTAGGTTTTGCTGGATAAACTTTTGTCGTGAATTTCGACGAGGAACCGCATGCCGACCTCCAAGTGCGGCATATTTTCTTCACCTTGTATTAAGCCAAATCTAAATCAATTGGTGTACCTACATCTTTTAACATTCGAAGTCCACATAGAGCAACGAACACGTAATTGTACTAAACATATGCTGGCATCACGTAATATACATTTTATCTATGAGCATTGAGATGCATCCCACCTGAGATCAGTTGTCCGAGCATAAACAGACAGAACCGGCGGTAGCAGGTTTAAATACCTCATACGACAGAAATTTGAATTCTCAAGCATTCCACTGAAACGGCTTATGCATAAATTCACGACGTAACAGCCGAGCGCTTCCACTTTTCATCAAATAATTGTAAAAATACAACTCCCTAGATACAATTTGTTTATGAAGAGAATGACATCTCTTGTAGTAACTTGAGGAGACACTTACCATTTCCAGATGTGGAGAGGTTGTTTCTCTTTTGAGACATGGAACGAACTCTGGTGTAGGACATACTTCAAAATTAATATCCCGGGCATGATCAGTATCATCCTGCAGTGAAAAGAATTGCTTTACATTTATGTTCCTTTACATAGGTCAAATTATGACTTACACAAGATTAGTTAAGTTGCACTGAAGGAATCAAATAACAAAATAACATACTGAAGTTATTTCGATTGTTCATTCGTAGATATTTCCTTCGTCAGCGGAGACACAGCAAAAAGAAAAAATATATGGTGGAATTTTAACCCGAAAGAATATCAGTTCATAAACACACGCCAAATGTAGGTCTAGCAGGCTATAACTAGTACTTAGCGAGTGTCGAGACTTCCTGGTGCGGGTGCGGTTACTAATACTTATCATATAAAGTTCATATGTATCATGGAAAAGAGATGAGCAATGTTAACAAATCATCAATTAAAAAATCTTGTACCGAATACAAATTAACACCTTGCTGAGAACGACAGCTTGATGTGGAGGCCAACATCAAAGTGATGAGTGGATCAAAAGCACTCACCACGGCCAACACCATACTGACACCGAGAGCTAGCAGTAAATGCTAGCATCAAGGTGGGCCAACACCATACTGACACCGAGAGCTAGAAGTGGAGGCTACCATCAAGGTGGATGAACACCATACTGACACCGAGAGCTAGCAGTAAATGCTAGCATCAAGGTGGGCCAACACCATACTGACACCGAGAGGTAGAAGTGGATGCTATCATCAAGTTGGATGAACACCATACTGACACCAAGAGCTAGCAGTAAATGCTAGCATCAAGGTGGGCCAACACCATACTGACACCGAGAGCTAGAAGTGGATGCTACCATCAAGTTTGATGAACACCATACTGACCCCGAGAGCTAGAAGTGGATGCTACGATCAAGTTGGATGAACACCATACTGACACCGAAAGCTAGAAGTGGATGCTACCATCAAGTTGGATGAACACCATACTGACACCGAGAGCTAGCAGTAAATGCTAGCATCAAGGTGGGCCAACACCATACTGACACCGAGAGCTAGAAGTGGATGCTACCATCAAGGTGGATGAACACTATACCGACAGAGAGAGCTACCAGTTGGTGCTACCACCAAAGCGATGAGTGGACCATCAGTACTACTAACGGCTAGCAGTAAATGCAACCATCAAATGCTATGACTCACATCTAAGGGAACCTTAGGACATGGGGTCTAGTCTGGCATGAGTTCCACTAACATGTACTACGTCGCTCTTTCACCTTCCTTGTCTTGTTTTATGGTCAAGACCTATCGGAGATATTAAGACATTATTCTCCACACTTATGCTGCCAAGGAAACTAATTCTCTACCAGGATTAAGGATGATGTACACTGTCTCATGGGGACAAAAATGGTTATCTTTAAACCCAAGAGTGACTTTTCATTTCAAATAAATATTACATATGTGTGAAGTAAGTATACTAAGTGATGGTTTTGCCACGATTATAACATCTGAATAGGTTAAAAGCTTAAAAGATATTTAAAAGTGGAATATGGCTAGACAAAGCACACGAAATTAATCCATTAACATTCCCTCAAAGCTCTCATTACAAGCTCATTTCATATACACTGGGTTCAGAGAAGACACCCCCCTCTTAAAAAAGTTACATAAGCAAATATAATCTAACATGCATATACTAATATCAAAGGTCTAAACTATTTAATAAGTATATGGATTATTAGAGAACCATTTGATTCACACACTGTGAGAAGTACGTATTAGTCTTCCAAATAGGTCAACAGATGGTTTTATATTGAAGGGCAGAACATAGGGTTTAGTCAAATTGATGTTTGGTACAGGATTTACAGATGGGAGAACTTATATTCATGGTGCAGTACAAAATATTAATCTTTCCACTAATTTTAACCTGATAATATATTGCCTAATTCTATTAAAGAAAGCTTTCCAGTCGGTCCCCACAAATATGTGTAGACCGACTGATATAATATATCGTTCCGTATTATCCACTTTTATACCGACTTAAATATCCCAGTCTTCTAAAATAGCCTATTCCCTTTTAACTATACTCCTACTGGCAACTTGCATATCTCTACTACACTCAATTCTTTGCCAATTTGGTTCAAAACAAGTAGTTCCGTGAAGAACTATACAGCCTATTTTCATATATCCTACTTATGTTAATTGCCACTATCAACATACACAATTTCAGTTTGATTGCTGTAATAGATTCGTAGATATTGAGAACCGACTAAATATTTCGGATGGTCGCCATGTTGGATTTTATATATGTAGGTCCTAGAGTTATGTACTGTTACATGCAGATTATTGTGAACGTGTAGTATTCAAACTTCAATCGCAAAATTAGGACACAAGAAAAAACAAGGAGATTTTAAAATTTTTCACAGCTGCCATCTTGAGGTTATGGAAACAATTGAAATAAATTAGATGCCAGTGGATTACCATTCGTATAAGGATTTACTGTACCAAGTTTCACTGCACGCGGATGGTTAAATTCCGAGAAACGTCCATGTGAATATTTATAATTCGCGTCACCGCCATGTTGGATTTGTGATCACCAGGTTATTTAAAGTCCTATAGGTGAACTTAAGTTCATAGCCCCTATGAACATTAAAAAATGCAGTTTGATTGCTAAAATAGATTCGTAGATATTCAGTATCGTCTAAATATTTCGGATGGTCGCCATGTTGGATTGTTAAATGTATAGGCCATAGAGTCATGTACCATTAAAGGAAAATTATTGCGTAGGTTCATTATTCAAACTTTCACTTCGATCGCATGACTACATCACAATAAATAAAATCTTAATTTTAAAATTCACACTGCCGCCATCTTGAGGTTATGTAAACAATTGAACTAAATTAGATACCAGTGGATTACAATGTGTATAAATATTTCCTGTGCCAGGTTTCAGTGCGCTTGGAACATTAAATCGCGAGAAAGGTCTAGTTAAAATTTTCAAATTCGCTTGGCCGCCATGTTCGTTTTGTAGTTAACCGGTTTTTGAAAGTCTTATAGATGGACTTCCAGTAGTGCCCTTTATCTCCGTACAAAATTTCAGGGTTTTACCGCTAATAGTTTCAGAGATATAGAATGCCGGTGAAATATTTCGCACATCCGCCATCCTGTGATTATGTAAACAATTGAACGAAGTTAGACGTCGGTGCATTACAATGTATATAAACATATACTGTACCAAGTTTCATTGCGTTTGGTGTGTCAAATCGCGAGAAACGTCTATTTAAAAGTCGCAAATTCGCTTGGCCGCCATGTTGGTTTTGTAGTTACCAGGTTTTCAAAAGTCACATAAGTGAATTTATAGTAGTTCCCCCTATCACCATAGAAAATGTCAGGGTAATATCGGTAATAGTTTCGGAGATATTGAATGCTGGTGAAATATTTCGCACAGCCGCCATGTTGGATTGGTGAGTCGTAAAAAATTTGAAGGCCACGGTCAAGGTTGCCGGGAATAGTGCTATGAACTTTCCGAGTTTCATTGAAATCGCTCCAGCCGTTTAGATTTTATTAGGGGGGGGGGGGGGACACACACGAATCACACACACGGACAAAAGGTGATCTCATAAGCCTATTTTTTCAAAATTGAAAATAGGCTAAAAATGAAAATGCATTTTTGCCATTCCCCTCCATGTGAATTCAATTGATGACAGGCATCTGGAATCTGCTGCATTGGATGAGGCTGCATGTATAACTAGGAGGGCTACGTTTGCCATGTTTGCCTCTTTGTTGCTTTGCTGCTTGACTGCTCCAACCTCCTTCTCTAAGTCTTCAAATTGTTGATTAGGGGATAGTAATATCCAGGTGGTCAACTGATATTGTATTGGTATGTGCCTTATTTTTACTATAAGATTTCACACATTAATGAAATAAACAAAGTATGATAATGTGTGGAATCAATCTCCCCTTCTCTAGGACTCAAAACTATGGGAACATAAGCGGAACTACCTAGGAGCACAGAATCTAGTCTTGGTTTGCTTTCGTCTACAGGTACCAGGACTCCCTTTCACCATTCCTGCCACATTGTAGTTCAGTGGATCCTTAGCTACTGTGACTGTTTATTTCCAACTCCTCGAGGATAATATTTCTGACCTAAAGTCTGAAAAGGGTACACTGTCCCACGATAACAACCAAGGATAACTGTAATCATTCATTTCATTCCAGTTGCTGGTCAGATTAATTGGCAATGGAGCTAGGTATTTCTCATTGAGAGAACATTCTCAATGAGTTGCTTAACCATATGACGAAACTTGCAGAAATTGATATTGTAATTTCAGGAAAAGCAAATCTGAGTTGCCCAAGGCCATAATTAAAACAGATAACCTGCCGGCTAGAGTGAACAGACTGCTGCAAGTCACCAATCAATGACCTCCATATATTGGAAACGTAGAAGGCCTCCTTATGAAGCAAGTCATACCCATGTTGACATGAAAGCGTCGAACTTTTGGCCAACAGCGACGTAGATCTTCCCTGAGATGGAAGGATCAATCAAGATTCGCATTGGCATTCTATAAACACTAGGTCATTCCCACGAACCCCTATGCCAACATTCTCTGTGTCCCTTCAAAAACTGTAATGACCTGCCAGCTTGAGTGAACAGACTGCTGCAAGTCACCAATCAATGACCTCCAGATATTGGAAACGTAGAAGGCCTCCTTATGAAGCAAGTCATGCCCATGTTGACATGAAAGCGTCGAACTTTTGGCTAACTGCGACGTAGATCTCCCCTGAGATGGAAGGATCAATCAAGATTCGCATTGACATTCTATAAACACTAGGTCATTCCCACGAGCCCCTATGCCAACATTCTCTGTGTCCCTTCAAAAACTGTAATGACCTGCCAGCTTGAGTGAACAGACTGCTGCAAGTCACCAATCAATGACCTCCAGATATTGGAAACGTAGAAGGCCTCCTTCTGAAAGTCATGCCCATGTTGACATGAAAGCGTCGAACTTTTGGCTAACTGCGACGTAGTTCTTCCCTGAGATGGAAGAATCAATCAAGATTCGCATTGATATTCTATAAACACTAGGTCATTCCCACGAGCCCCTATGCCAACATTATCTGTGTCCCTTCAAAAACTGTAATGACTATCTCTCAACAGGAAAGTGGCTACCTTGAGCGAAGAAAAGGATCACAGAGGAGATATGCGATTGGATGACGTAGTGACTTTGGCCTGTTCGTTAGCAACTGTGCCAGTCCGTTATAGCTCTTGGGGCAGATAACCTCGTAGTTCCACCCCTTAAAACAACAATAACTAACATCCGTTGTAGCTCCTCCCCCAAACTGCTAAATCAACTACCTCTCTACAGGAATATAAGCAACTGGTACAAGGAAAAGGAACAAGTGATATAAGTATCGTCATCTCATTAACTTAGAAACCTTTGGAAATAATACTAATAATAAAAGTAATTAAACTGGCTGAGCATGATTGTTAATAATCTACCCACTAGGCCCTGCATCCAGTTTCTTTTGCCATCAGCCCTTGCACAACCATACTCTTGTCTTACTTGAGTAGTCCTTTGGGGGTTGCATGTTGCTACCATGGCTATGCGTTACTCCCCTTACCAGAAATCAAATTTCACCCCTAAACCTGTTGCATCAAATCATAAAATCTACCCGACTATCTGAAATTCATCTTAAACTGGCTTTATTCCTATCTAAACAAGGTTCAAACAGGACAAAACATATTCCACAGAATTAAATACAGGTTTCCAGAGCATCGTCCGCCAGGTTCGCTCGTACACACACGTTAATAAGTATTACCCACAGTACCAAACAGAAAAATGAAATTCCGTGGCCGATATAGCAAAGTAATAGAACGTGACACTAGTGGTGTTGTAATAGGATCCAGTGTACCAGCAGAGTGAACCGGAATTATCAATACAAGAACATTAACTACCGTATCTTAAGATTTTAAATAGGAAACTACATAAAATAATCCAAACTCTCAAACAACTTGTAACATAAAAATCATTCACAATATTACAGAATAGGAAATGGACAACCCATAATAACCTTTATCTGATGTTCCTTCTTAACAGCCATCCACTCATCTTCAGATTTATCGCCAGCATCATCCAGCTGATTATCAGTGGACTCCTGGAAAGAATTACACATGTAAAACCAATGTATATACAGTATACAGACAGGATACAAGTACTAAACTACGTGTAACATAAAATGAAAAAGTTAACAGATCCTGGGTACTATTTGGTAGTAGGCCTAAGTACAAAACTCCAGTGGCGATATATTCCGTCACTTGCTAAATATCCTGCACACTACTCGCAGCGAGGCGACTACATCAGAGTTGGAGCTAGCCATGGATAAGTTTTGCTGTTTTTGAAGTGTGGAATCGGTTGTCTATTTCACGTCGTTTCGGGTTGCTTTAATTGTGTGTGTCAATTTCATTAAACATAATTCAGTACATGAGGAGTTTCTGCAATTTATTTCTAACAATGATACTGATAAAGCCTTCAAGATTGGTAGATTTGGCATTAAGAACATGGCGATCAAGACATTATTTTTCTCTCACAAATAATATCAATATTATAATCAGTCTCTTATGGACATGGTGATACCAATGCATCATTTCAGTTTTAATATTTAGTTACAGTTTTCCATATTTCTTTCATTTCAGTTTTTAATGTGCTGGGAAAAAATGAGGCCTAAAATAGTGTTCATGTAAAGAGAATGTTTATTAAATCATTGTTCTTTACGAATGTTAATCGAAATATCATTTTGATAATGTACCGGTATGACGGAATAGCAAGATCATCTGCCACTTAAATAATGTACACAGTTACCCTACTATAATATGGTAGATTAGATTAGATAAGATTTTTATTAATCCTTTTGATCAATTACATGTATCCAATACATTTTTGATATAGGACACGTCAGCAATTATATCTATAAAATAACTTACAGGTATATATTACGAATACAATAGCTATTTATAATTTATTATACTAACAGATCTTAAGAGATACAATATTATAGGACAACTATTTACACCTTACTCTATTATCACAATATGAAGACTTAATTCTATACTAGAAGACCCGTGCTGCTCCGCAGCATTCACTTCAACAATCCTTCAGCACTTCTGTCCATGACATTTGCATGTCTTCATGCTAGTGACCTGAACAGACATTTACGGTACCGTCACTTTTGGGTAAATGATGAAGTAGACTTATGAGATCAAATGTGTGGGTGTCTGCCTGTCTTCTGTGTGGTGTCCCACTATTTACCCTGCGTAAGCTTAAAAGGCGCACGGGCGTCAGGTTCCAGACGCAATTCTGGAAAGCCGAGGTGAACAGCTAACTCCAAACAAATAAGCTATACTCTTCTCTGAAGAATTTACTTGACACGACTCGACAGTTTGATGCTGGCTGAAGCTAGGATGATAGGTCGCTCGAAAGCTCGTAAACTCACTCTGAAGCTAGTAATTTAAATTTCCACTGAATGGAGATTGCTGGAAGAAATGAAAACGTAAAAACACTTACAGTGGTCGATGTGGGAGCTGTCGCGGACTTTCTTGCAGAACTTTTCATGCTGAACAATTATCAGAGAATATCGATATTTTTATCGGTTTACCCAGTGTAAGCTTAAATGACACATGGGCGTTAGGTTTTTCTTCAACTCAATTCACTGAAATCGTAAATGCTCGGCTTCTTTTGGTCATAAATAAATGTTTTTCTACCTAATCCTTCATCGAGAAATCCTTTACAGAATGGTGAAAACCGCATCAAAATTCATCAAGTTACTCTCGAGATTACCCGTTACGTCCAAGAATTGGGAACTTTTTATACTAAGTAGATAGAGATATCCACACAATTTAAGGCTACAGCGGTAAAATTTGGTGTTTTGTCTACTTATGAACAATGATATAAATTTAAAATAAAAGATGGGTCACTTATATTTGAATTTAGAGATGTAAGTCGTTGTTAACATATAGAGGTGTGCAAATTAATAGAATAAAATAAATAATTTTAATTAGTCATAATTACTTTTATTCAAAATAATTTTATTGACCAACTTCTTTGGTTGTCGTACTTAGTAGTGTTTCCTCTCCCGTAGAATTACACCTTTTCCCATAAGGAATTGCGTCTGGAAACTTTCAGATTGTGGATTCCGAGGGATATCTGAGCTGGGCCCATTTTCAATTTTTCATTGACTTAAGAATTCAAGTCAGGTGATTTCAATGCATAGTTCATGAATCTTTGAATAGTTCAATAGCATTCATCTGTTAAAAGATCCCAAATCCCTCCACTCTAAATTCTCACGTAAAGTAGAGTAAAGTAATAAAAACGAAACCTGTGGCATTTTGCATTTGCAAGGCTCCTCTGTGAGTGGAAATTCCAAAAAATCCTTTTAATTTGAGTTTCTTAAATGAAAATATAATTAGGAGTCTTGGTTAAACATTTGAAGTAATTTCATCGCCTTGTAGACATACTTAGTGCATTAAAACGTGAAAAGTAAAAATGCAATTTTGGAAAACTGACATCGAATCTAATAATTTGCACATCTCTGTAAAGACAGCTTTCGCCTCCACCCCTACAGATAGAATAGTAAGTAAAGGCGATTGTTGAGAAATGAAAAGATAACTCACACAGAAGGAATTAATATTTATTAAGCTGTAAATTTGATTGAGTATAACTTTGTTATAGAACTGAGGGAATGAAATAACAGGATGTAGGATAGTAATCACCAATGTAGGGCAATAGTATTTTTTAACCACTGCCACAGGACAGTTATCGTATTAGGGATGCGGACGTCCTTGTATAATTGTTATTTAATATGTGCCCCGTTTGCTGAGGTCTGTGCTCCTCCGCAACACTCGTTTCAAAATTCTAATAGTACTTCCTTCCATTCGACATTTGCTGTTCGCTTGCCTTTTGGTTTTATTTGAACTTTGACGTCATGGAAGGATTTTGCTCGCGATAGTGCGACATACAGTAAAGTTGAACGTGTCTAAACACCGGCTGAGTTAAATAAATGCCTACTTGATCTAGTGTTTGACCTTGAGCTTTATTGATAGTTATACAAAAAGCCAAACGTACTGGAAACTGCCTCCTTTTGAAGGAAAATGGCATAGAAGTATCTGATGGCGTAAGGTCAAGGCGAGGGAGTAGGACATTGTTTCCAACATTTACGCCAGTAAAAATTTCCAGGTGTAAGCAATTGTCATGCATCTTCCAAACCAACAGTTTAGTACCGTTCAACATACCTTGGGTAACATTAATATTTCTCAACAAAATCACAATTGAGCCTTCTATTAGTCGAAGGGTATGAGGTGGCAATCCACTTATGCCTATGCTGTCTAAAAATTCTATTGGGAATTGTAGAAGTTCACTCTCATCTTCAGTAATCAAATTATTCACACTGATGTAATTTCTTGATGATCCTGGGATAAGTCTAAAACTTTGTTGTTGAATTTTTTTACAATGTTCATTTTTAGGTGCTAAAATCGCTATTTTTGAAAAGCGTGAAATATTTTTCAGCGTGGGACTAATTCTGAATTTTCTCCATCGACGTGAGGGTATTAACCGTTACCAATTTGTATCAAGAAGTTTGCAAACTCACGTTGATCTGTATCCGCTCGCATATTTTTGTTGAGTTTAAAAATTTTGAATAATGGCCACAAGAGAGAGAACATTACTGACATTTGGACCGATGCTGCTTTAGATGCGTGAGGCACAACAGGCAATACCTGCCTAGAATCTCCTCCTAAGATGATAAGTTTTCCTCCGAAAGGCACGTCGTTATTCATGATGTCCTTGAGCAACCGATTTACACACATCAACGCGTGCTTATTAGCCATAGGGGTCTCATCCCAGATGATAAGTTTTGCTGAACGAATATAAAAACTTCTTTGCTGTTAACTTTTATTCCTGATACAGAACTTTCATGTAAATGTAGAGGTAACTTGAACTGGCTGTGTACAGTGCGCCCCTGAGGTAGTAACATTGCTGCAATACCAGTCCATGGAACAGAAACTACATTTAACCCCAAATTTGTGTAACTGTGAATCAAGCATTGGTAAAGATATGTTTTCTCGGTGCCCCCTGGACCGTCAATGAAATTTGCATTACTCATCCTTCATTGCTGTTTTGTACTAACCCCAAAATTTCTGTAATTATAGCCGTTTGGTTTCCATTTGCTTGGTTTATCATCCGACTTAATTGATCCTCATTAAGTTTTGGATAATTCATTGGTAAATTTGTGTGAGGGAAATTATCAATAATAGCTGGCAATTCGAGAGAAGTAATGGGAAGACCATGGAGCTTTAATGTATTAGAAATATGTATAAGAGTGAACTGATATGCAATGTTAGGTTCGTGAAACTGCAGGTCATCTTCTGATAATGAATTTTGGAAATGTCCCATAACTATCTTACATTTGAAGGGGTCTGAAAGATACATATGTAAGAAAACAGTTGCCGTAACTGAGAATGCATCTGAAATTGTGACGCTTCTGCCAAACAACGCTGCCATTCAAAATCGTCAATCAGCAAACCTCGCTCCTTAGCTGTTTCTTTAAAAGTAGAATAGACAACTGCTTTGTATGTTCGTAGATCCTGGAAGCTGGTAGCACCTATGACGTGAAGCAATAACAGGCGTAAATAATACCTTTCTGTTTCTGTAGGCGAAACATTATACATTCTGCCTATAGTTTTTGAAACTTTTTTCTTTTTTGCCACTGGCAGTTGCTCCTATTCCAGACGTAATGTACCGGTGTTTCAGGATATATATACGGACTTCTGGCTTGCGAATCTTGATTTAACTTGAACCACGTGGGTAGATTATAGGCTGAGGAATAACCCACCCACCAAGGGAAGATGATTGAGAGAAGGAAGTAGATTTGGGATTGGAGAAAAAGGATAGAAAAATGGGAGGAGAGTCCCACAAAATTAATGAGTTCAACTCTAAATACCTTTAGAGGCAGTTGCCACTGAAAATTAACACCTTGATACCTAAAGTAGGTACGAGCTTGGTCGAAGCTGACGGGAACCGCAGCTAAGACTTGGGCAGTTTGCCAGAGAGAGGCTTTAGTGTGTTTCCTCCCAAGCACGAATGAAAGTACTATAGGGAAGGGTGATGGTCTGACAAGACTAAGAGCAAACGATTTATTGTATATGAACGAGGGCATAAACCTAGGAAGAGCTAGGAAGGCCAGGATCCTGCCTAACTGTAGTATCAGAGAAATGATGAATCCAAAAACAAATATTTAATTTATTTAACAATGCAGGATTAATTAATCTTTTTAACAAATAAATATTCTCTATGTAGTTAACAATTTGGGGTCGCAGACCTCTCAACATTAAACGGTTGCTCCAGGCAATTGACAATTTACAAGGTTTCAAACCTTACAGGTTTCTAAAATCTTTATAAGATTTAAACAAATGAGCAATGAAATAATTAAAGCTTGAACGTGAATTGGAGTACAAAAAGTGCACCTTAAGAAATTCAGGAGAGAATGTTCTAGAGAAAGTGACAACTTTGAAAATAACAATAATAACAACATGAAAAATAAGATAGAAGTTCCTACAACTTCTAATATTTATACAGAATTAATATATGAGAATTATACAAAGAGGGCAGGTCACTTACTGTGAAACCTGAAGAAATTGAAAGGGAAAGTTCTAGACTTCCCAAGTTTGAACAGGAATCACTCGCCAAATGGGACAGTTTCCATTTCGTGAAACCTGAACATGACTCGCTCAAGAGTTTAAAGAATTGTTTTCCCTGATTATGGGAAAGGAACAACGTGAATTTAAAACTTGTATCACACAAGCAATTATGCAGAATTTAATTAATGTTAAACTAGCAAAGTTGGAAGGGCACCTCGTGGGTGACACCTTATAGGAAAGTTTCAATTTTATTAATAATGGTTGTTAGTAGAAGGTTGAGGAAAGATCATTGGGATATAGGATCAATGTTCATGGCCGTATTTAATATAACCGGACGATCGCGACGCGGTAGAAACGTGGAGCAAGCACTGTTTATCACTGTAGTCTATGAAGATGGATGCAAAGTTCACTATAGAAACACTGAAGTTCATGAAAAAGAAAGTTATTGCAATTATGGAAATAACCGATTGCACTATATAGGTGAGAGTCTATTTCTTGAAAAAGTTGTGATTTACAATTAAATGCGCCATAGAATGTTCCAGAGGTTCCAGCGGTGGAGGAAAGTTAGCTATTGCAAAAATTTGTAAGGAAGATTCCTCATTTTAACTAGCATTTTCACAAGTGCGTGAACAATACTTGACGGCAAGACTCGCAGATAGAGAACAAGATCTCGAAGGTTCCAGAACGACCTTAGCAGAAAATGGGGTTGAGAAAATCCAACGGAGGAACTAGCTTTATAATTATAGACAGCGGGTATTAGATAATATCCCACGTAGCGAGAGGGTTTCTCGTTTAAATAGCTTAAGAAAAGCTCTTTTTTAGTAATGTTGGCTTATACAAGCAAAAGCTCAACATGGCAAATCCCACGAAGAATGATTATTGCCCCAAAGTAAATGATTTCACACTGTCTATAAATTATAATTAAAAGCACGTGGAAGTTAAAACCATGAAGATGAGGTTAAAACCTTTAAAATGGTACTTATCTTGATTTCATGTTGAAGTCGAAGTTTCTGTTGAAGATTACTTAGCCAACATGGCGTAGAAGAGGGTGAGCCTCTTGGGTTGAGGAGGCAAGCTCGAGCGGAGCTTTGACTGAACGAGTCAACTGCAGACTACGAAGTGAGAGCAGCTCAACGGAGCACGGAGGGTCCAAGAAGGGGGGAAAGAGAGGGGGGTAGGAGACAAAAGGAGAACATATAAACATTGCCAACTTAAAAATAAAACATTTATCTTCTCTTGCTGAGCTGGTCTTCTAAAAGTTGATCACAGTTCATACTAGCGCAGCATGGTGAGTAAAGAAGTGGACGTAGTCCTCTTGCTCCAAGAGAAAATAGCTGACGATGGTAACAAGATCTGGTAGCCAAATGGATAAGTAAGTCCTCTAGCACCAGGAAGAATTGAGGAGCTTCAGAGATTCGCTGCGAGATGACGCTAGGTGGGTCACAGAAGTTATATATCTGAAACATACTTATGAAGACGTAAGAGATTTGCCCAACAAGGAGAAAACAGAAGATCACTGTTGGTGTTTGGCAAAGAGGAAGGAAGAAATGAACATGCAAAGAGCAATAGACATTATATCTCAGGTACCGTGTATTCAAAGAATACACCATACTGGGGGGACAAACACCAACAGCGAGCAAGAAAAACAAGTACAGTAATAAACAATTGCCGAGAGGTAGTCTTGTGATCTGACCATTATTGGTCAAGACTCTAAATACCCTGACTCTCCTATCTCTTCCAGAGTAACACTTAGTCACTTTTCCAAAAGGCCCGACTAGGGGGGGGTGGAACATCCCTAACCAAGACCAAGTCTCCCACTTGAATGTCGGGACTGGAAAGAAACCACTTCTGTCTCCCTTGCAAGGAAGTTAAATATTCCAAGTTCCACCTCTTCCAAAAGGAATTACGGAGGGCTTCAAGTTTACGCCAAACAATAGGTAAATCAAAATCCCTGAAAGAATTAGGAAGGGGAGGAGGGGCAGAGAGAGAAGTGCGTGTAAAGAAGCGACCAGGTGTAAGTGGAAGGAGGTCATCAGGGTCATTAGAAAGCGGAGTTAAACAACGAGAATTAACGACGTCTTCCATCACAAAATAACTAGAAGCTGAGGGAAATACAGCACTAGTAAAGATTGCGATACAATGCAAAAGGAGAATTAACAAGTTTAAACAAAGCGTATAGAAACAAGTACATCTATTCAGGACAAGAATATACCAAATAAACAAAGGAACTATGCGAGTAGAAAGCAAGAACGCCATAGGTAACAAACGAGTAGCCATAAACAATAACCTCAAGTTATAATGAGTATCAAAGGGGTTACTCAGAAAAATACTTAAGTCAGCGAAAAACGTGACATGACAAGTATGAATACAAAAACACATCGAATGTGACGACGAGAAAAAACCAGTTTGTTCATCAATGAACATTAAGATCGCAAAATATGTAAGCAAATTGCAATACATAAGCGCGTGAGAAATACGCAACGAAGTTTTGAAACAGGGATCGAAACAGTTATAGAATACGAGCATGAGTAAGTGAGAGACGTAAACAAGCACGGCCTTGACACACATAGTACAACGAGATAAGACATATAAATAGCTGAAGGAGTCCTTAACTAGAACAAGTTTATTTTGGGAAGTAGGTGAGCGACTTCTGTACTTGTAGTAGCAACTCGCCAGACAATGCTTGGCAATCAGCCAAAGTTGAGATAAGTGAAACTTGCTTTGAACTGTGTCAAGCGTACAGGAAATAAACAACTTGGCGTTCCTCAGGCGTGTATACAAACAAGTCTGACAACCAAGCAGTTCGAAGTACACACACAACATTTGGTGAATCAGCTGTAACTTAAAGTAGATATTCAGGTTGAACGGAATGCAGTCAATCGTAACTTGGACGTGAAAAAGCAATTTAAAGATATATGAAATAGAGTAGGAAATCAATTTCGCATAATTGAGAGGATCACGAAATCGGACAATTTTCAACAAAAAGAAGCTTAATTCTTCCGAGCAAAGAAGACAAGCTGGGACATTGAGAAGAAGGTTATGCATAAGAATAGTTATTCTAGACGCTATAGAATTCAAAGTTTCAAGCGGTTTCATAAGCGACTTCCAATTGCGAGGAAGGGGGGAGGAGCCGGCCGTGGCCATCCTTCTACATAGCGAAAGAAATGAAACATAGCGTACAGCAAAGTGATGGTGACTGATAGCCATGGTTTTACACAAGGGGAAGATAGTTTTCGAGAAAAAGTTTAAGCAATTAACTGCTATAAAAAATGACATAAGAAGATAGACGAAATAACACAAAGCAAGGCGAACTTGAATGGCCATCTTGTGCGGGAAGAAGGAAAAAACCATTTAAACAACTTACAGGGGTAGCGCAGTTGTTCACGATGAGACATCGTTTCGACAAGTGGTTTTCAAAAATATTGAGATCTAAAACATGAGCGTTCTCTTTTTCAAAAATGGGATTTATGTCAGCTGTAACGAAATGACATTGCGCTTTGGTTTGAACACTGGGATATTGAATTTCACCAGTAATAACCCAACCAAAATCGGTGTCTCTAGCGACTACGGTTGAAGATAACTTGCGTGTTTGTTTGCGAATGCAATTCCAAAAAACATTGGCACTGAAAAGTACATCAATGGGACCTTGAGCATTAAACTGAGGATCGGCTAACCTTAAGTGCGAAGGAATCTTTAATCCGGAGGTATTGATAGAGTGACTTGGAGTGTCCTTGCCAATACTGGTAAGAAGGAGACAGTTTAAATTAAGATTGGTGTTTCTTTGGCAAACGTCTCTGATTTTCAATTTTGAAGACTGCAAGACTTGAGTTTTCAAATTGTCAATGCCGGTCACATTGATAGAAGTAGGCGATGACGAAAGACCTAGTTTTTTAATCAACGATTGCGAAACAAAGTTATGAGTTGAAGCGGAATCGAGAAGACCACGGGTTCTGAACCAATTTCCAAATTTATCTTGGATTTCGAATTGAACAGTGGTCAACAGGGTTTGCGCACTGTGAAAAGTGTCGGCGTTGGAAATGCAGGAAGAAGCATTAGTTTGTTCGGAGCGGCTCTGCAAGGAGCTTAAAGAGGCAGGTGCTGATGACCTCGATTTATCGTGAACGTGCAATAAAGAATGATGCGGTTTTTTGCAATGAAAACAGAGATTTGATGACGTACAGTTCGAAGAAGAATGCTTAGGTGATAAGCAGTTGAAACAATGTTTGCTATTCAAGACAAACTTTCTTCGATCTTCGACAGACAATTCTTTAAAGGATTTGCACAAATACAAGGTGTGAAGCTTTTTACAGAGCGTGCATTTTAACGATTTGTTAAGCGGCTTGATATCTTCTCTTGGATTATTGAAAGAAGGACGGGTTTGTTTGTTTTCGACAAATGAGGGCTGATGTCCCTTTGAAGAAGCAAGTTTTTTTTCAAAAATTTGACACTGAGGATTCGTTTCGACTTTTTCGCACTGAAATGCGAGTGCTGTAAGGAATTGACATCGACTGTTGAGAAACGAGATAAGGTGTTCGAACGAATGTTCCTTGTTGCAGGTGAGTTCGATCTCCCAGGCCTTCAGTGTCGAAAAATCGAATCTTGATGTAGCTAGGTGAATAAGTATGGTGTCCCATGTTTGGACAGGCTGTTTTAATTGGTATAACGCTCTGACATTTAACTGCATAGAGTCTAAGAGGTCTCTTAAAGATGTGACGTCATTAGGTTTGACGGCTGGTAAGTTGAAGAGACAGCGGATATGACGAGCTACACTCAAACGTAAATTGCCATATCTCTCTTTAAGGAGATTAAAGGCGATGTGGTAGTTGTCTGCGCTTAAAGGCAGTGACTCCACCAAGGCCAAGGCCTCAGATTCCAAAGAAGTGCGGAGGAAGTAAAATTTATGTATGTCTGGGATCTCAATATTTTCATGAATTAGGGAGCAGTAAAGTTCGTAAAAAGAATACCATTCACCTTCATTGCCTGAGAAGTGCGGTAGGCTTATCTTGGGAAGTAACGGTTTCGGTTTGTTCTTGTGAACTGAAGCGGGTGCGAACTGGGCCGGATTGATGACCCTAGTGTCCGGTTCTGAGATATTGCGGATCAGTTGGTGGGCCTTTGCAATTCCTTCAAAGTACAAGGGTTAGACCTCGTCCCGATACGATTGCAGTTCTGGGCAAGCGGATTCGATCTTGGTTTGAATTTGGTCATAATAATCATAAGACCGTTCGTACAACTTAAGACGATGTGTTAAGATATCTAAATCACACTCGGCGGGATTTAACTTATTGATAAAATTTCGGAATCTAGTGAGTTGCCCTTTATAAGAAGAACGTCTAGCAATGAGAGTTTCATCTTTTTCAGTAGGGGCCATGATAAAGAGAATAAATTGAAATACAACTCACGAAACTGTAGAACCTTGGAGATGCTGTCAAGTTGGCAACAGCGAAAGAGTAGAAAGAACAGGACACGCCAAAGGAGACAGGAGCGGCTTCTTTCCCGTTCACAGGCTTTGCATGACGTAGATATAGCTGAAATATTCAACACAGATATTAGAAATATGCAAAATATTGTCAAATGACACTTTACAAACAATGGACATAGCAAATGGACTCTCCCGGGTTTCTGGTACCAATTTTTGGGTAGATTATAGGCTGAGGAATAACCCACCCACCAAGGGAAGATGATTGAGAGAAGGAAGTAGATTTGGGATTGGAGAAAAAGGATAGAAAAATGGGAGGAGAGTCCCACAAAATTAATGAGTTCAACTCTAAATACCTTTAGAGGCAGTTGCCACTGAAAATTAACACCTTGATACCTAAAGTAGGTACGAGCTTGGTCGAAGCTGACGGGAACCGCAGCTAAGACTTGGGCAGTTTGCCAGAGAGAGGCTTTAGTGTGTTTCCTCCCAAGCACGAATGAAAGTACTATAGGGAAGGGTGATGGTCTGACAAGACTAAGAGCAAACGATTTATTGTATATGAACGAGGGCATAAACCTAGGAAGAGCTAGGAAGGCCAGGATCCTGCCTAACTGTAGTATCAGAGAAATGATGAATCCAAAAACAAATATTTAATTTATTTAACAATGCAGGATTAATTAATCTTTTTAACAAATAAATATTCTCTATGTAGTTAACAATTTGGGGTCGCAGACCTCTCAACATTAAACGGTTGCTCCAGGCAATTGACAATTTACAAGGTTTCAAACCTTACAGGTTTCTAAAATCTTTATAAGATTTAAACAAATGAGCAATGAAATAATTAAAGCTTGAACGTGAATTGGAGTACAAAAAGTGCACCTTAAGAAATTCAGGAGAGAATGTTCTAGAGAAAGTGACAACTTTGAAAATAACAATAATAACAACATGAAAAATAAGATAGAAGTTCCTACAACTTCTTATATTTATACAGAATTAATATATGAGAATTATACAAAGAGGGCAGGTCACTTACTGTGAAACCTGAAGAAATTGAAAGGGAAAGTTCTAGACTTCCCAAGTTTGAACAGGAATCACTCGCCAAATGGGACAGTTTCCATTTCGTGAAACCTGAACATGACTCGCTCAAGAGTTTAAAGAATTGTTTTCCCTGATTATGGGAAAGGAACAACGTGAATTTAAAACTTGTATCACACAAGCAATTATGCAGAATTTAATTAATGTTAAACTAGCAAAGTTGGAAGGGCACCTCGTGGGTGACACCTTATAGGAAAGTTTCAATTTTATTAATAATGGTTGTTAGTAGAAGGTTGAGGAAAGATCATTGGGATATAGGATCAATGTTCATGGCCGTATTTAATATAACCGGACGATCGCGACGCGGTAGAAACGTGGAGCAAGCACTGTTTATCACTGTAGTCTATGAAGATGGATGCAAAGTTCACTATAGAAACACTGAAGTTCATGAAAAAGAAAGTTATTGCAATTATGGAAATAACCGATTGCACTATATAGGTGAGAGTCTATTTCTTGAAAAAGTTGTGATTTACAATTAAATGCGCCATAGAATGTTCCAGAGGTTCCAGCGGTGGAGGAAAGTTAGCTATTGCAAAAATTTGTAAGGAAGATTCCTCATTTTAACTAGCATTTTCACAAGTGCGTGAACAATACTTGACGGCAAGACTCGCAGATAGAGAACAAGATCTCGAAGGTTCCAGAACGACCTTAGCAGAAAATGGGGTTGAGAAAATCCAACGGAGGAACTAGCTTTATAATTATAGACAGCGGGTATTAGATAATATCCCACGTAGCGAGGGGGTTTCTCGTTTAAATAGCTTAAGAAAAGCTCTTTTTTTAGTAATGTTGGCTTATACAAGCAAAAGCTCAACATGGCAAATCCCACGAAGAATGATTATTGCCCCAAAGTAAATGATTTCACACTGTCTATAAATTATAATTAAAAGCACGTGGAAGTTAAAACCATGAAGATGAGGTTAAAACCTTTAAAATGGTACTTATCTTGATTTCATGTTGAAGTCGAAGTTTCTGTTGAAGATTACTTAGCCAACATGGCGTAGAAGAGGGTGAGCCTCTTGGGTTGAGGAGGCAAGCTCGAGCGGAGCTTTGACTGAACGAGTCAACTGCAGACTACGAAGTGAGAGCAGCTCAACGGAGCACGGAGGGTCCAAGAAGGGGGGAAAGAGAGGGGGGTAGGAGACAAAAGGAGAACATATAAACATTGCCAACTTAAAAATAAAACATTTATCTTCTCTTGCTGAGCTGGTCTTCTAAGAGTTGATCACAGTTGATACTAGCGCAGCATGGTGAGTAAAGAAGTGGACGTAGTCCTCTTGCTCCAAGAGAAAATAGCTGACGATGGTAACAAGATCTGGTAGCCAAATGGATAAGTAAGTCCTCTAGCACCAGGAAGAATTGAGGAGCTTCAGAGATTCGCTGCGAGATGACGCTAGGTGGGTCACAGAAGTTATATATCTGAAACATACTTATGAAGACGTAAGAGATTTGCCCAACAAGGAGAAAACAGAAGATCACTGTTGGTGTTTGGCAAAGAGGAAGGAAGAAATGAACATGCAAAGAGCAATAGACATTATATCTCAGGTACCGTGTATTCAAAGAATACACCACCACGCTTGTAATTCCGTGTTGCGCAACTGTGCTTGAAGTGAAATATCAGGAGCGTTGTCATTTTTAAAATAGTTATTTTGCAAGTTTGGCAAGTGAACTGGTAATCGCACGATAGAATGTGACTGTTCATGCATGTGAAATGAAAATATCCTGAATGCGGCTTCTGTTGGACTAACATATCTAGCATTTAGGAAAGAAGTAATTTCATCGTAGTTCACCGTTTTGCCTTCAGGACGTATTTTAACAATGCAGCAGTCATGACCTTTATACACATACTTGTGGATTTTAATATATAAGATACTTGTGGATGTATTTAACATTCCGAACACTTGAGCATATTTCAACATTAATATGAGCTTGCATGTAAAGAAAAAAATGGATTGTAGGGAACAATGAATCGACTATCGATTTCAATGTCAATGCCTCGAATTGTTTTATAATAATCCGTCCATTATTTCTTCTCCTATACGAAGGATAACCATTGGCATTATCTTTGGTCTCTTCCTAAAACTGTTTAGGGAAATATTTCTTACATATGCCGTCTTTCATACAGACTGAAGAAGGATTCAAAGATCCGCGAGGACCATGTACCATGTGACGCCTCACCAACTCGTATAGAGCTTCATCCTCGAGATCTGGTATTTCGGTTGACACCACACTGTCAATGTCAGAATTTTTTCGAAACTTACAATATTCCGTTAATGTTAAGAATAAATCGATGTGCGGGAGACCTCGTTTTTAAAATTCCACTGTATATAGATATGCTTTTACCGAAAATGTCCTTAACATTAATCAATCGTAGCAATTCCTTTACTTTGCAATGGAAAACTCCCACTTCAATATCTGGCCTATTATTAGCCGTTTCCTAGAGATAAATGCTGTTAGGTATTTCTGGCCAGCCCACATTATAGATGAACGTAATGAATAAATCTGACTTTCCAAACTTCGTCACTATCGCCATCGCATCCTGATAATTTTGCAATATTTTCCTTGGGCTACCTGTAAAAGAAGATGGCAAAACTACAATACGACCGACTCTGAGATTTTCATTTTCTGCTCGTACATGCAAGGCGTCTGCTAAACCGGCATATGTATCAACTCGTAACTTCGTTTGTTGATGACGTTTATATTTTAACCGGTCACCTTCCATACGTCAGTACTAATCCCCGAATAAATATCCATTTTGCAAACTTGAGTAGCGACAACTAACTCAACATGACCTCCATGAACACCATTCATAGACATATACATTTGGTAATCATCGCTCGTATTGACAGCAGTTTCGAACATATCGCTGTTGCCAACAATAAAGGAAGAATAATTATTCTACTTGTCTGTAACATGTTTTACAATTCGCTTTCTAACCTGTGTAAATAAACTCTGATTGTTGTACTCACAATATGCCAATGACCTGAACAGACAATTACCGTCACCTTTAATAATTATAACATTCGTAATTGAGTGTCGCCTCTCATTCGTCATAATATGTTTCATTGTATTTATTGAGCACACAACCTATAAGGACGAATGATGAAACGAAAAGAAGACAGTTTGTAGCTGGTGAGACCAAAGATTGTATAACAGAAAGATCGGATACACAATACAAAATGGCGGTTCCAACATTCGACTGTAGCAGCATCTTCGTGAAATGAGTTGTATTTCGTATACAGTAATTCTTGTTATTCAAAGAGATGTTGACATGACAGTGTCATTAGCAAAATGACTGCTGATTGTGCATGAGCATTTCAGTCTCAAAGTAATCCATTCTTTGAAAAGTTTTAATTAAATTATGTGCACAGAATCAATCCCCTTCTGCTTATTTTATGGAATCATGCGACATTAGCGCCCGAGTGGAACAGGTAGAAGATAACGATATTATGTATGGATACATGCGACATTAGTGCCCGAGTGGAGCAGGTAGAAGTTAACGATATCATGACGTAATTAGGGAACTTTCTGTGAATATCATGTTAGATTTATTATTGGGGCGGCGTTGAATATCATGATACAGAGTTAGTCGTTAGATTCTATTTTCGTGAGACCTTGAAGGAAGTAATATTCGCAATTATTTTAATACACGAATAATATAATCAAGTAAGGTGGGATCAATCGACGGTGCTTGACGGGCATAACATTTTAAGACAACAAACGTCGTCGTAGCGCAAATACTTCCCGATATATTTCAGTTTTAGTAAAGGGTGAATTTTTTTGAAAACTATTTTAATATATAAGATATTTAACAACTTACAGCTAGGTATTACAATTAAAATAGAAAAGTAAAATATAATTATAGTTTTCATCGTTTCTATACACTATGATATTCAACTACAGAGTAAAAACAATGGCACTGCAGATAAGCTTTCAACATTCTTTCAAAGATTTTCATATTGTGGGCAAATTTTATATACTGGAGTAGGTTATTGTATAATTTAACCGCTGTGTGAAAAGTTCCTTTTTGATATATGCTTGTGTGTGTGTGTGTGAAATACGAATGTTTTGATTTTGTCTTGTGTTATGCCTATGAACATCATTGTTTGTTTCAAGAAAAACGTCTTTATTCATTAAATTCTTTAAAAAAACGTAATACTTTCAAAGATATGAATGCAGGGCAGTGGGAGAATGTTTAACTCTTTAAACAGAGGTCTGCATGATTCTCTAGTGATTACATTTGCCATAATTCTAATCGCCCTCTTTTGTATCCTGAACGTGCTTAGTACATCTGGTGACATACCCCAAAATATGACCCCATATCTTAAGTATGAATGGAAATAAGCAAAATAACGAGTACTTAATGTGTGCATGCTTGTGCAAGTTTTTAAAATACGTAACGCAAAGCACAACGAGTTCATTTTAGAATTCCGATATTGTATACGTTTATTCCATTTCAAGTTATGTTGTATCCATAGTCCTAACAATTTTGTTTCTGATTTATTTTCAATTTGATGATCATTTAGTGTTATATTGGGCTTCGCAGGATTCCTATTCTGTATAGTGTGGAAATTTAGAGATACTGTTTTATTATAGTTTATTAAGAGGCGATTATCTTGTGACCATTTGGTTAACTCTTCTGTAACAGAGTCAGCAGACTGCTGTAAGACCTGCTTAGTTTCACCTTTTATTACGAGTGTTGTATCGTCCGCAAACAAAATTTCCTTATGAGAACGAACGTTCTGTATTATTTCATTGATATATAGAAGAATGAGTAGTGGGCCCAAAACCGATCCCTGAGATACTCCAAATTTAATAATTCCCTCATTGGACAATGTATCATTAAGTAATTTGGTTCCATCATCCTTGTGTCTCAACTTTACTATTTGTTTACGCCTTGTTAAGTAAGACTCGATCCATTTATTACCTAGACCTCTAATACCATATTGATTTAGTTTTGTAAGGAGGATTTTATGGTCAACAACATCAAATGCTTTCGATAAATCCAAGAATACGCCAGTTACATGTTCCTTATTGTCAATTAATTTCAGTATACTATTACTACATTCATAAATTGCTGACTGTGTAGATTTTGCCGTCCTGAATCCATGTTGTGAGTTTGATAGTATTTCATTTTTTTCTATAAAATTTATCAGTCTCTTATACATGAATTTTTCCACAATTTTTGCAATACCAGTTGGTAAGGTAATAGGACGATAGTTTACTAATTCATCTTCTGAACCGTTTTTGTGCACTGGAATTACTTTTGATAACTTCAAAATATCCGGGTAAGTTCCTGAGAGGATTGAACTGTTGATGAAGTGATTAGTGGATTTATTATATTTTCTGTACATTTCTTTAAAATTGCATCAGGGATGCCATCAATGCCAGCACAGAATTTATTTTTAGCTTCTTTATAACTATTCTTACCTCATCACTTGTGACATGATTTATAAATAAAGAATCACTGCATTTTAATTTTATTTTTAGAATTTAGTGTATTTACCTGTGATTTATTTAATAATTTTTGTGGAATTTCCAGAAAATAGTCAATAAAATAATTGCTCTTTCCTATGGATTAATAATCACTTTACTATTGTTGGTCAGTGTAATGTTCCTTTGTATTTTAGCAGATTTTCCAGTTTCTTTCTTTATCACGGACCACATAGTCCTGTTTTCATTAGATGATTGGGAAATAAAATTATCATTAGGCATTTTCTTTGCTAGACATATTACCTTATTTAATATGCTAGTGTATTTTTTGTAGTATAAATTGAATTCAGGTGTTGTGTGGTATTGATTATATAATTTGTGTACAAATTTCTTTCTTTGACATGAATTTCTAATCCCTGTTGTTATTCAATTGCTAGTTTTGTTATTTTTAATAGTTCTTTGTTTAAAGGGAATGCTGTTTCAAAATAGTGTTTTTGGGTACTCTTAAATGCATTAATTTTTTCATTTACATTTTCTAGTTTATAAATTTCTGACCATGTTTCCTTATTTAATAAGTTATTGAAATATGTAACATTTGTGGCAGTGTTGCACTTTGATTTTATTCCATTATCATTATTATTGATTGTTTCGGGTATTTCAAAACTCAGTATTTATCCATGGTGGTCACTAATACCCGGACAATAGACGTCTATTGAATGGTGATATTTATCTGTATTTATAAAAATTTGATCAGGAGTGATTTTACAATTTTTTAAAATTCTTGTTGGGGTATTTACTGTAGGTTTCAGTCCATAGAAAATTAGTAACTGTGTTAATAATTCACAATTTCCATCAAATTTTAAGAAATCCACATTTACATCCCCACAAATTATTATATCGAAAATTACTTTGCTCATGTTATTGAGTAACAATTCTAATTTGTCTATAAATAAACGAAAATTTCCTGAAGGAGAACGGTATACGCATATAATTATTAACTTAAACTGCTGCATTTTTATGGCAGAGAATTCAAAATCCTGTTCCATAATTAGATAATCATAAGCTGTTAACTGTTCATGATCTAAATTATTTCTTAAGAAGATATAAGTACCACCCTGGCAAATATTAGATCTAGAGTATTTACTAGCTAGTATAAATAAATCCTGGGAATTGAATTAATTCGAGTTGTTCCTCTTTCAGCCAATGTTCTGAAATACATAGTGCTGAGATGTCTTTAAGTTAATTTCTAAGCATTAGATTTATGTAATCAATTATAAATTTGCTTCTTTTGCAAGCATGTGTTGGTGATTTATTTACATTATTATTATTATCATAATTGTTATTATTATTGTTGCTACACAAATCCGAAATACCATTGTTGAACTCAGTTATATTTGACATCAAAAGATCTGAATGCCAAACCTCACGTTTGGCTTCTTTTACCAGTTTCCCTGCTTCCACTCTAAAGATTTTACTGTTGAACTATTCTTACCAATTGAATTACAATTTTGCATATTTCATCACTAAGATACTCTTTTACTAAACCTCTTTAGGTGTAGACCATGCCGAGTGTGAAACTCCGTGTTTAATATACTTCCATCTATAATTTGGACATTTGGAAAGCTCTTACAAATTCTAAGAATGTTTCCATTTGTAGCCTCTATTTCTACATTTACACATGATTTGGGAATTAAGTCATATCTCTGCGGAGTGTTTACAATAATGACATGTGGGTTATGCATGGATGCCAATGTACCCTTTAAATCTTTGATTACCTTTTTACTATCGTTTCTGTACACGTCGTTTGCTCCAGCGATGATAACAGCAAAATCCTTTGAAGTTAGGGACGCACATTCATCTACCATCTTATCCGTGACCGCTGCAATGGGAGCTCCTGGTTACACTGTCGAAGTGACCTTCATGTTCACACTTCTCTCCAGAACGTTTGGTGCTATATCCCGCCCGTGACTATCCGCAAATATCCGCATCTTCCTGGATATTCTCTTTATCACTATCTTCTTTTCTTCTTGAAGAAGGTCATCATTCTCTTCGACGAGCGCTCCAAATTAATTTGAGACGGGAATTTCATTCACTCCATTATTTAGGCCTAGGGTTTGCGATCTTACACTACCAACAACCACTGTTGACCACGTTTCCCTGCTTTCTTCTCTGTTTCCTTTTATTTTATTTATCTCTTCCATGAACTTGGCAATATCTTCCTTTAGCAGCTCTATAATTTTATCTTTTGAGGACAGTTCGTTTCTCAGGTTCCGGTACAATACGACAATAGGTTTCACTCTTCTCCTCATTCAATTTTACCTGAGATCTTGTGATGATTTTATTTGCATTTTTAGCCTATTTTCAATTTTGAAAAAAAAAAAAGGCTTTTGAGATCACCTTTTGTCCGCGCGTGTGTGTGTGTGTGTGTGTGTACCCCAATAACTTCTAAACGGCTGGAGCGATTTCAATGAAACTCGGTAATTTCATAGCACTATTCCGGACGACCTCGACTGTGCCCCACAAATTTTGTTACTTCTCGCCAATCCAACATGGCGGCTGTGCGAAATATTTCACCAGCATTCTATATCTCCGAAACTATTCACGATATCACCCTGGAATTTTTTACGGTGATAAAGAGATCTACTAGAAGTTCACCTATGTGACTTTTGAAAAAACTTGTATCTACAAAACCAACATGGCGACCACGCGAATTTGCGAAATTTAATTAGACGTTTCTCGTGATTTAACCAACCAAACGCAATAAAACTTGGTACAGTATATGTCTACACCAGTGGCGGCGCGTTCTATATGTTCAGTGGTTCAGTGAACCCCCTAGAAATATATAACTCTTAGTAAAATGGTTAATCAAGTGCGTATTTCTTTAATTACATATGTGAATTTGCGCTCGGAGGGATAATTTTGACATCAACACTCGGTTGCTCTCCGGAACCAGCGAAAAGTTTCAATTTCTGGATCGCTGGCGCGCGAAAGGTTCAATTTCTAAATCGCTGGAGCGCGTTGGTGGGACGTAAGGAGGGAGCGATGGGCGCGGAGTCGTGTGAGGCAAGGGGGGTTAGCCGAGAACAAAGCTTAACTATCGCTGGTGAAAGGACCAGCTCATGCCAGCGCTAGACACGATCTACCTCGAACCACCCCGAAGTTAGCCGATACAGCCCTTGGCGATGTATTGTCTCCAAGCGTGCGGTTTAAAATTTGTCTGTTACGGTACGTTTTGAAGGGATTTTAATTTCACGATTTTGCGTTTTAGATATTTATAATTAACCGCAATGAACCAGAATATTTTTGTAACTACGATTTGTATAACATCAATAGGCATACGTAGCCTATGTTTATGTAATTAATGTAAACTTTTAATTATTTAGAAGCGCTAATAAATGCAAAATACGTCAAGATAAGAACATAAATAACAGTCTGCCTAACAAGTTCTTGAAGCAGTGTTTATTTCTGACCCGTCAGTTCAACCACCTCCAGAACAGTACCTTAGCGAATATCTTCTCAAGTCTGTGTTTATCGAAGTGCTCTATTTTATCTGACGTTCGTTATCAATAGGGATCGGATTTTTAGGTGCTAAAAATCGGGGAAATATTTATTTTTTATGTATTAAAAATACCTGAAATATGTGACAAAAAAGTAAAAATATTTAATTATAATTTAGTTTATTAATGTGAATATAAACAATATGCAGTACTCTCGACTGCTATGCCTCACTGACTACTGAAGAATTACAATACTCAACGAGATACATCTTGAGGTTGTCCATAACAAAGAACCGACGGTTATCGCGAAACACTTCTTCTGAAGGCGCGAAACTGCGGCAGTATGTTTTTGGCCTTGATGTGTTGTGTAACTTGAGATTGCGGTTCAGCCTTGATTGGTTTCCCACATGGTTGGCAGAACAGAACGCCCCCATCAGAAGTAAAATTTTCCTTAAATTCTGCATACGGCTGCAGACGATAACTTGTAGTTGCTTTTACTTTAGGCACCCCAGGCTTCCACAGAGAGTGGCACGGGGCGACAAGTTAAGAATAACACAATTGCAAGCTGACATACGCTCTGCATGAAGATTAGATTGATCACAGGTTCTTCCCCCGTTGAAGTAACACAGAACAAAAATGCAATGAGCTGAAAGATCTAGCATACTGATTTTAAAAAATGTAAATATTATGCCATTTTATGTGCTAATAAGTGAATAGCAGGAGTTTATGTATTTATAGAAAATATGCTTAAAATATGTATTTACATAAACAAATATTTATTTACCTAAAAATCTGAGCCCTAGTTATCACGGTGTGTGGCGGTGTCTTGATGCGTGTGTCGTGTATTCATCAGTGTGAAAATGAATACCGTTCGGTTTCTTCTAGAGAATACCTTTCCAACACTTAGTATAGAAGAAAAGTGCAAAATAAAGCAGCTTGGCAGGCCTCTTCCCAACCTGAACATTATTCAGAAGCAAACTAGTAGAGGTAAGGATTTTTGTAGAACATTTAAGCAGGGGCGGATCTAGGGGAGGGCGAGGAGGGCGACCGCGCAGAGCCCCGCGCCATTGATTTTTAAAAATTTAATTAATTAATAATTTATAGTTTTCAAACTAATCTATAATTCATTATTTTTTTTCAGTGCAGCTATGACCTCCTTAGACCGTTTAGCAAGTTTGGATTTCAGTAAAATAATAGACGACTTTAGCAGAAAAAAAATTGCGAATTTGATAGTTTACATAATCTTCTAAAAGGGGACTTAAAGTTTCTTTCATATTATTAAAAAAAATGTACTGTAGTGTATTCAAAATATTGTAACTATCCTTTATTTTATTATCATCACCAAGTACTATCCATTTGATTTGATATATTTTTATTTCCTATTGTTGTGGGCCCCACCTTATCATATCGCCCAGGGCCCCGGAAGGCCTAGATCTGCCACTGCATTTAAGCCACAGATTTACGAGAGGAATACTTGGCTATGTGGTTGCGACACCATTAATAGGCTTTTCTGTTTCCCGTGCATGCTTTTTGCTAAGGGTAAGGACACGAATTGGACAAAGACAGGGGTATCAGATCTCAGCCATTTAACACAAAAGATCAATAAGCACGAAGCATCTATTACACATAATAGTACATGTTTAGATCTGTCAGTTCTGGGGAAAACAGATATTAGGCAGCAGCTAAGTAGCGCTTTCAGAAGGAATATTGAGAGGCATAATGATAGTGTCAGAAAAAATAGGTACGTGCTCTCAAAAATCATTGACTGCGTGAAATTATGTGGTGAATTTGAACTTGCTTTAAGAGGTCATGACGAAACACTCGATTCAAACCATCCAGGCGTATTCAGAGGACTCATTAATTTTACTTCGGCATTGGATACCGTCGTTAGGGGTCATTTCAACAGTGCTACAGTCTTCAAGGGTACGTTGAAGGACATTCAAAATGACATTCTGGAATGTATGTTGCATGTGTGTCGCGAGAATATTTTAGCTGACGTAGCTACTGCACACTTCGTCTCCCTGATAGCAGATGAAACATCTGATGTGTCTTCAAAGTGTCAGTTAGTCATTGTGCTTCGATATGTATTAGCTAATGGGAAGCCTGTTGAAAGGTTCTGGACTTTCTTAAACCCAGCAGGAAACGACGCCTGTTCATTAGCCGATTGTATAAAAAGGGTCCTCACTCACGTAGTTGGAGAGAACAAAGAAAAAGTAGTCTCCCTAAGTTACGATGGTGCCAATGTTATGAGTGGCCGACAATTGTAAGACAAGACTACCCATTTGCTTACATTGTGCATTGTTACGCCCATCAATTGAATGTAATTCTGGCTCAGGCTGCTAGCCACAACAAAGAAGTGCGATTGTTCTTTGCCACCATTGGAGAGATTCCAGCATTTTTTTCTCATTCGCCTCAGAGCGTGGGCATTCTTGATGAGGTTGTGGACAGAAGAGTTCCGCAGGGCTCAGCTACGAGATGGAACTTTAAATCAAGATACGTTCTTACATTGCATGAGCATAAGGATGCAATTCTGGAATGCTTGGAGAAAATCGAAGACACGAGCAGACAAACAGCTACTATGAACCAAGCACATGGACTGCGTCTGAAAATACAACAGGCAACGTTTACTTTTTGGTTAGAGTTCTTTTACAGTGTTATGCCTCACGTGGACATTCTATACAACCAATTACAAAAGCGTTCTGCTAACCCTGTATCAGTGCGAAGTGCAGTAAGCTCCTTCGAAACTGCAATTTTGAAAGTAAAGGACAATGTTGACAGCATCGTTGTGGAGGAAAATGTAGACGACAACAGAGGGAAAAGAAGATGCGAAAATAGTTATTACTCGAGAAACATTGCGGCGAAGGAGGCGTGTGACGTGATTATAAATCACAGCAAAGAGAGATTCAACTTCTCCAACCACTTACTGGCCTCCACCTTCTTTGACCTCCAATTCTTCCCATCCTTCCAAAATAATTTTCCAGAGGAGAATCTTACGTATGTTATTGAATCCTATCCTTTTCTTGATAAAAAATAAATAAACTGAAAACCGAACTGCAGGTGATTTATTCAAGAAGTGATTTTAAAGAAATGAAAGATGCAACTGACTTCTTTGCTTTTTGATAGAGAACAATCTCAAGGAACCTTTCGGAGAAGTGATGAAACTTTTGAAATTAACTATTACTGTCCCCATGACTATTTCTGAAGCAGAAAGATGTCTTTCCACTTTAAAGCGGATTAAGACATTCCTGAGGAGTACAATGCATGAAGATAGACTATCTGCTCCCGCTATGTTGTCCATCAAGAAGGAGATGACTCATAAATTAGTCGATTTTAATGAGAAGGTAATTGACTTATTCGCCGCCTGGAAGGAAAGGGGGATGGATTTCCTGTACACACAGACGACAGCTGTTATACCAACGCCAGCAACGTCTTCAACATCAGACGAAACTGGATCAGCTTAAAGTAATTACACCTGATATTCTCTGTCTTTCATTTTTCATAGTTTTGGTAACTCCTTCGAGCTGCAATCGTGTGTCTTCAAAGGTAAGTCACCTTTCTAGTCATGCAATGTCACTATTTTACGTCTAAGTAAACATCAAGTAACATTAAATTTGGCCACGTTACTTTTCAAAGTAGTGAACCCCCAGATGTTTTATCCACGCGCCGCCACTGGTCTACACACATTGTAATGCACCGACATCTAACTTGGTTCAATTGTTTACATAACCACAAGATGGCGGATGTGCGAAATATTTCACCGGCATTCTATATCTCTGAAACTATTAGCGGTATCACCCTGAAATTTTGTACGGAGATAAAGGGCACTACTGGAAGTTCATCTATACGACTTTCAAAAACCGGTTAACTACAAAACGAATATGGCGGCCAAGCGAATTTGAACATTTCAAATAGACCTTACTCGCGATTTAATGTTCCAACCACAATGAAATCTGGTACAGGACATGTTTATATACATTGTAATACACTGGTATCTAATTTACGAATTTTAAAATTAAGTTTTTATTTCTTGTGTCGTAATCATGCGATTGATGTGAAAGTTTGAATAATGAACCTACGCAATAATTTTCCTTCAATGGTACATGACTCTATGGCCTATACATTTAATAATCCAACATGGCGACCATCTGAAATATTTAGACGGCTCTGAATATCTACTAAACTATTATAGCAATCAAACTGAATTTTTTCATATTCATAGGGGCTATGAACTTAAGTTCACCTATACAACTTTAAATAACCTGGTGATCACAAATCCAACATGGCGGCGACGCGAAGTATAAATATTCATATGGACGTTTCTCGCAATTTAACCATCCGAGTGCAATGAAACTTGGTACCGTAAATCCTTATACGAATGTTAATCCACTGGCATCTAATTTATTTAAATTTTTTCCATATCACAGTAAAAATACTGGAAAGGATATTAGAAAGAAGAATGAGAAGAAAGGTGGAAGGAGAGTTGCAAGAGGAACAGTATAGCTTCAGGAGTGGAAGATCCACAGTGGACCCAATCTTTAGCTTGAGGCAGGTGATGGAAAAGAACTGTGAATATGGAGAGGATTTGATCATGACTTTCATAGATCTAGAAAAGGCATATGATAGTGTCCCCAGAGAGAAGGTATGGGAATCCATGGTTAAGAACAGACTGGGAAGAGAAATGTTGGAAATGGTGCAAGCAATGGACAACAACTCTGTTAGCAGGGTACTGACCCCAGTTGGAAAGACAGATTGGTTTAGGAACAAGACTGGACTAAGACAGGGGAGTGTGCTGTCACCTCTCTTGTTCATAATGGTGATGGATGAAATTGTAAATGAAACAAAGGAAGCATATGGACATAAAGAAATGAAGATACTGTTATTTGCAGATGATATTGTGGCCTGGGGAAGAAACACTGAAGAAGTGCAAAAACAACTAGATGCACTGAACGAAAATATTCAGTAGTACGGCCTGAAAATCAGTATAGAGAAAAGCAAGACCATGGTGATGACAAGAGGGGAAAGACAAGGAAAGGGCACTGTGAGAAATGGAAGTCAGAGTTTGGAAATTGTGGACACGTTCAAATACCTAGGAAGTGAATTGATGCTAACTGGTGGGTTGGACATGGAGATTGGCAGGAGGGTACAGCAGAGCAATGCATTCTATCAAAGTGTAAGAAAACTTGTTTGGGATAAGGAAGTACCAAGGAAAAGCAAGGAGGTAATGTATAAAGTGTACTATGTTCCCATATTAACTTATGCAGCTGAGACTTGGACCCTGACAAGCAGGCAAGAGAGTAGAATCCAAGCCAGTGAAATGAAATTCCTAAGAAGTATGATAGGAAAGACAAGGAAATACAGAGTGAGGAATGAAGATGTTAGGAAGGAAGTTGGGATGGCAAAACTAAATGAGAAAATTGAGAAGAATAAACTTAGGTGGTTTGGACATGTAAAGAGGATGGAGGAAAATAGAATACCAAGACAGATGCTGGAGGCGAAGTGCAAGGGTAAGAGAGCAAGAGGAAGACCTAGAACAAGGTGGATTGATTCAATGAAGAACAGCGTAAGAAAAAGAAATCTGGACTGGGACAAGATCGTGGAAGAAGAATGGTGGAAGGAAAGAGGAAAGTGGAGAAGTGCCATAAATACCCCGACCCGGCAGGAGCTGGATAAGGGGAAATGATGATGATGTTTCCATAACGACAGGATGGCAGCTGTGCGAAATTTTAAAATCTCCTTGTTACTTCTTGTGTCCTGATAATGCGTTTGAAGTTTGAATGCTACACGTACACAATAATCTTCATGTAACAGTACATAACTTTAGGACCTATATATATAAAGTCCAACAAGGCGACCATCCGAAATATTTAGTCGGTTCTCAATATCTACGAATCTATTACAGCAATCAAACTGAAATTTTGTATGTAGATAGAGGTAATTAACATAACTAGGATATATGAAAATAGGCTGTACAGTTCTTCACGGAACTACTTGTTTACTTTTATTTTGCACGACGAGCATAAATCCGTTACGGTTACACTACCGGTACCTGACGAGACACTAACACTGATTACTGACGTCATACTAGAGATCTAAGTTAGCCTACATGTTCACACCAAATTTCACTAAATCTATTTTAATTATTAGTACCTAAATTATTTAATCCATTTACCTACTGATAAAGGAGAATTTGAAATACGTAAATCTTCCAATCGGGTGAAATCTCGTAAAAGCACCACTGCTCTACTTGGTTCAAACAGTGATTGAAGAAGTCACCGAATCGTTGGATACACGTTCCCACAATTTATTTTAAGTTTATTAAATTATCAATAAGAATTTCAAAATACTATCAATATTCCGTATTTTACTTGACCTAAGGAAAGTGCCTTTATAGATTTTACACCTCTGTTATAATATTTTACCACTTTTATCAAATATTTACACTAGCTGCTATTTCACTACACTTTCAACACCTCCATACCCCCCAGAAGGAAATCTTATGTACGCCACTGTGTACGCCTTGCTTGCCATGCCCGTCACTTAGAATGTTATGCTACACAATATACGTATTGGTAAACAACTTACGTTGGGTAATTCATCTGTTTGAGACGACCATGCTGGTTCACTCTTGATGAATACTTGTGCCTCCATAATGTCCAGGAATCTAGAACACAGAGAGTATGCTTAAGAATTACTTAAAACCGTACTTATACCGGTATGCCAATCAGTCTCAAATTTAATGAATAAAATGAGGAAATTTCTGACCTCCGAAAGTAAGTTTTTACGGGTAATCCGAATATAAACGTCCAGATGATGAGTTATCACGAGTGGATAACGATGAAATGTATTAGACCTAGGGAAATGAAGCATCCTCTACGGTATTTAGTTTCCGTCTTCTGACCTGGGCGCAGACGGAGTATATGTAATTTTCAGATGCTTAAGTAACCTAAATTACAAACCTATCAACACGTTGACTTAACGGCACGCGTACGGTCCTTAGAAATTCCCAGGAACTGAGATTGAGAAAAATAACTAGACAAAACATCCGCTTGTAATTTACAAGAAGCCTAGTTCAAGTTCAACACATAAAATATTGCACAGTTCAACTGGAATGACAGAAATATCTAATTACTGTATCTTTACACACTTGCAATACCAATTTGGGTTGTTTCGTCTTAGGGCTGTTTCTAGTTACGCATCCGATTTTCAGTTCCCTCGACAGATAAATATTATAAATTCATATTCTCAAGTCACGAACAAGTTGTCCGGAATAAGACATATCATTATCGAAATTTGTGAATCCCTGCAGAGTTTGGCATTTAACTATACCGTGCCGTATTAAAAAAAAAAAAAAAAAAAAAAAAAAAAAACATAGATTTTAATACTTTGCCGTAAAGCGTATCACAGAGACAAACATACCTACACTACGAGTTGAAGAGAGGTGAACCTTCCCTCGACACTTACAACTACGTACCAGAGATCTCTATAATACTACGTTAATACGGATATGACATGATTTTCACATCTTTCTAGCATGAGTGTAAAGCACGGGGTGGGCAGGAAGGGGCATTGGCCACTAAAGTTTTAGGTGCAACCGTGCAAGGCAAACATTTTAAGTAAGGTACCGTACCCGTATGGTAGCGTAGCTTAAAAAAAAGGGAATGTAAATTAACCCGAAACTATTCTATAAATGATGTAATACTATGATAGGTGGAAAATCGAAAAAGCCATCCTGTCTTGCTGAATCGTAATTCCATTATTCTTCCGAACAAACAGTAACAGTCTGTTTTCCCCGTTTGCCGCCGGCATTATACTTTTTTAAACTTGAGCCTAGCCATGGTATTTCAGAGCTTCTTATTGACTGGGCCATAGATTACCTTACTACAGATGGCCACCAGCCATGCTAATTCTTGGTACCTTAGACTTCAGCGCTGTCTGGTGTATGACCGCCGTACTAGTAGACGTGTAACACGGCCGTGCGTGTAGCCTACCCCACCACTCATTCCGCTGAATTCCCATCATAAATACTCTGTCCACTTCAATCCACTGTGAATTGAACACTCCTCTCAGTTTGATTTCACGAAGCTGATGTGCCCATTCCAGCCCTTACACGGTTACACAAGAAATTAAATTTCTAGAAGGAGCCCGCAATTGAACCCAGAATTTCAGGGTGACAGAAAAGAGTGCTAGCTGCTACCGTACAGCACGGGTTGGTCACACTAACTTGTATTAATTAATCTAGAAGGCAGTGACAACGAGGATAGTTCGGACATTCCTGGGTAAAGTAATTATCTATGTCATGGTACACTAATAATTTTGTTTTGATTTACCGGTAATGTCGTTGCTTTGTATTTTAACAATCATCTGAGGATAACGGTATTAATAGTAAGCAGAATAAGAAGAATGGTGAAGGGAATTAATATAAAGTCACTTCCTTTAGAATTGCAGTCTAATATAATTTGCAAATGGGGATAATCAGAGGCGTACCGACGGTGGAGGTGTTAGGGTTTAACCCCCAGACACATTTCTTTACTTGAATCTTTATATTGTCTCATCTATCAACTGATTTACGCTACTGCTAGTGAGGCGTGATAACTCCCGAATACATTTTAAATGAGCTCACGTTCTTCACTTGGTAAATGCCCCATACTCGACCCGTAGCAAGACTCCCCCTCCAGCGCTGGAGCTGGCCATGGATGTGTTTTTCAGTTGATGTGTGCGATTGGTAGCTATCAACATTTTCTTCGTGTTTATTTAAAAGTGTGTGCGTTTCGTTAAAGATAATTCAGTAAAAGAGGAATTCTTCAATGTATTCCAATTAATGATACAAATGAAGTTTTCAAGATAGGCAAATTTTGAGAATCAATAGTAATGGCAGTATGAACACGTTGTGCAAAACATTATTTCTCTCTCACATAATATCAATATTTAAGCAACCACGTACGGTCCAACTATGGTTTCAGTTTTAATTTTTAATTAGTTTTCCATATTTTTTCATAACTTTTTCCTTCAATTTTTTATTGTATTGAAAAAATAATGAGTCCAATTATAGTTTTTATGCAAAGAGAACGGTTATTTCATTATTGATTATTATGAATATTAATCGAAATATTTTAGTTTTGATGATGAATGTCGTTTTAAGGGGCGGATCAATAAGGCCATCTACCCTTCTAATAGTGTACACAATTATCCTATTATGTTAATGAAGCACCCCCCAGAAGAGTCGTTCTTCTCTTCTCCGAATCTTTAGCCGTTATAATAATGAAACATCCCCCTCCCCCCAGAAGGAAATCGTGCATACGCCACTGGGGATAATGCCTGATAGCAAATTACAATTATTGTAATGTAAAAAATCACAAAACATTAAGTATGTTCATGTTCGAAAAGCTTAAAATTAAAAGTAAAAGAACAAAAACATTCGTAAATCCCCAAAAAGCTTCACCCACGCACTGTCTAATGTTTTGCATATTCAAAAAGAGAACTCAGAAATATTCCTGGAAAACTGTTTCTATAAATATACAATCCTTCCTAGAAATGTTTCTTTTAACCTAAATTATAGCCCCTAATGAAATTGTCTGTTCTCCGACATGAGTGATCATTTCTGCCCTTATGTACCCCACCCGCTGACAACCTCTTGCAATGCTTTCATTTCTACGAAATATGCCTTTCCCTCCTAACCCTTGTTCGTCTGTGTGCCATTTTTCTCCACCCCAGGCCAAAGAGTAATAATTCCTTGCACTAGGCTACGCTTCTAGATTGAGCTGGGCGTTTTGTTCAAAAGAAGGAAGTTTTAAAATATTGTACCTTGCAATCAGTGCTTAATTCTAAGTAGGCTACTCGTGCTGTAAGTTCACTTGCGTAACTGGTATCACAATGAAATTTGTAGTTCGGTTTGCAATGCTCCGTACATCAACGATTGGAGTGGATGCGCCTGCCTAAACAAAATGTGCTCACGTTTGTGTGTAGTCTACTTGTAAATAGAGAAACTACCGTAGGATGCCAATTTCGCTGTTCCACAACTGGCGGAATAACTTTTCATTTTATCAATTCTATCGTATGGACATTAATATGTACTCGATATTATACATCACATTTCTTATCTAGGCGAGCGTCATGGTCAAATGAGTTTGACCTTTATTGACAAACATAAACTCCCATTTATAAAAATGCACCTCACGGGTTATATATGGTTTACCAATATTAGCTTATAATCGGGGCTATATGTAGATTGATTATTACGCCTACTTCATGTGTTCTAGTTTCCTGAACATAATGGAGGAATTACCATTCGTCAAGAGTGAGCATGAATGGTGGCCAGAAACAGACGAATTACCTAACATGGTAAGTAATAGTGCAAACAAGCGTCTTTCGGAGCTTTAATACTTATCAACGAATTGTAGGATAATCAGTTTTTGTTTTGTTTTTTTTGTTGTTTCACTAGTGAAATTGTATCAATTTATGTAATATTATATCATACCGGTATTTGTGTAATACTCCCTAGGAATCAGTAGAGCTGTTATCCACTGATATCCTTAAGGTTGAGCCTGCTGATACATTTCAAGATGGACACTGGAATGTTACGGAAGGACGTCAAATACAGGTGATTATAGGCTCTAAGTTTATTCTTTTATACCGGTACTAATATGAATGATTTATATATTAAATTGGATTTTTCAATTTTAATCAGTCAATGCTTTTTCATATTTCGTATTTCGTATTTAAACAGCTTATTGCGTTGACTTAAAGGCGGCTTCTCCTTTTGTTATTGGTTTATGGCTACAGGGCCCTTCCCTCTTAACCATGGTGGGGCCTAAACCATCACAGGCTTGGGCAACTGACATATGAGTGGCCCCATTCGTTTAACAATTTTTGGAGGACTACACCCATTTGGTTTATGGCAAATTGTTCCTCTCTAATTTCTCTTTGAAGGGTCGAAACCCATAGTGGATATTGGGACCTCTGTTATTCCCTGCTACGGGTATATACCTCAAAGAGCTGAGGGAAGAGAGAAAGAGGTGGGGGGAGGGGGCGGGGGGCACAGCGGTCAAGTTGTTGGCCTCTCACCACGGTTGAACGATGTGATAATTTTCAAAGAGAAATGCCTTTTTTTGTGGTTTGTATTCCACAGAATATGGAGGTCCCATGGCTCATACGAGATTAACGGTCACGTAAAACTACAAACTTCCTTCCTCCGAAAGAGTTTAGGGCTATTTGCCCTCTCCTTTTCCCCAGTAGGTGGTCTCCTCCTTTAAGGGATCATTGTTAGTGTGCCACTCTTTATTCCCGTGTAAGGCTCCTAAATCTCATGCCTAGTGGGCCCTCTCTTTATTCACTGTAAGGGTCCTAAATCTCATGCCTAGTGGGCCCTCTCTTTATTCACTGTAAGGGGCCTAAATCTCAAGCCTAGAGGGCCCTCTCTTCTTTGTCTTTTAAGGTCCTACACCCTCTCAGACTCATAAGTAGTGGACACTCATCTCTTTCACACATAAAGCCCTATATTTTCATGCTTCAGAGCCAGTAGGCAATCTCTTCTTTCCTTTGTAACGGGCCTGAACTCGTGGGTAGCCGTGGCTATCTTTATAGTGTTGTTCCACGCTTCCCTCTGATGACAGCCTACTCTGGAAATTTAAGATATCAGTATGGTATTTTGGCCGTTGCTCTCATTATGGTGTTGGAATGCACTTCGCCTTGATGAAAGCCCACACTCCGAATTGCGCCAGGTAATATGGTGTTGGTCAATTCTTCGGTTTGTTAACAGACTCTACTGGTAGCTGTGGCTTTTAATTTTCTGTTGGTCCACACTTCCCCGTAGGTTCAGCCTCTACTAAGCGTCCCTAAATGCCAGAGTAGTTAATAGGGACATAAAACCAATAACGTTATTAATATCTAATACAAGCCTTGACTGTCAATATGGTGTTGGTCTACTCTTTGCCTAGATAACAACCCTCACCACTAACTGCGTCTGCCTATTTGGTGTTGGTCCATTCATTGCCTTAAAGACCAACTTACCTGCTAACTGTATCTGTGTTGGACCATTCTTCGCCTTGTTCCATCCTCTTGGTTCATTATATGAGACGTTTCTATTAAAATATTGTATTACTGTGGTGTTTTCTTGTAGGAGTGGTTAAATCAATTTGTGTTTTGATGTCCAAATAGCAGCCATGTTATAAGCCTACTTTTCACATTTTGCAAAAATGAGGAAAAAGTAGACTTATGAAATCGATCCGAGCAAATGAGTGTCCGTCTGTCCTTCTTTCCTTCTGTCTGTCTGTCTGAGTGTGTCCCCCCCTATCAACTCCTAAACGGCTGCAACAATCAAAACAAAATTTGGTAGGAGTAAAGATCTATACCTGAATATCGCAATGCTGTATTTGAAAATTATGTCAGTGCTACCAACTGCTCACAAATCGTAATTGAAATTTGGGCTCCAGGTTGGATATCGTGGAAGGTATGAATAGGAGCTATTTCAAAATTGGCACACATATAGATAATAATATTTCAGTTTAATTTCCATGAGGCCATACATGGCAGTGTTGCCAAAATGATTCTAAACCTGCTGATAGGTCCAATTTTAAATGCATATAACTTCTACACTATCGATTGGAATGCAACCAAATGTCATATGTGCTATGTGTACATACACAGATATAATTGAGCATATTCTTAAGAGCCACTAGGGCTGCCAACTGTTGATAAATTCTCTCAATTTCTTTTATCCAAATACCAATATGTCAGAAAGTATGCAAGCCGACAGCTTTAAACTATTCATGCGTATAGTACCTGACATTCTATATTAATTTGGAGTAACGTATATACGTCAGTGCTAACAACATGATTCTAAGCCTGCTGAGATGTCCTACCTTAAATACATGTAACTTTTATCCTATCATTTGGATTTCAACCATATTTCGTATGTGCAATGTGTACCATAACATGTATGACTATGCGTATTCTAAAGAGCAACCAGGGCTGCCAACTGTTAATAAATGCTGCCTCTATTTTTGTTACCCTAATATCAATATATCAGAAAATATGCAAGCCAATAGCTCTAAACTTTGCACACGTGTAGTACCTGGCATTCTAGATTAATTTCGAGTAACTGATATACGTCAGAGCTGCCAACTGGATTCTAAGCCTGCTGATAGGTCCAATTTTAACATGCATGTAACTTCTATACTAACTAACGGATTTCATCCAAAATTGGCACAACAATAGGTCAGATTATTTCAGATTATTTCTGACCAATACATGCATGACATTGTTGCCAACATGATTTTACGCGCGCTGTTAAATCCAATGTTTAACAGGATGTAACGTCCATGCTATCCATTGGACTTCACCAAATTTTGTATTCTGTACTCTAAGAGATGGAACTATGAATATATTCAGTCACCAGGGCTACCAACTGCAGTGCTCTATTAGGCTACATTATGCCAGGTATACAGTATTTCGAACTAATTAGAAATTTCGATATTACCAACGTAATTTCGTCATTATTCTGGATAGATCCATATAGATTAATCATTGGCATGAATATTAAATTTTAAGAAAAGTAGGCTCTTGAGTTCGTCATGGAACTTCTTGTTTTTGTTTGACATTGATTGGACAGTTTGTAGTTCATAGATTCAAAGGTCATGAACTTCCACAGCCACCTTGATACCTGAGACTCCTGACGTCTAATGCCCACACGAATTTATATGTCGGTCGATCTTTCCAGGAATCAATCAATGGACAAATATATGGGGTTATGTTCGCAATATTCACATCAATCCAGCAGTTACAATTATAGCCTAAGCTTTTAGCCTTACCGGATTCATCGCATGCATACTCTGCGATTAAATAGCGTACGCTTCTATGCGTCCGCCTTGAAGTAGTTGTCGATCCCTAACTTTTATATTACAATTTTTATATGCATGTTTTTTTCTAATACTTGTTTTATTGTAGATGGCTTTATTCTCAGCTGTACTGTTATCCCAGAAATTAGTAAAGGGTTAGCGTCAGGAAGACATCCGGCTGTAAAAAAAACTGCCAAAACCGTACAAATATGACAAGTTCTGTAAATTTTGCCTCGGGAACTGCTGGGGCGTTCCCCGGAAGCGACGCGCAAGGGTCCCTCCTGCCCCTTGTGAGAAATGAGCAAAGGCTACCGAGTCATGGGCGGGCTCGGCTGAAGAAGCAAGTCCAGATGAGAATTGGAACTCTGAATGTTGGATCTATGACTGGGAAAGGAAGAGAGGTTGTGGACCTAATGATGAGAAGAAAAATTGGTATTCTATGTGTCCAAGAAACTAGGTGGAAGGGTAATAAAGCAAGAGAGCTTGTAAGTGTCTTTAAATTGTTGTACATTGGAGCAAACAGAGCATGAAGAAATGGTGTTGGAATTATCCTGGCTAACGATTTGATCCCCTCTCTAGTCAGTGTAAACAAAACAAGAGATCGCTTGATGAGTGTGAAGCTGTGTCTTGGGGAAGAGTTTACCATTGTAAGTGCCTATGCTCCTCAAGTTTGCTGTGAGTAGGAAAAAAAGATGTTTTTTGGAGGGACCTGGAGCAGGAACTTTCTAGTATATCAGCAGATGAAAGGGTATTTCTGGGTGGAGATCTAAATGGACATGTTGGCACCAGTGTGGAAGGGGAAGTAGTGAGGGGAGTGCATGGATGCTGGGGATTTGATACGAGAAATATGGAGGATGAGAGAGTGCTATGTTTTTCCTTGGCATTAGATCTAGCAATATGTAACACCTTCTTCAAGAAAAACGAAAGGCATCTGGTGACCTACAAAAGTGGAGGAAGAGAGAGCCAAATAAATTCCCTTTTGTGCAGAAGAATGCATTTGAAGGAGGTTAAGAATTGTAAAGTTATTATTGGGGAAAATGTTACACCACAACACAGAGTGCTAGTTATTGATTATGAATTCATGGGCATTAAGAAAAGAACAGCAAGGAAAATTACTCCAAGAATTAAATGGTCGCAATTGAAAGATCCAATTTTGAGAAGTGAATTCAAGGAAAAGGTGTTGGAAGGAACACGGCCAGTGGAAGGTGTTCATAGATGGTGGGCAGTAAATGCAGATGCAGTCAGGAAAGCAGGTGTAGAAATATTTGTCAATACGTCTGGGAAAGGTGCTCCACTGGATAAAGAAACATGGTAGTGGAACGATGTGGTTCAGGATGCCATCAAGGCAAAACGACAAGCAAAAAAGAAATGGGATGAGTTTGGAAATGACGAAGATGGAGAACACTACAGAAAGGCAAATAAAGTTGTGAAAAGAGCTGAAGGGAAAGCAAAGACAGCTGCATGGAAGGAAGTCTATGAAGAACTAGAGACAACAGAAGGGGAGGCCAAGCTTTTCAGAATCGCTAAGGCACGAGACAGGGCTTCAAAAGATCTCACACACATCAGAGAGATGAAAAGTGAACGAGGGATTGTAATTTAAGATGAAGGGCATATTAACAAGAGATGGGAGGACATTTTGTAAAAGTTGCTAAATGAGGAACATGCCCGGCTAGTGTTTGAGGATGATATCCCAAATCACAACATAACAACTGGCATATGCAGGTAAGTGGTTGTAACTGCTATTAGGAAAATGAAATGTGGAAAAGCAACCGGCCATGATGAAATTCCAGTGGAGCCTTGGAAATGTCTGGGTGAAGAGGACATAGATATGTTGTGGAATCTATTCCAACAGGTACTTCAAGAGGAAGTAATGCCCAAGGAATGGCGGGAGAGTACCATAATTCCCATTTATAAGGAGAAAGGTGACATTCAGGATTGTGAAAATTACAAAGGAATAAAACTCATGTCCCGCACAATGAAGATCTGGGAGAAAGTTATTGAAAGTAGGCTTCGGGTGGAGACGACAATAGGAGATGAACAGTTTGTATTTATGCCCGGAAAGGAACAAAAGATGCTATTTTTGCACTTAGGCAAGTCATGGAAAAGTACAGGGAGAAGAGAAAAGAACTACATATGGTGTTCATAGACCTAGAGAAAACTTATGATCGGGTGCCCCGTCAGGAGGTATGGAGATGCATGAGACGCAAGGGAGTACCGGAGAAGTATGTGCGCATTGTTCAGGATATGTACCGTGGAGCAAGGACATGAATTAGAAGCAGTGTAGGATTGTCAGATACTATACTGGTTCAAGTAGGTCTTCACCAAGGATCTGCACTAAGCCCCTATATTAGCCTACTTTCGATTTTTGCAAAAAATGAAAGTAGACTTATGAGATCAACACAGGGCGAAAAAAGTGTGTCTGTCTGTGTGTGTGTATGTGTGTGTGTGAGTCTGTGTGTGTGTCTGTGTGTGTGTGTGTGTGAGTGTGTGTACTCTGAATGTCTGTCCCCCCCTATCAATTCGAACACGGTGAATGCGAATTGAACGAAATTTGGTACAAAGGTAGCACTAGCAAAGGACACCTCAGTGTCATGTTTTATATCGCCGCCATCTTGACGGAAACGTAATGGCGGCCACACAAATGTTCAAAGCTTAAATCAAATTACGACTAACCTAATCATCCGATCTCTACCAAATTTTGCAACAACATAGCTTTATGGGGGGAGCATCCTTTGACCAAACTAATAAGTCATCAGCGTAATAGTTTGCGGATGGCGGCCATCTTTGTGTGAAAATCGATTCCCCCTATTAATTCGAACACGGTGCAACCGAACGGGACGAAATTTGGTACAGAGGTAGTACTAACAAAAGGCACCTCAGTGTCATGTTTTATATCGCCGCCGTCTTGACGGAAACGTAATGGCGGCCACACAAATGTTCAAAGCTTAAATCAAATTACGATTAACCTAATCATCCGATCTCTACCAAATTTTGCAACAACATACCTTTATAAAGGAAGCATCCTTTGACCAAATAACTAGGTCATTAGCCTAATAGTTTGCGGATGGCGGCCATCTTTGTGTGAAAATCAATTCCCCCTATTAATTCAAACACGGTGAAACCAAATGGAACGAAATTTGGTACAGAGGTAGCACTAGCAAAGGGCACCTCAGTGTCATGTTTTATATCGCCGCCATCTTGACAGAAACGTAATGGCGGCCACACGAATGTTCAAAGCTTAAATCAAATTACGATTAACCTAATCATCCGATCTCTACCAAATTTTGCAACTACATACCTTTATGGAGGGAGCATCCTTTGACCAATCTAATAGGTTATTAGCCTAATAGTTTGCGGGTGGCGGCCATCTTTATGTCAAAATTGATTCCCCCTATTAATTCGAACACGGTGGAACCGAATGGAACGAAATTTGGTACAGAGGTAGCACTAGCAAAGGGCACCTCTGTCATGTTTTATATCGCCACCATCGTGACTGAAACGTAATGGCGGCCACACGAATGTTCAAAGCTTAAATCAAATTACGATTAACCTAATCATCCGATCTCTACCAAATTTTGCGACTACATACCTTTATGGAGGGAGCATCCTTTGACCAATCTAATAGGTCATTCGCCTAATAGTTTGCGGATGGCGGCCATCTTTGTGTCAAAATCGATTCTCCCTATTAATTCAAACACGGTGAAACCGAATGGAACGAAATTTGGTACAGAGATAGCACTAGCAAAGGGCATCTCAGTGTCATGATTTATATCGCCGCCATATTGACAGAAACGTAATGGCGGCCACACAAATGTTCAAAGCTTAAATCAAATTACGATTAGCCTAATCATCCGATCTCTACCAAATTTTGCAACACCATATCTTTATGTGGGAAACATATTCAGACCAAACTGCAAGAACATCAGCTCAATAGTTTGCAGATGGTGGCCAAGTATGTGTGCAAATCGATTCCCCCTATCAATTCAAACACGGTGAAACCGAATTGAACGAAATTTGGTACAGAGGTAGCACTAGCAAAGGGCACCTCATATTCATGTTTAATATCCCTATAGCACGTTGTATTTCAAAAAGCTACTACAACCAACATTCAATCATACTCCTTGAAAAGGACAAAGAGTTATAACAATACCCATGCATTTAGGAGAAAGTAGGCTATATGTTCTTTACTGAACATCTTGTTTTTGATCTTATAATGGATGTCTTTTCTGAAAGTTTAAGAGAACCAGCTCCTTGGTGTATGCTATTTGCAGATGATATTGTCTTATGCTGCACAAACAGGGGAGAGCTTGAATATGAACTGGAATGTTGGAGAAGAGCCATAGAGGACAGAGGCCTTAAAATCAGTAGGAATAAGACCGAATACCTGTGCCTTGGAGGAACTGGAAATGAAACTATTCGAATGGATGGTAGCCAGCTACAGGCAAGGGACAATTTCAAGTATTTGTGATCCACTGTATCTGACGATGGCAATCTAGATCTGGAAATTACCCACCGAATTCAGGCTGCCTGGTTAAATTGGAAAAGGTTATCTGGTATTCTCTGGGACAGGAGACTGAATATCCATGTAAAGGGTAAAGCCTATAAATGTGCAGTGAGACCTGCAATGCTATACGGAGCAGAAACTTGGCCAAAAGTGCAGTCACAGTGCAAGTGACTGGATGTAGCTGAGATGAAGATGCTAAGGTGGATGTGTGGTATTACAAGAAACGATCACATCAAAAACACCTTCTTACGAGGCAGCGTAAAACTGACTGAAATATCCAAAAAGGTGCAAGAAAGACGCTTGCTCTGGTATGGCCACATTAATCGCAGGGATGAGAGTTATGTAGGAAGGCGAGTGATTGATCTGGAGGTGGAAGGCAAAAGGGAAGGAGGCAGGCCTGGAAGAAGATGGATGGATGGCGTGCAGGATGATCTCCGGGAGAGGCAGTTAACAGAAAACACAATTTGGGACCGAGGAAAATGGAAACGACTTGTCAGAAACGTCGACCCCGCATGAACGGGAAAAGACGAAGAGGAAGATGATGATTACTATGTTCTCTACTACCATACTATTTAATTTTTCCAATTCTTTTGCGTGCCTTTATTGTTTTGAATAGCAAACCATCTTATTGGTCAAGTGATCTGTTAATTTGTGCTCTTATTCGTACTGTATTTTTGATTCATTCTTATATGCCTGCATCCGCCGTTTGAGCAACGTTCTTCCGTCTATTTTTTCTTAGACCGACATGTAGATCTATTAGATATTTCATGTGAGGTCCACACTAGTCTGGCAGTGAGTTCCAGGATAGACTTGGCAATAACCCCTATACTAGAATCCTCTTCCATGGGCTCACATCTAGTGGGACGTGGGCTGGCGACCACGGGCCCACATCTGAGTCCGGCATTGCTTCCACTTACTTGAGCTGGGCTCCTCTCCGTCTCTTTCCTGTCGATCTCCCTTGATCAACTCTCGTTCTTTTCCGACCCCTACGGTATTAGGGTATCCGAGACCTAGGGAGTCTTCCACTTTCTCGCCTTAATTGGCCCTTGTCTCATCTTTCCTGATCCCTCCTTCGAGGGGTCAGACCTCTTGTTTCCTTCTCAATATATTTCCTTTTGTCTTTAAGATTCCCGCACTGTTTTTGATAATTGGCTCCCCGTGTATTTAATTTCGCTTTAGCTTTTTTTCTTTTGCATCTACACTCCATTTTGTAGGTATTTTAAATCTACGTTGCCTTATGTAAGTCTTTTCGATCTAAATTGAATTTTGCGAGTGTTTTCAGTCTCCATTGTAAGGATTGACAATCTAAATTGCTTTTTAGTAAGTCTTTCAATATATGGGCCGGTACTTTCGTGAGTATTTTGAATTTCAATTGCATTTTGTAAGTATTTTCAACCTAAACCGCTTTTTTCAAGTATTTTCAATCTAAATTGCATTTTGTATGGTCGGCATTTTGCAAGTATTTTGATTCTCAATTGCATTTTGTGGGTATTTTGAATCTAAATTAAATTTTGTACATATTTTCAATTTCATTTGCATTTTGTAAATATTTTGAATATAAATTGCATTTTGTAAGTATTTCGACTCTACATTGCATGTTGTACGTATTTTGAACCTAAACTACATGTTGTGCCTATTTTTCAATCTCTTCCTTTTGTGAGTATTTTAGTTCTAAATTCCTTTTTGTAAGTATTACCACACGCCATTATGTGAGTAGTTTCAATGAGTTGCTTTTTGTAAATATTTTACGTCTCACTTAATTTTCGTTCTGGTTTCCTCTTCATTGTAATTTTCGCTGTCCCTCAGACCATTAGGGGCCGATAACCTAGATGTTAGACCTCTTAAAACAACAATTATCATCATCATAAACTAGAATCCTCAAAAAGGCAATTGATAACTCATAAATGAAAGCACCACAACTCATTTCAAGTGGGCAAGTCATGTCAAGCCTAAAATCAAACCTACCCCTCGCATAAAATAAAATAGGGTTCTGTGGGGAATTGATTACGTCATTAAGATGGCGGTGGGGCTTCTCATTGGTCGTGGGAAGTGTGTCCTGACTCCCTTCCCCCTCTACTCCCATCTACCACACACCCCCATGATAATAATAACAATAAGCAATATGACATCAAGGTCATTGGAGGACTCTGGGTCACGTGACTTCATGAGAGGATGCCGGCTGGGTTGCCAACTGGGGAGTGAGCTCCCAGACTTCACCAAAAATGTCCTTTAGATATGGATAAGGGATGAGAAGAATGGCTTCTTCGTGGTCGTGGATGCCTCCCATCCTCTAACCACTGACAACTCCTCATGCATGCCCTTCAATACCGTTGAGATATATAGAGCAATTTAACGTAATTCAATATCTCTCTGACACGCACACTTTTCTCTACCATCGCAAGGAAGGTGTCTGGATGTTACACACAGATACAACAGGCCGATCACCCATGTGGTCAGGAAGAGTCAGGGAAGGGATTGCGAAATGATAGTCGATTGTGAACATCTTGCCAATTAACGATCCCACAGAGTGTCAAGTACCTCCGGGATTCGTTTTCTAAATACAAAGGTGTGAAAGCGGTTGACAATCAACGGCTGATTATAACTGAAGTGAACCGACATCACTCAGGAGTGAAGGAACGGATAGACAACGGGTTAATGTATTTAAAAATATCGGTACCTAAGTCCATGGCGTGGAGAGTCGTGGGCGAGCGTCTTTCATGACTAAAGACTTGGGACTTAGTGCATTAAGCTGATGCAAATGTTTTCGTTGTCATGGGTTTACTTAAATTTCAAGGAGTTATTTGTGTGGAGGAGCTCGAGCAAATCATTCCTGCTCGTAAAATTATGTTCACTGTATCTTGGGTCAGCCGGGGTTTAATTCTTGTGGAGTGTTTTACACCGTGGTGGAGGAATAAATTGCGAGAGTTATTGTGAGACCTCACGTATACTTCATCGTGCAATCCAAGATAAACAGCGTATCATAGTAAAATAACAATTTGATCATGCTCCGTGTAGCCAGACATAATGCCTAGAGACTCACCTATCCCTGCACTCTAGAATGCCTTGAGGAGGTCAACGCTATGACAATGATGACCTAAAAGCGACCGTGCTGCAGTGGCTTGCTTATCATGCGACAGATATCAATGAGCATGAAATCCAAAAGTTGGTTTCGCGATATGAGTGTTTGAATATAAAATGTGTGAATTATGTTGACAATTAGTTTAAGGCACAGACCCACATGTAAAAATAAAATAGTTTTTAAAATTTGCTTTAGTTTTTTATATAATAACACGATATTTCTAAATTAATACACACCTCGTTAATTGGTCTATTGACCTTGGTCTTCTATGTTGCATTGTGTTTAAGAAAATTCAAGAAAATTGCAACCAGATAAGTGTTTACAATATTCCTTGATTCCTCCAGCAGAAGTTTACAGGTAAAGTGTGAGATGAAATCCTCCCCAATGCAAAGAACATATTTGTGAGACACATAATTTATCTGCAGGTTGATTCTGGTCATACTGGAGATATTAAGCTTGAAGAATGTCCAACGCCAGTGATTATTCCAGGCGTCAAAAGAGAGACACCATCTCAAGATCTCAACGAGGTAAGTACCTTATCGGATTACCAGGTGACCTGTACTTCATCTCCTTAGCACCTCTCCTCACAGTCACAAGTTTATTGATAACTAGTGAAGGCATTCGCGTGTTAGGTCTTGTGATATACAGAATGCACAAGCATTTTTGTTGGAATTTGGAGAATAACAAGATGTTCAGTAAAGAACATATAGCCTACTTTCTCCTAAATGTATGAGTATAGTTATAACTCGTTGTTATTATCAAAGAGTATAATAGAACTATTCTTTGTTGAAGACCTTAGAAACGATTTACCTCTACCAAACGCCACGACCTAGATAAAAACTGCTACCATCATTGAAGAAAGAAAGAAAGAAAGATAAGAAGTATATCAAGAATGTTATGGATCTGGAGACATAATCGACCGGACTGGCGGCGTGGCTCAGCGGTAACGTTCTCGCTTGCTGGGCCCTAGGTTGCAGGTTCGTATCCTGGCGCAGTCAGCTGGCATTTGAGGGTGCACAAATGCGAGGGAGCCGTGTCAGTACATTTACTGGCACGTTAAAGATCCCCTTCGGGCCAAAATTCCGGCACCCCGGTGTCTCTAAAAGCAGCAGTAGTTAAAAGGGATGTAAAACCAATAACATTATTATTATTATTATTACGACCTGCCGTGGGCAACATCCAACTTTGAGTTGAGGCATGTCTTTACACGTCTGGTTGTGCATGGCTTTCACAACCCTAATTGAATTAACAAATCTTTCCATGACCCTACAGAGACGTGTGTATACAAACTATGTGGATATTTTCGATAATATAATCCTAACAGAGCGAGTGCATTCTAGCGGCCAGAATAAGAAACTTTTCAATAAAATCTGGAAGTTACCTTTTTGGCAGCTAGATGTCTCGAGTAAATCTGCTGGCAAATTATGTTTTAATTAAATATATATTTTACACCATAATGTGGACAATATAACGCTTAATAACATTTTCAAGTAACGCAAAATAGGCTGTTACAAACCCTTTAAAATAAAAAGTTAAAATGTATCGTAGTATCAACTTGTCATTCTTCAAATTCGATGCGCATAGAATGATAATGGTATAGTAATCAATGGATCCCCACGTAGACTAGTCGGGACATCTAGTGGTGAAATATCGAACAATATAATCCTAACAGAGCGAGTGCATTCTAGCGGCCAGAAGAAGAAACTTTTCAATAAAATCTGGAAGTTACCTTTTTGGCAGCTAGATGTCTCGAGTAAATCTGCTGGCGAATTATGTTTTAATTAAATATATATTTTACACCATAATTTGCACAATATAACGCTTAATTTTAAAACATCTGAGTCATTACAAAACAATAAACATATAACATTTCAAGCAAAAAAACTAGCTCTGATCGGGTTTGAACCATAGGAATCTGAGCGACAGGCTATCGCTCTACCACTGAGCTAGTTGTGTCAACGAATTTCGTTCTATTTAAAATGACTTACATAGAACTTGTTAGCAAATAATGATTTATACTAAACGATTTCATCACTGGAGTATATTATTTATATATAAAGCATTTCATACAAAGTTTATTTATTTTTTATCAGTACGCTATATTGCATTCAATACTCAAATTAGTGAAATATAAGTCAGGCACAAGATATCCGCTGCCATCTTGTCTTATTAATGAATCAGCTGAGCTTTTTAAAATCACGTCTGCACTATAGTATTACAAAATAAACTTTTAATTTCGTACGTGCCTCTTCCTTTAGAACAGTTAAAACGATTCTCGGCTCGATAATCGGAACTGGTGGGTCCCATGATATGGATTATAAAGTTTGCATAATTCGCACGGCCGCCATCCTGAAATGGTATGGCGGACGACCTTGTAGTTTGGTCACAAGACGCATCCTATACGAAGGTATGTTGTTACCAAATTTGGTAGAGATTGGATGATTTGGTTAGTCGTTATTTGATTTTACGTTTTGAACGTTTGAGTGGCCGCCATTCAGTTTTAGTAAAGATGGCGGCGATATAAAACATGACACTGAGGTGTCCTTTGCTAGTGCTACCTTTGTACCAAATTTCGTTCAATTCGCATTCACCGTGTTCGAATTGATAGGGGGGGACAGACATTCAGAGTACACACACTCACACACACACACACACAGACTCACACACACACATACACACACACAGACTCACACACACACATACACACACACAGACAGACACACTTTTTTCGCCCTGTGTTGATCTCATAAGTCTACTTTCATTTTTTGCAAAAATCGAAAGTAGGCTAAAAATGTCTTACCCATGGGAGACTTGTACCAGCAACCTCCGGCTGTGTACACTGATACTCTGGCCACTGATCTAAACGGGATGCAATTGAATTCTCATTGGCATAACGAGCATGTGTTAGCCTCTTAGTTGCCTACTGGAATTCGAATTTGAACATGATGTATGGGTAGGTATGCGAATTGATTTTACTTTAACAATTTATTTGTATTCTGGCAAGAAAACCACTCACTAGGGCTACTAAGACGAGGTGGGATTTAGTACCTCAGTAATCCTTGAAATGTTCTTCTGAAGTTTGTCACTGTAACTTTAGTCATTAACTGGGATGGTTCTAACTTATGCGAGTGATTCCCTAATCAGAGCATTGCAAGAACATTTACTTGATCTTCAGCGTAAAGGCAACAAATACTTGAAGATGTAGGATAAATGCCCACACATGCAGAAACTACCTACTTGTTAATACATAAATTCACTTACTTGTACTGGTAAGTATGTGTTGAAAAAAATATTTCTCTTACCGTATTCCTTATTTCTTATAGTTTTTAACACCATTTCAAAGATGGCCAATAGTGGGGATCATATCAACGCTTACTCTAAGTCTGCAGATAGTCCATCCAGATTGTCTATCGCATTTAAGCTGAATAATATTTGAATTTCACTTGTCCCATAGGCTGTTCTAAGGCAGAAATTCTGAAGGTTGGAACCAATATACGAATTTAAATCGAGTTCACTATAGATTGCGATCAGTTTCGGTTATTGGGATTTTGATGTCCTCGGTGACGTCACGGGTGACTTGTTGATGTTGATGCTCGGATGTTTGACGTTTTCATGGAGTTGCGAAATGACCGTCATTTGGTTAGCTGTCAGTGTTTCGTTAGATTCTGGCATATTCGGTCATGGGTGTGACATGTGGTGGTGAGTACGAGGTGTCAAACGGAAGGTCTCTACCCCCTTTATCACTAGGATATGTTATTTTTACCCCCAAGATAAAAACTACCCCTACCCTGTAGTGAAGTAGTTCTTTCCGGTACGCATGCGCACTCACGGCTTCTGTAAGACGGCGGATTTTTAAATGAATGTTTACTGATTATTCACCCTTGACATTTTTGACAATTTAATAACTGCAAGGTAATTGACCCGAGATTTCCAAAACTAATAAAGGCCGAGAGTTGTGCGAGGGGTCCTTTTACTTGGGTTTAAGCTCTCTTCACCATGGACTATTTATTTTCCTAAATTGTACCAAAGTACCTAACTACACATTTTGAAAAATTTGGTTTATAAACTTTTTAAAAAATTTATATTATTTATCAATTTTTATTTTTTAGTTATTGCCAAAGACCAAACTACAAGGTCGTCGACCCAAGATTTTGCGAACCAATCATGGTAGAAAATCATGTGATAGCTCGTTGTAATGGGTTTATTGCCCTCTTTACCATGGGCTACATATTTTTCAGATTTGTACTAAACGAACTTAACTACTAGGTCACTGAGCCACGATTTTGAAAACTATCCATTATAGAATGTCGTGTGAGGTGTTACATTAAATGGCTTAATACACTCTTTTCAACTAACCATTTCTTTTCCAAATATTGCCAAAGGGCCTATCTACACATTTTGATAATTTTGGTTTTATCCCCTTTTAAATTTTATTTAATGTCTTGATTTATTACTTAGGTATGCTTTTTTATTTTTTTATTTTTGACAATAGGGCGTAACTTCATTTTATTATTATTTGATTGAGGAGCTGTAGTGGTAGGTAGCGTTCTATATTACCATTTTCTTTTTTTTAACACAGCTACCTCTGAATGAACTGCTAGGTCATGGACCCGAGATTTCCAAACGAATAGTCAGAGACCGTTCTGCAATGGTTTAAACGAAAGAGTCTAACAACACTTAAGCCTAGGGAAGTTTTTTTTTTAAATTTTGACAAAGGATCTAACTACAAATTTCAAATTTGAGTTATTTTTTAATATTTGATTTAACGGTTAAGGTTTTCTGAGGCTAAGAGAGTGTTTTTACTAGGTATGTAACATGACAACTATCTGTACCATGTGGTATAATCCTGTTTGAAAACACGCTGAAACGTTTTTCAGTTATTTGCACCCACATTGGATTTTCTTTGATATTGTGCCTGCCATAATTTTTTTTATCCTTGCAAACCACCAACATACTTTCTCTCTCTGCGGTCTTTGTGGATTTTTCTAGTGTGTTCTAGTGTTCGAGTCACCATTCACCCTGTTTAAAGGAAACATGATGTTTCTTCTTAGCGCGCCATTCTGCGGCTTCCTGCTGAATTCGCTAGTTCATTACGGCCAGCATGTGAACTCCAGCGGCGGCTGGTGGTCATAGAGCTTGGGAGGGCGCACAAAATAAATTATCATGCACAGTAAAAATTACGAAAAGGGTTATGTCTATACCTTTTTATCTCCTGACAGACGTTGCTGCAGCTGTACCACTGATGTCATATACCGCAAATCAGGTGAGACTGTCCATGGAAAATGATCACTGTTGTGCTGTGTAGTTCATGACTGCTTTACACTTACACATATTCAAAATGAAGTCAATTAAAGGAGAGTACGAATACGTTTGTCTGCAAGAAAACAGTCTTCTGCAAATTATTATTCATATATTACCGCACTAGTTATTTACAAATTTAAAAAAAATCTCACTTAAGTTGATGTCGAGTAGTAACATAGTTAGTCCTAAATACGAACACGGGCTCACTTCGTGGTTCCTGTACAGGTTTTCATTATTCACAAAAATAATCTACATATATCTTGTTCAATCTAATGTCGAGCTGTTGCTTTAAAGCTTAAACTACCCGGAAAGAAAAATCCATTCTTCTGTCCTTCTGTTGAACAAACTTGTCTATACCTTTGTTGTTAAAAACAGGAATGTCCATGACGAGATTCCGTTCAATTGAAAGCATGGCTAAAGCAGACAATCTATCCTGGAGCGTTGTGTTGCGCAAAAACGTTTTTATGCGTTTCAGAGTCGAGAAACATCTCTCTGCTTCCGATGTTGACATTGGCATGGTTACAAGTATTTTAAGAAGTTTAACTGTTTCTTCAAATAATCTAGCGAGATTCGCGTTCATTATGAACCCCAGGAATGAAATAGCTCCGGACACACTCTAAATTCCTCTCTCCTATAAATGAGTTCAAGTTCTGTTTTGAGCTGCTTCTCGTTCAGAAACGGGAAGGATTCAACTGCGATTCTTAAGTCTTTGGAAGGAAAAATGGCATTGTAATCTCGGAACTTTTCTACGATGAACAGGTTAGATGCGCTAAGATGCCCAGTGAAGGAGAATCGTTCCATAGCTTGGCTGATGATGACATCGCAAACTTCCTTTGCTTCACGAACTCGATTGGGTGAACGGTCTTCATGCTTACTCTTTCTGCTCACTCCATCGCCTTCGTTCACGTGCAACTCTTCTACATTTTCTCGGACCATTTGAACCTGTCTTTCGAAACGTTTCAGATCTTCCTGTACTTGCACTGGGTCGATAGATCGCTTCTGGAGTTGACAATACAAAATGTCGACATGTGGCATGATCTTATGGAAAAATGACAGCCAGAACACAAACGTACCATCAGACAAGATGTACATAAGCCCACTCGCCTGAGAAATAGTTGATGGTTGCCTGATCTCATTCCGATTTTCAATTTCCTCCATGCAAGCTATTAGATCAACCCGCTGTTCGTAAACTGTATTCACTGCCCTTGAATTAAAATTCCACCTGGTTGCAGCTACTCTTGGAAGACGCTGGCCTACGACTTCATCCAGTATCTTTGTTCTTTGTTGTGAATGGAAAAAAAAGTGCATATTCCTGACATATTCGAAAAAAATATACGGACACTGCGGTTGATGGAGGCTGCGTTGGACATTACTAAGTTAAGTTGATGTGAATGGCAATGAATATAAAATGCAAGAGGATATTTCTCTCTAACTCGGGCTTGTACACCTCGGTCGTTACCACTCATCACAGAGGCTCCATCATAGCTCTGAGATATTAGCTTATGTGGAGAGTCATTTAAATGAATGTCAATTTCCTTCAAAATACTGTGCACTATGTTCAGGAGGATTCAATAAACGCCAAAATCTCTCCACGATCTTGCCACTTATCACGTACCGATAAAGGAGCACCATTTGAAATGTGTTGGAAACGTCACTTGTCTCATCTGCTATAATAGCTACATAATCGGTATTTCTTATCTCTTCAGATATGTGGTCATGGCATACTTGAAGCATGCAATCTAGTAACTCATTCTGGACAGTTTTGGAAGTTCCCTTAAAAACACTTGCTTTTTCTAAGTCAGTCTTCAATGATTCATTAAGCTCTGCACTAAAATCCACAAGTCCACGAAAAATTCCAGGGTTAGATGACGTCACTGATTCATCATGCCCACGGAGAGTTAGTTCATAATCCCCACAGAATCGGACTCAGTTAATAAGAAGAGATAGCACATATCTGTCCTCTCTTACCTTTTCATTGTGAAGCTGAACTTGAAGCCTGTAAGCAGTGCTCAGTTGATTTAAAATGTTTGCTTTCCCAAGCACAGCAAGATTCATTACGTTGTCCTTATGGTCGGCGGAACACTCGTGTTTTCGTAATTTGTCCACTAAATGTTTCAAATCTGTCACACCGTTTTAGTCCAAGATGATTCCCCTCCAAATAACAAACAGGGAAAGCAAAAGAAAGAATCTATAACTTCACAACCACATAGCCAATCATTTTTGTTGTACGATTCAGGACTGAACTTCCTCACTCTCTCCCGCCGTTTATCTTTGCATAATTGTTCTACTTTCAAAACTGGCGTCGGTCTCCCTAATTCCTTAATCTTTATTTTATCTTCGAGTGAATGAGAAGAAAAGGGCACTTTTATTAAATAATCCACCGTATTCATTGCTTAATGTACTCCTATTTCAACGCTTATCGTCACAAATGTTTGTGGACAATGTTACCAAATTCTACATACACAGCTTCGCTACTCGCTAGCACGCTAGGTGTTTTGTCACTAACCATTAAATTTTGTCTCATTAGGGAAAATGTTATGTTCTACATTTAATATAATTTAAATATCCCTCTAAATCCCTATTTAATTCCAAATGTATAATGGTCTATCACTAAGACATTTGTCAAAAACTCTAGGCCTAGGTGAAAAACTATTTAATTGGTAACGCTTGTCCCAGAATTCCTAAAGAGACCTCTTTACGTAACCTTGGAACTAATGACAACAGGGTGGTGTCCTGTTTGCCTCCGATAACTACTGCTATCTAGTGGTCGTCTTGCAAATCATTTCAAACAGCATCGGCAGAAGGGGGAGGTAAGGGGCAAGGTACGGCCATAGATGATGTAAGTTCGAGGCACACATAGCAGTTCAGCATTCCAAAGTTCTCTCCAGAGCCCATACAACTGCTCCATTTGTTATTCTTCCTTGTAACCGTGGGCTCGCAATCTCTGGGCCCATAGCCGACGATAGAACAGCGTCTGCGCGCACGCGCAATAGACCTGTCCAAGGATCATGTAAGTATAAGAGATGCGTCACTTTTGGTTATAGAATTTCCGAGAGAGAACATCGCCTGAGGCTATGAATCGCACTGCCAAGTCTGGCAACATAAAAAGTAAAAAGCCATATGAATGTAGCCTTTATTACACGTAAATGAACAGTATGTTCTGCGACGAGTTATTGATTATTGATGAATATAACTCAAACATAACTGCGCCTTTCGCTAGGTGCTGAAATATACGTCCAGATAGGAAAAGAATACATATTGATATATATCAATGTTGGCAATGGATTTGTCACGAAAGACACAGTTATGCCGTTCTAGAGCTTAATTCACCTCTAGGCTAATTAAAAAATGCTCTCGTACTCTACAGAATAGTTGGGATATTCGATGAATATGAGGAAAATCGTCCAAATGCTCACACTACATTGCCATAACCTCACTTTTTGCCTAGCATGCCCGCAACCACCCATCCCTCCCCGTAGCCCTAAACCACAAATTTTATTGCAATGCAAAGGAGAATGGATAAGGAAACAAACAAGAGATGAAATGCACACATTTATTCCCTATATATTTTTATTCGCGTGTAGTCCATATTGCCCACTAGGTTTTCACATGGTCAACACCAGGAAGATGAAAATTGCCGTATTGTTCTTACTATCATTATAATTCTTACATCCCGGTGCTTGGCAATTTTTCCTCCCTTGCAGTGGCATGATTGACTCTCAATTCAATTCAAATAAACAATGAAAATACTGAACAAATCAAAACAACCAACAACACCACGAGGAATATCAATCAAAACAGACTATTCCCGCTTCCGCCATTCGGTTTGATGTGAACGTTCATGAGTGCCAACTACGGAACCTTAGTGCTAAAATTAATTCTTCATTGGTTGGCAGAACAAATAGTACAGGGCCTTACCCCGACCCACGCGCTCCCTATGAACTGTCATCCCCCTGGACCTGTCCTTGTTCGTAGTTGAATGGAATCTTGGGCTCAGTAAGGCCTGGGCCCCAAGCAGCCAGCAGTAAGGCGAATTACGTGACAAGATATGTGACGCGTTATTCAAACATGCTGGTGTATTTTCATAGTGAGGAGCGCACAACCCGGCCAGTATTTCGAGCGTTAAGGCTTAAAAATGAATTACTAATGTTGGTTCATGGTAAGGAGGGCCCTGGCCCACTGGCCCGTTAGTGCCAGCCGCCCCTGGTGAACTCGTATTTCGTGATGATGATGATAATTGTTGTTTTAAGGGGCCTAACATCTAGGCTATCGGCCCAACTCGTATTTCAACAGTCACTGAAGAATGATTATAAATTCCACTCATTTACTACAGATGTATGTGTAGACAACTGTTCGGTGTCTAGACAAGCTCTTGAAATAGAACAAAGATTTCTTGTACTTGAGGGCATTTGTTTTTTCTATGTTTGTATGTAGTACGTCATTCTTCCTCTCCTACCTTCCCCTTCCGCTCGCCTAGTCAGTCTGGTTCCCTCCCGCCTCTCATTGCTCTGTGGGCCACTAGAAGATGACCTATGTCTCTTTCCGATGGTCTTAGTCACCCGCAGACATTTTGTGATAATGGGGGTGATTTCAGGCTCCAGCAAGCCAGCTAGCCAGCCAATCAACATGCCAAAGATAAGTTAACCAAACAATTTAAAAATAAATTTTATGGAACTCTTTTAAATTCATTTGCAAGCAATTCCATGCTTTCAGTTCTTTCCTGGTAGCAGGAATACTTGATATGGTTTTATTTCCAAATGTCGTCCACCGTGGGAGATCCTTTTGAAATATGAAGCATAGTTGACGTCTAGGCGTACGTGGGGATTTTCTAATGTGCTCTGTAAATGACTTAATTAAGCTCGCCGTGGGATTGGCCTCATGCCGCATTCAACAAAGACAAAATGAGTAGAAATTTCTCGAAGTATGCTCTTCAAATTTGAAGTCAGTGACGTCACATTGAAATCTGCCTGTATCCACATCTAACGGTTTAATGGGTTACTCTGCAAAAATCACGATATTTTCTAGAATAATATATTAATGCTCAAAATGGAATGACTTGGAAACATACAACCTCCCCACGGGAAAGTAATCCAGAGGAGTAAACAGTGACTTCTCTCAACTCCGAATTTATGCTCCTGTTCTTAAACATTCAGTGCATCGAGCCATAAATATTCTGGTTTTTGATAAGTGTCGTGCGCCAGCATATGCATAAACGAACAGTGAAAAAAAAAATTTCCTTCCCTCCCGCATTTCACCCTTTACTAACGAACTTAGCTTAAGTAATCTATTACTTTTTGTTGTAGTAATTTTTCAGGCTACGTCTAAGGACACCCCGCCCCCATTTTTGAATCTAAAATCAAACGACATTCAGCCTAAATTGTTTAAATGTTGTTTGTGTTCTATACCAGTATTTGTGTTCTTCAGGGTTTCTTTTTTTATTGTTGATTGTTTATTGTTATGCACCCTGTCTTTTGGCTTGTATCTTACTCAATAAAGCAGCGGGCCTTGAGCCCGGTTAGCTCCTTTGCTGGGTGGCTTCGCCCGTGGTCACCATTCTGGCTCCTTATACACGCCCACCGCCGAACGACTGCGCCCGAGCTCACCAGATACTGCTCCTTATATACAAAATAAGAACATCTAAAAGAGGTATTTTGCCGTCAGATTGCTTTTCCATGGTGAAACATGCCAATCTCCACGCAAATTCTCACCATCACCTTGCCCAGAAACATGGTATCCTTACAACTCGTAACTACGAGGGCTAAGAGGATTTGTGAAGTGCCTTCTTTACAAGAAGAAATTAATACCTTGAGAACCACCTTTAAGAGCAACGGTTACATCAGAGCTTTGATTTCTACGGTTCTGAATCCAACGAATTATAATACGACGTCCGTTGAACAAAAAAGATGTAAGAGGAACTGCTTACCTACCCTACACACATAACACGACGGATCGTATTGCTAAAATCCTACGTAGGTACAACATACGGACTGGATTTGGAACTTCTGTAAGATTAGGCAACTCATGCGACCAACTAAGGACAGTTTGCCTAAATTGCAACAACCGGGTATCTACAGAGTTCCCTGTACTTGTGTCAAGGTTTATATCGGGCAGACTTCGAGAACGAAATGCACTCGCATTAAGAAACATAATAGATGTATCAGGCTCATTCAACCTGATAAATCAGCTGTTGCTGATCATGCTTTAACACCTGGCCATGATGTCATGTTCCAAGGAGTGGATGTTCTTGCCCGTATAAAGCAATATCGTCCCAGAATCATCAGGGAGGCAGGCGGTTGAAATACTCAAACACCCAGATAATTTCAACCGCGACACTGGCTACAACCTTAGTGAGTCCTGGCTACCTATTATCAGAACCTTGCTGCTTTTCGTTGTCCTTAACATGGGACTAAAATGGCGTCCATCTTAGGGCACCTTTCTTAGATTCTTTGTTGCTTTCTCTTAGCAACAATTTAGTCGTCTCTCCATGCATTCCTGTTGAAGAAAGACATGGTATCTTTCGAAACGCGTTGAGTTTAATTAAATAAAACACGGCATAAGCCCAAAATTCTAAAAAATGAATTGTATCACGGGCCGCGAAAGTCTAAATGATAAATAATTTGTAGTTAATCACAAATAAATAATGATTTGAATAGCCCGCTATTAAAGAGTGCTGTTGCGCGTGGCGGCCATCTTGCGCATTAGCCTCTGCGCAAGCTAAGACTCTCCCTCTATGCAGTAAAATATCGTAATACTGTTACATTGCAAGAGAGCAAGTGTATCCAAAGGAATATCAACAAGAGGAATGCCTAACTCGGGTCAGTTAACACAAATTCTAGACTAGACTTTCACGGCAATCTGTAAAAAATTTGCTAAATCTACGGATTTTGAAACAAACCGTTTGGGTACGCTGTCAAATGTGCTAAAAATAGTGTGGTTCTTAGTTCACCCAACAGGAAATAATAATAATAATAATAAATATATATTAAATTCCATAGGTCGTGTTGTTCTTGCTATTTTGATCAGTGACAAGAACCAAAATGGCTAACGGTATAATCTAGCTTTACAGATAATCCCTATGTCACCATATTCATAATAGCTAAACCTATCCAGTCAAGTCAGCAAAGCTCGTCTGAGGAACCGTCTTTACATTCATACAAAGATCCTTAGTATATACATAGCCTCGCGTGTTAAATAATCCGTGTCATTTAGATAGTCAATATTACATTCTCCTACACTTTACTTAGCTACCTGTATCGTCTTGCTACAAAATTATTCTTGTTTAAACGTTAAAGCAAACCCGCTACCTGTATAGCCATGCATGTTGAAGCAAATCTGCATATTAGATAATAATAATAATAATAACTTCAGTTAACCGACTAAAAATACTCGACTACGCTACTCTGCTGAACGGTCAGAGGTGTTGTAACAGTCATGGGTATAAGAAGCACGTGTTGTTTTTTAAATAAATATAATGCTGATTTCTGTTTGTTTCCTCCACCCAAGACCCCCTATTCCCAATGAGTTTCCCGTAAGCTTGCTAGATAAATATTTAGTGTCTTTCGTGACGTCGTCGATTATGTCATCTACGCCGCCATTTTGTTTCTAGAGGAATTTCAAACGGAAATGTATCGCGATCTTTACTACTCCCTTTAAATGTTGGATTAATCAATTAATGATTAATGATGGCAGAAAATCCAACTTTAGAAGCAATGTAAGTGGCGTATTACTACATTCATAAAACATTTGAAATGGACTTCTCTGTAAGCACTCCAATCTCCGTTGGCCTGTTTCTCCATTGCAAACTAAGTGCTTCAATAGACCAGTAGTCATCTAATGCGAATAGTTAGTAGCATTATGTAGCAACAGTATTGCTGTTATATACTCTACAAAACACTCTCCCAGAGGTACTTCATTGGCTTAGTCTCTATTTCTAAGATAATCTAATAGCATTAATTACAGGCCTTTTTTGTGGATCAATTCTTGTCTAATGGTGAATAAGTGGCATATCTAAATGATTTATACATTCATTCCTGAAAACAGTGCTGGTACAAATAATGAGGACCTAGACAATCTTTCCTGAATGATACATGGACATGTAAAATACTATGACGTATGGTATTCTTGCAGCAAAATATTTAAAAACTAGCGGACCCGTGCGAGAAATCTCGCATGTTCATAAACCACACTTTCCCCAATAGGTTTATAATGAGACAAGTAAGGAGAAAGGTTATTATGTTTTTATTTCAAACAAATGATTATAGAACACTATCTATATTTCAGTTAGAATTCCAAGGTCTACGTTCCCTAACTTAAGAATACAATCACTGAATATTGGATCATCATAACACTCACCGATTATTCGATATTTATGAAATTATACGATTTGAGTACTCAATCCTTTGATTTACTGTTTCTGAAATGCATGCAAAATGATAAAGGAATGACCTCAGAATGTTAAAATGACGTGAAACAGGCGTCACAGCGGCCAAAATGTGAAGAGGACAGCTATTATGGAGCGTATTTTCCTACAGCAATAGTATCTGCAAATCGCACACTTCGTACATTTTTTAAAGTAATGCTTTTAAGAAATTATAGATATTTTTGAAATTAGTGTGAAATTCGTAACTGCTAAAATCTATTCTCTTTCATTTGAATGCTCATTTGTCTCGATCGGTCGCTTGTGGGCGCCGCAGGAGGGATCTATACTACTGAAATAATATATATGATGATGTTTGTTCATCTTCATCAATCCATCAAGCTCTTACCTCCTTTAAGGCACTGGTTTCAGTGTTTTCTCTCGCACATACTTTCTTTTTGGTCCGTAAAGAAGTGATGGTTTGATGGTGTATTATATTTCAGTACCAGGGAACAGATGGCCATTTAACTGTATACTATCCATCTCTATCAGTAACATATAATGGACATAATGTCAAGAGAGTCAGGTAATCGTTCACTGTCTTTCTCTTCACATCGATTGAGCCGTGCTTTACAAATACATGGTATGTTGATTGTGTATGAAATAGTAAGTGATTGCGAGAAAATTAATTATTCTTTCTTGTCCCCAGGATGTGAAAGAGGAAACCCTGGATGAAGAAATTGATGCAAGTGGAAGCCAATTAAATACGTAAGTGGACGGCATTAAAGAAAATAATATTCGTTCGCTTTTATGTGTGCAAAACTGAGAATTTTGGGCTTTTCGTATAGTTTGCAATGCCAGATGTCTCTTATTACATCACTCATTTAACTAAATGTATCTTCACAGAGTAAGTATTGATATTAACTTCGTATTTAGCAAGCCTCAAGTTATCTATTCTCACTCCGAGTTCTCACTGTCAGAAGTGTAACTTAAGAAACGTTTGTTATTGTGTTGATGGAAGCTGTTCCTGACTCTTGAAGGACCCTCTCACTAGCTTGTAAGAAAGACGCATGCATTATTGATCAGATATGGACGCTTATAAGCGCTTTGTACGGAACAATGACTACTTTAAACGGTCCCCATTGTGTGCTGTGTCCTCTGCTCCATATGACTCTTTCTTGACCCAAAACTGCGAGCGTAAGTGGGCTCCTCCCCTCGTGATGCTGGCACAATTAAATCACATACAATACATACTACCTCTAATTCTGGAAGGTCGTAAGTGATTTGAAAGGTATCAACATATCCCATATAATACTGCTGGAACGATTGTGGATTATAGATTATAATTTCAAGATAATATTTTCATGGGAGTTTTCTGAGAAGACATTACAAAGGAGCTCAATGTTCCCCCAGCATAGAATTTGGACGCCTCAAGCAGTGGTCCGGGCAGAGTGTATCAAGAGCCGGACGATTGGCCTAAATGGATATCAATGAAATATGAATTTAATGACTCTCTGAGTCTTTCAACTCGATAAAAATAATTCTGTTATAAAGCACTCAATGCACCACCAGGAATGAAGGGTGATAATACATCTTGAGTCATATTTCGTCATTTATAAGGTTACTAGCAACCCGACCCGGCTTCGCCCGGGAACAGTTATGAATGCATTACGTAATAAGCGCCCTTTTTTTTTCAATGTCATTGAACAACGATCAATATCCGTTTTACGTCTCAGCATGATGGGTTAAAATCACTGACTAGACTATTAATTATATTATCATGGAGATGTATGTGCAACAAATTCTTGTCAGACGTAATTTAAGAATGGCGAGGTGCATGAAACACAAATCCCCCTTCCGCGTAAACTGTCGCCTCAGTAGTTGAATGGACATGGTTGGAAGAAATTAAAACGTAAAAACGCTTATAGTGGGTGATGTATTGAAGATAGACATATGCTCTCGCGGACTTTTATGTAGAACTTTCATGCTGAACAATGGCAAAATGGCAGCAAAACATTGTGAACAATATCGCACTTTCAGTTTAGTCGTACATGCATCAAAAATTATCACCAACATATTATTAAGACGAATGGAAAAGCAAATTGAAGAATTTCTGACTGAAGACCAATTTGGGTTTGTTAAAGGTAAGGGTACTAGAGAAGCTATATTGGCATTGAGGCTTTTACTTGAAAAAAGAATGGAAAAAGACCAAAGAACTTATGCTTTGTGGATATTGAAAAGGCTTTTGATAATGTACATTGGATAAAAATGTTTGAAATTCTCAAGAACATAGGAGTCCCATATAGAGATAGAAGAATAATCTGGAATTTGTACAAAAATGAAATTGCAGTAATTAAAATTGGAAATGAACAAGAGGAAGCAAAAATAGGGAAAGGAGTTAGACAAGGCTGTGCTTTGTCTCCCATGCTTTTTAATGCCTACATCCAGGATGCATTGAATAAGGTTCAAGAGGATTTGAATTTAGGAATAAGGATACAAGGTGAGCAAATAAATATGATTAGATTTGCAGATGACATTGCCATAGTTGCAGATAGTGAACAACATCTCAAACAAATAATAGTAAAAATGGAGGAAATCATGGGTAATGAATACAAGATGAAAATAAATAAGTCAAAGACGAAGTTATGGTCTGCGATAAAAAGGCAGACTCAAGTATGAAATTAGTGGTGGGCAACAAAACACTAGAAAATGTTAAAGAATTTAAATATCTCGGAAGCAAAATTACCAAAGATGGAAGAAGCAAGAATGAAATCAAATGTAGAATTTTACAAGCCAAATTAGCATTTCACAAAAAGAAACGTTTATTCACTACAAATTCTATTAATCTTAAAACCAGAAAACGATTATTAAAATCGTATGTTTGGAGTATTGCCCTTTATGGTTGCGAAACGTGGACAATTGGAAAAGAAGAAAAAAGGAGGATCAATTCTTTTGAACAATGGTGTTATAGAAGAATGCTAAAAATTAGCTGGACAGAAAAAATAACGAATGCTGAAGTATTTTAAAAGGTGGAGGAAAATTATACCTTATGGAAAAGCATAAAGAGGAGGAGGACTAGTCTGATAGGACATATTTTGAGACACGATAGCCTGCTGAAAACGGTATTGGAGGGAATGGTTGAAGGCAAAAGATGTCGAGGAAGACCACGCCTACAATATGTACAGCAAATCATGTCTGATGTAGGATGCAGAAACTATGAAGAGATGAAGAGGAAAGCTATAAATAGAGCCGACTGGAGAACTGCCGCAGACCAATCCATGGATTGTATACTTAAGAAGAAGAAGAAAGCAACTAATTGATGATTTGGAATTCATTGCGTTCACAAACGTTTCACGTAACATTCCAGAAGTTTAGGGAAAAATCCAATTGAAATATCTGTATTTCAGATAATCCAATCACAACTGCATTATCTACAAATTCAATAAATTGTTTCAACCTTTTACAAGTTGGTCGATCTCATTATCATTACACAGGTGAATGTTCTTAAGTCATACAGCCATAGGGTGAGGTAAGCTAGCAAACTTTATTCCATGACTAGGAAAAGTAGTTGCGATATTCTGACAATTTCCTAAACACTTAGGCAAACGTACATCGTAATTAACTTAAAGATTTAAATGTATTGTCATTTGATAGACATCAATAATATCAGACTGAACCATCAAACGTTCATTACTATGGACCGACCTTGTGTTGGCAGAATTACATGGTTGCTTTCCGCGTGTGTTATTTGTTGAAAATTCTATTTTCATTGTCTTGTTTTTTGAACAGATTGGTGATTTTATATGTATTTGCGTTCACGTAATTGTAAAGCGTGTTTTCTTTCTCATTATTGTCCGGCTTTTGAATCGTTTTATTTTTATATCTGGCTACAAATTAAACTGTATTGCTGGGCGGAACATTGTTTTATTTTGCTATTTTCTAGATTATTCTGATTTCCTTATTGTAATTGTTTTTTGACATGATTATGTTTAAAGCCCTGTGCACCATTAAATTGAAGCCCGCTAATTTATGCGTTCTGCGGTGATTGGACTGATTGTCATTGCATGCAATGTATGCGTCGGTTTTCGGAATATGGAATATGAACGTTTATTATCGTTATGTTCGATAGTTATATCGAGTTAATTTATTTTCCGATCGGTTTCTGATTCCTTAGTGGATTTGGTAGAGTGGTGTAGGTTACTAGTGGCTTGGAGTATTGTTTCTTCGCTTGTTAATTCAGTGTCGTAGATGGAAATTACATCATCCACGTTTCTTTTCCATTGTACTATTCCCTTTAACGAGATGTTTTCCAGGAACGCATTTTCCAGTGTGTTAATTGAAGATTCGGCAATTAGCCCTCTATTTGTGTGTATATTTTATTTTCAAATTGCAACACGTTTTGGCTTAGTACGACCCTCAGTAATTTCACGATCTCTTCAGTTTATTTTGCCGCGTTGTTTGTCTTTAAATTGTTTTCGATGATGTGGTTTCATTCATTAATTTGAATGTTGATGTACTTGTTAGTAATTTCGAAGGATACTAGCGACAAGCTGGGTTTCATTTGTAACAAGTTTAATGAAGTTACTACTTCCCTTGTGTTCCATACTGAATTGTTTTTGTTATTGGAAAAGCGGTGTTTTAAAATAGTTTGTTATTCTTTACTGATTTTGTGATTCGGCGCGTTCCTGCAATTAACAATTTGTCGTATTGGGCACTCATTTTTGTGTCTTTTTGGTAATCCTCCCAAGGACGGTACTTTCGGGTTCATATTTATTAATTTCGATTTTTGGCTTTGGTCAATATGTAGGCTACAGTATTCTGTTTCTTTTAACGGACATTTTATTTGTTTTTGGAATTTGTTGTTGGGTCTTTTTCTAGTTCCTTGATATCATTGTTATTCAGAAATGTGATTGTTTTATCGTTCTGTTTTTTTGTTTAAAATTACTGTGGTGTTCCCCTTATCTGCTTTTTAATGACTAGGTCCTGTTCTTTTATTCTTTGTTTCAATGAATTTACCTCTTTTAGTAGTATGTTGCCGTTAGTGTTGTTGCTTTTGCTCTCTCGTCGAAGGATCTTTATGGCCTTTTTGGTTAATTCCTTATCTTGTACTAGAATATTGTGACTGGATATCTCAATGTCTGCGAATAATAGTTTAATATTGTGGGTCGTGTGTGGGTTCGTGGAATTGTATTTCAATCCGTTCTCTAACATACTCATTACTTGTGTGGAAAAAGTTACGTTCGTTCTGTTGTTTATTCTGTTGTGAACTTGAATTCTTTGTTATTCGTGTGTTGTTCATTAGGTGCATTATGTCGTGTGTCTCCTCGAGTCATTAATTTCATTTCTAGCGATTCGTGCTTCCTCGTTGCTCTTGTTATGACAGTGTTGTGTACATGTTCAGTGAAGCTTCTCCATTGGGATGCATGCCAGAAATCACTTAATTTCAGTTGAATGTCTTACAAATGTTGGTTGATTTTTTTGATTTTTGATGTACGTAATCTTAATTCGTTTTTTATCCATAGCTCTTTGGCTTGTTTTGTTGAAATAATCGCCGCTGGTGTTTTCGGTATGACTTTTATAGGTACGTATTTTGGAGTCAGATTCAGTTCTATGCACTTTTTGTTGAACCAAATTGACTTCATGTGTTTGAGCCTTAGTTAATTTCCATCTTTTGGCTTCACGATTTCCTGACTAGCCGTGAATATTATGATGTTCGAAGCCATTTTCAGTGTTGCCTTTGTAAACGAACTTCGACCCGTTTTAGTCGGTCAACACGATTGTATCCAATTGTGATTGGTTATTCCCTAATCCTGAAAAGAAATTACGTAAGATTAATAAATGCACTTGGATGACCACTTTCGATCGCGAAGCCATCATCATCAGTTCCATTTCACTTACGGTATAAAATCTATGTCTGGTTGTATGGGTGGAATGTTTACAATATGTACACTTATTTTCGTAGTTGCAGTATTAAATAACATTATTTATTTATTTATCCTAGTCCAAAACTCATACAAACATACATATAAATGTACTAAGTTTCATTTCTCCAGTGTTCAACTGTTAGAATGGCACAGCCATAGGCTTCTATCAAGTCCTGCATAGTACATGGTCTTGATAACATGCTGAATTAAGATCATTCAACTCGTCGACATTTGTTAGTTATGGTTTAAGTGATGTTTTGTTGAAATACTGGAAGTGGTGATTGACGTCCAAAATTTAGTTGTTTAGTTTCAAATATGTGATTGTATGTGGTTAAATGGACAATTCAGATTATATTTCGCGGGCATCTTATCTGATTGAGTCTTGCGCAGTTCGGGTGGGAGCAGTTATCTTTGTCACTATCTGCTCTCAACTAGAGGAGTTTTCTGTGTGCCAGGGTCTCTTATATACTTGGACTTTTCCCGCTCTCGCTTTCCTAAGTGTCTGTGTTCATCATTGAAATTTGACTGTGTGCCTGATGACTTAAAACTCATACAACACCACTAATACATCCTTGTTTCTCGGCACATACGCCACCAGTGTGAGAATATAACTGTTATGCTTGAACCTTCACCTTAGCAAGCGCATCGTTGGTCATTTGGTGAAGGTCAAGCAGAGTTACATTAAGTGCAGGGATCTTTTTATTGTCCTTTATGCCATCCCGTAGATAAAAATCAAAGGTTGGGTGGCAAGATTGTGGTGACCAAGATATGATCGCAGTGCACTCATGCTGTTTAATGGCTGTGGAGAATAGGTAATGAGTGACCCTTGGTAGTAATCCAAGAATGGCCCTACTTATACCAACACAAAACCTATTTCCTCTCTCAGATGTAGACTCTGATCGGTATATACACAGCATATCGACGTTTTTGTCCACTCATGTGGGGGTGATTCGTAAGTTTAACGGCGAAATACAGTTGTTTTCTGCCAATAGGAATACTTTGACGGAACTAAATGATCAAATGCCATTCAGTTGTGAGTTCCTTCTAAATTTGATACATTCCGCTTCTCTGTACCCCATTTCTTTACGTTACTTTAAATCATGTTTCAAACGTCCACAAATAATGTACACCCTTGTTGTATGCCATCGCTTAACGTTCCATTCAGATGTAATTTGCACCCTTTCCACAGCATACTTACACTCCATACCATTGGCTGTGGTTTTATCGTAGTTTCCACAGCATGATCACCTATTCAGTGGCGCTCTACACTTTCTCTTTGTGCAGCATACTACGTGTATTCACTAATTTATCATACCCTAACTTGTCAGACATACTTGTGATAGAACTTACAAACGCATGTTTTTCCTAATTTGTCACAACCATAATCCTACACTTTTATGGTGACTGCATCATATAATCCACCTGGCACACGCGAGCTGTGCAAAAAGCGAAGTCGTTAAATTATTTTCCTCGGTTTTATGTTTGTTTTAGTTTTTTTTCTGCCAGGTTTAAAAAATCTGAAGATATTCAAGGTAGTTGTTTCTAAGAATTCAATGATGCATTTCAGCAATTTATTAAGAAATACTAGGTATATAAAGATAATGTTTGGAGTGTAAATACTAGTCGAGATATTGGATAAATGTTCACTATAATATAGTTCACAGTATAGTATATCTATATTATAATTATATTATAATGTTCTTCATGTGGATCTGTACTGTATAACAAGCCACCTTCGTATTTAGCATGACGTTTTCTAGTTGGATGTTTCGACTAATCTGTCTTCTCCACTCAATTAATATTCCAAAACGGTGAGAACCATTCATTCCTGGTATGATAACATACAGTAAGTGTTTTCGAAATCATAGAGTCGGCATATCCAATACACCAACCATAATGCAACAAGCCCAAATAGGCCCTCTGTAACTGATTAAATGTACATAATTTGTGTCACCTATCGCTAGACCTACGTGGAGTTTGTATGCCCCGATTCCATCAATCAATACATTATAAAAACTTGCTGTTATGACTTCAAATTTCAGTGCCGCTATTCACTCAAAGAGTTGAAGTATTGTGTCCATTTACGATGGATTGGTTGGGCGTGATTTTGAAGCGAGCGCGCTATGACGTCAGCGTGGCTGCGACAAGCTGTCGACTCGCCATAGTTTGAAAGAGCCGCGTGTCCCACGTGCAGACAGGGAATATTGGAACGCAATATGCTTGCTAGGTTTTTGTTAAGGAAGAGGATTGTATCAGCACTTCAGAATAACATTTGGAGTAATTCTTCAGTTTATTCCTGATGTTTTGAGGGAAATTAATGACCTTCTAGAGTTTTCCATGATGAGGACCAATAGGATATGAGACCTCGCATTACGTAATGCGAAATCGGCCATCGATATGTGCCCTTGAGGCTGTTTAAAAGCTGGCTCTATTGGATTTCAAGTTACAGCTACAGTCATCTGTCGACCTGTCTATGTGTGTGCTGTGAAGCGGATCGCTACGATATTCTTATAAGCCGTCATAATGCGCAACTGCTCCTAGAAGATAGGCAACCTCTACAACGTTATTATGTCCAAGGGAAACAGTCTTATTTTGTGCTAGTGGTGAAAAGTTAAAGTGATATCGAATGCTCCGAAACTTATAATTATTATCATGATTGTGATAATTCATCATGTTGAATACTTCAGAAAAATACAGGTATACGAGTGTGACTTGTTTTACACAAATGATTGACTACTGTACTGTGTGTCACTCCTACCAATTACACACCTCTTAGTAACTGGGATCATGTCCAGGCTAGACATATATCTTTATGCAAAGGGCTAGTGAGCTGCTCCAATAGCTTATATTTTACATGGGGAATATCATGCCAGAATCAGCCCATGTTTAGTGGAGACATTATTACCAGGAATTATTATTATCATCCTGCCCTGTAATATCAACGTGGACATATAAGTGGACATTCTAATTGACAATGGGCTACATTAGCAGAATGCCTTGTGTGCATTTGAAACAACCCCGTAATATGATAAAGTCACTGCCCCCACTGTTCGAGGATGTCTAGCGGCTAGAGCGGCAGTATGTGAGGGGAACATGCCAGGATAACCGGATAGGGAACGAGAGCCATGCCACTTGCGGCGTATTTCTGTGGACGACGAGGGAAGCGAATGCTAGGACATGTCCCTTTCTTAGCGTGTAGTCTTCACGGATCCGTGGTGCCAGGGTTCGATCCGCACCGAGGGAGGTCCAACCGCCACAGAACCCATGTAGTAGACTTCCGAACAACGTACACATTTTTCAGAGCCATGAATTTTCCTCTCATCCGGTAAATCGATTCACTTTCTTGATAGTTAGGAAACGTCGTTATAATTAGAGATGGTTGCATATTTCTAGGCGTATTTTTCTGGTAGTCGCTTAAGACTTGTAGTTGAGGTGCATCCTCATTATTTTCACTAGTAATTATTATTATAAATAATATGAGAAGTCCTACCCCATTCATATAACGCAGCAGATTTATGACAAATTAAATGCATTAACATTTTCTTTCCTATATAACAGAAAATATTTTCCAAATGATAATAATAATAAATAATATCTCTATAAATTAATAATTGATGAACACTGAATTTCAATGAATAACGGTGGAAGTAATATTCCTTAAGGATCATAAATATAAATGAATATGGTAAATTTGCTGAGTAGTGATTAAACAGTTAATTGTTTATGTAAAATCTGGGATCTTACGATCTGTAATATTGTTGGATGTTGTGAAATGAAGCTTAAATTATGTTGATTGTGTGCCAATGCACTTTATGATGTTAGTTAAATGAGGTGTTGATCCTCGTATGAGTGGATGTTTGCGGGACTGATATCCTGATCCACAAAAACTGTTTGCTTAAAAAAAGAAATAAAATGGGATTTGCGGGAGTAATATGCTGTCCAATAGTGCTTCAAATGGTATTCCAATCCTAAAGAATTCCCATGAAATACGAGAATCTTAAATCACTGATTTATTACAATGTAATGACGTCATGTCTAACCTCATGCCAATTTTGATTGTGGCTAGTTAAATTAATGTTCAGTGCAATAGATCTAATATGATCCTGAAATTCTAAAGAGATATTCGAGCCTAAATTTGCACGAAGCCGATAATGGTCATCATTATTATTATTATTATTGTTGCTATTTTTGCTTTAAAATTTATAACTGCTGTGCCCAAGTTAATAATCAAATGTGATGCATTTGGGCAAACTGCGTTAGGAAGTGTCATTAGAAATTGTGTGTTTTCATAGGAGGAATGAAAATCTAATGTGAAACTACTCCATGACAGTGTATATAATTCATGTAAATATGTGAATAGGACTAGTTTAAACTGCAACCTAATACGGAAAAATTAAATACATTTCTTTTATATCATCTCTTATTGTATAGAGTAAAAGAACAACGTGTGGTTCCTAACATAGTCAAAACCAACGGACTTTTTCATCAAGAGACTATGATTTGTTTTTGTTTCAGGATAGGAAGTGCGCATTGCTATTATTTTTGCTACTGCCAACAGGCAGTCTTTCATGAATAAATAATTGGTGAATTGGTTTTATCTAATATATGTCTTTAATTTCTGTTATGTGTCGTGACGTCTTTCCTTTTCCCTTACGGGGAGCATGAATGCAGTGTACAGTAAATATAGCCCAAGCCCAGAACGCCCTGAGATAGATCTCGTTCTGACACTGTGTTTACTGCTGCCTCGCATGTGGTCATCTGTCCATCCCAGGTGGACAGACGGGCACATAAAGAAGAGAAATATAATGTCTGCCAACCTGAGGAGTATCGATAGGAGTAATATAGCTCAATTGATTAGGTATCGTTGTTTTGGATTTTGATCCATTATTGCTTAAGATTTTTGTTTGTATTCGTGACATATAACAGAGGTGAAGTGCATTTTGTTGTTGTTGTTGGTTAAGCATATTAATTTACGTTTTTTCGGAAGGAAATTCATGGCTCTGAAATACTACACAATCTACCATTGGATTTAATTCCCTTGAGTGTCTGGTGTTGGTTCTTCTCACTGATTGCCATTTATTGTATTGTGTTCAATCATGTCTAGTGTGGAAATGAAGACTTTATTGCTATCTCTGAATGAAAAAATGGCAGAGAACTCTCTAATTTTAGATGCCTTGAAAACTAAAATGAAGGAAACTTCTAACGCTATTTCAGCAGCAGATGAAAATGTGAATTCAAATACAAAGACATTAGAAAATAGGATTAAAACTACGGTAGAAACTATTCAATCTACTTCAGGTACACTTGAAGATAAAATGAAAACTGCAATACAGGGTTGTGCAGGATTACTAGAGGGTAAAAAGCTTGAAAATTATGAATCTCTTGAAAATAAAATTGAAAGTAGTTCCAAAGAACTTGAGGGTAAAATGCTTGAAAATTCTGAATCCCTTGAAAATAAAATTCAAAATAGTTTCAAAGAACTTGAAACTAAACTTTCTGAATCCCATCAAAGTCAAATCCAAAATAGTTCAAAGGAGTTTGAAAATAAAATAGACAGTATTTCTAATTTACTTGAAAGGAAAACTTTGGAAAATTCAAAATCCTTTGAAAAACAGATTAAGTTAGTAGAGGCTAATTTAGAATTTCAGATAGGTGATAACTCTGCTGCACTTACCTTAGTAGAAAATAGGGTCAAGAATAATTACTTGGCTCATTAAAGGCAAATTAATTTAATTGAAAAGAAAATTCAGGTAAATTGGAGTACCTTAGAATCACATATCGGATCAGTGGAAGTTCAGGTTCTTGAAACAAGCTTAAAGTTAGAGGAAAGTGTGGCGAAGACTCGAGAAGAAATAGAACAGTTATAAGAGGCGGTACTTAAGAAGGCCCGAAGATATGTTATTAAATTAGAAGAGGATGCTATTCGCATGGATGCTAGGTTAGAAGGCAAGATGGATGAGGTTACGGATGGTATTGTGACAGAAATACAGTCTCAACTCTCTGTAGACATTAAAAATTCTATTTTCGAAAATATGTAGAGACAAATAATGACATGCGTGGCTACGGAATTCGAGGATGATCTGAAAGATATTCATAAGGCCATTAGAACGTGCGATTATCATCTTAAAAAAGACATTGGCGTGGTTCAAAAATACTTAGAAAAAAAATCGATAAAATGGTCACTAAGGATTTGAACAAAAAAATATTGAACTCGGAAAAATCTTGAGCCGTATAGAAACATAATACCAGGATTTTCATGACGATTTCAACAAAATAAAAAAGAAAATCGAAACCGAAACGGTTACCTCCACGGGTTTACAGGCTGCTCAGGAACAAATGAGGTCTGAACTTGTAGAACAGCTGAAGGCCGAAGTCTTAGAGACCCCACAGGAACTGTTGAAAACCTAAATCTCCCAAATAAAAGAGGAAGTTTCGAAAATTCAACAGGAACAATTAAAATCCGAAATGTTAGAGTAAATGAAAGCAGATGCTTCCAAATTTCAACCGGAACAATTAAAATCCGAAATGTTAGAACAAATGAAAGAGGAAGTTTCGAAAGTTCAGCCGGAACGATTTAAATCCGAAATTTTGGAGCAATTAAAGGCAGATGTTTCCAAAATTCAAACAGAACGGTCGATGTCAGACATCATAGAGCATGGGAAGATAGAAAGGGCGAAAATACCATCTAACGAAATTCAAGCAGCTGTTTCAGCATTGGAAACAGATATAAATCAGGAGTAGAATCCAAGGATTCGTATATGGCAAGTGAAAAGACGCCTTATTTTCACTTTCATCAAAGACCTGTTCGCGATAATAATCCTCTGACAGCCAATTCAGTAATGACAGTCATCACAAGTATAGATGAAAAACCAGCCAATGTTTAGCGGAGTAGGTACCATTACCCCTGTTGAATTTCTTAGGGAGGTACAGGATTATCTATCGGAAATGATAGTTTCACCAGCCAGAGCCGTGAAAGTCATAGACAAACTGCTTGAGGGTCCCGCACTTATATGGTATCAAGCTTTTAGATACACCTTGACGGATTTTGAAGATTTTTCGAAAAAACTTTTGAAGAAATTTTGGTCCCCAGAAATACAGCAGGATATTCGTTCAGAGGCATACTCGAAGAAATTTTCAAATTCGCAGCCTACGCAATATTCTAGCTACTTCGCCAGTCAGTTAGCTAAACTCAAATTTTTACAACCCCTCATGCCAGAATACGAATTGATTACGGCATTAACACGTCAGTTCCCGCTGGAGGTCCAGAGAACTTTAATAGCTGCTGGAGCCGAGAGCTTGGAAGATCTAGAGGAAGTTCTCCAGAGGTTAGATCACGTCAGAATTCAACATTATCGGGAGAGGAATGTCAGGTCAGATCCTCGAACCATTAATTTGGTAACGACAGGCCGACATTGCCAAACACAAGCTAACGACACCGACCACGTGACCATCGTGAGGGTACACAACTTCTAGAATCGTATGGCGGTAGATATCAAGGACAATATTTCCTGTATGAGAGAAGAGGGAGATATCGCCGTGGGAGACAGTACGAATCTAGGAGGAATAATCAGGATTGGAGGAACTCAGATGACAGGAATAATCGAGAATTCCAAAGTAGAAAAAATTGAGACTCCAGGGATCGCAACAATCGCCAATATTTAGAAGAAAGGCATACAGAAAGTCAGAAATACCTAGAGGAGCTCCACAAACAGAACAAGAAGGAAGAGCCCAAACCTGGAACTTCTCGGGAAGGCGAAGAAAAATACCACAATCTTGAAAAAAACGCCGATTTACGACCGATAGACATAGAGCAGGGAGGATGTTTCACACCGATCATATTATGCCCCTACCGGGTAGCTCAATCGCTACAGAATGGAAGTTACCGACTGGCCCGAATCGATATTGGAGAAATTCAGGGCACATTTAATGCAGCGAGCCTGAAATTGTATCACGCCGAATAAGAAGAGAAAACATTGAGGGAAAGATGAAAAATAAAAACTCGAGGAATTTTTATTTTTGAAGAGGTAGGTGGCGTATGTGCCCATTTACGATGGATTGGATGGGCGTGATATTGAAGCGAGCGCGCTATGACGTCAGCGAGGCTGCGACAAACTGTCGACTCGCCATAGTTTGAAGGAGCCGCGTGTCCCACGTGCAGACAGGGAATATTGGAACGCAATATGCTTGCTAGGTTTTTGTTAAGGAAGAGGATTGTATCAGCACTTCAGAATTACATTTGGAGTAATTCTTCAGTTTATTCCTGATGTTTTGATGGAAATTAATGACATTCTAGAGTTTTCCATGATGAGGACCAATAGGATATGAGACCTCGCATTACGTAATGCGAAATCGGCCATCGATATGTGCCCTTGAGGCTGTTTAAAAGCTGGCTCTATTGGAGGTCAAGTTACAGTTACCTGTCGACCTGTCTACGTGTGTGCTGTGAAGCGGGTCGCTACGATATTCTAATAAGCCGTCATAATGCGCAACTGCTCCTAGAAGATAGGCAACCTCTACAACGTTATTATGTCCAAGGGAAACAGTCTTATTTTTTGCTAGTGGTGAAAAGTTAAAGTGATATCGAATGCTCCGAAACTTATAATTATTATCATGATTGTGATAATTCATCATGTTGAATACTTCAGAAAAATACAGGTATGCGAGTGTGACTTGTTTTACACAAATGATTGACTACTGTACTGTGTGTCACTCCTACCATTTACACACCCCTTAGTAACTGGGATCATGTCCAGGCTAGACATATATCTTTATGCAAAGGGCTAGTGAGCTGCTCCCAAAGCTTATATTTTACATGGGGAACATCATGCCAGAATCAGCCCATGTTTAGTGGAGACATTATTACCAAGAATTATGATTACCATCCTGCCCTGCAATATCAACTTGGACATATAAGTGGACATTCAAATAGACAACTAATAGACAATGGGCTACATTAGCAGAATGCCTTGTGTGCATTTGAAACAACCCCGTAATATGATATAGTCACTGCCCCACTGTTCGAGGATGTCTAGCGGCTAGAGCGGCAGTATGTGAGGGGAACATGCCAGGATGACCGGATAGGGAACGAGAGTCATGCCACTTGCGGCGTATTTCTGTGGACGACGAGGGAAGCGAACGCAAGGACACGTCCCTTTCTTAGCGTGTAGTCTTCACGGATCCGTGGTGCCCGGGATCGATCCGCACCGAGGAATGTCCAACCGCCACAGAACCCATGATGTAGTAGATTTCCGAACAACGTAAACATTTTTCAGAGCCATGAATTTTCCTCAGTTCCGAAGAATCGATTAACTTTCTTGATAGGAACGTCGGTATAATTAGAGATGGTTGCATATTTCTAGGCGTATTTTTCTGGTAGTCGCTTAAGACATGTAGTTGAGGTGCATCCTCAATATTTTCACTAGTAATTATTATTATAAATAATATGGGAAGTCTTACCAAATTCATATAACGCAGCAGATTTATGACAAATTAAATGCTTTAACATTTTCTTTCCTATATAACAGAAAATATTTTCCAAAGGATAATAATAATAAATATCTCTATAAATTAATAATTGATGCACACTGAATTTTAACGAATAACGGTGGAAGTAATGTTCCTTAAGGAACATAAATATAAAAGAATGTGGTAAATTTGTTGAATAGTGATTAAACAGTTAATTGTTTATGTGAAATCTGGGATCTTACGATCTGTAATATTATTGGATGTTGTGAAATGAAGCTTAAATGATGTTGATTGTGTGCCAATGCACTTTATGAGGCTAGTTAAATCAGGTGTTGGTCCTCGTATGAGTGGATGTTTGCGGGAGTGATATCCTGATCCACAGAATGCTCTTTGCATTTAAAAAAAGAAATAAAATGGGAGTTGCGGGAGTAATATCCAGTCCCATAGTTCTTCAAATGTTATTCCAATCCTGAAGAATTCCCATGAAATACAATAATCTTAAATCACTGATTTATTACAATGTAATGACGTCATGTCTAACCTCATGACAATGTTTATTGTGGATAGTAAAATTCATGTTCAGTGTAATAGATCCACTTATTTAATAATATGATCTTGAAATTCTAAACAGATATTCGAGGCTGACTTTGACGAAGCCGAAAATGGTCTTCATTATTAGTATTATTGTTGCTATTTTTGCTTTAAAATTTATAACTGCTGTGCCCAAGTTAATAATCAAATGTGATGCATTTGGGCAAACTGCGTTAGGAAGTGTCATTAGAAATTGTGTGTTTTCATAATAGGAATGAAAATCGAATGTTAAACTACTCCATGACAGTGTATATAAATCATGAAAATATGTGAATAGGACTAGTTTAAACTGCAACATAATAGGGAAAAATTAAATATATATTTTAATCTCATCTCCTATTGTATACAGTAAAAGAATAACGTGTGGTTCCAAACATTGTGAAAACCAATGGAGTTTTCCATCAAGAGACTGTGATTTGTTTTTGTTTGAGATGCATAATCAGGATAGGAAGTGCGCATTGCTATTATTTTTGCTACTGCCAACAGGCAGTCTTTCATGAATAAATAATTGGTGAATTGGTTTTATCTAATAAATGTCTTTAATTTCTGTTATGTGTCGTGACGACTTTCCTTTTCCTTTACGGGGAGCATGAATGCAGTGTACAGTAAATATAGCCCAAGCCCATAACGCCCTGAGATAGATCTCGTGCTGTCACTGTGTTTACTGCTGCCTCGCATGTGGTCATCTGTCCATCTCAGGTGGACATACGGGCACAGTATATCGATATTCATCAGGACTGAGTGAGAGAAAAGAATGTTGAACACTCGCACTAGAAATATTAATTTCCATATATTGCCAATTGAACTGTTTAGCGACCAGGTTGCCCGTTAGCTGACAACATATGTATGTTGATGCTAATGCCATTCCCCATGTGCAAACGCTTCGGGTGGATTTACCACTGCTTTGTGTACTTTGTATGTAATTACAGGATATTGATCTGTACAAACACCTATTTTAAGTAAATTATGAGCAAGTTTCTGGTACTTGCAAGAACCAGATTCCTAGCATGCGTACTACTGAAAGTTCCTCAATTAACTCTTCACTACATAGAACGTATGGTTCTACCATTCTTAATCATACAAAAAAATGTGAAGCGCAATGGTGATATGTTATTATTAATTATTGCAGGATACGTATATCTACGTCGGATCCAGTTGCAATTTATACACTAGAAAACACTGGAGGACAATATACTACCACTGCATCAAGAAGGAATCATGTACAGTCGACACTTGTCGGTGAAATCATGAAATCCGAGGTAATTAATACCGACCATCACCCGTACATATGTAATATATGTAAAAGTAACTTTTCGAAACTATCGCTTTCGAAAAAGCACTTGCCAATTCATAGTAGCAAAAGGAAATACTCCTGTAGTACGTGCGAAGCCAAGTTTATTTATAAACAGAGTTTGACGAGGCATATGTTTTCTCACAGTGGTTTGAGGCCTTTTTTATGTAGTATATGCAAAGCAACATTTAACCGTAAAGAGAATTTGAAACAACATATGGTTATTCATAGCGGTAATCAGCCATATTCATGTAACACGTGTCAGAAAAAGTTCTTTTGGTTACGCGGTTGGAAAACACATATGAAAAAGCACAGTGATAAAAGGCCATATTCATGTACTAAGTGCGAAGCCAAATTTTCCGAGAGAGAAACTTTGAACAAACATTTTTTTATTACACAGTGGTTTAGAGCTATACTCCTGTAGCTAGTGCTAAGCCAAATATGCCCAAAAGCAAAGTTTAAAGGTGCATGTGGTGACTCATAGTGGTTTAAAGCCTTTTTCTTGTAGTTAGTGCACTGCAAAATTTCCCTACATAGGATCCTTGAAGAGTCATGTGTTTTCTCACAGTGGCTTGGTTGTCTGAAAGTGGTTCGATGCCTAATTCATGTACGAGGGTCAATCCATAGTCATGGCAACTAAGTTATATCTTTCGTTAATGCTACAACATTGGAAACCACGATGTGCATTGAACCGTTAAGGCCGTGTGATATCTCTATGCCATCAGAAACTACTGTCCACCAAAGTATTATGTGTACTCGATTTTTATGGTTGTTCGTGAAGTAACCAATAGACCTACATAAAATCCAATAACATCAACATTTTCGTCGTTCTATTTTACGTTAGCTCATGTAGGTTTGGAATTTTTAATTTGTATTTTAATATTTTTGTCGCAGTTGGAACACAAAAAGTGCACGTTTTTAAGCGTGTTTCAACCATGCGTCACATTTAAGAATTATTATCTCAAAAACCCGTCATCAGATCGAATCCAAATTTTTACACAATATACAATGGAATGTTGTATAACAGGTTTATTAATTTCAACATTTTGCGTGTCCAAGAAATAAAGTTATCATTTTTGTAAGGTAACTTTTTCTCGGCTCGGGGTGGTTAGAATATGTAGTTCTTGGACAGGATGTAATCCTTATACATCAAAAAGTTATGCTGTATGACTGAAATATGTAAATTAACTCACTTATTTAATATCGGTTTGTATTTGTAGGCGGAAATAACACATCGTTCACCTGCTACCCACTCCAGGAAAAGCTGTACAGCGTTGCTGTGATGGAGCCCATCACTTCCGAGCGAGGCACGCCATGAAGCGTGATGGGCTCCATTTCGGCAACGCTGTACAGCTTTTCCTGGAGCTGGTAGCAGGTGAACGATGTGTTATTTCCGCCGACAAATACAAACCTCATAAAATAATTAATTTAGTTTACGTATTTCACAGTCATACAGCATAACCTTTTGATATATAAGGATTATATCGCGACCAAGAACTACATTTTCCAACCACCCCGAGCCGAGAAAAAGTTACCTTACAAAAATGATAACAACTTTATTTCTTGGACACGCAAAATTTTGAAATTAATAAACCAGTTATACAACATTCCAATGTATATTGTGTTAAAATTTGGATTCGATCTGATGACGGGTTTTTGAGATAATAATTCATAAATGTGACGCATGGTTGAAACACGCTTAAAAACGTGCACTTTTTGTGCTCCAACTGCGACAAAAAATATTAAAATATAAATTAAAAATTCCAAACCTACATGAGCTAACGTACAACAGAACGACGAAAATGATGATGTTATTGGATTTTATGTAGGTCTATTGGTTACTTCAAAAACAACCTTCAAACTCGAGTGCACATAATACTTTGGTCGACAGTAGGGTTCGAGTACAGGAGTTAACGGCAATTGTACAAATGAAAACCACCCAATGGAACTTTGCGTAAATTCGTTTTACACTAGTACTAATGGAAAACAAAACGATAAATTAAAATCCAGGGCACTGTTTGCAAGCATCTACTGTCATTCTGCACCTCTGTTAAGTGACGTGGTATCCATTTTGAACACTTCTAATGCATCGTCCAGTCCTATTGAAAAATGTGGAACACCTTTGCCGTGGACATTACGGTGTTCGTCATTTATCCCTGCACAGATCTACGTCAGTCCTCTAGAAAGACTGTTCGATATCAGACACGGACATGTCTGTACGGGCAGACGAGGGGTGCCCACTTCGTGGCGAGTCTGCAGTTGCTGCGCGTTCATGTCGGAAAGCCTCCACTCATCGTGCAACTATTCGATATCCACGATCAGCTTGACGTAGTGCTGCATGTCACTGCGTAGGATTTCTGTCACCGAGAAAAGCAATTTTCACGAACGATTGTTGTTCCATTATCCTTACATCTGTCTTGAAGCATGGCGAAGCTCAGAATGAACGTGTATGGTGCTTGTACCTAGCCATCTGCATTTACAGTCGCCTTCTTGCCGGTGAATTCTATACTGTTTGTCGCGGGGTTTTATTTGTCTATACATGTATTATCTGTTTGAAAGATATAACATAGTTGCCATGAATTAAGGAATGACACTCGTAGTACGTGAGTAGCAAAATTTTCTCTGAGAAGACAATTCGCGACAGATATGGTACTTGACAGTGGTAAAAAGCCATTATCATGTAATACATGCGATGCAAAATTTACTACGATTTTAAATTTTAAGATCCATACGATGAATCATAGTGCCCATCAGCCATGATCACGTAGTATGTGCATAGGGACATTTACACACAAGGGGTGTTTTAATTAAAATACGTTAATTAGCAGTGGTATTATGTCTTATGTAATAATAGTCAAGCAAATTTTAATTTCAGTGGAACTATAAAGAAACATATTAGTTCATAGTGAAGCACATGCGAAGTAAAAACTTATAAAAAATATATATTAACTAGTTGAAACCCGTCAAAACATGACGGACAATGGAAAAAAAAATACTGAAGAAGCTTCTTATATAAGTTCCATTCTTTGTACGAATACTTTTTAGCACTATTGCAACTTTAAGGGCATCAAAAGATAGCACTCTCAACATTGCAACATAATGCTGGTCATGACTGTAAACGTGATGAGGTAAATAGCCCAATACGTTTCAGAGTTTCTCTTTGAGCTTGATTGATTGTGATAAAGTAGGCCGAGCGAATAGGACATTGTTGCCTATTAAAAGAAAATGTACTGTACCTGCAAGTGTTTTATCGGAAGGTGTTAAATCAAGTCGTAGAATTTGAGCTCCCTGCCTAATATTTCTGCACCTATTATATCCGAATCCAAGCAATTTCTTACATATTTCTTACACTTAATATATTTCCATATGTGAGTCCTTGGGAAACGTTCAGATTTCTAAGGAGCATAACTATGGCTCAAACGTTCGGAGTATGTGAAGGCGAATCACTTAATTCCAAGGAATTGAAGAATTCTATAATAGGGAAATGAAGTAGCTGGCTTTCATCTTCAGTATCCAATCTGTTAATGCTGATGTATGTGTTTGAACTACTGGATATAAGTTCAGTGACATTTAAATTAATATTACATTTTTGCAGCTTGGCAAATATTTTATATTCCAGCAGATCAATTTTACCATCACAACAGTAAAGGCCAAAGTAACCACGCGTAGATTTTACGCAAGAGAAATACAATGTAGTACAATGTTTACATTGGATCGTCAAAGACCTTACACTGTACTGCATAATATCTGGAATTGTTTCTGAAATGGCTTATTTATATTGGATTTTAAATGTGGCTTCGTATTATTCGATAACACTATAGTGTCCTGCAATAACGGAGCCGCTAAATATTAAATGGCAAATAATGCTTCCATTTGCCGAAATCAACTGCGTAGTTAGACTCATTACTCTAAACAAATAATCATTAAACAATTGTCTTATACAATGACGTTCAACATGACCGTCCAGAGACTTTCATACTCAAGTTGGTTGGTGAGGAGAAAGCGATGAGACTGATCACTTAAAATAAATTCCTTATAATTGTTCCTGCCAGCGAAATTTTTTGCAATAGCATGAAAACCCAGCTCGGGACGTTCTTCATTTTGATATAAACAGTACAAAACTGCTCTAAATAAGCAATTTCCATCACCTGTTATAGGTTATGGCAGTACATTTTGCAGGGGAACATAGAATCACTTCGCCCTACTGGAATGAGCATAGGCCTCTACTCAATACTCACTTCGGCAGTCACCCTAATGGAGGCAGGTCTAGAATTCTATGTCCCGTGCATGTCAAAAATCGTATTAACACATGGAATCCCACCCATTCTTGGCTATCGCCTCGGAGACCCGGGTTACATTTCCTGCTCTGCCAAGAAATTTAATTCTGGTCTGAGGGCAAAAACGGGGCACATTCAGACTCTTGAGGTATAACTAAGAAGAGGAAGGATTGATTCTCACCTCGACAATCTTGGATGTGTTTTTCCCTGGTTTCCCACTTCCACTCAAGGCAAATACCGGGATGGTTCCTAACTTAAGGCCACGGCCGTCTCCTTGCCACTTCCCACCTTAATTACAAATACACACATTAATTCAGCCATCACAATAACACAGGTTATCAGAGAATATTTTACACATACACACCAAAGTGCGCGGGGCTGAGTGACCACGATGTCGGAGCCCTTCAAACGAATTATGTTTGCCAAGTGTCTCTCATGGCGAAAGCAATTGTGGACACGCGCGAGTGCCTGGAAAACTACTTCTTTCTTTAATAATTTAAGTGTATATCGATGATGCATAATTATAACTTTTAGTCTAGGACGCTACCAACTTGGGAAGAAATTGCAATATTAAGGTACATAAACAACATAGCCTACACATTCAACTGTCAGTTAATGTTCTTCAACATTTCCCTTCTTAAATATTCCACTCGTTTATAATTCTCATAAATAACTATCACGTGAAAACGCGCCATGTCTTGTGTTTTAATTATATCGATGCAATGGTGCTGCCGTCTGTTGTCAGTTACTGAAACTATGTGGGCGAGGTACTACCATCTGTTGTCAGTTACTGGAACTGATTACAGATATTCAAACGGCGTGTTGAGGACAACAGTTAGCTCTTTTGATCACATGCTGTAATGCAATGGTAAAATGGAAATAAAATGTATTGAGAGGGAATGTAGAAATATGTATCTTTAACTGACATAAAACGTTACTAATACTCCGTGATAAAACAATATTTAACTATCACGTGAAAACGCGCCATGTCTTGTGTTTTAAATATATCGATGCAATGGTGCTGCCATCTGTTGTCAGTTATTGGATCTATATGGGTGAGGAACTACCATCCATTGTCAGTTACTGGATCTGATTGCAGATATTCAAACGGCGTATTGAGGACAACAGTAGTGGGCTCTTTTGATCACATGCTGTAAAGCAATGGTAAAACGGAAATAAAACGTATTGAGAGGGAATGTAGAAATATGTATCTTGAACTGACATAAAACGTTACTAATACTCCTTGATAAAACAATATTTCAGTAGAAAAAAAAACTGGCGTGAGGTAGGATCGAACCCGTGCTCCTTGGATCCACAGTCAGTCCCCTTAACCAAATAGCTACTCGCGCACTCTGGTTTAGTAGCAGACGCAACCGTTCACTAACTTCAAAATCCGCATCTGAAGAATATAATTCATTTCATTAACAACAAAAAATCAATGTTGCACATTCGTATATGTTCAGACTGTTATTATATTTTATTGTCAGAACTTGGTTAATGTATGTTTTCAATTACATGGACGTTTATTAAATAACTAATATTTTAATGGAGTTCTCACCGCCATTTTGACATGAGCCAAGGCGGATTGTGCGCATGCGTGAGGGGAAAGAATTCTGCTATTTTCTATATTAATTAAAAAATATACAGTAACATATTTGTTTATTTTAGAGACACTCTGCAAATCTGCAGACCAAGAGCTTTCGTTAGCGTGCTCTACGAAGTAAATCGGTTCTGTCGTTCTCTCAATCTCGCGGTAACAAAAATCGCCTTAGTGTTTTAAATATATAGATTTACAATCATCAGAAGTGATATTTAGGCTAAGAACAAAAGTTTCTCTAAAGAGAAATTTGAAGGTTCATCACTTACATCACAAAGGTCAAATGCCATTTTCATGTTGGCATTTGAAGCTAAGTTTACTCTAAGGGAAAGTTGAAGAAACATGAGTTTGGCCTAGTAAGAAACGTTTTAATTCCTTGTGTTATGAGCCACAATTAAAACAGGATTCACTTTTACATTTGTTCAAAACATCATTTAAATAAATACAGGGCACCAGGGAAGTTCTCCGCAGTGCTTACTTGTTGCTACTTGCAGCTGGTAGCATCCACCCATCAAGTTGAGTATGTCTGGATCTCCATAATATTAACCTTGTGGACTTAGCAGATTCGTGTAGATCTTCTGTTGTATTGAGGAGACTCCTCCTAGACGTCGTCGATGGGCAGGCTCATATCCGTACAATGGGAGTGCGCACGAGGTAATTGCTTCAATTCTCTCAGCCATGGCTGTAACTTCTGTTCTAATATCTGGTAGGGCGATTCCTGCCAAACAGTAGATTCTAGCTCGTGGTGTTGGTCTCAATTAGCCAGTGATAAGCCTGCATGTTTCAATTAGAGAAGTGTCAACGAGTTTAGGATGGCTGGAACTGTACCTAACAGGACAAGCGTACTCTGCAGCAGAGTAAGACAGAGCCAGAGCTGCAGTTCTCATCTTTTTTGGCTGTGCACCCCAATTGGTTCCGGACAGTTTGCGAAGGGTGTTTCTAGGTAACATTTTCTGCTTGAGTTTATGCAATGCGGTGAGAGCACCATCCAAGATTTCACCTAAATATTTAGGTGTTGGCAGTGGTCTAGTTGAGTGTCTTCCCACGGTACCTGTAATTTCCGTGAAACTTGTCTGTTCTTCAGATGGAAGGCACATACCTGAGTTATAGATGGATTAGGCTGCAATTGGTTTTCTCTGGATTAGTAGCATAGTTCAGAAGGAGCCTATGATAGCTTACTTTCTATAGTCTCAAAGCTGTTTGTTTGAGTAGCAATAGCTCGATCATCCGCGTATATGAAGCTTTTGGTGTCAACTGGAAGAGGTTGGTCATTCGTATTGTGCCCTTTTGGACCAAGATCCAAAGACCACATTTTGTAAAATACCGAACTCAGATCAGCACTAGAAAATCTATCTCAGGGTCTATCTAGGCGAATATTAGGTCTATAACTGGCATCCCTGATATCGGTAATTCACAAGTAAGGCACGGAAAGAAGTTCATTTGAAAACGGCACACTTCTTAAAAATCTCAATTTATTTATAATTAAAATGTTATATGGACTGGCAATAACCTCAAAAACACAATCACACATAAAAAGTCAACATTCCCTAAAAACACCCTTAAACTTCGAAGAATTGATATTCAGAAAAATAATAGTCCATTCTGATATCAACAAAAACGAAAATTCTAGTATTTACACTTGGGTAATCACTTAAAAGTTCGAGTGATCCCTCTATTTACATTTTTACAGTTTCACTTTCAGGAAGATTTGCTTTGATTCTTCAAGTACACGTTGAACTGATATTTCGGAAAATTTTCACTTAGTTAAATCGAATATGTCCCCCCCCCAAAAAAAAAATGGGAAAAATTATTTCTCTTGATTTATTGAAGTATTACATCAACCTCATATCAATATTCGGCTAACATAAAATCGAATGTTAATATGGTTGTGTATGTGAAATTTTTGTTTCCAAGAACAAAATTGTTTCCAAATTTTTCATTATCTTACTAATGAAGTGAAATATAAATCTTTTCCTTCATTTTCATTCCAGTTCCCATTGTTTTCATATAAAGAAAATTTAAATTTACTCATTCCAAATTTGATATAAACATTAACATAAATTGTTGTTATCCAATATCATTGGATTAAATCTCTTTTAACAAAACTTTTCTCACACTCAGAAAGTCTACATAATATCTCGCAATAAACAAAAATGTTAATCATAGAATTTATTATTATTATTATTATTATTTTCAAAATTTCCTATAAATTTATTTACAACAGGTCTTCTCACACTTTCATATTATGAATATTTAACTCTCATTTCAAATATTATTATTATTATTCCAAACACAAAATATAAATATTCAGTTATTTATTTTATTTTCTTGCATTTGCAACTATTTATTTTCTTAATATTTTTCTCGGTCAGGTTCATCAAATCTAAAATCATATTATTCAGTTATCTGGGCATAATGTTGGAAATTTAAGTTGACCCAGGCAAAATTTTAATATTCAGATTGACAGATTATGGAATTTGACTAGAATATGGGGCGGTCTACTTGCCTTACCCTTCTTTTACAACTGACAGTCCACGCGCTCTCCTTAAACACTTCAAATGACACACGCACATCCACATGTGCTCATAACAACAGGAACAAATATCCTCTTGGATGACCCATTGGCCTACACACAAACTCAAGTGTCGACAATCCTATTCGCACACTAAAATCATCATATTTGACTTCAAATATTTTTCTCCACAAAACATTATTTTTTATTTTATTATTTTCTTTCTGTTTGTAATATTCTGTCATACCACTTTACTGTCTGTTCTAAAATTTTATTTTTTCCAATGAAAAGATGTATTTATTTCGGGTCAACTTCTCCTTGCCTCCTATTTTACATAAATCTCACCCTACTTTTATAGATTTTAATACCTGCCGCATTATTTTTTCCTCCATTTAATATTTTTATTGCTTTTGGAAAATTTACTGAGCTCAAATTCTTACTATTCCACTTCATTCGTAAACTCATTTAAACCTGTTTATATATCCAAACATCTATTCCAAAAATAAATAAGTTATTACTTTAAACTCTTCCAATTATTTAAATCCTTCCACAAAATTATTATTATTATTAATGGCAAAAATATTATTTAGGTATCGTTGCTTCTCTACAACATCAAAATGATTATTATTTCCCTATTTCATCCATAAATAAATATTTAATTCCCCATCGCAAATTATTTACAACATTCTCACTTTCTGATTATTAATGCAGTAATTATTTATCATTATTAACCAATTAAATGTAATTTATAAATCGGTGCTATCACCTCCCAAAATACATCATTTATAACTTTAAATGGTGCATTCCCACTTTTAATATTATTAAGTTATTTATTCCACAGTAATTTATTATATATATATATACCGCGGACATGCCAACAAGGACCACGCAAATATCACTTCTTTATAGGTCTAGTTTCCCTCTTTCTCTTCCAGAAGTCTTTCATCCTGGTCGACTGCGCAGCTCTTCTTTCAGCATCCATTCTCCTCTGTTGAGATTCTTCTTCTCCCCGACAAAAATTTTGAGGCCAAAGATTTGTTTCTTTACTCTATTCGATTTAGACAATCTTCTTCAGTAATTTTGAATTTTTGAAGTTCTTCTTTCATTTGTTATACATAGCCTCCTTGCCCTTTATAGTTCCAGATTTTATCAAAAATTTGTTTGTTTTTACCTTGAGCAATCCATGAGGACCATATGTCCGTAGAACTGAAGTCGCCGTTTTCTGATCATCACTTCAAGCTTATCGATTTTACTATAAATTTCTGCATTGGATCTCAGTCTACAACCTTCCTGTGTTTTCTTAGGATCATAAATCCTTCTTAAAATTTTTCTTTCTATCTTGAGCAATTTCTCCATTCCGGTTATATTTGTAGTTTCCATGCCGTACAAGATGACTGGTCTAACAACTGTATTAAATGTCGTAATTTCGCATTGATAGACAGGTTCTTTTTATTGTATATATATTTTTTTATAAATCAAATTATTTAAATAATCCAAGTTATAAATCGAGCCTCCAATAAGAGTTTACGAAAAATATTCCTGACCATCGGAACTAAATTAAATATTTCACGTCGAAACACATGCACATGACTGAAGTCCTGACAAAGTAGTAACAATAGGATAATAAATTGTCGGACTTCAATATCGCTCCATTTGTCATCCTGGACAAATATAATAGACGTTCTCATAACGATGATGATGATGATGATTTCTTATAGTGACAGTATAAAAATGGAATTCTCAAATACTACATTAGGCTAGTGGATAACACATTTAGAGTTAGCTTACTTCATGCTTGATGTGATGGTAACCCGTGTCCTTCGGTGTTCACTATTTCTATAGTGTCCTCCCATGGCCATCCACGCTTCCATATCAGCATTGTTCGCTTCCATATCACACCTACCCTCGTGTAGTTTTAATGGCGCATGTCGGTGATTAACACAACACGTTCAAAAACACTCCCGTAGTACTCGATAAGGTCTGACATGTTGAACTGTTGTAAAATTTTATGCTGTTTGAAAACTCATGAAAGGTTCGGCTTGAGAACAAGTCCCATGACCGGAAAATGCGATTTCATTCGCCTTGCTATCACAGGAACACCTGTCAGCAGCGTGAAATTAATTATAAATACAATGTCTGAATGGTATTACTGAAGTGCCTGATATCCAGTTTCACCACAAGAAACATACTGTTATTGTAGGCTTAACTTCTGTGAATGGTATTACAAAAATCACCATCACTTTACCAGTAGAATAGGTCGACCACAATGTCGTCCAATATTCTAAGACATTCGATGATACTGTAAGTGTTCGATCACTGAACATAAACTAAGTCCACGGTCAGCTCGTCCAGCGACTAACTTCCTTTCGGCGATCAGAATTACGGCGTAACCACTCGTTCACGATGTAGCGTTGATGTTCACTAGTGCAGGTGCTCTGAAGAAGTACATGACTGTCTTGATTCTCGGGCCTCTTATATACTCCCAGTGGTGGAAATTCTAGAACCTTCCTTTCCGTATCTCAGCTCCTGCTGAACGGATTTTCATGCTTGATAGCTCTATTTTCTTCTAATTAAATTGGCAGAAAACTGTGCTACTTTTCTAGGTTCTATTCCTTACTGTAGAGGAAGTTCTAGAAAACTTATTTTCGTTACGTAGGCAAGCGCTCACGTCACAGTTCCACGTCACTTGCACCTGCGTCTTATACTTCCCTCAACACTCGGAGTCTCCCAGCGCACTATTCAAATATCAGCCGCTTCATTGTCAAAATAGACTAACGTCTCTGCTTCAGAATAATGACGTCACCATGTCTCGGACGTGTAAACGATCCAGGTACAGTATAGATATTGAAGAGCATTGGGGCGAGAACACTGTCTTGTGGGAAGCCATCCTTTTGTTCCCTCCATCTTGAAATTCGACAAAGAACCTACGATTTTGTAGAAGAATGCTAACGATTTGTGTCATCTTGTAGTCCGTTGTCATGTTATATAATTTGCGCAACAGTATACGACGGTTAACTGTAACATATATGCAGCATTTAAATCGAATAAAGCCACCCCTCTGATGTTATGATTTTCGAAGCTATTTTCAATATATACCTGTGAGGTACAACATTTCCCTTGACGAAATCCGACTTGCTCTGGAATGAGGAGAGGTTCGATGATCAATGTAAGTCTTTCAAGGATCATTCTTTCTAGGATCTTGTACAGATGACACAAAAGGGTGATAGGTCTGTATTTTCTCGGATCGTTTCCTGGTTTGAGAATTGCAACTACTCTAGCTTTCCTCCACACACCTGGTAAATTGCAGTTGCTTATGCAGTTATTGTACATTTCTAATAACTATTGTTTGGCGACAGGTCTAAATTGCTTTACTTGCTCAACACAAATTTTATCTAAGCCTTACCATTCTTACACTGATCCATTGCTCTATTCAGCTCAGATAAAGTGAATGGTACAGTGAGTGTATCTGTCTCATGCTCGTAATCTCTCTCAGTTCCTTTATTCTGAAGTCGACATGGATTAGATGATCGCCCATTTTGTAGAAGTTGATGTGCAATTTGGTTTGCTGTAACATTGCAATGTGTAGATGTATTTAGGATCACTACCGAGTCGTCTAAGTAATCGCCAAGTTTTTTGACTACTTCTGCTTAAGTCAATATCTTCCTTCATCCTTTTCCACTGTGCCCTTCTTGCTTCGGAAATTGAAGAAATCACCTGCTGTCCCATTGTGAAGGCGTCATTGTTGAAAGGGTGTTCTTCGAATAAGTTACGATACTCTGACAGGAGAGCAGAGGTTTCCTGAGTTAAGCCGTGTATGTAGTTTGTTCTGCAACCTCTCAGGACTGCAGCTCATGAACACTCACGGATAATATTATTGAACTGTTGATATTCTTCTGGAATTGGAATTAGTGGATTGACCTTCTCGTCTAGTAAGTTAGTGAATCTTTCCAATTGAATTTCTTAAAATTATATCTCCATTCAATGTAGGCCCCTTGGGGTCTAATGGCAGCTGCCAGTTGTCACATTATTGTACGATGCTGTGTATTCGGGATAGGGGCACATACAGATTTAACGCACTGATGTGCTATCTTCTCGCTCACAAACATTAGGTCTGGATTATAGCCCCTCTTCCTTCTACCACTATTAAAAGAGGAAGAGATAAATGCAGCAGTGCTAAGGACTACATTTCTTGAATATCAGTACATAATCAATACCAGCTGCTTGATGTACTGGTACTTAAGTGAAACTTACATACCATACCGAAAGTAGCATTAATGACTCATCGCTCCCTTAAAGGCATTTATACTTACTAAAAATTCCCTTTGTTGCTCAAAATGTACCTGGTAGAGAGACGGTTGGTATGAATCGGCAAACTAAATGTTATAAGAAGTAAACATCTTCTACCTCGACCCATTTCCAGGTTGAATACAAATGAAGCTACAATATAGCAGGCCTATAGGTGTAGTTTAGTAGCAAACATAGTTCATTCAGTCACCATTCATGAATATCAGGTCTTCTGTGGTCAGCAGCGAATACTGCTGTGTGACAGAATATGCAGATTATAAAATGAAGCATCGCTAATTAAAATAATAATAATGTATGGCTCGGGTGCTGGGTGAAAGCGTTGTTATTTGACACCCAGAGAGCAGCTTGCATGTCGAATTGTGTTGTTCCTTGAAGCACTATTAAAATCGAGGAGGTTAGATGTCTAAGCTCCTTGACACTATAATGCTTTCTAGTAGAGAAATGAGGTATTTTGTGTTGGCGGAAAATCCCGAGATTAATGTTGCCATTATGAACACGTCTACTGAATTCAAATGGGATCGTTAACATGCCAACATCGTATGGCATGCGTGTCGTGATTTTTGGAGCCTTTCAAAAATCACTTTTCACGGCCAGGAGCGAACCTGCAAGCTTGGGGAACTAATACGACACGATAACCGCTCACCCACCGTGTCAAGCTGAAGCTTCACTGTAATGAAGTGTAAAAACTCATCAAGCTACGATAAGATAAGAAAATATTGGGCAAACTGGGTAAGTGCTGTGTTGAACAGTGCTCAATGTTCTCTGCTTGTGTAAAAAGATGATAATTCTTAATTTTCAGTACATAATCATTACCAGCTTCTTGAAGCACTGGAAGCTTACTGCAGTGAACCAAGGCTAGTGAGCTTGCCCAATTGTGGTAGTAATCATGACTCCTCTCTCCCTTAAAGTTATCATCGCGTACTAACAATTTCCTTTACAGGTTACTAAGCTTGTATGACACCACAGCATTTTGAGGGGTATACTGTTAAAATAGTGATGGATATGTAGCATAAACACAAGTGAGTGAGTAAAATGAATTAGCCGTACATCACTAATTCGAAATCCATTCTCATAATGCATTTTACCTAACCAAACCATGCGCATTATAACGGGCACTTTAAAGAACACGCCTACATTCTGGCTTCCAAACCTGAGTCACATTGAGCCTCCTTCCCTGCGACCAGATTGTTCACTTGTGCGTGAATTCTCGAAAATAACTGCTAGTCCTGAGCTCCCTAATCATGAAGACATTCCTGCCATCAATACAAAGAGACTCCGTTCCCATCATCCTCCATTACAAACTTGCCAAGTCAATAACAATAAATACAATATTAGTGATCGATGGACTAAATTATGGCAAAACAGTGCTACAAAGGAGCAACTGAAGATGCCCTGTATCAAAGCCAGGCCACCAGGATTTGATAAACACAGGAAGATTTGGACCACTCTGAATAGGATACGAACTAATTGTGGTAGATGCGCCGATTCTCTACATAAATGGGGGATGACATCTTCCTCGCACTGTGATTGTCAAACGGTTCAGCACATTGTCCAAGCGTGCCTCTTTTGAGCATTCCTTGGTGACCCGAAGGAGTTCATCTTCGCGACAAACAAGGCAATTGAATACATCACAAATCTGGATATCTGTATGTGACTCAGTGTATAGATTATGTCAATATGTTTATAGACTGAAAACACCTTAGTACAATGTTTTTTCCAAAAGCTAAATAAAATAAATAAATTTTACTTACTAGGCATCTCCTAATTGAGTGCAGATACCTAACCTGTCCTCTAAATGAAAATCATCGCACGTTTGACAAAAAGAATTCAAGGATCGAAATTTCGAAGTTGGATTAATTGAAGCATGGACAAAATATGTGCTTACAAGAATTGTTACAAAATGTTAATAGTCATGCAGGTTGAGATAAGTGAAGGAAATAAAGGACAAACTGGGTAATTGCTGTGATGAAGAGGCTCAATTTTCTCTCCTTGTGTAAGAAGAGAAATCTATACAGGGTAAATTTTTCCAACGTGTACATACCCTAGGGATTGATCGCGGAGAGGATACGGAATAAAAAATGGTCTAATGAACGCATATCCGGACATGCATGGGGTCCATGCTGGCGACCATTTATTAAATCATACTTTGTTACAGATACTACAGTCCACGCTGTACCATGCCGCCACAGTTACAGTATGCGTGGTTTCCTCCGAGAGGGTAATACTGTTCATCAAACGTCATGCCCTAGCACCCTCTCCTGCCATAGTCATTGGTAATGTACCCATAAATATCGAGAAGTTGCTTGCTGGGAATCCAAGGCGCAGCTGGATCGTAGAATAATGTAGGTTTCTGGCTAGATAAACCGCCAATATCCCACCAACATGGTCTTCGGGATTATACACAGTAGGATACGATAGTGTTAAGGATAAAAACAAAATACACTTGCGGTAGAGTGAATAACTTACCTTACATCTCGGGGCTAAGTGGGATAACAGGGATCCTTACCTGCTGTAGGGCATTCCATAACACTATCTCTGCTTATAGTATAAAATAATTCACTCGAGACAGAACTTATAAAACGAAATAAATTTACTAACAAAAATTACTAAAAATAAACAAAATTCCCTATAATAGTAATAATCATTAAATAAATTAAATAATACACATATACTGTGCCCGTTTAGACCGGAGTCCGCACGACCACATATGCATTTTACCAATAATCAGTCAGCACGAGAATCAAAATATCCCGGGGCGCCAGATGGGTTAAAGCAAATCGCAAAAACGACATCAAATAAAAAAATGCTTTGCTGATTTTTGGCTCAATGCAACAATAAGGATAGAAGGAGATTTAATTGGGTATGACACATCTGGTAAAATTATCTCAGTTTATTTTGAAGTTAAAATTGACTGCAAAGATGCTCAAAGCAGCATCATCCACGTGTGGCGATCCACACTCTTATTTACACACAATATACAGAAATTTTCCAAACACATTTGACAATCTTTTTGAAAACACAAGTCCGGTTAATAGTCCTGTAGACTGTGTTCCAAAATTATTAATATTTAATTCCAGTTCAAAGTTAATTGTCTATACTGGAAATATCGTAGATCACTGTTTGAATATTTACATGATATTAACACTCGTAGAATAAATGTTCATAGTATTTTAAACTTTCACTTCCTTTTTTCCAGAGTCAAAAATATATCGTCGAAAAAATATTATTATCATTGAATCAACACACATTATTTACACATATTAATAACATCTGAAAAGTATTTGACCTTGAGCATAGCATCGAAGAACTGTGCGAAGCACAACAATTAATTGTTCTTCTGACATTAAACATTCGAGAAGTGACTCGATTATGAACTTCAAGTTCCTAACAAAATACATGATTTCTGAATCATCAACTTGATCACTAAATTGTTGAACCATTCAACTATTTGATTCTCCACTTGGAATCATTATGAAAAAAATATTTGTATTTATGGCCATTTCTAGTAACTTTTACAACTTGCAATTCTTCGACAGAATGCGGAAATAAGAATTGTGGCTTTATAATAAATTCATTTAGTTCATGGCACTAGGATTGAAAATATCCTTCAGATTATTCGTGGTTAAAGAATTATTTTTAATTGGCAGTGGCCCATTCTATTATTAGTGTAAGAACACAATATTACAACAACAACAACAACGGCAAAGGTCTTCCTCTGAAGAATAATAAACTACTATCATGACAAATCCGGGTTCTAGCAAAATCAAAGTCTTAAATGGAATTCGTAAACAAGGTTGAAATAAGAACTGATGGGTTCAAAGAAATAACCTTCGGGTCATTCATCCGACGAAATGTGTAGTTCCAATACTCCTACTATAAACCTGAGCCATCGAACCTGCTATTTGATTGATGCTCGAAAAAATCTCCTCATTCCTGCGACTTAAACATGCGCACTTGGGAATGGCATTTCAACTACTCCACACATATAAATTTTCTTCCCAAAATTTATACAATAAATCAAGCCTCTGCTTGTTATCAACACTGGAAGATTAATAAACTTACAAGTTTATTTTATTTTACCATTCAGTTCAATCCGTGAATTTACCATACTTATGAAAATCTTTATTTCACTTTCGAGTGTATTTACGTCATGATTTTATATAAACACAAAAATATCCTATTTGATACAAATATCAATTGCTTCCCGTTTCATGCCTCTTCGTGTTATCTGAAAAATATACTTTGCTCATAGCAAATATCAACTGTTCAACCAGGACTGAAATGTTGGTTGAATGCGGGCTTGCGTTAACCACTCTCCTTCGGAAAATCTCCTGTTCCAGACTAGAAATGATTAAACTACTTCATAGGCTCTTTCTCAATACATATGATTATTATAAAATATAATATCCAAGAATTATTTAGAAAAATTATAAAAATTATTATTATTATTATTAGTGGATTATAATTATTATTATTATTTATATTATTTTAAATATGTTTAATTATCATCTCATTATGTGAGAATCCACATGTTCGAATCTTCGAATATGGAAAAAATATCCATTCCTCAACAAAAATAATTTAACTCTTACAGTTACATCGGCTGATTACCGTGATTTCCCAAAAATATGAAAAATCAAATAAATCTTCGAAATGCTCGGTCATCGATCCTAAACTGTTCTGAGTGCTGAAAATGCTCAGAATAACTCTAATAAGTCTTGCGTAAATCATTGCAAGCTTTAAATACGACGAAAAAAAAATGTGTTGGTCATCTGCAGAAAAATAGTTTGTTCCAATTAGCTAGGCATAATATAATTCAAATGTGGCTTACATTTCTTGATGGCCTTGAAGTGTAGTAAACCTGGTCTGTACCAGATTTATCCATAGACATGCCCTGTCGGACAAGCACGTATAATCCTTGTATCGGCCGCCATTATATACCCACAATCCGTCTAGTCAGACATAGTGGTAGTATCTTTCGACGTTTGAATTAACTGTTGTTCCATTTTAATATGGGCTTCTATCAAAGCCATAACAGTTTGTTTAAATAGGGTCAGATCTAAGTGATCTCTTCTTAGATATGTCAGTTGTAACATAACTCACGGTAATCTTATCAGTACAAGAAAAACACTGACAGTCTAAGCAATTAACGGCTGTTCTGAAGATCGTTCCCTGGGCATGGTTTATTATATCACCATCTACCATGCGCTAAGCAACTTGTAGTTTCCCTTGCGTAGACTAATGAACGCCACCGTTATAGACTAGTCTTCAGTGTACTGACAGATCGAAGTGGTTAACTAGTTACAAATAATGAAAACTGACTGAAATGGATTTAAATATCCAAGTATTAAGTTATTACTGGACTGTGACAAAATATTATTTCTAGACAAAGTCTAGCATATGTCCTTGTAGAAATATAAATATTTCCACCAATGTCTGTAGAAAAATCAATCACCTCAGTGATTCTCCTCGCCGTAAACTTACTAAGTTCCAACTCGTAGCGCAGCACTTTTCGTGACTATCACGACTTTGAAAAGAACTTCTGCGTAGATCCGGCAACCATGTGCCTTGGCTCAGCGTCGTAGCAACTTGCTAGGCAACTGCTTGTGTTAGAATGAGCTATCGATGCTTCGACCAGCTGGCTTTTATTCAAAACTGTCAGGGTCACGCGTCATCAGCTGATATCTGGAAATCCTCATATCTCTTGAATCCCTGGTCCGATTTACTTGATACTAATTGCATTCTCTTTCATTTGGCCGTGCCAGTAATCTGATCCCAGTCTCAAGTCTCTACTCCATAGTTAACTATTTAATCAATAAATAGCCTCCACCTCTGCTATTACTCGCTACGTCACTTGACATGAAAGTATCGGTAAATTCCTTCCAAATGCTTCTCGAAGCAATGTAGCGCGATATTCAAATATCTCAACTTTCAAAAGCGGCTACAGCCTTTCCCTTGATATCTAGGTGTCTGAAACTTGGAATACCCATTCCTAGAGTTGGGCACATCCACCCCACACCTAGCAAAAAATAAAAATTGAAACATTTTTATTTTTCCTATCTACACATTAAATCATCTGGTTCTTGAATAATATATCTTCAAATTCGATGCATTATAAGTTCCCACGATGTTACCAGTTCGTGTATTAGCGATTTCATAGGTTCCATTGTTGTTTACTTCCACAATATTCAAAATCTTCAATTTCACCAGGTTTAATATCAAAAATATCGTGATACTCTTCCAAAATTTTCCCTAGCTCTGGGGACTCCTCCTCAGTGTAGACTTCTCTTCCTTCGGCTTCATGAAAAATCAGAGACCATTGAGCATCTCCCTCGATGTCTTCCTCTTCTTTTCCCTCGAAGTTAATCTCTTCGGTATTCTTAAATCTGATCGTCTCTGTCTTCATATCTATCACTGCTTGATATTTCTGAATGAAATCTGCTCCCAATATCATGTCAAAAGCCATGTCCTTCATTACAACAAATACATGTCGGAAATCATGTCCTCCAATCGTAATACATAAGTATAATTGTGTTTTACACAGAGATATTTTATTGGGTATTATTCCTTGGATCTTAATTCCTGATACTGGAATCTCCTCTAAATTCTCTTTGAGCTTCCACAGAATATAAAGCTTCTCACTCACCAGACAAAGCATAGCCCCAGTATCGATCAAAGTATCGACAGGCATACCGAATACTTCGCATGATATGATTGGCATTCTAATTCTCGAACCCATTTCTTTTCGTTCGTCATTCTGTTGAATTAAGTCATCATCCTCTGCTTGCCATTTAATAATTCTGGAAGTGAAAGTGTTCAAAATTCTATCTTCTACTGTGAATTCGAAGTTTTTTTTTCGTTACCATTCCCCCCGGGATTGTTGTGTTCCCGATGGACCTTGTTCATTGGGCCTCTGCTCCAAAAATTGCAAGTTATCTTGGTGTCTTGCTTCCAAATTTTTCCTCGTCTCCTTGTTAAACTCTTCATTGGACTGACGAGTATCCACATTCCCTCTGTTATTGTAGTAGTTTCTACCGTAGTATCTTCTTTCTTGGTACCTTCCTTGATTATCCTGTGGTCTTCTCCATCGAGTATTGTATCGATTTCCACCATCCGGTCTCGCATAAGGCTTGTAACTATATCTGTTACTGTACTGGTTCCATCCTCTCTTATTTGGATCTTCCCTCGGCGTTTTCTCTTCTCGCTCCTCTCGAATCTCTCGAGGTGTCTGAGAATAACTATCAGCCATAACAGCATACACAGCGTTGTTATTCTTTACTCCCTTCTGATGGAAGAATTGAGCGTTCGTATGATCCAGCTTCTGTAATACTTCGTCAAATTGCTCCATATTATAGATATCAGCAGCGATCAAAGTCCTCTGGACGTCTGCTGGAAATTGACGTATCAATGCAGTAATCAATTCGTTATCTGGCATCGGCGGATCTAAATGTTGAAGTTTAGAAAGCTGTCCAGAAAAGTACGTAGAGTATCGAGTAGGTTGTGACGTCGAGAATCTCTTCGAATATAACTCTGCTCTGACTTGCTGTTGGGTTTCCGGGGACCAAAACTTTTTCAATAGCCCACGAGAAAACTCCTCAAAAGTGGTTAGAGTGGATCTAAAAGCTCTAAACCAAAGAAGTGCAGGACCTTTCAAAAACTTCCCTATCACTCGGATCTGTCTTTCTTTAGGGATCTTAGAATCTTTCAGGTAATCACCTGCTTCTCTCAAAAATTCCACGGGTGTCACAGAATCTCGCCCTGAAAATTTAGAAGGCTTATCTTCTACATTCTTAAATACAGTTATGGGGTTGGATTGAAATACTGTCCTGACCTCATCCTGTCTTTGACTATCCGTGTCTCTAGCTGCTCCTAGATTTATCTGTATCTGTTCCTTTCCCCTTACATTTGGCATTTTTAAAAGATGATCAGACTGTTTCTCATCCTTGATTTGAGTTTTCATAGCCTCAAGTTCCTTCTGGTTTTCTTCTGCCATTTTCTTAATTGCTTCAGTTTCTTTACAATTGTCCTTAACATCAATGGATATCTGGTTCATAACAGCCTCATGACTTTTCAATGACCCTGTCATATCTGATATGTCCTTCTGAGTTGCTTGGATATCCTTGTCAATTACTTCAATATGGGATGACAAAGATTCCCTAATCTCCTTGATTCCCTCTTGATTCTCCAGCTTGAGTGTGTCTTTAATTTCATTGACAACTGTGGTCTTGATTTCAGTTTGCAATTCACTAATCACACCTTCTCTTATTTCTCCCATTACAAGTTCTTTGAATTGTTCCGTTAAACGTTGAACAACTAGAATTCCCATCTCATTACTCTCCTTCTTCACTCTGACTTCTAGGTCGATCATGTCTTCACCAACTTTCCTAAGACCATGTTCTATCCTATCAGCTAAGCTTTGGGATCGAAGATCTGCATCGCGAAATTTTTCGTCCATTAAACTTGCGTTAGTAGCTAATGAAGTTTCGAGCTCATGTGGTTTTTTTTTGCATAATTTATTCATTTTACTCTCAAGTGACATTTTTAAAATTTCAGAATTCTCTTTAAATTTACTTTCCATTGAATTAAATTTACTGTTTAAATTTTCTTTCAAATTACTTTTTAAAGAATCAGAACTTTCTTTAAGTTTATTTTCTAAGGACTCAGAATTTTCTTTAAGTTTATTTTCTAAGGAATCAGAATTTTCTTTAAGTTTTTCATCTAAACTTTCCTTCAAGTTATCTTTTAACCTGCTTTCTAAAGAATCAGAATTTTCTTTAAGTTTATTTTCTAAAGAATCAGAATTTTCTTTAAGTTTATCGTTTAAACTTTCTTTAAGTTTATTTTCTAAAGAATCAGAATTTTCTTTAAGTTTCTTTTCCAAAGCCTCAGTATTTTCTTTCATAATGGCTGCTACACGCAGTCCAGCCTCTTTTGAACTCTCCTCCAAACTCCTCATCATCCTCATCATTTCTTCCATAATTTCAATTATTATTCAAAACTTAGGGGTATACAACAGTGGCAAACACAAGCTTATAACTAGAACAAGAAATATGAATAGCTAATTGGAACACTCTAATAAAATGAGATTTGTCCTAATATCGACGTGATGGAAAAACAAAATTCACTACTTTTACGAATTACATTTACCACAATATCACAAGAAAAAATATGCAAGTTCTCAAATATCCTCCACCTGGATTCTAATAATGTGTATGTCCGGTCATCGAACGTTTACTACTGAATTTACTTGACGCCCTAATGGTTAAGCCATTATCAAAAATAATCAAACCCATTCTAATTATCAACCAAGTTAAATTTTTAATTTTCCCCACTAATTGGGTTTCCTACTAATTTATTCATCCAAACCAGACATCTCTCAACTCCCAAAATATTTCTATAAAAATTATCACAATTTCAAATCGGCATGCGATTGACCATGTCTAAATCGGGCCCCACGTTCGAAGCCATTTCTCTCTCTATCTTATTTTATGTGCCCGTTTAGACCGGAGTCCGCACGACCACATATGCATTTTACCAATAATCAGTCAGCACGAGAATCAAAATATCCCGGGGCGCCAGATGGGTTAAAGCAAATCGCAAAAACGACATCAAATAAAAAAATGCTTTGCTGATTTTTGGCTCAATGCAACAATAAGGATAGAAGGAGATTTAATTGGGTATGACACATGTGGTAAAATTATCTCAGTTTATTTTGAAGTTAAAATTGACTGCAAAGATGCTCAAAGCAGCATCATCCACGTGTGGCGATCCACACTCTTATTTACACACAATATACAGAAATTTTCCAAACACATTTGACAATCTTTTTGAAAACACAAGTCCGATTAATAGTCCTGTAGACTGTGTTCCAAAATTATTAATATTTAATTCCAGTTCAAAATTAATTGTCTATACTGGAAATAACGTAGATCACTGTTTGAATATTTACATGATATTAACACTCGTAGAATAAATGTTCATAGTATTTTAAACTTTCACTTCCTTTTTTCCAGTTTCAAAAATATATCGTCGAAAAAATATTATTATCATTGAATCAACACACATTATTTACACATATTAATAACATCTGAAAAGTATTTGACCTTGAGCATAGCATCGAAGAACTGTGCGGAGCACAACAATTAATTGTTCTTCTGACATTAAACATTCGAGAAGTGACTCGATTATGAACTTCAAGTTCCTAACAAAATACATGATTTCTGAATCATCAACTTGATCACTAAATTGTTGAACCATTCAACTATTTGATTCTCCACTTGGAATCATTATGAAAAAAATATTTGTATTTATGGCCATTTCTAGTAACTTTTACAACTTGCAATTCTTCGACAGAATGCGGAAATAAGAATTGTGGCTTTATAATAAATTCATTTAGTTCATGGCACTAGGATTGAAAATATCCTTCAGATTATTCGTGGTTAAAGAATTATTTTTAATTGGCAGTGGCCCATTCTATTATTAGTGTAAGAACACAATATTACAACAACAACAACAACGGCAAAGGTCTTCCTCTGAAGAAGAATAAACTACTATCATGACAAATCCGGGTTCTAGCAAAATCAAAGTCTTAAATGGAATTCGTAAACAAGGTTGAAATAAGAACTGATGGTTTCAAAGAAATAACCTTCGGGTCATTCATCCGACGAAATGTGTAGTTCCAATACTCCTACTATAAACCTGAGCCATCGAACCTGCTATTTGATTGATGCTCGAAAAAATCTCCTCATTCCTGCGACTTAAACATGCGCACCTGGGAATGGCATTTCAACTACTCCACACATATAAATTTTCTTCCCAAAATTTATACAATAAATCAAGCCTCTGCTTGTCATCAACACTGGAAGATTAATAAACTTACAAGTTTATTTTATTTTACCATTCAGTTCAATCCGTGAATTTACCATACTTATGAAAATCTTTATTTCACTTTCGAGTGTATTTACGTCATGATTTTATATAAACACAAAAATATCCTATTTGATACAAATATCAATTGCTTCCCGTTTCATGCCTCTTCGTGTTATCTGAAAAATATACTTTGCTCATAGCAAATATCAACTGTTCAACCAGGACTGAAATGTTGGTTGAATGCGGGCTTGCGTTAACCACTCTCCTTCGGAAAATCTCCTGTTCCAGACTAGAAATGATTAAACTACTTCATAGGCTCTTTCTCAATACATATGATTATTATAAAATATAATATCCAAGAATTATTTAGAAAAATTATAAAAATTATTATTATTATTATTAGTGGATTATAATTATTATTATTATTATTTATATTACTTTAAATATGTTTAATTATCATCTCATTATGTGAGAATCCACATGTTCGAATCTTCGAATATGGAAAAAATATCCATTCCTCAACAAAAATAATTTAACTCTTACAGTTACATCGGCTGATTACCGTGATTTCCCAAAAATATGAAAAATCAAATAAATCTTCGAAATGCTCGGTCATCGATCCTAATCTGTTCTGAGTGCTGAAAATTCTCAGAATAACACTAATAAGTCTTGCGTAAATCATTGCAAGCTTTAAATACGACGAAAAAAAAAATGTGTTGGTCATCTGCAGAAAAATAGTTTGTTCCAATTAGCTAGGCATAATATAATTCAAATGTGGCTTACATTTCTTGATGGTCTTGAAGTGTAGTAAACCTGGTCTGTACCAGATTTATCCATAGACATGCCCTGTCGGACAAGCACGTATAATCCTTGTATCGGCCGCCAATATATACCCACAATCCGTCTAGTCTGACATAGTGGTAGTATCTTTCGACGTTTGAATTAACTGTTGTTCCATTTTAATATGGGCTTCTATCAAAGCCATAACAGTTTGTTTAAATAGGGTCAGATCTAAGTGATCTCTTCTTAGATATGTCAGTTGTAACATAACTCACGGTAATCTTATCAGTACAAGAAAAACACTGACAGTCTAAGCAATTAACGGCTGTTCTGAAGATCGTTCCCTGGGCATGGTTTATTATATCACCATCTACCATGCGCTAAGCAACTTGTAGTTTCCCTTGCGTAGACTAATGAACGCCACCGTTATAGACTAGTCTTCAGTGTACTGACAGATCGAAGTGGTTAACTAGTTACAAATAATGAAAACTGACTGAAATGGATTTAAATATCCAAGTATTAAGTTATTACTGGACTGTGACAAAATATTATTTCTAGACAAAGTCTAGCATATGTCCTTGTAGAAATATAAATATTTCCACCAATGTCTGTAGAAAAATCAATCACCTCAGTGATTCTCCTCGCCGTAAACTTACTAAGTTCCAACTCGTAGCGCAGCACTTTTCGTGACTATCACGACTTTGAAAAGAACTTCTGCGTAGATCCGGCAACCATGTGCCTTGGCTCAGCGTCGTAGCAACTTGCTAGGCAACTGCTTGTGTTAGAATGAGCTATCGATGCTTCGACCAGCTGGCTTTTATTCAAAACTGTCAGGGTCACGCGTCATCAGCTGATATCTGGAAATCCTCATATCTCTTGAATCCCTGGTCCGATTTACTTGATACTAATTGCATTCTCTTTCATTTGGCCGTGCCAGTAATCTGATCCCAGTCTCAAGTCTCTACTCCATAGTTAACTATTTAATCAATAAATAGCCTCCACCTCTGCTATTACTCGCTACGTCACTTGACATGAAAGTATCGGTAAATTCCTTCCAAATGCTTCTCGAAGCAATGTAGCGCGATATTCAAATATCTCAACTTTCAAAAGCGGCTACAGCCTTTCCCTTGATATCTAGGTGTCTGAAACTTGGAATACCCATTCCTAGAGTTGGGCACAATACGTCCATCCGTTCATAATACTGGATTCACACAACTTCATACATATGCTGGTTATATTTTGGTTGGTCTCTGCCATTTACAGCACGATAAAATGCTTTTTGACAAAATTATGGAGAGCTAGACATTCCTGTTAACTGTTTCAAATAGTTGCGCATGTCGACAACAACACCGTCTCGTTTTATTGACAAATTTCATTCAAAAAATCCTTCGCTACAATGCACACCTGCATTCAGCTTATGTAATACCCGCCTGGGATTCAAGAAACGGGTTACCTGGTTTCCAAAGTTCCCGTTCATTATTAAATAACACTGCGAAGATGTCACCTTGCCGCCCTACCCACAGGTCCTATTCGCTTTCATTTATACATTACAAAATCCATTACAAATCTGTCGTTTCTCAAGCAATCGCTTTCATACTATACCATCCTAATTATTTACAGTACTATCGCCATTTGCAACTGACGTAGCTTCAAACACACATGTCTTTCATTTCACGCATATCCGTCCTAAAATCTACTAACCTTTCTAAAAACATTGAACACGCAAGATAAATCATGATTATTAAAAATAATAAAACCCTTAATTAAATAATTATAAATCCTTATATACAATCTTTATCATCGCCTATCACATCAAGTTTACTTGTGAAGTCTTTAACTGGCTATTATTCGCACTAGCTATAGTTTAAAGTTCCCTTCTCTAGTTTCATTATATTGTTGAAAATACTATACCATCCAAGTCTATATTAGGTTTATTGTCATCTCCGGTCTGAATATGACCAATCATCTAAGATACGTTCATATATTATTAGATAGTTCCAGGTTTAATATAGTTTAAATAAAAGTTTAGTGAACAAATATTAATAACTCTTCCTAACATCGTTCCGCCTACACCGCTTCTATCTTTCCTTCTAAATCGTGAATCTATACACACATAGGAGTTCTCAATAACTCTACTAAAATACAACAATGCTATAACCTCCACACAACAGTACTATAATGCACAAATATGGCAAACACTTTATTGTTACAACAAATATTTCCCCGCAGACTTCTAATCTTCTATATACGGTATGAATCCTCCTCGTATATTCATTGAACAATTCTTACAACCTTATTACACTTGTTTCCAACAATTCCTCTGTAGTACTTGCATTATTTCCACCTAGCATTTATCTCAGCGTTGTCCATGCAACCGCTTATACAATTAACAACATTATCTGTAATTAAGATTTCATATTTGCTCTCAAAATGATCATAGAAGTTGCTAATGAAAGATCTCCGATGGTTTCCTAAACATTGTTACTTAGTCATCTATTCCTTGCTTCTATACATTTAATAAAAATACATAACTGTTTCTTACCATACTGATCTTAACTTCGAAGTTACACGGTTGCAATACTACGTTCACAAAATTGCGTAGCATTACATTTGAGTCTAAATAACGACAAATGATATTTAAGTGTCTCATAAGAATCAATCATGACTGGAATGGACTATAGCTAAATTCCCTACTGTCGGATAAATTATCTTCAAAAAGATATGCCTCAAATATTGTCTTTTTTACTGAAAGTACAAAGCTTTCCTTCAAATAAATGGGTATGTCACCTCCAGAATATATCTCCATTCTATACAAAGAATGTTCATGAGTACATGACTTTATATCATAATCCTGACGAATATTACTTGCCAGATCGACGAAATGTTCATAGTAATTAGTGATATTTCACAATATATCACACGTAGATTTCTTTTCCTACACTAGTATTCTTCTTACAAAAAGATGCCCAATTCATTTTACTCAAAAATGAATTTACTAGACATCTCAGGCAAACTGTCTGAAATCCTAACTCAAAAATCGAAAACGTCAAATATTATCATCTTTAAATTTTCCCAAGTAAAAAATAAATTCACAAACAAATAAACTTCAGTTCAGAAATTGAATTTTTGAACTTTCATGTATGGATGACTAGAGATAATCATCCTACATGATCATGTAGAATAAATATTATCCTACGACAAAGTGAAAATACATAAATGAAATATCGGGGAATGTTGCTCACAAAATGCCATCTCAATACTCTAACAACATAATAATGTCGAGCACTTCTACCTTGTCTGAAGACTTCTGAAGTTCATATCAGGTATTGGAAAATACCTAGATGTTTCATCTTCCAAGAATACAATGTAGAAACCTAATCCCTCCACACCAGCGAAAGCACTGCGACCTCTGATAAGGAAGGATTTCCTCTCCGGTAAACACCTGTGTTGTATTCTTTGGAATACACGGTCAGTCAGAGTTAGCATTTGCTGCTCTTTGTTCAATCTATTTTATTTTATTCCTTCTTCGCAGGCACCAACAGTGATTTCTATGAATTTCTTCTTTCTATGAATCAGGGACTCATTTACTCCTTGAGTCTGTTCTAGATATATATCTTCCATGGACAACCTAGCGGCATCTAGCAGCTAACCGCCGAAGTTCATCAACATATCCGAGTTCAAGAGGACTTCCTCATCAATCCACCAGGCTTCGTCATTGTCACCATCTAACATCTCCATGAAGACCGCTCCTTGAAGAAGTTTTCACATTTGTAAAATATTTTATTTTTGGTCATGTTTTTCATTCTGCTATATATTATCTAGTCTCTTTCCATCTCCCTCTCGCTTCCTTGGTCCCTTCGCGCGCCAGTGAGCTGCACTCACTTCTTCAAGTTCGGCCGTCGAGTGTACAGTGCAAAGCCTTCTCAAGGCCTGTCTCCTGTCTTTATGAGACATTTTAAACTAGACGCCATGTTTACTTTTTAAAACCAACCCTCACGAAATACCATCGCCTACTTCATGAAAAGAAAGCTAAGTACAAAACTTCAATGTTTTTAAAATTTCAATGCTTTTAAAGAGCTAAATGCTTTTTAATTAAATTTATAGACAGTGTAGGGAATTGCTCACTATTGTGCAATAACCGTCTTCGTGGAATTTTCTTGGTTAAGCTTCAGCTATACAGGCTGGCTTTTTAACATGAAATGTAGTACCTCTTGTACGAAATAAATGAGAATACTTTCTCACACCGAGGGATTCATGTTAATTTAACCGCTGTCTATAAAACTTAGCTTTCTCCTCCGTGGGAACTTTACTGCCCTATTCAACTCTCAACAGTTTTGGAACTTGGCACGTAAACCAATCTTTCTAATAGTCAAGAAACATAGTTTCTTTACACCATATAAGGGAATACGCTCCCCCATCGAGGGATTACTACTGCATCATTTAACTGTTGTTACAATTCTGGAACTATCATGTGCATCCTAAAACTTGTACAACGCAAGTAACATGTGAAATTCAACTAAGTGTTATCCATAACTGCAATAACTTTTCGCCTTCTGAACTTTCTGTGCTGCAATAGTGAACTTTTCTAATTCATCAACAGACTTTAGTACATTACAGTGTCCGTTCAACTATCAACTGCGCTGCGCTCGCGATAGCAATAAAACTGGCCAGAACTTTATAATACCATCATCCTTTCCCAAACACCCTCCACTAACAAAATTTAAATTAACTTTTGTACCTAGATATTACTCAACGAGGCTTCGCCAAACCATAGACGCCCTCCCAATTTTGCTCTATGTACAACGTATTCATTCTGTTTAAATATCAGTGGTTATAGAAACTACTTATTAATTTATTTTCTTATCCTGCTAGCCCAGGGATTGTTAACCTTCTAAGTATTAATGTATCTAATTTTTTCTCTCCAGGCTTCGTTCTTACGACCTGGACATTTTGCATGTCTAACTTAGTAACTTCTGTTTAAAATAGCGGTAATTTCCGCTTGTAAGCATTTCATAGCCCTTTCGATTGCCACAAAGACATTCTAAAAGTGCTTGAATCATACCCCATTAAACTATCAAAGATATAATTGCTTTATAATTGTTGTTCAAACGTTAAGTTTCTTAATCGTAAGCACACCTTTTAAAATCTTTGTAAGATTTTACTGCTTTATCAAGTTCTAAAACTTGTACTCTATTTAGCATTGTTTATAAATTGTAAACCTCTTATTATTGGGCCTGAGACTCTCGAAATGTGTGCAGAAATAAACAAACAAAAGGTTCTTCAAATGCAAAAACTAAGATTCCAAATCTAACCATTGTTAATTTTCCAAATTTTATATTTCTTGTTAAAATAAATTATTTGTTTTTCTTTGTTCTTTATCTTTCACAGTAGAATCACGATTATGCAGGACCCTCTCTCCCCTGATTCTTCCTCTAAGCTTAGGATCTCCTCACAAAAAACGTAATTTTTGCATCAACAAAACCGCTACCATTTGTTGCATTAGAAACAACATTTCAAATAACAACTTTTTCAAAGTTTCTCATAGCCGTTACAGCGAATTCTAGCCAACTACTAAAACAAATATAGCTTGCTCCGCCAGCTACCTATTAGTAGAGATTTCCTCTTTGGTTTATGGTTCGCTTTCAAAATTTCAGTTTGTTTAAGTTAGGTCTGAGATCTTTCTCTCTTCTAAACTTTTAGTCGACATCCTGCTGGGTAAAAGCTTAGGGTTCCTAAAGTGCAACAATTGGTATTTACATAAGATTTTCACAAAAAAAAACATCGCGCAAATCGTTAAAAAAGACTTTATCTCTTCCCTCCCTGGGAGCACTCGGTTGTTTTGCCAGAAATCAAACATTGCCCAGAAATAAGATTTTCAAATTAAAGTCAAATCCTTCCTGCATTTTCGAATGCATAATAAAATCTGATCCTTTTAAAGGGAAAGTTAGTACTTTCTCTTTTTTCATTGACTCACCTTGCCTTGCCAGAGTGCCACCCGTCCCCATCGTACCGGAATACCGGCTTGGGAGGCAAAGTGCAATCACCGAAAGCTTGCAGGAAACCTAAATCCACGCTGCGCTCTCCGCTTGCCTCGAGCAAGCCCCTGCTATAGTTAGATCCTCCCTAGTTTTAGTACTGGGAAATTTCTCTGTATGTGCTGGATTCTCATCATATCTACCAATAATTTTCTTCACGCCGAAACCCATCTCCTTTTCTTTCTTATCATCATCCCTTAGGTAGTGTTAATCCTCAGCTAAAACCTACCAACCTGTCTCCGCCGGACTTCAAACTGCGTCCTCTCGTACATGGCTTCCAAGTTTCATAGCATTGCTGGGCCTAGTCCCTAGTATATTCTTTCCTCCTGATGATGAATCTTCATTCGCCGACTCCATTCGAATTTCCCACATTATTCTCGAGCAATATTGACGATATAGTTCCATAGTTACAAATAAAATTTTTAAGTTGTAGATCGAATCACAGTCGTGGATATTAATGTTCATATAGATGGTCAATGAATTATAATAATTGTTCAAAGTCAGAAGTACAAGTACATGATAATACATTAAATGTACTGGATGATAATGTACGTAATGTCTCATGTATACTACTGTACTTAACTAACGTTGCTCCATGTTGTCTAATCACAACTCATTAAGTCTTTAGTCCATCATCTCAAACATCTTCAGTATATTAAATGATAATTCTTCTGGATACATATTAGTAGCCATTATAGTGTTGAAGTAATAAAATGTCTTAATGTTCATGTATAACACACTACTCCTTACGTTGTCTCTGTAACATGGACTTGTATTCGCTGCAGTCTTGTCGAACCAAAAGTGTTTCTCTCAAGTGAAATGCGTAACTTTCTTCAGCGGATATATATTGTCTGAAAACTGCCTAAATATGCGAATTTATAAACTCAAATCTTTATAAACTGGTACTATATGCTTATCATTTTATTCTGCATAAACTTTCGTTCAACTAATATCGCAGAATAATTCACAAAAGATTAATAATGCCTCTACTCAACTTCACGTAGATTTACTACCGAGGCTTCTATGACTTGTCCTGCATCGGCACTGTACCTTCGAGTGGTCTATGACCGCACTCGGATAATCTTCTCGGGACTGAACTCTCCCGGAATACATGTCTTAACTCTTCGAGGTCTGTAGGAATAAGAACGCTCCTTCTGAGTTGCCTCCCTCCAACTCGTTAATTCAGGTGCCATTTCGCTTCCCGCAAAAATGAAGGCGGGTACTTGAATATAGCTTAATACAGTGTATTTCTGCCTTCACTCGACTTCCAAAGTACTAATAATTCCTCTCGTAATTTTCTTCAGTATCCTAATTATTAAAAGTCCTTCTTGGGACTTAAATGCAATAGTTAATCACATTAACTAGGCCATGGTGCTATTCTCTGCCTTAAATGCTTCTTCTCATTGGCTGTCAGATAATCTTCATTGATATATCTTATAACAATAATATATCTTTAATTCGTGGTAAAATCCTTGTTACTATGCGAGGTTCCACCTTGCTCGGCCCTCTAGAGTCGTCACAAATCACGTGATCTTGGCTCCCTCTGCCTGAGCTCGTTAACAACACTCGTTTTGTGTCACCATCCAGTGTCAATCTCTACACGTTAAATATTATCATTGGGCTCGAAAAATATCATCATTTTATCCTTAAAATATTCAAATTTCGGGTGCATTCTCCTCTCACTTCAGGTTAAACACAGTTCTCTCATTGTTTTAAATCATTTCGAATCAGGACCTTAGATATGTCACTTAACTCGAATTTTGAATGATTTTTCAGCCTACTTTCTTAAAATATCTCCTCAAATTTTTTGCGTTGAACTTTCCCAACATGACGTTGTTTTCTTCATCAAATAGTTCATAGCAGTTATTTCCAAAGGTATTTTCAATGCGGAACTGGCCGTAGAAGACTGGACTAAAATTGGGGTATATTTTATTGACCACGTCCGCTTTGATAGGTCTGCGAAACAAAACCGTGTCCCTTATTTCCAATGGTGTGCTGGATCGTTTTCCTTCGACCCTTTTCAATCGCTTGTCAGCGGCTTTCTGAAGCTTCTTTTTAGCTCTGACGATCCTAGCTTGCCTTCCTACAGCTGGATCTCTTGGAATGAATTTAAATACAATATCCCACGGTCTTCCTGGAATCTGGTCTAAGTGTAGCACCATCGGTATTGTACCCGTTTGGATCGAGATCCAAAGACCACATTTTGTAAAATACCGAAATCAGACTACCACGAGAAAATCTATCTCAGGGTCTATCTAGGTGAATATTAGGTCTATATCTGGCATCCCTGATCTTGGTAATTCACAAGTAAGGTAAAGGAAAGAAAATATGTTGAAAATAGCACAATTTTTTATAAAATCTCAATTTATTCTTAACTAAAATATTAAATTGACTGGCAATAACCTCAAAACACAAAAAACAATCACACATATATAATCAAAAGTCCCTAAAAATACCCTTGAACTCCGCAGAAATGATATTCAGAAAAATTAGTAGTCCGTTCTGATAACAAAAACGAAAATTTCTATTTATTTACACTTGGGTAATCACTATTCAATGAAGAGTTCGAGTGATTCCTCTATTTACATATTTGTATTTTCACTTCACGAAGATTTGCTTTGATAGTTCAAGTACACGTTGAAAATATATTTTGAAAAATTATCACTTGATTATCTCGATGTTTCCAAAAAAAACAAGTAGTTCCGTGAAGAACTATACAGCCTATTTTCATATATCCTGCTCAAGTTAATTGTCTCTATCAACATACAAATTTTCAGGTTAATTGCTGTAACAGATTCGTAGATATTGAGAACCGTCTAAATATTTCATATGGTCGCCAGGATGGATTTTTATTTTTGTACTATTTCATTAAGATTATTGTGTACGTGTGGTATTCAAACTTCAATCGCATGATTAGAACACAAGAAGTAAAAACGAGATTTTAAAAGTACGCACACCATTCATCTTGTTATTATGCAAACAATTGAAATAAATTACATACCAGTGGATCAACATTTGTATAAGCATTTAACGTGCAACGTTTCGCGGCACTCGGACAGTTAATTCGCGAGAAACGTCCATTTAAATATTTATACTTCGCGTCGCCGCCATGTTCGATTTGTGCTCACCAGGTTACTGAAAGACCTATAGGTGAACATGTGTTCATAGTCTCTATGAACATTAAAAAATCAGTTTGGTTGCTGTAAAAGATTCATAGATATTGAGAACCGTCTAAATATTTCGGAAGCTCGCCATTTAGGATTGTTATATGTATAGGCCATAGAGTTATGTACCATTCAAGGACAATTATTGCCAAGCTTCATTATTCAAACTTTCACTTCGATCGCATGATTACGACACAAGAATAAAAACTGAATTTTAAAATTTCGCACAGCCGCCATCTTGAGGTTATGTAAACAATTGAATTAAATTAGATGGCAGTGCATTACAATCTGCAAAATCATTTACTGTACCACATTTCACTGCGCTCAGAGAGTTAAATCACGAGAAAAGTCTATTAAAATATTTCAAATTCGCTTAGTCGCCATGTTCGTTTTGTACTTTACAGGTTTATGAAATATACTTAGGTAAAATTGTATCAGTACCCTTTATCACCGCACAAAATTGCATGATGATATCTGTAATAGTTTCGGAGATATAGAATGTCAGTGAAATATTTCGCACAGCCGCCATTTGGAGGTTATGTAAACAATTGAACTAAATTAGACTCCAGTGCATTACAATGTGTATAAACATTTGCTGTACCAAGTTTCATTACGTTTGGATTGTTAAATCGCGAGAAATGTCTATTTAAAAGTCTCAAATTCCCTTGACCGCCATGTTGGTTTTGTAGTCACCAGGTTTTTGAAAGTCTCATAGGTGAACTTTTAGTAGTGCACTTTATCACAGTACACAATTTCAGGGCGATATCGGTAATAGTTTTGGAGATATTGAATGCTAGTGAAATATTTCGCACAGCCGCCATGTTGGATTGGTGAGACGTAAGGAAATTTGAAGGGCACGGTCGAGGTCGCCGGGAATAGTGCTATGAACTTACCGAATTTCATTGAAATCGCTTCAGCCGTTTAGATTTTATTAGGAGGGGACACACACACACCTCACACACACGCACACACACACGGACAAAAGGTGATCTCATAAGCCTATTTTTTCAAAATTGAAAATAGGCTAAAAATGATTCATTGAAGTGTAATAACAACCTCATATCAATATTCGGCTAACATGAAGTCGAGTGTTAATATTGTTGTGTTTGTAAAATTTTTGTTTCCAAGATCAAAAATTGTTTATAAATTTCCCATTATCATGATAATGATTTGAAAAATAAATCCTTTTCTCACATTTCCATTTGTTTCAATGTAAACAATATTTAAATTCACTCATTTCAAAATCTGTTACAAACATTAGCATAAATTGTTGTTTACAATATAAATTGTTGTTATCCACTATCAGTGGATTAAATCATTATTTCTTTGTTCAAAAACTTTCTCTCGCTCAGAAAATCTCCATAATCTCTCACACAAATAAAAATTATCATAGAATTTATTATTATTATTATTATTATTATTATTTTCAAGAATTCCTCTAAATTTATTTAAAACAGGTTTTCTCACACTCTCAAATTGTGAATATTTAATGCTCATTTCAACGGTTATTATTATTATTATTATTATTATTATTATTATTATTATTATTCCAATCACAAAATATAAATATATTTTCATTTTTTTTATGCATTTGCACCTAATCATTTCCTTAATATTTTCCCTCTCGGTCAGGTTCATCAAATCTAAACTCATGTTTTTCAATTATTTAGGCATACTGTCGGAAATTTATGTTGATCCAGGAAAAATATTAATATTTGAATTGACAGATTAATGGAATTTGACTAGAATATGAGGCGGTCTACTTGCCTAACCCTTCTTTTACAACTGAGCCCACATGCTCTTCTTAAACACTTCAAATGACACACGCACATCCATGTGTGCCCATCACTACGGGAACAAATGCCCTCTTGGATGACCCCTTGGTCTCCACACAAACTTAATTGTCGACAAATCGCACACTAAAAACATCATATTTGACTTCAAATATTCTTCTTCACAAAGCATTATTTTTATTTATTATATTCTTTTCTGTTTGTGATATCCTGTCTTACCACTGTATTGTGTTCTTCAATTTTATTTTTCCAATGAAACGATGTATTTATTTCTGGTCAACTACTCCCTGCCTCCCATTTACATAAATTCACCCTAAATGTATACTTTTAATACCTGCCGCTTTATTTTTACTCATTTTAATACTTTTAGTGCTTTTGGAAAATTTTACTGAGCTCAAATTCTTACTATTTCACTTCATTCTTAAACTCATTCAACCCTGTTTATAAATCCAAACTTCTATTCCACAAATAAACGAAGTTATTATTAAATTCTTCCAATTATTTAAATTCTTAGACAAATTATTATTATTATTACTGGAAAAAATACTATTAAGGCATCGTTGCTTCACTACAACATCAGAATGATTATTGTTGCCCTATTTCATCCATAAATAAATAAATGTTTAACTCCTCCTTGCAAATGATTTTTAAGGGGGGACGTACAGGGAAATGTCAGGAAATGCCATTTTTCGATTTATTTTTTATCAATTGGTACAACTCATTGACAATACTTTCCACAAGTTTCATAATCCAGTTCGCGTCCTAAGTGCCATAAAATAATTAAATGCCCAACGTGTACAACTTTCTAATCTTATCTTATATATATAAATAGGAATGTCTGTGTGTTCGTCTTTTATGCGTTCATAAACCATTCATCCGATTGCGATCAAATTTTTGTGAGTTGTTGTCAACACTTCCAGGAGGTTTATAGGCATAGTTAATCCATTTCAAAATAGATGGCGCGCGAGTAGTTTAAACAAATGCGTAATGGCGATGCTTTCATATACAATTGATCCGATTGCGATGAAATTTTGGTGCGTTGTTGTGCGCAGTCCCGGAAAAGTTATAGGCGTACGAATTCCAATTTACAATACATGGCGCGCGAGTAGCTTCAACCAAAATGGCGTTCGTTTGTTTCAAGAAAGTGCCACATGCGTTCATATGCCATTCATCCCATTGCGATGAAACTAGGGTGAGATGTTCTGTACACTTCAGGTAAGGTTTCTAACTTAGTAAATCAACTTAACAATAGGTAGCGCACGAGTAGATTCAACAAATGAGCGACGACTCGCGAAGCGTTTCAACAAAGTCCCGTATGAGTAGGGGAGCAGTAAGAGTACTATTACACTCTAGAACCCTCCTTGCCCCACTACTAAGCCTCAGCCATGTTAAATAAGTGGATATCTCGCGAACCCATGGTTGGATTCGGGCTGATGTCCTCCTTCCTATGGACCACTCGTTATGTTTTTTTTTTTCTTTTGAAAATTGTTGTTTTTGAACGTAGGCGATAGTTTGAAAACGAAACATGATAGAACGTTGTGCCAAGGTTCAAACCAATGGCCTCCATGTCCTTTATTTTTTATAATAAAACTTTTTATTTTTTTACATTTTTTGAAAAAAAGTTCAATTTTGAAATTTTTATATTTTGGAAATTAGGAATTCTACAAAAAAAATTGTTTGACATAAATGAATGGCCCTGACCCCCTCTACCCGAAAAATAAATGTCAAGCCTGTAGGATTAAAACTGTGCAGTAGTGGGGTAATGAGAGTTCTGCTTTGTCCCCTATTTTCATATAATCATTGGCGATATCTCCCGAACGCGTGGTCGGATTTTAACGAACGAGGTATTGTTGGCGTTGGGATGACGTTCTCTTGGCTAAGAATGTGTGTTAGTATTTTAAAAAAATATTTTTTGGATTACCTCAATTTTGAAAACGGTGAATTTTTAAAAAAATGTTTGTTTGACGTTAATGAAAGGTGGGTATGCCCTCTAGGAGGATAGCAAGTTTCAAGGGTGTAGGAGGAAAAGAAAAAATGATAGCCTACTTTCTCGCGAACATTGGCAATAATTGGCGAATGGATGGTCGGATGTTAACAAATGAGGTGTCGTTGGACTTGAGCTGACGTCCTCTTTCCTGTAGACCACTCGTTATATTTTTAAAATAAATTTTGAAAAAATTTGTTTTCGAAAGTAGGCGATAGTTTGAAAACCAAACATGATAGAATGTTGTGCCATAGTTGAAACGAATGGTCTCTATGACCTTTATTTTTTATAATAAAACTTTATTTATTTTTTAGATTTTTTGAAAACACTTAAATATTGAATTTTTACTATTTTGGAAACTAACAAGTTTACAAAAGAGTTTGTTTGACATAAATGAAAGGTCCCTACCCCCTCGACCATGAAAATAAATGTCAAGTCTCTAGGACAAGAAATATGCATTTTAAAACTTTTTTAATTTCTTTTTAATAAAAGAATTGTTTTTAGACAGAGAGTCGGTAGCGCTTGACACATGTTACAACGAGGCTATGACTGACCATGGTGAATACAGGGGGTGATGTATGGCAAAACGAGGGGTCGCTTTTCGATATTTTTTCCTATGACAGATGAATGAAGGCGAATAATTTCGAAAATCCCTGATGGCGATCTCGGTGACCGTGCCCGGAAGAAATGAATCGCTATTTTGGCAGGACGGCTGGGGCTGCTTATTACGATTGGGTTTGTGACATTTCCTATGACGGATGGAGGCGAATATTTGAAAATGTGTTAAGTGTGCTAGGACTTTTTTACCCCGAAGGGGATCTTTAACATGCTAGTATACGGTAATAAGCGAGACTGCTGTCTGACACAGTAAATGGTTTTAGAATATGGAAACCTATAACATTTGCTCGACCAAGTCATGTGCATGTACGCAAAGAGCCAAAACGGTAAGGTCATTGGCCTGAAATGTTATAAACTAAATATTGAACTGGGTAAAGTCATGTGTTTTAGGGTGAAAGTATGTGGTTAACATTATCATGTATTGAGGATGGCTACTTGCTAGTAATTATTATTACAGTAAAATGTTTAATAATAATAATAATAATAATAATAGTTAGACACACATGTTTTCAATGCTAACACACACACAGTCCTGCTCACTGGAGACTGAATATTGTACCTAGCCAGAGGACTTGTGAGAGAGACTGCGGATAAGACAAAAATGTCTACGTCAGCAGGAAGTGTGATATCAGCTTACTTGCCTCGTGGTGGCTAGCAGGTGTGCTGTTTAAACAGAGACCGCCATATTGGTTCTTATGCAGTAGTAATACCAATGTATAAGATGCAGTCATTTTGGTTCCTTATTAAAATCATGAAACTAGTATAAGGTACGCGAATCTTATCGCGTTTGAGGAATGTGGGGAGGCGTGGGAACACGTGTGAGAGAGACAACATTTCAAGGCCAAAACGCTGAGAAAATGCAACTCTCTCTGTTGCTAGGCTAACTGATAACGATTGCGATAGTGATGCACTTCCCATTTTAGCAAACGGACGTATACAGTAAAGCTCTGAACAGAATTTGGGAAGAAAAAATCCTTTTATTTTTTGGTAAGTACATATGAATGATTATTTTAATAATGAAATGCTAATGAACCTTAAATTTGTAGTTATTGATCAGGTAATTAATGATTTTTATTTTTTTATTTGTTTGCAGATAACCGGTATACCTTACATGTCAGAGATACAAGAAACCATTGCGCTTTTGGGCCCACTAGAAGGAAACAGTAACAAGCCAGTGCAAGTGTAAGTGAGATTATTTTTTTAAACTAACTTATTTCAATTTTTTGTTTGATGTTATTTTATTTTATTTTATGAAATGCATGTATTAACCTGAATTTAGGTATTTATAGCGGTTTATTTTATCTATTTTTAGAAACTTGGAAAGAAAAGCCTTACCGCCGTAGCAGTTGCTGAAAACCCAAGACGCAGTAGAGTGCAACCATTTTTTCCAGGCAGTAAACTATTGAAATCTTAGGTAAGTCTATCTTAAAAATGCTATTCCATTTTACCACTAATGATAAACCATGCACCAAAAAAATTCATTACCTGTACATGACTGGTACAATGATTGCTTTCTTGAATAATGACCATGTATTGACAAACGGTACAAGACTATATTGGTTGTTGACTGGGAAAAGTACAAGGCCATATTGGATTTTATAAAAAGAAAACAAAAATAAATAAATTTATGGGTGGTTCCCTATGGACTCAATAAATATCCACAGGTTTGAACAAGATAATCTGAACAAACTGACATGACATTCATTTTTGTTTATATATTGGTTAAAGGGGGATGTAAATGACTAAAGCTTTATAAAAAGAAAATAAGTGCATAGGTTACTGTTAGTGCCAACATACAGTTTATTTTTAATGGTGTTTTGATATATTAATGTCAATTAACGTTAAAGTTTAATTACAAGTATTGATTGATTGATTGAGTGATGGGATATTTTCTTTGTTTTTAGGTGTGGTCATGCACCATTAACGTAGTGAACAGACAGTGAACAAGCATACATTACGCTTTAAAGTACTCTGTGCTCTTGTGCAACGTTAATAACTTGCAATAAAAGAAGTTTTAATATAACACATGGCGTTAGTACCAAATACAACAAGTGAGCAAGTTGGTTTACCACGTGGGTAAAATTTAAAATCAGAACATGATCGTTGGTTAACATTTGAATCCTGGCTTGTATGCTTTTTGTCGACACATAAACTTGCAAAAGCCGGTTTTTAAAAACTTGAACCGAGAAGATGTGGTGCGCTGTGTGTCTTGTCGTATTGAACTTTCACACTGAGAAGAAGGGGATGACCCCTTTAGAGACCATTTGCGATGGTCTCCTTGTTGTCCTTACATGCTTGGAAAACAAGTGGGTAACCTACCCGTGTATCCATTTTACCGAACCACTAAGGCCTTTGGGTATTACGTACGTTGCTGAATCACAAAGAAATAACAATAATGATGTATTACCAGCCAACAACAGTAGTGTCGATATATGTGGTCCATATGCCTTAGACAGTGTTGAATTGGCATGTTCTTTTGAAAAATTGGGAGTTTGCAAGATTAAAGCACTAGCACACACAGAGTACAGCTCTGTTGAAAAACGTTTAGAATCTTATAAAAATGTTTGGCCATTATTATTAAAACCCATTACCAAACAGGTAAGTGAATCTGGATTTTTTATACAGGTGAAGGGGATAACACAATATGTTTTATTGTGGATTTGCTTTAAAGGATTGGCAAATGACTGATGACCCTTTTCTGCACCACGCTCGTTGGTTACCTAACAGTAGATACATGGTGTTGCTTAAAGATCAGGAATTTGTGAACACTATTCGTAAAGAAAACGTGATTGCGGCACAAAAGGTAAACGTCCCTTTAGAGTTAGAACTCGCAGAGCAAATACATGAGGCAGAAAAAAAGACTTGTCTCTCGAACAGATACAAAAGTGTGACCAACAATTATGTAAAATTTGTTATCAAGATGAACTAGGTGTTGTATTTTTGCCTTGTGGACACATGATAGCATGTGTCAAGTGTGCATTAGAACTTAACACTTGTGCTATACGCAGAAAAGTAGTATCTGCTACAGTTAGGGCATTTCTTGCATAACTAGCATAATTTATTAGCCATGCATAGTGCAAAATCCCTAATTGCACAATATTATCAAAGCTGTTTTAGAGTGTAATTGATATGCTTTTCTTTTGTTTATAGACTACTACAATGAATGTTTTGAATGCTGTGGGTCAAGCATGTGGCTTAGAGACAAAGAAGGTCAGCGAATTGCCAACGCATATTCAATTCCGCATTATCAAGATTCGGAAATTGAAAACAGCATATGGTGATCGTGTACTTTGTGTATGTGAAAACTTTGAGACATTTCTGCCTTCACGGTTTAATGATATGTCGGAGAGTGTTTTCGATGAAGTCTATAATGCTGTTCAACCTGTACATATAATTTATGAAGGTTTTAAAAACAATAGGTGCATGGTTTGTTTTAATTAAATAAATTTAAAAAATGTCAAATAATAATGGAAGATATAAGTCATGACAATGGACTGAAAGAAAAATATGTGTATAGAAAAATAATGTTTTAGTGTTTAGTATTGTCTTAAAAATATTATCATGAAACAAAAAATGCATATAAAGTTTGTAAATAAATGAAAATGATGGTACAATGTTGTTTTATTTTCTACAGAAGTCAGAATATTTAACATTGCAGAGTATACATGATTATGACAATAAAATGCACACTTAATACAAGTCTTGGCCTTTACGATAGTGTGTAATAGTTTTAAAAACAAAGCTTGCTGTAGATCTTTTTTCTTCCACGGTGAACAATAGGCATGAAGACGTTATTGTCTTGTTTGGGATCATTATCACTATCATAATCATACGCAGCATGATCTATATCACTATTATTATAATCACAATAATTATCCTCAACATTATCCTCAACATTACTAAAACCAGTTAAATATTCCTGTTCCTCTTCCTGTTCCTGTTCCTCCTCCTCTTCCTCTGCAGTGTCCTCATGTAGAGTCTGCGTGGCTTTTGATAATGTTAAGGATTTTTTGAACATTGAATTATTTTCAATAGTAGTATTGCTTTGTAGCACTTAATTTTTAGCATTTTTATGATTCTCTGTTGACAGCAACGATGTTTCATGTAGTACACTAAATTGATGATCACTGACACTTAAAACCTCGCTATTTTTACTTTTTATCTCACTGCGACATTGTTTTGAAAGTTGATTAGAACAACGCCAAATAACAGTTCCATTTTTATTGGTTCGTTTCACAATATATGAATATCCTTTATAGAATGCATGAGGCTTACCATACCTAGTCACTGATACTTCCATATCAACTGTCAAGCATATACTATTATTTATCATATGGCTTTTAAAGGAAGGAAGATTGTAGTTTTACGTGACCGTGAATCTTGTGATTAGGAGCCACGGGACCTCTTTTTTACGTGGAATCCGAACCACAGGACATGGCATTTCACTTCGAAAATCTCACATGCATTGACCGGGAATCGAATCCAGACCGCCTTGGTGAGAGGCATACAGCTAGACCGCTGAGCCACCACGCCCCCGAATGGCTTTTAGTGCCGGGAGTGTCCGAGGACATGTTCGGCTCGCCTGAGTCTGTAGCTGCTTCCAGCGGACACCCTAAAGGGTGAACTACAAGTTCCGTTCAATTTCAAGTAGTTCCAACTTTCGCCATCAGGTATCATTGATACCTAGTGGTGAACGTTGGAAATTTGATAGAGCGTTCTGACGAAATCTAACCTAACAATTTTGATTTACACAAGTTTAGTCTGAGAAAGGATCTTTTACATGCCATAAATCTATGACATGGGACCGCTGGCTTTACTTCCCATCCGAAGGAAGGCGTACTGAAGGATTTTTAACGCTCTTAAAAAATCCGACGAATTCGGCCGGGTTTGAACCCGCTATCTTGGGCATAGAATTTCAGCATGCAACCGACTACGCCACCGAAGCCGCTAAGCATAGACTAAGCTCTAGTAAAGACAACTTGGTAATAAGAACAATATATTAATGTGCGAGCATATATGGATGCGAATGTGGGAGCAAAAAAAAAGTTGGGAGCAAAAAGTGGGAGCAAGAAGTGTAAGCAAAAGTGGGAGCAAATATGAGAGCAAAAAAAAGTAGTGGCAAATATGGGAGCAAATGTGAAAGCAAAAGTGGGAGCAAACATGAGAGCAAAAAAAAGTAGGAGCAAGTATGGGAGCAAAAAGTGGGAGCAAATGTGAAAGCAAAAGTGGGAGCAAATATGAGAACAAAAAAAAGTAGGAGCAAGTATGTTAGCAAAAAGTGGGAGCAAATGAGAAAGCAAAAGCGGGAGCAAAAAGTGAGAGAAAAAAGTTGGAGCAAAAAGTGTAAGCAAAAGTGGGAGAAAATATGAGAGCAAAAAAAAAGTGGCAGCAAATATGGGAGCAAAAAGTGGGAGCCAAAGTGGGAGCAAAAAGAGGGAGCAAAAAAGTGGAAGCAAAAGAGGGAGCAGACAAGTGTGAGCAAATATGAGAGCAGAAAGTGGGAGCAAATGTGAAAGCAAAAGTGGGAGCAAAATGTGAGAGCAAAACGAGCGAGCAAAAGTGGGTGCACAAAGTGGGAGCAAAATGTGTGAGTAAAAAGTGGGGGCAAATATGGTGTTTTACTAAAACAATCTCACCTAACCTAACCTAACCTAACTTTTCCTAACCTAATTTTATCCAACCTAACCTAACCTAACTTCACCTAACCTAACCTAACCCAACTTCACCTAACCTAACTTGACCTAACTTCACATAACCTAACTTCACCTAACCTAACCTTCCAACTCTCAGATCAAGAATTACATTCTGGGCATAGTCGAGTTGGAACCCAAAACCTCTGGGATAACATCCAAGTATACTAGCCACTGCACCGCGAGATGGGCAAATTATCATGCAACGCAACACAAAAATAAAAGCTTTGTGTAGTGTAACTCATTGGCTGACAACCATAGTTGAGAATTCAAACCCAAGACCTCAGGAGTTTTGTTTTGAACATTATCAGAAATATTATTCCATTTACATTTTGTTGCTGCTTAAAGTTATAAGAGTTGGCATTAATATGGGGAGCAAACAAGTGGGAGCCAATATGGGAGCCAATATGAGAGCCAATCCCATATTGGCAAAAGTGGGAGCAAATATGGGAGCAAATGTGGGAGTCAATAAGGGGGCAAAAGTGGGAGCAAATATGGGGACAAATGTGGGAGCCAATATGGGAGTCAATATGGGAGAGCAAATATGGGAGCAACTGTGTGAGCAAATCAGCTCAACTCGGATAACACCAGTGAGTACTCATACCCACCGCTAGGTAGCGGACACATACTTTGCGTGTTGTATGTAACTATCTTACAAAGTTTGACTGCATGCAAAACGTGCTTGTATAAGCTGTGCATATAATTTTAATATACAATTAACACTAAGTGTTCAGAACTAACATGTATAGCCTTGTCTAGGTTATATAGAGGATCCTTAGCAAGAAATACTGACTA